>OX392545.1:25245000-26545000 GCA_947623455.1 Mimachlamys varia
TGTGCCGCATAGAATCTACCTGTGGAACTCCCGACCCCCCTCATCACTAATTACGGCCCCCTGGGGCATACAACACCTTGGAATTATCAGTAGGGTCATTAATGAACTACATACAACCTTGATATATAATAAGTGTCATATTCTTGAATAGAAGACTCTGTACAAATAACAAGTCGTGATACGATTCATATAATTTTAAGATAATGACTACACAAGTCTATCAGTGCGGTCACCGTTGTGACGTCACTTCCGGTCGTATGGCAAAATCGGGGATTTTCTGATTTGCGTTCAGGTGTGAAATTTAGAAAATGGTCAAAACTTCGTAATTTTTACAAAAAAAAAAATTTTCGTGAGAATTATCTCACTTACTATTTACCAACCTTTCCATACACAAAAGATGGTTTTGCACTACAGTTACTCTTTAAGGATACTAAATACAGAGGATTGATCGACTTTGGGTAACCGGTTGTTGTTGGCTTTATGACATGTACATTCTCGTACGATACTGATGGTATTGGAATCCGTGTGGAATTATCGTATCGAGAATGCACAATAGTGTCGATGCACGATACCTCTGTAGGTGCAATGATTGTGTAATTAATTAAAGTATTGATTAGAAAATACAAAATACAACGAATTTAGTTTCATTACCCATATCAATATGATTCAATATTTCTTTGTAAGGGTCATTTCATAAATGAGTAGAAAAAAATATTTTCCCCACATTAGATTTTTTTTATCTTGTACAGAACATTTCAAAGGTGACAAAAATGCAAAGATACTTTCTGTTGCTATTTGTTTGTGGTTTGGCGATTTTTTTTGCCTGAATGACTAGACTAACATTGCATATGCCTGATAAAGAAGATGATTTACCCAATCCAACCTCTAGTGATGACCCTCTCGACAGCTCAAGCAGCAGTGAGGACAGTTAAGTACAAGAGGTAAATGTTCCGTCTCCAGACAAGGCACAATTGTACAAACTCAGTTACTTCAACTCAGAAATGAAGAACAAGAGGCCAATGGCCTCATAGCTCGATGGCAAAAGAAACTACGAACATTTTAAAACAATTTGAAAATCAACACTAAATACAGAACATTTCAATAGTATCATGCAATAAAACTTTCAAATGCCTCTCTTTGGCAATACCTCACTTTTGGTCTTGTGTGCAATGTTTGCCCATGCCCCCATGCAGGGACACATCATCACCTTTAAAATGGTACATATAGTGGAGTTTTACCTATTTAATGTTCAGTTAGTTGTTCAGCCGTTGTTGGCGTAATCCAAGCTGGTGATAGGTACAAACTTACAAACATGGTAGACTTATTCCACTCCTTGCATTTGTAAGAATTGTTCTTTCGAGAATATTTTTGAACAAATGAGCAAAACACCATCTATAGGAAAGGTATTTGGTGATGTACTCCACATATTTGGAAGGTAACTAAAATTAATGTACTTTATATTTATATCTCCATTATATAAGGATTCCATGTTTCTACATGTAGTATCTTTCAAATCAGTAAATTTTATTTTCGTTATTTAAAGAATTTAAAGTTTGGTAATAAAAGAAGTCGTGGTGCCTAGAGGAAAACCACCAACCTGTGGCCAATATCCAATGACAGGCAAAATACCTGTTCTGATCCTTTTAAAAATAAAAAATAATAAGACAACATTTATCTTCATGCTAGTTTTATTCAGAATATAAAATCATATGCATAGAACTAAAAAAATTATAACTACATGTAAAATATTTGAAGTTCAGTTCCATCATGATATTTAATTTGTAAAGAAAACACACAAGGTATTACAAAGCAAAACTGATCCACAGATAGTGTTTGAACTCAAATGATGGCATGCTTTGAAGTAGTGATTATGATAGTAATGGTGACCTTGACTGTTGACCTTCGGACCTGAACATCAATCCCAACGAAGCACTTTTGGTGAGGAAAATATTTATCAATTCAGAGCTGAATTGGTCTAATGGAACTGGATATATTATGTGAAAATCATTTTTTTATTTATACATGGTAACAATGCATGCTCTTAACCTTTGTCCTTCAGACCAGAGCAGGCACTCCTGGTGAGGAAGCTACATTTATTATACAGGATTACCGTTTGAACGGAATTGGTCAATTCCGAACAGCTGGATCTCAATACTGTAAATTACTTATTTTAGTGCTCTCAAATTTCAGCGCATTAATAATTTTTAACAGATTAGCACAATAACGAATTAGCGCACTCACAATATATGTAATAGAAAACAATATAACAAAATTTGAATTAGCGCACCCAGAATCTATTGCAATGATTAAAGTGTGAAAAGCGACTAAATTAATATTTTAATACCGCTAAAATATGTATGCTTACAGTATATTGTGCAGAAACTGATATTCTATTTAACAGTGACATTAACCTTTGACCTGAAAAGCAATCCCAAGCAAGGACCTTTGGCAAGGAAGCTACATACAGGTTTGAATGGAATCGGCCCAACAGAACTTGAGATATTGTATGGAAACAGAAGTTGAAGTGATAGATGTTAAAAATAACATATAATATACATTTTCTGATTTTTTTTTACGATTATTTAGAGGTTATACATATTGATTTGTTTTCTTGAGTAAAATATGAAGAAAAACTGCAGTTAAAATATATATTGATTATACAATTAACTATAATATATATCAATATAGCAAAGACTAATCAACTAGACAAAGAATATAGAATACACTGGAAAAAAGTAATAAGTAAAAAACTACAAACTAGTTAATAATAATGAATACAAAACAATAATGTCCAATATTACTTCAAAATGTCACTAGAAAATATGCACTAGTGTAAGGGGCCCTCACTAGACACCGAATACAGGATACAAACTGTAAACAAGACGAGTCCCAACTAATTCAAAACAAAGAGGTTATGTTATGTATGCATCTGATACAGTTCAAGCACTTGACATTTCGATGATGGTTTTCCCTCTGATTTTTAGATTGCAAGTGATCGGCAACAATGGTGCCATAACAGTATCCTCAACCATCTCACATTCTGTGTCCTCTGGAATGTTGAGATATGTACAAAGAACGCTTTTTGAACATTTGAATTCATGATCCCCATCATGTGTCACGATAAGGTCCATACTGTCATTAGTTTGGACATTTGTTGCTATAATACTACAATCAGCCCATGTCTCGTCCAATTGTTCTAAGACTGTGACTGAAGACAGGAAGCTGACAGATACTGTGTTCTGGTTGTGGAAATTGGAAAACTTCACTGTGGCATCAATGATTCGCACTTTGTCACCGGATTTTACGGGACTGGCTGACTGCGTGTCCCAAAGTGAAGCAGTTATCTCCCCTGTGCTGTCAGACAGAGTTATTTCTTTCACTTTGGTAGTTCTGGATCCCACATCAACTGATTTAGTCACAGAGTCCTGAAATTTAAGCAAAACATTTTTTTTTTATTAATTTTAATACTTTTCAATCGAAATGACAACATCGTGTACAAAGACATTCTGAACTCTAGATCACAGAAAAATTAAACAACCAGCATAGCCCTTAGTCCCAAGTTAGGTAAACCCTTCCTGTATAAATATACCTGATTATCTTTCCTTACACTAACCTGAGTATAGCATCGATATCATTGACTTGTGAAAGACCCGCACAAACATAATACTCCATGATCTCAGTTATAATCAACCACAGCTGATTTTCTTTCCTAGTTTTCAATGCAATATGGTGTACGGTTTATTTGCATACTTCATAACACTATTAAGTTATGCCAAAGGTCAATATATAGGTCACCAAAGGTCACAGGTCAAATTGTCTATCAATACTGATCAATATGGTATACAGTTTATTTGCATACTTCATAACACTTTTAAGTTATGCCAAAGGTCAATATATAGGTCACCAAAGGTCACAGGTCAAATTGTCCATCAATACTGGTCAATATGGTATACGGTTTATTTGCATACTTCATAACATTATTAAGTAATGCCAAAGGTCAATATATAGGTCACCAAAGGTCACAGGTCAAATTGTCTATCAATACTGATCAATATGGTATACGGTTTATTTGCATACTTCATAACACTATTAAGTTATGCCAAAGGTCAATATATAGGTCACCAAAGGTCACAGGTCAAATTGTCCATCAATACTGGTTAATATGGTGTATGGTTTATTTGCATACTTCATTACACTATTAAGTTATGCCAAAGGTCAATATATAGGTCACCAAAGGTCACAGGTCAAATTGTCTATCAATACTGATCAATATGGTATACAGTTTATTTGCATACTTCATAACACTATTAAGTTATGCCAAAGGTCAATATATAGGTCACCAAAGGTCACAGGTCAAATTGTCCATCAATACTGATCAATATGGTATACGGTTGATTTGCATACTTCATAACACTTTTAAGTTATGCCAAAGGTCAATATATAGGTCACCAAAGGTCACAGGTCAAATTGTCCATCAATACTGGTTAATATGGTATACGGTTTATTTGCATACTTCATAACATTATTAAGTTATGCCAAAGGTCAATATATAGGTCACCAAAGGTCACATGTCAAATTGTCCATCAATACTGATCAATATAATGTATCATTTCCATATTTGTAACAAAATAGGTTATTAGTCACACTATTGTGTTAACATTTTATCAGAAATAGGAAATCTGCGGTGGGGGAAGCATATTTAATTGGGGGTTAGGAGGAGGGGGGGGGTGCTGCTGGAGATAACAGTTCACTCCCAGGGCTTTGGTGACCTCCATCCCATTAATATTCTTTGTTTACGTTATGTGTCTGATAAACCAAGGCTCCAGGTGTAGACTGCAGTTTTGCCGTTAGGATTCTTCAAATATTTTTGAAAATGCTGTCCACAAACCACAAACAGAAATAAATGTAAATTATTTACTGCTCCGCTACTGATAACGGCATTATTTAGCGCGGCACTGTTGATATACATGTATATGTGATCCAGGACCTCTCCCAAAGCAGGCTGTTACATTCACCTCCCTACGATATAAACACCGCACCTCTGCTAAAACAGAGGACGGGCCACACCCTGTCATTATCGTAAGGCACACACGTGTACAGGTATATAATGTTTAACAACATAGCAAAAGTATTCATTTAACATACAGACGAATTGTACGATTTACAACTATCGGTAATGATGCATGCATAACACGAACAAATATGCCGACATATATATATATATATGACAAGTACAACGACACTTACTTTTTCATGCAGCACAGTGAACAGCGCGCTTCGTCACCCCTCCAGCTTCACCTTGCAGCCACCGTAGTGTAAAACGTATTCATCCGTGTACTCTTGCGTCCGAAGTGATTAATGTATTTTCATGTGTTGTGACTTAAATATAACTCATACCCTCACATTTTTGTTAGTATCCAACAACATCACATTCTTTATAATATATATGTCAATAAATATCTCAACACTGCCGTAGCTGTCTGCAAACAGTACAGCGTACACGGAACTTATTTTTTATTTCAGAATAGGTATATATATATAAATAACGGTCAACTGGTTACAGTAAAAAAAGTTTAAGAACTACTTTGTTATATGTGCATATGGTTATGTATCTTTCTTTCGAAACTTCTTGATGTTGTTATCCACAAAAAAAATATTGTGAACCGTATGATAGGTGCAAAACATATATGGCCATGCACTTTTTTATATATTGACCTTGGACTACTTTCATGACTGAACTGTTGCGGCAATCGAGTGGTCGCTTGCACCAGTCTCGACGTACCCTTGTTGACACCTCACTTTTATTCTGTCTCACAATATGCAAACACATAACTCACCAAATGTAGAATACAATCCTTACATAGTGATAGACACGTGCAATTTTCATCTTTAGCCGTTGAAACGAATGTGCAGTTACGAAGTACGGCAGTACATACCCATAATGTAAACGATATATTAAGCTAACAATGCATTCTGGAATGCGAAAACAATCAAGTGATAGCGTGCAGCTGGCAGATTTTAATAGCCGCGGGCCGTCAAAAGGGTTTCCAATTATAAGACCACGTGCAGATTACACTAAATAGATGAATTCTAACCACGCTGTATGTATGTATATATATATATATATATCCTTACGTTGCCCCCCAAAAAAACACAAGTGTGTGTGGGATCCAGGGCACTGTGCTGTCGCGATATTTTGTGTTGCTGTCCACCTAATATACAACGTCTAATATAGGTACAAGTTGCTGTCCTTCAAAAAAGGACAACAATACGTGGACTGGCATATGTTGATGGTAATTGAAGAAGTAGTTGGTTCCTGTATTGCATTTATGTGCTGCCTGCTGATATTTTTTACTGAATTGTCAAAACAGTAGAAATAAGTAACAAGATGCTGTTTTTATATAAAAGATATACATCTTTATTGCAGCTTTATGTTTTTGTTTAAACAAGCACACATTGGGATTACAAAAATGCTTTTTTTCATATACTTATATAGCCAATGGAGGTATAGCATACAGATATAGCATATAGAGGTATTGTATACATATATATGAACAGCCTATAGAGGTATCGTATAGTATATGGCATATATAGTAATACATGTAACATTAGAAATATGATTTTGTGTTGTGATGAAACCAGATATAAAGTAACTAATACCGTACTTTGGTACACGGAAAAACAAAACAATCTATAACCTGTTACTATGAAACTAGATATAAAGTAACTAATACATACCGGTAGAATATGTACGTTTACAGTTATAACTAATAGCTGTAGCTTGAAGGCATTGTATACATATCTATATGACGGGTATATGGCATATATAGTAATACATGTAACATTAGAAATATGATTTTGTGTTGTAATGAAACCAGATATAAAGTAACTAATACCGTACTTTGGTACACGGAAAAACAAAACAATCTATAACCTGTTACTATGAAACTAGATATAAAGTAACTAATACATACCGGTAGAATATGTACGTTTACAGTTATAACTAATAGGTGTAGCTTGAAGGCAATGTATACATATCTATATGACGGGTATATGGCATATATAGTAATACATGTAACATTAGAAATATGATTTTGTGTTGTAATGAAACCAGATATAAAGTAACTAATACCGTACTTTGGTACACGGAAAAACAAAACAATCTATACTACCAATACAGTGGCGACTGTTATATCAAAACTAGTTTGTTAGTCTGAAGCAAGCCTCTTGCATACAACATTTTTGATGGTGTTGTTCATCAGTGTGGCATGGATATCTACAGGCAGTATGTTGACTATCGTTTGAATAATGTCTTTTTTGTCATATTTTGCATCCGTAGATATGCCGTTTGCAAGTAGGATTTTGTCCAGTTCTGGCTTGAAAACAGTCACTTTTGTTGCAGTTTGACAAGACGAAGCACCTTGGCCTGAAGATTCAAAAAGCATCGTTGCTCTTATGTAGTGATTACAACTACTAGCTGTGTATGTAATTTTGCACGTGCTGCAAAACATTTTGTATCGTTCATCGGTTTTAACAGTAGACAACTTTTTGTTGTTGCAACCAGGATATGGACATGACAGGTAAGGATCTACTTCATATAGAGCAGAGAGGACTCCATTCTGCAATTTTCCACCAGAAGAACTGCACAAGTCTTGATCATCATCCTCGGATGATATGTCCTTCATGCTTTCATCATGGCTGCATTTCTGGAGGAAGATTATGATATATATCAAACTATGCTACATTATAGTGTTATTACATCAGATATTGTTTTGTATCTATAGATGTTTTTTTTTACCAATGTTTATATTTGCAGATTGTCATTACTGTATGATATGTATGTTTAGCATTATATACTAAAGGTATAACCAATATCATTGTTTGGGTTACCGTATACATTGTATAGCGAAAAAACTGTGTGCATATTGCATATATCTGTGAAACAGTTCATGCACAAAAGTGCAAGCATATGCCGTTATAACCCCAAATATTATTTTGTTTCTTCCTTATGATTTTATTTTAAAAGACTGACAAATCTTTTAAATGCATACTAGCTTATGGATACTCAGTCATGTCTGATACCAATAACCATCATTGTGCACAAAGAAACAGCATTGCACAATTATACCATTGTCATGCAGTAACTTCAACCTATCAGAACTTACCATCTCATATAGCGCACCAAACAGTGCGACGTCACGTACCAAATTTCCGGTATATAATGTCATCACTTTTGGTGTCAATTGATATTTTTTAGGTTATACAATATAACCTGAAAAAATCTATCATTGTGGAAATAGCAAAAGTTATATTATACCTATTTAGATAGATTTTGCTTTTTATATAAAAAAAAGTTTAGCTCTTACCTCACATTGTGATCCTCGTGTAGTTATTAGGCGTTTATGTTCATTGAATAGTCTGACTCTGCATTTCGATATCTGTAACGTCTGGCCCCTCTCTATGGTCCCAACCATGTCCTCCCATATTGCTACTGTTGCCTTGTCTTCTTGATCTTTCAGCACCAATTCCTGGAAAAGTACTTGATGTCCTTCTACTGCTTTTGTTGTGGCTGGTGAAAGCTGGAAATATTTTAGTTTATTACTTACTTTCAAAACCCATTTGTTGGTAAATAGAATGTCTACGCAACAGTCTACATCTGACTCTATATTTGTACCATATTGATCAGTTTGTATAAACGGTATAACTTCATCGTCAAAAGGGTCTGTAATGTGTTTAATCAACACATAGAAATATATATTTTATCTATCTAGTATTCTTGCCCTAGGCAAGGCAAGTGCTTTGAAATATATTTTACACCCCTGCTGTCTGTCTACATCACACAGGGGTGAAAGGTTATATTAAATGTGGTATATCAACAAAACTACTTACATTTACAACTTTGCCTTTTACGGTAACTAGGGTCTTGACAGGTGATGCCAAAGCTGATCCAATATTAACAACGTCGTTACATTCACTAGGCATCTTTGGTCCTCCTTTTTTTATATCGTCAGGTATGTCGAAACCCTTGGCAATAGCAACTTCTGTTTTGCTTGTTACCGCTACATAGGTGCCTTTTAAAAGTACATTCATCAGTACAACAGACATTCCTATAATGAATTTGTCCCTTTGCTTGACATCATATATGGTGACAGAGATAGCTCCAGTTTGGTCGGCGATAATGGCATAGAATTTTGCCTTGAATTTTTTATTCTGAGGCAGTTCTACATCACTTATCCGAAGGACAACTCCCTTCAGGGAGGGATTAGATGGTGCCTTTTCCATGTCCATACACTTTACTTCTTCTATGGTCAGCATCTGTGAAGATATATTGCAAACTATTGCTACATTTTTTCACATTATATGTCTCATACATGTACTTGCAATTTTTACACAATATACATTTTTTTCCAACAGCTACAAACATTTACAATACTTTTTGTTTTATAGCATTGCCATATGTGTGCAAAACACACGAACATATAGATCTATAAAGTTGCTTCGCAAAATATCGCAAATAATATGTCACTATACATAAACGCTATAAATACAACATGGATACATTTTGTTTTTTAAATCAACTACCCTACCGTACCACAAAAAAAAAGTTGCAGTGTATATATCATATTCACAAGAGTATATCATACAACTAAGTAAACTAAGAAATAGACATGTATAATTATGCAAATCAAGATATACCATTGTAATTCTCCTGGGTTGGCGATATACTATATCTTAGTTAATATTTGTGTGAATATATCATCAAGGTATCGCCATCTTGAGGAAGATAGACCCATATTCTGTCCCAATACTCAAAATGATACTGGCCTGTGTATATATATATCAGGCAAGTTGTGATAACGAATGTAATCGAGTGTTCTCTTTAAGGGCTTTTAATGGCGGGCATATCTTCCCGTGATTAAATGCCAATAAAAACAACCCAGAAAGTGTTTTAACACGACTCAGGGCTACATATGCCATACCATTTTCAAAAACATCGTTGCCTATAGAAATAGCTGCCATATTCAAAGAAGCTCCCTGCATTTTGTGTATAGTAGCAGCCCAAGCTGGTAACAATGGAAATTGTTCACGTATCATAATCCTGCCACCATAGTGAAACTCCTGACAGATCGGTTCTATACCTATTGCATCATTTTGTGTACAATTTTTCAAAATGCCTCCAATATAAGGATCATCAAATTTTATATAGATTAACTTTACTTCATTTCATTCATCGTACATTTGAACATTTTCAACATATCCCATTGCACCATTTACTAAACCTTTTGCTGTATAAATATTTCGTATCAGCATTATTCGTGTTCCAATTGAAACAGGTAATATTTTTGGCAAACCACCAGCATTTCGATCATCTTTTGGTATCAAATCATAGCCAACTTCACAATCATTTTTCTTTTGCAAGTCATTTGGTGAAAAATAATGTATTGCAGGTATATGTATACATTTTTCAGGTAACAATGCCTGTATTCTTTTATTGTGTTTCTGGACGTTTTTCAATGTTGGATACAGATGGATGATGTTATGTATGTCATAAGGTATTGGATGTATTAACCTAGTCTGTAATGTCAATATATCTTCCTTAGTTAGTAGACCCACCCTTGCTCTGTTTAATAAAGATGCATAAGAAATATCAGCCAATTGCCGTATATTTTCTGTAAGAAACATTGGTTTGAAATATGACCAAAGGTATTGGTGTTCAAATGCATATTTGCCTTTTACTGGTCTAAGTTGTAAAAAATCACCGACTACAATAACATTTAATCCACCAAATATGTTTTCATTGTCTTTAATAGTTACAAGTCTCCTATGTACATATTCCAGGATTTTACAACTAACCATAGATATTTCATCTATGATCAAGGTATGGATACTTAGATATGATGATCGAAGTCTCTTTAAAACTTTACCAGACAATTCATAAAAATCTAGTCCTTTGCCATGTTGAACAGGAAGATGAAGAGCATTGTGTAATGTGACACCCAAGATATTTTTAGCTGCTGTTCCAGTTGGTGCACAAACCATTACTGGTGATATGCCAGATGTACATGCAGTGCAACAGTTTAACCAATGTATAAGCAATTTTGTTAAGTAAGTTTTTCCTACGCCAGCTCCACCAGATATGAATAACTGTAATGGTTGTGATTGATTTTTAGACTTAAAGTGATCCATTACATAATTCATAACTCTCTTTTGACTATTTGTTAATGTGTCCATTTTTGATACCATTTCATCTTCAGAAATATAGCCAGTCTGCAACTGATGTATTTGTACATCATCATTATCAGTACCTGCATCACATAGAATACCACTATCATATGTATTGTTACCAACATATTGCTGTTCTATATCCTGTATATTAAGGTTGATAGATGTTGATATATCGGCCTCAGTTTCATAATTGTTTTCATCATACATACTGTTGTTTTCATATGTTGATGGATTTAAAGATGAAGCTAACTCTATGCGAGAACATCGTATGAAACGCACAGCCTCTTCTATCTGGTCAATAATGGCAACTGATTGTAAATTGTCTAGTGACATCCTGTCCTTTTTCTCTATAAATGCATCCCTAGCACATACATGTATGGTGTTATTGTTTGCTTTCAAAATTTCGTTTTCGTTTTTAAATGGGAAAAATGCCATCAATAACCCATAAAAATAATCATCTGAGGATATGGATATCTTAGGAAGCCTTACAACCACTGCTTTTGTTCTTTTTCGCATTATTATATTCTCAAATGGTACATTTAGTCGGATACGAGGTTGCCTTGCAGCAGAAACATATTGACTAGTTTGTTCTGCTGCACATTTTATATACCAGCCTGCAAAATCATAAAGACATAAATTAGATATCAAATCTGGTCTTGCTTTATAGTAATCAATAACATTGTTGTAAAATATATCTGTGCTATCTTCATGAAGTTCTTCACGCTCTTTTTTAGGCTTTAACACACGATATCTTTTTTCTTGTGGCTTAGTACATAATGATACAACTGATCTTGAACTGAAAATAAAATTCAGATCTGACAATATCCTAAAGGCAGCTTCTTGTGCACTTAGCTTTCTAGTTTTTAACACACAATTTCCTATACGCATCATTCGATTTCTTTGGTGCACAGTACCATCCATGCTGCTTATCAATCTTGATAAAGCAAATCTTAAATCATCTGGTTCAGCTTTACAAAGATATGCACATACATAATAAGCAGCTGCTTCACTATTTCCTATAATTTGAATGTCCATGTTCGCTTGCCAGTGTTCAAGAATAGTTGGATTAAAAGCGTTAATATAACTATCTTCTTTGCGTCTTTTAGTTTCGTAGAATTTTCCTTTTACATCATCTGATCCTAAATCTATATTGCTCAATAATCGTGTTTCTTTACATTGGGTATATGGGAAACCAAATCTGCATCTTCCAGACTTTCTGAGGCAATAGTTTGTATGATGATGTGTTTGAAACTTTTTTGCATTATTGTTTGTTCCAGAATTGGTACTGATAACTTTATCTATGTAACCTGTCAATTTTTCTTATCATTACATATGGTGGCAAAATCTTCTATCCAGAAAAACAAATGAATGTGCGGGCTACCCCTGTTCTGAAACTCAATCCGACCAAAATGATCAACTACTTTACCAAATGGTTGCAAGGACCCATATATGACATGTTTTAATAGAGCTTTAAATCTCCTTTGGAAATGGATAGCTGTTAATATTGGATCCCTTTTAACTAATTTCAAGGCATTTGACATCTTACATGCAGACTCGTAACTACATCCAGACAGTACCATGATTAAATCTGGCCAGTGCATGTCATTTGCTGACAATGTAACAAATAAACTTGGAGGACCGATAGATTTGAAGATGGCCAAAAGGTTCAATAAATTATTTTTCCAATAAGCAGCTGTTCCTTTCATATTTTTCATGAACATGTATGAGTTTTGTACCAAATCAGGATTGCTGCCAATGTTAGAAACATCTGCAGCAGTCAAATTTTTCTTATTGCTTCGCATCCGCATATGTATATTTATAGAATTCAATAATCGACATCTTTCATAATAATTTACAGCATGAAGTATATAAGATATGTCAGTTCTAAATCGCCCATCTTTATAGTATAACTTATGTTGAAAATATTTATAATTGGATATCAATGACTTTCTTGTTTCCCTAAAACCATTTATACCATACGGAAAAAGATGAGGAAATGCAGCTTCTTCACCATTTTCTTCTTCATATGCATTTACTGGAGAAGATGTCAAGCGCTTAAGTGTTACGTGGGGTGTATCACTGTTTAGAAGTTTGGCAAGATCAACAGCTGGTGTTGCATAGTCTATAGGAATAGTTCCATATTCTTCAAAATCATCTTCGACTTCTTCAATGACATGTTGTTCTATATCTACATCCTCAAAGACCGATTCAAAATCTAGATGTATATCTTTGTAAATGTTATTATTGGATTTCAACCAAAGTAAGGCTTGCATTATTTTTTCTTTTCGTACAACATGAGTTGGTTTAATCTGATTATTGTAATCATAAGAAACTGTAATAACATGAGAATTTTTGAAACTGTGGGGAAGAGTTAATATTTGTTGTTGAAAATTTGCAGGGAAATCAATAGCTAAGCCTTTTTCAGCTAACTGCCCACCGGGTAACACAATAACTGTTAGAAACACCTGAATTTTACAAATGAGCCTTTTTTCCATCAGCGACAGACCACGCAAAGATGCAGGTATGTTTCCTGGATCAAGGTTATTTCCAATACTGTTTGCAGGTGGTAAATGTTTTTTCTTGATAGAGTTAAAACAAAATGAACAAACAATACTTCCAGAAGTTAATATATACCCTTCGGATATACTGAAATTACTTTTTGTTCTATATACTTGGTTTTCAAATAAAAATCTATCACAGCTTAAGCATACAAATGATGGTCTTTTCTTGATATCTATGAAAAATAATTCAGACAATAAAGACATATCTGAAGCATATACAGATGGTGCGTTTTCATTGATGGTTTCCACAGTTTCTGTAGCAGCAATAATGTATGGATAACTTTCAAAGAAATTGTTGGTGATGCTAATACTAGATACATTTGGCGAATGATCTATATCAAAATTTATCCTTTTATTACTGGGTGTTTTTGCACTGTATTTTGTTTTTCTTGCTGACTTGAATGTAGTATAGCTATGTTCAGATAAATATGATTTACACACAACATTTTTTTCAAGGTCAATATGTGTGTTCGATTCAACATCTTTTACTAAATATTGCCATGCTTTTTCATTTTGAAAGTATTGTTGAACCAAGACACTTTCCATCATAACATTATCGGAACATGCTGAAAAAGATAAATTAGTGTGATCGTTTTCTGTTGTAGGAGTAATAAGCACACTTTCTGTTTCCATGTCATGTGTATTTGTAAGAAAATCAGTAACATTATAATCACATGTGACCAATGCAACTTCCTGTTTATTTATACGATCAAAATTTTGGTACTGTTGAGTTTGTTCACTATCTCCATAAGGCATATGTGTACTACTAGATCTGTAAATGACAACTGGTGAAATATTATACACATTTCTTCTATATTCCATTCTTATATAAGACACTAGTGATGCTATATCAGAAAATGTCATCACTATGGAACTGCCAAATGCATCAGCTTCACCAATACAGTTGCGACTGTGAGAATCAAATACAAAATAATAGCCATTATCATGTACCAATGCAATAGTCAAATGTCCAAATGTAGCTAATAAGTGGTCAGAAATTTGAAAACCAGTATCCAAAGCCTCTATAAGAGATACTGCACCAATATCCTCTCCATAATCATTTTGTCCAACTACACCAAACAGCATATCAGGATAAACTGTAGTTTCTAATCTTTCATCATCTATATGTATATATCCTGGCAATTCATCATGAGCAAGGTAAGTATTTGGACCATATCCTAAATCAGCAAGTATATCTTCATATAAATCATTTCCACCAAATAAGATATTGTCCACATGAAAAGTATCAATATGGTTACCAGGGGACAATAAGTCAGATGCAAAAAATGTTGCAAGTGCAAAAATTGCAATGGCTGTACATTGTGAACCAGGACTTGAGAAGAGTCCACTCCCCTGATGGAAAGACCCATGCACAGTCCTAATTAAAGTCATATTATACACACGTATATAAAACACTATATAAATATATAAGTTTGACGATATATATCTAATGCAGTGGTTATGTTTTACGAGACCTCTATTAAAGTTTAAACTTACAATATACTTTGCTATATAATCTATGACCTGTCCTAATTAACAGTACTGTATCATTATACCACTTATTTACGACCACATTCTGGCTGACACCTGACCTTAGAATAACTTCACTGTGTCACTACTAGCTAGCTTGTTACCTAGGTTACAGTGGCCGACATGGATCATAAAGTGAAATACTAGACCAGAGAGTCAAGGATAGTAGGAGATGAAACCCAGTCTGCACTTATCGGAGTCATTTGTTTTACACGACCACGAGGTCAACAGCCCATCCTCGCTCTAGCTGTAAGCAGCCTCCGACAGGTACGACCTAGATTTTCTGTGCAGAAATATACCCGGTACTGCCGTCAAACGTTACTGTAGTAAATATTCTATAAACAATACCTTAAACACTTGATATAAACTGTCGGTGTTCCAGCTATTGTACGTAAAAAGTCTTAATAATAACTGTACAACACTTTGCACTCTCATGGGATATATTATGTAGGCCTAAATGTTTACGACACCGACGCAAATCTGGGCACGTGGTTATAATATTTCAAAGCCGGCTGCCAGGCACTGTACAGTACCGTAACGCCAACTGTAGCTGACAGGTGATCATAAACTGGATGAAATAGCAACTAGAATGACTAAATATTAAATATGCACTTTGTATCATGTAAAACAATCTCACCTTGCAGTTGTCAAATCGATGTCAGCTTCCCAGTCTTTGACAGCACGCGGCCCTGGTTCTACAGCATCAACGAAAGATCTCGCACGTAAACTGATGACGTTTTCTACACACGCGCACACACAACACATGTGGTTGAAACCTGAGGGCATCCGAATCGCAATAATGCTGGGTGAATACCGAGGTGTTCCGATATCATGACTGCAGCTGTGTGGTGTCGCATTACCGTACCCAGCGATCCCCACACCAATTAAAAGATAACGGCTCAAGTCCCTTTCGCATTAATCAAGTCAATATACAACAGGTACATATTATGTTTTATAGCCATAAACTGGGCACAAGTTCAACCAGCATTATATAAACCCTTTCCATAAAGATCTCTGCCATTCCTTTAATCACTGTTAATATTTCGGAGATGTAGGCTAACATCATGGCCTTATGATATACAGGTAATGCATTGTACCATGTTGTTGATGGCGACATAACCCGGTCGACATTAGCTATCTTTACATGGCTGCAGCTGTGTGGTGTCGCATAACCATACCAGCGGTCCCCACATCAATTAAATCAAAGGTACATGTAAACTTTGATAGCGACAGTTTAACGTTAGCTACGTAAACCATTATAGTTAATGACACATGCGCAAACGATATACGCCCCATAGCATCCGGAATTTTGAATCTGATGATTACTCTGAATGTGAGGGTATGAGTTATATTTAAGTCACAACACATGAAAATACATTAATCACTTCGGACGCAAGAGTACGCGGATGAATACGTTTTACACTACGGTGGCTGCAAGGTGAAGCTGGAGGGGTGACGAAGCGCGCTGTTCACGGTGCTGCATGAAAAAGTAAGTGTCGTTGTACTTGTCATATATATTTGTTCGTGTTATGCATGCATCATTACCGATAGTTGTAAATCGTACAATTCGCCTGTATGTTAAATGAATACTTTTGCTATGTTGTTAAACATTACATACCTGTACACGTGTGTGCCTTACGATAATGACAGGGTGTGGCCTGTCCTCTGTTTTAGCAGAGGTGCGGTGTTTATATCGTAGGGAGATGAATGTAACAGCCTGCTTTGGGAGAGGTCCTGGATCACATATACATGTATATCAACAGTGCCGCGCTAAATAATGCCGTTATCAGTAGCGGAGCAGTAAATAATTTACATTTATTTCTGTTTGTGGTTTGTGGACAGCATTTTCAAAAATATTTGAAGAATCCTAACGGCAAAACTGCAGTCTACACCTGGAGCCTTGGTTTATCAGACACATAACGTAAACAAAGAATATTAATGGGATGGAGGTCACCAAAGCCCTGGGAGTGAACTGTTATCTCCAGCAGCACCCCCCTCCTCCTAACCCCCAATTAAATAGGCTTCCCCCACCGCAGATTTCCTATTTCTGATAAAATGTTAACACAATAGTGTGACTAATAACCTATTTTGTTACAAATATGGAAATGATACATTATATTGATCAGTATTGATGGACAATTTGACCTGTGACCTTTGGTGACCTATATATTGACCTTGGGCATAACTTAATAATGTTATGAAGTATGCCAATAAACCGTATACCATATTAACCAGTATTGATGGACAATTTGACCTGTGACCTTTGGTGACCTATATATTGACCTTTGGCATAACTTAAAAGTGTTATGAAGTATGCAAATAAACCGTATACCATATTGATCAGTATTGATGGACAATTTGACCTGTGACCTTTGGTGACCTATATATTGACCTTTGGCATAACTTAATAGTGTTATGAAGTATGCAAATAAACTGTATACCATATTGATCAGTATTGATAGACAATTTGACCTGTGACCTTTGGTGACCTATATATTGACCTTTGGCATAACTTAATAGTGTTATGAAGTATGCAAATAAACCATACACCATATTAACCAGTATTGATGGACAATTTGACCTGTGACCTTTGGTGACCTATATATTGACCTTTGGCATAACTTAATAGTGTTATGAAGTATGCAAATAAACCGTATACCATATTGATCAGTATTGATAGACAATTTGACCTGTGACCTTTGGTGACCTATATATTGACCTTTGGCATAACGAAATAGTGTTATGAAGTATGCAAATAAACCGTATACCATATTGATCAGTATTGATAGACAATTTGACCTGTGACCTTTGGTGACCTATATATTGACCTTTGAAGATAAATGTTGATCTTAATACATTGTTACTAATTATATTAAGTGGTAAATTACATATACATTTTGTACAATGATTATATGAAATAAAAATAAGACTACCTTGACTATAGCTGTTAATAGAATGATAAACAATGCAAAACCAAACCAAACATTGAAAACTAGGAAAGAAAATCAGCTGTGGTTGATTATAACTGAGATCATGGAGTATTATGTTTGTGCGGGTCTTTCACAAGTCAATGATATCGATGCTATAATCAGGTTAGTGTAAGGAAAGATAATCAGGTATATTTATACAGGAAGGGTTTACCTAACTTGGGACTAAGGGCTATGCTGGTTGTTTAATTTTTCTGTGATCTAGAGTTCAGAATGTCTTTGTACACGATGTTGTCATTTCGATTGAAAAGTATTAAAATTAATAAAAAAAAATGTTTTGCTTAAATTTCAGGACTCTGTGACTAAATCAGTTGATGTGGGATCCAGAACTACCAAAGTGAAAGAAATAACTCTGTCTGACAGCACAGGGGAGATAACTGCTTCACTTTGGGACACGCAGTCAGCCAGTCCCGTAAAATCCGGTGACAAAGTGGGAATCATTGATGCCACAGTGAAGTTTTCCAATTTCCACAACCAGAACACAGTATCTGTCAGCTCCCTGTCTTCAGTCACAGTCTTAGAACAATTGGACGAGACATGGGCTGATTGTATTATTATAGCAACAAATGTCCAAACTAATGACAGTATGGACCTTATCGTGACACATGATGGGGATCATTAATTCAAATGTTCAAAAAGCGTTCTTTGTACATATCTCAACATTCCAGAGGACACAGAATGTGAGATGGTTGAGGATACTGTTATGGCACCATTGTTGCCGATCACTTGCAATCTAAAAATCAGAGGGAAAACCATCATCGAAATGTCAAGTGCTGTCAGTTGGGACTCGTCTTGTTTACAGTTTGTATCCTGTATTCGGTGTCTAGTGAGGGCCCCTTACACTAGTGCATATTTTCTAGTGACATTTTGAAGTAATATTGGACATTATTGTTTTGTATTCATTATTATTAACTAGTTTGTAGTTTTTTACTTATTACTTTTTTCCAGTGTATTCTATATTCTTTGTCTAGTTGATTAGTCTTTGCTATATTGATATATATTATAGTTAATTGTATAATCAATATAAATTTTAACTGCAGTTTTTCTTCATATTTTACTCAAGAAAACAAATCAATATGTATAACCTCTAAATAATCGTAAAAAAAATCAGAAAATGTATATTATATGTTATTTTTAACATCTATCACTTCAACTTCTGTTTCCATACAATATCTCAAGTTCTGTTGGGCCGATTCCATTCAAACCTGTATGTAGCTTCCTTGCCAAAGGTCCTTACTTGGGATTGCTTTTCAGGTCAAAGGTTAATGTCACTGTTAAATAGAATATCAGTTTCTGCACAATATACTGTAAGCATACATATTTTAGCGGTATTAAAATATTAATTTAGTCGCTTTTCACACTTTAATCATTGCACTAGATTCTGGGTGCGCTAATTGAAATTTTGTTATATTGTTTTCTATTACATATATTGTGAGTGCGCTAATTCGTTATTGTGCTAATCTGTTAAAAATTGTTAATGCGCTGAAATTTGAGAGCACTAAAATAAGTAATTTACAGTATTGAGATCCAGCTGTTCGGAATTGACCAATTCCGTTCAAACGGTAATCCTGTATAATAAATGTAGCTTCCTCACCAGGAGTGCCTGCTCTGGTCTGAAGGACAAAGGTTAAGAGCATGCATTGTTACCATGTATAAATAAAAAACTGATTTTCACCTAATATATCCAGTTCCATTAGACCAATTCAGCTCTGAATTGATAAATATTTTCCTCACCAAAAGTGCTTCGTTGGGATTGATGTTCAGGTCCGAAGGTCAACAGTCAAGGTCACCATTACTATCATAATCACTACTTCAAAGCATGCCATCATTTGAGTTCAAACACTATCTGTGGATCAGTTTTGCTTTGTAATACCTTGTGTGTTTTCTTTACAAATTAAATATCATGATTGAACTGAACTTCAAATATTTTACATGTAGTTATAATTTTTTTAGTTCCATGCATATGATTTTATATTCTGAATAAAACTAGCATGAAGATAAATGTTGTCTTATTATTTTTTATTTTTGAAAGGATCAGAACAGGTATTTTGCCTGTCATTGGATATTGGCCACAGGTTGGTGGTTTTCCTTTAGGCACCACGACTTCTTTTATTACCAAACTTTAAATTCTTTAAATAACGAAAATAAAATTTACTGATTTGAAAGATACTACATGTAGAAACATGGAATCCTTATATAATGGAGATATAAATATAAAGTACATTAATTTTAGTTACCTTCCAAATATGTGGAGTACATCACCAAATACCTTTCCTATAGATGGTGTTTTGCTCATTTGTTCAAAAATATTCTCGAAAGAACAATTCTTACAAATGCAAGCAGTGGAATAAGTCTACCATGTTTGTAAGTTTGTACCTATCACCAGCTTGGATTACGCCAACAACGGCTGAACAACTAACTGAACATTAAATAGGTAAAACTCCACTATATGTACCATTTTAAAGGTGATGATTTGTCCCTGCATGGGGGCATGGGCAAACATTGCACACAAGACCAAAAGTGAGGTATTGCCAAAGAGAGGCATTTGAAAGTTTTATTGCATGATACTATTGAAATGTTCTGTATTTAGTGTTGATTTTCAAATTGTTTTAAAATGTTCGTAGTTTCTTTTGCCATCGAGCTATGAGGCCATTGGCCTCTTGTTCATATATAACTAAGGCAAAAGATACAAATAGCTCAATTCCACTGGTGGAACTTGATAAGTTTGAAATGTGAAATGGTTATGATGAATGACTGAGCCCAATGGCTATGTATGGGTCATCCTGACACTTCTGGTTAGATGACCTAAAAACTATTTTCGATAGACCTACCCTATTTTATTCTGGCCAATTAGTTGAAACACGTATATTGTTATTTTTGGTCAAATGAGTAAACAAAGATATATCGTGATGTAAAGAAAAAGATAAATAGAAAGTTCAGTGTTCAATTTTTCACAATACGTATATGATGGTGACAAGTCTAAAAATGTCTACAAATATGAATGGAATAGTCTTGTGCTACAGTTGGGTGAATGTTGCATAGAAGTTAAGTTCATTTCATGTTGGACACTTCACAGTTTAAATGTTCTCGTCATCTTTGTCCGCTTGGAAATCCGTTGAGGTGTGGCATTGTTCCAGATGTTGCGGCGAAGCAAGACTGGTCTCCGGTAGAGATATAGATGTCGTCTTTTTTTGCAGTTGCCAGTGATGAAGCAGGAGCTGTCAAGTCCATTTTTGTTACAAAATTGTCTGCACCAAAGGTTACAGTAACTGAATCTAGGTCTAATATGTACTCTTCAAGCAGTTCAGACAACAAGTTTGATGCCAAAAGTTCCTTTTATTCTGTGTAGATAAAAATGTCAAAATGAAAAGATGACCGAGTTATAGATTTGCAGTTTTTGTCCTGTGCTAAAAACTCCAGAAGCAGTGAGTGATGGGATCATTGCATCTGTCCGCTGGCGCATGTAGCAATTTGTACACCGGTAGAATTTGGTGTTTTGTTTAGCACGCTTTTGTTGAATTGACCATTACATTTGTGAAGTAGCCTGTCGCAGTGTTTGAAGACGATGCTTCTTGCTGCTGTTTTATTACATCATTGCTGATGAAGCCATCCTTTGCAGGAGTTATTTCGGTTGATGCACTTGTGAGATTTTTCACATTGTTAAAATGTCGTGTAGATAAGTTCGAAAAGCAATATGATTTGGAGATTTCTAGTGTATTCACTTTCTTATTCCTAACTGTCGGACAGATACAGGCAGTCTTGAAAGCAATAGTGACATCTTGCTTTTCCATATCTTGTCCTCTTACTTGTGATGTTGATGGGATGCTACAGCTCAGGACTTTTGCTGAAAGTGACACCTGCAACGAAAGAATAAGGTTATGTTACTCAATGATGGGAATTGAATTGATATATATTTTTCATTTTTTTATTGGTGTTATTTATTGGTGATAGTAAATATTTAAATAGCTGTGCAAAAGATGAGGATTGATAAGTAGAATTATTTAGTAGATACCCCATATAGGCCTGCACGACATTACACACAAAGAGGCCTATCCACAGTGCTTGCCAAACTTTGAGGATCTTAACAGGACATTTGGTCTGTTAAACTGATAAAAAAATACCAGACCATTAGGCGGAACAGTATACGCCCATCATATATGCTATTGTAACATACAGTACCGGTGTAGCATGGTATTTTAAATCATGGTGAAATGACCCCGGGGTCAAAATACCATTATGGTGAAATACCCCCCCCCCCCCAAAAAAAAAAAAAATATTACTATAACTACATGTATTATGTAACTAATTTGAAATAGAACAATGCTGTATAAACACAAACAGTGCAAAAGGTGGGGTGGGGGTGGGGGGTTGTTCACTATACCATAGCCATGGTAAATTGACCCCCTGTCCCCACCATCCAAAAACTTAAAAATTGATATTTGAAGTCTTTTGCAATATTTTTGGGGGTATTTTCAGATACTGATTTTCAGATTTACTAACCTGTTCACACCCAATTGAGAATCTGTCCTGGCCAGTAACAGGGTTGATGAGGAGATAAAGGACCAAAAGATTAAGAAACGGTTTATCTCTAGCTCCCCAGGAACAGAAGAATGTTGAAGGGTGTCCTCAGCTTATGTGGAGTGTAACAATTGTACATCTTAATTGGCCCCAATAAGCGCCAACCCCTTTTTGTTAATTTTTCAGTGCCTGTTAGGTAGAATACGTTATTTGACACAAATTGTTACATGGACTTTTCATGAACTTTAACAAAAACTTTCCCCCTGCCCAGTCGGGCAAGTCAGAGTTGTAACAAACCTGCCCGACATCAGGTCTGACTTGCCCCGGGCAAAAGGTAAATGTCGAGCCCTGTAACAGGCGTGTTACAAGCTTCCAAACCAAATAGACACTTTTTGCCCCGCCCCTCAGGCCCCTGGGGGGTCAGCCCCATCATTTGTATAAATTTGAATCCCAGCAACCTAGGGATGCTACCACTAAAATATAAATGCCATACATTGCATAGTTCCAGAGAAGAAGTCGTTAATATCAATATTGCCAAATGGACCCCTTTTGGCCTCGCCCCTCAGGCCCCACGGGGGTCAGTCTATCGTTTGTGTCAATTTGAATCCAAGCCACACAGGGATGCTTCCTACCAAATTTAGTTAAATTCTGATCAGTGGTTATGAAGAAGAAGTCAATTGTTGACGGAAGGACGGAGGACGTCGGACGCCACGGTATGGCATAAGCTCACATTTCGTGACCACAATAACTCAGATCACAGAGCCAAATATCTAAGATCACACATAGCCAAACAATTTGACGGGTATAAATGAAATAAAGGTATCACAAAGTAGCGACCAAAACAACTCTCCATTACATAGAAATGTGTTTGACTGTTCCTGAGCTTTTTGAGGTTCTAACCAGATACCACCGTTTCAGAAAAGATTCCCTTTGGCTTGAAAGAAAATCAGATATTTTAACAAAGAGAAAAGATGGAAAGAACACTTTTGTTGATTATTGTGGTGCCTGGTTAAAGCCATCATTGAAAACAAGTGAATTTTTGATTGATGGTGGTGACTTCGAATCAGTTGTTAGGAAACGGGGAATACATGGCAGAATAATTAAGGGAAACATGTACCTCTCCAACCCCAACCCCTCAGTGAAGACATTTTGGTAGTAAAACGATATTATGCAAAATTGAAAAAAGACAAGACATACCAACGTCGCATTAGTTGGTTTCAGAACATCCCAGGTTTAGTTGAAACGAACAAACTATCATTACAGGTCATTGAATATATATGCAACTTCCCAGGTAACAACATTCATGGGAACGCAAAAAACAACCCAAAAATGCATCAGAACCACTGAGGAACAGAAAGAGGTCATGGAAGATGAAATTGAACACAATTTAAAACCGGTACAGATTCACACTAGAGTTAATGAATTTTTGGTGACGAAATGACTAAACGGACAAATGCGAGTATGCAAGCTTTGCGCCTCAAAATTTCAGTCGAGGTAGTAATTTGATTGGCTTAATGGACAGGCCAAAGGCAAAGATGCCATGGCATCGGACAAGACGAGAGCATTAATGGACAGGCCAAAGGCAAAGATGCCATGGCATCGGACAAGACGAGAGCATTAAGAAGTAAGCTTTCATCATCATGTTTCATTTGTTTAGTTTATTTGTCATTTCCACCTGGCGCAAAAGGCCAAGCGAGCTTGTGCTCGCGTCAATCTGATTAAAATACAGATCCTTGTTCTCGCTCCGTTTTAAAAGGATCTGACAACATCCCATAAGAGGTCACGTCCAGATTACTTTTGTCGCCTCTTCACTTAACACTGAAATATTTTTCCAACGACCTGTCATCTTGCAGCATGCCATTTCGTTACATTATTCCGCACGAACTTTTTGGTGACGAAATGACTACACGGAAAAATGTGTTTATGCAAGCTTTGTCGCCTCAATCTTTCACTGTCAAGATTCTGCCAGTAGCAATTTGATTGGCTTATGCGAAAGGTCATTGGGACATGACCCTCTATTGGATTATCTCAGATCTTAACGCAGCAGAGAGAAGTTTACATGACGGCGCGGAGATCAAGATATGATTTTAATCAGATTGTCGGGACATGACCCCCTATGGGATTTTCTCCGATCTTACCGCAGCAGAGAGTCTACGGAATGGCGCAGAGATCAATATATGATTTTAATCAGATTGGGATATTGATAGACTTGCTTCATTACTCTTAGTGTTGCAATATGAAACACGTTACTCATAGTGTTACCATATGAAACAGATTATAGCTTCGCGAAGTGTTAATTTCAGTGTTAATTTAATTCCGCGATTGCTGTTCCCACAGAGGATTATTGAAAGTGTTATTACATTGACATTAGAACTATTCATTGTGTAGTGTTTATTCCATACGGGATTAGCAGCTCAAGTAACAATCAAGCTTCTACAACAGTGAAGTAGCTAAGTACAACCCCTAATATACACTATTAACTTTCCTCCGTAGATATGTATCAGTCCATTAATTATATATAGATATTACTCCCCTCTCACACCATTTCCCGGTTATTATCAGACCAAATTAGACCCAATTTGTGTCCTTCATATAACTTAGTTGCATCATACGTATAAAAATCTCCCGTAGATTATGAAATGCAGGTTGATGAAGACTATGGGCAAGTTTTATGGTCGCCATCTTGATATCATCGAGAAATATTCTGTATCTTTGTGTGATATGAAGATGGACGTTTTTGGGTTTGCTTGTTAGTGTGTTTACTTGTTGTGATGACACTGATGACTCTGTTCTCATTTTGAGGATTGATGCTTACTTGGATGTGACCAAGATTTACATGGCGGGTGTCGTCGATGAAGCAGAAGACGCTTACTCTTCCGGAACACCTGGTCTTATTATCTTGTGCTATTACGAGAGTCTCCATGTAAATCTTTCCTTTGTTCCTATTTTACCCCTAGTTTAATCGATTTTGAGTTCGGATTATGGTTTTGTTGACGCTTTGGTATTGTCTATTTTTTTATTAACAACAAGGCATTTATATATGTGTTGCCGTGCTCCTATAGTGTAGAAAATATTGCCCAACAATATACAAGAGTTGCTTTCCTTTGACCTTTAGTGAAAATGACGGGAAACCCAACCACGGGACGGAAATATAGATGAGAGGGGGGGGGGCTACCTCTTACATTCAGGCCATTGCGGGGGCATCCCCCCATCCAATTCCTACCCTCTTATTCTGATAGTGTCCATGACCGCCATGCAGATAAAATGGGACCTCAGAATCAAAACCGTTAGGGACCTTAGGTTTAGCCCCTACCAATCTAATAGGCCACTGGACCCCAAACACAACAATGTTAGAAAGGAGAGGCCCCAACCCCCGGTCTCACACACAGAACGTACACGATAGCATCAGTAAAGGCGTCATCTACAACATACCCATATCGCCAACAATTTACATCGGCAAACTTATCAAAAAGGCTATAAGAATGGTAAATTACAAGGGCAAAACAACATCTATTCTTTTGATATTTAATAGCCCAAACCCACCACAGTATATCAGTAACGGGACAAAGACACACCCGGTCACACATTTCCGGCTACGCAGCCATACACCCAAGCCAACAACCTCACGCGACACGCTCGTCAAAACGACAAACAAATGCGACACACCTTACAAAACAGAAATCAAACTCGAAATTGTTGACAACCTTCAACATCCCGATAGAATCAGCTCAACATCCCTCAGAAAATATATAGCCACAGTCCCTCAGGTTTGTGGATATTTTCAAACTTTTATATTTAAATGGATTCTACAATTTCTTAGCCTGTGTTACATTACACTAGCACCGCATTGGTTCTTCGAAGTTTTCACGACGTTCCAACAAAGTTCGTTACATCGAAGTTTGACTGTATGTGAATATTATCTAAAACTACCTGTAAAGCCGACGCGCACCTACGCCAGTGTTGTGACAAGCACACCTGCAGCTAATTACAAAACATTCCAAACGTCAATTTTAAGACACGACGCCGAAGCTCACGAAATATACATTGAACAAGTCGAAAAAAAGAGTTCGGAAATGAGCCAGTCACAAAACAACAATACAAAAACACAATGAGTTCAATTTTTGTAGCACCAGCCAATCTTGACAAAAAACCCAATGCAACTATTTGAGACATTAAATTCAGTACTAGAAAAGGAAATCGGCAAAAGTATGGATCACATATATGTTATCACAAGACCGCTCACAAACACACACCAGAAACCACCAAAGACTTGAGCATAGACTCGGATGACAGTGAAATATCGATTCACACGCCGGACAATAAGGCACCATCGTAATCGTTAGTAGAAACACCGACATCAAAGCCAGCCTCACAGGTAGTCACTACCATCATACGAGTTAGTTCCCCTCCATAAACCCTCATACAGATAGACTAAAAATCACACCACTCAACCCTGAGTAGCCATTTAAAATAAAATTTTAATAGTCTATAAATAAATAATTGCTATTAAAGATCAGGAAGTAAAAAAGGCCACGGGTGCTCTTAATGTTCTCAGCTGGAACGTCTGCGGCCTGAAATGAACTAAAACAATTATTATCAGAAAATTCAGAAATAGACATAATTAAGATACAAGAGATTAAAATTAGACCAGATCTAAAAATGCCTAAAATTATGGGCTATTATTATGAATCCTTGAAATTCGGACATACCAAAACAAGTCTCGCGATATATATGAAAAATAGCATAGCATACAAAAACATACAGATTAAAGCGATATCGTCCAAAATAGAAATGATGGAAGCAGAAACACATAGTTACAATAAAATTACGGCAATATTTAATATATACATTAGTTCCAGTGTAACTATAAATAAAGACGACTTAAACACTATGGCCGATGTCTTCAAAAATTACGAATATTGTATCATATCCGAAGATTTTAACGCGGCTAACACACTATGGGGAAGTAAATCAACATCTAATCGCGATGCTATTGTTGAGAATTTTTTTAACTGAAAATAATTTGACAGTTATTAACGACCCAAATCTTGCTCACGAAAAGATATACATACCGGTAGTTCCTCACTTATCGATTTAACGATCACTACCCCCTCCATAGCAAACTCATTAGATTACTGGACGACCAACTCTAGCACATTAGGATATGATCATTATCCAATCATTTGTAAATTCGGACTCGAGCCTATAAGAAACAAGACTGAATTACCGCCAAAATGCCTATTCGCGAAAGCAAACTCGAAAAAGTTTCACACTCTGCTCCCTCATTTCAATTAATAATGTCAAACACAACGACGTTAATACATACACAAATAACCTAACGGAAACGCTTATAGATATCGCTAATAAGTGCATTCCAAAATCCCAAGGAAAAACGAAAGAACGAAAACATAACCCCAGGTGGAATGAGGATTGCACTATAACTAAACGTATAAAACGTAGGTTGGAGTCTAAATGTAAAAACGACTGCTCAGAAATTAATCCGAAATTTTACAGAATAGCTAAGAACAACTGAATAACGCAGTAGTTAACAAAGAAAATCCAGCATCATATAGACCAATAGCCGTTTTTCTTCCAAATACATAAATTAAAAGGGTTTTACGCACCTGACCCTTCTGCTTCTATATTAGTTTAGAAATTTTGGATTCCTACCTTTTGGCCCCTAGCATCACTGAAAAGTCCTAGGAGGACCAAACAGCTGTATGATGCAGTTTAATTCATTTTTTCGGCATACTGTATCTATTACTATAAATAAGAGGTGCAGCATATATATGTGTGTGCGTTAGGTCATCCTTCACATCCCTCCTATGTAAAACATTAGAATCATTATCTTGAAAACAATAAAATAATCAGCGAAAATTAAAGCGGATTAAGGAATAATAGGTTTACATTAGACTCACTAGTCAGGTTAACATCAGTCAGGAAATCAAAAACTCTTAGTTAAACTTCCATGCTATAGCAGTATTTTTAGATTTAGAACAAGCGTACGATTTAGTCTGTCACGAAGGACTATTAGGCTGCGCACGGATTGCTTGGACAGGTTCTGGTTGTTCCGGAGAGTTGAGTGACTCGAGTGAAACGGAACAGGAAGTTTGAATATCAAAATGGTGGTAGGTTGAGATTTTCATCATTTCAATTTGACGACACTGTTCTTCTTGGATGATGATGACGACATGGAAAGAAACATAATCATTGCACTTCTCACAACTTTGTAAGTTTATTTATGTACAGTACATTTAATGTTTTACATGAAGTAAATAACGTAGATTCTATAACTAAGCTTATACTACGTCATGTACGTACTGCAAAAATAGGTTGACCCCAGTACTGTACTGTATTTACTGTACATGTATCCTGTAAGCCCGAGTTTCCTCTGGCCCTGTCACCATGCCTGGCCTAAACCAGGCATGGCGACAGGGCTAGAGGAAATTCGGGCTAGTATCATGTATGTCTTAATTACTGTCGGATCTTAACGCAGCAGAGAGAAGTTTACGGTGCGGCGCGGAGATCAAGATATGGTTTTAATCAGATTGCATGGCATTCCGAAGTATGTTCAAAGTGTGCGGGGTGGAGTTGTAGCAACGTACGACGCTGCTGAGTTCATACACAGCAAGTTTGCTTGGGTATTCGTGATGTATTCTTGTTAATATCAGATTCAGTTTCAGGTTACTGTCCAGTACTGTTTAAAGGACTGTTTTTCATGGTTTGTGTCTATTTATAGCCTCGATCAGCTGTTCAGAGTGACTGGGTTATACAGCACATGTGTACACATACTCCGCTCACACGCGGGTTAGTCTCGTATTCTCTTCGGTATTCGCGTGTTTTAGACTGGCTACTTGTCTTCTTGTTATATTATCTTGTGCTTATCTGTGGTATTTTCTTGGAGTGCTGTAAGCCGACTTTGTTTAATTATGATCAGTTCAGATATTACTGCCGGTCTGTTACATTAAGGATTACAATATTGGAGATCAACACTATCCTTTATACAATATTTATTATCTTAAAGGATGACTGCTACCTGCAAGTACAAACATAACACAATGATCAGTGATCTTCTCCCCCAAGGGAAAGTTTTTTATTGCACATAGAAAACTGATATGCTAGAATGGACACTGAAGGAAAAATGGCGACGAATTCAAGCGAAGCAGAGTAAAGTTTTCAATGGAAGACGAATGATAGCAGTCATAAATGACCATCAACATCATCCTTTATACAATCTTTATTATCTTCAAGGATTACTGCTACTTGCAAGTACAAACATAAGACAATGATCAGTTAGACGCTAGGCTTGTTAGCTTGATCTATGCGTAATCACAGGTTGTTCTTTACTTATACATGTGGTATAGCTGAACAGCCGTTGTGTTTCAATTTCATGTATGGTTGGCTGGACCTAGTACGGATAAGGGCTGGTGTGTTTGTAGCTAAACCGAGTGTTTCGAATATTTTCCATATAGTGTGCTGCTTCGGTACCCCTTCTGTAGTTAAGTCCCCTGTGTTTTTTTCGGATAGAAGGGGGGGGGGGGGACATAGTGTGGAATGCCTTATAGTTAGTCACATGTTGATCTTTATAGATACCAAGGGTGTGGCCAAAATAACAAATATTAGGCTGGTGTGTTTAAAGCTCTATCGTGGGATAAATACTGGACTGTTTTAGTATAGCGAAAAAGGGAAGTAGAACAATTGCAAGTAGTACCCTAGTTAAAATTTTGGGGTTTGCCATAAGTAGAGATGTATGTTACATCATGGGCATGACCAGAATTAAATGAAATATGGGCGCGCAATTGTTTTCCTGTATCTGCTTATGGGTATGATTGTTATAATCACAGTTAATGGCAATTATTCTGTTAATTTATGTTTTGTGTTTTTTCTCACAAATCATGCTACCAGCAAAGAGGCAAAAACGGGCTGCCGCATAGCGCTACAGATTGATCCGGCGGAGGGGGGAACAACTGGCAGAGCAGGAAGAGCCAATCGTAAACATCAGACCTGGGAACTCCTACGGATTGTCCGTAGTTGCTACGGAATTTTGTAATAAAATACGGCCTACGGATTGGCAACGAGATGCTACGGAAATTAAAAAAAAATAAACATGCGTTTTTATTCTTATTTAAATTGAATACATTACAAATTAATGTAAACAATAACGTTTATTTCGAGATAAATTTCATATTAAACTACCACAAACTTTCTGTGAATCTTTGTCAATCTGTTTTCCGAATCCGCGAGGTCCATAGGGGGTCATGTGCCGATGACATTTTGAATTAGCCAATCAAATTACTACTGTCAGAATCTTGACAGTGGCATTTTGAGGCGACAAAGCTTGCATATTTGCATTTGTCCGTTCAGTCATTTCGTCACCAAAAATTTCAAGTGGAATAATGAGACGAAATGACTTGCTGCAAGATGACAGGTCATTGGAAAATTATTTTAGTGCTAAGTAAACAGGCGACAAAGGTCATCTGAACATGACCTCTTATGGGGTGTTGTCAGATCCTTGTAAAACGGAGTGAGAACAAGGATCTGTTTTTAATTAGATTGCAATTATCCCTCACAAAATTGCTTTATAATTCATCAGTTCATTACTATAAATGGAAGATTTGGGCATGTGGTCCCACTTACTGAAACTACTGACAACAGATCAAAACTACTGACAAGCACTGAAAAGGGTTCCCAGGTCTGAAACATTCCTGCCCATCGAGCCAGGGAGAATATACAGACTGCAGTGCCTTACCATCCAATAGCAGAGATTGTGCGGCAATTGATGGATGAAATGAAGGCAAAATGGTTGGTTGTACAGCAGCTGCAGCCCACAACAACTGGGCTAGCTACACAAGTAGATGCCTCCCTTAGCAATCTGATTAAAATCATATCTTGACCTCCGCGCCGTTGGAAAATTATTTCGGTGTTAAGTAAAGAGGCGATAAAGGTCATCTGGACGTGACCTCTTATGGGATGTTGTCAGATCCTTGTAAAACGGAGTGAGAACAAGGATCTGTATTTTAATCAGATTGCCTCCCTTAGCCAACAGCAGCAGTCGCCGGATCAATCAGCCAACCAGAGAACTCGCAAATGCTACCATTTCATCGGTAGTTACTTGAATGACAGTTCCGTTGCAGTCATTTAATTCATTCCTACAACAGAACTCTCCAGGATGGATGCAAGTGGTGCATCCTCCACTGAGGAAAGTTAAGAAAATCCTGATAAACCTGATTTGACTGCACCAGCGGAATTGAGAAGTAAAACCTAGAATAGTATATTCTCCATAGTACAAGTTGAAGAATCTTGTGTAATAGATGGAAACTTAATTACACTGATATGCTTACTCTGTCATAAAGGAGGGGGTCTATTTGGAGGTTTTTTAGTACTAGACAGGTACTTGGTAAAGAGAGGAAATAGTCTAAGGAAGATAACCTACTCCAAACAAGCTTTACCGGAGCGGGAGGAGAAAAATGTCAAAGGTTAGTGGCAGCAATAGATGCAAAAATTAATCGTAGTTTTAGCGCTAAAAAGGATAATGTTGCATAGTTCTATTACATAGTGATGATTAGGTTTGGTTTACGTATAGAAATGCTACCTGTATAATACAACCTGGGGCAGTTTATTTAATATTTTAAGGTAATTTAGATTTAGGATAATAGAAGTAAAAATGGAAATCCTGTTTACTGTTAAAATACTTTTATACTGTTAAATGTTTTTTTCAGGATGATTACAACTTCCCGACAACTCAAACCTAGATGGCCGGCGTCCCGGACGTGGATCTTAAGGAGCTGAAACAGTTTCAGGAGTTCCCCAGCTACGGAATGGATTGCCCCGTCCCTGGGTGCGCAACGACGCACTATACCAGACTAGGAAGGTATCTTGATCACTGGGGGATCTACCATGTCAGGAAAGTGCGACTATGGAGATGTGACACCTGCCAAATCTTGTTTTCCAAACAATATAAGGCACATCGCCATAGAAGACAACATGTGCCCGAGGCCTCGGTTACCATTTAGCAGAGGCCCAACACCAAATATCGGGACCCAGGGGGATGTCATTCCACCAAGACCCTCCCTCTCCATAAATCCAGGCGGAGAGGAAGGCTGCCTAGGAGGAATCTCAAACCAATAGTAGAAGATCGCCACGGCATTGACTGAGGGGAATTGAAGTGATATTTTACAAAACCTGGATAAAAATAAAATAATAATTTACAAGAATATTGCCAAACATAGTTATGATTTCTTAAGTGTTCATAGATTCTCAAGTGCTATTTTTATCAGTGATAATTGTTATATATATACGGAACGGCGCGGAGATCAAGATATGAATGGCATGAATGTGACGTCTAAATTTTGTACTCTGCTTTGTTGAATGAAATGCTTGAATGACAGCTACTCTGTTCGTGTGGGGACTCGTTTTATTGGTATAAGGTATGATTAAAACGAATGATGACAAATGTTTATTTAAGAATGAAAAAATAACGTTCATTTCATAGCAGCCTTAGCTAAGCATGAGGACTTCGGTCAAAACAACATCGGAACCGAGTTTCTGTTTTGGATTCCTACCTTTTGGCACCTAGCATCACTGACGAATTTTACTTCTATATTCATAAATTAAAGGGATTTTACGCACCTGACCCTTCTGCTTCTAAATTAGGGATTCCCACCTTTTGGTTCCTAACATCACTGAAGAGTCCTAGGAGGACGAAACGGCTGCATGATGCAGTTCGATTCATTTTTTCGGCATACTGTATCTATTACTACTAAATTTCAGAGGTGGAACATGTGTGTTACGTCATCTTTAGATACTACATGAACATTTCTAGCTATTTTGGGAATCGACACTAGGATAAAAATTCAGTGGTATTACGGCGTTTTGCGGGGGGAGGGGGTTAATTGGTAGCATTATGTAGACAAAAACATTTTGCTTTTAAAAAGATAAATGAACGATGATATTCATTGAAATTTGATTCAAAGTTTTTACAGCATACAGACAGCAGTTGTATTGATAGGAAGATTCTCGCATTCCATGATCATGATTTTCAATGCTCAATTGCAGCTACAAAACCATCATCGTGTTAAAATACATGTAAAAGTGTTGAAACGTTTACACTGGCTTGAAGTTTCCTTTTGAAAAAAAAAATTTAAAACTAAATCTAATGTGATCACCGTAATTAGCGCAATTCACATATAAGCGCCTCTATCCCTTCCGCGAATGTATTGAAATTGTATTGGCACTACTAAAAATGGCGAAGTTTATTTTTTTCATATTACAGTTCAGTTTACAAAAATCGGTAATACACAATGTACGAAATTGATGAAACATAATATTGCATATCATACTTACCCATTCTGGTCCCAAAACATCGTACTTAATGACTTTATAGAAACAGCAGATTTTGTTCATAAGTTCTTTTTGTTATCCTATTATGCACCCTCTCAGAAATTTTAGTTGCCCTGTGCGCTTATTACGGCGAATACTTTGGTGAAATCTTCAGGAGGTGCGAGCACACTTATGTCTTCCGGACATTTTTCTAGTTGGATATTGTTACCACTTACCAAAGGAAACAGATATATGGTATCATTCTATTTTTTTTACAGTTATCTATCATATGTAAGGGACCATCCCATGCCTTGTGTTACAAATTCCGAACAGGTGGTTCATGTTGTTGTAGAGCATATCGATATCGATGTTTCTATATACGGTTAATGCATATCGTTTAAATAACCAGTGTTATATAGTAAGTTGTCAATTTAATACCGTGCTTGTTTGTAAGAATCCCTTTGTCTACATTGTAGCTTTTACGATGTCTTGAGAGGTAATTAAAATGCAGATTGGTTACTTAATCAAGATTTCGTTATCTTTCTGGCTGATTATCCAAAGAAGCATTTGAGGGGAGACAGAACAGGTTTTGTAAGCCCAGGCGACGATTAGCCTCCTTGCGAAGGTCCGGATGTTTTGCCAGCCCGGGCGACGATTAGCCTCCTTGCGAAGGTACGGATGTTTTACCGATTCAAATTGATTCAACGCTATCTTATCAGATCCCGAGTGCATAAATACCAAAACACCTCGTTGGTATGACTGGTATCGCGGCATGTAACTGTTCAGCTAAGTCGTTTCGTCACGATACGCTAAAATATGCAAACTGTGACGAAATGACTTACTGCAGTTGACCAGTCTGATTGAAATACAGATCCTTGTTCTCGATCCAATTCGACATCCCATAGGAGGTCATGTTCCGATGACCTATATCGCCACTTTTACTTTACAATCAGATTTTCTTATGAATCTGTGACGGGACGCATCTATAATTCATTTGTACAGTCATTTCGTCACAATTTGTATACTAGCTTGTTGTGACGAAATGACTAATCGCACTGAGAGGATTATGCAAGCTTTTTCGCCTACAAACAATAAAGAATCTGGCAGCGGTCATTTGGTTGGCTAATGCAAAAGGTCACCAGAACGTGACCTCTTATGGGTTGTCGGATCTCGAAGCAGCAGAGGGAATCCTTGTGTTGTTTGTTTGTCAGCAGTCGACATTAATCACGCTATTTAGAGCAAGCCCTAGAATATCGATCAACTGCGACATGTAAACAGTATAGGTAGGAGAAGCAGGGATGTGTTTTTTTGATTTGAATACCTATTGAAGCAGGAATTAAAAAAGTTAAATCATCCTGACTTGACATTGTGTTCTGATTACTGTATATCATACTCCTTTTCACATGTAAAAAATTCACGGATACAAAACATGAATCCTTTGATACAGGCATCCACACACCGAGATATCTGCTACTGGGACACCTTTCAAAATTCCACATGGCGGAGAGAGACTAGTATTGCACACCTTGGCATTGCTAACTATCCGTAGAAATTTGAAGGTGTACATGTAGCCTGGACACTGTCTATGATGGCTAAGTATTGGTTTCTTGAAACTGCATTGAATGCTATACATTCTTCCATCTGGGCACTGCTTTAACACTTTGATGAAATGAATGATATAGCCAAAGTCTCCATTGCCAGTAACACATCTATTGCTTCTGCTGTGGAAAATTCTGCCGCTTATGCAAGCTCTTTAAAAAACACGTTCCATGTAAGTCTTTCCTTTGTTCAAATTTTGCCCCTGGTTTAATCGATTTTGAGTTTGGATTATGATTATGTTGACGCTTCGGTATTCTCTTATTTTATTTCTGATGAAGTCCAATCTGCATCATTATGGCATGCTCTTCCATTTCAGAGCACTGGTCAAACACGGTTTTTTGTCTTTTCCTCAGTAAGCTTCTTATAAAAGTCTTCTTCGCTTGAACCATACTTGATGCAGGTACACAGTTGGTGCATGTTTTTTGATGGACACCGACTGCGAACACAATTTTCTGCGTTGATGAACAATGGTTCTCTGTTGCCCATAGCGGTCAAGTCTCGCAATTGATCCGGCAAAGATGACGTAACGCATACATATTATTGTATTTCTACAATACTTACAGCTCACCAAGATAGTCCCTTACGTCTAGGTGAGCCCCGCATGATTATCGTTGTCGAGTCCAGGCGGTAACGATGGGTTTAGTTGTTATTTCTATGGTACGGGCTCTTTAGCACACGTCTGTTGTGGTCGATTCCAATCTGTGTTCTGTCTATCTACCCACGTTCCGATTACGTCACCGGGTAGATTATGTCAAGAGTCCCCCAGATGCTTAACGGACATGCACTTTCACTACAATATGCTGCACCTCTTAAATGTAGAAGTAAATGTACATTTAATGTCATGTACCGTTCGCCATATATTGTAGACATATTTATGCAGAAATGCATCAACATCTTCCTTGCACTGGTCAATCCCCCTCAATTGTTATCTTCTCACACAGAAGGATAAACATGGCCTAACCAACAGCAGGTAATGCTGGAAAACTTCTTCAGGTAAAATTCTAAATAGGCAAGGAAGACTGTAGTATAACAGGAATGTTTGAATTCTGCAGCCTTGTAGTGGCCAATGTCCAACAGGGTGCGGGGTAGTCTTGTAATATAACTCAGAGATTTCATGCTCACGAGTCTTTCATTTCCAGCAAAGTTGAAGGCTTCATTTCTGTATATCGAACCAAAGAGACATCAACATCTTCACTTAAAGCTGACATTGCAAGTTAAAAAGCTTTCTTGTTGATATTAAAAAAAAAAACGGTGAAGTAAAATTTTAGAAATCTTCCGAGATGCCCCCTTACAGGTTACTAAGGAAAGGCAGACATTTTAGTTTTTGCCTTGCTTGGTAACGATAGTCGGCTTCCTTGGGTATAAAAGGCACCCAGGCCGTCAAACCGGTTCTCATTGTTGTGATGAAACCGCACGGTGACACTTCTATAGACCTATAGAGTTAGCCAACACATACTTTCTGATTTGTTTTTACGATATTTTCGAGCAGTATCTGAAGAGCATTGACATGAATATTGAAGGTGTTATACAATATGAGAAAAATAAAAAAAACCCCATTACATTACACCAAAATTCGTGCGAATAAAAAGCAAGTACATGAATGACAACTGATAAACCTACCTTAGTACTCAATTGGAATATCATGTCGCTACGAGTAATCAGGTCCTGTGCGATAAACATTGCTATAACATCCATTTATTTCCATCAAAATAAGTTCCCCTCACTCGCATGTGTTCGTGCAGGTGTTTTACATAATCAAGACTATGCTTGCGTGTTCCACTACATTACAAGCGCTTTAGTGGCAAGGCGTTATATTATAGGTAGTATTAGGAGCGAGTACATATTCTGTTCGCAACGTTTTGCTCTGCTTCCGAATGTAAAATCAACATGTCGATGTCCATTACGTATACATAGGTGAAGGGACAGTTAGGGTGTTTTCAGTTTTATTTTTTTTTTCATTTTGCTTTGGCACACGATTTATGATGGTGGCTGAGAGAGTGACCATCTTCATGTAACTTCAACTTCAAGGTAAGTGTGTGTTTGTCATTCCAGTTTTGTAACTCCAGTGTCACCTGTTGTGTCCGCAGGTGTGTTGCACTTTGCACGGCCAGTGTTCATGTAAAAACCGGTTTGACTGGCTGGGTGCATTTTATACCCAGGGAGGCCGACTCTCGTTTCCAAGCAAGGCAAAAAACTAAAATGTCTGCCTCTCCTTAGTAACCTGTTAGGGGGCATTTCAGAAGCTTTCTGAAATATAACTTTGCCGTATTTTTTTTTAATCTCAACAAAAAAGCTTTTTAACTTGCATTGTCAGCTTTAAGCACATAGATCATATATAGTCAATGCCAACACCTGTGGCCTTATCAAATTTTGGTGAAAATGAAAACCATGTCAGACCCTTAACAACAAATGTTTCCCGCTTTCCCCATCTAATTTCTGCTGTTATTCGATGAGTTCTTGTAGCTCCATGTCCTGTTTGAGTCGTCTCGTCAAATAGATAAGAATGTGTGCCTACATCGAGAAGCATAGAGGACTATAGTTTTTGGGTCGACTCCTTTCAGGGAGTCGTACACATTGTGATCACACGAATGTTTACATCGCACTCGAGACCTCTCACAGCTGCTCCAGATTCCTTCGGCCTACTCTATATAGATATAGTCCGTTTACTATCACATTTGTTTATCACGTACACATATTTTTTCAGATCTTTTTTTTAATGAAGAATGTGATAATGTTTTAAATCAATGACATTTGTTAAGTTTATGTATTGTGACAGGCCCGAAACGCTAAATAAAATAATAATTAATCACTCCGGACATTTTCACCTGAGGTACGCGAATAAATATGTTCAAGACGTTTGCAGTGGCTGTGTGTGGATGCTAGGCCTACTCGATCAGGTTGATTAGGTATAAAGGTAAGCCATGTTAATTATTATCATACATAAAATTAATATTGCATAAAGGTTTAAACATCAAAAATGCATATGATTTGTCACCAATTAATGACGCGTGCACATCATCGACATCGATTAGTTTGTTTTGAGCTGAAACTGAAAGCACATGGTCCTACATATACAGTAGAGCATGGCGGTGTGAAAATTGTAACCGCGTCATTTGGGCGAGGTCCTGGCCGGGTCGTATTTCACTGATAACGAGAATAGCACGCAAACAATGATAATGTGTTTTGTTTCAAATGGCAAGTGATATCTATTTTCAAATGCGAGTAAGTGGTAGGCCTAGGCTAGTGCAATATCCGGTCGGCTCCTCCCATTTCCCCCCTCCAACTCACACAAACACGCGATGTCTTTCTGTGCGTAACTTATTAAATGTGATGTCATAAAGAATTTAAAAGTGTTTCTATTTCTACACTCTAGTAATATAATCAAGCGGAATAGCACCATACATATTGCCATTCACCATCGATATAAATTACGTGTATGCTTATATTAAAACATATTTCTAAGTTCCATCTAACATTAATGCATTGTTAGCTTTATATGTTATATGTACAAAAACAATCAGTCTGGTAACTTGTTTGCCATATCATTTCTCCTTCCACTATCCATTTAATAAACTATTATTTTATCATGTTTTATTGTTCTAAGAACTGACATGCAAACATATTATTAATTTAATACTGTAAACTAAAAAGCGAGACATTATTTTAACTGTAAAAAGTTCAAGATTTTTATAAAAGCCCAATATAAAAAGCCTTGTTCAATGGTAAATATTTAATTATGTGAAGTGATCTGGTGTGATATTGTTCAGATTCGAACAATTTAATAATGATATATACATATGTACTTCACATCTCTTCAGAGTTGAAAAAAAATAAAGTTTTATTTCAGGGATGGAAATCAGCACGGATGTATTATCAGTAGTTCTTCTTGGTATTATCAGTATTATTTTGATCTATCCATTGATTTTTATTGTTGCTATATATTTATTGCTGAGAAGATTCACCTTCATCAGGTAAAATGAAGATGAAACATTGCTTTATTTTAAATATTTTTTTTCTTTTTACCATTTATGTTTGATTTGCATGTTATTATCATTATAGATATATAAGTCTGCTTGATTTACACAGCTGTTGATTTGATCTGGATTAAATGATCATGATAAATACTGCATACACGATTTAGATTGAATTCATTGTCATGACGTTTTCTTCAATAATTGTTAAACATTTTATACAGAGAATCTTTGTCATTGTATATTGAAGTCTTATATCCCATTTGTCTTTTTATACTTGGGTGCTCACATGAGCTTAATGTTATAGGGGTTTTCCCCTGAGATATTGTTAACAAGCAAAGGGTTTTATATAAGTGACATTATATTTTGCCAGCACCTCAATATATCGGGACTGATCCAATGAGCAAGTGTGGTGAATTTAGTCACTCACCCAATTTATTATATTAGTTGTAGAGCTTTAAATGGTACCGATATTGATGACCGATTTGACCCGTGGCCTTTGGTGACCTCTATATTGGTCTTTGGTTTAACTTAACTTGTAATTAATATAACCATGCTTTTTGTAAGTCTAGCTATCATATGTTACAAAACTGCTTTGATGCCAAAAATTGCAAGCTTTATTTCTACATGGAACTATCTTGGTTTCAGTTTCACAGGAAAACAATAGAATTAATTTGATAGAGGTCAGCAGAGGCCTTAGAATAGCGCCTTATCTCTAGAGGTATTAAAGAAATCTGTCAGTTATCCCAGTCTACAGCTTTAAATCACTGATAAATAGCTGTTGACTAAATAATAATGTGCTTGGGTTTGAAGTGTACCTTGTGCAATTGTGGTAATTATCAGTAAAACCTCTGATAAACAAATTTGGAAAAACTTGATTTTATATAGTTCAAATTTCTAATTGATTGATTGGCAAAGTTGTACCTATGCAGTGGTACATTGTATGTGTCAATGGATATTGATAACCAATTTGACCTACATGATCTATGGTGACCTTCATACTGACTTTTGACTTATCGTTACTATGTTGTGTTGTTGCGTAATGGGAGGAGAAAAGTAAGAAAAAATAAATTAACATTTGAGATGCATAACATCTATACATCCCAGATTGTACAAAATAGATCAATGTGGCCTACCTTACATAGAGGATCTTACACGAGTGTCCATGTCATATTGAATTTATTAAATTCGATATGACATGGACACGAGACGAGTACACTCTCGAATTCATTCTCTATAAGAAAGAAAAAAATTCTACTTTGGCGGAACGATTTTCACTATTGAGACAATCATTTGACGTCATAAAGACGTCATTTGTTTATGACGTGTGTAATACTATATTTATGACATGGTCGTATGACATGGCTGAACAGGTCAGTTATGTGATAAAAATAATTATGATAGGGTAACCAAAATTGACATCTAGAATGATCAAGGTATGCTAACCTCAATTTTGCAAATGTAGGTCACTTTGACCTACTTTACAAATATTTATCATAGAGTAACAAAAATTGACCCCTAGGATGATCAAGGTATGCTGAACTATGACCTACTTTACAAATATTTATCATAGAGTAACACAAATTGACATCTGGGATGATCAAGGTATGATGATCTCATTTTTTGCAAATTTAGGTCACTGACCTACATTACAAATAATTATCTTTGGGTAACCAAAATTGATCCCTAGGGTGATCAAGGTATGCTGAACACAAGTTTTGCAAATTTAGGTCACTATGACCTACTTTACAAATATTTATCATAGAGTAACAAAAATTGACATCTGGGATGATCAAGGTATGCTGATCTCAATTTTTGCAAATTTAGGTCACCGTGACCTACTTTACAAATAATTATCACAGGCTAACCAAAATTGACCCCTAGGATGATCAAGGTATGCTGAACACAAGTTTTGCAAATTTAGGTCACTATGACCTACTTTACAAGTATATATCATAGAGTAACAAAAAATGACATCTGGGATGATCAAGGTATGCTGATCTCAATTTTTGCAAATTTAGGTCACCGTGACCTACTTTACAAATAATTATCACAGGCTAACCAAAATTGACCCCTAGGATGATCAAGGTGTATGCTGATCACAATTTTGCAAATTAGGTCACTGTGACCTACTTTACAAATATTTCTCATAGAATAACAAAAATTGACATCTAGGATGATCAAGGTATGCTGATCTCATTTTTTGCAAATTTAGGTCACTTTGACCTACTTAACAAATAATTATCACAGGCTAACCAAAATTGACCCCTAGGATGATCAAGGTATGCTGAACTATGACCTACTTTACAAATATTTATCATAGAGTAACACAAATTGACATCTGGGATGATCAAGGTATGATGATCTCATTTTTTGCAAATTTAGGTCACTGACCTACATTACAAATAATTATCACAGGCTAACCAAAATTGACCCCTAGGATGATCAAGGTATGCTGAACACAAGTTTTGCAAATTTAGGTCACTATGACCTACTTTACAAGTATATATCATAGAGTAACAAAAAATGACATCTGGGATGATCAAGGTATGCTGATCTCAATTTTTGCAAATTTAGGTCACCGTGACCTACTTTACAAATAATTATCACAGGCTAACCAAAATTGACCCCTAGGATGATCAAGGTGTATGCTGATCACAATTTTGCAAATTAGGTCACTGTGACCTACTTTACAAATATTTCTCATAGAATAACAAAAATTGACATCTAGGATGATCAAGGTATGCTGATCTCATTTTTTGCAAATTTAGGTCACCGTGACCTACTTTACAAATAATTATCATTGGGTAACCAAAATTGACCCCTAAGATGATCAAGGTATGCTGAACACAATTTTGCAAGTTTAGGTCAATGTGATCTACTTTACAAATATTTATCATAGAGTTACCAAAATTGACATATAGGATGATCAAATGATTCCATAGTCCACCAGCTATGTGGCCACTGGCCTCTTGTTTTTAACAAATTCAGAGATCCAATTTTCAGATGGGACTATATACAATTTGTTCACTTTTAGCATAGTACAGGTATATAAGAAATCAGCTAAATGGGGGCTTTAAGGGAGGGGAGCTTAAGTCATAAGAAAGTTAGGGTCATAGGTTTCAAACATGGGGTCTGTTGGCAATCAGGAAACACATTTTTGTTTGCCTATTAATCATATATTAATATTATTATTAATTGCTTGCTGAGCAGTGTTCATTTACATTGCATTTGCAAATCTGCTTTTATATACTAGTATATATATACAAGTAAATGTACCAATACAAGGACTATATTTATCTACTAATTAATAAGATTTACATTGTATTCATATAAGATTTAAAATTAAAATATTCTACTTGTATTTTCTTTTCTTTTGCAGCGTTTCAAGTAGAGCAAGACATTTGTGGTAAGTATAAGCAGATAATATAGATTCTGTTACTGTTTTCATTATTTAATGGATCAAATTTTTGCATTTTTACCTGTAATTAACAAAAAATGAAAACAAGTGCCACATTTTTCATTTACTTATAACTACATGAATGAATGTGCACATGCATACGTCATTTATTTTTGAAATACTTAATATACATTTATTGTACCTATAAACAAGTGAAGCTTGAATATCAAATTCAATATAAAACTTAAACAATGGAAAGAGATGGTATATTTGAACTATTACATTGTGTTGAATGATTACAATATACATGGTGTTGAATGATTACAATATACATGGTGTTGACAATATTGATGATTTACACAAGGAGTTGATTTTAAACTTGACAGTTTTAAATGTACTAAGCAGCTGCTGTACTTACATATATATATATTGTTTGTGTTTTAAATTGAAATTGCTTGAAATTTGATGATTTATATGCACTTCATTTTATCGCACATTAGATATTGTAAATTATGTCATAACTGAAGGAGGTATAATATTAAATATCATTTCAAAACTAGAGGCTAGGCCATATCTTATAAAGCAAAAATATATTAACATATATACTGCGATAATCTTTTGTTAAAAGCAACTTAATCAGTTTATATTCAAATATGGGGAATGATATTGAACAATGGCGTTTTCAGATTGGAACGTTTTCTCATGTTGGACATTACCGTACACGTAGTAATAAGATATCACGAGTACAAAATGATTTTGAATCGAGCTATTACCACAGAAATGAAAATTCCGAGTCAGAGAATAATTCTGAATCAAACAATCACTTCTGCATCAAGTCTTGTGTAAGATCATGTTGTATGTTAGTTCTTCTTTACTTTATGTTGGTTACAACAACAGTGTCTGGTGATATTGAAACTAATCCAGGTCCTTTACCATTACAAGGTAGCTTTCATCAAGGTTCATGCATTTTTTCTGACATGTCGCGTGGGAAACAGTGTGTGCCCTGTTGTGTAGTCTTCTTTTTAAAGTCATTTCTTAAAACATTACCTTGTTGGAATACTGTGGATGTAGATGATGTTCTTTATGGTGGAGATTGTCTTTATAAAAAGATTGTTATGTCAAAGACACTAAACCATCAATACCTCAATGCTTCTGATTTACCCAATTATCTTGAATTTGAAAACCACTTCTACTCATGTTTTTTAAGAAAAACATTTATAGGTAATGTTGAACAGAGCTACATTGGAGACCAGACTTTCTTTAGTCTAGAAAAAGCTATTTTAGCTGCATTTTCAGGTATTAACAAATATGCATTGTTCATTTGCAAAGGAAATGCAATTGGAATATCAAAACTGGGGTTTGATAACAAGTTTCACTTTGCCGTGTTTGATTCCCATGCAAGAAATCTCAATGGACTTTGCTTTTCTGATGGCAAGAGTCTTGTTATAGATCAAGATGGTGTAAACCTGTTGTGTAGTTATATTCGTAATTTGTTAAAATCTTTGTCCTCCAACAATAGTTTGAATGAACAATTTGATTTGCATGTCTTGAACATCCGGGAAATTAGTAAAGACACATTCATAAAGGCTTTACATAGATCCAAATATTGTTTGACTATTGATCATGACCGTACTAATCATGAAATTCTTCAAAACACCTACATCAACAGTAGTGGCACCGGTACTGAAACAAATTGTTCACAAATTGTTTCTTCCAAAAGAAAACAGACTGTATTAGAAGATACAAATACTTTAGATGTATTTGGTGTCAAAAAATTAAAAACCTGTGGACACGAGGTTGTATCAAATGACAGTAAACTCATCAGTGATTTCCACAAATCTATTGCTTATGGCCCAGAATATGTGTGTGTTAGTTGTAGTCAATTGTTTTTCAAACATTCTGTTAAAGCTTTGTCAGAGTCTACAATGTCTCGTGTACCATTAGAGTTAAGAAATATTTGTATCAGGCATAGACAAAGTGCTGAGAATAAGGAATGGATATGCCTTTCCTGCAATAAGTCTTTGAAAAATAATAAGATTCCACCTTGTTCCATTGGAAACAGTTTATGCTTTCCAGATATTCCAGAAGAATTGAAAAATCTAACAGAACTTGAACAACGTTTGATAGCACCAAGGATACCTTTTATGCAAATAAGGGAAAAGCCACGAGGTGGTCAACTAGGTATCAAAGGGAATGTTGTTAATGTGCCAGCAGATGTCAACAATACTGTTCATTCATTGCCAAGAAATTTGTCAGAAAATGAAACCATTCCTATTAAATTCAAAAGAAAGAAAAGTTTTAAGCATCATATTGCATTTGAGCAAGTAAGGCCACATAAAGTTTTAGAAGCTGTTCAATGGCTTTTAGCTAATAGTACTTTATTTAAAAATGAAGGTATTCAAATAAACACTGAATGGTCATCCACAGTCAACCAAGATGAGTTTTCAGATGAAGATCCTACAGGAAACAATGTGAATAGTGGTACATCCATGGCAGATGATGCAAACTCTTCAGACCACTGGTCAGAAACGGATGATAGAATGATAAGACCATCAGGTAATATGGACACAGTAATGCAACTAGCTGACTTTAGAGAATTCAATCGAATTCTTACTGTATCCCCAGGCGAAGGAAATTTCCCATTAAGTTTGTTTCAAGATATCTATGCAGAGTTTCTCTCATTTCCTGCTATCTACTGTGGACATGCAAGACCAGACAACAATCAAAGAAGAGTTCCATTACATTACAGTACTATCTGTAAGTGGGAATTGCGGAATGAAGATAGGAGAGTTGCTATTAATATACCAAACAAATTTTTTAAATTGAAGAAATTGCAAATTAAGCAAATAGCAGATAAGGTGTCATTAGCAATACGAAAATGCAAAATGAATGGAAAGAAATTGACTGCAGGTGAAATACTAGCCCCAGGGACGCAGGAAAAGATCATCAAGTTAAATGAAGGTTACAGAGTTTTGCGTACATTACGGTCATCTCCGCCATACTGGGAACAAGCAAAAAAAGATATATTTGCAATGATAAGACAGTTAGGAATTCCAACATGGTTTTGCTCTTTTTCTGCAGCGGAAACTAAATGGACATCATTATTACGCATATTAGGGAAAATTCTCCACAAAAAAACATATTCTGACTCTGAAATATCTGCATTTTCCTGGAAACAAAAATGTGACTTGATCAAGTGTGATCCCGTAACATGTGCTAGGTATTTTGAATATAGATTCCATAAATTTTTGGCAAATGTTTTGAAACACAAAAACAACCCAATCGGTGAAATCATGGATTACTTTTACAGGGTTGAATTTCAACAGAGAGGTTCTCCCCATATACACATGCTTGCATGGGTAAAAGATGCTCCTATTGTGTCGAGTTGCAATAATGAAAATGTATCATCATTCATAGATAAATTTGTTTCCTGTCAAAATGATTCTACTATTAGTGAATATGTTAACTATCAAACTCACAGACATGCTAGAACCTGCCGCAAAAAAGGCAAAGTTGTATGCAGATTTGGATTTCCTATTCCACCAATGCCACAAACTACAATTTTCCCAGAAAGAGAAATGTATGAAAAGAACTTTCAGAAGATTGGAGACGCTTTAGAAGCTATGAAGTTAGGTACAGATATAGATAAAAGTATCACAGAGTTCTTGGATGATTTAAACTTATCATATGAATGTTATGTGAATTGTCTTCGTGCTTCAATTAAACCAGGAAAAGCTCAAATATTCCTTAAAAGATCTGTTTCTGAAATTCGTATCAACAATTACAACAAAACGTTGCTGAAAAGTTGGGAAGCAAATATGGACATTCAGTTCATTCTTGATGGTTATGCATGTGCTGCTTATATTGTCAACTACATATCAAAAGGGCAACGTGGCATGTCAAATTTGTTAAGGGATGCATGTTGTGAAGCGAAAGACTTGAGTAGTGACATTCGACAACAAGTGAGAAGGGTTGGTAATGTATTCCTAACACATGTTGAAATTGGTGCCCAAGAAGCTGCATTTCTGTTATTACAAATGCCTCTCAGGGGTTCATCTTGTGAAACTGTTTTTGTTAACACCAATTTACCTGAAGAAAGAGTCACTTTGTTAAAACCATCATCTGCCTTAAAAGAATTACCCAAAACTTCCACGGCAGTTGAAATGGACAATGGCATTAAACGTTATCAACGCAGACCATGGTCAATGGGTAACTATTGTTTGGCTGATTACATTGCATTGTTCAACTATAAACATCCACCATCTAAAGATACTGTAAATGAAGCCCCCGATGATACAGTTTTACATACTTCTGCTGAATTGCCTGAATATGAATACATTGTGGATAATGAAGATAATCCAAACACAAATGAAATTCAGAATACAGCGAATACTTCAAGTCTATTGCAATGCTCAGATAAAGAAACTCATGACGCAAAAGATGGCTCATCATTGGTAAGAAGAGGGAAAGCCCGTGTACTACGGTGTGTAAGATTTAACAAAGAACATGACAAAGAACACTATTTCAGGGAACTGGTCATGCTGTATAAACCTTGGCGTAAAGATGATGATATATTAGGCAAACATGTTTCATTCGAGGACAGTTACAAAGCAAACCAGTGCATAATAGAAGACAACAAGAATCAATATGAATCAAGTGTCTCTGCAGAACTAGCAAACATAGAACCTGAACTGCTTGATATATATAACAATGTTGATATGGAAGCACAGCACACTGAACAGGAAGACATCCAGGAGGGACAACATGTCTCTTCACTGTATGGCTGCTTTGATCCAGGAAAGAAACAAACTGAATATGATCTTGCAATTGACTTTGGGATTGGACGAAAACAAATCACTACTGACGATGATGAAACACTAAACGAAATGTGTGATGAACAATATCGCCAATTAGTTCAGTCTTTAAACAAAAAGCAGAAAGAGTTCTTTTACCATGTCTTAAATTGGCATAAAACAAGAACTGAACCACTGTACAATTTCTTGACAGGGGGAGCTGGTGTTGGTAAAAGTTTGTTACTGAAAGCGTTGTATCAAGCTTTGGTAAAATACTTCAATCATAAAGCTGGGGAAAGTCCTGATCAATTGAAGGTTTTAATTTGCGCTCCAACAGGAAAAGCTGCATATAATGTAAATGGTATGACAATACATTCTACTTTTTGCATTCCTGCTGATCAAGGATTTAATTACAAACCATTAGATATGCAGCAGTTATCTTCATTTCAAACCAAATTCTAAACATTTAAGGTAATATTCATTGATGAAATATCAATGGTTGGAAGGAAAATGTTTAATTTTATAAACCAACGTCTTCAAGAAATCATGGGCTGTACATTGCCGTTTGGAGGTGTATCAATTATAACAATTGGGGACCTTTTTCAATTGAAACCAGTAATGGATCAGTGGATATTTTCTACAAGTAACAGTAATGAATTAGATTCACTGGGTACAAATTTGTGGAAGGACCTGTTTTCAGTTTTTGAACTTACTGAAATTATGAGACAAAAAGATGATCTGTACTTTGCTGAACTTTTGAACAGATTAAGGGAAGGGAATCATACAGATGAAGATATTGAATCTATAAAAAGACGGCTTACTAAATGTGAAAGTGTACAGACAAGGAAAATTCCACATATGTATACCCGCAGGAAACAAGTTGAAGAATTTAATAATTATAGCTTTAGCTTGTGTCGTGAAAAGAAAACAACAATAGAAGCAATTGATTCAGTTTCAGGTGAATTCTCTGATGAATTAAAAGCCAAAATAGTTTCTAAAATTTCCATTGATAGCACCAAGACAAAAGGATTATGTAAATTAGTATCCATTGCAGAAGATTTACCTGCAGAGTTAACTACAAATGTAGATGTTTCTGATGGCTTGGCAAATGGTACACCTTGTGTAATTAAAAAATTGGACTTTAGAGTTCTTCACTCCGAAAGATGCAGTATAATATGGGTAGAGACTGATGATACACAGATAGGCAGAATGTGTAGAAAGCAATATAGTCATTTATATAATGATTCAATATCCTCCTCATGGACACCTATTCTCGAAACAATAAGAAAATTTCAGTTTAACTACTACAAAGCATTTCAAATAACAAGGCGTCAATTTCCCATAATCTTAGCATGTGCAAAAGCTGTACACAAGGCACAAGGCTCTACTATGTCAACTGCTGTTATTGACTTTGGTCAAACTAAAATAGATCATATGCATTATGTTGCCCTAAGTAGAGTCAAGAAACTATCATCAGTTTATATTTTAAGTCTCAATGAAACAAAAATTTCCTCAAGTTCATCAGTGCATGAAGAAATGAAAAGAATGAGGGATTTCCAGCAAGTCCAATCAATAATTCCATTACTGTATGAAATAAGAACAAGTTCATGTATAAAAATAATTTATCAAAATTGTCGCTCTTTACATAAACATTTTGAAGATGTGCGACATGATTTCAATATAACTTCTGGTGACTTGCTGTGCTTTTCAGAAACGTGTTTATGTTCCCATCACTCTCAGCAACAGTATAATATAAAACATTTTGATATAATCCGAAATGATGAAGTTACAGTTGACAACAACTCTCCTTCGTATCATGGTTTGGCCCTCTTTTACAAAAATGAATTATTTTCTAAAAATAATTTCAACTTGAACAATTCTTTAGGAGTGGAAGTAATTCAGGGTATCATTTCCGTTAATGGTAAAAGTGTCAACTTAGTATTTTTATATTGTCCTCCGAAAATGTCATCTTTTGATAGGATAACTAATGTCATACAACTACAACTAAAAGATAGCTCAACAATGCCAGTAATTATAATGGGCGATTTCAACATTGATTATGATGAATTTGGGATGCTGACAAGATACTTGAGAATCAATTTCAATTTGAAGCAGCTGATCAATATGCCCACTACAGATTATGGCTCAACTCTTGATCATATATATACAAATATTTGTCCAAGCAATATACATTCATATGGGACATTAGAATCATATTACTCCGACCACAAACCGATCTATTTAACAATTACCTAGATTTGTAATGTGAAGTCCTTTAGAACACATTCTGAACTTAATACATGTATATATATTTAGATATTTAAGGAAAAGGCATGTTCTGTTTTCCATCTGACAGACAATGCCAACCCTCCAGGAACTCAAGACCAGACGTCCGGGACCGTATCAAGGTGCAATTCGAGTATTGATCGTTGCTGTTGGAGAGCCTGTTCAATATGGTGATCAGGAAAAACAGCTGAAAACATTTTCTGTTGCGGATGAAAGTACATGTATGCGAGCAGTTTGCTTTGACAGCAGTAAATTCAAACAAATACAACGCAACACAGGAGTTGTTGTTAGAAATGTGATTGTTAAAAATGGAGAACTGATTGTAACATCTGGAACAAAAATTTTCACAACTTCATCGCCAGATGTCAGTGATCAAATACTGGACGAAGGAAGGGAAATGATCCATCCTCAACCTCCTAAAACAGTTGCGATAGCAACAGCCAAACACAGCCCTGAAAAACAGAGGGTGTCTGTGAGAGGTAAAGTTACAAATGTAAGTATATAAACTCTTTTTTCTATCTTTTATCATTGCAGATATAGATTTTGTATATATATATATATGAAGATTTGTTTTCATTCAGTAATTTTCTGAAATTATGCAAATACAAAATTCTTAGCCACAGCATGACAACTGTAGTGATTGTGTAAATATTACATTTTGCAATTGTATTTTCAGTCAAGAATGTTTTGTAATAAACACCATCATACATTTCACTATTGAAACAGGAGGGCCTTGTAACAACAGTACTCTGTAAAAACAAAAATACTGCCATCAAGACAATAACAGTGGAGGATGAGTCTGATACTGTTAAAGTAGCACTCTGGAGGAACATGGCCGAGAAAGAAATACACCCAGGGGACTTCATCGAATTGACTCATTTGGTTGTAAACCAGTATGGTAACAACTTACAGCTGAGTACAACACAGTATTCTGATATCAAAGTAAGTTGTCATGTACTATGTTTATTGCTATATTATATTTATCATATTGTAAGTTAATATTTAGTTTCCCTTTAAATTCATGTTTCACATATATGTGACAGTTGTATCATTGAATTACCATTAGTAGCGATATTTATGTACAGTGAATATATATTGTACCGGGTTTAGATGAGATATGTAATTCAATTAAAATGATCCTATAGTGAAAACTATTATTCTATAATAAAAAACCATGAGTGCTGCAATACAACTAAATTGCATTGCATTGCAGAATGGAGTATGTTTCGGTGTCAAAAACGCCATTAACGACAAAATCATTTATTTGTTTATATTCAAACACATACAGTAAAACCCCACTTACTCGAACTCGTTAGGACCTGAAAAATAGTTCTAGGAATACATGGTATTCGAGTAATCCGAGGTGAGTTGAATATGTACGAACTCTGTCCTGTTCGACGAATGAGGGGTATTCGAGTTAACCGGGTTCGAGTAAGTGGGGTTTTACTGTATTCACAAATTTAACTATCGGCTCGAATAAATGCCTAAGGCTATAATGTTGTCAAGTCGGATGAACAAAGTTGAACTTTTTTAACAAAGATTCATAAGGTATCATATCTTAACGTAGGTACAATGTACCTTGTGTACCATACCATCTGTGTAAATAACGAGAACCTTGACCCTCCAGGTCAAAAATATGAGATGAATGTATGTTGATGAACAGCATTGAATAACAAGTACATCTATAATAGTACGTTATTCAGGGCCTGCTTTTTAATTATAATAGCTTTTTGCACCAATCAAAACAATTTGTTCCTTGCCTTATATCCTTATGTGATGTTAACATCCAGCAACTTATAAATTTATTTTTGCTAAGAATATAACATTTGTATAATTTCAGAAAATTGATGAACCTGAACATGTATAATTTCAGAAAATTGATGAACCTGAACAAACAGTAGAAGAGGAAATCCTGGGTTATGAGGAGATGTCCTCCCGGTCAACACATTTTGAGCTTGTAAGCGCAGAGCAACTGTACATCGTCAGAAAGGAACTTTTTGATGCAGTAGAAGTCGAGCTTCCACAGATGATGAAATTTGTTGCTAAAGGTTCTGAAATCCAAATGTTTCTGTGATCACACTGATGAAAACAACCACGGAATGAGTTCATACTTCATGGTTCAAAGATCAAGTTCAAAGTACATTTATCCTTTTTCTAGTCATTCAGTTATATGAGTGTACACAAGATACGTCATTGTTACCGCTTAATCACATATGTTACAACAACTCCTCAAGAATGTTCCTTTATTTTTTCATAGACTGCTTCTCATCAATAACTCATGTTTGCAGCTATTCTTCCCTTCTTATTAGGTCATCTGACCCGAAGGGTCAAGATGACCTATTGCCATCATGCTTCGTCCGTCGTCGTGCGCCGTCCGCCGTCCGTAAACTTTTCCTTTAACAATCTTCTTCTTAGTAACCAAAAGGCTCTAGGTGCTGATATTTGGCCAGTAGGCACCTGGGATTGAGTGCTACAAAGTTTCCTCATTTCAATGACCTTGACCTGTTTTCAAGGTCACAGGGGTCAAATATGTAAAAACCTTTAACAATCTTCTTCTCAGTAACCAAAAGGTCTAGGGTAATGATATTTGGCCAGTAGGCACCTGGGATAGAGTGCTACAAAGTTTCCTCATATCGATGACCTTGACTAACTTTCAAGGTCACAGGGGTCAAATATGTAAAAAAGCGTTTGACAATCTTTTCCTCACTAACCAATAGGCTATGGGTGATCATATTTGGCCAGTAGGTACCTGGGATAGAGTGTTCTAAAGTTTCCTCATATAAATGACCTTGACCTACTTTCAAGGTCACAGGGGTCAAATATGTTAAAAAATCTACACAACATTATCTAAAGAACTAAATGATCTAGAGCAATGATATTTTTGTATGATATGTAGACCAGCAATGCGAATCTTTTTCTAATATATTGTGTTTAGGTCAAAGGTCAACTTTGAGTGCTGGACGGGGTCAAAGGTTAACATGGGTTATAATAGGTAAAAAGCTTTAAGAATCTTCTTCTCAAGTTCCATAAGGCCCAGGGTTCTGATATTTGGCCAGTAGGAACCTGGGATAGAGTGTTCTAAAGTTTCCTCATATAAATGACCTTGACCTACTTTCAAGGTCACAGGGGTCAAATATGTTAAAAAATCTACACAACATTATCTAAAGAACTAAATGATCTAGAGCAATGATATTTTTGTATGATATGTAGACCAGCAATGCGAATCTTTTTCTAATATATTGTGTTTAGGTCAAAGGTCAACTTTGAGTGCTGGACGGGGTCAAAGGTTAACATGGGTTATAATAGGTAAAAAGCTTTAAGAATCTTCTTCTCAAGTTCCATAAGGCCCAGGGTTCTGATATTTGGCCAGTAGGTACCAGGGATGGAGTACTCTAAAGTTTTCTCATATAAATGACCTTGACCTACTTTCAAGGTCACATGGGTCAAATATGTTAAAATATCTACACAACATTATCTAATGAACCGAATGATCTAGACCGATGATACTTGCATATATTATATGTAGACTGGCAATGCAAATCTTTTTCTGATATATTGTGTTTAGGTCAAAGTTCAACTTTAAGCGCTGGACGGGGTCAAAGGTTCACTGGGGCTATAATGGGTAAAAAGTTTTAAGAATCTTCTTCTCAAGTTCCATAAGCCCCAGGGTCCTGATATTTGGCCAGTAGGTACCTGGCATGGAGTGCTACAAAGTTTCCGCATATGAATGACCTTGACCTACTTTCAAGGTCACAGGGGTCAAATATGTAAAAATCTTTAACAATCTTCTTCTCAATAACCAAAAGGCCCTGGGTGCTGATATTTGGCTGGTAGGTACCTGGCATAGTGTGCTATCAAGTTTCCTCATATGAATGATCTTGACCCACTTTCAAGGTCACAGAGGTCAAATATGTAAAATCTTTTAACAATCTTCTTCTCGCTAACCAAATCCCCCAGAGTAATATGGTATTTGGCTAGTAGGTACCTGGGATAGAGTGCTACAAACTTTCCTCATACAATGGACCTCAACCTACTTTCAAGGTCATAGGGGTCAAACATGTAAAAATACCTTTAACAATCTTCTCCTCAACAACTTAAAGGCCCTGGGTGTTGATATTTAGCCAGTAGGTACCTCTAATGGAGTGCTACAAAGTTTCCTTGTATGAATGACCTTGACCTACTTTCAAGGTCGCAAGGGTAAAACATGTAAAAATCTTTTAACAAACGTCTTCTCGCTTACCAAAAGGCCCTAGGTGCTGATATTTGGCCAATGGGTACCTGGGACAGATTGGTGCAAAGATTCCTCATATAGACCTTCACTTATACTTTCAAGGTCACAGGGGTTATAAACATGTATGTAGATATCTTTGAACAACTTGGCAAAAACAAACACAAATGATATAGATCTTTATAGTCAGATGACCGTTGAGGCCCCTGGGCCTCTTGTTTAATTATATAAGACTAGAGAAGTCTATTTATCACCTTCTCCAGGTCTGTTCTGTAGAATTTTGTAATATAGCCCTGGGTTGTTATATTTACCTTTTTAGTCAATATGTACTTGGAAGGAAATGCTACAAAGTTCCTTCAAAAATAACCTTGATCAAGTTGACATACTTTAGATGTCACAGCAGTTAGTTATCTGTACTATGCTTTCTTAGAAACAATTATATATCCAAATAACATGTAATAATAATAATATATGTTATATAAGAACAGCAGTGTAAACATTTTAATATATTTTTTGAAGTAGTCTTAAAAGGTCAACTTCAAGAGGTTTTGATGCCAAAGGTCAACACAAGCTGTTTCTTATTTTATGATATAGTATATCATTGGACTAAAGTGGAATTTAAGGATTTCCTTATCTATTAGACAAATAGAAACATAAAAATAAAATTTTTAATCATAGTACCACTTTCAAGATATATAGAAAAATCAAAATACGATCACATTGTTGTTATAATCATAATTACTGTTACACTAACAATACTGGGTAGATCCTAATATGTGTTTAAATAGTATTCTCCTATATTACATCAAGATATGGATGACTGTGCATATAACAATTATTATATATAAACATATATATAAAAATGTAAAAAAACAAAACAAAAACAAAAACTTAGCAGCTCTTTAGGAGAATACACACATATATATATATATATATGTACCATATGCATGCATGATCATCACATAATTATTATGTAATTATAATGTTACTTTGTTACATTACTTTATTACAAATTGTATCTACCTTAAACACACAATATGTACTGTTAATATACGTTCTTGTTTCGGAACACTTGTATGTGAGCACCTTATCAAAGAATTACCATAGCAGATTACAGTATTAAAATTGTTCGCGGGATCATTAGGATATCGGATTTTACTAAAGAGGAAGCTTCCCTTGCAATTTTTGAACATGGTGATCAGAAAAGTGAAGTAGCTCTATTAAGAACAAATCGAACAGTGAAGAAGTGCACAGGATCACTAAGGAGAAATAGTGTGTTCTTAACAAATAAAGTTATTTCCCTTTCTGATCAACATGAGATACCTGGTATATGAATAATGATATACATTTAATAGTTCACTTTACATATCACAACTCATATTATTTTAATGTAGGCCAACATTAGAACATGTACATGTAACTAATTATAATAACAATAATGTAGGCCAACATTAGAACATGTAACTAATTATAATAACAATAACTCAATATATCGTATAGTACAGCTTTTTTTTAACATTAAATTACTTCAATGATTTGATTAGCACTCTGCAGAAAATAGTTAATATTGTATTGTAGTAATTTTCAATTTCTTTCGTAGCTGTATGCATGCAATATATATTGAAATGTATGTTTCTATGTGTCTTGGTGCTGATTATGATGACCAGTATTAATTATTACTTTTTCATACTTACACAATTACCATAAGTATTTTCAAGTGTAAATGCATAATTGTACTATTAGATTAGAATTAAAATTAAAAACAATCTGTTGGATTTTCCTCTTCATTTTGCTGTTTATAAGGTTGCATTTTTTTTTAACTTTGAGAAATGCAAATGACTTCAGTAGTAATTTATAAACTTGATGACACACAAAGTAACACTTTTATCACATAGTTACAAATAATCATTTATAAATATCACTACTACAGTATGCATCAGGTGTTGTGGTACTCAAACACCCGCAGAGTGTAGGTTTCACTCACCTGACACTCCTGAGACACAATTGAGACACTGTCTCAACACCCTGCTTTCACCTGTATACTGACACTGGCTCAACTCGGTGGCAACTAGTGTTGGGGATTAGTGAGACAAAGGATCTGTCTAAATAAGGCCAGCTCGATGATCTCCAGCTATGATTATTTCACACCTGTTGTATAATTATAATCCCCTACACTCCTCGAGCCGATGTTGGGTGTTGGCCGGTTGAAACACAGGCCATATTTAATCCCCTACACCCGGGTGACACTCGACACTCTGGGGGTGTTTGAGTACCACAACACTTGACTTATACTGTAAATAGCATTTTTCCTGCTATAAGATCGAGTGAGCATTATAAGCTCTGGTGCTGCAACCGTCGTCCAACCTGCTGCAATTATTTCATTCTGCAGTTTCTTTTTATACGCCCGTCAAAAATGACTGGACGTATTATGGTATGGCGTTGTCCGTCCGTCCGTCATAAGCTTTTATTTGTCCGGAGATCTCCTCCTACAATATTCAACCGATTTCTTACAAACTTGCTAGTTATGACCGCCATGACATGAAGTTGTGTTTTCCTGAACGGCACATTGATTCAACAATATTTACCTGAGTTATGGCCCTTTTTGATGTAATTATAGGCATTATGTAGAAAACATCACAACTTTTTTGTGTTCGGTTAAATTCCTCTTAAAGGAGCAGGGGCAATAAGAGTCAATTTTGGCCCATCCAAGGAATATTCTGTTTTTTATGTATTTTGTACATTAGGTTATGGGTAATTCAAAAAGACATATTTTTTTTCAATTCTTGCAAAAACAGACAGCGAGGCAGACATTCAAAACGAGGCTCTGTATTCTGATTTCTGATAAAATTGTCCAAAAACAAACCTAACATTCAAAATCAACAATAAGTATTTTACATAGTAGTATTTATTCATTTCATTCAACAACAGTAGATGGTAGCTTTGTTCATTCTCTTGATGAATATATACAAGTTAACATATTTAGTGATTATATGAGTCTAGTTGATGAAAAGATGTAATGGTAACCATGGAAACGGAAATCATATTGTTATCTTTGTATCCGGATTAAAATATTATATATTTGCCAAAGATGTGGAAAATCTTCATTAAAATACATTAAATGTTATCTTTTAGGGCATAGCACATCTATTTGTCATATACATTGTATATATATATGTGTGTGTGTGTATAATTATAAAGCCCTAGGCAAATTATACCTTTGTGCTACTTCAGCAATAACAATGCATGTACAATAGTGGACTTATATTACGACAATGGTACAGCAGGTGTTTTTCAATAACTTACAGAGATATCCGATCTTGTGGTTGCACAAACATAAATAAGTACGATAAGTTTAATTACAATCTGTATTGAAATTAAAAACATTAGACGACGAACAAGAACAGTAGAGATTTACTCGTATAAAACATAACTGTGTCATATATAATAAATTAGATATATTTGTAATACCCGGTAAAGCAAATATGGTACATTCTAAAGAGGAAACATGATGTTTCACTCAATGCAATAAAACACGAAAATATGCCAATATGATATGAACAATCAAACATATTCTACAATATGTCTTTACATGAAACACATTTCATTAACATTAAAACACTACTAAAGTAATATCATTACCCCATGAACCTTTAAACGCCAAGCCAAATACATGTTTTATATAATTTAATGATCGTCAAAGAAGATATATGTATTTATATCGTCAATGTACTTGACAATATGGTGACCATTGCATCTGATCAGTAAATACATTTTTTAAAGTCATTGATTTATTTCTTCAAAACTATCATGGTTTCTCGGTACATTCTAGGTCCGTATCTAAAACATTTTCAAGAGATTGTTCAAGTTTTACCAATTGAAACGTTCCTTAGGTAGATATGAGGTGGTGTTGTAATAAATGTTTAATCATGAATCATATTAAAAAGTATATAATACTGTACTGTTATAATAACTTTTTCAAAAACCATTAGGATAGCGTACACAATAGCAACCAATTCAAATCGTTAAGACGTGATATCATTGATATAACAGATAAAGATGAATAAATAACTATAAGTATACATTCGAGCAATGAAACATTACAAAAAGATTCCGCAGGAGAGGAGAAAATGTTGAATACAAATGTCACTCTCATGGCTATCGTCTATTATTGTTCATCACTCTTCAGAAGTTTCCTCGTCACTCCCATCGACACTGATTGGTTCGTGACTAGCTGCATCCAGGAGGTATTGAGACCAATCTTTTCCTAAGTGAAATTCAATGTCTGAATGCCTCGCAAATCCCAAGTACCAGATCACCGATGCAACATGTGCACAAGAACCTACTGTTCTAGCACCGGTGCGGCATTTGCAGTACCATCCCTGAACTGTACATTCATCAAACATAATCCAGAGAAGGTGGACTTTCGAACTTACATGTCTACTTTGTATTTTTGCACTAATAATGTTACTCTCCACTTTACATACAAAAACTTCATACCCGCCTGTGTCATTCAGATGCTCCTTTGTGTATCCTCTAGCTAGCTTTATTTGGTACACACCAAGCGTAAGATTGCGCAAGTCCTCTTCTGTTAACACTGGGAAGTTGAGGGCAGCACTTTCATCAATTTTGGCCCATATACTTCTTTTAGATGCGAATCCGCCTTCTTCAATCCTATTCTGGAGAAAATTAACCTGTTTTGACAGAAACAACATCTTTGCTCCCAACAGCTGATCACTTTGTGCATCGCCTGTGCTAAGATCTGATCGGTACTTGTTGCAAATGGCACACACTATCCTCACCATATCGCCAATGTAGGGGATCTGTGAGTTGGGTAGTATTCGATCCAAATACTTCCACGTCTTCATGCGACCATTAACAGATTCCACAACCCATCTGGAATTCAACAAAATATATCAAAATTAATTTCACTTTTAAGAAATGACAAAATAAGATGTTTTGTTGAAATGATTTCAATTTCCCATATCATGGAAATGTATGTTATTTCAGTCTGAAATTACAAAGTTGAAAATGATAAAATACAGTAAATTGACAAGTGTGCTTTGGGGAAGGGAATAATAAAAACTGTATTCAAATAACAGTTAAATAAAATATTATCAGGAAGAAACATTTATGAGAATAATTACCTAATTTTTGTGACAAGACGGGATGCGTTGCTTTCCATTGTCGTGTGTTGTCTTTTCTTTGAAAATGTTGGCATCTCTGTATGGATCCCGAACTCTTCCAACAGCCCAACAGAATCCCTGAACCCCCTATCAACTATTACCACGTCATTTTCTGTCAGCCAATCAGTGATTTCCTCAACATTTCTTCTAAGGATGTGATTGAGGATGCCTGCATCATTGTTTTTGCTGTCAGCAAAGTAAGGACCGATGACACTGACAATGTACCCAGTAGTTGTTACAAACATCATTGGCTTCACAAGTGGTTTGTGTTTATGCATACTATAGCTCCTACGTTGGAACAAGTATTGGCCACTCTTTTGGATGTATATATATGTTCCATCAATTACAAGAATAGCTGGTTTCATAAGTCCTCCAAATAATGTCTGTGCCAATGGTCTTGTGTGTTTTGTAATCACATCATCACGGCTGATATGTTTGAATCCTAAATATGATGGTACAAAATCCTGTACCAGGGCGTTTCTTGCTGATGTCATAGCACGCCTGATGGAATCCTTGCCTATATTAAAAACAGTTGACAACATCCTGTTTGACATGCCACCCTTCAACTTGGTTAAAAATATACCAACACAAGCTTTCAAATTTCTGTTTTTAGTATTACGCAATGTACTTTTCAAGTGAGAGCACAGATCACAAAACTGTTCCTTGCTTAACCCTGTGAGCGAAACATAGTCATCATTACTGAGTGCATCAGGAGAGTCAAAATTGATGCGTTGATCTTGACTTTTATTGGCAGCATCTCTAATACTGGTGATCAACTGTGCAATATCTGTCCGGTTCACTGAGGTCGAATCGCGAGATGCAACAATGCATTCTAGTGCTTCAGAGCTAAATAGTCCATGTTTTATATGTACAGGACAACACCTTGTGCCAACTGGTAACAAAATACCTTTAAGTAAAAACAAACTACTTTGTGTCACGTGGAACAACTATCAAATGAGATGGAAAACTTTGACAAACAACGCACTTAGTGTGGCTTCCACCTGTCGAAGGTATTGGCAGAGTTATATTTCGTGGAGATGACAATCTGCTTTTCTTCGCTGAAATGTCATGATCAGATGATTGATTAGACCTGGTCGATGAAGGAATATTGGAGAGTTGATGTCTGCGATGTTGCTGACGGCACTTACCACAAATCACATCACTTTCTTGGGCACGGATGAGATATGTTTTCAATAAATACTTTCTCAGCGATTTATTTCCCTTGATTGGCCGTCGTTCCACTGGTTTGGTTCTTTTTGAGCAAACTACACAAGGGTAGGCTCTAGGTGCCATTCTGAAATAGTACAAGAGGAATGAAGTTGTTAAGGCAGATTTGGAAATGCAATGTTTACTGTGATAGTAACGTTGAGATATATTATATTGTTTCACAGAGCTAACTAGCTTTTGGTATGACAAAAAAAATGTGTCATTTGAAAACAAAAAACAAAACTAATGCATTTTTCCAACACAGTGATGGCAAACAGACAATGAATGGTGTGTTTTAACCATTTAGCTAGCTAGTGCCGTAAGAGCCAGCAATACAGGTTAACTAACGAAAAATACTGACTTAAATTTCTCATTCCATGTTTTACATGCATGTATAAACAACGACAGATGACATAAACCTGTATAACAAATTAATAGAAATTATATTATCTGTAATGCTTTTTCGGTTTCGCATGAATATTTATAGAAAACTTGCGGGAAAAAAATTGTACCTTCATATTGTCAACCAAGTCTTTATCATCTTGACACATTATATTTTTATCTTTGTAATTGTATGTATATGCTATCATCCCAATGTTATGTAATATGTATTTTTGCCATTGTTAAACAATCATTTAACCTCAAAAATTCGCAAATGTTTTAACATTATGAGAAAAAGGCCTATAAGATTTTAGATTGGAAAATTATATTAGTCACTGACAAAAAAACTTTACTGCTTGTTTGATAGTAAAAAAAAATAAAAAATAACATAGTTACTTAGGAGGGATCGAACCGCCCATCATTACTTCACAGGTACACAGCCCTAACCGTTTGAGCTATGCGCGCCTCTCAACAAAATGGAAAAATTAGGTGTATAAAATAAGTCATCTGCGTACACAAGTTTGTGTGCAAGCAACGTAAAACAGTAAATCTATTCCATTATTTAATTTGATTGCTTAATTTTCATTAATTAACTTTGATCATTTCTATTTTTCCACTGTACATAACCCATAACATTCATTTTGTGACCAGAGAACGTGTTTGTGAGTGGTTGAGAAATGGCTTGTTGACAATGTCCCGTGTCTATTTTTAGAACTTCAATCACATTTTTTTTCTCGGTAGGCCTAATATATACTGAAAAAAACGATACAGAAATAAACAACAAATGAAGGAAGGTGATTATGTTAATCAGCATGTTACTGGATAAACCAGTAATTAGAGAGCATTTATAAAATTTTGCCAAAAAATTGCCGTCCTGACCCCAGTCTTTTGTCGGCTGCCCGTCGGCTGTCAACAGTGGATCTGCAGATTGCGGTAGGTTCAAACGGCCGACAATCTTAACAACATTGCGAACTTATTATTGGTGAAAATTTCATACCAGAGACAATCTATACATGTTGGGGACTAGAATTATACTTACTTATCCTTTGGAATTTGTCTTGGACTACATTTTCTTCTTTGTTGAAAACTGGATTCAATTTACACAACCCGGCGTAGACTACTCGCCAAACCCGGAAGTGATTTACCGCAACAAATAACATAGAATAATAGATCTATCGAATAATCTTTATCAAATTTATCACGATGAATAAAGAGACTATTTCAATAAAATATGTAACTCAATTTGATATCAGGTAATAATAAAATTTATTGAAAACTGACGTTTCCCGACCGACCGGACCAGTCCTATGCGTGCCCGTGACAACGCTGTGAACATCGGCGCAAATAATAACTTTTTCTGTCGTATTTTCTGACCGCCTTGTTCAATTTTCAATCCCTCCGCAAGGGAGTACCAAGATTATTTTTTGGAATTAGCTAGACTATTGACTTATTATTACGTATGCAAAATTTAATGCTGGTACTAGCATGCGGAGGTTATTAGATATTGATGTGAACATCAAAAATAACATCATAATTCACATATTTGTAAAATAACGTGAAGTTTCCCGCCATTTTTTAGACATCATGACGTCACAATTTTTCTCTCTATTTGCATATTTTTACTTATCAAGTACTCTATTGATAGAAAGTATACATGAAACAAGAATCTTGATAAAATTGTAAATGGACATTTTTGGGGGCCAATACACCTCATTATTGCCCCTGCTCCTTTGGTATGGTTATTCAAAAAGCTATAATATATAACATATATTCCGTGTTTTGTTGAGTTATTTCAACTTTTTGCGTAACAGCATCGTAAAGTTGCCAATAAAGCATTATGTATAAAATGCATTTCTGTCAAAACTGTATTTCGTCCGGAAATCTCCTCCTACAGCTTTCGACGATATCTTTCAAACTTACAAGACTTAATTATCATAACATGAAGTGGTGTTTCCCTGAATGGCAGTTTGATTCATAAATATTTACTAGAGTTATGGCCCTTTGGAACTTGGTAATTGATGCAATTTGGGGTATTATGTAGAAAACATCAGAACTTTTTTGTGTTTTCTTCAAATCCTCTCAAATTTGGTATGGTAATTCAAAAAGGTATAATATTTAACATATATATCTGTGTTTTGTTGAGTTATTCAAAATTTTTGCGAAACAGCATCGTAAAGTTGCCAATAAAGCATTATGTAAAAAATGCATTTCTGTTAAAACTGTAGTTTGTCCGGAGATTTCCTCCTACAGTTTTCAACCGACATCTTTCAAACTTACTAGACTAAATAATCATAATATAAAGTTGTGTTTTCCTGAATGGCAGTTTGATTCAAAAATATTTACGAGAGTTATGGCCCTTTGGAACTTGGTAATTGATGCAATTTGGGGTATTATGTAGAAAACATCAGACCTTTTTTGTGTTTTCTTCAAATCCTCTCAAATTTGGTATGGTAATTCAAAAAGTTGTTTAAACTTTTTGCGTAACAGCATCGCAAAGTTGCCAATAAAGCATTATGTAAAAAATGCAAGTCTGTGAAAACTGTAGTTTGTCCGGAGATTTCCTCCTACAGTTTTCAACTGATTTCTTTCAAACTTACTATACCTAATCATCATAACATAATTGTGTTTTCCTGAATGGCAGTTTCATTCAACAATATTTACTAGAGTTATGGCCCTTTGGAACTTGGTAATTGATGCAATTTTGGGTATTATGTAGAAAACATCAGAACTTTTTTGTGATTTCTTCAATTCCTCTCATATTAATTTGGTATGGTGATTCAAAACGCAATAATATTTCACATATATTCCGGGTTTTGTTGAGTTGTTTCAACTTTTTACGTAACAGCAGCGCAAAGTTGCCAAATATAGGCAATATGTTGTAAACTGTTGTTTGTCCAGAGATTTTCTCCTAAAATTTAGAATTTTATTTCTACTGTTTTGCCTAATCTTAATCTAGGTATAAATCTGATAACATCGGACGGTCGTATAATGCCTCCGCTTGCGGTGCTCTGGTTATAATAAGCCCACCATCTGATAGATGGGGTGCTATTCAAATCACCTGCCGTCTGTCGTTAAACAATTCTTGTTATCGCTGTGTCTTGGAAATGACTGGAGGAATCTTTCTCAAATTTCATTGCAGGTTCCCCTTTGTCCATAGTTCTGCATATTACATTCGAGACTGATCTGAAAAAAACATGGCCGCCAGGTAGCCGTCTTGGATTTTGAGAGTGGAAATAAAAAGAAAACTATTACAACTTTCCCTTCCTAATTGGACACACATATATCTTGTGTATCTTGTTGTGTATTATGTATAATATACATGTATGGAACATAATATTTCCCAATCTGAAAGAGTCGACCCTCAGGCCCTTCAGGCCTTTGATTGCATTGTGTAAATCCACCCTGCCTTCTTTCTGCTATCTTGTCTGGGCTCTATTTCCTACACTATAAGTCACTGGAACTTCATACTGGTATAAGGGGTTGCCTCTGACCTTCAATTGTTCTTTTGACCTACATCAAAGATAAAGTTTTTGATGGTCCAATTCCTACAATACTTGCTGCTGGAACTTCATACATGGGGTATAGGTTTTCGTTAGTGAGGCGGTTTACATGTATCGTGTGTTAAAAGTGGCCTTCATTTTGACCTAAATAAAAGACAAAAAATACGCAGGGTCTATTTCCTATATCCAATTCTTAAAAAGCCCCATTCAATCTGATTAAAACCATATCTTGATCTCCGCGCCACAAGATGACAGGTCATTGAAAAATTATTTTAGTGTTAAGTAAACAGATATATTATATAGAGCGCTATATAAATGTTGTATAATGACTTGCTGCAAGATGACAGGTAATTGTAAAATTGTTTTATTGTTTAAGTAAACAGACGACAAAAGTCACCTGATCGTGACCTCTTATGGGATGGTGTCAGTTCCTTGTTAAACGGAGCGAGAACAAGGATATCTGTTTTAATCAAATTGATATATGAAAAAGATATATAGAGGATATCTCTCAATGTGTTCAGTAATACCAAATATATTTGATAGGGGATGATATTTTAATATTTTTCACGAGTGCTCAGCAACTGAATGTTAATAACATTTTTATAGTAAAACTTAAACGGGCAGCTTTTACGTTTCCCAATTGACTTTTATGACGTGTTTTGATTTCTTAATCAGGAAAAGTTCTCTAGTGAAAAATATCAGTTTTATAGAAAGACATTTTTTCGATATTTCACTGGTAAAAATGTAAAAATGTATTTCTTCCTGCTAATATGAGAAGAATATGTATACAAAGTATAGCTGCAACAATGGTCTTGTTCAGGCCTTCCTGTCCGTTGCTTCCAGTAAGATTTCCCAAGTTGATCAGTTCTGGCTTCGTGTAGAAAACGGACATTAAAGAAATATCTGCCCACCCGAATCTTCTGGGTCGTCTTGATATGAACTGGGTGTACAATATACTCCTATCCCAGGCATAAGCTCCAACATCTGTTAACACAAATAAGAAAGTTGAAATTGAAATGTCTCATTAGCGTATTAGGATGTATTCTTGCATTTGATTTAACTGAAATCAACACAATTTTCACAATGGAACAAATTGCTACGATTTTACAATATCACTGGTTGACATGGATGTACGCTGGTTTCGGATTGTGTTGATGAAATCGAAGTACTAAAGACACAAAGTAGAACAAAGTATTTAACTGTTTAGTTAAGACATGGTCATCGTCGGATACCCACGGTTTATCTCGCTTTGCTAACTCACTCATCACCCCTGGCCAAACTCGCTGAGAAAGCCTCGTAAAATATGGTAATTCGTATATTAGAACGGACCAATCAAAAAATTCGATATGTAATTCGGAACTTTCCAGTTTGAAGACCCGTTTCGTGGTAAAGCGTACACAACAATGGCTGCGCCCATGAGAAAGTGTGTAAACGGCGAGTAGAAGACGTGTTCACAACGATGGCGGCGCCAATTAAGTCTCGTGAATTTTGTTTAAAAATCATACGAGACCAGTTATACAGGTCGTTGACTTCAAAAACAAATGAAGAGCAATACAGTGCTACTTATCTATTTTATGCTTCCGTATATATTATATAACGCTAAATCTGATTGGTTTAAAATCCCGTCGCGAAACTGCACTGGAACCAATCAAATGCTTCGTACACATTCAATACCTACGAGGATTTCTCGGCGAGTTTGCCCACGGGTGATGAGTGATCAACAGTGGGTATCCGACGATGGGACATGGTAGACTTTGAATCGAACATCACCAATACTGGTAAGAAAAAAATGGTGGCAAGCAAAGAAGTTGATAACTACTTTCGATTGAATGTGTCTAGAAAGATTATTGTCAGGATAGGTAATATATTTCATCATTAACAAAGTGTTTTAATTTAGTTGTGGATACAATGCAAGGATATGACAACATCAAAAAGGAGGTCATCTGGACGACCTTTGTCGCCTCAATACTTAACACTAAAATAATTTTCTAAGGACCCGTCATCTTGCAGCAAGCCATTTCGTCACATTATTCCACATTAACGTTTTGGTGACGAAATGACTTAACAGACAAATGCGATTGTTCAAGCTTTGTCGCCTCAAAATTCAATCTGATTAAAATACAGATCCTCAATCCGTTTTACAAGGATCTGACAACATCCCATAAGAGGTCACGTTGAGATGACCTTTGTCGCCTCTTTACTTAAACAATAAAACAATTTTCCAATTACCTGTCATCTTGCAGCAAGTCGTTATACAACATTTATATAGCGCTCTATATAATTTGTAAAATTACTCTAAAGCGCATTCACAACATGTAGATAATAATTTGATACTTACACTGCATAAATAAAGAAGTTATTACAATCTAAGCTAATGTGATAATATAAAAAATTGCATATAAATACGAACTACATCTACTGTAGATAAACAAATGTCAGTATATACATGACGTCTAAGTTGTCCCTAATATGCAGACGTGAAAAGGTACGTCTTCAGAAGTTTCTTGAATTTGGCCAGAGTATTTGTTTTTCGGATAGCGGATGGTAATCTATTCCACAACGTGGCCGAAACTTTCCCAAAACACCGGTTTCCATGGGACACACAACAATGATTCTGTCTTCGACCTCGGTGATCGTCACGATCACTGAGGTCGTCACGGCTGATACAGGGTAACTAGCTCCCGTATGTACTGGGGAGCTGTTCCATCCAGTGCCTTGTATGTGTATACCAAGATTTTGTATTGTGACATGTATTGCACAAGTAGCCAGTGCAATGAATACAGAACGGGAGTGATGTGTTCTCTCTTTCTAACTCGAGAAACGAGACGTGCTGCCGTGTTCTGGACCTTCTGTAGGCGACTTATCAATTTGTCAGATATACCACAGAGTAGGACATTTCCATAGTCCAGCCGTGAGGTAACAAGTGAATGAACCAAAATCTTGCATGCATCGGCAGTTTATATAAAAATCGGCAGTTTATATAAACTGCCGTATACAGCCGATGTTCCTGATCTGGTAGTAACAGGATTTGGCAATAGCATTCACTTGTTTCTCCATGTTCAGTGAAATATCAAAGTACACCCCTAGATTTTTAACGGTTGGGACAGCCTCTACAGTACTTGTTCCGACCTTGAGCTGGAGAGCCGTTGATTGCTTACACTTTGGAGAAAAAACGATCAGTTCCGTTTGTTCCTGATTTAGTTTTAGCATGTTGGCATTCATCCAGCTTCTGATGTCTGTCAGACAAGCTTCAAGATTTTCTGATACGGTGTCCCAGCTGTCCTGTGGTCTGATGACCATGTAGATCTGTGTGTCATCAGCATAACAGTGATAACAAAGGTTATGTCGATGACAAATCTCACCGATTGGTTTTGAATACATGCAGTATTTACAACACCCACCCTTGAGGAACCCCATAATCCAGCAATGCTGTCACGTGAAACAGAAGATCCGATTGCAATACACTGCCGTCGATCACCTAGATAGGACTGTATCCAGCATAATGCGTCGTCAGTCACTCCATACGAATACTCCAGACGTTTATGGAGTATGCTTTGATCAATGACGTCGAATGCAGCTGACAAGTCTAGCATGACGAGCACCGCTTTGCACTTGTTATCCAATGCAGAAGCTATGTCGTTATGCACACGTAGGAGGGCCGTCTCTGTTGAGTGTCCCAAGCGATAGGCCGATTGCAGGTTGTCATGGAGACTGTTTGCATGTAGATGGGCCTCTAAACGCCGGGACACAACCATCTCCAAGACAGAAAAGGCAAATTTGACACTGGACGGTAGTTCTTCAACTCCTCCTTATCCAATCCAGGCTTCTTAAGCAATGGTCTTACACGTGCTTTCTTGAAACACAATTGAACCTTCGACTCGACCAATGATTTGTTCATGATTGAGGTAATCAAAGGAAGCAGTGCTTCAAGACATTTTTTCAGAAGGAATGTTGGAAGGGGGTCAAGCTCACAGGATTTTGATTGCGATGTCTGAATGATTCTGCGTAGTTCATCCGGAGTTGTTGGAGTGAGCTCTGACAATGGTTCCCCGTCAAATTGAATGTCAGCACTCATGACAGATACATCGTTGTCAGTTGTCGAATTCACTTAGTCAATGTTTCTAATCGTGTTGATCTTATTCAGAAAGAAATCGCTGAACTTGTTTGACAATTCTTTGTCAGATGTACAGCTTGGCGGGATGATTCCTTTTTGACCCATGAGCGCTTTTGTGACTCAAAAAGCTTCCTGGTGTCCTTACCGCATTCTGTGATCTTTTCTGAATAATAAGTCTTCTTCGATTGAACGAGAAGTGAACCAACTAACCGACATTGGTCCCTATAAATCTGATGGTTAACGGCCAATTTGGTCCTTCGCCAACGTCTTTCTGCGTTTCTACGATTCTGTTTTTCCTCGCGCAGATTTTCATTGTACCACGGGGATTCAGGTCTCATGGTGATCACCTTTGTTTGTAGAGGTGCATGCTTTTCAATAAGGGCTTCTATACCAGACGTGTATGCTTTAACAAGTTCATCAACCCCACCTTCGGTAGATTGAAGGGCAGAAGAAGACTGGATATCGTTGTTGAAATCTGGTATCGGAATTTCCGGAAGCTCACCTTTTTCCTGATACGAGCTGGCCTTCTACAATTCAGTGGTGCTCGGATAGCAAAATGATCACCAGAGGGGTTTCCCTTTACATCACTTAGACATGGATCAATAACTGAAATTGCTCCATGAATGACAAAGTTTTCTTCCCTTGTTATGGCCACATCAAGTGTGTGTCCGCGGGTGTGTGTAGCTTCTGTCACATGCTGAATCAGACCTCTGGACTCAAGTAGCTCTGAGAACTGACGAGCATCAGCATTAGAAAGATTGTCCAAGTGAAAATTAAGGTCACTCGTGATAATTATCTCTTGTGGCACAACAACCTGGTGGTCTATAAAGGTAGACCACTCGTCAAAAAACACAGTATTTCTGAGTCCGTTCTGTTTAGATGGAAGAGGCCTGTAAATGATGCACAACCTGAATTGTTTATCCTCGGCAATGACGGAGCAAGTCATGTGCTCAAAGTGTGTGAATACCTCATCATGGCTAGGAGAGAGATTTTTCACACTCGGGTCTTTCTTAAACAGAACAGCCACACCACCACCACGTCTGCCGTCTCGAGCATTGTGGATGAATCCATAACCAGTTGGTATCAGCTCAGCAAGAACTTGGTCATCGATATCTCAGATGTCCTGAGATGTTATAAAATCTCTGATGGCCGATGATTTATTCTTCACCGAGCGGCAGTTTAAGGATACTAAATACAGAGGATTGATCGACTTTGGGTAACCGGTTGTTGTTGGCTTTATGACATGTAAATTCTCGTACGATACTGATGGTATTGAAATCCGTGTGGAATTATCGTATCGAGAATGCACAATAGTGTCGATGCACGATACCTCTGTAGGTGCAATGATTGTGTAATTAATTACAGTATTGATTAGAAAATACAAAATACAACGAATTTAGTTTCATTACCCATATCAATATGATTCAATATTTCTTTGTAAGGGTCATTTCATAAATGAGTAGAAAAAAATATTTTCCCCACATTATATTTTTTCTATGTTGTACAGAACATTTCAAAGGTAACAAAAATGCAAAGATACTTTCTGTTGCTATTTGTTTGTGGTTTGGCGATTTTTTTTGCCAGAATGACTAGACTAACATTGCATATGCCTGATAAAGAAGATGATTTACCCAATCCAACCTCTAGTGATGACCCTCTCGACAGCTCAAGCAGCAGTGAGGACAGTTAAGTACATGAGGTAAATGTTCCGTCTCCAGACAAGGCACATTTGTACAAACTCAACAAACAGTTACTTCAACTCAGAAATGAAGAAAAATTCACCTTGCTGAGGTTCTGTTCAGCAGACAGTGACATTAAGTATTATACAGGGTTCCAATCCTATGAATCACTCAACTGCTTCTACCAGTTTTTGACACCAGAATGTAACTTTCTCTACTACATTGGTACAGAGAATACTTCTCATGGAACACCATATGAACTAATCAATAAGCGTGGTCCTTCCAGGACATTGTCTCCCATGAAATAACTTTTTATCACCCTGGTGCGGTTACGCAAAGGACTTCTAAGAAACTACTGGCCGACTTGTACAATTCATCGGTGGGACATATCTGCAAAATTATCAACACCTGGATCATTTTCCTGGCAGACAGTCTCCGCTGCATACCAATATGGCAGACCAAGGAACATGTGAAAGCAACCATGCCCTCATTCTTTCGGGAACATTATCATGCCACAAGAGTACTGGTTGATTGCACAGAAATCTTTATCGAGCACCCTTCAGCTGCCAATTCCAGAGAGAGACTTTCTCCACCTTTAAACACCACAACACTTCAAAAGAACTCAAATCAATATCACCAGATGACTAGATCAACTTTATTTCCCCCTTGCATCATCATCTCTTCTTTCCTTAGTGGTGCAGACCAATTTACAGATGATCAGCTAAAATGTTCCCGCAACATTGCTGCAGTAAGAGTTCATGTGGAACGAGCAGTGAGGAAGGTGAAAGAGTTCGAAATTCTTCGGAATACTGTCCCAGTAGCAATGTGTCCAAGGCTAGAGAAGATATGGATGATTTGTGGACACCAAGCCAAGACAAAGCTAACGTTACAGCAGCTGTAGGCCATGTTCCGAACTAGAATGTTAATTTTCATATTAAAACATTTTGTCCAGTTCAAGTGCATTTCATATGCATTATCAATAACAATCATGCATGATCTACCGTGTATTGACAAATGTTGTGACATATCAATGTGTTCAATAGTTAAAGTGTAATAGTATGATGAACTGTTATGCCTGGTATATTGCTGTCACTATATATATGCCGACATCAGTATCGAATAGTCTACGATACATGATCATTAATCTTGTGTATGCATCTTTGTAACTGTCCTACTGTATACCATTAAATTGCTGGCATACAAAGTTTTAATGTTTTTGTTTATTGTGAGTTTACTTTTATGTAGATTTCCTACATTAACACGATTAGGAAAATTAACATCCCTTTCTGAACTGCAGATGATGTATACAGTCAACCCTGTCTATAAAGGACACCTGCGCCAAGGAACAGTGAATATACAGAGTTCAAGCAATGTAGAAAATATCCCCGGTAGCTTTGATCTGATGTTACAGACAAGTGTCCTCTATATATAAGTGTCTTTTATAACCGATTTGACTGTATATATACAGCATACACTATACAGCCTGAAAACATACACTTGGAAAGAAAACATAAATCATGGTTTCAATTGCAAAATACAAAATTTATTTGCTGAAGATAATAATTCTTTTATTAAAGTTAACATACCAGAGCAAAACATAACTGTCTACTGATATAACTTTCATAGTGAAATCTGTTTACAAATGTATTCATTTCAGACATTGTTTATAATGTATCAATGACGTGTGTATTCAAATCAATGTATGAATATGTACATACAGGACTGTACCTTGAAAATAAATACAGTAAGGTAAATTTGTGACTTTTACCTATAATGATTGGGCCACTGTGCTTAATATAATTTAAATACACTGTACAAACTTGCACACAATACATAGTTAGGGGTAAAATTGGAAAAAGACAATATGTTGGAATTTCTGCTCTGTTACAGGGCATTTTGATAAACTTGTTACGAGGCAAAGGCTTAATACATAATATATTGTACATTAAATACAGACTTGATGTACGATACATGTACATACAGTACATGAAAAAAACCTATACCTATCTGACTTATACTTCGGACTAATAAGATCTTACAGCTGTTATACTTGTATAGTGTAGCATTTAAACCTCTATAAGGTACTTTTAAGTTCAATTTCACTAACAAGACTTATTTTGCATTTCTGTCTCACTTTTCAAAGTCAATATTCAGCAACAATCACAAGGAATCTAGTGGTCTAGACATGCACACTTTGAAGTTCCTGAACAAAGTATGACAGAAGACTGTCAAAGTAAACATGAGCCAACTTGGGCAACACGGCGTCCTTGAAAAAGGTCTCGTCCCTGTTGACAGTCACAATGATCATGTCCTCTGGAGGCACAAAGACCACAAGGTCACACGAACTGATCCCCGTCACATTCAACTATCCCTGGATTTGGTAGTAATAGTCGTGTGATTTTTTCAATGTCACTTCCCCATTTACAGACTCCAGGTAAAAGTTTCTGTCTTTTCATATGGCCTAAGATTTTAACCTTCTTTTCAAATATTGAGTTCATCTTTTTGCTTCACCAGTCTATCGGGTGACACGGCAAGGAATGGAATGGCAGGATTGACTACAAGTCCAACTGGACAGCCAAGACACTCCGTCTTTCTAAGTACTTAGCAAATCCAGCACTTTCATAGCTTATACCATGCCGGACACTCTTTGTTGTAAAAATACGCCTCTTGTCAGAAAATGTTTTCACAGGGTCAGTTTTTGTGCGCATCCGGCAGAAGGTGTCAATCTGTATTGTTTTTGTTCGAACCAGAAAGCTGACTTGCTCTGAAGACGAGCGTTTTTTTCAATGAACTGTGCCATACTTGGGTTCACGTTTACAATGTTAGCATAATGTGTTTGCATATGAGCAGTTGACTTTTCCAAGAACGAATCTGTATCAAAGGAAATGTCTGCTTTCATGACGGAGTTGTTGCTTAGGAACAACTGGTATATATCTGTTGCTTCTGATGGTGTCTAAGTTGGGTAGTTGGATTCCTGAAGCATCATACACGTTGACCAGTTTTTCCAGCTTGTCTGATGCGACACATTTTCAAAAACATGGCACAGGATTGTGGGTCGTAACAATACATACAAGGTACTTTTTAACTGGTTTCAGAGGATCATGCTTCACAAACTGGATGTCACATCTGTAACTTCTCGGTGCAGGTTTTACCATCGCGGATGTTTCTGACATCCTGGCGGAATAAATCTACAATAGTGTACAACGTGGCCAAAAGATGCTTGCAAGCACCGTCTTTGCCTGCTGGACAGGAGCAGGTTGCCCACTTAAGTTTGGCTCCACCATCTTTCAGACATACATACACTGTATATGATTGTTGTCGCATTGCTGCCTGACACTGTCCTCTAAAGAATAGCTGGTTGTTGTCTCGTTGCTACTAAGGCCATATTAAAAATCACCAGCAATTTTTATTTATATATATATACAACATGATGAAAATTTCACATACCATGTTTAAAATATGAACACTTAGAATTATTTGCTGACATCTGCTACAAAGGACTTAAATATTGCCTTTCTAGAGAACCTGCATGTATTAATTTATAAATGACAAAGAGTTTTAAAATAACACTGACATTGTTTAGAAGTAATTTAAACAACATGTTTAACTTAAAAACATATATATAATGTATTGGGTAGACACAGATTGAAATGTGAAATCCCAGTAGGTCGACATATATATATGTATTTTTCAAGTACTCGAATACTGGTAGTTGTTTTACCTTTTGAAGACATGCATGGATTTTGGCTCATTGTCTCCACACAGCCTGGACAATGCCACTGTCCCAAGTCACTGGCTTCCTTTTTCTCTACATCAACGCACTGTGAGTGGTACCACTCGTTACAAAAGTCACACTCAATCATCATCCTTGTGGAGTCATCCTTTGTCTTGCAGGTGCAATACAACCTTCTGTATGCAGTTCTTGTTTGTTGGTCAAAAATATCCTGTTCATTGTCATTCTTTTCCCTTTTAGGCTGAATTGTCTGTAAAAAAAGTACACATATAAACTTATGTCCCTGACAACCATTGTCAATGTATTATGTATAATCATGCAAATTTTGATTTGATAATAGTTGCATTTCATTGGTGTTATCATACATAAGTTATAAACCTACACATACTGTTGACAAGAAAGATTGGTGTCACGTGACACATTTACCTGTAAATCGAATGTCACGTGACATATACCAGTACAAAATTTACCGTGGGTTTAAATATGGCGCCCATACATGGATAGCCAATACATAAGTATGCACAGTATCACATAACTTGGTCATTAAAGAGAATCTCAAACTCAAAGCCACTTTATCATAAATATAAACCGAAAGTGTGTATACCAGCAAATAATGTTGGTACCTACCATCAAATTTGATGTCTTAATCAATATGCAAGCTGTTCAAAAGGTCAGATCTAGCTTCATCACAAGAGCAATTGTAGAGCCAACAAAGTACTCCAGAAAATGTTTTTCACCATACTTCTCAAGAAAACAAACTTTATGCTCTACAAAAATATAGCGTAAAAACTGCAATCACTTCATAAAAAAATAATCAAACATGCATATGTATCGCACAGTAATGTTTATACCAGCAAATAATGTTAAAATATTGGTACCTACCATTAAAGTTGATGTCTAAATCAACATGCAAGCTGTTCAAAAGGTCAGATCTAGTTTCATCACAAGAGCAATTGTAGAGCCAACAAAGTACTCCAGAAAAAGTTTTCATCATACGTCTCAAGAAAACAAACTTTATGCTCTACACAAATATAGCGTAACAACTGCAATTATTTCAGCAAAAATCAATCAAGCATGCATAGTTAAGTCTCGAGACTGTAATGAACTTCATAGTTCTTATAACATGTTTTTGAAGACACGCATGCAGCATATACATCGCACAGTTAAACAGAAAACTGCAAACATTATGTCATTTACAATGACGACCATTCCAATACAGCCATTCAATAGCTCTTTATTTATCATACACATATTGCTATCTCTCATCTAATGAAAATCAAGAGGCTCACTGGCCATGCATCGCTCACCTGGATAGATATCATTTGGAACAAAACTGTCCAAATGCTCACATTTCATACGTTATAATGGTTTCACATTGTATAACGTTTATTTCAACTTAAATCCCTTAAATTTACTCTGACCAGTTTAAACACCAAGGCAATGAAAGTTTATATATATTTTTTACATAAGAATTTTTTGTTCAAATACTTGTAAGTAATGTTAATTTTTGGGTAAAGTGTCAGTCTCTGAGAATTATTTGCGATACATATACATGTATATGTACATGGAATTACAAATTCAATACATTACATACCCGCCCATACGATATCTAAAAGGGCTCGCTATCATAGAGTATAAGTATTCTGATATGTCCTCAAAACGTGGAATTGGAAAACTCCATGGTTTTGTCACCCGATTTACACTCGCCATTACCTTCTATACTAACAGACTCCCACATGTTTCAGAACTTAACAACATCCTGCAAGGATCGTGGCTCCTTCCCCCAGAATAAATCAAATTTTGAGAACCAAATCTTTGCATTCCCATCACCGGGAAAGGAAGATCGTGTCACTGCTGTGTCTTTGTATTTTTCTTGGGAATCTTTGTTATGCAGTCGCATCATCCCTTAAGACTGTCCCGGAATTATGACCAGCTGGGCTTTGCGGCCATAACTGTTGTGTCATGATAACTTAAATAATGATAAATCATTAACTGTCTGCCATTCCAAGAGTGAATCTTTGGTGTTTGTCTCCATTTCATCCTCTACAATTTGACAATATGGTTTCGTGTAGCTTCTCTATATACTTCTCTCCGATACAACCAATTTCGGATGACTTAAATAATAACTTCTCATATTGCGTAAACAAAAGCCCAGAGGATAGATAACCATGTGCCATTTTCAGGTTTGCTAAAAGTTTCCCAAAATTGGTATAGGTTAAAGATGTCCACTGGAACTTATGTTCATCATGATCACAACATATTGACAAACTTACACAGTTTCGAAGTTGTGTTGTATTTCTAATGAGATCTCCCATCACAATTTCCCGAATGATTTTTGGCTTTGCGGCATAAATTGTTAATCGATGATTTGTTGCAAACAGTTCCTCATTCAATGCATCCTCTCACGAAGTATATTGATACCATGAATCAGGTGTGGCTGCGTGAGTTTTGAGCATTTACTGTGGGTAGACAAGAGTCAATGAAATAGTCCATTACTTTGTGAAGAAGTACAAATGTTGAGACTTTGTTTAAGTGACCTCCGATGTACAATTTCACTTCGAACCAATTTTGTTAAAGAGATCAGTTTTATCTTCTTCCTCTTTATAATAAAACTGGCGCTGGCGTAGAGTCGATGGACGTGAGATAGAAGAGGTAGAGTCAACGGAGATAAGAGTAGATTTGAAAATAAATAAGAGAATACCGAAGCATAAACATAATCATAATCCAAACTCAAAATCGATTAAATCGGGGCAAAATATGAACAAAGGAAAGATCTACATGGATACGCTTGTAAAAGTACAATAGAATAAGACCAGGTGTTCCGGAAGAGTAAGCATCTGCTGCTTCATCGACGACATCCATGTAAACATGTCAAAATGAGAACCTAGTATCATTGTTAATCACAACAAGTAAACACACTAATCAGCATACTCAAAAACGTCCATCTTCAAATCACTTAAAGTTACAGAATATTTCTCAATGAGACAAAGATGGCGACAATAAAACTTGCCCATAGTTCTGATCAACCTGCATCTCTCGAATCCTTGTGTTGTTAGTTTGTTTGTCAGCAGTCGACATCGAGCAAGCCCTAGAATATCGAATCAACTGCGACATATAAACACCATAGGTTGGAGAAGCAGGGATAATGCTATCAAGAAATGGAAAGTTCACGATCGGAAAATTGAAATCATCACGTTTATCGTATAGCTTAGTAGTAAGCTGTCATGTTGTTGATTGTAGTTTAAGTAGAGATCGAGGTAAGCAGCTGATGTAGAAGAGTCTGTGGTGAGGACACTTACAGATAACTTTTGTGATACTCAATTGTAACCCCTCCCAAAATTCACCATACATTTGAGACTATCATATTATCAGTCATTTATTTTAACGTCCTCTCTCTAATTAATAAAAACTGATACCCCTTGTGTATTGTTTCGTTTTGACACAAAATTAGGTGTGAATGAGAAAAGTAACAGGTTTTTGTATGCTTAAGTGTTTGCCATGGAGTGTGGTCACATTAGGACAATCTGGAAAAAAATCAGAGAATACCAAAGCGTCAGCAAAACCATAATCCGAACTCAAAATCGATTAAATTTGGGGCAAAACAGGGCGCTGTCTTTTCTAATCTACAAATTAAGGATCGAGGTGACCTTAAACCGGATCTTATCTCTCTACAATGATACAAGAAATTACCAATGCGAATTTTTCCCACTGTATTAATTACGTACTGACCGGAGACCACCTGAGCCGATCACATCAAATGAAATACGAGGTCATTGTTGATCCGAATGTCTTGGTGACCACGATAGATAGCAGTGGACGATGACCTCCAGCCGAGCTATTTTTTTAAAGGATGGGGTGATTGACAGGAACGACAAAACGAATGAACGTGCTTCCCTCCAAAAACTTAAAAATTGATTGGTTTGCACACAATCTGATTAAAATACAGATTCTTGTTCTCGCTCCGTTTTACAAGGATCTGACAACATCCCACAAGAGGTCACGCCCAGATGACCTTTGTCGCCTCTTTACTTAACACTAAAATAATTTTCCAACGACCTGTCATATTGCAGCAAGTCACTTCGTCACATTATTCCACATGAAGTTTTTGGTGACGAAATGACTAAACGCACAAATGCGTATATGCAATCTTTGTCGCCTCAAAATTTCACTGTCAAGATTCTGCCAGTAATAATTTGATTGGCTAATGCGAAAGGTCATCGGGACATGACCCTCTATGGGATTATCTCAGATCTTAACGCAGCAGAGAGACGTTTACGGCACGGCGCGGAGATCGATTGGTACGTGTAACTCTATTGTATATTCGGTACTCGTAACAGCCCTAGTTAAAACACATACAATTCTCATTAGCTAAGGCTTATATTATAGCCGGGCTATTGTCACTACATTATTTAATGAGCCATGATTATGCATATATGCCTTTTCGATATACACGACCTCTACCGGGTAACTTGGGAACTATTTCCTATACTTTTCAGGACCTACTGTCATTATTTATATGCATAATTTTGGACTGATATTCGCTCAATGTGTTTGTTAGTATGATCAATTTCTGTACTAGAACATGATCGAATCACAACGTTGTATTATTTTTTTGTAAAACGGAGGCGGACCCTGTTTTAATTAATCGAGATCTGACTTTACGCAGCTTCTAATCATACTGCACTTATGGTTGCAGACAAATTATGTACAGAGTTGTTTGGTCGGTTTGGGGTTCCTAGTCAGATACACACAGACCAGGGTCCAGAGTTTGAGGGAGAACTGTTCACATACATTCGTAAAAATCTAGGGATAGAAAAATCAAGGACTTACCCCTACCACCCCCAGACTAAACCGTACTATTCTTCAAATGTTATCCATGTTTGTTAAAGGGTTTTGGCCACGATTTTGAAAATTTTGTAAAAAGTGGTGGAACTTGAAGCACATACCAATAAATACTGATTAGCCCATCAACGAGCATTTGATTGTGTCCCGGTATCTAGATATTTACAGTCAAAGTTAATCGCTCCCGACTGGCGAGAATTTTAATGAGCTGACTGGTCACGTGGTACCTGTGACGTCATTGAAGCACAACTGGCTGAATCCGGTAGACAAGGCGTATAGTGACAAGGCCACCCCCCCCCCCCCACACATTCTAAATCTACGTAGTTTCGACATGGGCACGATTGACAGTGAAATTCCTGATGTGAACCAGACGTTAGACATGTTACCCTATCAATCTGAACCTGATAGAATACCGGAAGAAGACAGCTCAGACATCGACGACGAGGAAGATAGACAGGTCGAACAGCGCCTTTTGAATACGGCATGGTTAGTAAGTATATTGTATCTAGATGTAAACCTAAGCGAAACTATCGGAAATTTCAATAATTAAAAATATATTCATTACAGAATTATTACAAAAGAGGATGTTACACCAGCGTTCATGTAATGTTGGACTTAATAGAAAAGTTTAAAAATTTCCTATGAAATGACTCTTTGAGAAGTTACAAATGACTCAAACGAGTAAATTCATTATAATCTGATATGAACACAAGTGTTCAATTCTGTAAAAAAGAATACAACACGAACTTAATTATTAATTGCATATGAAATTGATAAACTTGTTCAATAAATTAATATTTCATGAATACTCGTGCTAGATCCTCAATGTACTACAAAAATAAACAAAACTTAATTGATACTTCACATTTAATAATGATGTTTATATAGTTATTGAGAAGAACAATCTGGAACAAAAAAAAACAAATACAGGACGGACGATGGACAGCTGACAGGCTACCACAAATTGTTGCTTTTGTAGAATGTCTCTTTCTTTTTCTGTCCTCGCCTATTTGTTATCGCTCTTCGTCAAAGCCTTCACAAGGCTTTTCATAACATCTAAGCGTTCCTCTTTTCTCGTTTTTTCCATCCTTCATTTTGATCCTGTACATACGTTTTAAATACTTCAACAACTTCATTTCCATTTGATCTCCGCGGATGCTTACTTTTAGGCTTTTCTTTAACAATAACCTTACTACTACTAGACCCACTTTCTTCTGAACATTGAGATGTGACACTAAGTTATCATCGATCTCTTCATCGGTGTCCAAACTTGGAGATGTAGATCTTGGACGTTTCATTGTCGAACTGGAAGCAGAGGAGCTTGATGCTGAGCTGGATGAAATGGTGAACTTAGGCGTAATGACTGGATCATGTTTTAATATTGTATCTAGTTTCTCTTCATATTCAAATGTCTTGGTGTCGTTTCCACTCTTGTTATTATGGTCTTTCACATTTTTGTTAGCTCTGGTAAGGGATTTCCACTTTCCAGCAACTTGTTCTCCACTAAGAGTGTAACCACTACTCTTTAACACAGCAGAAATGTTGTCCAATAAAATTTTCTTTTTCATTTTACCACTTTTGACAGCATTTTCATATTTCCTGTATGTTTCTATCAGCATAAGAGTTCAATCTGATTAAAATCATATCTTGATCTCCGCGCCGTTCCGTAAACTTCTCTCTGCTGCGTTGCATCTTGGTTCCAAATGCAATTTTTACCTCGTTCCTGCTGCAGATTTTGATGTGACTGTTCCTTTTCCTGCTCCAAATAACAGGTGCTCTTTGAAGACTTGCATGCTGTCGAAGTAACCATCACAGGATTCACACATAGACATAGTGTTCTGTTGGTTCACCTTTTGTTGTGCTGAGGTCTGGCCTGAAAGAACATTAATGTAATAATTAATCAATACATCAGATAGCGGGGGGGGGGGGGATTTGTGTAATTTATTTCCTGTATTCCAGTTCCAGAGACCTACAGCTGTATCAACAATTTCAAGGATATAACTTTATAACTATAGCACATTTAGAATTAATTTCTAACTAGCACAGTAAAATGTTCCATGCTCAGGGGCTTGTCATTATGTAAAATCATTGTTATAATATCTCTGTACCACAAGCACGAGCAACGATTTAAATGGGATAAGAATAAATAATAAGTAAAAAAATACCTATGTTATGAACTATTTGTATTACAGTACTCATGTGACTATTTTTTTTATTTATTCTTATCCCATTTAAATCGTTGCTATCCCATGTGAATGTGCTTCAAGTTAATTAACTTTGAATTGTTTGACATTTTGATAACCTAATGATAGGTCGACAGACGAATTGTTTATCTTTCATAAATTATTCACACGTGTGAGGGCTTACTCAGCGCACAGGTACTGGCCTCGTCGGTCAATACACAACACAATAAATACTTGTATTGACATCAACGTATATATATGTGTCCCTCACATGCGTGTGTTTGAATAACACGCCTGTGGCTGTGGTGTCCCTGTGGACAAGGCAAAGTGGGTACTGTACTCGGGTTTAGTAGCTGTTTATTTCAGGCAATCGGTGAATAATCTCACCGAATAAATAAACCTACCAGTACTTATGCAGTTGGTGTTATGTTGCCTGGCTGCCGCATCTGTGGCGAAGAATATGCCATATTTGCACTTGTAGACCGTACTTCCTTCGAACATGTCAGCCATGATGGATTACGTCACTGTACCAGCCACACCACCTTTTTCGCGGGAACAGCGAGAACTTGTTCCGGACAATGTTTACCGGTGTTCCGTCGCGTTAGATTGCTGATCAAACTGTCCTGGACGTTCCAGACAATGAATCGAACGGGCCCTTGGATGGACAAATGTCTTGTCTGTCTGGTGAAAGGGACATAGAAACTTGAGCCAATGTTAATAACTTCTTTACTGGTAATATACTTTTAAAAATAACTTCCAAGTTCTAGATACTATAAAAATTGAACTTATAAACCAATTCAAATTTATTTGTTTGTTGCTTTTTGTTTATGACTAATACATTTTGAATGTTTAGTGCATTGCAGTGTTTAACAGACTGGGTATATGTTGTGTCCACATCAGTAGTGTCCAAAATGAAGAATGAGCTACAGGAACACCAAAGACAACATATTGAAGACTTGCTGATTAAGGGAAAAATTGCATTAGAAAACATTAGCTATACAGTGAATTTTTCCCCACAAATTATTATTAAGATCTAACAGAAACATCCTTAAAAAAGAACAAGCAATAAATTAAGAAGACTTTTTATGGTAATTCTAATTAATTTGCTTTACTAGCTTGTCTATTTGTACATGGCTTTATCAGCAGCATTTTGAAACTTATTGGTATATTTTATTTTCAATTTCAATTTAAGTCTTTACATACTTCGAAATGACTCCATTCTATTATTGGTGATAATTAACCCATATTCACTATACCCGAGATACATTGATTCTGTTTCAATTATTTAGTCATTTGTAAATTAAAGACTTTATCATCACTGGGGGTTCCTTCATAAAATTTAATCACATCCTTTATTTTAAACCTTTATTATTTACTATTTTTTGAAATTATAATCTTTGTTTTTTTTACAAGCTTTACCGAACATAATCTTACAGTGTTCGTGAATGAAGAACAGAACGTCAACCAATATTTGTTTACCGCTGCTTCCTGACATTTACGCTTCAGGTTCTATTTTTATACGAGCAATCATGTGATTTTTTTCGAATCATGTGACCACTATCCTGCTCCCGGTTCCGTACTAATTCGCAAGAAAACATAAATGTTTTTTAACATTGAAAACGATGATAAAAATAAAACTATGGTACTGATGTGCTAAGTAATAAATCTTGATATTAAATAAATATGTTATTGTTTGATAATCTAAACTGTTAAGGTTTAACAAATTATAGAAAATGTTTCATGTCGTACCATGTTGAGATTCCTATAATTAGTCGAATGGCGGCGACGAAATTGAGCAGACGAGCACCAAATTTAGCGAAAAATGCAGTTTTAAGGTACTTTCCTGTTAATTGACACAACTGAGACCTTGATTTTCCTTCTTAAAATAACATTTGCCCTCAGAAAATATATTTCATTTAGAAATTGGTCTAAACACAAGCTAATTATTATTATTATGTAAGATTATGTTTTAATAAATATGTAAAATTAAAGTAATTCTCCATCAATCTGATTAAAATACAGATCCTTGTTCTCAATCCGTTTTACAAGGATCTGACATCATCCCATAAGAGGTCACGTCCAGATGACCTTTGTCGCCTCTTTACTTAACACTAAAACAATTTTCCAACGACCTGTCATATTGCAGCAAGCCATTTCGTCACATTATTCTACACGAATGTTTTGGTGACGAAATGACTAAACGGACAAATGTGTTTATGCAAGCTTTGTCGCCTCAAAATTTCACTGTCAAGATTCTGCTAGTAGTAATTTGATTGGCTAATGCGAAAGGTCATCGGGACATGACCCCCTATAGGATTATCTCAGATCTTAACGCAGCATAGAGGAGTTAACGGAACGGCGCGGAGTTCAAGATATGATTTTAATCAGATTGCTAGATTAACACGTCTTGACCTTGAAAGTCTACAAAGTTTATTCAGTTCAACCTTCAAGAAGCACTTCACATAATCATGCTAATACATGTAGAACATATTTGACCTTGTGACCTTGAAAATAGATGGTGTTTTATTTCCTACAAGAACTTATGGATTTAAAAGTAGAATACAGCAATATAAGTTCACCTTCTCTCAGCCAAGCTCTTTCCTCAGTCATTTCACAGACTGGATTCCTCTCGGAGTGCCCTTCATGGATGTCGCTGATGTGGTTTGTCAATGACAGCCATTTTGCAGCGACAAGATCTCCATCACCACCACAGGAAGCCGAAACCTAGTGTAAATGGTTGACGATTGCCTTGATCCAAAGTCTGATTTCCTGGCCTTGTTAGCTCGATGGGCGGAGCCCATCTAGCTATTGCTGTGGCCCCTGGTTTTGAAAAGCATGTTGTGTAGACGATTAAAGAAAATCTAGTCATCGTAATGCTGTGTGTATTTGCAGACACATGCTGTTATGGATAAGGATGAACCCGATAAAATTTTGAGTAAATCAGAACTGTTTCTGATTTTTAATGAATTAAATAAAATTATTTTCTTCTTTGTCTATATTGTTAAACCCAATGCATTCTGGGTAAAATGTATGCCACACTTCTCCACTTCAAGACAAAATGTGTATATTATATAAAGAAAGAGGTAACAACTTTTGCATTTACTATTTTTCCATACTTAATTATGATATGTAAGTTGTTTTGAGACGGTATTTACCTATATTAGACGTTGTATATTAGGTGGACAGCAACACAAAATATCGCGACAGCACAGTGCCCTGGATCCCACACACACTTGTGTTTTGGGGGGCAACGCAAGGATATATATATATATATACATACATACAGCGTGGTTAGAATTCATCTATTTAGTGTAATCTGCACGTGGTCTTATAATTGGAAACCCTTTTGACGGCCCGCGGCTATTAAAATCTGCCAGCTGCACGCTATCACTTGATTGTTTTCGCATTCCAGAATGCATTGTTAGCTTAATATATCGTTTACATTATGGGTATGTACTGCCGTACTTCGTAACTGCACATTCGTTTCAACGGCTAAAGATGAAAATTGCACGTGTCTATCACTATGTAAGGATTGTATTCTACATTTGGTGAGTTATGTGTTTGCATATTGTGAGACAGAATAAAAGTGAGGTGTCAACAAGGGTACGTCGAGACTGGTGCAGGTGACCACTCGATTTCCGCAACAGTTCAGTCATGAAAGTAGTCCAGGTCAATATATAAAAAAGTACATGGCCATATATGTTTTGCACCTATCATACGGTTCACAATATTTTTTTTGTGGATAACAACATCAAGAAGTTTCGAAAGAAAGATACATAACCATATGCACATATAACAAAGTAGTTCTTAAACTTTTTTTACTGTAACCAGTTGACCGTTATTTATATATATATACCTATTCTGAAATAAAAAAAAAGTTCCGTGTACGCTGTACTGTTTGCAGACAGCTACGGCAGTGTTGAGATATTTATTGACATATATATTATAAAGAATGTGATGTTGTTGGATACTAACAAAAATGTGAGGGTATGAGTTATATTTAAGTCACAACACATGAAAATACATTAATCACTTCGGACGCAAGAATACGCGGATGAATACGTTTTACACTACGGTGGCTGCAAGGTGAAGCTGGAGGGGTGACGAAGCGCGCTGTTCACTGTGCTGCATGAAAAAGTAAGTGTCGTTGTACTTGTCATATATATATATATGTCGGCATATTTGTTCGTGTTATGCATGCATCATTACCGATAGTTGTAAATCGTACAATTCGTCTGTATGTTAAATGAATACTTTTGCTATGTTGTTAAACATTATATACCTGTACACGTGTGTGCCTTACGATAATGACAGGGTGTGGCCCGTCCTCTGTTTTAGCAGAGGTGCGGTGTTTATATCGTAGGGAGGTGAATGTAACAGCCTGCTTTGGGAGAGGTCCTGGATCACATATACATGTATATCAACAGTGCCGCGCTAAATAATGCCGTTATCAGTAGCGGAGCAGTAAATAATTTACATTTATTTCTGTTTGTGGTTTGTGGACAGCATTTTCTATTTGAAGAATCCTAACGGCAAAACTGCAGTCTACACCTGGAGCCTTGGTTTATCAGACACATAACGTAAACAAAGAATATTAATGGGATGGAGGTCACCAAAGCCCTGGGAGTGAACTGTTATCTCCAGCAGCACCCCCCCCCCCCCCCCTCCTCCTAACCCCCAATTAAATAGGCTTCCCCCACCGCAGATTTCCTATTTCTGATAAAATGTTAACACAATAGTGTGACTAATAACCTATTTTGTTACAAATATGGAAATGATACATTATATTGATCAGTATTGGTGGACAATTTGACCTGTGACCTTTGGTGACCTATATATTGACCTTGGGCATAACTTAATAATGTTATGAAGTATGCAAATAAACCGTATACCATATTAACCAGTATTGATGGACAATTTGACCTGTGACCTTTGGTGACCTATATATTGACCTTTGGCATAACTTAAAAGTGTTATGAAGTATGCAAATAAACCGTATACCATATTGATCAGTATTGATGGACAATTTGACCTGTGACCTTTGGTGACCTATATATTGACCTTTGGCATAACTTAATAGTGTTATGAAGTATGCAAATAAACTGTATACCATATTGATCAGTATTGATAGACAATTTGACCTGTGACCTTTGGTGACCTATATATTGACCTTTGGCATAACTTTATAGTGTTATGAAGTATGCAAATAAACCGTACACCATATTGATCAGAATTGATAGACAATTTGACCTGTGACCTTTGGTGACCTATATATTGACCTTTGGCATAACTTAATAATGTTATGAAGTATGCAAATAAACTGTATACCATATTGATCAGTATTGATGGACAATTTGACCTGTGACCTTTGGTGACCTATATGTTGACCTTTGGAATTACTGCATCAGTCAAGTGAACGTTTAGGCTGGTCTCTTATTCAGAACTACTAAATAAATTACCAACTTCAGGGGGAAAATGTCGGAGTTGAATTCAGAGGAAATTACATTTCACATCTCAAAGTTATTGGTAAATATGGGAAGAAATGTATGAGGCTGTTTGTCATCCAACGAAAGTTCAATATTTCCTGAGATATCAAAAAATATTACATTGCATTTCAGGAATGGATATCATCACTGTAATCCTGATTGGTATAGTGTTAGTTTATCCTTTTGTTTTCATATTTGTAATCTATCTTTTGCTTAGAAGATTCTCCAATATCAGGTACATGTCAGCTATTACATGCATGTCTTGATGGAATGTAATTCAAAATGCAAATCATTGTTTTTGTTTCAAGTTGAACAATATGTTGGTTGTGGAAGTTATTGAAATATTGACATCATGCAATCCATAACAGCTGCTCCACAATGTTCCAGTATTGTTACAATACACAACTCTCCAATAAAAACTACAGTGTCTCTTGAGGGAACCATTGTTAAGGTATGAGTATGCAACATCTTGTTAATCTGTGAAAAGAAGATAAATGTTGATCTTAATACATTGTTACTAATTATATTTAGTGGTAAATTACATATACATTTTGTACAATGATTATATGAAATAAAAATAAGACTACCTTGACTATAGCTGTAAATAGAATGTTAAACAATGCAAAACCAAACCAAACATTGAAAACTAGGAAAGAAAATCAGCTGTGGTTGATTATAACTGAGATCATGGAGTATTATGTTTGTGCGGGTCTTTCACAAGTCAATGATATCGATGCTATAATCAGGTTAGTGTAAGGAAAGATAATCAGGTATATTTATACAGGAAGGGTTTACCTAACTTGGGACTAAGGGCTATGCTGGTTGTTTAATTTTTCTGTGATCTAGAGTTCAGAATGTCTTTGTACACGATGTTGTCATTTCGATTGAAAAGTATTAAAATTAATAAAAAAAAATGTTTTGCTTAAATTTCAGGACTCTGTGACTAAATCAGTTGATGTGGGATCCAGAACTACCAAAGTGAAAGAAATAACTCTGTCTGACAGCACAGGGGAGATAACTGCTTCACTTTGGGACACGCAGTCAGCCAGTCCCGTAAAATCCGGTGACAAAGTGCGAATCATTGATGCCACAGTGAAGTTTTCCAATTTCCACAACCAGAACACAGTATCTGTCAGCTCCCTGTCTTCAGTCACAGTCTTAGAACAATTGGACGAGACATGGGCTGATTGTAGTATTATAGCAACAAATGTCCAAACTAATGACAGTATGGACCTTATCGTGACACATGATGGGGATCATGAATTCAAATGTTCAAAAAGCGTTCTTTGTACATATCTCAACATTCCAGAGGACACAGAATGTGAGATGGTTGAGGATACTGTTATGGCACCATTGTTGCCGATCACTTGCAATCTAAAAATCAGAGGGAAAACCATCATCGAAATGTCAAGTGCTTGAACTGTATCAGATGCATACATAACATAACCTCTTTGTTTTGAATTAGTTGGGACTCGTCTTGTTTACAGTTTGTATCCTGTATTCGGTGTCTAGCGAGGGCCCCTTACACTAGTGCATATTTTCTAGTGACATTTTGAAGTAATATTGGACATTATTGTTTTGTATTCATTATTATTAACTAGTTTGTAGTTTTTTACTTATTACTTTTTTCCAGTGTATTCTATATTCTTTGTCTAGTTGATTAGTCTTTGCTATATTGATATATATTATAGTTAATTGTATAATCAATATATATTTTAACTGCAGTTTTTCTTCATATTTTACTCAAGAAAACAAATCAATATGTATAACCTCTAAATAATCGTAAAAAAAATCAGAAAATGTATATTATATGTTATTTTTAACATCTATCACTTCAACTTCTGTTTCCATACAATATCTCAAGTTCTGTTGGGCCGATTCCATTCAAACCTGTATGTAGCTTCCTTGCCAAAGGTCCTTGCTTGGGATTGCTTTTCAGGTCAAAGGTTAATGTGACTGTTAAATAGAATATCAGTTTCTGCACAATATACTGTAAGCATACATATTTTAGCGGTATTAAAATATTAATTTAGTCGCTTTTCACACTTTAATCATTGCACTAGATTCTGGGTGCGCTAATTGAAATTTTGTTATATTGTTTTCTATTACATATATTGTGAGTGCGCTAATTCGTTATTGTGCTAATCTGTTAAAAATTGTTAATGCGCTGAAATTTGAGAGCACTAAAATAAGTAATTTACAGTATTGAGATCCAGCTGTTCGGAATTGACCAATTCCGTTCAAACGGTAATCCTGTATAATAAATGTAGCTTCCTCACCAGGAGTGCCTGCTCTGGTCTGAAGGACAAAGGTTAAGAGCATGCATTGTTACCATGTATAAATAAAAAAATGATTTTCACATAATATATCCAGTTCCATTAGACCAATTCAGCTCTGAATTGATAAATATTTTCCTCACCAAAAGTGCTTCGTTGGGATTGATGTTCAGGTCCGAAGGTCAACAGTCAAGGTCACCATTACTATCATAATCACTACTTCAAAGCATGCCATCATTTGAGTTCAAACACTATCTGTGGATCAGTTTTGCTTTGTAATACCTTGTGTGTTTTCTTTACAAATTAAATATTATGATGGAACTGAACTTCAAATATTTTACATGTAGTTATAATTTTTTTAGTTCCATGCATATGATTTTATATTCTGAATAAAACTAGCATGAAGATAAATGTTGTCTTATTATTTTTTATTTTTGAAAGGATCAGAACAGGTATTTTGCCTGTCATTGGATATTGGCCACAGGTTGGTGGTTTTCCTCTAGGCACCACGACTTCTTTTATTACCAAACTTTAAATTCTATAAATAACGAAAATAAAATTTACTGATTTGAAAGATACTACATGTAGAAACATGGAATCCTTATATAATGGAGATATAAATATAAAGTACATTAATTTTAGTTACCTTCCAAATATGTGGAGTACATCACCAAATACCTTTCCTATAGATGGTGTTTTGCTCATTTGTTCAAAAATATTCTCGAAAGAACAATTCTTACAAATGCAAGCAGTGGAATAAGTCTACCATGTTTGTAAGTTTGTACCTATCACCAGCTTGGATTACGCCAACAACGGCTGAACAACTAACTGAACATTAAATAGGTAAAACTCCACTATATGTACCATTTTAAAGGTGATGATGTGTCCCTGCATGGGGGCATGGGCAAACATTGCACACAAGACCAAAAGTGAGGTATTGCCAAAGAGAGGCATTTGAAAGTTTTATTGCATGATACTATTGAAATGTTCTGTATTTAGTGTTGATTTTCAAATTGTTTTAAAATGTTCGTAGTTTCTTTTGCCATCGAGCTATGAGGCCATTGGCCTCTTGTTTCATGTATTATGTAACCAATTTGAAATAGAACAATGCTGTATAAACACAAACAGTGCAAAAGGTAGGGGGGGGGGGGTGTTGTTGTTGTTCATTATACCATAGCCATGGTAAATTGACCCCCTGTCCCCACCATCCAAAAACTTAAAAATTGATATTTGAAGTCTTTTGCAATATTTTTGGGGGTATTTTCAGATACTGATTTTCAGATTTACTAACCTGTTCACACCCAATTGAGAATCTGTCCTGGCCAGTAACAGGGTTGATGAGGAGATTAAGGACCAAAGATTAAGAAACGGTTTATCTCTAGCTCCCCAGGAACAGAAGAATGTTGAAGGGTGTCCTCAGCTTATGTGGAATGTAACAAATGAACATCTTAATTGGCCCCAATAAGCGCCAACCCCTTTTTGTTATTTTTTAAGCGCCTATTAGGTAGAATACGGTATTTGACACATAATGTGACATGAACTTTTCATGAACTTTAACAAATACTAATGTCCTGTAACAAAAACTTTCCACCTGCCCAGTCGAGCAAGTCAGAGTTGTAACAGACCTGCCCAACATCAGGTCTGACCTGCCCCGGGCAATGGTTAATGTCGAGCCCTGTAACAGGTAAGTTACAAGCTTCGAAACCAAATAGACGCGTTTGGTCCCGCCCCTCAGGCCTCTGGGGGGTCAGCCCCATCATTTGAATAAATTTGAATCCCAGCCACCTAGGGATGCTACCACTGAAATATAAATGCTATACATTGCTTAGTTCCAGAGAAGAAGTCGTTAATATCAATATTGCCAAATAGACACTTTTGGCCCCGCCCCTCAGGGGTCAGCCCCATCATTTGTATAAATTTGAATCCCAGCAACCTAGGGATGCTACCACTGAAATATAAATGCCATACATTGCTTAGTTCCAGAGAAGTCGTTAATATCAATATTGCCAAATGGACCCCTTTTGGCCCCGCCCCTCAGGCCCCACGGGGGTCAGCCCCATCATTTGTGTAAATTTGAATCCCAGCAACCTAGGGATGCTACCACTGAAATATAAAGGCCATACATTGCTTAGTTCCTGAGAAGTCGTTAATATCAATATTGCCAAATGGACCCCTTTTGGCCCCGCCCCTCAGGCCCCACGGGGGTCAGCCCCATCATTTGTGTAAATTTGAATCCAAGCCACACAGTGATGCTTCCTACCAAATTTAGTTAAATTCTGATCAGTGGTTATGAAGAAGTCAATTGTTGACGGACGGACGGACGCCACGGTATGGCATAAGCTCACCTTTAGTGACCACAATAACTCAGATCACAGAGCCAAATTTCTAAGATCACACATAGCCAAACAATTTGTCGGGTATATATGAAATAAAGGTACATTGTATCACAAAGTAGCGACCAAAACAACTCTCCATTACATAGAAATGTGTTTGACTGTTCCTGAGCTTTTTGCGGTTCTAACCAGATACCACCGTTTCAGAAAAGATTCCTTTTGGCTTGAAAGAAAATCAGATATTTAACAAAGAGAAAAGATGGAAAGAACAATTTTGTTGATTATTGTTGTGCCTGCTTCAAGCCATCATTGAAAACAAGTGAATTTTTTATTGATGGTGGTGACTTGGTATCAGTTGTTAGGAAACGGGGAATATATGGCAGAATAATTAAGGGAAAACATGTACCTCTCCAACCCCAACCCCTCAGTGAAGACATTTCGGTAGTAAAACGATATTATGCAAAATTGAAAAAAGACAAGACATACCAACGTCGCATTAGTTGGTTTCAGAACATCCCAGGTTTAGTTGAAACGAACAAACTATCATTACAGGTCATTGAATATATAGGCAACTTCCCAGGTAACAACATTCATGGGAACGCAAAGAACCACTGAGGAACTGAAAGATGGAATTGAACACAATTTAAAACCGGTACAGATTCACACTAGAGTTAATCAACTTTTTGGTCACGAAATAGTAATAATTTAGTAGTAATTTGATTGGCTAATGCAAAAGGTCATCGGGACATGACCCCCTATTGGATTTCATCAGATCTTAACGCAGCAGAGAGAAGTTTACTTAATTTTAATCAGATTGCAATAGTGGTGAATTTGGCTACATTGATATCAACGACTTACCCGCGCAGTGAATATTGCTCATATTTGCCTAGTAGCATAACTATGGAGCAGGGATTCAATATTGTGCAAGTGGTGGGGCTGACCCCCCCCCCCCCCCCCCCTCATGGGCATGATAGAGGTGGGGCTGTACGGGGTCCATAACTGATATTAACGACTACTTCTCTGGCTCTAAGCAATGTATGACATTTATATTTCAGTGGTTGCACACTTAGGTGGCTGGGATTCAAATTTATACAAACAATGGAGCTCACCCCCAGGGGCCTGATGGGCGGGGCCAAAAGGCGTCTCTTTGGCAATATTGATATAATTTAACTATAAAACGGTTGAGATCCCCGCCCCAAAACTAAAATCTATATATGCAATTGCTGAGCATAAAGAGATTATCACTATCATTATTTTAGCGTTACATCGAATGACAGATGTGCTCTGTTTGTAACCTGGGTTATACATCTGACTATATACAAAAAGAAATCAACTCTGATTGAAACTGAAATATGTCATTTATTAAATTATAAAATGACGACAGAAAATATCACAAATACAATTTTCTGTTAAACAACTGTACAGTCATCAGCTGTACTAATGTTATCCAATCAGAGATATCATAACAATATACCCAGGACTACAAAGATGGGGGTCGATTTACGCCTCATCTAAGTAGAATCTCTAGCTTTGATATCTCATCTCCATAAAAAAGGAGGAAGGGGTGGGTGGTGGTTTTTAAATTCTGCAATGACCCACGAATGAAAATTAAATGGCGCCCAGCAAAAGGAATACTGCATTTACGCATGCGTAGTGTTCAGCTACGAACGACAACTCTGTGAAGAGATCGACGTCTTTGACTGTAACATTACGAGTTATCTCCCTTGCTGTTTACCAGACGATTAGCGCTAAAAGCATTTATGTCTTACACACATAAATTTAATTTTAGCGTTACATCGAATGACGGATGTGCTCTGTTTGTAACCTGGGTTATACATCTGACTATATACAAAAAGAAATCAACTCTGATTGAAACTGAAATATGTCATTTATTAAATTATAAAATGACGACAGAAAATATCACAAATACAATTTTCTGTTAAACAACTGTACAGTCATCAGCTGTTCTAATGTTATCCAATCAGAGATATCATAACAAACGCATGCGTAGTGTTCAGCTACGAACGACAACTCTGTGAAGAGATCGACGTCTTTGACTGTAACATTACGAGTTATCTCCCTTGCTGTTTACCAGACGATTAGCGCTAAAAGCATTTATGTCTTACACACATAAATTTAATTTTAGCGTTACATCGAATGACGGATGTGCTCTGTTTGTAACCTGGGTTATACATCTGACTATATACAAAAAGAAATCAACTCTGATTGAAACTGAAATATGTCATTTATTAAATTATAAAATGACGACAGAAAATATCACAAATACAATTTTCTGTTAAACAACTGTACAGTCATCAGCTGTACTAATGTTATCCAATCAGAGATATCATAACAATATACCCAGGACTACAAAGATGGGGGTCGATTTACGCCTCATCTAAGTAGAATCTCTAGCTTTGATATCTCATCTCCATAAAAAAGGAGGAAGGGGTGGGTGGTGGTTTTTAAATTCTGCAATGACCCACGAATGAAAATTAAATGGCGCCCAGCAAAAGGAATACTGCATTTACGCATGCGTAGTGTTCAGCTACGAACGACAACTCTGTGAAGAGATCGACGTCTTTGACTGTAACATTACGAGTTATCTCCCTTGCTGTTTACCAGACGATTAGCGCTAAAAGCATTTATGTCTTACACACATAAATTTAATTTTAGCGTTACATCGAATGACGGATGTGCTCTGTTTGTAACCTGGGTTATACATCTGACTATATACAAAAAGAAATCAACTCTGATTGAAACTGAAATATGTCATTTATTAAATTATAAAATGACGACAGAAAATATCACAAATACAATTTTCTGTTAAACAACTGTACAGTCATCAGCTGTACTAATGTTATCCAATCAGAGATATCATAACAAACGCATGCGTAGTGTTCAGCTACGAACGACAACTCTGTGAAGAGATCGACGTCTTTGACTGTAACATTACGAGTTATCTCCCTTGCTGTTTACCAGACGATTAGCGCTAAAAGCATTTATGTCTTACACACATAAATTTAATTTTAGCGTTACATCGAATGACGGATGTGCTCTGTTTGTAACCTGGGTTATACATCTGACTATATACAAAAAGAAATCAACTCTGATTGAAACTGAAATATGTCATTTATTAAATTATAAAATGACGACAGAAAATATCACAAATACAATTTTCTGTTAAACAACTGTACAGTCATCAGCTGTACTAATGTTATCCAATCAGAGATATCATAACAATATACCCAGGACTACAAAGATGGGGGTCGATTTACGCCACCATATAGCCAAATAATTCAACCGGAAATATTTGGCTATATCCCCCAACCACATCCGTTTAATTGATTTACTACATTACATCTCCCACAGCCATGTGTGTTACAAGCTGGCTGTGTAAGGAAAAAATTCAACAAAATGGAAATGACATAAAATGAGTAGATGAAATAATTTTAAAAACTCATAAGGAGGGGGGATCCCTCATTTGAAAAATCTGACTAGAAGTTTGCTAATACATACAAAATAATTAACGAGATAGTGCACATGTTATTGTTATTTTGACTGAATGACCTGAAGCCACTTACTCCAAGGTCATATGTATGACAATTAAAATATTATGCCCCACTTTACATGTAAATGCAATAATTTAAATTGAATGACCAGAAGCCACTAAACCCCATGGTCATAATAAAACAAAAGAAAACAAAAAACTAAACAAAAAATGTTTATGAAATGAATGGGTTGTCCTACTTGATAATTGCAAGTGCAGAGTCAGAAGCCACTTACCCCATGACTCTGCACCTGCTAATATCATTCATAATAGCTTAAGTTAAATTAAGCTATATATAAAAAATAAACCAGCAAAAACTATAACCGGCTAAGTTCTACTTCACAATGGTTATTTAACCATACACCAAGTAACTACATGTTACCTAGTATAAGGTTGTTGCATATGCATGACTAGAGGCCGCTTACCCCATAGCCACACCAACACTCCAAACTTTGTAATCAAGCTACTGTACACCTCCACCTTAAAGGGATATCATTGGAATTCGGATATATTTTTTGAACGCTCCAGATTTCCATCTACCCATAGTCTGGATATCACTCTCAGGGATGCCTTTTATAGCAGCTGTGGTAGCAGCGCCAATCCTGAAGCTGTGTGATTTGTATTCCTGTCAGTTTAGGCCTGCCCATTTGAGAGACAATTTTAGTTGATTTGAAAAAACGTTTCTGGAAATGGCAGAGCCGTCCATAAATGAGAAGAGAGGTTGATCTTCCCTTTCATGCTTTCTTGTTGACAAGTAACTTTGGAGAGCAAGCAATTACCCGAAACTACATGTGTTACAGACTGACCTTGATGATGTTTAAAATGAGGAAAAATTATCTCTAATGACCGTCCTGATTTGGAACAGCTGATTGTGACATGTTCTCGTTTTAGAGTATGTTGTTTTGTCCTGCCAGTGACTGTAATTTCTCCGACTCGCAAGAAAGCATGAAAGGCCAACAAAAACATAGATTTGAATAAGAGTTTGTGAAAGCGAGATGAGGCAACCGTGTCGAGTGAATCCACTAACTTGTATAGGATTTCTGGTGTAATCGGCAATCGAGTATCTGCCGAATATTTTAGTTTTTGATACCCTTGTAAAATTTTCTTTATAACAAAATGTTGAGTAACATCCTCAAAATTCCCAAGTTTGAAAATATAACCCAAGGCCGAGGTGTATGTAGTGACTGTTGAAGCCGCCAAGCCAGTTCGGTAACAATGTGATATAAATAACGACAATGTCTGCAAATTGGGCGGCAATACACTTTGTTCTTTTCCAAAATGCTGCAGAACAAAATTTGAGTAAAGCTGAAAGATATGTCTATAGGAAGCCGCTGAAGATGAAGATAAGGCACTGTTTATCAACAGACGGGTTGTATCCTCTAGATGGTCATGAGATGCGGTGGAATGAATGTCCCTTCCTTTTCCATGTGAGGAGATCCCCGAAAGAACTCCGTCATCTGCAACCGAGAAAGCTGATCCGCAACTACGTTTTTTAAGCCTGGCACATGTACTGCTTGAAATAAAATGTTATACTTCAATACACTAACCATAAACCTTCGCATGGGTTTCATAAGGACTGGATGTTTTGAGGTGTGCTTATTAATAATATGCACCACTGACATATTGTCACAAAAAAACTGTATGCGTTTATTCTGTAGCGCCATATGCCAGACTTCAACTGCAATTACAATTGGAAGCAATTCCCTGACTGTGATATGATAGGTACACCAAACGGGGGAGAAAGCATGACAGAACCATTTTGTGCCCAAAACACCCTCCCATGCCTAAATCACTAGCATCAGTGAACATCTGTAATGAGTCAGAAGTAATAACGTTTAAGGGGAGGATAATTGCTCGCCCATTAAAATTCTCAATAAACAGTGACCAGGCATTGATGTCTGCACGTGCCTCGCCATTCAAACGGCGATAATGGTGAGGTTTCGATAGACCCATGGTCAAATCAATTAAGCGGCGCAAAAATGATCTACCTGGGACCACAGCTGCGCAAGCAAAATTGAGTAACCCTATGAGAGATTGTAATTCATATAACTTTACCTTTTTTCGACCAGACATAAGATGTAACTCTTTTCTAATTTTGATAAGTTTTTCCTCAGGAAGACGGATTTCCATCGCTATGGAATCTAACTCTAGGCCTAAAAATGTTAGGACAGTAGTTGGATGTACAGTTTTTTCTTCCTTGATCGGTATCCCTAATGAGGAAGCAAGTTCGTAAAAAGCAAACAAAGCCTGTTTACATTCAATTGTTTTGGGGCGACCTAAGAAAAGAAAATCGTCCAAAATATGGACACATCCCCTGACCCCAAGTTTCTCACATAGAATCCAATGAACGGAAGAGCTAAAAATTTCAAATAATTGGCAGGAATAACTTAAACCCATGGGCAATGTACGGTCAAAATAAAACTGGTCATTAATTTTGAATCCGAGCAAGTCATAATCGTTAGGATGAATTGGAATAATCTTGTATGCATGTTCTATATCTGTTTTAGCCAATAACGTACCCTTGCCAAACTGTAATAATAATTTAGCTGCATCATCGATGGTCTGATAAGAGACTGACTTACACTCTGGGGGTATGCCATCGTTTACTGAGCTTCCCGACGGATAAGATAAATGATGTATTACCCTATATTCCTTTGACTCTTTTTTGGGAACTAGGCCTAAGGGAGATAACTGCAACTTGGGCATAGGCAAGTCACGAAATGGACCCCCTACCCTACCTGCTGCCACTTCCTTATCTATTTTCGCTTGCAGAATATGAATATTTTCCTCGGCTGACTTAAGATTTGAGCATGATCGATGCTCTCTTTTTCCTGTATATGGGATTCGAAAGCCATCCCGAAAACCTTCTGTCAGAAATTCTTTGTCTGGATATCCCCCCAAAAATGACCCTAGTTTATTTCCATCAACTGGGGAGGGGGCAACTGAAAAAATAGTTGACCTATTTTGGTTTTGAGTTGTAGGAGTTAGAGGATGATTTGCCTGTTTGTTTTTTGTCTGCGTTAGATGTTTGATTTGGTTTTGGATTAGGGCATTTTGATCTGTCATGATTTCCCCCGCAGTACTCACAAATGTGGGGGTATGTGCACGACTGTCCCCGTTGACAACTCCCTTTGTTATTATTGTAACTGTGGCAGTACACTCGCTTTTTATTCTGAAATGGTCGTTTCTGTCCTGAGCCGGGACGAAAAGACTGACCTTGTTTCCCCCGAAACTTTGAATTTAAACCTGTTGCCAAAGCCTCGTGGTAAAGAGCCACATTCAATTCATCCCAAGGACAGTCCTCCGGCTCCCGCTCACGCCAGAGACGAAAAGATTGATCATAGGATATAGCCGCCAAATCACCAGATTCCTCGGCTATATCCTGAATCCTACGCGTGTACTGGAACAGTGAGCTCCCTAGATCTGGGTGACGTTTGGAATATATAGCTCCAAACACACTAAAACATTTCAACCATTGAGCCATTGTTTCTATAGTTTTTGATTGAGGGAGCTTTACAAGGGACAAAGCATCATCTTTAATTTCTGTTGTGAACTTCTCCTTTGTTGTAGTTTTACAAGGATTTAGGAGGAGTCCCATATCTATGTACTCGTCCCCTACAATTTTTGATTTGATTTTAGGGTCCAACCCTAAATCGATCGGCTTGCATAGGTTTTTCTTTTGCGGTATGACCTCCTCATACTCACAAGTAGTACCCGTCAAGTCCTCAAATGCTGGTTCGGCCACAATGCTGTGGTGCTCTTGATCCGATGTTGATGGGAGAGGCCCTGATTGTGTACTCCTGGAGCTATCCTTCTCCAATGACTGTAACACTGCCTTGGTGATATCGGGAATCACCGCGGCTATGCACGACTGCACGGTTTCCACCATGGACTGTGATTGGACGGACAGATTTTGTTCTGGCTGTGGGTTTTTGTCCGTCTTCTTTTGTCTTTTGGTTGTAGGAGTTTGTCTATCCTCTGCATTTGATTTTCTCACCATTTGCCGTTTAGATGGTGGACGAGACATCATGCCCCTGTGTGAAAGATAAGAAAAAATAGTAATTTTCTAAAATGCAGCATGGCATAGTATCTCATTTGCTGCGAGTGTCACCTTGTATTATGATGTCATAATTAATTGACATAAGATTACGTCAAAAACATTATCATACTATGACGTCATACCATTACTGCACTTGACTGCTGACGTCATAAGATCTGCGTATGTATATGACCGGGATGACGTTAAAAACTGGGCCCAGCCCGAACCGTCAACTCCCTCAATGAAGGGTATATATGATCACTGCCTGTCTGATACATGTATATATGGGTATTAATGGCCAAGCCTGTATGTACCAACAATTCAAATAAAAAGCTTGGGTTCAAGGTGAAAATAAAAACAAATCCCATAAAAATCTGTGAACACCAATTCATCGATAAAGTGTTACCATTAATATCACATATGGGTTTGTAATGGCATTGTACAAGTACTTTGTGAGCCTCACCATTGGCATAAAGCCTGAACACCAAAAATATAATTGTCAAAATGGTACCAGTACCCACATGAATCCAGACAGTAAATTGTGTTTACAATGTACATTCTCAATACCCTGCCGTGGCACTGTGTGCCTACAAATGCACCACCAATACACAATATTAACATATATTGACAGATCAGAATAGATACAGAAGTGACATTTAATATGCATAATCTTTACCTGACTTCTGGTATTCTGAAATATCAATATATATATATGTGTTGAAAATGAATGAAACCATTTTATTTTATTTTTAATATTATATTAGTATTGTGTATAATATGAAGTATAATCAATAATTTTTTGAACTGACCATGGCCATAGGTTGAAGCAGTTCACTGTGGTTCACATGGAAATTCAAAATAGCCCCCCTCAAATTTTGAAAATACTTCCATTGTCCCCGCTCGGAGAAATGAACACCATCCAGATCCCTTATGTTGTCCCCGTTCTTCATTCCCCTTAGGTTCCAATAGCGAAATCGAGGTAGAGTTTCAATGTGGCGTTTCAAGCACTGATTAGTCAGTTTCACTTTCTCGTTATATACTGAAGGTGAAATGATCCTAGTGACATCTCGTGGGACGAGTTGGAGAACTGTTACCCGTTGTATGTCGTAATTATCACAGCACATAGACAGAAAAGCCAGCAAACGGAGCACTATTTCCTCACTGTTTTCGGAAGAGTCAATGTCATTACCCCCTACATGCACAATCAAGTGGGTTGGACGCTGCTCCGCTATGGCGTATCGAAACCGAAACAAATGTTGTTGTATTCCCACTCGGCCACCTCCGATGCCTAAAAATAGCACAGATGGACCACCAACAATCTGAAAGTCAGCTATATCTCTCGCACGCACGTATTCCTTTAAGCGACGAATATGAGAGCTTCCTATTATCAATGTCGTCATGACGTTGACTGGAAATAATCAAATTGCACGTATCACTTTGTTTGTAAACAAAGGGGGGGGGGGATAATCACAACAACTGGGAATGAGTCAAGATACAGCGCACCACATATATATAAGTTCAGCTGAGTCACGCAATCCGACTCATAAACAAAAATCTCGTCGGTAGGAAGACATCAGAGTTCGAATAAAGTCATTTACCTTGACCTTTGTGTCTTTTTTAAATTCTGCAATGACCCACGAATGAAAATTAAATGGCGCCCAGCAAAAGGAATACTGCATTTACGCATGCGTAGTGTTCAGCTACGAACGACAACTCTGTGAAGAGATCGACGTCTTTGACTGTAAAATTACGAGTTATCTCCCTTGCTGTTTACCAGACGATTAGCGCTAAAAGCATTTATGTCTTACACACATAAATTTAATTTTATATTGCACTCCAGGGTCTGCCACGCCCTAGCAGGCTTAACTATTAAGTCACAACTTTTAAACGGTTGGGATACCCACCCCAAAACTATATATATAATTACTGAGCATAAAGAGCCGATCACAAATAGGAATTTAGATTTGACCCCAGGGTCTGCCACCCCTTGCAGACTTAACAAATAACATTTAAACGGTTAAGATTCCCACCCCAAAACTATATATACAATTGAATGAGCATAATGAGACGGTCATAAATATGATTTTAGATTTGACACCGGCACGCCCTTGTAAACGTGACTCTTGAGTCTTAACTTTTAAACGATTGAGATCCCCACCCCAAAACTATACAGGCAATTGTTGGGTTGAAAGAGACTATCACAAACATGATTTTAGATTGGCCCAGGGGTCTGCCACGCCCTTGCAGGCTTAACTATGAGTTATAGCTTTTTAATGGTTCAGATCCCCACCCAAAACATATATATAATAACTGAGCATAAAGAGCTGATCACAAATAGGATCGATTTGACCCTAGGGTCTGCCACAATCTGATTGAAATACAAACCTTTAATGATATATACAATTTAGTTACAATTCCGGATATTACGTTCGGCTAATAGGCCCCGCCTAAGCACATGTCATTACAGACATGGACGCCGCCATGATGAATGCTGCACTGTGATCTCCTCATAATTAACCCTGACGTTTATCGAATAATCCATGGCTTGAGATTATAACATGGTGTCCGAAGATGGAACACAAACTACGTACACCGAAGACTCTGTTGTTGGATGCAAATGTCTCCGAGAATTAGAGAAGATGGTTAAAACAGTTCCGATTGTACATGACAGCTCTGCTGATTAGGTTGTAAATACAGTAAAAGTCCAATTGTAGTAGTAGTTATTCGTAAATAGACATTTTTAATTCATATATGTCGTCTTAGTAAGTGTCATCAAAAAGGCGACCAATGTACAAGTGAACACCAGCAGCAGATACGTGAAAACGTCCCAAGTAGTTGTTTTCCCGTCATGGCAAGCTAATATTCCAGTAATGTTTAGGTATATGTTACCCTCACGATCCCGGATACAATACAATAAAACATTCGGTTTTCATACCGAAAGGCATGACATGGAAGTGTAATTGTCCGAATTCTGTGACAAACGAAGATTTCTCTTGTGAATACTCTGCTAAAAGAATCTGCCATTTGACAAATCCAGTGTACTTAAATACTTCGTATGGTACAGAAGTGTTTGTTTTATTTTCCAGTCGTAGTTTCTCAACTTCCAACTCCACCATTTTCAACTTGAGTTCTGCGTCAACTTTCTCTCCTTCCGCTTCAATAATCATTCGATGTTTTCTTTCTTCAGCTTCCTGTTGTTGTTTTTCACGTTCTGCATCTGCTGGTCTCTGTAGTTGTTCACGTTCTACATCTGCTTGTCTCTGTAGTTTTTCTCTTTCTAATTGCATCTGTTCCTTCTCAACTTCAGCTTGAAGTTCAAGTTTTCTGATCTCGATCTTGACTAGGCAGTTGAGCTGCATCAATCTCACCGTCAACTGTTCCTATGGGCATTTTCTTCTTTTATCAAGTTCGTTATTTAATATAACGGAGTCCCAACTTGATTTAATCCTTTACCGCTGCCACCAGTTTTGTTACCCTCACGATCCCGGATACAATACAATAAAACAAAACTCCAGTCTTCTTGTACTAATTTGTATTAGATCCATAAAGGTACATGTAGACGTGTGCCTAGTTCAGAGGCAATCACTGGAACTGACTTGAAATACATAGTTTACTAAATATACCATTTACAACACAAAGGATTCCCTAAGCAATTACAAGAGGCCCAGAGGGCCTGTATCGCTCACCTGGATATATTGGTATCTAGGTAATCATGATAAAATATTTTCTTTTTTGGCTCGCCCCTCAGCTGCCTAGGGTATCAGTCCCATGATGAGTACCATTTTGAATCCTGAGCACCTAGGGATGGTTCCTACCAAATAAGGTTGATTTCCAATCAGTGGTTATGGAGGAGAAGTCGCTAATATCAATATAGGTAAATAATTTGTTATGGCCCCCACCCCTCAGCCTCCTAGGGGGTCAGTCCCACCATGAGTACAATTTTGATTCCCGAGCACCTAGAAATACTTTCTGCCAAATAAGGCTGATTTGCAATCAGTGGTTATGGAGAACAAGACGCTTAAACCTATATAGCTAAATAACCCTTTTTGGCCCCGCCCCCTAGGGGGTCAGTCCCACCATTAGTACAATTTTGAATCCTTGGCACCCAAGGATACTTCCTGCCAAATTAGGTTGATTTCCTGTCAGTGGTTATGGAGAAGTCGTTTAAAGAAATTGTTGACGGACGCCACGGTATGGCATAAGCTCACCACCGTCCTTCGGACCAGGTGAGCTAATAAAATGAAAATAAGCATGAAGGAAAGTTACGCTGTTCTTAATCCAAAATTCATTAACTATCCTTATATAACATCTACTGCGGTCACAAAGCTAGGTGTCATGACAGCTATTACACTGGCTGCACTGAGATACTCCGGACAGCATTTAATTGTAAAGATAACCTCAACATCAATGGAATTGAATTTGACCTTAGGGGGTCAATTTTTACTCTTAACACCCCCCCCCCCCCCCCCTTAAGATAAATTTCAGTGACTAAATTCACACACAGTTCTCATCAGATTAATTGCATGATCTATACACTTGTATGAATCGCTGAAATTTAATCCTATTGGAATTTACGCAGGAATTTTACTACACGGTCTACAACTGTCCATTCATTATGGTTGTGATTACACGTGAGTTCTCTATAAAGATATATACAGTTAACAAAAAGTCATCTATCGTCACTTGATGATGCGCGATAACCTGTCCGCATTGGCATTGTTCGAACCTTTCCTATACAGAATTTCGAAACAATAGGGCTGTAATGCTAAAGCCCATCGCATCAGTCTCTGGTTTATCAGTTTGGTTTTCTCTAGCCAAACTAAGGGGTTGTGGTCAGTCTCAACCTTGAATTGCACGCCTTTCAAGTAATACCTGAAAGTTTCAATACTCCACACAATAGCAAGACATTCTTTTTCTATTGTGGATTAGTTCACTTCACGTGGAAGTAACTTTCGACTCGCGTACGCGACTGGATGTTCCTCATCACCATCGTTTTGGCTCAACACTCCTCCTATTGCGGTATGACTCGGTCTGTTTGCAGCACAAAAAGCTTCCTAAAATCAGGATTTATCAATACTGGTGTCCTGGTCATGGCATCTTTTAATTCTCGGAATGCCTGTACACGGTTTTCTGTCCAAACACCTTTAGTTGGCTCCTTAGACTTTAACATGCTCGTCAAAGGTTCAGCAATATGCGCGTATTTGTTGAAAAATTTCCTGTAGTATCCTGTCATTCCCAGGAATGATCGTACTCCCTTTTTCGACTGAGGGAGTGGGAATTCAGTCATTGCTTTAATTTTCCTTGGGTCCGGTTTGATTTCAACATGTCCGACCACATGTCCTAAGCAGTACAACTCCTCCTCACCAAGGATACTCTTGGAAGGTTTCACTGTCAGGCCAACCTCTTCAAGTCAAGTGGGGGAGGGGGCGTTGCGTCTCAAAAGGCAACTGCCTCGAGCTCTCACACTGATAGGTCATATACGTGCTCGCACTGTGCTATGGTACATCGAGGGAATCACTGTCCAGCCAGAGGACAAACGTGTAGGAAATGTGAAAAAAAAAACATTTTGCTAAGGCGTGTAAGTCTAAACAAAAATATACAGACAAGACAAGACAATACAGCAAGTAAATGTGGTTGTGAACTTTGAACACGAGTTATTTATAGACTCGGTGGAGAGTAACCAATCCAGTACATGAATACACCGCTAAAAGTTCTGTAACATATGTCAGAAATATGCGATGAAACAGCAAGCTGAACCACTGAACCCTACACCAGTGGCTAAATCAGCGTGGGAACACGTCTTGACAGATTTGTTCTCATTACAAGGAAAAGACTATATCGGGATATGTGATAAGTTACTCTAAACTACCCAGAAGTGTTGTAACTACCAAATCAGACAGCGACATCTGTCATCATTGCTTTAAAAAGCATATATTCGTGCCACGGTATACCGAAGATACTTGCCAGTGACAATGGACCGTGCTACAGTTGTAGAGAATTTAGGGACAAAAAAATAGGTCATAAAACACGTAACCAGTAGTCCTCGGTACGCGCAATCGAATGGAATCGCAGAGCAAATGGTACAGACTGTAAAGAGCATTATGAAAAAATGTAAGGAAAGTCCGCTTAGCATTGCTAGACAATACATTTTTGCAAATGAGCCCTTCACTGATTCAACTTGTATTAAACTTGTCCATTTCACAATTGCCTCTGTGTTATACTATTTTGACTAACTAATATTCACAAATTAACATATTTACAGTCTGAAAATCACAATGATAAGTTCCAATAGGTCTCAATCAACCTTTTGGGAGCATGTACAACTCGACCACTACGCGTTGTATAAGTTACACAACTAGTGATGGTTTCATTGTCGCTCTTAGTATTCATGAGCTCGGGCTCTTGTTCAATTTCACGTTCGCGTTCGACATCAAGTTCATGTTCAGGTTCGCGTTCCAGGTTAGGACCTGTTGTCGTGGTTACGCGATGATCTCTTCGATTTCGTCTCACAATACCATCCTTGACCTTATATGACCTTAGTCATTCGCGACATACCACCGTTCCAAATTTCTCCCATTTCTTTTCGCAAACTCGCACCCTGGCATTTTCCTCGCGTGGTTCAAGAGTTTTGACTGCAACTCGATCATGATAATATTTTTGAGTTTCTCTCTGCTGTTTTCCATGACGCGACATTTCGGTCTTCGCGTTTGTTGAGTTTACCACTCGCAATGGGCAAGTTACAGCGGCGTTGTCTACCCATTAGCATTTCCACGGGAGATAAACCATTGTCCATAGGCGTTGTTCTGTACGCATACAATTCCATATGTGGAATTCATTTACGAATGATAGACTTCACTGTTTGGACAGCTCGTTCTGCCATACCATTGGATTTTGGATATCCTGGACTACACGTAACATGTCGAAAGTCCCATTCCTCCGCAAATTTCTTAAACTCCTTGCTACAATAACAAGGGTCATTGTTACTAAGTACTTGCTCAGGCATGCCATATTGTGCGAATATGGTCTTCATTACTTGAATAACAGCTGCTGAGGTTTGGCTCGTCAGGCTCACTACCTCGGGGTAACCTGAAAACGCGTCTACGACAACTATATAAGGTTTCCTTTCCAGCTCGAATAAGTCTGTTGAGACTATCTGCCATGGTCTCAATGGTATTGGGTGCGACAACAATGGTTCAGTCATTTGTTGTTTCTGGTGCACTTGACATGGTTCACAACATTTGACCAAATTCTGAATGTCCTCAGTCATGCCAGGCCAAAACAACACCTCTCGGGCTCGTTGTTTACAATTGCACATGTATTTTCTGCAGCATGTCTTTCCGTAGACTCTTGGGAATTACAACTCTGGATCCCTTGAACACTATTCCTTTGATCAATGAGAGTTCCAATATGGCCGTATCTCATAGGAACACTCACTGGGGCCCCTCGGGCCATCCATCAATGATAGTGTTTTAAAGGCTGATGAGCACATGATTATGGTGGCTGATTTGTGCCATTTTCGCCCTAGAAAAACCGCGAAAAAGCAAAATTCTAATGTTAAAATTTCACTTTTTTGTATACAACTAACTCAAAAAAGCTTTTTCACATTTTCGCTTTTTTGAGTTAGTTGTATACAAAAAAGCGAAAAAGTGCACGCAAAAAAGCATATTGAATAGCAATGAGTGTAAAATATTCAGGAAAACATAGTTAATAGTCGTTCTGAAAAGATATAATTCTGCATAACAAATGGACTAAATGCAAAAATGATGAAATCGTACATTCGTGAATGAGTATGACAAGAGGCTTCTAGAGTGCGAACCAGTCAAACTCTTACAGGAAGGTGATATATTATTGTCTACGAAACAGACCCATGTCTGATAATTTTTTTCCATCACGTAATATTTACCATTGCATAGCATTGCCTCTATATAACCATGCCAAATTCAATTGGCATTCATAGGGCCATGAATGTCATTGACCGATTGCTGACATCATTATTATTATGACGTCATAATTGTTACGTAAGATACCACTGCCTGTCCCCGGGCGATGGCTGTTCTATTCATTCAACAAGCATACAAGATAGATACATTATTTGAGCCAAATGCTGCGAAATAAAAAGTATAATGAATTTTTTTTAGAGATAAACAGATTTTACAAATTGTAAATATAAGTATTGAACTGCTTTCAATTGGCATTCATAGGCAGTAATGAATGCCAACTGTACAAAGGCAAATCCTACACGAAACGCTTGCGCGCTTCATTGAATTTGCCTTTGTCGAGTTGTCATTCATATTGGCTATGAATGCCAACTGAAAGCAGTTCAATGTGTGTAAATAAAGTCGCACTGGGCTGGTCTGATTTTCATTAACTCTTTACCACTCATAAGCGTGTCTGGACGCCTGACCGTAATTTCCACAGAAGCGTGTCTGGACGCATGCATCGTATTTACTCACAAGCGACCGAGAACGCATGACCGTGTTTTCCTCGGAAGCGTGTTTCCCCGTGTACCTAGGTCATCCTATTTATAAGCTAAATATCTCGGTCACTGTACTTGACTGGGGTGAATGACGCATACCTGCGTGTAGCTCTGTGATTGGTCAATATAATTAGATGCTTTTTATAGTACTGCACTTTGACCTTGTGACGTAATTCAGTCAGGAAATCGCAAAGTGTCAAGTGTCATCTTGTGAGAGCATTCTTCAAAATATGGCAGCCGCACCGGGAGTCGAAGTCGGTTCGGGAAGCGCTTATTGTCATGCGGATCTAATGGACGCTGGATAATGTTTGTAATTTGATGTAGGCCCAATGACGGCCGAGATCAGGATGTATTCGAATGAGGAAATGTTTTAATAATTCAGTGATTACCAGCTGACAACTGGAACAATTCAGATTCAGACAGTTTTAATTTTTCTCCAGCTATCGCAAAATGTCGGCCGTGAACGGGAATGGATTCCAATATTAATGAGGAATTGATATAATCATTCAGTTATGATTGGACTATTGGAACAATTCAGATTCAAACAATTTTGATTGTTTTTCAAACCAAGGGGATTTGGACATTGAAAGTGATGCAAGTCCGGAAACCGTAAACTGTCATCTTGTGAAATCTGACTAGAAATTTAACGTAATGGCGGCTGAGCCAGGAACAAATTCCGATGAGGAAATTCTGGCTATTTTCAACTCTGACGATTCTGATTCTGATAGATTTGATGGCTTTTCAAACCAAGGGGATTCGGACATTGAAAGTGATGTAGTTTTAAGTAGTGACAACGACTCATTTGGCGATGAGAGCGATGAAGACAACCCGGAAGTGTTTGACCCTACTCACTGGTACGGAAATCAACCTGGTGAACTTCACGATGTTATAGTTCATGCTTTTCGTCAGGAAACTGGTCCAGAATTACCTGATGGTTTTGATATTAACACTGCTACACCTAAAGATTATTTTGATCTCGTCTTTAAGCTGGAAATTCTTGCAGATATCGTGCAACATACTAACGATTACGCCCGATGGAAGTGTGAAAAGAAGGGTCGAGAAGATCAGGTATGGTACAACGTTACAGTAAACGAAATGTCGGCCTACCTTGGAATGCTTATCTTTATGGGAGTGAATCAGTTACCATCTTACAAAGACTTTTGGTCTAAAGACATATTTTTAGGAAATGAAGGGATCAAATCAGTAATGACTGTAAAGAGATATGAAAAAATTACTGAATATTTTCATGTGAGTGACAGAAGAAGTGAAGATAACCAGGCTGTGGACGGTATTGATAAACTTTATAAAGTGAGACCTGTCATTGAAATGGCCAAGGAACAATTCAAGAAGGCAAATAGGCCAAGTAAAAATTCATCAATTGATGAAGCTATGATTAAGTGGACGGGGAGATTGTCATACAAACAGTACTTACCTGCCAAACCAATTAAACGCGGCATTAAGGTGTGGATGAGGTGTGACGCGGACACGGCTTACCTAAATGACTTTAATATTTATTTGGGTAGATCAACTGAAAATTCTGAAAACGGACTAGGGTATGACGTTGTTACTCATCTGACAGCACCACTTGCAGACAAGAATCACTGGGTTTTCTTTGATAATTATTTCACAAGTGTAAATTTGTGTGTTGATCTCTTAGCAAAAGGAATTTATTCATGTGGAACAGTTCGCGTAAATCGACGCGGTTTCCCAGATGATCTTAAGAGACTAAAAATGAGGAGAGGTGAATCTAAAGTGAGGCAACAAGGTAATCTAACTGCATGTGTGTGGCAAGATAAGAAACCGGTTGCTTTTTTGAGTACTCCGAGTGATCCTACCCAAGATGTGAATGTGATTCGACGTCAAGGGAGAAACCAGCTACGTTTAACCCAGCCACATGCTGGTTATATCTACAACCAAAAGATGAATGGTGTTGATCGTCACGATCAGTTACGTACAACTTACCCCCTGGGTAGAGACAGTAAAAAAGCCTGGAAGTACATCTTCTATTTCATTGTTAACTGTGCCATTGTCAATGCCTTCATTATTTATAACGGCATTACACAGCGACGCCATTCAAAGAAGAGGTTTACACATTTTGACTTTCGTTGTGAACTTGGCCATGAACTCATCGCTGGTTTCAGCAATCGAAAACGAAAGGCAGCAGAGGTCCTTCAACAAGTGAACAACAACGAAAACTATGTAGGACATGAAAATGTGCGACTTCCAACAAGAAGAAGGTGTCGAGTTCATCTAAGTAGAAAAGAAAGAAAGGAGACAGTGTTTGGATGTCGCGTGTGCAATGTACATTTATGCAAAGATGGGTGTCATCTCGTGTATCACTCACATTGAAAATATATAAAGGAATATAGTGTGTTTAAACATAACAAACAATGAAATATTATTGAAGAACTTTTAATAGATAATATATAAAGGCATATTGTGTGTTTACATAACAAACAATGAAATATTATTGAAGAACTTTTAATGAAATTTCAATAAGAATTGAATATTTTTTTCAAATATCCATCAAATACAACAAAAAATCTATTGAAACTTACAAATACTTCTGAATCTGAATTGTTATGGTTGCACTGAAATAAAATGTATATACTTATAATACCATATTTTGATTAGTTTTATATGAAAAATGAGTTTTAAAAAACAAACATCAATTTTCATCAAAAATTGTAAAAATGCCTGAGGAAATGGGTGCACAATATATACACAGTTGACGAGGTTGGTACAGTGCCAACTCTGAGACTCCCCAAGTAAAATGGATACAATGTTGCAACAATGTTCGAGTGGTAAAGAGTTAAGGAAGCCCCCCAGTGAGAATGTCTCTCCGTTTGATAGTGTCTGTGACAAAGCCTTTCCAGTGAATGTGGCGACGAAGCAGTTCATGTCCTTAAGTCTCAATTGTGATATTTCGTTTACCCCACCTGGAAAGTATTTCCCCGGTCAATTCACTCAGAGGAATGCCTTTCTCTAAATCTACATGATACTTTCCTCCACCTTTTGCCTCCGTGACCAGGAGGAACCCTTTCTTCGTGCTATGTTTCCAACCGATTTGTATATTACTAGTGGTCTTTAGATGTCTGACACTAGTATGACAGTAAGGTTTTTGAAGAAATACAAAATACATTAATTTAGAAAGATAAAAGGGAAAGAGTGGTGACAGCTGAAGAATGAACATATTGGTAGATCCGGCCAAGACAGGAAACTGTGTGTGGGAATGTAGGCATGGCCAAAGCAAGCTGAAAGGGATCTAACGTGTAAGGTCCATTTAGCATAATTAAAAGGTGAAGCTGGCCTTGGGAGAGTACAGTGGTCATTGTATGTATTGAACATAAAAGGGATAAGTTTAGACCCGCCTCCAAATTAGTAAATTAGCCAATAGAATTAGAATATTAGGTGTCAGAAAGTAGAATAGAATTGTTATACATAGAGAGTGGAGATTGAGAGAGAGATATACTTATGATTTAGAGAGGAGAACACAGGGAGAGAGAGCACATGTAGTACGTGACTGTACATCTACAATGATGATGATGGAATAAAGACAACTGGGACTGGACCAAATATTGGTGTTTGGAGTTATATACATTTAAAATCATTCCCCAAGAATAGGAAGGAGAGCACCAAACGGTGATACTAGCATGAGATTTCTGTATTAAAATAATGACATTAATAGAAATTAACTTATCATCATTAGCGTACCAGTATTTTTTTCTCGTTAAGGTTTTATTCATTTGAACCTTGGCGAACAAAATTTGAAAACTTGAGACGAGCTTCTGAAGATATGACATGAACTGTACACACTATTTTACGCATTTTCAGAAAACAACCAATAAACGATGAAAAGTATGTAATTACATGTACCTTCTCTTTTCTCTTTTCTTTGAAACTTCTGATCCGTTCGACTATCGGCTTCGGTGTTTCTCCCGTCTCTCCTAAAGAAACTTTATTTGAACTCTTTCCGTACAGTTGTCGTATAAAGACGACAAAAAAACGTGACGTCTCCTCCCCGTTGTCGTATACAGACGACAAAAAAACGTAACGTCTCCTCCCCGTTATCGTATACAGACGACAAGCTACTTGACGTTACATACTTTTTGATTAAGTGGGTACAGCAGCTGACAGATGAGTTGACGAATAACATTTTACACAAAATCGACTGCGTCAGTTTATTACAAACAATTTGATAGGCGTAAAGTACACATTTTCCTGCCATGTGACCCATTTAGATTGAATTTCCCGCGAGATACTGCGAAGTGTCATCACCAATATAAACATCATGGCGGCGAATACTTTAGCTATACATAGTGGTACCACATGTGACGAAAATATTGCTCCGAAAATAAAGCTATGTATGTCTTCTAACTATAGAAGAACCGAAAAAGAGCATTGGTTTACATTTACCTGCATTATTTCGGCATAATGTCAACTACGCAAACACAAAAAAAGAGACGCCATTTTGGCCGAAACGTCTGGGGGTGAGCCTAGTAATGACTTCCGGTACGGAAAGAGTTAAATCACGATTTCAGATTCATTTATTTTAAATCAAAACAAAATACACAAGTGCTAATTGTGATGGGGGACCATCAAAGAAGTCCCCCAAACCCCCGCAGTCGTACCATTGTGTTCGCTTTCCTCACAACCCCAATGTACTATTTTTCGGACAATCTGATACTACCGGTTTTTATTCTGGGAAAAATTCGTGTTACATGGAAAACCAGTAGTTTCATGAGTGCTACAACTGATGCGGTACTAATTGAATAACCATGATATGACACGATATATCTGGTACCACAACAGTACTCCTCTGGTAACTCGGCGGTTTGTCCAGGTTAAGCTGCATTCTTTCTAATTGATATCACGGTAGTGCCATAGTAACACCGTAGAGCTAGATGTACCTTCAACTGCCACTGTCTGACGGTCGCCATGCAGCGTCACTACAGTCCAACCTGTTTATATGACAAAGTATTACGTCCAAGAGCATACCGATTTTTATTTGCATATATGTAATGTTTACTCAAGTAAACAAATGTATGCTAAGCGTCCATATGTAATATAAGCATTCGCAAAAATTCTGCCTATAATTAAGTTCAGAGTCCCGCTAAGCTTCATTCCGGAGTGTCGAAGATAAGAAGCGTAAGCAAAAGTCTGTAAGTTGAGCAAGCAGGGTGAGTAGACAGGGTGGATGGTAAAAATGGGAGCTCCCTATACAAAGCTTTCATGGGCAGAATTGTGGATGATGGAGCCTCACAGGATTGCGGTCATGCTAGGTTAGTCAGTATACGACACTGCCCCATCACCCATCAATCGACACGATTAGAGAATGACGGATGCATTCTATGCAAGCAAAGGTTCGAAAAATCCAAAATCCTCGCAGTTTTTTTCAGGAAAGTGCAATGCCTACCGTTGCCTGCTACGGTTTGAAATGGATTTGGGCTCGCTACGGATATCACCGTATATGCACGGAATGGTACGCTTAATGTTAGTGTATGTTCCAGTACGGTTTTAAAGAAAATCTTTGAATTTAGTATAGCGGAACTGGACCAGGTCGATCATCGAGGAACAGATACCTCAATTGGTAAGTACAACATTGGCTACCGTGGTAATCCTTACTGGTAGTAGTACCGAATTGTAGAACCCTACTACATATAAACATCATATAAGCACCCTGATACATTGTAACTACAAACTGTAATTACAAACTGGTTTTGCAACAAAATAAAAGATATTACTTTCTACGCATGCAGAATCGGAAGCAGCCAGAAAACACGTTGTCAATATCGAATTTTTGAATATGGGCATACTAATATATACTCACCTCTCACTTGATTTCTGCATGCTTCACGTAGTCTTACTCTATCGCCGATCTTAGTAACATTTAATAGCTGGAAATCCTCGTCGGCAAAAAGTAAGACGTCTCTAGGCAATATCTATGGTGAATTTAACACACGCAATTAATAAAAAAAAACAAGTATATACAATGATTTTTTTCCTATATTCAGACAGACAAATAAGCAATAAATAATGTTCCATTGTTTGTATGCAAAACTTTTCTCCCATTGGGATCCTTCCTCTCTGGCCCCTTGGGGTCAGGGCCACCCTTTATGCAAAATCTGTTCCCCATCCCTTATGGATGTTCCGACAAAATTTGGTTCAAATCCATTCATTACTTTATGACTAGAAACGATTTTAAGGAATTGCCTCTATTTCCCCTATTGGACCCCGTCCTTCCGGCCACCTGGGGGTTATATTTCCAATGCTGTTTCTGACCAACTTTGGTTAAAATCTATTCAGGGCTTTAGCGATTTGAAGAAATGATTGACAAAAGGACAGACGCCGGGTCATGCCATAAGCACATCGGACCTTCGGTCCAGGAGAGCTAAAAAAGACATCAATGCTCAAGTACATAAAGCATATCACAGTCATGATTATTAAAGTTACGTTAGGAAATATGGAGGAATACTTTAAAAGAAGCATTGAAAATGGTATTTTTTTTTTAACGTCCATTTAGTTTGTGATCGGACAGGCACGATAACACTTACTGCATGACATCTAAAATTGTCGGCCAAATCACCAAGTCCTCGATCCGGAAGAATTGAATCCTTTGTGAGCCCTATGAAAAAAGAAGAAACTAGAACTGTAAGCCGATGGCTGACTAATACCCCCCCCCCCCGCTACCTCTTATTAGAGGTGTCTGACATGTTTTTGAAAAAAACATGATGTACTGTTACCAATGATCAGGTTATGTGATTGACTACTTACCTCCGATCAACAAATCAGAATCTTAACAAAATACGGCTACCAGTCCAGCTCAACAGTCAGCAGAATTTTAAAAGCCGAACGGACAAATTTTAACCTTTGTATAGTAATCCTCAACATTACTTACTGCGAAGTTTCATTGAAAATGACCCAGTAGTTTAGAAGAAGTTGTCCAGACATCATGTTATTACGGAAACCTGTGTATAGTCACCTCATTACCATGGCAACCAAAATTTTGACAAACGAAACCCTGTATGCAAATCTATACATGGTCCCCAACAATACTGCCAAGTTTCACTGAAATTGATCCAGTAGTTTAGGAGGAGTTGTCCGGACAACACATTATAATGGAAACCTCTGTATAGTGACCTGGTTACCATGGCAACAGAAATTTTGACAAACAAAACTCTGCATGCACATCTACACATGGTCCCCAACAATACTGCCAAGTTTCATTAAACTCGATCCAGTGGTTTATAGGAAGTTGTCCGGACAACACGTTATTACGGAAACCTGTGTATAGTGACCTGGTTACCATGGCAACCAAAATTTTGACAAACGAAACTCTGCATGCACATCTACACATGGTCCCCAACAATACTGCCAAGTTTTATTGAAATCGATCCAGTAGTTTAGGAGGAGTTGTCCGGACAACATTTTTCTACGGACAGACGGACAGACAAGCTGATTCCAGTATACACCCCCCAACTTCGTTGCGGGGGGTATAAAAATTTTCATCGCAATATATTCAAGATATAATATTTATTTATGACGCATATTCAAAACAATTAAGATATCACTGTAGTCCAAGTAGAGCTACCAAAAGCAGAGTAAACCACGTAGTATAGATAAACAAAATGCAGGTAAAGCAAGTTGGCAATTAACAAGCAAATATTACTGGGCAATTGAAAATACAAGGATAAAACAAGCAAGTCAGTGAAATTAAATTCCGCTTTCAGAACTACTTTTTTTTTGTAAACCAAGGGACCGTAACGCCGCAAAATAAATTCCAATAAAACTGGCAACCAAACGTAGTCGACAATTTGATGCATTTAACCTTGTTAGTTGTTACCAACTTTGAAGAGAATAGGTAATCATTAGTTGCAGTTATTGAACGAAAATGGCGTAAAACATATTTCGTTAATCAAAGAAATGTAGCGTGCAACCTCTCAACTACGCCAGGGTGCATACAACGCGTACTCCCGATTTAAATAGAGCTACCTGCTCCAGAAGTTAACGGGATCCCTCGGCTTCCTGACCAAGCAGTTGAACAATATTATCAGCAAGTTATCAACTCATTTGCATATTGCAAATTTTACTAAAATGTTATTATTTAACTGCCAACACAATTTCCATTGCATTTATTTGCTAAATCATCTATATAGATCACTTAAGTATCAAATAAGGCATCATTAATTAACAAATCAATCTGCCATTATGATCAAACATAATTAGCTGAATTACAACACCTGTTTCATCATACATGTACGATTACCTATGGTTTGTCAGGGGGAATAAATCTAATTACAGCAAGAGGCCCAATGGGCCTGCATCGCTCACCTGGTATCAATCTCTGACTTATGTTATAGTGTAACACTAAAGTCCCCTAAAATCTTTTACTGTAAGACATTAAGAAGAACATGTTAAGATTTTAAACATATTTTACCCCTGTGACCTTATAAGACAACATCATTTTCATTTTCAAATTTTGTTTGGCTTCATCCCAGGACGCTACCAGCCAAATATCATGTCTCTAGGCATTTTGGTTTATCAGAAGAAGTCGCTCAAATCTTTTAACCCATTTGACCACTGTGACCTTTAATATGGGTCAAGCTCATTTTCCTTCCCAAAGTTTGTCAAGCTTCATATAAAGAACTTTTCAGCCAAATATCATGCTTCTAGGGCTTTTGGTATTTCAGAAGAAGTCGTTTGAAGGTTTCAACAGATTTGACTCCTGTGACCTTGAATATAAGTCAAGGTCATTTCTTTTCGTGGATTTTGTCGGGCGTCATCCAAGGAACCTTTCAGCCAAATATCATGCTTCTAGGGCTTTTGGTATTTCAGAAGAAGTTGCTCAAAGCTTTTAACCGATTTGACCCTTGGTGACCTTGAATATAGGTCAAGGTCATTTCTTTTCGCAAACTTTGTCGGGCTTCATCCAAGGAACCTTTCAGCCAAATAACATGCTTCTATGGCCTTTGGTATTTCAGAAGAAGTGGTTTGAATGTTTTAACAGATTTGACCTCTGTGACCTTGAAATAAGTCAAGGTCATTTCTTTTCGCAAACTTTGTCGGGCTTCATCCAAGGAACATTTCAGCCAAATACCATGTTTCTAGGGCTTTTGGTTTATTAGAAGAAGTCGTTTAAAGGTTAAAATAGATTTAACCTCACTGTGACCTTGAGTATGGGTCAAGGTCGTTTCTTTTCGCAAACTTTATTCGGCTTCATCCAAGGAAGCTACTGGTCAAATATGAGATCTCTATGCCCGACGATATTTTAGAAGAAGTTGTTTGAAGGTTTCGACATTTTTTACCCCTGTGACCTTGAAATTAGGTCAAAGTGATTCTTTGTTCAGCTCTTTCCAAGAAAGCTACCAGCCAAATTTCATGTCACTAGGCCTTTCAGTACTTTAGAAGTCGTTTAAAGGAAAAATTTGACGGACGCAGGACGGACGGACGACGGACGCTGCACCATCACATAAGCTCACTTGGCCCTTCGGGCCAGGTGAGCTAAAAATCATCACGGAACATGACAACAAAATAATCTGGCCAAACTGACCAGCGAACTCAGCAGAGCTGTTAATGTACTGTCACTAAATGTTACCGGGCAGGTTATTGTTTTCATATTTTGCTGACCATTCAGTTGGATAAAATTTTAAAGTTTCCTCATGTCTTCACAGTTATCACATGTATTGCATAGCGTGGTTTGTATCATTTTCAATCTATATTTTCAATAAATTTGCGAGTACAATGTCATAACTCGATACTATAAGGTACAGCATAGTGAAACGAAATTACTGAATTGGAGCTCGCGACAAGGTGTCCGCGGTGTACATATAATACTAATTTCCTGGGGTATGCAATAAGGTGACGTCATACTTTTGTACACGTAGTCTAAAGCATTGTATCCTTGGGGGACAGTTATTTAAACCTTTCGTTTATGGTCCGTTTCTACTTCGAATTCCGCTCCGTACACATTGGTGAAATCGTTCACATGCGTATGTGACTGCCAAAGCCTCGCGCTCAATCGTCGCGTATCTGGATTCCGTGTCTGACAATGCCCGTGATGCAGATGCTACAGGAAGCCATTCGGTGTTGTGCTTTTGTAGAAGTACTGCGCAAAGGCCCTTCTGACTTGCATCTGCAGAAATTCTGATCAACTTTGTAGGGTCGTAGTACTGAAGTACTGGACTGTTTGGGACTGTTTGAGACAATCTCCTGTAAGTTCTCAAACGACTTCTAATGGGCATCTGTCCATTCCCAACAGTTTTTCTTGTCTAGCAGAATTCTCAATAGTGCTGTATACGTTGACAAATCTTTGATGAAGCGTGCCAAGTAGTTGATCATACCTAGAAAACGTTGAATATCGATTTTGCACTTGGGGATTTCCATATTTTGGATTGCTTCAACCTTTCCGAGGTCAGGCTTCACACCATTCTTGGTGACGCGATCTCCGAGAAATGTCAGCTCGGGCACGGAAATTTCACATTTCTCACGCTGAAGTTTCAACCCTGCTTCTCACATTTTATCTAAACATTTCTCAAGTTTCTGATATGATCTGCCTGATCGACTCCCCAAACTATGATATTGTCCATCGATGTATCCACACCATTTATATTTTCAAACAACAGGTGTATGGTTCTATGGAAGATTTCTGGCGCACTGGAGATTTATTTCGAATGGTTAACGGAGAAAACGGTATCTACCAAACAGGTTGTTTGATGGCACACAATTTGGAACTTTCTTCCTCGAGTTGTAGTTGCCAGAATCCAATAGAAGCGTCAAGCTTTGAAAACACTGTAGCTCCAGCAAATTTAGCCATGATTTCTTCACGCGTTGGTAACTTGAAATGTTCTCTACATATGACCTTATTCAAGTTTCTCGGGTCTAGACAAATACACAACTTTCCATTGGCTTTGTGTACAATTACCAAGGAATTGACAAAACTCTGTCGGCTCCTCAATCGGTTTTATTACCTGAAGGTCGACCATCCTGTCTAGCTCTTGTTTTAATTGGTTGTGTAAGGCAAATGGTACCTTCCGATAGGGTTCTACTACTGGTTCTGCCACAGGTTTTAGCTTGATCTTGACTTTGTCAGCGAGACATCCTAGGCCTTCAAATAAATCTTTACACTCTGTGAAAATGTCCTGTGTTTGTACACGGTCCTCCTTTTTCACCAGCAGTACTCTTTTTACAAGCCCCATGCGGTCACACTGTTTTCTACCAAGAATAGGTTTAACTACACTGCTAGCGATGACAAACAGAGCTTTCCTAATAAAACCTTTATACTGTCCAAAATACACTGTCCGTTTGTAGGAATACACCCTCCATTATAAGCAGTCAGTCTAACTGTTGACTTGTGAAGCTTAATATTATGGTTGTACCTGTTGATCTTGTTAAAATCAGTGATCCCCATAATGTTGACATCTGTGTCAAGTTTCATCGGCATAGCACATCCGTTGACATTAATGTTTACTATCCACAAATCATCCGACGTGTTATCGTCATGAACTGCATCTACAAACAGTTGTTGATTTGTTTCAACAGAATGTACTTTCTGTGGGTTGGTGTTTTTTCGTTCGTTTTCGTATCGTTATTTGTTCTTGTCCTACAAAGTTTCTGGTAATGTCCTGTTTTACCACATTTATAACATGTTTTGTCTCTTGCAGGACATGGACTACCTTTATGGTCCATTCCACATTTCTGACATCGAGATGTATGATATTGCGGGACTCCAGGGCCTTTCACTTTGTACTGACTTCGATTGGGGTTCTTCTGGTACTGTTTCTTCATAAAATCTATGGATTTCTTTTCAGGGGTGTGTTCAGACACGATACCTTTCATTTGTACGTCAGTTCATTCCGCAGCTCTACACAAATCAATGCATTTATCGAGATTCAGCTCGCGTTCCCGTAACAATCGTGCTCCTGTTTGATCTTTGCCGATCCCTTTTATAATCAGACCTTCCTTCAGATCCCCAAAACCACAATCTTTTTAGAGTACTTTTAAATCAGTTAGGAACTGGTCAAATGTTTCTCCAGGTTTCTTTTTGTTCTCCAGTGAGTGATAGAAGCGTTCCACATTGTAATTTTTTTGTCATTTTTATCCTTTTCCGTGGCACACATGTACAGATCCTATTGTTGTAGCCAGCGCTTCCAACTGTCTGAAACGTTTCCATCCAATGAAAATTGCTTCAGTGCAGGAAAATAATCACTCATTCTGATTATTGGACATCTAGTTTAACTTCATGAAATAAACTTCTGACACCATGAAATAAATCAGTCTGTTTTAAAGACTGGATTCCTTGTATTCACTTCAGGTGTTCGTCCTGTGTGTCGGCCATGCTGACTGTAAACCGGAAACCACTCGGGAGTGATCATTATTTCAGATTATACAGGGAGTGTCTATTTAACAGTCAATTACTATATCATTACACATATGAAATTGCAATAAATGACATGCCAAAGAGACATGGCACTTTTTAAGCTGCGTGTAATATCAAGTGAGCATGTAAAGCTTTTAGTACTTTTATTATTTTCAGGCCAAAAAGGAGGCAGCAAAGAAGAGGGAAAGGGTGAAATCCAGGACAAACGTCAGCAAAGAGATTTCTTTGGATCTGCTAGACTGTCAAGGTGTGGAGTCTGTGGACACAGCTGTGATTTTAGAAAAGATAGCTACATACTGAATTTTGTATACATTTGCCTTGGACTGTATGTGTCCCCATTAAAATTGCTGGTCAGCCTGCCATCTGTCTTCATCACTTGCTTGTCATTTTGAGACAGTTTTAATGAAACTTAGATGCACAAATGAATTGCCACTAGGCAATTCTTCCATATCATTTTCAGATTTATTTGACCAACGTCAATGTCACAGCACCTATCATCATTTTGAGAATCCATATAATATATCTGACATAAATGTAGTTGTCTTGTCAAGAATAAATATGCATATCTTTATCCAAATTCAATGTACCGTACGACCAAGTACTGCTATTTAAGACCGATTTAAAATCTCTTGTTCTCTTTGGTTTCTAATTGACTGAGATTATTTTTTTGTGTGATTTAAATAATGATTATATTTATAAACATGTACGTACATGCATGTGAATTAATGTTTGCATCAGTTGACAACAATTATCGCCAATCAGAAATGCCCAGAACAAAAACTTGGAAGAGCTGAAAACCTGCCGACAATACGCCACGTATGTGTACAAGGTAAATTATTTTGGGGTTATATTATTTTTTGCAGAACTGACATTATTGGGAGATGCCCGGTATGGCGTGCGGGTGGACAGGAAAAGATTACAAAATTGTGAGATGGCATCGTCAAAAATTGACAAGTTGGCACTCAATATTTGAGTTGTTGGTAACAAAAGAAGAATGTGTTAACTTAGTTTATTTGTCTTTTACACGTGGCCCAAAAGGCCAAGTGTGCTTATGCTACGAACTGTAAACGCGTCAATTTGATTAGAATACAGATACTTGTTATCGCTCCGTTTTAAAAGGATCTGACAACATCCCGTAAGAGGTCACGTTCAGATGACCTTTGTCGCCTCTTTACTTAACACTAAAATTAATTTTTCCAATGACCTGTCATCTCTCAGCAAGCCATTTCGTCACATTATTCCACATTAACTTTTTTGTGACGAAATGACGAAACGGACAATGCGATTAGCAAGCTTTCTCGCCTCAAAATTTCACCGTCAAGATTCAGTAGTAAAAACTTCTCTATGCTGCGTTAAGATCTGAGATACCATAGGGGGTCATGTCCCGATGACCTTATGCATTAGCCAATCAAATTACTACTGTCACAAAATCTTGACAGCGAATTTTTGAGGCGACAAAGCTAGCAAAATCGCATTTGTCAGTTAAGTCATCTTGTCACCAAAATGACTTCCTGCAAAATGACAGGTCATTGGAAAATTATTTTGGTGTTGCTACAAGTTACAAGTTTATTTATGTACATTTAATGTTTATAAACGAAGAAATAACGTAGATTCTATATCTAAGCTTATACTACGTTATGTACGTACTGTACAGTACCAAAAATAGGTTGACCCCAGTTCTGTATATACTGTACATTACATGTATCATGTAAGCCCGAGTTTCCTCTGGCCCTGTCACCATACCAGGCATGTGGCCCTGTCACCATACCAGGCATGGTGACAGGGCTAGAGGAAACTCGGGCTAGTATTATGCATGTCTTAATTACTGTCAGTTTAAACATCAATATGTATAAATTTAAACTCACTACTGTGATTCAGTTTAAAACGCATCAGTTGCAAACTCACTATAACCTCTTACACGGGCCTGGGACTACGCTTAGTACTTCAGTTGTTGGACATAAGTGAGTTCGAAAGTTAATTCTGCTATAAATATATTAAGATGTATTTTCATTTTGTTTCTATCAATTAACCAAACTTCATTCGTGGATTGATTTTAACGAAATTTTGTGTGTTTTGTGGCTGTCTCATGTATATCATGTAACTTAAAATCATATGAATAGTTCATGCAATTAACCCAAGCCATTAAGATCAATGGAGCTGAAGAACAATGTTTTTAAAAAGAAGGTGTCACTACTTTGTGATGAAAATCAATGGAAAAGATTAAGAAAGTGTGAAAGTCAATCACTCATCTGAGGAAGGGGTAGGTTCTCTTCTCCTTTCTTGGACCTTGAAGATGCAGACAAAACAGGATTCTCAGAAGTTTTCATCTGAGATGCAGATGAATTTGTTCTCATCTGCATCTTAATCAAAGTACTGAACAACTCCATTTTTTGCTCGTGCCTCCGCTCTTGTACCTTCATATTCAGTTTTAAAGTTTCTACAAGCTCAGATTCTAGTCTTAGATCTCTGTTTCTTTCCTGTTACCACCTTTAAATTTTTTTTATCGCTTTCTTCTTCAGAGCTATCGGACGTTTTTGAACCGATTAGTACACTAGGGGTGACAGCAGGGTCATTCCCTTATAGTTTATCCATTTCTTCTTCAAATCGGAAGGTCTTTCTGGCACTTCCAGACTTTTTGTTGTTATCCTTAACTTTCTTATATGCTCTCATCAATGCCTTCTATCGTCCAGCTATTTTCTCCGATAAAAACGTGTACCCTTTTGAATGGAATCGAGATGCGATCTCCCCCCACATGGCCTTTTTCGTTATCTGCCCCTTTTCAACACAGTTTGCCTTCAGCTGATATTCCTTGATGAGGAAAAGGGTAGCAGCTCTTTTCCAGACTCCTGAAGACAAAACTGTAAAACAAAAAAATCTGTTAAATATTTTGTAAATCATTACACCAACACGAATATATAACAATTTCTGAAGGAATATCAGGTTCCTTTCTAATACTGCTTGCTATAAAAAGTTGCAGCTGTTACTCTTGAAACGCAGCATGTTTACGGAACAGATTTTGTATTAAATGAATCATTGGATCTTAGCTTACAGGGGCGGTGGGGGACATGCATTTTTTCAGCAATACTCGGTAGTTTCCATTATACATTTATTTGTTTTAGGTGTCGATATGCGTTATTGTGTTGATCTGATAGCACTGCCAAACTTGATCTTGGAGAAGATCTTGGGATATGTCGGAATTTCGTACGTGTACATTTATAAACACTTTACACACTCGGTCAGTGTGTGAAAACTTGTGAATCTGGAAGGGGTGCAAGATGCAACAATTTTTCGAACAAAGAACAATTGTGCAGTTTGTACAGGCATGCACACCAGTTTCACTGCCTAGAATTTCTAATTATGACCCGTAACGTTGACAACAATGTAACTACATGTTTTGGACGAGTGCTAAAACACATTTTACCACTTTCAAAACGTCTTGCTTGGCATTACCTGTCCTACAAGTGTGCAGAATTGTCTTTGTTGTCTTTTTCAACATTTCTGATTGCAGGACGGAGAATGTCTCAGCTGCCACCTTTTCTGGCCTCGTATGAAAACCAAAACAAAGCTGGCGACCATAAAACGTGCCCATAGTTCTGATCAACCTGCATCTCGAATCCTTGTGTTGTTTGTCAGCAGTCGACATCGATCACAAAAATCCCAATATTTAGAGCAAGCCCAAGGATATCCAATCAACTGCGACATGTAAACACCATAGGTTGGATAAACAGGGATGTTACTATCAAGAAATGGCAATCTGATTACAATTCAGGTTCTCGCTCCTTTTTACAAGGAAGTGACAACATCCAAGAAGAGGTCACGTTCAGATGACTTTTGTCGCCTCTTAACTTCACACTAACTTTCTAATGACCTGTCATCTTACAGCAAGCCATTCCGTCACATTATTCCACATGAACTTTTTGGTGACGAATCGACTAAACGGTCAAGATTCCAGGTGTGTTAATGAGATTTAGCCCCTCATCTTTCAATCAATCTGATTAAAATGATATCTTGATCTCCGCGCTGTTCCGTAAACTTCTCTCTGCTGTGTTCAGATCTGAGATAATCCCATAGAGGGCCATGTCCCGATGACCTTTCGCATTAGCCAATCAAATTGCTACTGGCAGAATCTTGACAGTGAAATTTTGAGGCGACAAAGCTTGCATAAACACATTTTTCCGTTTAGTCATTTCGTCACATTCCGTCACATTATTCCACATGAACTTTTTGGTGACGAATCGACTAAACGGTCAATATTCCAGGTGTGTTAATGAGATTTAGCCCCTCACGAAATGGCTTGCTGCAAGATGACAGGTCGTTGGAAAACTATTTTAGTGTTAAGTAAAGAGCCGACAAAGGCCATCTGGACGTGACCTCTTATGGGATGTTGTCAGATCCTTGTAAAACGGAGTGAGAACAAGGATCTGTATTTTAATCAGATTGCAGATCTCATATGTACTTGCGGAATGAGATATGGAAGATCAAACGACCCAGAAGCAGACCAGAAGTATAGCTTTTCAGCACCAGAGGTTAGACAAGGCGATTATATAACAAGTAAAGCAACCGACATATATAGTTTGGGCGTACTGATTGGCGAAATTGGATGGAGAATTGACGAGCTGTATGTCAATACAGCTGTATCTATATGTCCATCTACAACATCTGACCATAGTATAATGTCATCTTGTAGCAAGTCATTGCGTCACATTATTCAACATGAACTGTTTGGTGACGAAATGACAAATGCTATTATGCAAGCTTTGTCGCCTCAAAATTTCACTGTCAAGATCCTGAAAGAGGTCATCGGGACAAGACCCCCTATGGGATTTTCTCATATTTTAACGCAGCAGAGAGAAATTTACGGAATGGCGCAGAGATCAAAATATGATTTTAATCTGATCGATTTAATTTGAAAATTTTAATTATTTAGGGCTTGACCCAACGTGGAACCTTGTCGAATTTTCCAACGAGTTCTTTTTCTTCGACGAAACATTCAGTATAATAATTATTGCGGGCAGGTGGAGTTTGGTTGTAACAGTTGTTAGAATGGAAGAAGTTTTGCATATATATTTACCATATTACCACCATTAGTTTTAATATATATTCATGATTGTCATTTATCCATGTGATTAAGGTAAATAGTTATATCCGCAGGCTGAAGGAAGATGTTTGTAGGCCTAGTAAGCGTTGGGAAATGTTGAACTTGATGGAATCTGAGGTGCTCGTCAATTTTATAGGCAAACGAGGCGGGATATTTTCATCGCACCTGCCGTTAGAACAGCCTGATGCCGTTATTTTTCAGATATACGGTAATGAGTATGTGGACTCTGATACGTATATCGAATCGGATCGTCACGGTAGCTGAGTGGTAGACATGTTTGTGTCACGAAGCTTTTCCTTTGACGGCGAACGAGACACCTCCCAGTGGCAGTCCACAATGACAAAGTGTGTTTAGTGAACCAGGCATTGAAAGCACATTTAACATCAGTGTTATGCACTACTATAAACACGGGTGCGTCAGATGAGGCGGCATGGCATTCCAATCTGATTAAAATACAGATCCATATTCTCACTCCGTTTTACAAGGATCTGACAACATCCCATAAGAGGTCACGTCCAGATGACCTTTGTCGCCTCTTTACTTAACAAAAAATAATTTTCCAACGACCTGTCATCTTGCAGCCAAGCCATTTCGATACATTATTCCGCACGAACTTTTTGGTGACGAAATGACTAAACGGAAAAATGTGTTTATGCAAGCTTTGTCGCCTCAAAATTTCACTCTCAAGATTCTGCCAGTAGTAATTTGATTGGCTAATGCGAAAGGTCATCGCGACATGACCCTCTATTGGATTATTTCGGATCTTAACGCAGCAGAGAGAAGTTTACGGTGCGGCGCGGAGATCAAGATATGGTTTTAATCAGATTGCATGGCATTCCGAAGTATGTTCAAAGTGTGCGGGGTGGAGTTGTAGCAACGTACGACGCTGCTGAGTTCATACACAGCAAGTTTGCTTGGGTATTCGTGATGTATTGTTAATATCAGATTCAGTTTCAGGTTACTGTCCAGTACTGTTTAAAGGACTGTTTTTCATGGCTTGTGTCTATTTATAGCCTCGATCAGCTGTTCAGAGTGACTGGGTTATACAGCACATGTGTACACATACTCCGCTCAACATGCGGGTTAGTCTCGTATTCTCTTCGGTATTCGCGTGTTTTAGACTGGCTACTTGTCTTCTTGTTATATTATCTTGTGCTTATCTGTGGTATTTTCTTGGAGTGCTGTAAGCCGACTTTGTTTAATGGTTTCCACCGCGGCATTTTTGTCTCCCAGACGGCGCTGCTGCACTATGGGGTATCACTCTCCTGTAACGGAGGCGCGATTTGGTCTCTTCGATGTAGCCGCCGGTCCCTTTTATATCTCATAGATAGGAGGTTAATCCTAATCTAGATGGTGAAGTACTGCTGTGTACCCGAGTGTACTGGAAGCGGGGGACATAAATTCCCCCGTGATTCCAGTCTGCTGCGCAAGTGGAGGGTGGCAATAAAGAGAACAGACTTCAGAACGAAAGGGCTTTGGTCACCGTCAACAGAAGACGTTGTGTGCAGAGCACACTTTCAACAAAGTGACTACAAGGAAACCTTATTAGGTATGAAAAACGGCAACCATTCGATTTTCTTATTATCTATTTCAATCATTTGTTATTTGATTTATTTATACAGCGAACAGTTCTGTCTCTACACGGTAGGACTAAATTTAATTGAGCTTGAGTTGTACGATATCTTGACTTGGAACGAATATATCCAATGCATATCCTACTGAACACTGCAGTACACTTTTGGTAAAACATCATGATTATGTAATAGGAAGATCGTATGTTATTGAAATAAAACCGAACCCATTTGGACAGCTGATATCGCATCATTGTTCGTTTACACTGTCGTGACAAGAAGGTCATATATTCGTGGATCCTTCAGAAGGCCAAGTCAGATAAATATTGTTTTCGCAGTATTAACTCAATAATTGAGTTAATACTGCGAAAACAATATTTATCTGACTTGAATTGAATTATTGAATTTCTGGCATGTTTTTACTGACAAAAAACTATTAATAATTTACAAATAATGTGTCTTATGACGCTTAAGTCATAATAAGGTTAACAAACAACTCAAGCTTAATATAATGAAAACTGTTTGCAAATTGTAGAATTGAATAACCATATCCTGTAAAAATTAATACAGGAAATTGCTATACTTCTTTACTCGGAAAATACAAGCAAATTTTGGATCTTGGTCCTGGCTCGTTGAATCTTAAGTATACAATAAAAAGGGAAAATATATGACTATGGATACTTGATTTATTAATGTACTACCTATATGTATACATGTATGGCACAGTCCAGAGTTTATGATGGCATGTTCATGATAAGTAGTACTTTCACAATATATACAAAAACAATACATGATTTTTTAAATACAGATAATCAAGTCTGAACACAACTAATGGGTATAACAGTGTAACATATATGTATACATATAAAGATTGTTCATGAGGACTTACATAGTTAAAAAAAAGCTATTCAACATGAAAGACATGCATGATATCCCCTCCTATATAAAATCCAATTAAGGACCCAGTGTGGCAATGAAGTAAAGGAAGATACAGTTTTTGATAAACTAACATTAAACTGTTGTTGTTCTATGATTTATTATTTTATATTTGTTCGTGTTGCTTTGTGGTTTTTCTTCTTTTTTTTTTTCAGTGATCATACAGCAACTTCATCAGAGAGAAGAGATAGGTTAATCTACTATTGAATCAGGTATATAAAAGGTGAAAAATATTTGTCTAGCAGGTATGTTCAGCTGAAATAAACATAAAATTTAGGAAGTGATTGCATATATGGGATGAGAATTTAAAGCTAATCTGTGATGTTGCTGAAAAGTATATCAACAAAAATATTGTAACCGTTTGTCTGGCAACACAGTGGATAAGCTACTGCTTTTATTGAAATGGTAATAATTTACTGGTAATTAAAAAGTTCAGATTTCAACTTCGCATTACAGAAACTTATTGTAAAAAAAATTATTACTACAATGTATATTTTTTTTGTAAAGTATGTAACTATCAAAAGTAAATGTGGTAGCAAATCTGAATTAAGTGAAAATAATGCAAAGCAAATTGTTTTCTGTTGGGGAAATGCAAAGAGTATGCGCATTCTTCAAGATAATTGTACATATCAACACTTAATTCTAACCGGAAGCACGAGTTGGCATTTTATAGGACGATGAAAAATTATTTACATATAAGTATTTCTATTTGACATATGGGACTTATTGACAGATAAATAGTGTGATAGCATACTGATACTATTTCAGGAGAACGTGGTCGTCTTAAGGATGGAGTTGTACCTTCAGTGTTCCCTTTTACGCCTACATCTGTAACAAGTCCAAGGGAAAAGCGCCAACAAAAGAGGGTTGGGCACAGCAATTCCCCTGGTAACAGCACCATTTTGGACAGTTTAATGGGTGATGTACAGCAGGAGGTTGAACTGCCAACTGGAAATATTGATGACATTATTGAAATTCCTGGTGACGACACTGTCACAGAAACATTTGCTAGCACAGGGGCTCAATGCAACATAATTGGTGATTGTTGTATTCAGAACTACTCTAACAATCCAAAAGGTGTCCAGTATTGGACTGGCTTTGCTAACTATCATCATTTCATGTTTGTCTTTAATTGCCTTGGTCCTGCTGTTAGAGATCTAAATTACAAATGTACATCCCTCTCAGCAGAAGATCAGTTCTTTTTGACAATGATCAAACTACGTCAAGGCTCTGATGATTTTGAGCTTTCTGAGAAGTTCAGTGTTAGTGAGACAACTGTTTCCAAAGTAGTTATCACTTGGATCAACTTTTTGTACTTTCAACTAAAAGAGCTACCTATATGGCCTACTAGAGATACTGTTACAGAACACATGCCCATAGATTTTGGGAAAAAATTCAAAAGTACTAGAGTTATCCTTGATGCTACAGAGGTTCCTATCCAGAAACCTTCCCATGTACAGGCCCAGAGTTTGTCTTGGTCCAGTTACAAACATAGAAACACTGTCAAAACTATGATTGGCTGTACACCTCGTGGTGCAGTTTCCTATGTAAGTCAATCATATGGGGGTTCAGCAAGTGATCGTCAGATAATAGAAAACTCTGAACTGTTAGATCCACAGAGAAACTTGTTTGAAAGGGGTGACAGTATTATGGCAGATAGGGGAATCATGGTACAGGATTTGTTTGCTACTCATGATGTTCATGTTAACACCCCATCAATGTTGAAGGGGAAAACACAGTTAGAACCAGAGGAAGTGGTAAGAGATAGAAGAATTGCTTCTAAAAGAATTCACATCGAAAGAATTATTGGACTTGCTAAACGATACAAAATTATAGGAACACCACTGCCAGCTAGCAAACTGAAACTTGCATCAAGAATTATATATATTTGTTTTTCACTTCTAAATTTCAGATCACCCTTGGTAGATAAATATGCATAGCTATAGCTGATACATGTTCAGAAATCCCTATGCCCACCATTTATCCGATTTAAATAGGCAATAGATTAAGACAAGCCAGTTGGCATTAAATACAATGAGGAGATATTTATTAAACTTACATGAGCTAAGACAGCATCCCATTCACAGAAATATTATATTATTTTTAGACTCTAGAAGATCTCATCAACAATCATGATACATTATATAATCTTCATTATGATGAGATATATCTAATTTATTTAAAGTTGTCACTATACTATTTCACTTTAAGATATCTCATAGTTTGGCAATGTCGCTTTGGGAATTATATTTGTAAATGCATGCTTTTGCTTGCCCGAACAGATACCTGGTACTCCTAGTTTTTGTAGAAAATCTTCATTGTTTTGGAATTTCAGAAACATTTTGGGTCTTGATCGATTGACATGTACAGTATGAAACAGTGAGGTAACAATATTTCTAAAAGTGTAATATAGTACATATTTTTAAGTATCCAGATGCATACTTTAATCAAGGAAATATATATGTAGTCTTGATATTGAGCTATGTGTCTGATATAATTATCACATTTCTGAAATTGTCAGTTTTGTTTTACATATTACATATGGGATGCAATGTAAGACCTGAAGTGCTTCACATAAAATAGGTGTAGTTTGGGTAATAGACTGAATTTACAGTACTCTGCATCATATGCTATCTTCTGTACAAACATGTCTACAAAAGTAAAAACAACAAAATAGCAGTACTTCCTTTTAGAAAGCAGCATCTGACCTTGAATTTGGTCATAATACTTGGAATGCATGTTTAAACAAATATGTTTGTTTTCATCATATTGAAGGAATGGAAACATCTTCCCTGGCAAGATAGGTGATGTGCGACCTGCATATGGACACTTAATTTCCAGGATGCCATTTTCATCTATAATTCCATCTGGTGAAGCACCAAGATATGGGTATTGTGGGTCCACAAAAAGTCCTGCCCTTTCCACCTTTAACATCATGGTGTTTTCAAACTTCATAACTGCCTTCTTTTCATAGTTTTTACCATGTTCCGTTGCTTTCGTATGAAGAACTCTAGATGAGAGAAGACTCTCGCACAGTTTATCCATATTCCTTCTACATGTTGCATGTGTTATATCTCCAAACCTAGATGCGGTCACTCTCCACTTTCTCTCTTCCACCCATTTCTTGCATTTAGCTTGACACTTAGTCCTCGTCTCCAGATCTAAAACATCTTCTTCAGTAACCTGCAATAGCAAATACATATACCCAGTGAATATATAGTGTTTTAACTATATATATATGAATATAAAATCTAGAAGTTTGATGGGCCTGTATCGCTCACATGTAATTCTCATTTCTGTTAACTACAAAGTGGGTCATAATCATTAAAACAGACTTTAATGATATCATTCCCCTGTACCTCATGATCTTTGTCAGAAGGTGTTATGACATGATGACAATGTTAGAAATGTTTGCTCTTGAAAGTAGATCACGATTAACTTACAAACATAATTCCAGCATGCTACTGGCGAAATAGTATGCCAGATGCTGCATGTGTTTATAGCTTTTTCTTTACTGTATGAAATCTCGGTCATTTTGAAATAATAGATGATTTTGAGAGATTTGGTAGCATTAAATTTGTTCCCGATGTCATGATCAGCAGTTATCAAAACTATATATATAAGCTAATAAGTACATTTGATTAATTGAATTGTAGTGAATATAGGAATGCTTTGATAGCGTCATTGGACACTAACTTGAAGCATATAATGTGCATGCTAAATTTGATGTATACATTTTCTCAAACCAAAACAGTAGTTGATACATACCTTTGTTGCTTTGTCTACTAAATACTCTGTGAAGGGAAGTGGTAGATAGTCATGATCCAAAGCTGCTGCCTGCCATACAAAGCAAATTTTGGGGATAATTATAGTAATTCATTGATTTTAATGGTACAATGAAGTCAAATTTCCCATGAAGAGGCCCAGAGGGTCTGTAACTCTCAACTGGTATTTTAAAGTTATAAAAGTTAACTCCCTTTTCTGAACAAGCCAACAAATTGTATAGTTTATTGCTATATCATCCATATCAAAATGATTGGATTTTTATATGAAATTATGCCATTTCAATGTTTTGTTTTAAAGGTAAATGACTTCATCTGAGGCTAACACAGTTCTTCTAAAACACAGTGAAATATCCCAGATATTTAACTTTTTATTTATATGGTATTTGCCCAAATTAATACCTGTATATCAGCAGATGGGTGAAGAAATCTCATAGCCATGTCCTGTGAATGTTGAGCACAGTGATTTACCATCATATTCCTCACAAAGTCGGGGTAGCCATCATTATTGCGATATTTGTGAGGACGAGGATCTTCCAGAAGATCTTCATTAAATTTACGCTTAGTTGGCATCTCTTCCACAGGAACGGGTTTACCTATGCATTATATATGATTGTCATTCATTGTAAATGTTGTTTGATCACATACATTTCTAATCAATAAATCATTGAGCTTAGAAAATGGGCATAGAAAATTATGGTCTGTATAGGCATATTGATAAATTGAATTCTGTATTTCTTTTTTTTTTTTTTTTCAATTTCGAGAATGATTCATCATATTAATCTTTGTCACTGACCATTTTGTATTGTAAAGTTCAGACAGGGACAAAACTAGTAAATCCTTATTTCTTTTGGGTCATTTATCATTGTTGATGTATAAATGTTTGAATGTCATTATGAGATGCTTATTGATATTGGTCATTTATTCAATCAATACTATTACACTGTACTTCATGGTATAAAGGGATGTGGTTGCACACATTCACACATTCTTAATATCACTATGATTTATTAGTTAAGTTGTTGAGTCAATTAAAACAAAATTACACAGTAAAATGCAAATAAATACACTGTATACTATGAAACATTTTTTTATACTTCTAGATCTATGTATGTACTTACCATCATAGATGGACTTTGGCTTGTGAAAGCTCTGCAGGTTTTCTGTACAGGATTTTTGTACTTGTAGGGTACCATTTGAAATAAAATTTCCAAGCATAAGAAGCACTGAAGCTATGTGCTTGCATGTACCATGGGGTCCTTTGCCAGCTGGACATTCACATGCTGAATTAACAGGATCCCCACTCGTCTCCTCGAGGCTTATCTTATAGTTGTATGATACCTATATATGCACAATTAAATATAAGGTTATTAGAGATAAAATTAAAATACATGTACATTTCCTCTACAAGTGAATTTGTATACTTGACAAGAGCAAATTATGTTCATGGGGCTATAAACACAATGGGATCTGTGTTTTGTACTGCAATCTAGTTTGACAAACAAGCCATGATATGTCCACATTTAAACTAGATAAAGATCTGTTAAATTTTACAATAAAAAAAAAGATGCATACATCTCTAATTTAGACAGATACAATTTATCTAATTTTGGTGAGTGGACCCAAATTCATCTTGTAATTTTTTACCTGATGATAATTTATTACAAATACATGTATACATATTTGAACTTTACTAAAATGATCACAGACATTTACTGCTGCACATGATACCATAGCATAAAATAAGATTAAAAAACAAACCCCAAAAATATTATGGATTTACAAAAATACAGAAAATGCCAGTAAAATCTTGTATGAATAACTGGTCACTGGATCAATGGCTTAGAAAAACAAACATGCACTATAAATATTATTCCAATGAATGATGTTACTGATTTTCTAGAGTTAAGTACATTATACATTGTCTTGATTTAATAAAATACATAATGATGTTCTTTGCATATATTAACCTTGTTCTTCATGGCAGCACCAACAATTCCAGTAAGGAATATATGTCCATTTTTTTTCAATAGGGAACATGCTAGGATTCTGTTTCCTGCCAACATGTCTCCTCCTTTCTGCAGGGCCTTCACGTCCGATGTGGCTTGTTTGTCTCCTGAAGATAAACAGATAAGAACAAATTTTGTTGTAATGCCAGTATTGGAATTATGAAGCAGAATACCGACTGGTATTATTTAAAAATATTTCATTATCAAAAAATACATTATGTACAATAAAAAAGTTGATTAGACAACAGGCTAAGACTATACATGTCCTTTAACTGGCATTAAAAACTCACTTTTTTTTTGTAAATTTTAGGTACATTTCAGTTATAATACATTTCAATCATTTAATCTGAAGGGTAATAGCATGTGTACCTGCCAGTCTGTACAAAAAGTACTCCTCTATCTGCAAGTGTGTTAGTTTGGGTAGGATGATCCGGTGATCTTGAACCAACTGCTGGAAGCCAACAACTGGCCAAAACACATCAATGGCATCAGGAATCTCCAGTGCAGAATGCCTAAAGTTCTTATTTCTTTCATAGGCCGTTAATCTAAAAATTAGGAAATACATATAATTTAGTGTATGCAGGGACATATATTATTACATATGTCCCTGGTGAATGTAATGAATTTGAAATGTTTTTCACAAATTAGGAATGATGGATGATAAAAGGAATTATTTCTATATAAAGAAAAAGTACACAATAGAAAAAAAAAAAACATTTGTCTGTACTGATTGGAAATTTTTTAGCATTCTTTGTGAAATTTAATTAAATTCTAGCTGTGTGAAAATGAATCCTAGAAACCAAATGTTCTGTAAACATGTCTTGTTTAACAAAATGAAGTGGATTTCATCTTTAATTACATATTACAATGCAATAATAAGAAATAAATAAATTTAATTTCAATTCTTCTTCTTTGTTCTTCTGTAATTAATATTAAACTACATTATTATGTATACTGCAGTAGATGTCTAGCAGTTAACTGTCCTCTGTTCTACTGTTTACTGTGTGCCTCCAATGCTACAGTATTTAACTAAAATAGAGCAATAACATACTTAGTGAATCTTGATAATATTTCAATAAATTAATAATAGTATGAAACAAATGATATGACTATGATTTTTACCATTTCTACCATTGTACGGAGCATTAACAGTCGTTTTTTAAGTTTAACACTAGTACTGCAAAATCAAACTTAGGCTACTGTAATGTACTTCAGTCTTCACGATGTTATTCTCACGATATGTATATATAGACGTCACACTTCGCTCCCTGTGACAGCCAGAGATAATTATAAACACAATGTATCCAATTCGATCGTATGGGATGATAAGATTATTTGATAGGAGCAAAGACCATGTGAAAAACGATACCTAGTTCCTACTTTCACTTTCTCCCGATGACGGACGGTCTGATTTGTCAGCCGAAGGATGAGCGAAATGTTGTCGGAAAAACAATAAATGGAGGTATTTGTTGAATAAAAAATATGCATTGTGTTACCTTTCAACTAAATCAGTCTTTCGACCATGGGTTGCAGCACTCCGTTTTCTCAACTCCGTCTTCAGTTGTGGTACCGACCAATGCTGAAAGCAGCCCGCCATCTTAAAATCTGGCGTCGGTAGTTACCCCCTAGTACACATGCGCCCCCTGGTGAGTAGTGTCGCGGCGGAAACCATTATGATCAGTTCAGATATTACTGCCGGTCTGTTACATTAAGGATTACAATATTGGAGATCAACACTATCCTTTATACAATATTTATTATCTTAAAGGATGACTGCTACCTGCAAGTACAAACATAACACAATGATCAGTGATCTTCTCCCCCAAGGGAAAGTTTTTTATTGCACATAGAAAACTGATATGCTAGAATGGACACTGAAGGAAAAATGGCGACGAATTCAAGCGAAGCAGAGTAAAGTTTTCAATGGAAGACGAATGATAGCAGTCATAAATGACCATCAACATCATCCTTTATACAATCTTTATTATCTTCAAGGATTACTGCTACTTGCAAGTACAAACATAAGACAATGATCAGTTAGACGCTAGGCTTGTTAGCTTGATCTATGCGTAATCACAGGTTGTTCTTTACTTATACATGTGGTATAGCTGAACAGCCGTTGTGTTTCAATTTCATGTATGGTTGGCTGGACCTAGTACGGATAAGGGCTGGTGTGTTTGTAGCTAAACCGAGTGTTTCGAATATTTTCCATATAGTGTGCTGCTTCGGTACCCCTTCTGTAGTTAAGTCCCCTGTGTTTTTTTCGGATAGAAGGGGGGGGGGGACATAGTGTGGAATGCCTTATAGTTAGTCACATGTTGATCTTTATAGATACCAAGGGTGTGGCCAAAATAACAAATATTAGGCTGGTGTGTTTAAAGCTCTATCGTGGGATAAATACTGGACTGTTTTAGTATAGCGAAAAAGGGAAGTAGAACAATTGCAAGTAGTACCCTAGTTAAAATTTTGGGGTTTGCCATAAGTAGAGATGTATGTTACATCATGGGCATGACCAGAATTAAATGAAATATGGGCGCGCAATTGTTTTCCTGTATCTGCTTATGGGTATGATTGTTATAATCACAGTTAATGGCAATTATTCTGTTAATTTATGTTTTGTGTTTTTTCTCACAAATCATGCTACCAGCAAAGAGGCAAAAACGGGCTGCCGCATAGCGCTACAGATTGATCCGGCGGAGGGGGGAACAACTGGCAGAGCAGGAAGAGCCAATCGTAAACATCAGACCTGGGAACTCCTACGGATTGTCCGTAGTTGCTACGGAATTTTGTAATAAAATACGGCCTACGGATTGGCAACGAGATGCTACGGAAATTAAAAAAAATAAACATGCGTTTTTATTCTTATTTAAATTGAATACATTACAAATTAATGTAAACAATAACGTTTATTTCGAGATAAATTTCATATTAAACTACCACAAACTTTCTGTGAATCTTTGTCAATCTGTTTTCCGAATCCGCGAGGTCCATAGGGGGTCATGTGCCGATGACATTTTGAATTAGCCAATCAAATTACTACTGTCAGAATCTTGACAGTGGCATTTTGAGGCGACAAAGCTTGCATATTTGCATTTGTCCGTTCAGTCATTTCGTCACCAAAAATTTCAAGTGGAATAATGAGACGAAATGACTTGCTGCAAGATGACAGGTCATTGGAAAATTATTTTAGTGCTAAGTAAACAGGCGACAAAGGTCATCTGAACATGACCTCTTATGGGGTGTTGTCAGATCCTTGTAAAACGGAGTGAGAACAAGGATCTGTTTTTAATTAGATTGCAATTATCCCTCACAAAATTGCTTTATAATTCATCAGTTCATTACTATAAATGGAAGATTTGGGCATGTGGTCCCACTTACTGAAACTACTGACAACAGATCAAAACTACTGACAAGCACTGAAAAGGGTTCCCAGGTCTGAAACATTCCTGCCCATCGAGCCAGGGAGAATATACAGACTGCAGTGCCTTACCATCCAATAGCAGAGATTGTGCGGCAATTGATGGATGAAATGAAGGCAAAATGGTTGGTTGTACAGCAGCTGCAGCCCACAACAACTGGGCTAGCTATACAAGTAGATGCCTCCCTTAGCAATCTGATTAAAATCATATCTTGACCTCCGCGCCGTTGGAAAATTATTTCGGTGTTAAGTAAAGAGGCGATAAAGGTCATCTGGACGTGACCTCTTATGGGATGTTGTCAGATCCTTGTAAAACGGAGTGAGAACAAGGATCTGTATTTTAATCAGATTGCCTCCCTTAGCCAACAGCAGCAGTCGCCGGATCAATCAGCCAACCAGAGAACTCGCAAATGCTACCATTTCATCGGTAGTAACTTGAATGACAGTTCCGTTGCAGTCATTTAATTCATTCCTACAACAGAACTCTCCAGGATGGATGCAAGTGGTGCATCCTCCACTGAGGAAAGTTAAGAAAATCCTGATAAACCTGATTTGACTGCACCAGCGGAATTGAGAAGTAAAACCTAGAATAGTATATTCTCCATAGTACAAGTTGAAATGTAAATACAGATTTACTCATTAGTATTAAATGATTTGAGGAATCTTGTGTAATAGATGGAAACTTAATTACACTGATATGCTTACTCTGTCATAAAGGAGGGGGTCTATTTGGAGGTTTTTTAGTACTAGACAGGTACTTGGTAAAGAGAGGAAATAGTCTAAGGAAGATAACCTACTCCAAACAAGCTTTACCGGAGCGGGAGGAGAAAAATGTCAAAGGTTAGTGGCAGCAATAGATGCAAAAATTAATCGTAGTTTTAGCGCTAAAAAGGATAATGTTGCATAGTTCTATTACATAGTGATGATTAGGTTTGGTTTACGTATAGAAATGCTACCTGTATAATACAACCTGGGGCAGTTTATTTAATATTTTAAGGTAATTTAGATTTAGGATAATAGAAGTAAAAATGGAAATCCTGTTTACTGTTAAAATACTTTTATACTGTTAAATGTTTTTTTCAGGATGATTACAACTTCCCGACAACTCAAACCTAGATGGCCGGCGTCCCGGACGTGGATCTTAAGGAGCTGAAACAGTTTCAGGAGTTCCCCAGCTACGGAATGGATTGTCCCGTCCCTGGGTGCGCAACGACGCACTATACCAGACTAGGAAGGTATCTTGATCACTGGGGGATCTACCATGTCAGGAAAGTGCGACTATGGAGATGTGACACCTGCCAAATCTTGTTTTCCAAACAATATAAGGCACATCGCCATAGAAGACAACATGTGCCCGAGGCCTCGGTTACCATTTAGCAGAGGCCCAACACCAAATATCGGGACCCAGGGGGATGTCATTCCACCAAGACCCTCCCTCTCCATAAATCCAGGCGGAGAGGAAGGCTGCCTAGGAGGAATCTCAAACCAATAGTAGAAGATCGCCACGGCATTGACTGAGGGGAATTGAAGTGATATTTTACAAAACCTGGATAAAAATAAAATAATAATTTACAAGAATATTGCCAAACATAGTTATGATTTCTTAAGTGTTCATAGATTCTCAAGTGCTATTTTTATCAGTGATAATTGTTATATATATACGGAACGGCGCGGAGATCAAGATATGAATGGCATGAATGTGACGTCTAAATTTTGTACTCTGCTTTGTTGAATGAAATGCTTGAATGACAGCTACTCTGTTCGTGTGGGGACTCGTTTTATTGGTATAAGGTATGATTAAAACGAATGATGACAAATGTTTATTTAAGAATGAAAAAATAACGTTCATTTCATAGCAGCCTTAGCTAAGCATGAGGACTTCGGTCAAAACAACATCGGAACCGAGTTTCTGTTTTGGATTCCTACCTTTTGGCACCTAGCATCACTGACGAATTTTACTTCTATATTCATAAATTAAAGGGATTTTACGCACCTGACCCTTCTGCTTCTAAATTAGGGATTCCCACCTTTTGGTTCCTAACATCACTGAAGAGTCCTAGGAGGACGAAACAGCTGCATGATGCAGTTCGATTCATTTTTTCGGCATACTGTATCTATTACCACTAAATTTCAGAGGTGGAACATGTGTGTTACGTCATCTTTAGATACTACATGAACATTTCTAGCTATTTTGGGAATCGACACTAGGAATAAAATTCAGAGGTATTACGGCGTTTTGCGGGGGGGAGGGGGTTAATTGGTAGCATTATGTAGACAAAAACATTTTGCTTTTAAAAAGATAAATGAACGATGATATTCATTGAAATTTGATTCAAAGTTTTTACAACATACAGACAGCAGTTGTATTGATAGGAAGATTCTCGCATTCCATGATCATGATTTTCAATGCTCAATTGCAGCTACAAAACCATCATCGTGTTAAAATACATGTAAAAGTGTTGAAACGTTTACACTGGCTTGAAGTTTCCTTTGAAAAAAAAATTTAAAACTAAATCTAATGTGATCACCGTAATTAGCGCAATTCACATATAAGCGCCTCTATCCCTTCCGCGAATGTATTGAAATTGTATTGGCACTACTAAAAATGGCGAAGTTTATTTTTTTCATATTACAGTTCAGTTTACAAAAATCGGTAATACACAATGTACGAAATTGATGAAACATAATATTGCATATCATACTTACCCATTCTGGTCCCAAAACATCGTACTTAATGACTTTATAGAAACAGCAGATTTTGTTCATAAGTTCTTTTTGTTATCCTATTATGCACCCTCTCAGAAATTTTAGTTGCCCTGTGCGCTTATTACGGCGAATACTTTGGTGAAATCTTCAGGAGGTGCGAGCACACTTATGTCTTCCGGACATTTTTCTAGTTGGATATTGTTACCACTTACCAAAGGAAACAGATATATGGTATCATTCTATTTTTTTTACAGTTATCTATCATATGTAAGGGACCATCCCATGCCTTGTGTTACAAATTCCGAACAGGTGGTTCATGTTGTTGTAGAGCATATCGATATCGATGTTTCTATATACGGTTAATGCATATCGTTTAAATAACCAGTGTTATATAGTAAGTTGTCAATTTAATACCGTGCTTGTTTGTAAGAATCCCTTTGTCTACATTGTAGCTTTTACGATGTCTTGAGAGGTAATTAAAATGCAGATTGGTTACTTAATCAAGATTTCGTTATCTTTCTGGCTGATTATCCAAAGAAGCATTTGAGGGGAGACAGAACAGGTTTTGTAAGCCCAGGCGACGATTAGCCTCCTTGCGAAGGTCCGGATGTTTTGCCAGCCCGGGCGACGATTAGCCTCCTTGCGAAGGTACGGATGTTTTACCGATTCAAATTGATTCAACGCTATCTTATCAGATCCCGAGTGCATAAATACCAAAACACCTCGTTGGTATGACTGGTATCGCGGCATGTAACTGTTCAGCTAAGTCGTTTCGTCACGATACGCTAAAATATGCAAACTGTGACGAAATGACTTACTGCAGTTGACCAGTCTGATTGAAATACAGATCCTTGTTCTCGATCCAATTCGACATCCCATAGGAGGTCATGTTCCGATGACCTATATCGCCACTTTTACTTTACAATCAGATTTTCTTATGAATCTGTGACGGGACGCATCTATAATTCATTTGTACAGTCATTTCGTCACAATTTGTATACTAGCTTGTTGTGACGAAATGACTAATCGCACTGAGAGGATTATGCAAGCTTTTTCGCCTACAAACAATAAAGAATCTGGCAGCGGTCATTTGGTTGGCTAATGCAAAAGGTCACCAGAACGTGACCTCTTATGGGTTGTCGGATCTCGAAGCAGCAGAGGGAATCCTTGTGTTGTTTGTTTGTCAGCAGTCGACATTAATCACGCTATTTAGAGCAAGCCCTAGAATATCGATCAACTGCGACATGTAAACAGTATAGGTAGGAGAAGCAGGGATGTGTTTTTTTGATTTGAATACCTATTGAAGCAGGAATTAAAAAAGTTAAATCATCCTGACTTGACATTGTGTTCTGATTACTGTATATCATACTCCTTTTCACATGTTAAAAATTCACGGATACAAAACATGAATCCTTTGATACAGGCATCCACACACCGAGATATCTGCTACTGGGACACCTTTCAAAATTCCACATGGCGGAGAGAGACTAGTATTGCACACCTTGGCATTGCTAACTATCCGTAGAAATTTGAAGGTGTACATGTAGCCTGGACACTGTCTATGATGGCTAAGTATTGGTTTCTTGAAACTGCATTGAATGCTATACATTCTTCCATCTGGGCACTGCTTTAACACTTTGATGAAATGAATGATATAGCCAAAGTCTCCATTGCCAGTAACACATCTATTGCTTCTGCTGTGGAAAATTCTGCCGCTTATGCAAGCTCTTTAAAAAACACGTTCCATGTAAGTCTTTCCTTTGTTCAAATTTTGCCCCTGGTTTAATCGATTTTGAGTTTGGATTATGATTATGTTGACGCTTCGGTATTCTCTTATTTTATTTCTGATGAAGTCCAATCTGCATCATTATGGCATGCTCTTCCATTTCAGAGCACTGGTCAAACACGGTTTTTTGTCTTTTCCTCAGTAAGCTTCTTATAAAAGTCTTCTTCGCTTGAACCATACTTGATGCAGGTACACAGTTGGTGCATGTTTTTTGATGGACACCGACTGCGAACACAATTTTCTGCGTTGATGAACAATGGTTCTCTGTTGCCCATAGCGGTCAAGTCTCGCAATTGATCCGGCAAAGATGACGTAACGCATACATATTATTGTATTTCTACAATACTTACAGCTCACCAAGATAGTCCCTTACGTCTAGGTGAGCCCCGCATGATTATCGTTGTCGAGTCCAGGCGGTAACGATGGGTTTAGTTGTTATTTCTATGGTACGGGCTCTTTAGCACACGTCTGTTGTGGTCGATTCCAATCTGTGTTCTGTCTATCTACCCACGTTCCGATTACGTCACCGGGTAGATTATGTCAAGAGTCCCCCAGATGCTTAACGGACATGCACTTTCACTACAATATGCTGCACCTCTTAAATGTAGAAGTAAATGTACATTTAATGTCATGTACCGTTCGCCATATATTGTAGACATATTTATGCAGAAATGCATCAACATCTTCCTTGCACTGGTCAATCCCCCTCAATTGTTATCTTCTCACACAGAAGGATAAACATGGCCTAACCAACAGCAGGTAATGCTGGAAAACTTCTTCAGGTAAAATTCTAAATAGGCAAGGAAGACTGTTTCCAGCAAAGTTGAAGGCTTCATTTCTGTATATCGAACCAAAGAGACATCAACATCTTCACTTAAAGCTGACATTGCAAGTTAAAAAGCTTTCTTGTTGATATTAAAAAAAAAAAACGGTGAAGTAAAATTTTAGAAATCTTCCGAGATGCCCCCTTACAGGTTACTAAGGAAAGGCAGACATTTTAGTTTTTGCCTTGCTTGGTAACGATAGTCGGCTTCCTTGGGTATAAAAGGCACCCAGGCCGTCAAACCGGTTCTCATTGTTGTGATGAAACCGCACGGTGACACTTCTATAGACCTATAGAGTTAGCCAACACATACTTTCTGATTTGTTTTTACGATATTTTCGAGCAGTATCTGAAGAGCATTGACATGAATATTGAAGGTGTTATACAATATGAGAAAAATAAAAAAAAAACCATTAGATTACACCAAAATTCGTGCGAATAAAAAGCAAGTACATGAATGACAACTGATAAACCTACCTTAGTACTCAATTGGAATATCATGTCGCTACGAGTAATCAGGTCCTGTGCGATAAACATTGCTATAACATCCATTTATTTCCATCAAAATAAGTTCCCCTCACTCGCATGTGTTCGTGCAGGTGTTTTACATAATCAAGACTATGCTTGCGTGTTCCACTACATTACAAGCGCTTTAGTGGCAAGGCGTTATATTATAGGTAGTATTAGGAGCGAGTACATATTCTGTTCGCAACGTTTTGCTCTGCTTCCGAATGTAAAATCAACATGTCGATGTCCATTACGTATACATAGGTGAAGGGACAGTTAGGGTGTTTTCAGTTTTATTTTTTTTTCATTTTGCTTTGGCACACGATTTATGATGGTGGCTGAGAGAGTGACCATCTTCATGTAACTTCAACTTCAAGGTAAGTGTGTGTTTGTCATTCCAGTTTTGTAACTCCAGTGTCACCTGTTGTGTCCGCAGGTGTGTTGCACTTTGCACGGCCAGTGTTCATGTAAAAACCGGTTTGACTGGCTGGGTGCATTTTATACCCAGGGAGGCCGACTCTCGTTTCCAAGCAAGGCAAAAACTAAAATGTCTGCCTCTCCTTAGTAACCTGTTAGGGGGCATTTCAGAAGCTTTCTGAAATATAACTTTGCCGTATTTTTTTTTAATCTCAACAAAAAAGCTTTTTAACTTGCATTGTCAGCTTTAAGCACATAGATCATATATAGTCAATGCCAACACCTGTGGCCTTATCAAATTTTGGTGAAAATGAAAACCATGTCAGACCCTTAACAACAAATGTTTCCCGCTTTCCCCATCTAATTTCTGCTGTTATTCGATGAGTTCTTGTAGCTCCATGTCCTGTTTGAGTCGTCTCGTCAAATAGATAAGAATGTGTGCCTACATCGAGAAGCATAGAGGACTATAGTTTTTGGGTCGACTCCTTTCAGGGAGTCGTACACATTGTGATCACACGAATGTTTACATCGCACTCGAGACCTCTCACAGCTGCTCCAGATTCCTTCGGCCTACTCTATATAGATATAGTCCGTTTACTATCACATTTGTTTATCACGTACACGTATTTTTTCAGATCTTTTTTTTTAATGAAGAATGTGATAATGTTTTAAATCAATGACATTTGTTAAGTTTATGTATTGTGACAGGCCCGAAACGCTAAATAAAATAATAATTAATCACTCCGGACATTTTCACCTGAGGTACGCGAATAAATATGTTCCAAGACGTTTGCAGTTGGCTGTGTGTGGATGCTAGGCCTACTCGATCAGGTTGATTAGGTATAAAGGTAAGCCATGTTAATTATTATCATACATAAAATTAATATTGCATAAAGGTTTAAACATCAAAAATGCATATGATTTGTCACCAATTAATGACGCGTGCACATCATCGACATCGATTAGTTTGTTTTGAGCTGAAACTGAAAGCACATGGTCCTATATATACAGTAGAGCATGGCGGTGTGAAAATTGTAACCGCGTCATTTGGGCGAGGTCCTGGCCGGGTCGTATTTCACTGATAACGAGAATAGCACGCAAACAATGATAATGTGTTTTGTTTCAAATGGCAAGTGATATCTATTTTCAAATGCGAGTAAGTGGTAGGCCTAGGCTAGTGCAATATCCGGTCGGCTCTTCACATTTCCCCCCTCCAACTCACACAAACACGCGATGTCTTTCTGTGCGTAACTTATTAAATGTGATGTCATAAAGAATTTAAAAGTGTTTCTATTTCTACACTCTAGTAATATAATCAAGCGGAATAGCACCATACATATTGCCATTCACCATCGATATAAATTACGTGTATGCTTATATTAAAACATATTTCTAAGTTCCATCTAACATTAATGCATTGTTAGCTTTATATGTTATATGTACAAAAACAATCAGTCTGGTAACTTGTTTGCCATATCATTTCTCCTTCCACTATCCATTTAATAAACTATTATTTTATCATGTTTTATTGTTCTAAGAACTGACATGCAAACATATTATTAATTTAATACTGTAAACTAAAAAGCGAGACATTATTTTAACTGTAAAAAGTTCAAGATTTTTATAAAAGCCCAATATAAAAAGCCTTGTTCAATGGTAAATATTTAATTATGTGAAGTGATCTGGTGTGATATTGTTCAGATTCGAACAATTTAATAATGATATATACATATGTACTTCACATCTCTTCAGAGTTGAAAAAAAATAAAGTTTTATTTCAGGGATGGAAATCAGCACGGATGTATTATCAGTAGTTCTTCTTGGTATTATCAGTATTATTTTGATCTATCCATTGATTTTTATTGTTGCTATATATTTATTGCTGAGAAGATTCACCTTCATCAGGTAAAATGAAGATGAAATATTGCTTTATTTTAAATATTTTTTTTCTTTTTACCATTTATGTTTGATTTGCATGTTATTATCATTTATAGATATATTAGTCTGCTTGATTTACACAGCTGTTGATTTGATCTGGATTAAATGATCATGATAAATACTGCATACACGATTTAGATTGAATTCATTGTCATGACGTTTTCTTCAATAATTGTTAAACATTTTATACAGAGAATCTTTGTCATTGTATATTGAAGTCTTATATCCCATTTGTCTTTTTATACTTGGGTGCTCACATGAGCTTAATGTTATAGGGGTTTTCCCCTGAGATATTGTTAACAAGCAAAGGGTTTTATATAAGTGACATTATATTTTGCCAGCACCTCAATATATCGGGACTGATCCAATGAGCAAGTGTGGTGAATTTAGTCACTCACCCAATTTATTATATTAGTTGTAGAGCTTTAAATGGTACCGATATTGATGACCGATTTGACCCGTGGCATTTGGTGACCTCTATATTGGTCTTTGGTTTAACTTAACTTGTAATTAATGTAACCATGCTTTTTGTAAGTCTAGCTATCATATGTTACAAAACTGCTTTGATGCCAAAAATTGCAAGCTTTATTTCTACATGGAACTATCTTGGTTTCAGTTTCACAGGAAAACAATAGAATTAATTTGATAGAGGTCAGCAGAGGCCTTAGAATAGCGCCTTATCTCTAGAGGTATTAAAGAAATCTGTCAGGTATCCCAGTCTACAGCTTTAAATCACTGATAAATAGCTGTTGACTAAATAATAATGTGCTTGGGTTTGAAGTGTACCTTGTGCAATTGTGGTAATTATCAGTAAAACCTCTGATAAACAAATTTGGAAAAACTTGATTTTATATAGTTCAAATTTCTAATTGATTGATTGGCAAAGTTGTACCTATGCAGTGGTACATTGTATGTGTCAATGGATATTGATAACCAATTTGACCTACATGATCTATGGTGACCTTCATACTGACTTTTGACTTATCGTTACTATGTTGTGTTGTTGCGTAATGGGAGGAGAAAAGTAAGAAAAAATAAATTAACATTTGAGATGCATAACATCTATACATCCCAGATTGTACAAAATAGATCAATGTGGCCTACCTTACATAGAGGATCTTACACGAGTGTCCATGTCATATTGAATTTATTAAATTCGATATGACATGGACACGAGACGAGTACACTCTCGAATTCATTCTCTAAAAAAAAAGAAAGAAAAAAATTCTACTTTGGCGGAACGATTTTCACTATTGAGACAATCATTTGACGTCATAAAGACGTCATTTGTTTATGACGTGTGTAATACTATATTTATGACATGGTCGTATGACATGGCTGAACAGGTCAGTTATGTGATAAAAATAATTATGATAGGGTAACCAAAATTGACATCTAGAATGATCAAGGTATGCTAACCTCAATTTTGCAAATGTAGGTCACTTTGACCTACTTTACAAATATTTATCATAGAGTAACAAAAATTGACAACTGGGATGATCAAGGTATGCTGATCTCATTTTTGCAAATTTAGGTCACTTTGACCTACTTAACAAATAATTATCACAGGCTAACCAAAATTGACCCCTAGGATGATCAAGGTATGCTGAACTATGACCTACTTTACAAATATTTATCATAGAGTAACACAAATTGACATCTGGGATGATCAAGGTATGATGATCTCATTTTTTGCAAATTTAGGTCACTGACCTACATTACAAATAATTATCTTTGGGTAACCAAAATTGATCCCTAGGGTGATCAAGGTATGCTGAACACAAGTTTTGCAAATTTAGGTCACTATGACCTACTTTACAAATATTTATCATAGAGTAACAAAAATTGACATCTGGGATGATCAAGGTATGCTGATCTCAATTTTTGCAAATTTAGGTCACCGTGACCTACTTTACAAATAATTATCACAGGCTAACCAAAATTGACCCCTAGGATGATCAAGGTGTATGCTGATCACAATTTTGCAAATTAGGTCACTGTGACCTACTTTACAAATATTTCTCATAGAATAACAAAAATTGACATCTAGGATGATCAAGGTATGCTGATCTCATTTTTTGCAAATTTAGGTCACCGTGACCTACTTTACAAATAATTATCATTGGGTAACCAAAATTGACCCCTAAGATGATCAAGGTATGCTGAACACAATTTTGCAAGTTTAGGTCAATGTGATCTACTTTACAAATATTTATCATAGAGTTACCAAAATTGACATATAGGATGATCAAATGATTCCATAGTCCACCAGCTATGTGGCCACTGGCCTCTTGTTTTTAACAAATTCAGAGATCCAATTTTCAGATGGGACTATATACAATTTGTTCACTTTTAGCATAGTACAGGTATATAAGAAATCAGCTAAATGGGGGCTTTAAGGGAGGGGAGCTTAAGTCATAAGAAAGTTAGGGTCATAGGTTTCAAACATGGGGTCTGTTGGCAATCAGGAAACACATTTTTGTTTGCCTATTAATCATATATTAATATTATTATTAATTGCTTGCTGAGCAGTGTTCATTTACATTGCATTTGCAAATCTGCTTTTATATACTAGTATATATATACAAGTAAATGTACCAATACAAGGACTATATTTATCTACTAATTAATAAGATTTACATTGTATTCATATAAGATTTAAAATTAAAATATTCTACTTGTATTTTCTTTTCTTTTGCAGCGTTTCAAGTAGAGCAAGACATTTGTGGTAAGTATAAGCAGATAATATAGATTCTGTTACTGTTTTCATTATTTAATGGATCAAATTTTTGCATTTTTACCTGTAATTAACAAAAAATGAAAACAAGTGCCACATTTTTTATTTACTTATAACTACATGAATGAATGTGCACATGCATACGTCATTTATTTTTGAAATACTTAATATACATTTATTGTACCTATAAACAAGTGAAGCTTGAATATCAAATTCAATATAAAACTTAAACAATGGAAAGAGATGGTATATTTGAACTATTACATTGTGTTGAATGATTACAATATACATGGTGTTGAATGATTACAATATACATGGTGTTGACAATATTGATGATTTACACAAGGAGTTGATTTTAAACTTGACAGTTTTAAATGTACTAAGCAGCTGCTGTACTTACATATATATATATTGTTTGTGTTTTAAATTGAAATTGCTTGAAATTTGATGATTTATATGCACTTCATTTTATCGCACATTAGATATTGTAAATTATGTCATAACTGAAGGAGGTATAATATTAAATATCATTTCAAAACTAGAGGCTAGGCCATATCTTATAAAGCAAAAATATATTAACATATATACTGCGATAATCTTTTGTTAAAAGCAACTTAATCAGTTTATATTCAAATATGGGGAATGATATTGAACAATGGCGTTTTCAGATTGGAACGTTTTCTCATGTTGGACATTACCGTACACGTAGTAATAAGATATCACGAGTACAAAATGATTTTGAATCGAGCTATTACCACAGAAATGAAAATTCCGAGTCAGAGAATAATTCTGAATCAAACAATCACTTCTGCATCAAGTCTTGTGTAAGATCATGTTGTATGTTAGTTCTTCTTTACTTTATATTGGTTACAACAACAGTGTCTGGTGATATTGAAACTAATCCAGGTCCTTTACCATTACAAGGTAGCTTTCATCAAGGTTCATGCATTTTTTCTGACATGTCGCGTGGGAAACAGTGTGTGCCCTGTTGTGTAGTCTTCTTTTTAAAGTCATTTCTTAAAACATTACCTTGTTGGAATACTGTGGATGTAGATGATGTTCTTTATGGTGGAGATTGTCTTTATAAAAAGATTGTTATGTCAAAGACACTAAACCATCAATACCTCAATGCTTCTGATTTACCCAATTATCTTGAATTTGAAAACCACTTCTACTCATGTTTTTTAAGAAAAACATTTATAGGTAATGTTGAACAGAGCTACATTGGAGACCAGACTTTCTTTAGTCTAGAAAAAGCTATTTTAGCTGCATTTTCAGGTATTAACAAATATGCATTGTTCATTTGCAAAGGAAATGCAATTGGAATATCAAAACTGAGGTTTGATAACAAGTTTCACTTTGCCGTGTTTGATTCCCATGCAAGAAATCTCAATGGACTTTGCTTTTCTGATGGCAAGAGTCTTGTTATAGATCAAGATGGTGTAAACCTGTTGTGTAGTTATATTCGTAATTTGTTAAAATCTTTGTCCTCCAACAATAGTTTGAATGAACAATTTGATTTGCATGTCTTGAACATCCGGGAAATTAGTAAAGACACATTCATAAAGGCTTTACATAGATCCAAATATTGTTTGACTATTGATCATGACCGTACTAATCATGAAATTCTTCAAAACACCTACATCAACAGTAGTGGCACCGGTACTGAAACAAATTGTTCACAAATTGTTTCTTCCAAAAGAAAACAGACTGTATTAGAAGATACAAATACTTTAGATGTATTTGGTGTCAAAAAATTAAAAACCTGTGGACACGAGGTTGTATCAAATGACAGTAAACTCATCAGTGATTTCCACAAATCTATTGCTTATGGCCCAGAATATGTGTGTGTTAGTTGTAGTCAATTGTTTTTCAAGCATTCTGTTAAAGCTTTGTCAGAGTCTACAATGTCTCGTGTACCATTAGAGTTAAGAAATATTTGTATCAGGCATAGACAAAGTGCTGAGAATAAGGAATGGATATGCCTTTCCTGCAATAAGTCTTTGAAAAATAATAAGATTCCACCTTGTTCCATTGGAAACAGTTTATGCTTTCCAGATATTCCAGAAGAATTGAAAAATCTAACAGAACTTGAACAACGTTTGATAGCACCAAGGATACCTTTTATGCAAATAAGGGAAAAGCCACGAGGTGGTCAACTAGGTATCAAAGGGAATGTTGTTAATGTGCCAGCAGATGTCAACAATACTGTTCATTCATTGCCAAGAAATTTGTCAGAAAATGAAACCATTCCTATTAAATTCAAAAGAAAGAAAAGTTTTAAGCATCATATTGCATTTGAGCAAGTAAGGCCACATAAAGTTTTAGAAGCTGTTCAATGGCTTTTAGCTAATAGTACTTTATTTAAAAATGAAGGTATTCAAATAAACACTGAATGGTCATCCACAGTCAACCAAGATGAGTTTTCAGATGAAGATCCAACAGGAAACAATGTGAATAGTGGTACATCCATGGCAGATGATGCAAACTCTTCAGACCACTGGTCAGAAACGGATGATAGAATGATAAGACCATCAGGTAATATGGACACAGTATGCAACTAGCTGACTTTAGAGAATTCAATCGAATTCTTACTGTATCCCCAGGCGAAGGAAATTTCCCATTAAGTTTGTTTCAAGATATCTATGCAGAGTTTCTCTCATTTCCTGCTATCTACTGTGGACATGCAAGACCAGACAACAATCAAAGAAGAGTTCCATTACATTACAGTACTATCTGTAAGTGGGAATTGCGGAATGAAGATAGGAGAGTTGCTATTAATATACCAAACAAATTTTTTAAATTGAAGAAATTGCAAATTAAGCAAATAGCAGATAAGGTGTCATTAGCAATACGAAAATGCAAAATGAATGGAAAGAAATTGACTGCAGGTGAAATACTAGCCCCAGGGACGCAGGAAAAGATCATCAAGTTAAATGAAGGTTACAGAGTTTTGCGTACATTACGGTCATCTCCGCCATACTGGGAACAAGCAAAAAAAGATATATTTGCAATGATAAGACAGTTAGGAATTCCAACATGGTTTTGCTCTTTTTCTGCAGCGGAAACTAAATGGACATCATTATTACGCATATTAGGGAAAATTCTCCACAAAAAAACATATTCTGACTCTGAAATATCTGCATTCCTGGAAACAAAAATGTGACTTGATCAAGTGTGATCCCGTAACATGTGCTAGGTATTTTGAATATAGATTCCATAAATTTTTGGCAAATGTTTTGAAACACAAAAACAACCCAATCGGTGAAATCATGGATTACTTTTACAGGGTTGAATTTCAACAGAGAGGTTCTCCCCATATACACATGCTTGCATGGGTAAAAGATGCTCCTATTGTGTCGAGTTGCAATAATGAAAATGTATCATCATTCATAGATAAATTTGTTTCCTGTCAAAATGATTCTACTATTAGTGAATATGTTAACTATCAAACTCACAGACATGCTAGAACCTGCCGCAAAAAAGGCAAAGCTGTATGCAGATTTGGATTTCCTATTCCACCAATGCCACAAACTACAATTTTATATGGACTTGACCATGATTTCCCAGAAAGAGAAATGTATGAAAAGAACTTTCAGAAGATTGGAGACGCTTTAGAAGCTATGAAGTTAGGTACAGATATAGATAAAAGTATCACAGAGTTCTTGGATGATTTAAACTTATCATATGAATGTTATGTGAATTGTCTTCGTGCTTCAATTAAACCAGGAAAAGCTCAAATATTCCTTAAAAGATCTGTTTCTGAAATTCGTATCAACAATTACAACAAAACGTTGCTGAAAAGTTGGGAAGCAAATATGGACATTCAGTTCATTCTTGATGGTTATGCATGTGCTGCTTATATTGTCAACTACATATCAAAAGGGCAACGTGGCATGTCAAATTTGTTAAGGGATGCATGTTGTGAAGCGAAAGACTTGAGTAGTGACATTCGACAACAAGTGAGAAGGGTTGGTAATATATTCCTAACACATGTTGAAATTGGTGCCCAAGAAGCTGCATTTCTGTTATTACAAATGTCTCTCAGGGGTTCATCTTGTGAAACTGTTTTTGTTAACACCAATTTACCTGAAGAAAGAGTCACTTTGTTAAAACCATCATCTGCCTTAAAAGAATTACCCAAAACTTCCACGGCAGTTGAAATGGACAATGGCATTAAACGTTATCAACGCAGACCATGGTCAATGGGTAACTATTGTTTGGCTGATTACATTGCATTGTTCAACTATAAACATCCACCATCTAAAGATACTGTAAATGAAGCCCCCGATGATACAGTTTTACATACTTCTGCTGAATTGCCTGAATATGAATACATTGTGGATAATGAAGATAATCCAAACACAAATGAAATTCAGAATACAGCGAATACTTCAAGTCTATTGCAATGCTCAGATAAAGAAACTCATGACGCAAAAGATGGCTCATCATTGGTAAGAAGAGGGAAAGCCCGTGTACTACGGTGTGTAAGATTTAACAAAGAACATGACAAAGAACACTATTTCAGGGAACTGGTCATGCTGTATAAACCTTGGCGTAAAGATGATGATATATTAGGCAAACATGTTTCATTCGAGGACAGTTACAAAGCAAACCAGTGCATAATAGAAGACAACAAGAATAAATATGAATCAAGTGTCTCTGCAGAACTAGCAAACATAGAACCTGAACTGCTTGATATATATAACAATGTTGATATGGAAGCACAGCACACTGAACAGGAAGACATCCAGGAGGGACAACATGTCTCTTCACTGTATGGCTGCTTTGATCCAGGAAAGAAACAAACTGAATATGATCTTGCAATTGACTTTGGGATTGGACGAAAACAAATCACTACTGACGATGATGAAACACTAAACGAAATGTGTGATGAACAATATCGCCAATTAGTTCAGTCTTTAAACAAAAAGCAGAAAGAGTTCTTTTACCATGTCTTAAATTGGCATAAAACAAGAACTGAACCACTGTACAATTTCTTGACAGGGGGAGCTGGTGTTGGTAAAAGTTTGTTACTGAAAGCGTTGTATCAAGCTTTGGTAAAATACTTCAATCATAAAGCTGGGGAAAGTCCTGATCAATTGAAGGTTTTAATTTGCGCTCCAACAGGAAAAGCTGCATATAATGTAAATGGTATGACAATACATTCTACTTTTTGCATTCCTGCTGATCAAGGATTTAATTACAAACCATTAGATATGCAGCAGTTATCTTCATTTCAAACCAAATTCCAAACATTTAAGGTAATATTCATTGATGAAATATCAATGGTTGGAAGGAAAATGTTTAATTTTATAAACCAACGTCTTCAAGAAATCATGGGCTGTACATTGCCGTTTGGAGGTGTATCAATTATAACAATTGGGGACCTTTTTCAATTGAAACCAGTAATGGATCAGTGGATATTTTCTACAAGTAACAGTAATGAATTAGATTCACTGGGTACAAATTTGTGGAAGGACCTGTTTTCAGTTTTTGAACTTACTGAAATTATGAGACAAAAAGATGATCTGTACTTTGCTGAACTTTTGAACAGATTAAGGGAAGGGAATCATACAGATGAAGATATTGAATCTATAAAAAGACGGCTTACTAAATGTGAAAGTGTACAGACAAGGAAAATTCCACATATGTATACCCGCAGGAAACAAGTTGAAGAATTTAATAATTATAGCTTTAGCTTGTGTCGTGAAAAGAAAACAACAATAGAAGCAATTGATTCAGTTTCAGGTGAATTCTCTGATGAATTAAAAGCCAAAATAGTTTCTAAAATTTCCATTGATAGCACCAAGACAAAAGGATTATGTAAATTAGTATCCATTGCAGAAGATTTACCTGCAGAGTTAACTACAAATGTAGATGTTTCTGATGGCTTGGCAAATGGTACACCTTGTGTAATTAAAAAATTGGACTTTAGAGTTCTTCACTCCGAAAGATGCAGTATAATATGGGTAGAGACTGATGATACACAGATAGGCAGAATGTGTAGAAAGCAATATAGTCATTTATATAATGATTCAATATCCTCCTCATGGACACCTATTCTCGAAACAATAAGAAAATTTCAGTTTTACTACTACAAAGCATTTCAAATAACAAGGCGTCAATTTCCCATAATCTTAGCATGTGCAAAAGCTGTACACAAGGCACAAGGCTCTACTATGTCAACTGCTGTTATTGACTTTGGTCAAACTAAAATAGATCATATGCATTATGTTGCCCTAAGTAGAGTCAAGAAACTATCATCAGTTTATATTTTAAGTCTCAATGAAACAAAAATTTCCTCAAGTTCATCAGTGCATGAAGAAATGAAAAGAATGAGGGATTTCCAGTCCAATCAATAATTCCATTACTGTATGAAATAAGAACAAGTTCATGTATAAAAATAATTTATCAAAATTGTCGCTCTTTACATAAACATTTTGAAGATGTGCGACATGATTTCAATATAACTTCTGGTGACTTGCTGTGCTTTTCAGAAACGTGTTTATGTTCCCATCACTCTCAGCAACAGTATAATATAAAACATTTTGATATAATCCGAAATGATGAAGTTACAGTTGACAACAACTCTCCTTCGTATCATGGTTTGGCCCTCTTTTACAAAAATGAATTATTTTCTGAAAATAATTTCAACTTGAACAATTCTTTAGGAGTGGAAGTAATTCAGGGTATCATTTCCGTTAATGGTAAAAGTGTCAACTTAGTATTTTTATATTGTCCTCCGAAAATGTCATCTTTTGATAGGATAACTAATGTCATACAACTACAACTAAAAGATAGCTCAACAATGCCAGTAATTATAATGGGCGATTTCAACATTGATTATGATGAATTTGGGATGCTGACAAGATACTTGAGAATCAATTTCAATTTGAAGCAGCTGATCAATATGCCCACTACAGATTATGGCTCAACTCTTGATCATATATATACAAATATTTGTCCAAGCAATATACATTCATATGGGACATTAGAATCATATTACTCCGACCACAAACCGATCTATTTAACAATTACCTAGATTTGTAATGTGAAGTCCTTTAGAACACATTCTGAACTTAATACATGTATATATATTTAGATATTTAAGGAAAAGGCATGTTCTGTTTTCCATCTGACAGACAATGCCAACCCTCCAGGAACTCAAGACCAGACGTCCGGGACCGTATCCAGGTGCAATTCGAGTATTGATCGTTGCTGTTGGAGAGCCTGTTCAATATGGTGATCAGGAAAAACAGCTGAAAACATTTTCTGTTGCGGATGAAAGTACATGTATGCGAGCAGTTTGCTTTGACAGCAGTAAATTCAAACAAACACAACGCAACACAGGAGTTGTTGTTAGAAATGTGATTGTTAAAAATGGAGAACTGATTGTAACATCTGGAACAAAAATTTTCACAACTTCATCGCCAGATGTCAGTGATCAAATACTGGACGAAGGAAGGGAAATGATCCATCCTCAACCTCCTAAAACAGTTGCGATAGCAACAGCCAAACACAGCCCTGAAAAACAGAGGGTGTCTGTGAGAGGTAAAGTTACAAATGTAAGTATATAAACTCTTTTTTCTATCTTTTATCATTGCAGATATAGATTTTGTATATATATATATATATGAAGATTTGTTTTCATTCAGTAATTTTCTGAAATTATGCAAATACAAAATTCTTAGCCACAGCATGACAACTGTAGTGATTGTGTAAATATTACATTTTGCAATTGTATTTTCAGTCAAGAATGTTTTGTAATAAACACCATCATACATTTCACTATTGAAACAGGAGGGCCTTGTAACAACAGTACTCTGTAAAAACAAAAATACTGCCATCAAGACAATAACAGTGGAGGATGAGTCTGATACTGTTAAAGTAGCACTCTGGAGGAACATGGCCGAGAAAGAAATACACCCAGGGGACTTCATCGAATTGACTCATTTGGTTGTAAACCAGTATGGTAACAACTTACAGCTGAGTACAACACAGTATTCTGATATCAAAGTAAGTTGTCATGTACTATGTTTATTGCTATATTATATTTATCATATTGTAAGTTAATATTTAGTTTCCCTTTAAATTCATGTTTCACATATATGTGACAGTTGTATCATTGAATTACCATTAGTAGCGATATTTATGTACAGTGAATGTATATTGTACCGGGTTTAGATGAGATATGTAATTTAATTAAAATGATCCTATAGTGAAAACTATTATTCTATAATAAAAAACCATGAGTGCTGCAATACAACTAAATTGCATTGCATTGCAGAATGGAGTATGTTTCGGTGTCAAAAACGCCATTAACGACAAAATCATTTATTTGTTTATATTCAAACACATACAGTAAAACCCCACTTACTCGAACTCGTTAGGACCTGAAAAATAGTTCTAGGAATACATGGTATTCGAGTAATCCGAGGTGAGTTGAATATGTACGAACTCTGTCCTGTTCGACGAATGAGGGGTATTCGAGTTAACCGGGTTCGAGTAAGTGGGGTTTTACTGTATTCACAAATTTAACTATCGGCTCGAATAAATGCCTAAGGCTATAATGTTGTCAAGTCGGATGAACAAAGTTGAACTTTTTTAACAAAGATTCATAAGGTATCATATCTTAACGTAGGTACAATGTACCTTGTGTACCATACCATCTGTGTAAATAACGAGAACCTTGACCCTCCAGGTCAAAAATATGAGATGAATGTATGTTGATGAACAGCATTGAATAACAAGTACATCTATAATAGTAAGTTATTCAGGGCCTGCTTTTTAATTATAATAGCTTTTTGCACCAATCAAAACAATTTGTTCCTTGCCTTATATCCTTATGTGACGTTAACATCCAGCAACTTATAAATTTATTTTTGCTAAGAATATAACATTTGTATAATTTCAGAAAATTGATGAACCTGAACATGTATAATTTCAGAAAATTGATGAACCTGAACAAACAGTAGAAGAGGAAATCCTGGGTTATGAGGAGATGTCCTCCCGGTCAACACATTTTGAGCTTGTAAGCGCAGAGCAACTGTACATCGTCAGAAAGGAACTTTTTGATGCAGTAGAAGTCGAGCTTCCACAGATGATGAAATTTGTTGCTAAAGGTTCTGAAATCCAAATGTTTCTGTGATCACACTGATGAAAACAACCACGGAATGAGTTCATACTTCATGGTTCAAAGATCAAGTTCAAAGTACATTTATCCTTTTTCTAGTCATTCAGTTATATGAGTGTACACAAGATACGTCATTGTTACCGCTTAATCACATATGTTACAACAACTCCTCAAGAATGTTCCTTTATTTTTTCATAGACTGCTTCTCATCAATAACTCATGTTTGCAGCTATTCTTCCCTTCTTATTTAATTATATAAGACTAGAGAAGTCTATTTATCACCTTCTCCAGGTCTGTTCTGTAGAATTTTGTAATATAGCCCTGGGTTGTTATATTTACCTTTTTAGTCAATATGTACTTGGAAGGAAATGCTACAAAGTTCCTTCAAAAATAACCTTGATCAAGTTGACATACTTTAGATGTCACAGCAGTTAGTTATCTGTACTATGCTTTCTTAGAAACAATTATATATCCAAATAACATGTAATAATAATAATATATGTTATATAAGAACAGCAGTGTAAACATTTTAATATATTTTTTGAAGTAGTCTTAAAAGGTCAACTTCAAGAGGTTTTGATGCCAAAGGTCAACACAAGCTGTTTCTTATTTTATGATATAGTATATCATTGGACTAAAGTGGAATTTAAGGATTTCCTTATCTATTAGACAAATAGAAACATAAAAATAAAATTTTTAATCATAGTACCACTTTCAAGATAAATAGAAAAATCAAAATACGATCACATTGTTGTTATAATCATAATTACTGTTACACTAACAATACTGGGTAGATCCTAATATGTGTTTAAATAGTATTCTCCTATATTACATCAAGATATGGATGACTGTGCATATAACAATTATTATATATAAACATATATACAAAAATGTAAAAAAACAAAACAAAAACAAAAACTTAGCAGCTCTTTAGGAGAATACACACATATATATATATATATATATATGTACCATATGCATGCATGATCATCACATAATTATTATGTAATTATAATGTTACTTTGTTACATTACTTTATTACAAATTGTATCTACCTTAAACACACAATATGTACTGTTAATATACGTTCTTGTTTCGGAACACTTGTATGTGAGCACCTTATCAAAGAATTACCATAGCAGATTACAGTATTAAAATTGTTCGCGGGATCATTAGGATATCGGATTTTACTAAAGAGGAAGCTTCCCTTGCAATTTTTGAACATGGTGATCAGAAAAGTGAAGTAGCTCTATTAAGAACAAATCGAACAGTGAAGAAGTGCACAGGATCACTAAGGAGAAATAGTGTGTTCTTAACAAATAAAGTTATTTCCCTTTCTGATCAACATGAGATACCTGGTATATGAATAATGATATACATTTAATAGTTCACTTTACATATCACAACTCATATTATTTTAATGTAGGCCAACATTAGAACATGTACATGTAACTAATTATAATAACAATAATGTAGGCCAACATTAGAACATGTAACTAATTATAATAACAATAACTCAATATATCGTATAGTACAGCTTTTTTTTAACATTAAATTACTTCAATGATTTGATTAGCACTCTGCAGAAAATAGTTAATATTGTATTGTAGTAATTTTCAATTTCTTTCGTAGCTGTATGCATGCAATATATATTGAAATGTATGTTTCTATGTGTCTTGGTGCTGATTATGATGACCAGTATTAATTATTACTTTTTCATACTTACACAATTACCATAAGTATTTTCAAGTGTAAATGCATAATTGTACTATTAGATTAGAATTAAAATTAAAAACAATCTGTTGGATTTTCTTCTTCATTTTGCTGTTTATAAGGTTGCATTTTTTTTTAACTTTGAGAAATGCAAATGACTTCAGTAGTAATTTATAAACTTGATGACACACAAAGTAACACTTTTATCACATAGTTACAAATAATCATTTATAAATATCACTACTACAGTATGCATCAGGTGTTGTGGTACTCAAACACCCGCAGAGTGTAGGTTTCACTCACCTGACACTCCTGAGACACAATTGAGACACTGTCTCAACACCCTGCTTTCACCTGTATACTGACACTGGCTCAACTCGGTGGCAACTAGTGTTGGGGATTAGTGAGACAAAGGATCTGTCTAAATAAGGCCAGCTCGATGATCTCCAGCTATGATTATTTCACACCTGTTGTATAATTATAATCCCCTACACTCCTCGAGCCGATGTTGGGTGTTGGCCGGTTGAAACACAGGCCATATTTAATCCCCTACACCCGGGTGACACTCGACACTCTGGGGGTGTTTGAGTACCACAACACTTGACTTATACTGTAAATAGCATTTTTCCTGCTATAAGATCGAGTGAGCATTATAAGCTCTGGTGCTGCAACCGTCGTCCAACCTGCTGCAATTATTTCATTCTGCAGTTTCTTTTTATACGCCCGTCAAAAATGACTGGACGTATTATGGTATGGCGTTGTCCGTCCGTCCGTCATAAGCTTTTATTTGTCCGGAGATCTCCTCCTACAATATTCAACCGATTTCTTACAAACTTGCTAGTTATGACCGCCATGACATGAAGTTGTGTTTTCCTGAACGGCACATTGATTCAACAATATTTACCTGAGTTATGGCCCTTTTTGATGTAATTATAGGCATTATGTAGAAAACATCACAACTTTTTTGTGTTCGGTTAAATTCCTCTTAAATTTGGTATGGTTATTCAAAAAGCTATAATATATAACATATATTCCGTGTTTTGTTGAGTTATTTCAACTTTTTGCGTAACAGCATCGTAAAGTTGCCAATAAAGCATTATGTATAAAATGCATTTCTGTCAAAACTGTATTTCGTCCGGAAATCTCCTCCTACAGCTTTCGACGATATCTTTCAAACTTACAAGACTTAATTATCATAACATGAAGTGGTGTTTCCCTGAATGGCAGTTTGATTCATAAATATTTACTAGAGTTATGGCCCTTTGGAACTTGGTAATTGATGCAATTTGGGGTATTATGTAGAAAACATCAGAACTTTTTTGTGTTTTCTTCAAATCCTCTCAAATTTGGTATGGTAATTCAAAAAGGTATAATATTTAACATATATATCTGTGTTTTGTTGAGTTATTCAAAATTTTTGCGAAACAGCATCGTAAAGTTGCCAATAAAGCATTATGTAAAAAATGCATTTCTGTTAAAACTGTAGTTTGTCCGGAGATTTCCTCCTACAGTTTTCAACCGACATCTTTCAAACTTACTAGACTAAATAATCATAATATAAAGTTGTGTTTTCCTGAATGGCAGTTTGATTCAAAAATATTTACGAGAGTTATGGCCCTTTGGAACTTGGTAATTGATGCAATTTGGGGTATTATGTAGAAAACATCAGACCTTTTTTGTGTTTTCTTCAAATCCTCTCAAATTTGGTATGGTAATTCAAAAAGTTGTTTAAACTTTTTGCGTAACAGCATCGCAAAGTTGCCAATAAAGCATTATGTAAAAAATGCAAGTCTGTGAAAACTAGTTTGTCCGGAGATTTCCTCCTACAGTTTTCAACTGATTTCTTTCAAACTTACTATACCTAATCATCATAACATAATTGTGTTTTCCTGAATGGCAGTTTCATTCAACAATATTTACTAGAGTTATGGCCCTTTGGAACTTGGTAATTGATGCAATTTTGGGTATTATGTAGAAAACATCAGAACTTTTTTGTGATTTCTTCAATTCCTCTCATATTAATTTGGTATGGTGATTCAAAACGCAATAATATTTCACATATATTCCGGGTTTTGTTGAGTTGTTTCAACTTTTTACGTAACAGCAGCGCAAAGTTGCCAAATATAGGCAATATGTTGTAAACTGTTGTTTGTCCAGAGATTTTCTCCTAAAATTTAGAATTTTATTTCTACTGTTTTGCCTAATCTTAATCTAGGTATAAATCTGATAACATCGGACGGTCGTATAATGCCTCCGCTTGCGGTGCTCTGGTTATAATAAGCCCACCATCTGATAGATGGGGTGCTATTCAAATCACCTGCCGTCTGTCGTTAAACAATTCTTGTTATCGCTGTGTCTTGGAAATGACTGGAGGAATCTTTCTCAAATTTCATTGCAGGTTCCCCTTTGTCCATAGTTCTGCATATTACATTCGAGACTGATCTGAAAAAAACATGGCCGCCAGGTAGCCGTCTTGGATTTTGAGAGTGGAAATAAAAAGAAAACTATTACAACTTTCCCTTCCTAATTGGACACACATATATCTTGTGTATCTTGTTGTGTATTATGTATAATATACATGTATGGAACATAATATTTCCCAATCTGAAAGAGTCGACCCTCAGGCCCTTCAGGCCTTTGATTGCATTGTGTAAATCCACCCTGCCTTCTTTCTGCTATCTTGTCTGGGCTCTATTTCCTACACTATAAGTCACTGGAACTTCATACTGGTATAAGGGGTTGCCTCTGACCTTCAATTGTTCTTTTGACCTACATCAAAGATAAAGTTTTTGATGGTCCAATTCCTACAATACTTGCTGCTGGAACTTCATACATGGGGTATAGGTTTTCGTTAGTGAGGCGGTTTACATGTATCGTGTGTTAAAAGTGGCCTTCATTTTGACCTAAATAAAAGACAAAAAATACGCAGGGTCTATTTCCTATATCCAATTCTTAAAAAGCCCCATTCAATCTGATTAAAACCATATCTTGATCTCCGCGCCACAAGATGACAGGTCATTGAAAAATTATTTTAGTGTTAAGTAAACAGATATATTATATAGAGCGCTATATAAATGTTGTATAATGACTTGCTGCAAGATGACAGGTAATTGTAAAATTGTTTTATTGTTTAAGTAAACAGACGACAAAAGTCACCTGATCGTGACCTCTTATGGGATGGTGTCAGTTCCTTGTTAAACGGAGCGAGAACAAGGATATCTGTTTTAATCAAATTGATATATGAAAAAGATATATAGAGGATATCTCTCAATGTGTTCAGTAATACCAAATATATTTGATAGGGGATGATATTTTAATATTTTTCACGAGTGCGCAGCAACTGAATGTTTATAACATTTTTATAGTAAAACTTACACGGGCAGCTTTTAAGTTTCCCAATTGACTTTTTTGACGTGTTTTGATTTCTTAATCAGGAAAAGTTCTCTAGTGAAAAAATTCAGTTTTATAGAAAGACATTTTTTCGATATTTCACTGGTAAAGATGTAAAAAATTATTTCTTCCTGCTATGATGAGAAGAATATGTATACAAAGTATAGCTGCAACAATGGTCTTGTTCAGGCCTTCCTGTCCGTTGCTTCCAGTAAGGTTTCCCAAGTTGATCAGTTCTGGCTTCGTGTAGAAAACGTACATTTTATATCTGACCATCCGAATCTTCTGGGTCGTCTTGATATGAACTTGGTATACATATACTCCTATCCCAGGCATAAGCTCCACCATCTGTTAACACAATTTTAGAAAGTTAATATTTTGAAATTGAAATGTCTCATTAGCTTATTGGGATGTATTCTTGCATTTGTTTCGAACTGAAATAAACACAACTTTCACAATGGAACAAATTGCTACGATTTTATAATATCACTGGTTGACATAGATGTACGCTGGTTTCGGATTGTGTTGATGCATCATTGTTTGATGATTATATAGTATCGCAAACGTATAGCGAAACTTGGTATATAGTGAAGGGATCAGAAAGGAAGGGTTTTCCCAGTCACATTTTAACTATTCTCTTATTAATCTTTAGGTACACTAGCACCAATTACAAATATAACTTCGGCACCAAAGCTTGTGTTTCTCGTCCACTAGATGTGCATATTAAACAAATCAAAGTACTAAAGACACATAGTAGAACAATGTATTTAACTGTTTAGTTAGGACATGGTCATCGTCGGATACCCACGGTTGATCTCGCTGAGAAATCCTCGTAAAATATGGTAATTCGTATATTAGAACGGACCAATAAAAAAATTCGATATGTAATTCGGAACACTCCAGTTTGAAGACCCTTTTCGTGGTAAACCATCCACACAACAATGGCTGCGCCCATGAGAAAGCGTGTTAACGGCGAGTAGAAGACGTGTTCACAACGATGGCGGCGCCAATTAAGTCTTGTGAATTTTGTTTAAAAATCATACGAGACAAGTCTTACAGGTCGTTGACTTCTAAAACAAGTCGGGAGCAATACAGTGCTACTTATCTAAGTTATGCTTCCGTATAGATTATATAACGCTAAATCTGATTGGTTTAAAATCCCGTCGCGAAACTGCACTGGTACCAATGCTTCGTACACATTAATTACCTACTAGGATTTCTCGGCGAGTTTGCCCACGGGTGATGAGCGAGTTAGCGAAGCGAGATCAACCGTGGGTATCCGACGATGGGACATAGTAGACTTTGTATCGAACATCACCAATACTGGTAATGATTACTGTCGTATTATCGACTAGTCCAACCTTGTACATTATCGACTAGCTTAGCCTATCAGTATCATATGACGTAAGTGTGTACATACGGGTCTCAGCGTTCTTCACTACAGTAATGGCTGACGATTAAACGTGTTGCATGAAGCTGGCGAACTTATCGTTCTTAACACAGAACACAACATGGTGTCAGAAGTTTCAGTAAGTAGCTATGCCCAACCATTTTTTTCTGCATTATTTGGAAGTATGTAGTAGCTTTATTTTTGAAGAGTATCATCACCTGATTATAAAACAACAATCAGAACAATTTTATCTTAAAAACTGAATTTTTAGTGAATTTTCGAAAATCGGAAATTTTGATCTTCAAAGTTGAGATTTCCAAAAAAAACTGAAAAAAGCGTATACAACCCATAACTTGGAAAATACTTCAGTTAAAACAAAAAAACATTAACCAGAATTTAAGTCACATTATATTCTGATTAAAAAAGTAACACAAACATTCTAAAAAATATCTACAGCTCCGATATTGATAACATAAATGGACTATTGACATACGTTTTTATATATATAAATAAAGCAGTCCACAAACTGATGTCATTAAACATAATACAATATACTTGTTTTAATATATTATAAGTAAATGCAATGCTTATATGTAGCTGGATGAATAAAACTATTAAAATGATTAGAAAAATATTCTTCTATTTAACTTAAAACATTATATTAATTACAATCTTTAATTTACACTTGTAATATTGAAGCATTTAAAATGCACAACGAAGTTTAGTAATTTTATAGAAAACTGAATTGTAATGAAAAAGTCCCCAATTAAATATTATCAACATGCAACATGTGCCATTATCTTATAATATTTTATGTGTTATTGTACAATTTAAGAAATATTAGTAAAAACAATTTTTTGGTTGATTGATCAAATAAGGAAGTGTCATTTTCCATATGGGTTTCATGCAAATCACAATTGTTAACATTTCCTAACACATTATAGTTCAGATATAGAGTTATCTTTAGAATAATATCCGAAGTTATGAGTTGACATGACCAAGAGAAGACATCGTGCGACATATTCCTTATCCTACTAGCCTACTGTACAGTACTACTACTAGTACTGTATCGAGTCAAGTCTTACCTAGTCCGATTCACGTTCTAATTTTAGAATTTTATTACATATATATTACAAAATTCTTTTCAAAACTACACTAATCTTACCTTAACAGTTGTGAAAGATCACTAAATAAAGAACTTTCATTGGAAAATATCGACTTTTACATGTTTTGAGCGCTTTGTTTACATTCCCAATAGCCATCTGACAGCACGTGTCCGCCATCTTGGATTTACCGTTAGGTGACAAAAATCCTCATTTTCACATCAAGAACGGTCATGTCACATGGATTCAAACATATCATTATTTTTGTTGTTAATTTCTCTTCATTTTCATATAATTTTGGTTAATTTACTCGCTTCAATAAGAAAATTAGAGCTTTGACATTTCTTTGACAGGCTCGCTCGATCTACCTTGGCGCCATTCTCTCATTGTTTTGGCTGGTAAATCAACGAGAGTTATCGAATGTTAAAATAACATCACCCATCTTTGCATTTAACACTGGTAAATATGATAAAATCGCCGTACTTCCGAAGGACTATTTCTGTGACGTTTTTTTGCTCACTCGCCAGTGTTCAATAGGAGTTACCTCCCCTTTGCTTGGGCAAAGCTACAGTAAGTACCAAAGGATCTACATTTGCCCAGCAAACAAATACGTAATAATTCCTTACACGAACTTTTCCCAAATTATGTATGTGAATTGAGAAACTTTTCACAAGCCAGCCACGTGTTTTAGAATGGAACACATAAAGCCACCTACCGAGCTTGACCTCACTACCGCTGATGGTAACTTAGCGGAGAGATGGCGGAAATGGGAACAAACAATGCGGTTATAAATTAACATAGCCATGAATGGTCGCGATGAAAAAGACCAATGTAGTGCGTTTCTATATTTAATCGGTCAAGATGGGCGCGAGCTATACAACACGTTAGTATTTGAAGAGACGGATCGCGACAAAGTTGAACCACTATTTACCAAGTTTAAAGATTACTGTACACCTCATGAGAACACTATTGTATGGAGACACAAGTTTAACACGAAAACTCAGGGGAAAAACGAGTCTATTGACCAGTTTACTACAGAACTACGCACAATAGCCAAAAACTGTAAATTTGGTACCTTGACAGACGAACTCATTCGTGATAGAATCGTGTGTGGTGTGAATGATGGCAAATTAAAAGAACGGTTACTTCGAGATGGTGAATTAACACTCGTGAAAGCTATTACAACGTGTAGGGCCTCTGAAGAAAGCCGACAAATGGTAAAGAATCTTCATGGGGAAGAGGTGGTCGCAAGTGTGAAAAAACGTGATAATTATAAGAAACCGTCAACTCAACCATCAAAATTCAAACCTAGAAAACATAATGAAAATCACAAACAATCACAAACTTGTGGTAAATGTGGAGAGACACATGAAAGGTTCAAATGTCCTGCCTGGGGGAAGAAATGTCGGAGATGTAATCGTATGAATCATTTCAAGAAGCAGTGTAGAACAAAGATATCGGACAAACATGTACACAACATAGATCATGACGCGGAAGATTCACTTTTTATAGGATCAGTCGAAACAAAGAAACATGACACTGAATTTGGAAGGGATGAAGTCTTTGTAAACCTCAGACTAAAACAGGTGAATGTCAAATTCAAGATAGACACTGGTTCACAAGCAAACCTAATTCCATTCAGAACTGTGTACAAAATGCGTCCTAGTGTACATATGGAAAAAACCACTGTAATGCTAACAGGATACACGGGTGACCAGATTCCAGTGGTAGGGAAATGTACGATACCCTACAGGGACCACAATCTGATGTTCTACGTCACGAACTCAACACAAACACCACTACTAGGCCTGAGATCATCACAAGAATTAGGTGTTATCAAAGTAGTTCTCAGTAACAACATAAGTCAAAAGGATCCAGTGGAAACACACCCTATGCTATTTGAGGGACTGGGATGCCTTAAGGACCCATACAAAATCCAAATTGATAACAAATTATCGCCAGTGATAGATCCACCCAGGAATGTGCCAGCTGCGCTAAGGGACAAATTGAAAGCAACATTGAGTCAAATGGAGAAGGATGGCATAATTGTTAAGGTGGACGAGCCAACAGACTGGGTTAGCTCAGTAGTTGTAGTAGAGAAACCGTCTGGGAAACTCCCGAGTGTGTCTAGACCCAAGAAATCTAAATGTGGCAATAAAACGTGAACACTATCAATTACCAACAATTGAAGACATTGTATCGCGTATGTCCAATGCAAAATACTTCTCAAAACTTGATGCCAATCATGGATACTGGCAAGTAAGTTTGGACGAGGATAGTCAGAAACTCACAACCTTCAACACACCATTTGGGAGGTTTTGTTACAAAAGAATGCCCTTTGGGATCAAATCAGCTCAAGAAGTATTCCAGAAACGCATGACACAACACTTTGGTGACATTGAAGGAGTGGAGACTGATATAGATGATATCTTAGTGTGGGGTAGAAGTCTTGAGGAACATGACAGAAACCTGCAAAAGGCACTTAACCGGTGTCAGGAAATAGGCCTTACACTCAACAAGGAAAAATGTAAATTTCGTCAAACTGAAGTAAGCTACTTAGGACATAAGCTCACAGACAAGGGAGTTCACCCAGATCCAGTGAAAGTAGATGATGTCAAAAACATGCCCCAACCAACTGACAAAAGAGGGGTAAAGAGACTGTTGGGATATGTAAACTATATGGCCAAGTTTATTCCTAATATGTCAACAACAACGGAGCCAATCAGAAAACTACTGAAATCTGATGTTGAATTTGAATGGTCAAAACCACAGGAAATCATATCTTGATCTCCGCGCCGTTATGTAAACTTCTCTCTGCTGCGTTAAGATCTGAGATAATCCCATAGAGGGTCATGTCCCGATGACCTTTCGCATTAGCCAATCAAATTACTTCTGGCAGAATGTTGACAGTGAAATTTTGAGACGACTAAGCTTGCATAAACACATTATTCCGTTTAGTCATTTCGTCACCAAAAAGTTCGTGCGGAATAATGTGACGAAATGGCTTGCTGCAAGATGACAGGTTGTTGGAAAAATATTTTAGTGTTAAGTAAAGAGGCGACAAAGGTCATCTATACGTGACCTCTTATGGGATGTTGTCAGATCCTTGTAAAACGGAGTGAGAACAAGGATCTAAATTTTAATCAGATTGCGTGACATTCGATTTACAGGTAAATGTGTCACGTGACACTCTTTCTTGTCAACAGTTCACTTTTAATACTAACTTGTATACATTTATGACTGTAATGGTGTCATGAATAAAAAGAATACTATTTAGAGGAAGGGGTTAAAAGTGGTTAGATTTTCAAAAAAGAATGTATAATATATATACTTGTTGTGATTGACAATGATACTCGGTTCTCATTTTGAGAACTTGATGTTTGCTTGGATGTGACAAAGATTTACATGGCGGGTGTCGTCGATGAAGCAGAAGACGCTTACTCTTCCGGAACACCTGGTCTTATTCTCTTGTGCTTTTGCAGGGGTCTCCATGTTTCCTTGACACAAATCTTTCCTTTGTTCAAATTTTGCCCCTGGTTTATTCGATTTTGAGTTAGGATTATAATTGACGCTTTGGTATTCTCTTATTTTATTATAAACTTTTTAAAAGTTTTAAATTCAATACACTTCTACATTTTAATATATATAAATATCTTGAATTTTGAAAGTAATTTGAATTCTGATCTATTTAATTCACATTTTATATTTAATTGATAGTCTCCCTTATGTGGTTCGATCATTAAGCTTCTGTTTAAAGGCCCAATATACGTAACTTCAGGGACATTTTCGTGATTCTGTAAAATTCGGGAAAAAAATCCAGTTGATAACCATGCAAAAATAAGCCTAAAACGAAGTAAACCTGAGCGGTAACTAACAAGAAACTCTGGACAAAAAAATCCAAAAAATTGAAATTAATTCAGGTGGGGCCCACTTCAACAACAAACCGAAGGTAGAAGACTGTTCGAAACGGACGCGTGTTTACAAATAGCGTGTTTCAACTGCTGCTGTACCGGTAATCGCGAAAGAATTCATCTTGAATATTGCTGAAATCAGTTAATAAGTTATTAGGCTTGATTTTCCTTCAAGTTTTGCCGAAAGTTACGTATATTGGGCCTTTAAAATGAAAACTTTTTCCTGCATCGTCCTCTCTATATATACTTACCAAAGACAAATATTTCTGAATTCTCTAACTATGATGAGTGATAACTAGTTTCTGTACTTTATTTTCTACACTAACATTTGAGTGTAAATACACAGTATGTATTGTTCAAGCATAATCTAAGCTACAAAAATATCTTATTTTCATTATCTTCAGAGGAATATGTTATAGTACCTAGTACATGTGTACATTGTATACACTGGAGAGGGCTAATATAGGCAATGTTACAATGTTAGCATAATGTGTTCGCATATGAGCAGTTGACTTTTCCAAGAACGAATCTCTATCAAAGGAAATGTCTGCTTTCATGACGGAGTCGAACAGTTCACAGTAGAGGTCAGCATCTGATTGTTGCTTAGGAACAACTGGTATATATCTGTTGCTTCTGATGGTGTGTAACATGGGTAGTTGGATTCCTTAAGCATCATACACGTTGACCAGTTTTTCCAGCTTGTCTGATGTGACGCATTTTCCAAAAGCTGGCACAGGATTGAGGGTCGTAACAATACATGCAAGGTCCCTTTTAACTGGTTTCAGAGGATCATGCTTCACAAACTGGATGTCACTGAACAGCAGAGCCTCATCTGTAAGTGGTTTTTGCACATGCCACATCTGTAACTTCTCGGTGCAGGTTTTAATATCGGGGATATTTCTGACATCCTGGCGGAATAAATCTACAATGGTGTACAACGTGGCTCCAAGATGCTTGTAAGCAACGTCTATGCCTGCTGGACAGGAACAGGTTGCCCACGTAAGTTTGGCTCCACCATCTTTCAGACATGCATACACTGTATATGATTGTCGTCGCATTGCTGCCTGACACTGTCCTCTAAAGAATAGCTGGTTGTTGGTTTCGTTGCTACTAAGGCCAGTTACCCTTCCTTCCCGGAAAAGATTCCATCCCTCTACCTTATGGCGCTTGGTTGACACAGTTTTAGAAATTACTGACTCGTCTATGTCTGTCACAGGAAAACTGTCATTCCATCCATCTTTTGGAGCCACTCGTCCAAGCAATCCTGTCAAAATAATAATAAATAATGAAAACCATGTAAAAATCAGTGCAGCTTGTTATTAGCTTCACACTCAACTCATTCTGGTGGAAATTATTAATTTTACTGGCACATCCAAATTCCAATACACAAATTCGAAATTTGATTCATATTAAAAATCACCAGCAATTTTTTTCATTTATATATATAACATGAACATTTCACATACCATGTTTAAAATATGAACACTTAGAAGTATTTGCTTCCATCTGCTACAAAGGACTTAAATATTGCCTTTCTAGAGAACCTGCATGTATTAATTTACAAATGACAAGAGTTTTAAAATAACACTGACATTGTTTAGAAGTAATTAAAACATGTTTAACTTAAAAACAGATATAAAATGTATTGGGTAGACACAGAATGAAATGTGAAATCCCAGTAGGTCGACATATATATATGTATTTTTCAAGTACTCGAATACTGGTAGTTATTTTACCTTTTGAAGACATACATGGATTTTGGCTCATTGTCTCCACACAGCCTGGACAATGCCACTGTCCCAAGTCACTGGCTTCCTTTTTCTCTACATCAACGCACTGTGGGTGGTACCACTCGTTACAAAAGTCACACTCAATCATCCTTGTGGAGTCATCCTTTGTCTTGCAGATGCAATACAACCTTCTGTCTGCAGTTCTTGTTTGTTGGTCAAAAATATTCTGTTCATTGTCATTCTTTTACCTATTAGGCATTTTGTCTGTAAATAAAAGTACACATATAAACTTATGTCCCTGACAACCATTGTCAATGTATTATGTGTAATCATGTAAATTTTGATTTGATAATAGTTGCATTTCATTGGTGTTATCATACATAAGTTATAAACCTACACATACTGTTGACAAGAAAGATTGGTGTCACGTCACACATTTACCTGTAAATCGAATGTCACGTGACATATACCAGTACAAAATTTACCGTGAGTTTAAATATGGCGCCCATACATGGATAGCCAATACATAAGTATCACATAACTTGGTCATATAAGAGAATCTCAAACTCAGGGCCACTTTATCATAAATATAAACCGCAAGTGTGTATACCAGCAAATAATGTTGGTACCTACCATCAAATTTGATGTCTTAATCAATATGCAAGCTGTTCACAAGGTCAGATCTAGCTTCATCACAAGAGCAATTGTAGAGCCAACAAAGTACTCCAGAAAATGTTTTTCACCATACTTCTCAAGAAAACAAACTTTATGCTCTACAAAAATATAGCGTAAAAACTGCAATTACTTCATAAAAAAATAATCAAACAAGCATAGTAAAGACTGTAATTTCTTAAGACTGTAATGAAAACATGTTTTGAAGACACGCATGCATATGTATCGCACAGTAATGTTTATACCAGCAAATAATGTTAAAATATTGGTACCTACCATTAAAGTTGATGTCTAAATCAACATGCAAGCTGTTCACAAGGTCAGATCTAGTTTCATCACAAGAGCAATTGTAGAGCCAACAAAGTACTCCAGGAAAAGTTTTCATCATACGTCTCAAGAAAACAAACTTTATGCTCTACACAAATATAGCGTAACAACTGCAATTATTTCAGCAAAAATCAATCAAGCATGCATAGTAGTGTCTCGAGACTGTAACGAACTTCATAGTTCTTATAACATGTTTTGAAGACACGCATATACATCGCACAGTTAAACAGAAAACTGCAAAAATTATGTCATTTACAATGACAACCATTCCAATACAGCCATTCAATAGCTCTTTTTATTTATCATACACATATTGCTATCTCTCATCTAATGAAAATCAAGAGGCTCACTGGCCATGCATCGCTCACCTGGATAGATATCATTTGGAACAAAACTGTCCAAATGCTCATATTGTATAACGTTTATTTCAATAATGGTTTCACATTGTATAACGTTTATTTCAACTTAAATCCCTTAAATTTACTCTGACCAGTTTTAATACCAAGGCAATGAAAGTTTATATATATTTTTTACATAAGAATTTTTTGTTCAAATACTTGTAAGTAATGTTAATTTTTGGGAAAAGTGTCAGTCTCTGAGAATTATTTGCGATACATATAATTTGCGATACATATATATGTACATGGAATTACAAATTCAATACATTACATACCCGCCCATACGATATCTAAAAGGGCTCGCTATCATAGAGTATGAGTATTCTGATATGTCCTCAAAACGTGGAATTGGACAACTCCATGGTTTTGTCACCTGATTTACACTCACCATTACCTTCTTTACTAACACTACCAGGCTTTGTCAAGGTGTATTTGCTTCCTCTATGATGTGGATTTTGACCAAATATGGTCCGAAACATCTTTGGAGGAAGGGAAAAGATTTTGCATAAATGATGACTGGCCCCCTAGGGGCGGACCCAATAGGGGAAATAGGTAATTCCTTGAAATTGCTACTTGTTATCAATGGATTTTGACCAATTATAGTCAGAAACATCCTTGGTGGAAAGGGAACAGTTTTTGCATAAATGATGATTCTGAACCTCAAGGACCCAGAGGGGTGGGGCTAATATTTTGATATTTTTCACGAGTGCGTATCAATCTGATTAAAATAGACGCGTGTTTACAAATACCAAGTTTCAACTGCTGCTGTACCGGTTACCGTGCATGAATTTATCTTGAATATTGCTGATGTCAGTTAATCTTAACTAAATCTATATATATGAAAAGTTGTTCGGCTTGATTTTCGTGTCAAGTTTTGCCGAAAGTTACGTATATTGGGCCTTTATTAAGCACAGGAACGACAAAACGAATGGACGTGCTTCCCTCAAAAAACTGATTGGTTTGCACAGAATTATTTTATAATAAAATTAAATTCTGATTATCCAAAAAAAATCCTGCAAATCGATTGGTACGTGTAACTCTATTGTATATTTTAGCTAAGGCTATAATTATAGCCGGGCTATTGTCACTACATTATTTAATGAGCCATGATTATGCATATATGCCTTTTCGATATACACGACCTCTACCGGGTAACTATTTCCAATAATTTTTAGGTCCTACTGTCATTATTTATATGCAAAATTTTTGACTGAATTTCGCTCAATGTGTTTGTTAGTATCATCAATTTCTGTACTAGAACATATGATCGAATCACAACGTTGTATTATTTTGTAAAACGGACCCTGTTTCAATTAATCGAGATCTGACTCTACGTCTCCTAATCACACTGCACTTATGGTTGCAGACAAGTTATGTACAGAGCTTTTTGGTCGGTTTGGGGTTCCTAGTAAGATATACACAGATCAGGGTCCAGAGTTTGAGGGAGAATTGTTTACACACCTTTGCAAAAATCTAGGGATAGAAAAATCAAGGACTAACCCCTACCACCCCCAGTCGGACGGTCTTGTAGAAAGACTAAAGCGTACTATTCTTCAAATGTTATCCTCGATTGTTAAAGGGTTTTGGCCACGATTTTGAAAATTTTGTAAAAAGTAATGGAACTTGTAGCACATATCAATAAATACTGATTAGCCCATCAACGAACATTCGATTGTGTCCCGGTATCTAGATATTGACAGTCAAAATTGACCGCTCCCGACTGACGAGAATTTTTATGAGCTGACTGGTCACGTGGTACCTGTGACGTTATTGTAGTACAACTGGCTGAATCTGGTAGACAAGGCGTATAGTGACAAGCAACCCCCTACATTCTACGTTGTTTCGACATGGGCACGATTGACAGTGAAATTCCTGATGTGAACCAAACGTTAGACATGTTACCCAATCAATTTGAACCTGATAGAATACCGAGACAAAGCGCAATTAGCGATAATTCATCGGAAGAAGACAGCTCAGACATCGACGACGAGGAAGATGGACAGGTCGAACAGCGCCTTTTGAATACGGCATGGTTAGTAGGCATATTGTATCTAGATGTAAACCTAAGCGAAACTATCGGAAATGTCAATAATTAAAAATATATTCATTACAGAATTATTACAAAAGAGGATGTTACACTTGCGTTCATGTTATGTTGGACTTAATAGAAAAGTTTAAAAAATTCCTATGAAATGACTCTTTGAGAAGTTATAAATGACTCAACGAGTAAAATCATTTTAATCTGATATGAACACAAGTGTTCAATTCTGTTAAAAAGAATACAACACGAACTTACTTATTAATTGCATATGAAATTGATAAACTTGTTCAATAAATTAATATTTCATGCTAGATCCTCAATGTACTACAAAAATAAACAAAACTTAATTGATACTTCACATTTAATAATGATGTTTATATAGTTTTTGAGAAGAATCTGGAACAAAAAAAACAAAACAAATACAGGACGGACGATGGACAGCTGACAGGCTACCAGAAAATGTTGCTTTTGTAGAATGTCTCTTACTTTTTCTCTGTCCTCGCCTATTTGTTATCGCTCTTCGTCAAAGCCTTCACAAGGCTTTTCATAACATCTAAGCGTTCCTCATGCATCTTTTCTCGTTTTTAGGTCATCTGACCCGAAGGGTCAAGATGACCTATTGCCATCATGCTTCGTCCGTCGTCGTGCGCCGTGCGCCGTCCGCCGTCCGTAAACTTTTCCTTTAACAATCTTCTTCTTAGTAACCAAAAGGCTCTAGGTGCTGATATTTGGCCAGTAGGCACCTGGGATTGAGTGCTACAAAGTTTCCTCATTTCAATGACCTTGACCTGTTTTCAAGGTCACAGGGGTCAAATATGTAAAAACCTTTAACAATCTTCTTCTCAGTAACCAAAAGGTCTAGGGTAATGATATTTGGCCAGTAGGCACCTGGGATAGAGTGCTACAAAGTTTCCTCATATCGATGACCTTGACTAACTTTCAAGGTCACAGGGGTCAAATATGTAAAAAAGCGTTTGACAATCTTTTCCTCACTAACCAATAGGCCATGGGTGATCATATTTGGCCAGTAGGTACCTGGGATAGAGTGTTCTAAAGTTTCCTCATATAAATGACCTTGACCTACTTTCAAGGTCACAGGGGTCAAATATGTTAAAAAATCTACACAACATTATCTAAAGAACTAAATGATCTAGAGCAATGATATTTTTGTATGATATGTAGACCAGCAATGCGAATCTTTTTCTAATATATTGTGTTTAGGTCAAAGGTCAACTTTGAGTGCTGGACGGGGTCAAAGGTTAACATGGGTTATAATAGGTAAAAAGCTTTAAGAATCTTCTTCTCAAGTTCCATAAGGCCCAGGGTTCTGATATTTGGCCAGTAGGAACCTGGGATAGAGTGTTCTAAAGTTTCCTCATATAAATGACCTTGACCTACTTTCAAGGTCACAGGGGTCAAATATGTTAAAAAATCTACACAACATTATCTAAAGAACTAAATGATCTAGAGCAATGATATTTTTGTATGATATGTAGACCAGCAATGCGAATCTTTTTCTAATATATTGTGTTAGGTCAAAGGTCAACTTTGAGTGCTGGACGGGGTCAAAGGTTAACATGGGTTATAATAGGTAAAAAGCTTTAAGAATCTTCTTCTCAAGTTCCATAAGGCCCAGGGTTCTGATATTTGGCCAGTAGGAACCTGGGATAGAGTGTTCTAAAGTTTCCTCATATAAATGACCTTGACCTACTTTCAAGGTCACATGGGTCAAATATGTTAAAATATCTACACAACATTATCTAATGAACCGAATGATCTAGACCGATGATACTTGCATATATTATATGTAGACTGGCAATGCAAATCTTTTTCTGATATATTGTGTTTAGGTCAAAGTTCAACTTTAAGCGCTGGACGGGGTCAAAGGTTCACTGGGGCTATAATGGGTAAAAAGTTTTAAGAATCTTCTTCTCAAGTTCCATAAGCCCCAGGGTCCTGATATTTGACCAGTGGGTACCTGGGAAGGAGTGCTATAAAGTTTCCTAATATAAATGACCTTGACCTACTTTCAAGGTCACAGGGGTCAAATATGTTAAAAAATCACCACAACATTATCTAAACAGTCGTTTGATCTAGAGCGTTGATACTTGGGTATGTTTTGTAGACCAACATTGCAAATTTTTTTCTAATATATTGTGTTTAGGTCAAAGGTCAACTTTGAGCACTGGACAGGGTCAAAGGTTAACATGGGTTATAATGGGTAAAAGCTTTAAGAATCTTCTTATCTATTAAGTTCCATAAGCCCCAGGGTCCAATATTTGGCCAGTGCATACCTGGGAGGGAGTGCTATAAAGTTTTCTCATATAAATGACCTTGACCTACTTTCAAGGAGGTCAAATCTTTTAAAAATTAACTTTTACATAACAGATCTTTATAGTCAGATGACCGTTGAGGCCCCTGGGCCTCTTGTTTCCATTCTTCCTTTTGATCCTGTAAATATGTTTTAAATATTTCAACAACTTCATTTCCATTTGATCTCTGCGGATGCTTACTTTTAGGCTTTTCTTTAACAATAACCTTACTACTACTAGACCCACTTTCTTCTGAACATTGAGATGTAACACTAAGTTATCATCAATCTCTTTATCGGTGTCCAAACTTGGAGATGTAGATCTTGGACGTTTCATTGTCGAGCTGGAAGCAGAGGAGCTTGATGCTGAGCTGGATGAAATGGTGAACTTAGGCGTAATGACTGGATCATGTTTTAATATTGTATCTAGTTCTTCTTCATATTCAAATGTCTTGGTGTCGTTTCCACTCTTGTTATTATGGTCTTTATCATTTTTGTAAGCTCTGGTAAGGGATTTCCACTTTCCAGCAACTTGTTCTCCACTAAGAGTGTAACCACTACTCTTAACACAGCAGAAATGTTGTCCAATAAAATTTTCTTTTTCATTTTACCACTTTTGACAGCATTTTCATATTTCCTGTATGTTTCTATCAGCATTAGAGTTGCATCTTTGTTCCAAATGCAATTTTTACCTTGTTCCTGCTGCAGATTTTGATGTGACTGTTCCTTTTCCTGCTCCAAATAACAGGTGCACTTTGAAGACTTGCATGCTGTCGAAGTAACCATCACAGGATTCACACATAGACATAGTGTTATGTTGGTTCACCTTTTGTTGTGCTGAGGTCTGGCCTGAAAGAACATTAATGTAATAATTAATCAATACATTAGATAGGGGGGGGGGAGGATTTGTGTGATTTATTTCCTGTATTCCAGTTCCAGAGACCTACAGCTGTATCAACAATTTCAAGGATATAACTTTATAACTATAGCACAGTTAGAATTAATTTCTAACTAGCACAGTAAAATGTTCCATGCTCAGGGGCTTGTCATTATGTAAAGTCATTGTTATGATATCTCTGTACCACAGGCACGAGCAACGATTTAAATGGGATAAAAATAAATAATAAGTAAAACAAAATACTTATGTTATTAACTATTTGTATTACAGTACTCATGTGACTATTTTTTTTATTTATTCTTATCACATTTAAATCATTGCTATCCCATGTGACTGTACTAAACCCTGTGCTTCAAGTTAATTAACTTTGAATTGTTTGACATTTTGATAACCTAATGATAGGTCGACAGACGAATTGTTTATCTTTCATAAATTATTCACACGTGTGAGGGCTTACTCAGCGCACAGGTACTAGCCTCGTCGGTCAATACACAACACAATACATACGTGTATTGACATCAACGTATATAAACGTGTCCTTCACATGCGTGTGTTTCAATAACACGCCTGTGGCTGTGGACAAGGCAGAGTGGGTACTGAATTCGGGTTTAGTAGCTGTTTATATCAGGCAATCGGTGAATAATCTCACCGAATAAATAAACCTACCAGTACTTATGCAGTTGGTGTTATGTTGCCTGGCTGCCGCATCTGTGGCGAAGAATATGCCACATTTGCACTTGTAGACCGTACTTCCTTCGAACATGTCAGCCATGATGGATTACGTCACTGTACCAGCCACACCACCTTTTTCGCGGGAACAGCGAGAACTTGTTCCGGACAATGTTTACCGGTGTTCCGTCGCGTTCGATTGCTGATCAAACTGTCCTGGACGTTCCAGACAATGAATCGAACGGGCCCTTGGATGGACAAATGTCTTGTCTGTCTGGTGAAAGGGACATAGAAACTTGAGCCAATGTTAATAACTTCTTTACTGGTAATATACTTTTAAAAATAACTTCAAGTTCTAGATACTATAAAAATTGAACTTAATAACCAATTCAAATTTATTTGGTTGTTGCTTTTTGTTTATGACTAATACATTTTGAATGTTTAGTGGTTTCAAATTTGTTTGTTTGTTGCTTTTTTGTTTATGACTAATACATTTTGAATGTTTAGTGCATTGCAGTGTTTAACAGACTGGGTATATGTGTGTCCACATCAGTAGTGTCCAAAATGAAGAATGAGCTACAGGAACACCAAAGACAACATATTGAAGACTTGCTGATTAAGGGAAAAATTGCATTAGAAAACAAACACATAGGTAATTTAGCTATACATTGAATTTTTCCCCACAAATTATTATTAAGATTTAACAGAAACATCCTTAAAAAAGAACAAGCAATAAATTAAGAAGACTTTTTATGGTAATTCTAATTAATTTGCTTTACTAGCTTGTCTTTTTGTACATGGCTTTATCAGCAGCATTTTGAAACTTATTGGTATAGTTTATTTTCAATTTCAATTTAAGTCTTTACATACTTCGAAATGAGTCCATTCTATTATTGGTGATAATTAACCCATATTCACTATACCTGAGATACATTGATTCTGTTTCAATTATTTAGTCATTTGTAAATTAAAATTTATCATCACTGGGGGTTCCTTTATAAAATTTAATCACATCCTTTATTTTAAACCTTTATTATTTACTATTTTTTGAAATTTTAATCTTTGGGTTTTAATTCTCCATCAATCTGATTAAAATACAGATCCTTGTTCTCACTCCGTTTTACAAGGATCTGACATCATCCCATAAGAGGTCACGTCCAGATGACCTTTGTCGCCTCTTTACTTAACACTAAAACAATTTTCCAACGACCTGTCATCTTGCAGCAAGCCATTTCGTCACATTATTCTACACGAACGTTTTGGTGACGAGATGACTAAACGGACAAATGTGTTTATGCAAGCTTTGTCGCCTCAAAATTTCACTGTCAAGATTCTGCCAGTAGTAATTTGATTGGCTAATGCGAAAGGTCATCGGGACATGACCCCCTATAGGATTATCTCAGATCTTAACGCAGCATAGAGGAGTTAACGGAACGGCGCGGAGTTCAAGATATGATTTTAATCAGATTGCTAGATTAACACGTCTGACCTTGAAAGTCTACAAAGTTTATTCAGTTCAACCTTCAAGAAGCACTTCACATAATCATGCTAATACATGTAGAACACATTTGACCTTGTGACCTTGAAAATAGATGGTGTTTTATTTCCTACAAGAACTTGTGGATTTAAAAGTAGAATACAGAAATATAAGTTCACCTTCTCTCAGCCAAGCTCTTTCCTCAGTCATTTCACAGACTGGATACCTCTCGGAGTGCCCTTCATGGAGGTCGCTGATGTGGTTTGTCAATGACAGCCATTTTGCAGCGACAAGATCTCCATCACCACCACAGGAAGCCGAAACCCAGTGTAAATGGTTGACGATTGCCTTGATCCAAGGTCTGATTTCCTGGCCTTGTTTTTTCTTTGCACTGGCCTCTAATTTCTTTGATATGCCTAAATAAATAAGCAAACCATAAAGATATTTGATCAACGTGCACATACACAACAAAATTCAAGGATTAAAAAAAATACAAATGAACGAAGAGTTTAAATGATACAATGAATGCTCGGCCTCCCTGAAAACAATTTTACTGAATGCTTTTCCTGTACTATAGGTATTGATTATTTAATTCATACATTGTGAGTATCATCAGCATCAATTCAAGTTACAGGCTTGCAGCAATACTACGAGCAACAAATTTCAACAAAAATACTTTGGATGGTACATTGCACCCCCCCCCCCCTAAATTTTCTCCAATTAAGGTCATAAAATGTGCTTTAGCTCTCAATAAGTAATACCTTTTGCAACATGCCACATTTCAAAGAAGTGTTTCTTGTCCGGGTGCTGTTCCCGCATGTATTTCTTCACCATAGAATGACGATCAGTGACCACAAATGCCTGGACTTTTACATTACGAGAGAGAAACTCCAGACCTCTCTTCAATCCTTCCAATTTCATGCAAGTTGAGCCCTGAACTTCATTACACTACAATATTAATAAAGACATGTACTGTATAATATATAATTAAATTGTAATCACTGATTAAAATTAAGGGCTAGGTCATTAAAATGAAGCAGTTTTATTACACATTCATGTGGTACTGTATTCTTGGCTATATTTTTTTCTTATTTATAAAAACCAAAATAAAAAAAGGAAAAAGGAAGGTATGCAACTTATGCCGATTTAAAAGGTATTTTTGACAAAATACATGTATACATGCATATATATGTAAAACATCCATAACTGAAACAATTTTAGTCTTTTGCAAACAAGTTTCTTTTCTATAATTCTAATATAAAAATTAAGAATTTTTGATTCGGTCAATATGGCGTTATACAGACCGGGTAGAAGCTTTGCTCTCGGTCAATATTTGATTTTATCAGGTCAGTATAAACCATATTGTAGTGTTGGGAAATCATAATCGGTTGAAGACAACTTACTAATTATCGATTATGTAATCGGTTGGGACGGTTGCTAAATAGTCCAACATAAGTTACAACTTACACATGTTTGTCGTCTACCATCAGTGTGATTTAACCTCTGCAGCTGTAATATTGTGTTAAACAATACTTCCTATTCCTTTTCATCATTTTGTATTTCATCAAAAAATTCTAAATCCAATCAATCAAACGTCTTATGTTTTATGTTCAAGAAACCAAATGCAAGAAGAATAAACAGTTAACACAGTAAAAACTGCTTGGAATGCAGTTGAGTATGGTGCTTTCAATTTGACTAGCATGTACCTTAAAGAAGGTTTAATCAAGTTATGGTAGAAGTGTCTACCAATAATATTTCATGTTTCTGTTCAAGAAAACAAGCATATCCAGATTGTCTGGATTCATTCGAGATCTTTTTTTTTTTTTAGATATGATTGACCCGCACAAACTGAAAATTCTTTCTGATAGCACTGATGAGGTTGGTATTGATAGGTATTTCCTTGCTAAGAATGCTTCTCTGGGATAGAACTGGCAATTCTCTCTCCACCATTCTAATATGGATAGCTTTTCGTTTGGATCGACTCGACACTCCAAGTACCGGGAAACTTCTTCTTTGATGATAATATTTTGTGGAATTTGCTCAGTTTTTAAAACCACAACATCACTAAACCAGTCGTCATCACGGCCACCCCCACATTTTCCTTTGGCTCGGATGGCTCCTCTAATGGGACATCATCATTGGGTTCTACTGGTAGAGTAGGTAAGGTTAGGAGTTGTTCTTCTTCTGACACTTTTTCTGTCTTCACAGTCACTTTGGTGGGCGAAGTCACTACAGAAAGTGCCTCTTCAAGAAGAACTTTGTCCCCTCTCCCTTTTTTCTTCTGACAAGAATACCAGTTCTTTGGTAAACGGATTAAGGGCACTTGCCATGATACTCAAATATGTGTCTTCAGTGCGTTTTTTTGCATTTTAGCATCCATAAGCCTCTTGACAGATTTCACAGCTGGGGGGGAAAACTCGGTGATTTGTATACACTGGTACAGCTTCAGTATAGGCTTGGTTTTCTGCAGTGTTCTGAAGACTCCAGAATGGCGCATACCTTTTTCTGCTAGCAACTGTTCCTCAAAAGTAAATGCACAGCTGCGGATGGTTGTGATCCCTGCCTTGCTGATTTGTACTGTAGGATCATGTACAACAGCATATATAGCTGATGATAGTTCCAGGATTCGGGAGAGCATTGCATAAGTGCTGTTCCACCGTGTTGGAACATCCATGAATAATTTGTGAGTTGGTGATCCTTCATTCAAAAGCAGCTGTTTGGCGATCAGTACATCATTGGCACTTGAAGACTGGTGGAAAACGTTACGAGTTTCCGTCCCCTAGCCAGCATTTTTTTAACAGCAGGGACTGAAAGTGAATGCTTCACAACAAGGTTGATACGGTGGCCATAACATCCTAGTCTTGTCCTACCTAATAGTTCAAACGCTTTCCTCTCATTTGCCGCGTCATCTGACACTGCAATAGGAATGGGTAGATTCCACTTTTTCACTGCCATATCTAGGAGTACAGCTATGTTTTCTGAAGTGTGCTGCCCCTCCAATTTGGTAGTTTCTAAGCTCACTGCCTTCAGCTTCCACTCGGGATCAATGAAATGGGCTGTTATCGTACTATAACTTTCGGTGTTGCAGCTTGTCCAGCCGTCATGTGTTATCGCTAAATTCTGACATGAGCCTAATTCAGGTTGCATTTTCTGCCTCATTTCATCCATTTTTAGCTCACCTAGCTTATGTGAAGGTGCAGCGTCCGTTTCCTTTAAACGACTTCTTCTAAAATACTGAAAGGCCCAGTGACATGAAATTTGGCTGGTAGATACATTGGAAGGAGCTGAACAAAGTTTGCGAAAAAAAATCACTTTGACCTAATTTCAACAATGACCTAAGGTCAAAAATGTCGAATACTTCAAACAACTTCTTCTAAAATATCGTCAGGCATAGAGACTTCATATTTAACCGGTAGCTTCCTTGGATAAGCCAAATAATGTTTGCGAAAAGAAACGACCTTGACCAATATTCAAGGTCACAGTGAGGTAAAATCTAATTTGACCTTTAAACGACTTCTTCTGAAATACAAAAAGCCCTTCAAACAGGGTATTTGGCTGAACGGTTCCTTGGATAAGGCCCGACAAAGTTTGCGAAAAAAATGACCTTGACCTATATTCAAGGTCACAGGGGTCAAATCTGTTAAAACCTTCAATCGACTTCTTCTGAAATACCAAAAGCCCTAGAAGCATGATATTTGGCTGAAATGTTCCTTGGATGAAGCCCGACAAAGTATGCGAACAGAAATGAACTTGACTAATATTCAAGGTCACAGGGGTCAAATCTGTTAAAACATTCAAACGATTTCTTCTGAAGTACCAAAAGCCCTAAAAACATGGTATTTGGCTGAAATGTTCCTTGGATGAAGCCCTACAAAGTTTATGAAAAGAAATTACCTTGACCTATATTTAAGGTCACAAGGGTCAAATCTGTTAAAACTTTCAAACGACTTCTTCTGAAATACCAAAAGCCCTAAAAGCATGATATTTGGCTGAAAGGTTCCTTGGATAAAGCCCGACAAACTTTGGGAAGGAAAATGAGCTTGACTCATATTAAAGGTCACAGTGGTCAAATAATTGGTCTTAAGTCTCTTGTACTTTTGCAAGGGTCTCCATGTAAGTCTTTCCTTTGTTCAAATTTTGCCCCTGGTTTAATCGATTTTAAGTTTGGATTATGATTATGTTGACGCTTCGGTATTCTCTTATTTTATTAAAAGCTTTGAGCGACTTCTTCTGATAAACCGAAATGCCTAGAGATATGATATTTGGCTTGTAGCGTCCTGGGATGAAGCGAAACAAAATTTGAAAATGATGTTTTCTTATAAGGTCACAAAGGTAAAATATGTTTAAATCTTAAGATGTTGTTCTAAATGTCTTACAGTAAAAGATTTTAGGGGACTTTAGGGTTACACTATAATATAAGTAAGAGATTGATACCAGGTGAGCGATGCAGGCCCATTCGGCCTCTTGTTTTCTTTAACTTTGAATTTATTAGCTTTCTGTTCGGAACCTGGTACCTGAAACAGACAGAAAACATGAGAAATGAAAAGGCATTACAGACCACTATTCATTTATTCCTTGATAAAAAGTGCCTGATCTAGTTAACCCAGTGCATTTACAACAGCTTAATGCATTTTTGAAATTATTGTATTCATTGTCAACATCATTCAGTTACCTAACATCAGTGATGAATAGGTCATGTTATTTTAAAAAAAAATTTCAATCAAAGGCATATATTTTCATTTAAACATGTTATTTTTTTTTCAATCATAAAAATTGACTGAACTCGCAGTATCTATTCTGATATAGGTTTTATAAAATATTTGTAAAAAATGCTTAAAAACAAAATTGACAACAAACTCTCTTTCACTAACCTTGGATTTAACAGTGCCACAAATTTCTTAAATAAGGCGTTGTTAACAAGGCTGATAGGCAGTGCCTTTTGGCAGAGAAGTTGCAGTAGAGCTTCATCAATTTCTGTCGATTTCAGGGTTGAAATCCTAGTGCCAGTGGTCGATTTAGGAGCCTCAAATGATAGCTTTGCTTGTTGCAAGCCTCTTTTAGGCAGTACTTGTTAGTTCTGTGTGATACATGTCTAAATGGACTACCTGAGTTCGGAGGAAAGATTTTCCAGCAGACTGTTGGCATTTCATGGGAACAAACTGTGCCCCACTCTTAGCGGACTTGTTTTTGTTTTCATACGAGGCTGAATTTGTGGAGGAGCTTATCAGGACAGGTAACAAAAACTTTGCCAAATCTTTTAATTTTACTTTCAGATATATCGACGATGTGTTGTCTATAAACAACAAGAAGTTTGTTGACCACGTCGATCGTATATACCCTTCTGAACTTAAAATAAAGGACACAACAGACTCTTCTACATCAGCTGCTTACCTCGATCTCTACTTAAACTACGACCAACATGGACAGCTTACTACTAAGCTATATGATAAACGTGATGATTTCTATTTTCCGATCGTTAACTTTCCATTTCTTGATAGTAACATCCCTGCTTCTCCAACCAATGGTGTTTACATGTCGCAGTTGATTCGGTATTCCAGGGCTTGCTCTAAATATCAGGATTTTTTTGATCGATGTCGACTGCTGACAAACAATCTAACAACACAGGGATTCGAGAGATGCAGGTTGATCAGAACTATGGGCAAGTTTTATGGTCGCCATCTTTGTCTCATTGAGAAATATTCTGTATCTTTAAGTGATATGAAGATGGACGTTTTTGAGTATGCTCATTAGTGTATTTACTTGTTGTGATACTCGGTTCTCATTTTGAGAACTCTGTTTACCTGGATGTGATAAAGATTTACATGGCGGGTGTCGTCGATGAAGCAGAAGACGCTTACTCTTCCGGAACACCTGTTCTTTTTCTCTTGTACTTTTGCAAGGTTCTCCATGTGAATCTTTCCTTTGTTCATATTTTGCCCCTGGTTTAATCGATTTTGAGTTTGGATTATGATTATGTTAACGCTTCAGTATTCTCTTATTTATTTTCGTTGTGTTTCCTTAAAAGTAACAATAAATTATTAAAGTTTAAAATAGTCCCATAAAATTTCCAAATTGTTTCCTCGTTTATTTATCAATAGCAATAGTTCAATAAAATATCAATCTGATTAAAATACTGATCCTTGTTCTCGCTCCGTTTTACAAGGATCTGACAACATCCCATAAGAGGTCACGTCCAGATGACCTTTGTCGCCTCTTTACTTAACACTATAATAATTTTTCAACGACCTGTCATCTTGCAGCAAGCCATTTCGTCACATTTTTCCGCATGAACTTTTTGGTGACGAAATGACTAAACGGAAAAATGTGTTTATACAAGCTTTGTCGCCTCAAAATTTCACTGTTAAGATTCTGCCAGTAGTAATTTGATTGGCTAATGCAAAAGGTCATTGGGACATGACCCTCTATGGGATTATCTCAGATCTTAACGCAGCAGAGAGAAGTTTACGTAACGGCGCGGAGATCAAGATATGATTTTAATCAGATTGATAAAATATAAACATACAGTCAAACGAAAAAAAGGAGAAAATGCATAGCAGAAAAACAACTGAGCTATGTTTCAGACTCAATTCAGTGAATCGGAGCAAAAGTGAAATTGACTTCAATTCGCAGAACACCGATTGTAAAATGAAACTAGTTTCGTGCACTTAGTCTTACCTTTGTTGGTATATGATTGCCTGTACAGTTTGCATATCGCCTTCGTCATGTCCAGATTTTCTTTGGTTGCTCCCCCCCCTCTCTTATTTTATAGAACCCGAAATGGGTCCAAACCCGCGAACTGGATAGGGACATATTGTGGCAACCGCGTCCATTTTACAAGGTTATACGTTCGGAACTGTGTTAGTATTATGGGACTTGTGTAAGTCTAGGTTTGTTTGATGACCCGTTGTTGCATTTGCGCAGTACTATGTATGTACCGGATCTAAGACGACATGTGTTAGTTCAATAAATGGATTCAGCCAGAGCACTTGTCCAGTGATGATTTAGATTGAATATCACAACATGGTGTCAGATTGAGGCAAGTGCAGTTACTTCCTGGTAGTAAATAGGAACTACAACATCGATTTGTCCAGATGGTAAAGTTCCAGGCCCCAGAGAAGTTCGATTTCAGCCGACCAAGCGGATGGAATGATTGGCGAACGAGATTTGCTCGCTACCGCACCGCAACCAAACTTCATAAGGATGAGGACGTTGTACAGATAAGTGCATTAATTTACGCAATGGGCAGTCAGGCAGAACATGTTTTTAAAACTTTAGTGTTCAATGTGGCCGGCGATGAAGATAAATATGACAAGGTCATTGAAAAGTTCGACAACTATTTCATTCCCAAACGAAATATAATCCACGAGAGGGCGCGGTTCCACCAGCGGAGTCAGGCCCCCGGCGAGTCTGTTGAGGGATTCGTGAGAGCATTATATGAAATAGCGGAACATTGCAATTTTACATCACAAGATGAGTTCATCAGAGATATAGTCATAGGAATTTCGGACAGACATATCTCAGAAAAACTACAAATGAAAGCTGATCTAACATTAGAAGGAGCTATTCAAACGGCAAGGCAGGCCGAGTTGGTGAAAACACAGATTAAGGACCAAGGAGGACAAAAACAACACGTGGAAGAGGTGAGAAAAGGGAGACAATTCAAAAAGAAAAACAACCCAACTACACAACATCAAGCACAAGGTCAGTCATACAATAAACAGTCTCGCAGTGAAAAGGGTGCATGTTCACGGTGTGCTCGCAGCCACGGACAGGAAAAATGTCCAGCTATAGGGAGGCGCTGTAGATCTTGTAATAAGATGGATCACTTCACGTGCTGCTGTCGGTCGAAAAAGGATATAAAGGAAGTGACGGAGCGGGAGGAATTCTTTCTCGGAGCAATAACCTCATGCTATGGTTATGAAAAGGCGTGGGAGGTGACACTGAAGGTAGGAAACACACCATTCAAGATTGATACTGGGGCGGACACTACTGTTATCTCTCGGGAGACATATAACCAACTTAACCAACGTCCAGCTTTGAGTCCAGTCAGTTCTATACTTCAAAGTCCAGGAGGAGGAGTCCTTCCATCAGAAGGTAAATTTGACTGTCAAGTTAAGTACAAGGGGAGATAATTCAAATTACCTATATGTGTGATCGGTGGAGCCAGCTCCAGCAACCTGCTAGGAAGGAGTGCTGCACACGAAATGGGACTGGTAGTGAGAGTTGATGCAGTTACCGACGATTTATTTGGACCAACCGGACTACTGTCGTGTGAACCAGTCAAGATAACATTAAAGGATCACGCAGTTCCATATTGCATTAGTGCTTCAAGGCGGGTGCCATTCCCACTACTCGAAAAGGTGAAAACCGAGCTCAGTCGAATGGAACAGGATGGCATCATAGAAAACGTGACAGAGCCAACAGACTGGTGCGCTCCCATGGTTCCTGTGGTGAAAAAGACCGGGAAAATTAGGATTTGTGTGGACCTTAAACGGTTAAATGAAGCTGTAAAGAGGGAACACTTCATGCTACCAACCCTGGATGATATAGCACCAAAGCTAGTAGGCGCGAAGGTATTCTCCAAGTTAGATGCCAGTAGCGGGTTTTATCAGATACCCCTGGATGTAAATAGCAGCAGGCTCACTACATTCATCACCCCATTTGGACGCTTCGCCTTTCGCAGGGTTCCGTTTCAGCCCCTGAAATATTTCAGCGCAAGATGTCAGAGCTGTTGACTGGTCTGGAAGGAGTCGAGGCTATTATAGATGACACCTTGATCTATGGAAAGTCTAAGGAGGAACATGACGAGCGTCTTGCCAAAGTCCTAGACAGGATTCGAGCATCAGGCCTTAAACTTAACAAGGATAAGTGCGAGTTTGGGAAGTCCAAACTCGAGTACTTTGGCCATGTCGTTGGTGGGGACGGTATAAGTGTCAACCCAGAGCGTGTTGCAGCAATCAAAGGACTAGAAGCACCTAAAGATGTAACTGAGCTACGAAGGGTCATAGGCATGATCAATTACCTTGGAAGGTTCATTCCGGAATTGTCTACCATCATGCGACCCATGACAGATCTCCTGAAATCCGACATTGTTTGGCAATGGATGCCAAGACAACAGCAGGCATTTGACAGGGTAAAAGGAATGTTGACCAACACCCCTACTTTGGCATTTTACTCTCCAAGTAAACCAACCATAGTCAGTGCCGACGCAAGTAGCTACGGTCTGGGAGGGGCCATGTTTCAGATGGACGGAGACGAGATTAAACCGGTGGCTTACTGTTCTCGCACCTTGTCACCAGCAGAGTCAAGGTACGCACAGATCGAAAAAGAGTGCCTCGCATCGGTCTGGGCATGCGAAAAGTTTGAACGATATTTGGTCGGACTTGAATCTTTTAAACTTCTCACAGATCACAAGCCCTTAGTTCCTCTCATCAACACACAGGATCTTGACCGGACGCCCCTGAGGTGTCAGAGGCTACTCATGCGTTTGAGGAGATTTACTCCAATCGCTGAACACGTACCTGGGAAACTGCTCGTTGTTCCAGATACCCTATCGAGGAGCCCCCTCAAGCTAAAGGAGGTCCCGATCGACGAGGATGTGGAGGTGTTCGTGGACTCCGTGGAGTCCATCAGGCCTATATCAGATAGGAAATTGGCTAGGATTCGACAAGCTTCGTTGGAAGATCCTCACCTTCAGAAAGCCCTATGTCTCACAAAGACTGGGTGGCCGGATCGAGAAACCTCCCTAGAGGAGATGGATGGTTACTTTGCAGTACGTAACGAACTGTCAGTCTCGGATGATTTACTGCTCTACCGACAAAGGATTGTGATACCGAGTACATTACGTGAGGAAACCCTGGATACACTCCATGAAGGGCACCTAGGTATAGCCAAGTGCCGCGAGCGTGCAGCTACATGTGTGTGGTGGCCAAACATAGGAAAGGATCTCAAGGAAATAGTGGAAAGCTGTAGTTTCTGTCAGGAGCACAGACCAACACAGAGGAAGGAACCCCTAAAGGTTACCCCTCTACCGGCACGACCTTGGCAAAAGATCTCAGCAGATCTTTGTGACTTCAAGAATGACAGTTATTTAGTGGTTATTGACTACTATTCGAGGTACCTAGAAATTGCCCATCTCTCTAATATAACCAGTGGTCAGGTTATAGGAAAGTTGAAGAACATCTTTGCTCGTTTCGGAGTTCCCGAAGAGTTGGTCTCCGACAATGGGACACAATTCGCGTCACAAGAATTCAACGAATTCGCAGAGAAGTACAACTTCATACAAACTTTCACTAGTCCGCACTACCCTCAGGCAAATGGGCAGGCGGAGAGCGGAGTAAAGATTGCTAAACGCATACTCGCTCAAAATGACATATTCCTGGCACTTATGGCTTATCGAGCCACGCCTATCGCGTCAACAGGAGCTAGCCCAAGTCAGCTGATTATGGGTCGACAGATAAGGACAACCGTACCGGTCGCGCCCAAGACGCTTAACCCGAAGTGGCCGAGCAAGAAGTCGGTGCAGCAGCGTGACCACAGTTATAAGGAACGATACAAATCACAGTATGATCGTCACAATGCAGTGTGCTCACTTCCTGAGTTGGAACCTGGAGACACTGTTAGACTCAAACTCGACAAACAAAAACTCTGGAGTTCGGAAGGACGAGTGAAGAGAGCCGATCACAAGAGACGGTCGTATCAGGTCAGAACACCCCGAGGTGTATATTGGAGAAATCGTAGACATTTGCAGTTGACAGAACGCAAGACCCAGTCTAGTGACAATTCTGACTTAACAGGAATCATTAGAGAGCCTGTGTTCACAGACACACCGATTACTCAAAAGGTGTCGGACAATGTAGTTCTCGAGAACGTCCCACCTGGGAATGTGACAGATAGTCCGCCACTTGAGAAAAGTCAGAACAGTGATGAGTCTCGCCAAGACTCTGATCGCGTACAGGATGCAAATCTAACGCGTAGTGACACTACAACTATTACCACGCGTGTAGGCAGACGTGTAGTAAAGCCAAAGCACTTTGATGACTTTGTTGAGCGACTTTAATTTGTTCAGTTATTGAATAGCTATGATATATCCATCAGTGAGTCAGTTCTAATTTTATAACAATCTAGGCAAGGTGTTATGGACATGGTTCTTCTCCTTATGGACATGGCTAAATGTTTACTTGTTAAGATCCACATGGATTGAGTTAAATGAAAAGTGTTATTGTTTGCATGTTACAAGTTTCACTTAAGGGGGAGATGTGTTAGTATTATGGGACTTGTGTAAGTCTAGGTTCGTTTGATGACCCGTTGTTACGTTTGCGCAGTACTATGTATGTACCGGATGTAAGACGACATGTGTTAGTTCAATAAATGGATTCAGCCAGAGCACTTGTCCAGTGATGATTTAGATTGAATATCGCAACAGGAACATTTTTGTTACTTTCGTTTAGTACCAAATCTACTGCCGATGGACCAAAACTAACTACGTTACAACCGTTTCATAATAAGGAAATCACAATCGATTTCAATTAAGAAAAACAGTTCTAAAACTGTTAAAAACGTATTTCTTTTTGGGATATGAAGTGTTAAATTCACTTGATAATAATAGTACATGTAGTAATGTATGAGTTACCTCCCGTCCTATATAATCGATTGTTAGCTTTCATAATCGATAGTCGCTACCAGGACAAGAAACAATCACTTATCGATTATAATCGATAATCGTCTCAACACTACCATATTGACCTTACCAAATTTCGATAATTGAGCAATATAATTACCGTATATATACATTTAGTATTCACGGTATTATATTAAAATTACTTCCCAACTGCTTATAATTTCTGTTGCAAGGCAGTAATACCGCATTCACTGTAATAAGTGTGCAGGGCGACTGAACATTGCTTCCGTAGGGGCGATAATGGATTATACAAAACTAGGATTTTTTATATTTATACGCACATTATGCATTACGACAAAATGGGTAGTAATCATCAATTTCAGACAATTAGTAAACATATTGCCAATACTTTTGCTCTTGTAGAGATGCATGACTGCGTCTTGGCCTCAATTTGGCAGTATAACAAGGTCATAAAAGTGTTATTTTAACCATTTTTTTCTTAAAATATTATGGCCATGCTGGTAGGCCAGTTTTGGAGGTAGAATGGGTGCAATCAGGGGGGGGATTCGTTCATGGTGATAAGATGGTTTGGCAGTATAACGAGTGGTGGTATAATGGGGTTTTACTATAGTTCAATTTACAAATTTAGTTGTGTCACGATAAAAAGGGGCAATTCTATCATATATAGTATTTGATTTCAATACCTCAGTAAATGGGGTGGGGGCGCTTATTACAGCGAATACATGCAGTATATGGTACAAAACAAGTATGTAATATATCCGCTATGTGCCATTCCTGTGACAGGATGCATTTTTACTTGATCATATTTACCTGCACTAGATTGGTATCCAGGACCTTGTTAGCCTCCAAGTCAATTAGGGTGTAGCTCCCATACTTGGCCGAGTATCCAGGAGAATCACACCAAGCATCCCAAGTACTACCTTTTTTCCCTGCATCTGTCCCATGAGTTCTGTCTGCTGACTGTCCCATGTCCACTGAATTGATGGCTCAACATACAAGCTCTGCAAACGACTATATGTTGGTGCACTAAACATCTGTAGGTTCATATTGTTGAAGAGCTGAAGAGCTTTGGATGCATTACTCCCATTGGTCATTATGGCACTTGCTGTCAATTAATTGCTCCATGGCAAGGTCTTGTGACAAGGCTGGCTCTTCCACATAGAGGAATGTCCACAGCTGCCACACACAGAATTTGTCATAATCATTGTTCCTCGGGTAAACTGGATAACAGAGTACACTGTCAAGAACATTAACGGCACCCGGAGAGTATTTCTGAAAGCGCTGTCTCACTCGCTAGAAACTGTTTTTCCTCCTCTGGTGACATATCTCTCTCTAAGCGATAACTGGTGACACAGACCTCGCCTTCACCATCATTGTCGTCACTACATTCTAAGTCATCAAAAGGATCATAGTCACTACATATGTCCATGTTTTCATCGTCTTCATCCTCGCTTTCCATTTCTGCCGATACTTTCATGGACACACCAGCCTTAGGAGACACATTTACCTTGGTTATATTGGGATCTGCCCGAGTGCCAAATGTCCTGAAGATGGGTGTAGATGTCTGGGCATCTGTCTGATGACAGCTGTAGTAATCTGTGTACAATCACTTATCGACTAGTTAGTCCTGGTACTTGTGTATTGAGCACATGAATGTGTGCACTTCGTTTTGGCATTAGAATAAACATGACTGAACTGTAAACACGACAACAGCGTGTGCGCTGAGGGGGCAAAAGCCTTACTTGCACTCGCTTGTTGCATGTTGAGTTGTAAGTCTGGGTCTCTTGGGCGTTTTGTTTCGGAGTTATGACCGGATTATCCCCAATTATCGTGTCTTGCTCGAGCTCTCTCTCCATAATCTCGCCTAAATCTGGCCGCTGCTGTGTCGCGAACTCATCAAGCGCACAAGACCTATTATAAAAAAATTTTGAACAAAATATAATTTATTGCTTTTCATAAACACAAAATTGCATCATTGGCAAATGAAATGATGTCATGTCAAAATAAAATTATTCCTCAATTATTATTCTTTCATTGAAATCATGTACATGTATTTCAAAAAATACAATATGAAATATAAAAAAAATATACAACATGGATAATGGCTCTGTTCAAGTTAACTGAAAAATTCATACTTTTGCTGGGGTGGGGTGGGGTAGAGGATGACGAGAGGATAAAATTAAAATCTCATCGGATTTAAAAAATAACAGTTGAAAAAATACCAGCAATTTAGCATGATATAGATAACTTTTTTGTGTGTACATTTACTGAAAATATTGTTGCATTTGTATTATTAAAGTGTTGATAGAATATCAAGACTGTTGTGGTATTTAAACAAGAGGCCCAAAGGGCCTTAACGGTCACATGAGATTTGAAATATTAAAGTTAATTTAATTGACCCTTTTGAGCCCCACCCATCAGTCCTTTGGGTCAGTCAGGGCCAATATGTGCTTATCATTAAGCTGTCATTCCATGCTAATAATTTTAGGAAAGTAAGAATGAATTCCAATAGAAATAAAACAAATGATTGTCAAAAATATGAATTCCCTATATAAACTATTGTAAAGTTTACCCCCTCCCCAGGGGCAAACCCGATACCCAAAGGGTCATGAAATTCACAATTTAAGTAAAACACCATGAAACCTTTCCTTCTTTGAAAAGTATTTGATTATATATTTTATAGGTATTGAGAAGAAGCTTTTTAGCCCCGTTCCTCAGTCAGGGCCAACATATGCATTCCTTCAAACTGTTATCCCATGCTGATAATGTTATCCAGATTAGAATGAATTCCGATACAAATCCAACAATTAATAGTCAAAAATGTGATTTCCCAATATAAACTTAACTAAAGTTTACCCCCTCCCCAGGGACAAATGTGAGACCCAAGGGTCATTAAAATCACAATTTTGGTAAAGCACCACAAGACCCTTCCATCTATGAAGAGTGTTTGACTCCACCATATCTGAGAGTAGAGAAGATTTTCGAAGTTTTAGTCAATATGACCCATTTTCGCCCCACCCCTCAGACCCCTGGGGGGTGGGGACCATATAATTCACAATTTTGGTTGACCTTCAGCTATAGTAACTTTCTGCCAAATTTCATTGAATTTGGTTAAGTGGTTAAAATGTTTCAATTCTGATGCCAACAAACAAAATGGTGGAATTCATATCCCTTGCATATTGTTGGCAAATACAAAACCACTTTTTGTTAATGAAGAGGCTATAATTATATAAGTCTGCAACAAAGTTTGACAAAATTGTCAATCTATGTTAGCCGAGTTCTTAAATTTTTGAAATTTAGCAATAATTTTAAAGGAAATCAGTTGATATTCATTGCAGTTAAAGAGGCTTGCCGGCAGAGAGATCAGAAAAATTGGCTAATAGAAAAAGATTTTTTACACATGACAGATTGTTGGAATTGTTGAATTTTTCATTTTATTTTCCTTATAAAACGCTGAAAAGTGATATTAAAACCTCATTTTAAATATTATTTATTTAATCGAAACCCGCAATAAGTCTAATTTGATTGACACATCAAAGAAACAAGCACACGTGCACAGTGATAACTTCAAAGGCAGCGGCTATTTACAAAGAAGATTTGCCGTTATATTCCATACATTTCCCTCTCCGGTTAAGTTTTAAAATGTCTTTTAAATTCATATTCTGTAATTGTTTTCAAGAAATAAAGTCGGAAAGCCTCTAATTTTGTCACATAGAAACGTGTACTGAAGTTTATTTAGTGATCGGAGATGTGCCGTTTACCGGTCTGTCTGCGGGTAAGCCTCTTTAATGTATGAAAGCGAAGTATGACAGATGAACCCTGATTAGTAATCCTCCCTTCGCTTGAAGTTTGGGCCGAAAAATTTTCGTATCAAGTTTGGAACTGATTTGTTCTAAATCATTCCAGTGTATGCTATGTTAAGTTAGTATCTGGAAAACAACATCTGAATTGGATGAAATGAGGCAGGGTGTACATATCGAGAAGCTTTTGGCAGATTATATTAATTTGTCAGAATGAGGGGATGAGTACAATTATCAAGCTTGTGCTTGTCAATTATTTTTTTCAATTAACCTTTAGGAAGAGGAGAACATACATTCAGACAGTGTTAGCAAGCAATGACAACAAATACTGAAATATTATTTGAAAGTTTTATGCAAGACTGTCTCAATAAACTTAGTTAAAAGTTTTTTGTGAAAATATTTGTCACAGAGTGAAGGAAACAGATGAAAAGAGTTACACCATGAAATGATGAATTGGAATGCTTTTCAATTTGGTACTATATATAATAATTTGTTAGAGGAATGAGCTAAGTAAATGAATGAGGTTCATTTAATATCATAATCCGGTGTGCATATTTGAAGCAAAGGGGATGCAGCGAGGAGCATTAACGTTATGAATGCACTTTTTCTTTTTGAAATATGTTAAATCTATATAATGCAGTTGTTATTTAACAATTACATGCTGATAAAGTTGATCAAGAATGATGATAAATTACGATACAAATATGGCTTTGCTGAAAATATTAAGAGTAGAGCTAAAAAGAAGTGAAAAATGGTTGCAGCCGCATGTCAGGCCTAATCATGATTTAACATTTTAAGATACTAACAAATTGTTTTAAAAAAGAGAGAGGGAAATGACTTTGCAATGGCATGTTGAGTCTGATCATTATTGAAGGTTATAAAGTACCAACAAATTGTCACAATAAGACAGAGCTGGTTGTGCAGTTGCAGTTGTCCAATAAAAGAGGGAGAAATGGGCTAACATTTGAATTACATGTCAAGTCTATTCACGATTCAAAATTTTTCACCAACAAACTGTTCAAAAAGAGGAAAATGAAACTGCAGTTGCACGTTGGGGTTAATCATGATTATAGCCAAGAAATAGCCTAAAAAGAGAAAAATGGCTTTGCAGTCGTATGTCAGACCTAATCAAGATTTAACATCCTATCATACTAACAAATTGTCTTAAAACAGGAAAATGGCCTCCCAGTTTTAGTCGGGCCTAATAAGGATTCAATAAAGGGATTCAACATATCATAATGATGAATTGTCTAAAAATAAAAGGAGAAACCAGCCAAATTTCATGTCTCTAGGCATTTGGGTTTATCAGAAGAAGTCAATCAAAGCTTTTAACTGATTTGACCACTGTGACCTTTAATATGGGTCAAGCTCATTTTCCTCCCCAAAATTTGTCAAGCTTCATACAAGGAACCTTTCAGCCAAATATCATGCTTCTCGAGCTTTTGGTACTTCAGAAGAAGTTGTTTGAATGTTTTAACAGATTTGACCCCTGTGACCTTGAATATAGGTCAAGGTCATTTCTTTTCGCAAACTTTGGAGGGCTTCATCCAAGGAACCTTTCAGTCAAATATCATGCTTCTCTGGCTTTCGGTTCTTCAAAAGAAGTCGTTTGAATGTTTTAACATATTTGACCCCTGTGACCTTGAATATAAGTCAAGGTCATTTCTTTTCGCAAACTCTTTCGGGCTTCATCCAAGGAACCTTTCAGCGAAATATTATGCTTTTAAGGCTTTTGGTATTTCAGAAGAAGTCGTTTAAAGGTTTTAGATTTGAGCCCTGTGACCTTGAATATAGGTCAAGGTCATTTCTTTTCGCAAACTCTGTCGGGCTTCATCCAAGGAACCTTTCAGCCAAATATAATGCTTCTAGGGCTTTTGGTACTTCAGAAGAAGTCGTTTGAATGTTTTAACAGATTTGACCTCTGTGACCTTGAATATAAGTCAAGGTCATTTCTTTTCGCAAACTTTGTTGGGCTTCATCAAAGGAACATTTCAGCCAAATATCACACTTCTAGGGATTTTGGTTTATTAGAAGAAGTCGTTTAAAGATTATGAATTGGGGTCAAGGTCGTTTCTTTTCGCGAACTTTATTCGGCTTCATCCAAGTAAGCTACCGGTCAAATATGAGGTCTCTATGCCTGACGGTATTTTAGAAGAAGTTGTTTGAATGTTTCGACATTTTTGACCCCTGTGACTTTGAAATTAGGTCAAAGTGATTTTTTTCGCAAACTTTGTTAAGCTCCTTCCAAGAAAGCTACCAGCCAAATTTCATGTCACTAGGCCTTTCAGTATTTTAAGTCGTTTAAAGGAAAAAGTTGACGGACGGACGGACGGACGGGCGACAGACGCTGCACCATCACATAAGCTCACTTGGCCCTTCGGGCCAGGTGAGCTAAAAATGGCCCTGCAGCCGCATGTCAGGCCTAATCATGTTTTAACATTTACTAATTTTCTAAATACAGAAAAATAGGAAGGCAGTTGCAGTGGAGTCTCATCATGATTTATATACTGATTTTTCTAAAACACGGAAAAATGGCACCGCAGTTACACGTTCCTCCTGATCATGATTCTACTGATCTTCTAAAGGACTCACACAACTAAATCATTTACTATATGTTATTACCAAACCTTTTAGTTAATAACTTTCATATTTGAAGTACAGTACTAGTGACAACTGTCTAGATTCACAGATACTTACCTTGCAAAGGCTACAAAACATGTTTTCAGGGATGTTTACTGGCATACCGGGCTGTCACAGTGTCAAGAAGTTGACAACCGGAAGTTTACAGGCAAAACCGGTGACCCTAAACAGAAACGCCCCCATACTATTTGACCTTGTCTAAATCCGCACACATACATGGAAACATTGTAAAAGTATACATTTTTCAAAAGTTAAGTATCACAACATTTCATTCATGCAAAAATCTGTCATCAGTTCCTCATTAAACTTCCTCAGTGGCCCAGTAATTAGCTGGAACTAATTTTACATAGGGACTACAAACGTACGAAACATATTCTGATTGGATGATTTAGTTGTGAGTCCTAAAACACAGAAAATGGCTTTGCATCCGCACGTCAGGCCTCATCATGATTTAACATGTACTAACTAACTTTAAAAAAACAGAAATGTGACTGTGCTGTTTCATGTCATAAATTATCATGATGTAACAGTTTATCATACTTTTTGCTGAAAACAGAAATATGGCCTAACAGCTGCATGTCAGACATAATCAAGATTTAACAAATATACTATCTAATTTTCTTAAAACAGAAAAATGGCCCCGCAGCCGCATGTCACGCCTTATAATAATTTAACATGTACTAACTAACTTTTAAAAAAAAACATATGACTGTGCTGTTGCACCGCTGTAGTTGCATACAAGTGTGCATGTCAGTTTGTTGTAATTTTCAACACAGTGGTTGTGTTGGGAGACAGTTCTAGTATGAAATCTGATTTTTCAAGAAGGTAGTCTTCAAGTCTGTCCATGTCATTTTTGAGGTCCAAGCGATTTTCTGTTACAAGGAAGCTTTCCATGACTTTGTGTGCAATGTTGAATTGCTAATCATCATGAGTAAATATAGTTGTTTTTAATGTTTTTGTCAGCAACCTGCTATTCATTTTGAATTGGCATCTTGTGCATTTGCACGTCGTCGTTGCAGAGACATCCGTATTTATCACTGCATTGCAACGCTTGTTGATGCAATATGATGCCGCAAGGAGGGCAGAGGTAGTAGTTGGGGAGAACAGGAGGTATATCCCCACAGGAAGGAGGTTGATGCCTAGTGGCCTTCTAAACTCCAGGAGGGAGCGGGCCAGGGAGGAGGCGAACTAGGAGAGGCATCGCCAGGTGGCCGAGGAGACGGTTGGCATTATTCCCCCTCCTGTCTACCAGTGCAGGGATGAGGACATAACAACACGGTCAGTGGACGGACAGCCAGCTGGACTTGTGGGGGTGAGAGGCAGGGGACAGATAAAGGAGGAGACGCCAATCATCATGCGGGACCTTACAGCAGACTTCCCTAAGGAGTTGGATGTGACAGATTAACTGTACAAAAGGAAAAAATGACACTTTAAGTTGTTCGTAGAATTATTCCAAACAAAAGATTTTTATCTCGAGTTCAAGTTAACATGGTTCAAATAATTATTTTTATCATCATCTATTGGTGGAACATATTAATAGTGAATTATAATTCATCGATTGTCAATCTGATTAAAATCATATCTTGATCTCCGCGCCATTCCGTAAACTTCTCTCTGCTGTGTTAAGATCTGAGATAATCCAATAGAGGGTCATGTCCCGATGACCTTTCGCATTAGCCAATCAAATTTCTACTGGCAGAATCTTGACAGTGAAATTTTGAGGCGACAAAGCTTGCATAAACACATTTTCCGTTTAGTCATTTCGTCACCAAAAAGTTCATGCGGAATAATGTGACGAAATGGCTTGCTGCAAGATGACAGGTCGTTGGAAAAATATTTTAGTGTTAAGTAAAGAGGCGACAAAGGTCATCTGGACGTGACCTCTTATGGGATGTTGTCAGATCCTCGTAAAACGGATTGAGAACAAGGATCTGTCTATTAATCAGATTGATCGATTGTGTGAATTGGAGTGATATGGAAGAAACTGCCGCGAAGGAGAAAAATTGACACCTTTTGTCTTTTCAGTGATCTATGGCGTTCTGTATATAACGATTTATTATTTGTGTGGATTTATAAGAAATAGTATGCTATACTTTTTCAAAGAAGTGATGTGTGAAGCAGGGGAGGTTTTAATACAATAAAATATATAATGTAACGTCTCTTAGTAATATGGTAGACAACTTTATCTCGTAAATATCGTAGCATTACGTACGCTACCGGAAGTGGTCTGGGCAGCTCGGCGACTTATGTTAAAATGGTTATTCGTGTCCAGTATCTAGTACAGAGGTTATTTACATACCTGTAATTATTCTTTAGAGTGTTAAGTTGAACTGTGATTTCGCCAGGTCATGTCGGGGTGACTATCGTACGAGTTGTTGACAGTATAGTCGTCGCGAGTCACTACTGAAAACAGTAGCTCTGGCGGGTTTAATTTCAACGGGGAGGGGGTCGGTTGTAATCTAAGCGTATGTAGGACCCAGAGTAAGGGGCCGTTCGATTCATGGTGTGAAAGTGTGAGCGTAAGATTTATCATCTTGTACATACTCATCATTATCCTGTTGTGAAAATAAATATTCGTTAATTGTGAATCCCGTGTCTATTATAACTTCATCATTAGCAGACAGCTTTCTGTTTTAAAACCTACCGAACCTGGGTTGAGAAACATAAGGCGATGCGGGTTTCCGGGACACAATACCTACCGGTGTGAATTGCCCGGAACCCCGACTAGTCCTATTACAAATGTGATGGCTAATCCTTTCAGGTTTGCTATTCTATAGAAGTGTCGCCGTGCGGTTTTATCGCAACAATGAGAACCGGTTGGACGGCCTGGGTGGCTTTTATACCCCGGGAAGCCGACTTTCGTTTCCATGCAAGGCAAAAACTAAAACGTCTGCCATTCCTTAGTTACCTGTAAGGGGACATCTCAGAAGATTTCTAAATTTTTGCTTTGCCTTTTTTTTTAATATCAAAAAAGAAAGCTTTTTAACTTGCATTGTCAGCTTTAATATATTTTTATCCTACTGATAGCATTCTTATACAATGACCTCGAACACCTGTGCGTCCCCCAAACAAAAATTCCATACCCCCATTTGAATAAAAAACAATAGATTCCCTTTGATGTATTGTCTATAACAATAGCCTAGAGAAATCGAACAATAGACCCCATTGTTTTATAATAAAAGATCTAATGTATTTCTATTCACTAGCTCCTTACGTACATACCCACTACTACTTGAAAGGGGTTATCCGTCTTTAACAACCAACAACTTGATGTGTCCATTGGCCATTACCATCAGGAGATCCACCAGTTATTCTATACCCAACAAAATTTGAAGTGGACTGCAGGAAATGCCATGGAAAATGTCAATTTTCCGATCTGAGGACAGCGGATACACCAACCGACTGATAAAAATCATGGCCAAGAAAGTGTTAGATTTTAAGGTTGGCTTGCCCCGTCATCATCCAGAATACTTTTTACCATCTCTTGTGAATGACAGTCGAGGGACATAAGTTTCTTTGGGAGCAGATGCGTCAATAGTACAATTCAATGAAGTTCCTGTGAAATTGGACATGACAGCATTCACTGCATACGATCCAAGAATCTCCAAAGTAGTCGCAGAAAGAATGCAGCATAGGACCAACCCTTTCCAAGGTGAACTGCAGGAGAATCAAGCAACCAGGTCAAGCAGGGATAGCGATAGGACGGGTAATTTAAACTGCTATGGCCTGAAGGTATTGAATTACCATCCTTCATGTAGTATCCCTCATCAACAGGAGGTTGAGAACCTTTGTACTTCACCTGAACAAGCTATTGCAGATGATCTATCCTGCTGTATATGATACGATTAGCAATGTATCCTTGTGAACGCTACAGGCCCTCTGGTTATTGCAAAAGTCTCTAAAAATTTCACACGATTTCCCATACGAGTCACAAAATTGTTATTACCGAGTTGTGCTCAACCTGGTTGTGACCACATTTTGCGGGACTTTCCTTGGAGCAAGTGTTGCGTATATGGAAATACTGGTCTGCGACATGATTTTGCAAGGTTGTTGATGAAAAGTAGTAAACACGAGTTCGACTTTGTTGTCGTTTCTTGGATACAGAGAATAGTATACTCGTAAGAATAAAAGATTTAACTTTCAATTAACCATAAACTACTATGTTGTTGGAGAAAAAAATCGAAGAATATTAAAGCGTCAACAAAACCATAAACAGAAATCAAAATCGATTGAACTAGGGGTAAAATAGGGCCAAAGGAAAGATTTAAATGGAGACTTTAGTAAAAGCACAAGATAATAAGACCAGCTAGGTGTTCCGGAAGAGTAAGCGTCTTCATCGACGACACCCGCCATGTAAATCTTGGTCACATCCAAGTAAGTATCAATCCTCAAAATGAAATCCGAGTCATCATTGTCATCACAACAAGTAAACACTTACAAGCAAACTCAAAAACGTCAATCTTCATATCACACAAACATAACGAATATTTCTCGATGATATCAAGATGGCGACCATAAAACTTGCCCATAGTCTTCATCAACCTGCATTTCTCGAATCCCTGTGCCGTAAGTTTATTCGTCAGCAGTCGACATATATCACGAAAATCGCGATATTCAGAGCAAGCCCTAGAATAATGAATCAACTGCGACATGTAAACACCATAGGATGGAGAAGCAGGGATGTTACTATCAAGAAAGGGAAAGTTCACGATCGGAAAATCTAAATCGTCACGTTTATCATACAGGTTAATAGTAAGTTGGCCGTGTTGGTCATAGTTTAAGTAAAGATCGAGGTAAGAAGCTGATGTAGGAGAGTCTGTTGTGTCTTTAATCTCAAGTTCAGTAGGGTATATGCGATCGACTAGGTCAGCAAACTTAGGTATGGATATGAACAGCTTCCTCTTCCCCATGGTAATCTGTACCTGGAGCGTGTACGTACAGCAAGGGAATAGACTAGCTAACGATCAAGTAAATTGTGACATCCATCAACGAGAGGCTTATAGTGGTCGACAAGTTAGCTTGAGCGGTGCCCTATAAGCCAGTTATTCCTAGAGTCTGCGCGCAACGGGTCACCGGTAACTGGTGATTTAAGACGTCTCGGCCCATGTCCTGGCGCATTAAGAAACACCAAATTCTGCTAAGTGCATTACAATTTTTTTTAAATTTAAATCAATGATATAGTTTTAAAAAATGACTACTCAAAAAATGTACAAAATCGAAATTTTACTAGCAAAGCACATGGACGAAATATTAAGTGGTTTCGTCCCAAATCGACCTATTCGTCCCAAAGGTATGCACATTCGGGAGGCTCCATTTGGCTTTAAAGCGGGTTTTTGTAAAAGGGGATTCTTTAGTTTTCGTGTCACTGCAACGCACAAAATCAAATTTTCAAAACCATCTATTTACAAAATATCGAATTACAACCAATTATCTGTCCGAGACACTTCGGTACAAATCATACTCTGCATAAGACAATTCGGTATCCACCAAAACAACTCTGCGAAGAAAATGTGTTTTTATGGAGGAGAAGATTAGATTCCCGGTCCTAATTTCTCGTCGTACTCCACATTTTTCGCGTCAATAACAATTATTTATTTGATACAAACAACGATATTTGATATTAGAAAACTCGATCCAATTTCGTTATCGACTTTAACCGCCGATTCCACCAACTCCAACATTAAATGCAGCTTCCAAGTCTAATTGACACTGGTGACGAGAAATTCCAAAGAGAAGGTGGCAGTATTAAACCAAGTCTGGTGTGCTTACCTGGTAACTCTGGTCTCCATCAAAATTAAACCATCTTTACGAATTATTTTGGCGTCTTCGGAATCCACTAAATCTCTTTTCTCACTCGTGCCATTATCTTAAACCTGTTGAAGTTGGTCATTACCATTCAGAAGAAGTAAGTTTTGAGAATTGGCACATGGTCACTGGTTTGGTAGTGGCAGTCTTACCAAGGATATGTTCTAAATATAATCACTTTAAACTGTTCATAGAAGAATCTGTCCCAGCAACTGGCAATACTTTATAGTAGATGATAAAATGGCATCCAATAAAAGTAGACGTTTAAACACGCGTGTAAACCTGCCTCTAGTTTCGTCCCTCGAGAACCCTGCGTGATGTTGAGGGCAGAACTTTATCAAAGATATCTGGTATATGGTACCGATATATAGGCATGCAATTTGGCGTACTTTATGTTCCCCAATCATCCCGGTTCCCAGCAAAGTCTTATCCTTGAGACCGATATGATGAAACCCCCACAAGTAATCTCGGAACGGACTCTGTGCCTTTTTCGGAACTGGTTCAGCAACCTGGCTTACGGCGTTCAGCGAGAAGAAGACACTACAGGGCTTAGCACTGTGTCTCTGGGAGGCCAATGTCAATGTCCACATGGTCATCTACCAGGAGATCCAAGCTTTATTATTATTTTTTAAATTTTAGTAATTTATAAATATTTTGTGTCCGGTGGGACGTATTGATCAGGATCCACTATGTAGACATCCAGTTATGACCAGAAGGTTTGCACTCAACTGTGGCTTGTAATGATGTAATTAATCAGTATTAGATTAATCGATTGTTGAGCGAGACTCAGAGGAATGCAAGGCATTCTTATATATCAAACTGTTTCGGTCTCGTGTTACAGTTGAAATATATATACACTTATACCGAATTTAATAGGACGGATAAAAAAAAGTGCATGATCTTTCCAATACACGTTTGGCCTATTTTTAAAAATATTTAAACTTTCGGCGTTCACCACTTAGATGGTAAATTGTTGCAGTTGTTGATTACACGATGTACTGCAGCCTCTAAAATGCACACTCACATGGAATACGCAGGGAGTCTTGGGGGCCTTAAATAATAAAAGAATGTAACAATAAAACCAAACCAACCAACCCCGAACATTAAACTAATTGATAGATACACACGTTCTGGTTACCTGCTGCGCCCCCATTGCATGATCGTAGAAGGCGATTGAACTTGGGATCTTATATTTTCAATTATATTTCTAAACAACTTTCTCCTTCCTAACGTCTCCCTTGAAACAACCTCACTTTTGGCTTTAGTGGAGTGTTCTCCTCTGTGAGGAAGGCTATGGGCTCTGTCCCCAGGCCGAGACATTCTACTCCCAATCTGATTAAAATCATATCTTGATCACTGCGCAAAATTCTCTTTGCTGCGTTCAGATCTGAGATAATCCCATAGGGAGTCATGTCACGATGACCTTTCGCATTAGCCAATCAAATTACTACGGTCAGAATCTTGACAATGAAATGTTGAGGCGACAAAACTTGCATAAACGCATTTGTCCGTTTAGTCATTTCGTCACCAAAACGTTCATGTGGAATAATGTGACGAAATGGCTTGCTGCAAGATGATAGGTCGTTGGAAAATTATTTCAGTGTCAAGTCAAGAGGCGACAAAGGTCATCTGAACGTGACCTTTTAAGGTCATCTGAACGTGACCTTTTATGGGATGTTATCAGATCCTTGTAAAACGGAGTGAGAATCAATCGGATTGTACTGTCAGAATCTTGACAGTGAAATTTTGAGGCGACAAAACTTGCATAAACGCATTTGTTCGTTTAGTCATTTCGTCACCAAAAAGTTCACGTGGAATAATGTGACGAAATGACTTGCTGCAAGATGACATCGGGCGAAAGTTATTGGAAATTATTTCGGTTAAATAAAGAGGCGACAAGGTCATCTGAACGTGACCTCTTATTGGACGTTGTCATATCCTTGTGAAACGGAGTGAGAACAAGGATCTGTATTCTAATCAGGTTGTTTCTACTTCCTGCTTGACATTAAGCATTATGGAAGTGGAACGACTGGTTTGCCAGTTATCGGTATAATGTGACCGGGTGGGGTGTTCTGCTGGTGACCTTCGTCAGTATACTTCAGTGTGGAAGCCTTTTATTTGGCGATTACGCAAGCTTTGTCGCCTCAAATATTCTGAAAGTAGTAATTTGATTGGCTAATGCAAAAGGTCATCGGGACATGATCCCATATGTTGTGATATTGTCAGATCCTAATGCAGCAGGGGGAAGTTTACGGAACGGCGCCGAGATAAAGATATGATTTTAATTAGATTGTTATACATACTTGCATATTTTGAATATTCTGTCATTTTAACAGGGAAACTTTTGGCGACGTAACATTCGAATGGTTGTCATGTGTATGAAATCGTTAGCGGTAGTATTTAAATCCTATCAGATGTTATTTTATCATAATTGTCATTTGTAGGACTGAAAAGCAATGACCAAGGGAATCCTGACTATGTGTCTTGCATCAACATGGGTTACAACAGCAGCAGTACAAGTGGTATTGATGGGGCACCAAATCGGAACAATTGTCTATGTCACGTTTTTCCAACTTCCTCTGTAGTTTCACTAAACTGTGTCCAGGTCCTCATTGAAATGGAACGGTCTTGTTCCTTGGAGACTTGAATTTCAAAGATTGGTCGGACCTCGCCTTCAGAGTCCGGCTCCTCAATCAAATCCGCCCTGAAACTGTCCAATTTAGTGTCCAAATATTGTCGAAACGGGGAAAACGCTTGTATGGCCACTAAACCTGTGCCTGCTGAATTTTGCGAGATAGGTGCCGAAGGCGTGTTATTAACTTCGGAATTAGGAATATCTTTCTCACTCATGTTAACAGGTCAGGTGTATCACTATAGCGTCTGTCGAGGTGCGCTGCAAAAGCTCAAATGACGAACGTACCTAGTACACCTGTACAACTCACCTGTATCACAGGTAAAGAACGTGCGCCTCGCACCACGTTACCTGATACGCTCAATGCCCTAACCCCACACGTGACCCTCACTGTAAACACAGTGTAAAACGTAACATTGATAAATTCAATTAACCTTTTGGAGGACGCACCTTAGACAAAGTCATAACACAGAGAAGTGGTTACCTTGATAAACTGGAATATGGAGATTGTGTGCGAGCTGATTGAGGATTTTTGATAGCTACTGAAATCCAGTAATTGACTTGTTACTATAACATGTTGTTTTAATATATACCATTAGTAAAAACAGTTGATATGGCCAAATTCTTAAAAGGCCCAATATATGTAACTTCAGGGGAAAATTCTGAAAAAAAATCCAGTTGATAACCATGCAAAAATAAGCCTAAAACGAAGTAAACCTGAGCGGTAACTAACAAGAAACTCTGGACAAAAAAATCCAAAGAATTGAAAATAATTTAGGTGGGGCCCACTTCAACAACAAACCAAATGTAGAAGATTGTTTGAAATGGACGCGTGTTTACAAATATCGTGTTTCAACTGCTGCTGTACCGGTAACCACGAAAGAATTCATCTTGAATATTGCTGATACCAGTTAATCTTAACTAAATCTATAAACATGATCAGTTGTTGGGTTTTATCACTGTCATTTGCTTGCTGCACAGATACATCCTTGTGTTTGTGGGGACATTTTATTTCCAACATTCTTCTTCATGGTCAACACCCTCTTTCACTTACTCTTTCCTGGAAAGATCATACGAGTTATATCCACAGATTTTCCGAGCAAGATTATCCGGAGATATTTGAAAATTTCCTGGTCAACACATCATGTGCTTTGGTCGATGTTATCCTTCCAACTCTATGTATGTACCAAAGTGGACTGATCACGAGTGATTTCTTCAAGAGCATCAGACTGGTGTTTGGAACAAGCATATGAATCATAAATATATTCAGGTAAATCTTTTGAATCTTGAAATGTTGATGGGAGTACAGGAAACTTCCTCACAACATTCTCTACATGTGCAACTACAGGAACCTCTACTTGGCCAATTGGCCGTCAGGTTTGGAGCTATTTCTTTTGGTTTCAAGCCACTTCCTGCACTTAAACCGGGTATGTGAGAACCCACAGTGGGAACAGACAAGCTTGTGTGAACAGCCACCACATTGTTCGTTCTTGTTGTATCTGTAGCACGTAAGGGGTTTGTCTTGACGGGGAGATCGAAAGGGCGTCCGTGATCCTTTGTTGTGGAAACGGCGCGAGTCATGATTATCTGAACCCGGGTATCTAGCGTGTAAAGCTCGTTAGCTGGTTCCACAAAAGTTCGGGGGACGATTCCCGCATGCGACGGAAATTGGTATCGTTGCAAAACCAATTGCCACCACACATCGAACAACGTTCTGGTAGGTAGCAAGATGTTCGCGCAAATCTGGATTATGTTCACGTAACACCGATGAAAAAATGTTAAACGCATCTGTCCAACGTGCTATATCAAGAAATCGCCTACGTGGTTGAGGCAACTGGATAAATCCAGCTCCATTTACCTGTAATTGGTTAGTGCGCGATGTGTCATTGTTTTGGTCGATTAGGGTATCCATGTCCACGATCTTTCCGGAAATAATTTTTCCCCTCAATTCATTTGTAACATAACGGTTTAACGGGTGGCACAATGCCGGAATTTTGAGGTAACCCACCTGTTGCCTGTGCCTGCACCTGAGCTGGTGCCCCTAACGCCGCGGAAGGGACTGCTGTTGTAGTTGTTGCACTTGGTGGTTGTGTTCATTGGTAGCCCCGGAATCAATTTGGCCACTTCCTGGAAGCAAATCTGTCTTGTCTTTGAGTTTGTAAAGCAGACATCACTGCTTCTGTAACTGTCTTTGAAACGACCGCTACCAGGTCCATTATGTTGAGTTGATTAGCCACTGGCACTGTGGCTGGTGTCATAGAATCGCATGGAATGGCGACAAACTGCCTGTATCTGGGGGTCGTAGTTACAGGCTAGTCATCAGGTGGTGGTACCGGAACCGCATTCGTTTTGGTCCCTTGCTGGCAGAAGAACCCTGAGTAGATGGTTGCCTTTTATGTATTCTGAGCTGTGCCTGAAAGATACAATTGGCAGGCGTAACACTACGGATGACCACTAAAATACATATATATCCTATACCATACCTCTCCACCATTGCTCTATAACTGAAACATGTTTTGATTTCCCCAGTACAATCACATATTCATTTATTCCAGTGATTCTGAGAACATGGTGGAAGCATTAATTAAGTGCTATATGTCGAGTAAATAGCAGTTGGATATACATGTATGAATCCATATATGTATCAAGATAACTTTTAACATACAGTATCGTGGGAACATGAATTACAGCAACGCAGATAATAAAGAATGGCAGATCTACGCCAGTGCCTACAAAATCGTTCAATATAATTAATTAAGGTAGATAGCAAGACTGCTGGGTCGTAAGTGTAAAATTCATGCAAAATAAATTACCAACCATAAGTATAAGGAGAGTAACAACACCGACATATCCCGGATACTACACCGGGAAGAATGTTTGCCCAAATTATATTAATAATGAAGTAATTAAGTCAGATAAAACACTCAGCTTCATGACACTACACCAGTAAAAAATATATTTCAATTAAATTAACTTTATTTTAAATAGGACAGTTACAACACTGTCAATAACATCAATATTACAACTCGCCATTAGCTAGGTGTGTGCATGCCTGCATGATTGCTAGGCGAAGGCTACGGTAAAACTTTTTGGTGCCCGTTTTATTTAAATGGCAGCCATTCTGAAGAAAAAGGTCCAGTGGACTGTTGAAAAGTCGACGATGGGACCATAGATGGAGGTGATGTTGTCCTGTGAACAACGCCTTGTTGGCCGATACCCTACGGGACTCGTATTGTCGAGAGTTCATGCCTCGAGGTCGTGGAAATATCTCGCATGCTTAAACATCAGTGCCTTAATTATCATGCAAATGTCTGGCAAAATTAAAAATATGGTAGGCCAGTTGATCTGGACAAATAGCATCGTTGCACAAACAGCTGCCGGCTACCTGAAGAACAATGATATGTGGTTGGAAAATGCGTATTTTCCTTTCAACAGATGAGTCAGTTTTTAATCTATCAACAGTAGCTCCGCTGATCCCCAAGTCATCAACAATACACTGTGAGAGACCGAACGATTCCAAATCATGTTCATGCACATATTCAAACAGCCTACGTATGAAACCAAGACCCAAAATCAACACACGCGGGGTCAATGTAGTGATGCCAAGAAAATTTTGCAAAGTATATATTTAAATTCAAATCCAGGGGGATAAATCGACGCCAATCCCTCAAGGCAAAGTTGAGAAATAAACCTTGCATGTTAAAAATTCCGTCAGCTTCGCAGCTATTGCGTTCTCCTGATCACCAAGATATTCAAGTCGCAGTTTGATAATGTTGCGAAATACGATAAACTTTAAAAAAAACTTGGAATATATGAAAACAGTATCAGTGTTAACAATATGTTCATGGCGCGCAGCAAAATGTCTCTTCCCATAATCCTTTGCTGCATTTACAAAGGGACATTACTCAGCTGACTAATTTCCATATTAGCTAAAGGGAAATAACTCTTATATCTATTATCCACATTATTGTAATGAAATGTTGTGCAGGCCTCTTGAGGCATAAATTAAGCCAAGTGCTTAGCTGCCTTATATATATATTATTACCACTTGTGTTTTAAAAGTATTTTCAATTATCAATGTGAACTATATATTATTACATATGCTTTGAAAAGAATAGAGGGAATGAACATACCTATTTCCTAAATGTGCTGTTCCACTGGCAAGCTGTACTGGTCGAACTTGTTTCTGTCGGTCCTGTCTTTACTGCTCCACTTTGAATAAAAGTGCCGCAGTGTCGCAAGTCTAAATGCAGAAAAAACTATATATATAAAAATAAGAAACTACAATCTGTCATAGATTGCTAAATCATTTTCAAAATAAATATAGATCATTGATTTAAGTGCAAGACACCATATGCATGAAACGTTAATGGGATGTTGAAAGATACTTGTTTGTTGTTAGTTTTACCGTTAAGTGGTAAGACAGCGTACATCTTTTCTTATTTACATATCAATAACAATAATGTTCTGAGCATATAGAAATGCGTTCGGAAGGCAACATCATTGACTAACACCAAAATAAGCAGGACAAATATTTGACTTGCCCAGCCATACAATTGCAAACTGTTTCATTGTCTCTTTCCAGGTACACGAGTCACGATGTCAATATGTGAGCATAGTGGTAGCAATGTGTTTTGAATTTACTGTATACATTTTAATAGATACAATGAATTTACCCAGATCTGTAAACTGGTGATTTCATCATCACATATGTACACGACAACGTAAACACTGCCCCCCCCCTCATAATTAATATGTTATGTATAAAGAATAAAGATTAAAACATATAAAAACCAAGACAACTGTTTGTATGGAACCCACAAATCAACAGTCCTTCTTGATCCATTTTTTTCAGACATTTCTGGGTTTTTCTTATTTGACAGTATTTTGGAAGTTTACTTTTCATATTTTCTCTTCCATGATATTTGACTAGAAGGTCAGCCAGACATGACATCTATAACCACTTGGACGTGTCTATATTATTTATTTTGCGATCATTTACAATGATTTGTGATTAGAACATTCTGTGGTAGCTTCCTCTGGTCTAACATGTACACCATACCAGCCATACATAATTCTCAATCTGATTGAAATCATATCTTGATCTGCGCGCCGTTCCGTAAACTCCTCTCTGCTGCGTTGAGATCTGAGATAATCCCATAGGGGGTCATGTCCCGATGACCTTTCGCATTAGCCAATCAAATCACTACTGGCAGAATCTTGACAGTGAATTTTGAGGCGACAAAGCTTGCATAAACGCATGAGTCCGTTAAGTCATTTCGTCACCAAAAATTTCATGTGAAATAATGTGACGAAATGACTTGCTGCAAGATGACGGGTCATTTGAAAATTATTTTAGTGTTTAGTAAAGAGGCGACAAAGGTCATCTGGACGTGACCTCTTATGGGATTATGTCAGATCCTTGTAAAACGGAGTGAGAACAAGGATCTGTATTTTAATCAGATTGACATAATTCTTTGATATTAGGTTCAACATCGATGTGACAAACACCAGTACATCTTTTATGTTACTTATGTATTCTTTGGTGAAGATAGACGTCAAATCTGGCCAAGCGCTGATCGTTCCATCCTTCACTTCTATTGTATGGATCAGGTAAATATTGGGTTCCGTACCGTTCCTTCGCCGTTATGTCTAACCGATTAGCATATGCGGAATAAAGATATGATTTATGACGAGCAATTTCGACTTTCTTTTTCAGATTGGCCATGACACCTCAGCTTTCTTGCTCACTATTTTTTTCGCATAGAACTTGGAATGAGGTTTGTACCTGAACATGAGCGCAAAACAAATCTCGCGTTTTGCTTGCTTGATTATATGCTATTTGTTTAAACGCTAATTACACTTTTGAAAATTACTTTTTGAATTTGCAAGTAAACTGCTAATAGATGGTCATATATTCTGAAGGCAAATTAGGACCAATAACATTGTTGTAATTTATTACACTTTGAAAGTGATAGCAATATGCGGAGGACCTTGAAAGGTCTTGGCACAAAAAGAACAAAAGCTACAGTTTATAAATGTCTAGCTAATTGAAATGCATCAGATTCTTTGTCAAGATACTTCGGTGTGGGAGCACTTTAAATCAACAAAATATCCAGACAATCGCATGAAGGCTTACACGAACATATCGCAGCCTCCCAAATTCACACGCTCTCAACACACACACCAACCCACCCACATTGCAAACACCGGGAGGTCGTTAATAGGACGTGAAAACAGTCAACCATCCAATCAAAAATCTTGTTAGGACATAGTACCTCTACTCTACAAAATACGAAATTTATGTCATAGCTTACGAAGGTTTATTTTTGTGAAAATGAATCTTGTTATAGATATTTTCCTACTTTCAAGTTTCAACATGGACAGATCAACAGAAGCTAGTCGCTTCTGTTGCTTTATCCAATTTATCGGATGCTAGCCTATTCAACATAACAAAAGAAAATTCCATTATCCACATATTCTGCTGCTTACAAAGAATTGGTCTCCAACAACTTAGGTGTGTTCCAAGTGCTTGCATGATGCAAGCAAAACTCTAGCCAATATTCACTGGAGCCGAGGAGACGCATCACATTGTCAACGTTCTCGGTCTTGTCCTAAATTGTAATATAGCAGAAGTACATTTTACATAACATGACAAGACACACAAGAATGCTTATTCCATACTACTACTGGTCACAACTGTCTCTGCTTTAGGCATTCATTTTGAGGGGAGTGCAATTGAGTTAAAATGTGGCAATCAAGAAATAAAACGAAAGTGTCCAGAATAAACTTGACTCCCATAACTTTACCATAGATTGCTATACGGAAAACAAACTTTCCCAAATTTGATATTCAACATAGAATATATTCTGTTAATAGTCCAAACACTTTCAATCATGCTGAGTTCTTACTTTGAGCTCATATTTTAAAACAAAATATTGACATCATCTTCAACAAGATGCTCAATATACAACAAATTCCTCGGTAATGAAAAGGAGGTAGAAACGGAAGAATGCAGAGAAGAAAGGCTGGGGACAGATGTATAGAGAGGAGAGGAGAAAGGGGCAGAAACACGAGCATAGGAGAGAGCAGAGACAGAATGTGGTATAGGAGTAAGGTCATGTGTAGAAAATTTGACAGAAGCAGATAAAGAAGGGGCATTGGCGGAGGTACTGGGCATGGTTTGGGCTAGATATAAACCAGGTGTGGGAACAGGAAGAGTGAGTAGAGGAAAGGGCATAGAAAAGGAGAGGTTGAAGAGACAACGGATGCAGTGGAAGTTACAGAGGATGGGATGGTAGCAGGCTGTTCACTTTGAGGTCTGATATCGTATTGTTGCTGGCATGCTCTAATCAGTTTACACAGCCGCGCCCTCCAAAACTTCTCCCCACCTTGAATTGAAAGGTAAAACTTTTTTCCTCCAAGAAACATTATAATCATGCATTTATGAGAAATCTATTCTTTTTTATTTGCATATCACGTAATGACTATGGTACATGTTTTCTTTTTCTTTTCATGACATGACATCTAATAGTTTGTTCCTTCTCAATTTTTTTCTTTTATAGCTTACACACTCGAGAGGTCCCAAAGTAAACACCTCGGAAAGACCTAATAGTACCTTTAGGATGGTTTACAGATACAAATGGTAAGCAAATGTCTCTCCACCAAGCGGACATGTTCTCTGGTTTGAACCAATTTCTTGCATCTTCTTTTGCTGGATTAACAGTATGTAGTAAGAAGCTAACACAAAAATATTAGTTGACTTTGTCCCTCATTTTGACCAAATGTAGCATGTTAAATTTGATAGAACTTAAAACATTTATGTACATGTTGATGTCAGGTCTACCTCGGATGTAAATAAAATTGTCTTAAGACATGTTTTTCCTTTTGCAATGAATATTTGTGTCCCATAAACTTGAAAAATGGTATGTCTCCATTTCAGCTACTCAATAGAAAATGTTTGCTTATGTCCTATATGAACATGCCTAACTACTTAATTTGCTGTCCATAAGATATTAACAAAAATGAAAACAATACAAAACAATAAAATATTAATTTTATATTGATATTTTCTATCAGTCATGGTAATAACGAAGCGGTAACAAAATCATAATCCGAACTCAAAATCGATTAAACCAGGGGCAAAATATGAACAAAGGAAAAATTAACTCTATGGAACTTCTGAGGCAAACATATATTAATCAGTGACAACTGAGCATTTTACAGAGCGAGCTATTCCTTACTTGATATGGCATTCTGTAGTCCACCGATAGCGGTCAAATTGACCTCATTTCATGAACGTCCATATACCCACAGTCCTTAGCCATTTAATCTGTAAAAACAATGCAATATGCCTGAATCGCTCATCTGTACCAGCAGCTGAGTTTAAGAACATATGCTGTTCATTGTTATGGATTCATTTGAAGTTCAAAGCAGATTTAGTTTGATTATTTGGACCGAAATAAAAATTTAAACTCTGTTGGTCTCGATCTCCCAATGTAAACTTTAACACGTTTACATGTCCATTATTTTGATCAGCACGCATCCAGACCATGATACCCCGCTTTGTCGGTTTCATTAGAACATACAGTTTGAACCCTAGTCTCCCTGTGTACCCTATTATGGCCTCGTCAATGCAAACACCACGTTCGAAGTAATCTGGTCCACGAGTACATGTCACAAGTATGAAAATATCGACAGAGATTAAAACCATTGTCCAGTGATTCTTTCGGATATGGTCGTTGGCCTAAAAAGGGAGGTCTCTGGTCCAATACATGTGTTTGACTGATGCTGAAACAAACCCCATTACAATATGAAATCCGAAATAGGCTAGACTTTCTCTGCCATTCGTTGGTCTGCAATTTTCATCAGGTTTCCCCCTTCGTTTTTCCTGGGCATATCTGTTCGTTTCCGCTGCAATATGAACGGAAAATGAAATTGAAACAATCCAGTTCTGTTTTCTCGGCAAAAAAAAATGTTACAGGGCCCGGATTTTTCCTGAATTCTGCTATAAATAGCATCGAAAAAAATATTGATACAAACATTTTAAAATTTCATCAAATATTTTGAAAAACTAGACCAGTGTTTTTTTATAAGTTAGTCCATTCCGGTTCACACACCGTCCAGCAGCTTCTAAGCCAGGGCGAAAGTGGTCCACAAGAGCAGCAACATTCTCATCTCCAAAGCCTAAACATCAATCAGTAGCAACTAAATCAAATACTAGGCTGTATTAGTTTGTAACATAACCTAGTATACAATTCGAAATTAGTGATATAGTTCCACGAAGAAATTTAAACAAAAATTCAAGTTGAAGTCAGTAATCAAATCATCTTGAATGTACTGCACATAAATTAATTGATTAATACATGTTATCGATATGCAGTAATGCATGGATCCAATTTGATTATCATTTTATAGATATTTTTTGTACTTAGCTATGAGGTTGAAGATACTGCTGTGATTTAAATCCCTGGGTTTTCCATATAAAGCGTCTGTTTAGAGCAACCAGAATAGTGTCAATGAAACGTTGACGTGCTGATATGAAAAAAATCTCAGTTGATTCGATATTCTAGAGCCTGCTCTAGGTATCGTGATTTTCGTGATCGATGTCGACTTCCGACACAAACTAATAACACAAGGATTCGAGAGATGCAGGTTGATCAGAACTATAGGCAAGTTTTATGGTCGCCATCTTTGTCTCATTGAGAAATATTCTGTATCTTCAAGTGATATGAAGATGAACGTTTTTGAGTATGCTCATTAGTGTGTTTACTTGTTGTGATTGACAATGATAACCAGTTCTCGCTTGAGAACTTGATGTTTACTTTGATGTGACAAAGATTAACATGGCGGGTGTCGTCGATGAAGCAGAAGACGCTTACTCTTCTGGAACACCTGGTCTTATTCGCTTGTGCTTTTAATCTTTCTTTTGAACTACCCCGTAAACTACACAAATCTTGACATCAGTGTATGATGTACACTGTTCTGTCTTTATATTTCCTGTAACCTAACCGGTGTCCAATAATTTTCTAATGTTTTGTAGATCCATATCAGAACGTAGGTTGAGACGGATTGTGACTGCACTGTCGGTTTTGTGCCCTGAAGTACGAATTCTTTGATTGCAAGTTCCTTTAATATTCCATTTCATGGCACACCTGCACCGCGCGTGTCCACAACATCTCCCCTTTGCATATATTCATCTCATTGTCTGTTCCATCATTACGGGGAAAAAAAGAAAAACAATAAAAAACATGGCGAAGGTTAAAAAAAAAATCAGAGAATACCTAAGCGTCAACAAAACCATATTCCGAACTCAAAATCGATTAAACTATTACGTTTATCGTATATCGCAAATGAGATACTTGTACTCGCAGTCGAATATATATATAGGTTATTAAACAAAACAACAAACACAGTACTGATAGATATGGCCACGGTGTTTTTTATTTGCCAATTCGATAGGGCGTCAATAACGGCCCACAAGTCAATAGGCGTCAATAACTGCCTATACAAGAGAAGGGCGTCAATAACGGCCCACAAGTCAAGAGGCGTCAATAACTGCCTATACAAGAGAAGGGCGTCAATAACGGCCCACAAGTCAAGAGTCGTCAATAACTGCCTATACAAGAGAAGGGCGTCAATAACGGCCCAACTGGCATCAATACCAGTACAATAAACAAATATAATTACCAAGCAAGTTGACTGAAAATTAAGACATAAGTTGATCAAGGAGTATCCAATGATCATGCCATATTATGCTAATTGAACTTAAATGTGAATAAAATATATATATAATTGTTCACTGCAACGATGTTAGCGAAGTCCTGCCGCACACGCTTTAAAGCATTCAAAAGTTTGTGATGTAAATCGTTAAAGCGCGGAACAAACACAATCATTATACCAACCAAATGAACTGCCTGGTTTTGAGTGATCGCTTCATACTTTTTATTATGTAAAGTCTCCAGCAGCAGAAATTGAATCCTTCATGAGACATTGGCAGGAACAATCCTAGCGCCTGGAAGAGAAAGAAAACCAGCGCAAACACTATTCAAAAATTAAATTAGGGTCAGGGTGGGAGGGTTTGCTTGTACACCGTGACTGGTAAGAACCGAAAGGTCACTTCCGGTGAAAAAATAAAGGTCAACGGGATATGTATCCGTTATAAGGGAGGCAACTCGAATTACTAATAAACGCACGCAAAAATATATAAAATATTGTTCGTTGAAATAACCCAAGTTATTCAGGAGTAATAACTTGTATTATTAAACAAAACAACAAACACAGTACTGATAGTTATGGCCACGGTGTTTTTTATTTGCCAATTCGATAGGGCGTCAATAACGGCCCACAAGTCAATAGGCGTCAATAACGGCCCACAAGTCAAGAGGCGTCAATAACTGCCTATACAAGAGAAGGGCGTCAATAACGGCCCAACTGGCATCAATACCAGTACAATAAACAAATATAATTACCAAGCAAGTTGACTGAAAATTAAGACATAAGTTGATCAAGGAGTATCCAATGATCATGCCATATTATGCTAATTGAACTTAAATGTGAATAAAATATATATATAATTGTTCACTGCAACGATGTTAGCGAAGTCCTGCCACATGGACCATGAAAATGAAATTCATTCTCATGGGCCACCGCCACAAGTTAGGAAGACGAAGTGGGGAACAGAGCTAACAACAATACCCCACATGGCAAAAATTCTCCGATATTCAAATTACTAAAATGCAGATTAAGATTAAGGGAAGATTCTCTCACTCCAAAAAAACATGCGCTCAATCGCACCCTGTATACAATTAAGAAATAGATCATTACCTAGGTAGGTAAGATGTACATTGTCTTCCTCAAATAAACCAACTGTATTACCCTGAATATCTGGGTATCTAATATATCCACCCCCCAAATCAAGCACTTGCCTAGCCACTTCTCTATTGACCCTGGCACGAGAACGATTGGCAGCTGGCACATTCTCCAACTTAACCGTGGTAGCATCTGTGACCACACAATTAAGGTAGAAGGAAGTATTCCAGCCAAATAGCGAATTTCCATGCAGATGTGTTCCCTTAAATTGAGGGCCCCAACTTCAATCAAATCGTTTGCCCCATAATGCAAAATCAACATATCTGGAGCACCTCTTGGATTAACCATATCCTGCACCTGCGAAATTACCGAGTCCCATCTCATCCCGCTTTGTCCCCGCCAACACAAGTTACAGCTCCTCCGTTGTAACCCCAAATTACGACCACCAGGCCTACTTGCCGCATGAAACGAGGCTCGTTTGACTATGGATGAGCCCACTATGTAAATAGACCGTCTGTGATTTCCTGAAAACTTAAGGCTAAAGTAAGCCCATGTATTTCAGTAAAAATGACTGTAAGCCGACACTATGAGGACGAAAAGAAATAAATGCATGGACATGATAGCTAATTAAAGTGTTATGGTAAGTTTTAACCAGCTTATAACTGAGGAGCAAGGAGAAACCAGTGCTCATGGTTAATATTTTAATTATTGAAAATCAAGGAGCAAGGAGAAACCAGTGCTCAAGACCAATGTGACTAGACTAGAGCTTAAACATACAGTTCTCTGGTATTCTAATGTAACGCTTAAACGTATCGGAACTCCATCGCCCCAACGACTGAATTTCCCCTTCTGAAAACCCCTTGTTTGCTGCCTCTGTAGCAGCCCCTATCCGAAATGAATGAGTTTTATACTTGTTAACATCCAAGCCTATGAAAACTAAAGTCTTTTTCAAGACCGCTGCAAATTGATATCTAGACAGAGGAGAGTGGTCAAAATGGGAGAACAGGGGGCCAGGGTTTCTATGCCTAACAGCTAGGTACTGCTCGAGATGCTGAACTGGACAAAAACCTCCTTCGATACTTGGAATACATACGACGCACCCTTTTCCCTCTTGGTCAGTTTTTGAAAAACGAAGAGCAATTTCTAATATGCTTCCTATCTTTAAATCTTGCAACGACACGACCCTATGAAACATGCCTGCTTTATTTACGGCTAACTCTCCTACTCTAAAGAACCCAAAGAATGCTATCAAAAATGCTGCAGAAAACAATTTTGACTCAAAAGTAGAGCTACAAACCAGAGGCAATGCCCTCAAGATCCTTACTAATATATCACAGGTGATAGGGGCCCTCATATCCTTTGATTTCTTTTGCCTACGCATACCTGCTAGCATTTTCTTAACCAGAAAATTGTTCAAGATATCTACCCCTGAATGGCCTGAACATTTAGCATGAAAGCTTATACCGGCTAAATAAGTATTGACGGAAGCAGGAGACCTCCCTTTATCTGCCATATACAATACAAAATTCAGAATCTGACTCGAAGAAGGGGGCCAAGTCTTTGGAAGGCCACTCTCTATAACAAATGTTTCGAACATATTCAAACCTGTTTGATAAGCTTCAGCTGTATTCTGAGAAATAGAAGAAGAGATCAATTCAACAAACTTGCCCCGAAACTGCTCCAAAATGCCTGGGGGATAACTGTGGGGTGTTGATCGGCCTCTGGAGCCAATTCCCTGAATCTCGACCACTGAAAACGTGACAAAGCATCTGCAATTGAGTTGTCCTTGCCTCTTACATGCCTAGCTTTTATCTGAATATTACTCTTAATACAAAGCAAAACCAAAGGACGAATGAGTGACATAACATTGACTGAGTGAGAAGTTGAATTATTGATTATCTCCACTAATGCCTGGTTATCGCAGTGCAGCAAGATCTTTTTGTAACAACATTCCTTCTGCCAAGTATATAGTGCTATAGCTATTGGAATCAACTCCAAGAATGTTATATCTTTGAGTATTGGTAACCCATCCCAACTACTAGGCCATTTAAACACCAACCAATGATTTCCAAACACAGCACCACAGCCCAATTCAACATTTCCTGCACTATCTGTAAATAGTTCTAAGTCATTGCTAGAAATCCAGTCCTGATCGAAGAAATGGAAAGTACCATTAAAATTCTGAAAGAACTCTAACCAAACTTTCATGTCCTCTTTGGACTCTTTTGACAATCGAATGTAGTGGTGTGGCTGTGATGCTCCTGCTAACAGACCATACAATCTCCTAGAAAATGCTCTGGCACCTGGCATGGCTTTGACACAAAAGGCTAATTTACCTAACAAACTTTGTAGATCTTTTAATTGGATCTTTGAAAGCGCAAGAAAGTCTGTTAACACCAAAGACAACTCCCGAACTTTGCCTTGTGGCACTCTAACAACTTGCTCGACAGTGTCTATTTCCAAACCTAAGAACACTAAACAAGTAACTGGGCATTCAGTCTTCTCTTCCGCAACAGGTACACCTAATCTGAGACACACATCATCAAATTTATCCATGGCTTGATTACAAACACTATCGTCTGCCTTACCCCCAAATAGAAAATTATCCAAATAATGCTCAATGGAGTTGCTTCTACATTCCCTACGGACTAACCACTCTAAAAAGGTTGCAAATTTTTCAAAAGTTGCACATGAAATACTACAGCCCATTGGCAAACACTTGTCAACATAATACTCCTCACCTACTTTTATTCCTAATAAATCGAAATCCCCAGGTGAAATGGGCAGCAAACGGAAGGCTGATTTTATATCTTTTTCCCCAACAAGGCCCCTTTGCCAAGCTTTTGAACCATTACCATTGCTTGATCAAAAAAAGTGTAATGAACTGAAGTAAGGGACTCATCGATGAAATCATTCACGCTATCGCTATCGGGATATGACAAGTTTTGAATAAGTCTCCAACCCCCAGTTTTTGACACAAACGTAAGTTTGAGTCATTGGTATTACCCTGGGAGGTAGGCGACAAAATCTACGATGCCCTCTGGCGGACACTTCGTTTTGACCAATCACAACATTGCTCTACAGTAACTCCGTTATTTTATGCAGTAAATATATGTTAAAACTTGTTCAACTTCATGATAGAAAAAAAAGTTCAGTAAATTTGTTCTATAAAAAAAAATCAGCTTTTAGTTCGTAGTATTTTTGAAGCGAACAGGACAACGATTGTCTTTTTTACTTTTTCTCGTCTTGGCTCAAGCTACCATTGCCACTTCACAAACATATGTAATCGCAAAAGAAAATAGTTCCTTTTCTTGCTGACTGAAAAGTCACGCTTTCGTTTCGTAAAATATATGACAAAGCAATAGAACATCATTTACAAATTGCATGTTCAGAGTTATGTAATTTGGAATTTTTCTATCGAGGTTGCGTAACACATGTGCGCGTTGCATTTCCCGCGGAACGATATCCCCCTATCCGCTTTTCTCTGGCGCCATATTGCTGTTTACCTGTGACCTGGAAGAAAAATCTACTTTCCCTCAAGCTCTTTTGCATCATCGACATCTAGAAACGTAAGTGTTGAATTTCTCGGTCTCATGTTACTAGACAGGTTATAGATTTTTTGTAAGTTTCAACAGAATGTCGTTGTTATTTTGTACATTTGAAATCACCAATCCAGCATCCTTTTGTGTCCGCCATCTTTCAGTTATGTCAACAAAATAAAAGGAAGATAAGTAACCCTAGATCTCGGACTGTCAGATGTGTCGTTCTTTAAAATATGTACTTGCATATGATTTGTGAAGTTTGTATATAAAGACCCTGGTATAAAAGCGCGTCCCGTCAATATCACGGTGACGGCATACACAGTGCAGTACGCATAACACGATTGTTGTTTGTTTACAAGTTAAAAACGTAACGACTTTAGCCCTAATTTCCCACTCTATTGAGTTTCGAAATGTCAAATGGACTGCTGTATACTTACGATAGCCTTTTAGAACTATAGATTATATGCTTTTACAGAATGCATATCGGAAGTTTTCGCTTTTACCGTGGCTGTCAGTTTTAATTTGATCCTCTTCACGGATGGTCAAAGGGCAGTAAATCTTAAACAACATTTTGCAATAGAAATGAAGGAAGTGGTATATCTATCGACTGATTGCTGAATTTAACCAAAGATATTAAAGGAAATGCAAATCATATATTCCCACTTTTACAGTGTGTTTTGAACAACTTTTTGATTCATTTTTTTTATCCAGTTGCATGACAATTTGACAAAATTATGTCCACCATTTCATTTCAGTTAAAAAGCTATGCAAAAAAAATTATAACAACAAAAAACATAATGTATTGATGTAATAGGAACAACTGTTATAACATTTCTTTAATAACATATTAGTCGTAATCTCGGACAATTTTGTAATACAAAAATAAACCGAAATTGATGGCTGTTGTTTTAGTTGTGGTATCGTTCTCTGTAGGAAATCATCTGCAGCTTGAGGATAACAAATAATAACATGTAACATATTAGGTCTAGTAACATACTTTGACAATATATAACCACTTCTTAATATCAAATACATTTGGGTTGTAATATTTAATAAGACAGTTCAATGGTGAACTTCGCCGCTGTTCTTTTAACTTTTTTTTGCAAATTTTGCCCCCTGGATGATTGAATGTCTTAGACCTGTTCAGACTGTTTTTTGTCCGCCGTTTTCTTTTTAAAAATGTACATGTTGATAGGAATGATCTCCCATTAGGTGCATTCAAATGAAAAAACAAAAGGCGTGTTCGAACAGTACTTTTTTTTACTGATGGTCAATTAAAATGAATGAAACACAATCAAAAAGTGATTATGACAACCCGGTTCATCGTAAATGCATTTTTCTTTTGAAGGCCCAAAATACGTAACTTTCGGCAAAACTTGAGGCGAAAATCAAGCCTAATAGTAATAACTTATTATATTTATAGATTTAGTTAAGATTAAGTAAAAACTGATATCAGCAATATTCAAGATGAATTCTTATGCGGTTACCGGTACAGCAGCAGTTGAAACTCAGTATCTACATCAACCAAGATTATGTGACAGATATGTTGTATGATGTAAACCATCGTTATATTACAAACCTGGTAATCTATATGAAATTAAATGGAAACATGTCTTTTCTGTCTTGTCTTCTGTATCAATTAATAATATTTTCATTTAATTTACAGGTGACAAGTTGACAACAGCCATGGAACCACATTGAGAAAGAGCTTCGAGCTCGAGGGCGACAACAAAATGAAATACAGAAATGCCAAATGGACAGTTTAAGAAATCCACAACTGTAACTTTTTCAGCAAACTTCATTATATAAAATTAATATTTACATTACTAGGAGCAATTCAGGAAAGTGTTACATAATCTGCCAATTTCCTACTTGAACAAATTAATAGATAATGAAAGATGTTTGCATTCTTGAGATGATCTTGAGAAATTGACAGATTCTGACATGAAAACAAAGCTCTGATTTTAACTGTTACTTGATGTTATTTATTGCTAAATGTGAAAATAAAGTGTATGGTTCATGTATTGATGTTGTTTGTTTCTTCAAAGTTATAGCCATTCATTTGAATTTATGAATTCTAAAAATAACATCATTATATATGCATCTTAATTAAGTTGGTTTGGTTTATTTTGTTTTGCGTCCTGTTAACAGCCAGGTTCATTTAAGGACGTGCCAGGTTTTGAAGGTGGAGGAAAGCCTGAGTACCCGGAGAAAAACCACCAACCTATGGTCAGTACTAGTACTTGTACCTGGCAACTGCCCTACGTGGGATTTGAACTCGCAACCCAGAGGTGGAGGGCTAGTGGTAGAATGTTGGAACACCTTAATTAACCCCAGGGCCACCACAGCCCCTTTCTTAATTATAAATAGTGATTATGTAATCTTATAACTATTTGCTAATAAATGTTGCAATGCAGACTGAATAGCATTTGGAGGGATGACTAGTTGGGAACGACTGGAGGCAGTGAAAAGAACACTACTGTTGAAAATAATTGGCTACTGGAATCACCCAGGTTGATTTTGGTATTCTGTGATTATTTCTTAAATATTTGACTTGTGCAAGTCTATGCAGCGGAAGGTGCCAAGACGTGATGTCATCATTCACTGTGTGACGTCATCCCAATGAAATTCATAGTTGTTTTCGTATTGAAAACAACTATAAAACAGTACAACACAAACACTTATTTGATCTGAAAACTGAAACAAACCCAAGGTTGTAAACAGTTTGGAAAAAGGGACTAATTCCTTTTAGTAAAATAAGTTTTGGTAAAGATGCCTCTGCCATATTGAATTGCCCTGTACCTAGTGCTTAATTTGAATCGCCTGTCTATAAACTAGGATTCAGATCATTTTCTATAATATACTATGGACATATACTGGTCCAATTCGTTTGTGTCTTCAGTACTTTCAGTACTTTGATTTTAGGAACTAAACCTACTGGTGAAACCCTAAGATTAGAAATTGACTTTCTTTTGAAGGGACCTATCATTCTACCTGCTTTCACCTCGTGTTGTAATTTTGTAACCAGAATATCATGGTTTTGCACAGCCGAGCACAAATTTTTTGACTCTCTTGGGTATCTTGGACCATAGTAATGAAGCTTGAAACCACTATTAAAACCTTCCTTCAATGTCCGAGCCGCAATGTTATTTGGATACAAGTAATAACTACTTAGTATTGCTTTGTTGATCGGAGTTTTTCCTAGCTCCCATATCCTTGTTGTAGTGGTATCTACTGTAAGGGGCGGTCTGGGGACGAAAATTGGCATTTTGGGGACGAAAATTGGCCTGACCAGCATTAAAGCCCTGTTTTACCCCATTATTTGGTGAGGGCATTCTCTGACTAAATGGGCCCGCTTGACCTCGTAACCCCTGACCTCGAAAGCAGGACATCTTGGGATGTGACCCCCCACATTGTAAACATTTACGAATGTAACTACAGGTGGCTCTTTGGCATAAGCCTTTGAAATTGAACTCGTAGCAGCAACCCCTATTCACAGTTAATTTATTTTGTGTCACACTATCTCCGGCCTTTGCCGCCCCTGTTGACAAACAAGTCAGCCACAATTCCCCGTCGACTATAGCCCATGACCTCTCAGGCTGACGGGCTTGGCGCATGCGAAATTGTTCGTCATAAACTTTCCAACTCATTCCCCTGAATGATTTGGCGGCCAACCTAACAATGGACATGTATTTCAATAATTCCTGCCCCCTATCATGCCTCTGCGTAAAAATTGCGCTAAATATAATGAAAGCATCGGTCCATGCTTCAATGGTTTCAATCTTGTGTTTTGTGCCCTTTGGCTTAAAAACGAGGGCACCATCTATTAGACATATTGACTGAGTGGTCATGGAATCGTGATTGGTTTCTAAAAGTACCCCTAAATTTACGTATTCCGACCCCCAAATCTTGTCCCTTGTAGCCGGCAATATGTGTGCCCCCACAGTGTCCCCTATGCTCATAAGAGGGGTTGGCATACCTGAGGCTTGTCCCACAGGAATAGAAGCCGCAGCTTCGGGTACACTTCCTTGTACCACGGCCTCCTCTTCTTCCTCCTCTGGAACCACATCCAGAACTCTGGGTTCCTCCTCGACTCGGGGCACCACCTGACCACCAACACTCCCCCTCCGGCTGGCCCTAGCATATGGACTGTTAGACTTCCTTTTCTTTGATGGAGGCATGCTGACTAACAATAACACCTTCTCAAGTATAAAATTGAGAATATTAGATTATGGAGTAAATAAAATCTGATTGTTTATTAACTGCAAAATGTTTAAATTTTCATTATAGGATCATTCATTAAATATATTTCATTATTTTGATTTGAATGGTTTTTAATTTAATATTGTTATCAATTACATCAACAATTATTATAATAAATCCAATATGTATCAACAACCAAACGGTACAACCTACAAGTGTGCACAATCAAGTTGTTAACAAGTACTCAGATCCAACCGACAACACTCGACTAACTCGTAGGTAATATCGTTCGATTGAACGACGTTCGACTCGAGTGACGCAATCAGACCAGATTTGCTACCGAATAAACATTTATACATAATATTGATTTCAAAACGATAATAATTATGTTTGCTTCAAAAGATACTCAAACTATTTGAACGTGTAAATAAAGCTATTTATAATGAAACTCCCCAACTCGCGATCGAACATGATGTCATCAACAATATTTACACGTGAAAACAGATTCGAGATTTTCTTAAAAAACAAGAATTGTAGCACCCTTTGTATGCTAAATTCCGACGAAATGATCGTCACATACAAATTACCCTCCGCTGATATGGAAATTTTGGAAAATATCACTTCAACAGCGGCGATGATTGCAGATATTCGACAACACTTTTAAATTTGCTTGTACACCGTGACTGGTAAGAACCGAAAGGTCACTTCCGGTGAAAAAATAAAGGTCAACGGGATATGTATCCGTTATAAGGGAGGCAACTCGAATTACTAATAAACGCACGCAAAAATATATAAAATATTGTTCGTTGAAATAACCCAAGTTATTCAGGAGTAATAACTTGTATTAGTCATTCAGTACGGTTGATTGGTCATCACTTTTATACGTTTCTATAAGGGTCACGTTTGATACACTTGTTCTGGATCAAATGTGTAATTCCCCTGCGTTTCTTTTAGGACTTCGATCCACTTGATATCGAAGCCTATTCAGTTTGACACCACTAACGCTCATTTAAATGTTCTAGAAACAAACTATATATGGCTTTTTCGGTCTTGCCTTGACTATAAAAGTTGTCCACTGGCCCGGGACAAGAATCTGAGTGTTCTTCTTTGCACGTTCCACAGCTGAATGAATGGAATCTGATTGTATTTGAGAATGTCTCAAAACACTTGTTTTTTTAAGATGACCGTTTTCTTTCAAATCATGCAAAAGACCTCTAGCCATGAACTGATTGCGATTCTGTCCACCACACGTATCGGAATAAAAGGTTAATTCCTTCACCTGCGTACCTCTTTCAGCAACATAATTATTCTATAAGACAAAACTAGGAATATCAATTGTTCATTAAGATCAATACAATAACACAAGAAATACAGTAAAACTTTCCAAACCCACCATCTAAAAATAATTGCCTCTTGAAGATGTGGTAACAAAGACATCTATATTGTCTGCTCATCATAAAATATAAACCATACTTAACAGTAAAATATGAAATGTCTTCAATGAAAAAATATTCTCTTAGAATACTCATTGAAAGACATCAAAGTAATTTTAGTTTATCTTTTAAACTATCATTGATGAAAAAATGGCTTCTATAGACAAATTAGAACAACAGCGTTATGCAATCGTAAGCAGCTCAACAAGTCCTGGGAAAGTTCATAGCTATGTTGCAACCCTTATTGTAATAAATTGCTTAATGTAATAGGTTAACCTTATTGTAAAAAAATTAAAATTATTACATTAAGCGACGCTTGTTGTAATAAAAAAATATTATTACAATAAGCGTCGACATCATGCATAATTGTAATAAAAATAATTTTACATTTCTTGAAAACTTGTCCTTGCTTAGAGAATGTATAGATCTACATAAAGATAAAATTCTAGTGTGAAAAGTTAAAATTGTCTGCACTTATCTCATAACTTCAACAAATTGATGATGTTAAATTCTGCGCTAAGCTGATTTTGTAAACTTGCAAGAGGAATGTAACCCCCCCCCATCCCCTCACCCCCCCCCCCCCCCTTTTTTTTTTTGAAGTCGAGAAAAACGAGACCAAGGTTTTGCGGCCGAGACCGAGACAGACACTGAGTCAACATTTGCGCAAGACTGCTTTTCACAGTGTTATAATTATCCAATTGAATTGAAACTTGGTCAAAGTATCATATTATAAGATGTAAATATGTAAAATGTTTTTGTATCTTAGGGCAAACACATTGAAAATTTGCATTTTAGTCATCTTTTTTAAGTGTTACTGATATCTGATTGATTTGAAACTTTTACTGAAATCGTCACACTGAACACCTTACTTCGATTTGGTATAAATTTATTTTCAGATTCTGCCGTTTTGTACCGAAAACATGGGCATTTTGAGAATTTGTGTTATAGTCCACTTTTCATAGTGATATTGATTTTCAATTGAATTGCGTAATTAATGAAATCATTGTACTGAACACCTTACTTAAATTGTAAGAAAATGAATGCGCAGGTTCTGCTGTTTGTTGAGAATTCACGTTAGCGTCCCCTTTTTATAGTGTTATTGATATGTAATATTGATTTTGTAATAAAATTCTTAGTGGAACATTAATTACATTAAGGTTAACCTTATTGTAATAAAATTATAACATTAAGGTTACCCTTATTGTAATAAAGTTATTACATTAAGGTTAACCTTATTGTAATAAACATTAATTACATTAAGGTTAACCTTATTGTAATAAAATTCTTAGTGGAACATTAATTACATTAAGGTTAATCTTATTGTAATAAAATTCTTTGTGGAACATTAATTACATTAAGGTTAATCTTATTGTAATAAAGTTCTTAGTGAAATATTTATAACATTAAGGTAACCCTTATTGTAATAAAGTTATTAAATTAAGGTTACCCTTATTGTAATAAAATTATTACATTAAGGTTAACCTTATTGTAATAAAATTATTACATTAAGGTTAACCTTATTGTAATAAAATTCTTAGTGGAACATTTATTACATTAAGGTTAACCTTATTCTAATAAAATTCTTTGTGGAACATTAATTAAATTAAGGTTAATCTTAATTGTAATAAAGTTCTTAGTGAAATATGTATTACATTAAGGTTACCCTTATTGTAATAAAGTTATTAAATTAAGGTTACCCTTTATTGTAATAAGGTTAACCTTAATGTAATAAAGGTTATTAAGGATATGTAATTAAGGTTACCCTTATTGTAATAAAGTTATTACATTGAGGTTACCCTTAATGTAATAACTTTATTACAATAAGGTTAACCTTAATGTAATAAAGGTTATTAAGGATATGTAATTAAGATTACCCTTATTGTAATAAAGTTATTACATTAAGGTTACCCTTAATGTAATAATTTTAATTAGGTTAACCTTAATGTAATAAATGATCCACTAAGAACTTTATTACAATGAAGTTAACTTTATGAAATAAATGTTTAAAAAAATACTACAAGGCTAATTATTACAATCGAAGCAGTTTTATTACAATTAACTTTATAACAATACTTAAAAGACATTTTGTATTGTTATAACATTGTCAAATATACAAATTGCTAGCATAACTTATGCTATTACGATAGAAAAACGCTACAGTGTCAATTACAATTGTTAACAAAAACATATTATCACTCATTACTCAGCCCAATGCTGAAAATAAACGAGGATACATATTTTAGAAAAAAAGCCTGACTGGGATCATATTTTAAAAACGACTTTTAGTTATGGACAATTCAAATAGAATGTGTCACCTTACTTAAATAGAACGACAACTCCGACACATCAATTGTATAGTTGTAAGTTAATAAGTTATGTAACCAAATTACAGATTGAAAGTTGACATTGAACGAAGAATTTATGAGAACATGAAAATATAAACAAACAGAGACATATTGACACAAGTCCGTAACACATTGATTATTTTTCGAAAACACAACAATAGAATCACATATGTTATGCGTAAGAATATGGAATAATACAACAATATAATTCATATCCCTCTCACCGACACTTCTTACGAAACTATCAACCGCAGTATGACGATTATAAGTACAATGCAACACAAATTGTATGCAACAGTTCAGTCTTAAAAGGAAGAAAAAGAAAAAAACCTAAATAATATATAGAATTTGGGAAGTTGAAGATGAAAGTTCAATAACGCTGCGCCATGGCATAAGCAGGTGAGCTAACAACATCGTTAGAGCCGTACGTAGTCAAGCATATATAGGAACCGTTGTTTGTTAAAGGGGCATCCCGCGAAAGCCTAAATGTCTGTTCTTGAATATATATGGCGTCTGCACTACTAATTATAATTTCCTGTTATTCCCATATTCAAAGTGGACTCAAAATGGCTATTATGACCACTTGCAAAATCGCATTCCTCAGGAAAGCCCAGATAAAAATAGCGGGAATGACGCAACGTGACAGGTGTGCCGCGAGTTCCCTGATCGGTTTGACGGGAGGGGCCACACGGGAGGGGACGCGTAATGTATACGGCTGATGAAACAGAGACAAAGTCCGTGTATAAACTTATTGAATCACATTCCCATTAAAACTAGACATCAATTGCACACATACCGATATTCAAATGAAGAATAATTGTCGGCATATCGGCACCATATATCGACACCAGGAATTATCTATATTATATTTACCTGACCGAGGCCGGTACACATGGGTACGGAATACGGCCATGGTACAAACCTTATTTTTTGTAAAAGGTAATATTCACGAACCCAACTTTTCAGATGATTTCATAAAATGTATGTAGCATGCATTGAAAAGTACGAAAATAAAATGACATGAAATGTTTGCGATTTTTTTCACAACTCAATGTCTTGAGGATTTTTTTTCAAACTTTCTTTATATATACAAGATACATTCATATTCATTTAAAATCTAGCCAATTTTCAGCGTCTTCACACGTTAACACGTACTGTACCACGGAATGCGAACATTTAAGTCCATTCACTCATATAACGCACCACACACTAAGCATGACTACATGTATATCAGATTTGGAACTGTTAAAACACTTAAAAATAACCGTTATGAACATGTTATTATAATTCCGCTTTCTTTTTACATCTTTTTTGTCGTCTTGTAAAGGGACGGTGACCTTTTAAAACAAAACCTGCAGGAATGAAATATACATATAGGTATATGTTGTATAACTTTTTTTTTTTTAATTTTCCCCCGTTATGTATATATTTTCGTATCAAATTCAATACCGGGGTCGCAACCCAATGGTATTTGTACCTTCACTAATTTATAGATTAAGTATGCATATCACCTTTTTTTACGCGTGAAAACATATTTTTTTTATTCCTTTTGTCCAAATTGAAGCCGTATGTACCTCGGTCGCACGTCCCGTTTTACAACGTAATCAAACGACTTGTTCTGTTATGGTATATATTGTATTTGAAAATGTCTTTCTATCCAGCAATATAATTAGATCATACTGTTTTCCTGGAACATAAGATTGTATAAAGGGAATATTATAAACACACTTTTAAGTTTCATATTACACACGCATTTTATGCAACAGAAGACTGAAACAGTTTCCCCTTGGGTAGCCTCAAAACCAAATCAAAGCTTTATTTGTGCATGTTACCGTTACCCAGAAGAAATATGTAACATACACACAATAGAGCAGGTAGTTTCTCCTTTGAATACTTCCCATCTCTCAATATGATTCGTCAACGCAGTCTTGCGTCATATTTTGACCATTCGGCAACCTTTCGATTAGTAGTTAGGCCTTATCGTGGTGAAACGGTAATAGCAGATAATGTGTTTACAATGGAAGCGGCGCTCGCTGCGCATGCGTTGGTAGGTGGAAATCCCAAACCAAAACGTCTAGCCAGACGTTCTGGATTTCCACTAGTTATTTTGAAATTATTTATTTTATGAATACATATATGCAAAATCCGATCGTCGCAGTCCATAAGAATACCCACTCGATATGTGTAAGAAATATTTTGAAAAAAATTATGAAAAAAAGCTTACTTTCGCGGGATGCCCCTTTAAAGAACTGGATTGGCATTATACATGTACCCGCCATAATGAAATGTTTGTTTTTCACAATAAGCATTACAGTAAACTGTTCATATTTTCCCCAAATAATAACACCATGACATACTTTGTAATACACGAACACATGACATTTTCCATAAAGTTTAGCTAGAAAACAAAATTCTGAATACTGTCCTCAATTACTAATATAATCGATAACACTTGTGTTGTGGACGTAACTTCTATGTATCATTTCCTAAACATATAGCAATATATACCTCACCATATCTGGGTCTCCTCTGCTGACCATTTTAGGACAATAGTAGCCCACACACTTGAATCCGATGATCTCTAACACACAGTTAGATTACATTTAGCTCAATGAGTTTTCAAGTGACGAAATGTGAGACTTTTTGCGATGGGCAACTCAGGACGAGACAAAAAATCGCAAGGAGCAACGAATGAGCACAGCTCGGATGACCTTAATAGCTTTCAATAATTGAAATGAAGAAAAAACAGCCAACAGAAAACAACAAATCTGTAAAAAATGGACACAAAGTAACTACAATGGCATTAATTCTGAGCTACAAAAAGGACCTCATAATCATATACACTGGCAATGTTTCTGTGAATATCATATTAAAATCCTTCACGAGAAATTCGCGCGAATTTCACATGAATTGTTTCCATGAAAATTTCACAAGATTTCTTTCATCAGGAATTTATCAAAAAGTTACGTGAGACTCAAGTGAAAATATAAACATCTTAAACCTAGCTATAAGCTGATGTCGCATGAAATTCACACAAAACTCGTGTGAAATATATATTGCCTGTGGAACATGTTTAGATCTCAATGTCTCCAGCAAATGTTCGAAATGTTATACCAACCGAAGCCAACATCTTCCAACCATAACCAAGCCGAAAACCATCTTCTATTGTTTAGAATTCTTCTAAGCTCAATTGCTACGCCGCCATTTCTGCCTGAATGTTGAATAATAAACCAAATGTTGACAAACCAAATATTGAAGGACAAACCAAATGATGACAGACAAACCAAATGTTGACAGAACAAACCAAATGTTGACAAACAAACCAAATGTTGACAGACAAACAAAATGTTGTCGGACCAACCAAATGTTGACGGGCAGACCAAATGTTGACGGACGAACCAAATTTTGACAGACAATACCAAATATTGACGGACAAACCAAAAGGTTGACGGGCACACCAATGAACGAGTTAGATGTCAAAACTGTGATGGTTGATTCGACAAAAAATATGCAATAGATAAAATGAAGTTATATATGCATTCATAGAATGATATCGTTGTTATTACATTAAGCACCATGACAAATTTTGCGAAAGTATGGTTGCAACCCTTATTGTAATAATTATTACATTAATGTTAACCTTATTGTAATAAATCTCATGTTTATTACAATAAGCGTCGCTTAATGTAATAATTTTCTCATGTTTATTACAATAAGCGTCACTTAATGTAATAGTTTTTACCTTAATGTAATAAATTATTACATTAAGCAATTTATTACAATAAGGGTTGCAACATAGCTAATAAATGAAGTCAACATGATTAACACCTGTTGTGGAAATGCAAAAACTGACACACGAGTACGCACAAGGCTCACATGATCATTTTCTTTGTTCCTGTGCTCTTCTTTTTATCATCATATTGCTTTTTTATAGTATCTCTGTTTCTCTCCTGAACCAATCCTTTATTTTCATCATCATTTCAATTTGTTTTGACCGGGCAATTTGTTATAGGCCAATTCTTTCTTAAAGAGTTTCTTCAGTTCTAGTTCTTCTTCTGACCATTTCTTTCTTATTGTTTAAGATGATGGTCGTTTCCTTTTTTTGACAGGTACTTCATCTTCATCCTCTTGCATCTGAAGTATGTCGGGTATATATTCCTCTTCGCCACGAACATCTTGGACAAGATGAGTTACTGGTATATCCTCCGTTGTGACCTTCTTTGACTCCATTGCACTATTCTCTTCCTTGACTGACGATACAATATCTGTTTTATCAACAACGAAAAGAAATATTAAAATGTTAGCCAAAGTTTATTGCAATACCATGTATATAATTATTCGTTAAACTTTTACAGGCAAAAGAGGTGTATATGAAATGATAAAATGGAAAGTCGTACATATTGCTCTTAACCTCATCAATAAGGCATCCAGAAATACTTGATAATTTCAAATTTCAAATTTCAAATACAAGGTCAAAGCAATCAATTAAGGATTAAATAAAGTTATGTTGAGGTGTATGAGGGTGTAAACCTCAATAGGTCTTGAGACAAATTTATTATGAACTGCTTCTTAATAAATAAAGATATGATTTTAATCAGATTGACTCAAGACATGACTTTAGACCTAATATTTGTGTAGAAGTTGACTTGGCGACATAAAACTCGGTACTTAAACTTTGACCATTGTACTCACACTTCAAATCACAACAACCTAATGTAGGTATGGGTGTACCATTGTAGGATGATAGTTGCTTGTTTGGTTTTGACAAATTGAAATCTAGGTACATTTGACACAATCTGATTAAAATACAGATCCTTGATCTCACTCCGTTTTACAACGCAGCAGAGAGAAGTTTACGGAACGGCGCGGAGATCAAGATATGATTGTAATCAGATTGCTTTCAATGGCAAGTCGTTTTTAGCGCTAAAACTACGAGTAGTTTTAGCGTCTATTGCTGCCACTATTCTGTGACCTTTTGACCCATGTCATTTTTCCCCTCCCGCTCCGGAAAAGCTTGAATAACTACCAATCGCATGATATATGAACTATTTGAAAGCCTGAACATTAAAGGAAATGATGTTCCCATGGTATTGTTGATAATTATGATGACTTCGATAATCTATATGCAATTTGTAACAAAGCATTTAAATATTACGTCTCTGCTCTTAGTTTGACCCTTCTGTGAATACATAACTTCTCGGTTTATAGCTACACACACCATGTATAACCTGGAGCTCTCGCGATCGGTGCTATATATACACTCGTATGTACGGATCGTGGTATGTCCCAGACACACCGCTAACAGGTGCGTGTGTACTGTCATGCAATTTGTGTTAAACTTATTAACTATAAAATCGCTTCATAGCCAACAGTCCTGGTTTAGATTTGATTTCTGACCGACAGCCATCTTGGACATTTAGCTCACAGAATACCATCTTTCAGTTGATAATGCCTTTTCTTAAGAAGAAAAAAGAAAGGAAAAAATCCAACTTTTTTAAAAAACAAATGATATATAAATAAGATAGTCTATGGTGGGACCTATCTTTTAATGTTCATACAGATATGTTTGACTTACTATGTATGTGCATACGTTAGTGTCTCTGATGCACGGGATATTCTTTATCCGATGTCTTAAATGTTTATAAGACTTAATAGTTTATATATATGTTCTAAAGTTAATGTCACATTTGTTTTTCTACAAACGACATCATATCTTAAATCTTTTGAGATATACATGTACATATGTATGATATAGAATGAAATGAAATGTGTAAATTGCTTCTTTACATCCGTTTTCATTAATCGTACTTTTAGGAGGTTGGTATATGTCTACTTCATAATTCAAACTGTTATTACCTTACAAACAAACATTTTATTATCAAAACAAACCAGTATATGTCGTTTCAACTTTGATCTACCATTGCTCCCGTAATTAATCCTCATCTTGCATTTCCAACTGGATCTCATGTGTGATTTTTTGCTTAAATTGTTGTAAAGGCCCAATATACGTAACTTTCGGCAAAACTTGAAGCGAAAATCAAGCCTAATAACTTATTATATTTATAGATTTAGTTAAGATTAACTGATATCAGCAATATTCAAGATGAATTCTTTTGCGGTTACCGGTACAGCAGCAGTTGAAACACGCTATTTGTAAACACGCGTACATTTCGAACCATCTTCTACCTTCGGTTTGTTGTTGAAGTGGGCCCCACCTGAATTATTTTCAATTCTTTGGATTTTTTTTGTCAAGAGTTTCTTTTTAGTTAGCACTCAGGTTTACTTCGTTTTTGGCTGATTTTTGCATGGTTTTCAACTGGATTTTTTTCTAGAATTTTTCAAAATCACAAAAAGTTCCCTGAAGTTACGTATATTGGGCCTTTAAGAGTTGCAGGGAAGGTTTATGAAATAAAGCTTCATTTTGTGTCTAACAAACTAATACCGTTTATTTCAATGCATAGAAAAGAAACACATTCGCTTCCCTGTAAATTGATCAAAATTCATTTCAAAATAGAAAAAAAATGATATTTTAGTCAAATTGTAAATGCACTGCACTAAATTGTTACATGTACATTGAAAACAACTCGTCAATCTAAACAATTTGCGTGTAAATTATGCTTACTCTAAATACTTGCTAACCTAATCCCTATTCTGAAACCTTCCGATATCGAAACTTAGTAACCCACACAACAAATCACTTCAATAGTTGTTAAAAAATACATACTTTTGTTAGAAGTTTTAGCGTTTCAGTACTTTGATTTTGTTGGACAAGCGTCCCATCACTGACATCCACACAGAAAAGGGGAGGGGTTGTCTTTGGAATACAAACTGGCAACAGGATTTCCCAGATATCGTGTTTCTGCACATTGATGAAGAAGAGGTTGCAATGATATATACATCAATATATTATAAGTCCAATATGTATAATGGTTACATGCTACCTTATATGTTAATCACTAAGAGTAATCTCCCTTACAGGATTTAGTAGAACACGCATGCCTAGGGAACCGGACCCAAGATGGAACATGCTGTAAAATAAAAGAGCACCTTGTCGTCGTTCCTAACCACCCATCAGCACCAAGACTTATTATTGTCTTGACATTTATTATAAATTCTGTCAAATGCAATCTGATTAAAATCATATCTTGATCCCCGCGCCGTTCCGTAAACTTCTCCCTGCTGCGTTAACATCCCATATGGGGTCACGTCCCGATGACCTTTTGCCTTTTGCATTAGCCAATCAAATAACTACTTGCAGAATTTTTGAGGCGACGATGCTTGCATAATCGCATTTGTACGTTTAGTCATTTCGTCACCAAAAAGTTCATGTTGAATAATGTGATGAAATGGCTTGCTGCAAGATAACAGGTCATTAGAAAAAAAATATTTTGGTGTTAAGTAAGGAGGTGACAAAGGTCATCTGAACTTAGATGTTGTCAGATCCTTGTAAACGGAGTGAGAACAAGGATCTGTATTTTAATCAGATTGCTCGCTCATGGCATTCAATTCAGCTTCTGCTTCCGATAATCCTGTCAAGACTCTTAGAAGTTTAAGGCTTGCATCAATGTCGGTTTGCTGTTTCGTATGTAAAGCTTCCTGCTCTGCCTTCAGTTTTATAATCAGTCTCTTCCTCCATGAATTTCAGTCGTACTTTAGCTCAATCTGATTAAAATCATAATCTTGATATCCTTTCCGTAAACTTCTCTCTGCTGCGTTAAGATCTGAGAAAATCCCATAGGGAGGGGGGGGGGGTCACGTCCTGATGACCTTTTTGCATTAGCCAATCAAATTACTACTTGCAGAATCTTGACAGTGACATTTTGAGGCGACGAAGCTTGCATAATCGCATTTCTCCGTTTAGTCATTTCGTCACAAAAAGTTCATGTTTAATACTGTGACGAAATGGTTTGCTGTAAAATGACAGGTAATTAGATTTTTAGGTCATCTGACCCGAAGGGTCAAGATGACCTATTGCCATCATGCTTCGTCCGTCGTCGTGCGCCGTCCGTAAACTTTTCCTTTAACAATCTTCTTCTTAGTAACCAAAAGGCTCTAGGTGCTGATATTTGGCCAGTAGGCACCTGGGATTGAGTGCTACAAAGTTTCCTCATTTCAATGACCTTGACCTGTTTTCAAGGTCACAGGGGTCAAATATGTAAAAACCTTTAACAATCTTCTTCTCAGTAACCAAAATGTCTAGGGTAATGATTTTTGGCCAGTAGGCACCTGGGATAGAGTGCTACAAAGTTTCCTCATATCGATGACCTTGACTAACTTTCAAGGTCACAGGGGTCAAATATGTAAAAAAGCGTTTGACAATCTTTTCCTCACTAACCAATAGGCCATGGGTGATCATATTTGGCCAGTAGGTACCTGGGATAGAGTGTTCTAAAGTTTCCTCATATAAATGACCTTGACCTACTTTCAAGGTCACAGGGGTCAAATATGTTAAAAAATCTACACAACATTATCTAAAGAACTAAATGATCTAGAGCAATGATATTTTTGTATGATATGTAGACCAGCAATGCGAATCTTTTTCTAATATATTGTGTTTAGGTCAAAGGTCAACTTTGAGTGCTGGACGGGGTCAAAGGTTAACATGGGTTATAATAGGTAAAAAGCTTTAAGAATCTTCTTCTCAAGTTCCATAAGGCCCAGGGTTCTGATATTTGGCCAGTAGGAACCTGGGATAGAGTGTTCTAAAGTTTCCTCATATAAATGACCTTGACCTACTTTCAAGGTCACAGGGGTCAAATATGTTAAAAAATCTACACAACATTATCTAAAGAACTAAATGATCTAGAGCAATGATATTTTTGTATGATATGTAGACCAGCAATGCGAATCTTTTTCTATTATATTGTGTTTAGGTCAAAGGTCAACTTTGAGTGCTGGACGGGGTCAAAGGTTAACATGGGTTATAATAGGTAAAAAGCTTTAAGAATCTTCTTCTCAAGTTCCATAAGGCCCAGGGTTCTGATATTTGGCCAGTAGGTACCAGGGATGGAGTACTCTAAAGTTTTCTCATATAAATGACCTTGACCTACTTTCAAGGTCACATGGGTCAAATATGTTAAAATATCTACACAACATTATCTAATGAACCGAATGATCTAGACCGATGATACTTGCATATGTTATATGTAGACTGGCAATGCAAATCTTTTTCTGATATATTGTGTTTAGGTCAAAGTTCAACTTTAAGCGCTGGACGGGGTCAAAGGTTCACTGGGGCTATAATGGGTAAAAAGTTTTAAGAATCTTCTTCTCAAGTTCCATAAGCCCCAGGGTCCTGATATTTGACCAGTGGGTACCTGGGAAGGAGTGCTATAAAGTTTCCTCATATAAATGACCTTGACCTACTTTCAAGGTCACAGGGGTCAAATATGTTAAAAAATCACCACAACATTATCTAAACAGTCGTTTGATCTAGAGCGTTGATACTTGGGTATGTTTTGTAGACCAACATTGCAAATTTTTTTCTAATATATTGTGTTTAGGTCAAAGGTCAACTTTGAGCACTGGACAGGGTCAAAGGTTAACATGGGTTATAATGGGTAAAAGCTTTAAGAATCTTCTTATCTATTAAGTTCCATAAGCCCCAGGGTCCAATATTTGGCCAGTGCATACCTGGGAGGGAGTGCTATAAAGTTTTCTCATATAAATGACCTTGACCTACTTTCAAGGAGGTCAAATCTTTTAAAAATTAACTTTTACATAACATTATCTAAAGAACACACTCATTATGATTAGTCTTAACTCTGATTACAGGTGAGCGATACAGGCCCTCTGGGCCTCTTGTTTATTTAGTGTTGCTACTGCAAAGTTTTGTTACGAAGTTTTGCATGATCGTGCTGCTTTAGGTGTCAAAAATCAATTATGTTTTCGACTTTGGTTAAGAAATTTTGCAGAGTCGTGCACTCATTAATAAACATACCATACTGATATTTTTCATGAATGTTCTTTAGGTGTCAAACATCAATGGTGTGCATGCATTCAAGTTGGACATTTTTCACATATTTTGGACATAACTATATTTACCCAACCCACATTTTTCAGATAAAATTATCATTTGTATCATGAACAACACTAACACATTAGAATGACTTTTACTTTACTCTATTGATTGGTAATATCAAATTACACTACCATAATACATGAACTTCATATACCACCAAACATACAGCAAAATATGCATTACTATCATCATCAAAAGTAATGATAATTTAATTTGCAATGAAATATATAACTAAATTAATTACATTGCCATGTAATTGAATCCTCAATTTCTAATACAGATTTTGCAACCCACAATTCGGTCGGTATGAATTTAGGGTCTTCAAAATGTTTGTTAACCAATACTAGTTTCAAGCATAAAGTTGAGAAAGATGGAACCAGTTGCTCTGTGTAAACTGTGTGATCATGACTGGTCTTATGCATTTAATGTCTTGAAAGCATTCCAGTTGAAGAAATGGCAGGCAGTAATTTACAACCATACTGCTGATCTCTTAATTTTTGATGAAGTAGAATGCCTAATATTTATTGGCTTTGTAAATGATATGAACCTTAACATTACTTGGTTTTAAATTCAAATCATTATGCAAACTGAGAAGAAAGCTATAATGAGAGGTTCTTGTACCGCAGTAGGTATTCCTTAGCCAAGATTCATACACGCTTCTTAATGGTTTAAGGCAACAACAAAATATATTTATAGGCTTAATCCAAAGACTGACAGAATGTTTATGTAATTGTGGACCTTACAATTCATAGCAAAAAGACCGGGGCATTCATGTTGTAAGACATATTTCTACTGTATGTGATAACTTGGTAACATAAATTTAGCAGTATAGTAAGAATACTGTTATATAGAAAGTAATCCACGACACATAACAGTAAGTGTACATGTGTTTGGCTCTGTCTGTCGGAAAACAATTAAAATATATATACTGTTCCTTGGAATAGTGAAATTTCCTAAAAATGGATAATGCATTAAGAATGGATTTGTAGATGGTCACTTATTTTAATGTCATTATAATGCATGATTATGTTACTTTTGAATAGAACTGTCTTTTAAACTGTCTTGGTCATGTGGCTATTCTTATGGGCCTCTTAATATGACACAGAGTGGATCTGTAAGAATTCACTTGCTTGAATGTGAAAACTATGTTGAGGTTTATTTGACAATATTTGTATTTCCAAGGGATTCCGTGGCATATTATGTTGCTTATTTTGTCTGAAATGTTTATGCAATGTTGGAAATAAATTGGATCAAATATTTGTATGTTTCTTTTATATATGGTACTTAAATGTAACTGATGTAGGTTCAGAGTCTCTGAAGAAAAGGTATGTGACGGCTTTGTTTTATATCATAAATCAGGAAATTTTAGTATCCCTTTATTAGGTCAAATGACCCAAAGGGTCAGGATGACGTATTGCCATCGTGCTTCGTCCGTCGCCGTGCGCCGTGCGTAAACCTTTCCTTTAACAATTTTCTTCTCAGTAACCAAAAGGCTCTAGGTGCTTATATTTGGCCAGTAGGTACCTGGCATGGAGTGCTACAAAGTTTCCGCATATGAATGACCTTGACCTACTTTCAAGGTCACAGGGGTCAAATATGTAAAAATCTTTAACAATCTTCTTCTCAATAACCAAAAGGCCCTGGGTGCTGATATTTGGCTGGTAGGTACTTGGCATAGTGTGCTATCAAGTTTCCTCATATGAATGATCTTGACCCACTTTCAAGGTCACAGGGGTCAAATATGTAAAAATCTTTAACAATCTTCTTCTCAATAACCAAAAGGCCCTGGGTGCTGATATTTGGCTGGTAGGTACCTGGCATAGTGTGCTATCAAGTTTCCTCATATGAATGATCTTGACCCACTTTCAAGGTCACAGAGGTCAAATATGTAAAATCTTTTAACAATCTTCTTCTCGCTAACCAAATCCCCCAGAGTAATATGGTATTTGGCTAGTAGGTACCTGGGATAGAGTGCTACAAACTTTCCTCATACAATGGACCTCAACCTACTTTCAAGGTCATAGGGGTCAAACATGTAAAAATACCTTTAACAATCTTCTCCTCAACAACTTAAAGGCCCTGGGTGTTGATATTTAGCCAGTAGGTACCTCTAATGGAGTGCTACAAAGTTTCCTTGTATGAATGACCTTGACCTACTTTCAAGGTCGCAAGGGTAAAACATGTAAAAATCTTTTAACAAACGTCTTCTCGCTTACCAAAAGGCCCTAGGTGCTGATATTTGGCCAATGGGTACCTGGGACAGATTGGTGCAAAGATTCCTCATATAGACCTTCACTTTATACTTTCAAGGTCACAGGGGTTATAAACATGTATGTAGATATCTTTGAACAACTTGGCAAAAACAAACACAAATGATATAGATCTTTATAGTCAGATGACCGTTGAGGCCCCTGGGCCTCTTGTTTTGCTTAGCCTCTGTTAGTAGTGTGGGATTGTTTGTGCTGTCAGTTTTCTGTTTAGCAATGTGACATATACTATCCACTGTAGAAATTGAATGGTATCAAATATTTCTTGTGAGTGGATACAATGTACATCTGCGAAAATTTATTGGCAGCGAAAATAAGCCAAACTTTCCACACCACGAAGTATTTTACTTTTACAGTACAAGATCAAAATATCTTAAGGCTTGTAAGGTCAAGGTCACAATTGCTGTTTTTAGAAATTCATTATCAGCACTCTAGTGGCTTCATTTCTTCATGGATTACATCAAACTACACATACTAATACAAAATCAAAAGATCATTGATGAGTTCGAGTTAGGGTTTTCAGGTCAAGGTCAAATTTACTGTGGCTATTTTTAGACAATCATTGACAGCACTCTATTTTTAGACAATCATTGACAGCATTCTAATGGATTTTCATCAAACCACACAAACTAATACACAATCTGATTAAAATCATATCTTGATCTCCGCGCCGTTCAGTAAACTTCTCTCTACTGCGGAGTTCAAAATATGATTTTAATCAGATTGCAAAAAGTTCATGTAGAAAAGAATGTGACGAAATGGCTTGCTGCAAGATGACAGGTAATTTGAAATATATTTTAGTGTTAATTAAAGAGGCGACAAAGGTCATTTTAAGTGACCTCTTATGGGATGTTGTCAGATCCTTGTAAAAAGAGTGAGAACAAGAATCTGTATTCTAATCAGATTGACTTATACATACAGAGTTAAAATATCTTTGCCAAGTTCAAGTTTCAGGGTTGTCGGGTCAAGGTCATTGTTGCTATTTTTAGACAATAATTGTCAGCACTGTAGTGCCTTTGTTTTTTCATGGATTTTCGCCAACTTATATATATTGTGTACATAGACGTATTGTACATGTGGAATGGTTCAGAATGTAGGCAATGTGAGGAAAATAATGTTCCAGTTGCTCTATGATTCTGTTGCCTCATTTTAATTCCAACTCATGAACTTGTCTTTCAAAATTATTCACCCAGAATTCTACTTACTACACACAAACTTCAAAGTTGTTCTGTGCAAGTGTATTTAAAGGCGATACTAATAGCTGATTGAATTGAAATGTAAATTTCGGAATATTCGAAAAGTGTATGAAGCCTAGAGGGTTAAAATTGGTAACATTCCATTAAATGTTATGTTTTCTCAACTGATGAGATAACCGGACACAAAGATGACATGCCATCCCATCATTCCACTCCTAGTTTGAATTTATGCCGACCAGTGTTTCTTTCATTAGCATTTAGTTAAGCTACCTTCAGCTGATACGATCATCATTCCAGTACACTGTAAAATTATGTTCGGTAAAGCTTGTGAATGGATTATTTTAATAAACAAGAAGCCCGAGGGCCTTAACGGTCATCTGACTATCAAATAATGTTACAAAATGGCCACATACGTTGCCACGTCGAAGTTTTCTCGATCCATGAAAATAACAACACTTTAATGCACTTTTTTTTCTTAAAACTTTTCTACTCAACTGCACCAGAAGAGGTTTGAAATGTGTCTTTCGAGGATGCGTCTTTTCTTGGATTTAGGATCAACCCGAAAAAAAATAACATTTTTTCGGGACCATCTTAGGATGGTTTTAAGTTTCAGCCCAATCGCACCAGTGGAACTTAAGAAGAACTTTAAAATGTGTTTTTAAGATGGCGGCTCAATGCCACTGGTGATATCGGACGAAGCACGATGACTTCGGGTCAGATGACCTAATAAATTGACGCCGAGTTATATCATTTTCAATTTATAAAATGTCTTCAGTTCCAATATATCAGCTATATCGCTATGTTAACAGCTGCATGATGCAGTTTAATAAAAAAATGTCCGCATACTGTATCTATTACTAAATTTAAGAGGTGCAGCATATGTGTGTGTTACGTCATCTTCCTTACCATTGTCAGTTAATAATTTGGAATAAGCTTTTCTTGATAGTGACGTTTTTCTAAATTACAAAAATAGTTAGTGCTCTTCTCCCTTTCAATTTTCCATCTAGATTTTGTTCTTAAAATCATACCATTAATTTTTCTTTCTCGAATAACTTTGAATTAATTTTCTAGTTCAGAAATTCTCTCACTTTGCCTTTTTTGTATTTGTAATTCATTCTCTTGTTCCTGTTCTACTATAGTTTGGTCTCGTTTCTTGAAAGTAGAATAGGAAATTGTTTTGCCCCTAAACACCCAATTTCAACGTTTCCCATAACAATTGTCATCAATACTAAATACATCATGAGTGTCATTGACTGAATATTGATTTAATTCATCAGAAATACATTCTTTTACAATATTCAGATATTCAAAGGGCTGTTAAATGTCCATGTTCCTTTCCCACGAGTTTGATTAATCAAATCCAATGATAATGAAATAGGAAATGGTCTAATTTATAACTTAATCCAATATCACATTTATCTACAAACTGTTAATGCCCACATGACACAAAAAAATAATCTAGCCTAGTTCGTATTCTATTGGACCATGACAAGTAAAAAGGTATTTATTTGGGTTGTTTTTCCTCCAAATATCTATCAAATTAAACTGATCTATTAGCTGTACTATGTTTACAGTGTTGTGTCTATTGATGTATTTTTTTTGTCTAATCGGTAATCTTTTATGGAGCATTCCAATCACCGCCAATAATAACCGACTTCTAGGGGCAAAAAGGTGGGAATCTAAAATTTCTACCTAATTTCGAAGCAGAAGAGTCAGGTGCGTAAAACCCATTTTCTTTATTAATTTATTAGTAAAATTAAACTAGTTCTGTATAATTTCAAATAGTTTACTACGAAAATGTGTATATTATGTACCGAAAAGTCCGCCACTGTTGTTTTTAGTGTTCCGATTTCACTCTGGACACCAGATAGCTGCAAATGAAGTTTCATGAAGCATTTTCCGATATCTTCGAATTTATAATGTCTTCATTGTCGACGAATGCCGTTTCCGGCTTACCGCCGCACCCGTTGGGCGCCTCAACTATACATTCTATTGGTGAGGTGGACCGATATTTCGGTACACTCTCACCTGTACTGACCGTTACAATAGTTTTCACTCGCGAACACAATGTATTCTGACAATGACAAGTTCAGAAAAACGAAAGCTACAATGACATAAATTTTGACAATGCTGATATGTCAGTACTTTCTATTTTGGTCACTCTAAGTGGTGGATGTAATAAGATGACGTAACACACACATATTCTGGACATTTTCAATTTAGAAATAGATACAGTATGCCATAAAAAATAGTTTCCATTCAAAGGGTTCTTGCGTGATTTCATGGCCCCAGAACTTACGAAGAAATATGCGCCAAAACCTGACTACTCCGAAAAAAACATTAAAAACGTATATACAACTTGACGAAAAACCAATAACCATTGCATAGTATACCAACGTATCAACATACGTAATAAGCAAAACGTCACAATACACTTGTGCAGCTTAAAATCATCAGAACATGGGATACGTAATACGAAACACGTAAACGGATAGTCAACTGCCATACAATAAAGATACTACATAATTTCCATCCCTGCGACATACTATTCATTGTTAATGTACATTAACAATGAAAAGTATGTCGCAGCGATAGAAACACTGTTCCTATCAATTGATGAAGCCAGCAGGGCAAACTGTTCCATTGAGTATCAATTAAAACAATAATATTTAACACTAAAAGTATTAAAGTTTACGGAAATTATATATATTGTTTGTGGTCACGGCTTATATATTTGGCTGTTGCAAATGGTCAACCACAATTTACACCCAATTCAATATTCACTCGAATTCAATTCTTTTCACTTTCATTTGTTTTCACTAAATTTGGTATTCATTTGATTCAACATATATGTATTCAGTCAATAATAAGAAATTTCAAATTACTAATTTATGTTCAATATAATTCACTTCAATCATTTGTAAAAGGAGAATATTTTGACCACGATAACGGCGATTAAAAAGCATTATTTCCACTTATTGACCAATTTGCCGTGAATCTGTCGAATGGTCACTGGTACGTTGGCTCAACTAAGACCACCGCCACACACCAGTAGGAACCGGCAAACTAACAGTTTACTATCCATGGCCACTTATGCATTTCCATATAATTAACCAGGTTCAACGAACCAATTGAGCTGTGTCTGGAGGAAAGACAGACTCCCTAATGTTAAGAGTTCCTCAATGACCCCTTGTAAATCATTCAGAAATATATAATTCCTTGTGACGGACAAATCCGACCCATCATAATAAAAGTTATGGCTCTTGCGAGTAATGTCTTGATGTTTGGTATACAAACCCATTCTCTATAAAACAGTTTTTGCACAGGCACTATTCAATATAACCCTGCAGCGGTCCGTTACGTCATACACTTCTGGGGGGGGGGGGACAACCCCTCCACTACACCAAACGAGGTAAAGTTTGAGACAATATAATCTTTTCCCCATACAATTTATACATAAGCTTGACACGTGTATCGCGAGCTCTCTTAACTATTTCTCAAACAGGACTTCCCAAATAGTATTGCCTCAGTCATGTAGTAGAATGAAATGCGGGGCTGGCCCTAACGAGTCTAAAATATTAATCTTTACATCAAAGTTCTTAAGCTAAAATAATCCATAACCTTACCACCAAATATTCGCATTGAACCCTTGTAATCTAAGGTTTGGCCCAGGCCTCTACATTGCCATCAAAGTTCTTAAGCTAAAATAATCCATAACCTTACCACCAAATATTCGCATTGAACCCTTGTAATCCAAGGTTTGGCCCAGGCCTCTACATTGCCACCAACTGCCGTTTTGAAACTGGGGGAACCAACACACCACGATGTCAAACCTGAAAATGGTTTTCAGTATGGTGCCTAAGAATAAAGACACTTATTATCCCAATCTATTGTGTCTATTGTTACATCCTTTACACTAGTAATAGGTATATTCCCTATTCACAAAAACCCTGAAAAGTATAACCAACTTTAAACAATACAAATTCATACCTACCGTGGCAAACATTTGGTAACAAGCAAATTATTCTTCCAAGTTAACCCTTTGTAGGTTGATAAATGAGTGCGAGTTGTCTTTTTGTCCATTTCGTACCCTCTTATATCTTGTTTTAAATGAAGCATTTAGTGGGATCCGAGTTGCTTCAAACTTACACCTATAGCTTATTAATGAAAAAACATTGAGAATACCAAATTGTCAACAAAACCATAATTCCAACTCACAATCGATTAAACTAGGGGCAAAATACGAAAAAAAGAAATATTTACATGGTTACCCTTGTGAAAGTACAAGATGATAAGACCAGGGCCCAGTAGCAAGAAGCTCTCTTAAGACATAAGACCAACTTATCACTCTCTTAAATACCAAGGGCGTTACTGAAAGCTGTCGTAGACAATTATAACGGTACATTTTAAGATTAACTGTACACGTCCTCTTATCTCTTTATTTGCGTTCCCTTCCATAGTTGGGATAACTAGAAGCGCTCGTAAACTCTAAGGTCTCCGTAATGTAATCTTACACCTTTCTCAGAGGATTAAGGGCGTAACTATATTCTGAATTTAAGCTAAAAATGTCCACTTAGACTAAGGCTGCACATGACCGTCTCAAACCTCTCTTAGTACATATTCCTGCCAGCAAGAAGGAAGCATGGCACTGATTTTGATGCTCAGAGGGGAAAACCATGGTATACCGTGGAGGTTGTTCAGAGATCGCCAAAATCCATTGGATTTTTTAAGTGATCAGGCAATCATAGAGAATTATCGGCTAGATAGACAGTCTGTATTTGAACTTTGCGAATAACTGCAAAATGATATCTCAAGGTACACGAAGAGGATCATGGCTCTCCCAGTCTCTTTACAAACGATGATTGCCTTGCGGTATTACGCCAGTGGGAGCTACATTTCCGTAATTTGGGATGCGCATGGTGTCAGCAAGATGACGGTATCTCGTGCTATACGAGATGTATCGATGATCCTTTCACGACATGCAAGATCATACATCAAATTCCCTTTGACCAATCGGGAACAAGTAAAAGTTACCCATCTACCCATGATTCTTTCATCTGGAACAACTGTGGACTATGTAATGCTTTTGAGACAGGTAAAATATGTAATGGCTATCTTCTTGGAGATAGTGGCTATGGTCTCAGACCATGGCTTATGACCCCAAAATTAACCACAGTCTCACCTGCTGGAGGTACAACAAAGCACCTCGAACCACTCGCTGTGTCATTGAGAGAACATTTGGGATATGGAAAATGAGGTTTAGATGCATATTCAAAGGTCTTGCATTATCCCCTGAACGATCAATCAGAGTTATCATGTCGACAGCAATATTGCACAATATATGCATGCAAAAACGACTGCCCTGGGAAGATCCTTCTACAGCTGTCACTCCTAGCACGGCCAAGACTTTCTCTTCTAGTGGTGTCAGTGCCGGTTCCTTCATTTGTCCACTGCCTGTTCTGTTTCTCTCTTTTTCATATTTACTGGCCTTTCCCTTTACGCTACTTGACCAATCTTGCCACTTCTTCTTTACGTCATCCATGGACCTGCATGCCTGGGATGAGGCGTTGATCTTTGTTGCTATCAATGTCCAGATTCTCTTCTTTTTTTCGTTTATAATAATGTCTGTAAACTTCCCATTAATACATCTCTGTTTTTACTTACTTCTTCTACTAAAATTTCAAGCTCTGAGAGCGAGAAGTTCGGTTTTCGCGGCCGCTTGCTGATGCTGCTTGATTTCTCCATTTTTGTCGTCTGCTTTTGTTTGTGTTACAAAACGAAAGTAAGACAGTGTCAAAAGGATGCTTTGTTATATTTTTTTACAATCAATTAAAACGTTTGCTTGACTCGACAGGTAACTCAATCAAAAAAACGAAGGCGGAGATTCCGGATTCCACGTATTCTTAATTAAGTGTGACCTTACCAAAGAGAGCCCTAAGTGAGACATGCGAAAGGTTCAAGAATGCGATAAAGAGGCTTTTAGTTACCCACTTATCGAATACTTTGTTTGATCTTACCGCTCCCTTAATTCCAAACTTAAATACATTTTTCTAGTTACTGGCCCCATGTGATCTGGAAGAGTAAGCCTCTTCTGCTTCATCGACGACTCCATGTGAATCTTTCCTTTGTTCATATTTTGCCCCTGGTTTAATCGATTTTGAGTTTGGATTATGATTTTGTTAACGCTTCGGTATTCTCTTATTTATTTTCAAATCTACTCTTATCTCCGTTGACTCTACTTCTTCTATCTCATCGTCCGTTGACTCCACGTCCATCGACTCTACGCCAGCGCCAGTTTTATTAACATGAGGAAGAAGATAAAACCGATCTCTTTAACAAAATTGATAAAGTGAAATTGTACATCGGAGGTCACTTAAACAAAGTCTCAACATTTGTACTTCTTCACCACATAGTAATGGACTATTTCATTGATTCTTGTCTACCCACAGTAAATGCTCAAAATCATGCAGGTCGGTATTCTGCTATTTATTTTTGCAAGAGCAATACCATCCAGATATTGGGAAAGACATATCATCAAATGTGTACTTGATCCAGAGTGTGTGCACTTTGTTTTTTGTTTCGCCTCGACGATAGTCGAGAAAGCGAGACTTAGGTGTTACTTTTCCGGCGGCGTCAACATTTGCGTTAAAGTCCACTTTTTACAGTGTTATAATTATTCTATTGAATTAAAAGTTGGTCACATTGTTCAAACCATCATACTCAATACCTTACCTCAATTTAAATGAAATCTTATTACAGGTTTTGGTGTTTTGGGGCAAAAACATGGGAATTTTGAGAATTTGCGTTAAAGTCCACTTTTTATATTGTTACAGATATCCGATTGAATTGAAACTTTATGTAGTTACTAACAATATCATACTGAACATCTTAGTGAAATTTGGAGGAAATGTATATACAGGTTTTGCTGTTTTGGGTCAAAAACATGGGAATTTTGAGAATTTGCGTTAAAGTCCACTTTTTATAGTGTCACTGATATCAGATTCAATTGAAACTTTCAGTAGTTACTGATCTATCATACTGAACACCGAATGAGATTTGGAGGAAATTTATTTGCAGGTTCCGCTGTTTTGGGGCAAAAACATGGGAATTGTGAGAATTTGCGTTAAAGTCCACTTTTTATATTGTTACAGATATCCGATTGAATTGAAACTTTATGTAGTTACTAACAATATCATACTGAACATCTTAGTGAAATTTGGAGGAAATGTATATACAGGTTTTGCTGTTTTGGGTCAAAAACATGGAAATTGTGAGAATTTGCGTTAAAGTCCACTTTTTATAGTGTGAATGATAACGGATTCAATTGAAACTTAGGGTAGTTACTAATATTATCATACTGTAGACCTTACCGAAAATTGGAGGAAATTGGGGGGTAAAAACATGGGAATTTTGAGAATTTACGTTAGCATACACTATTTATAGTGTTATTGATATGTAATTAAGTTGAAACTTGGCTATGTTACAGATATAATCTTGCTGTATGTATTTTGTCATACTAATTTTTACGTTGGGACTTAAATATTATCGGGAAAGGCGAGACATATAATTACGCGTAATTCTTATTTGAATGTCGAGATTGCATCTAGTCTTGGAGCAAACCTAGGAATTCCTTGCAAAACATCAAGTCATATATCCCCTCGTCACTGATATGTTCCTTTGAGTAGGAGATACACTGTTTGATCTGATGAACACCCATGGTGATACTCCTGCGATCATTTATAATTAGGCAAGGGGAAATCGGATACACTGTCATCCAAACCATCGATTTTTTTGTAAGGAGCTCTCCTCTTCAACAGATTGTTTTCTTTGACAAACTCTTTGATCCGATTAGACAGGCCAACTTCTCCCAACATCTTCGTTGCCTCCTCTTCCAACCGTGGATCCATATCTGCCAATGGTGGACGGAACAAACAATCCTGACAAAATCACCAATCTGGGGCACAAGAGTGTTTGGTACGACTTTGTCCAGGAGTCTCCACTGCTTTATTCTGCCATTGGCACTTTCTACCACCCATCTAACCCCTGTCACTAATCTGGAAAGGTTTGCCTCCTCAGTTGTATGCCGTTTTGCAGCTTTCTGGAGGTAGGAAGGCATCTCCACCCTTAACCCACATTTCCTGTAGAAATTATACGGTATCCTTAAAGCCTCTATCAACCACCATGACATCATCCTCCTTTAACCAATCTACAATGAAGGTTAGAAAAAAATATATAGTTCTATTAAAATGTTTATTTTTACATAAATAACTGAATAGTTTTGCAAATATTATTATGGTCCAATAACACACATACTTCTACTGCTGACAAAGTCACAGAAAACCCTACTAGGCTTTATTGCCTTTTGAGCAGGTGAAATAACATCTGAATTAACAACTATACTCAAGAAGTTTTGCAGTGTTAGAACGTTAACCATTAATAGTCAGAAAGACTGTAGGAGCGTCGTTGAAAATAATAGTCAATACTCTTCTGTATGAATATGTATGTGCCATCTAGCAAAAGAACAGCTTCATCTCCAGCCTATGTGAAAAGAATCCTTGCAACAGATGTTGAGTGTCTATCACAAAATTCTTGATGTGATATGTGTTGAAATCCTAGATGCTTTGGAACAAATGTATCCATTAACTCGTCTTTTACAGAAGGAATTATACGCTGAACCTGATTAACAGACAGGCCATATAGCGAGGATAATACAGAGTTTGGAAGTCCAGTTCTGAGCTTAGTGAGAAAAACAGCAAGACAAGTCCATGTTGATCTGTTCAGGTTGTTCCGTTACTTGTGAATGTAGGACGTCAGCTAATGAAACTAGTCTCCCGTAAGGCCTGTTAGATTCTTATAATCAGAATATTGTAATGCAGTAGGTAAATCAAAATTGAGATGAGATACAGTTTTCATCAATGTTCTAACATTGTCCAACAGATCAGAAATCTCAGTTCTTGAAAGCGTCTCAGAAGCTTTTGAAGAGTTCAGCGGGAGTTACACTTTCTGGAGTAAAATATTCATTCACAAGATGGAACTTACAACATCTACTATCACTGTTAATAAAAATCCCAACATGTACAAATGCCAGTGTTACAGCGGTAGCAGGCACAACAGTTAGGTGGTTCCGATGTCCAGATGGCTTCCTGCACACTACACAATTTTTATGGTTTCAGTTCCAAAGACTTTGGAGATTTCAGGGCCTGAGATGCAACACTCTGTAAATCTGGGCAGTAATCCGGATCTGTCTCCTGAAAATCTGACAAGACATGTCGACTGTGCTGTGGTAAAACCAGCGATACTGATCTGACCAATCTCCTTCTACAAGCTGATCACAAAACATCTCCTTCAGTTAAATGACGATGAAGTTTTGTTTCAGCTTTTTTCTTTAGATAAGGTGGAACAGGACGAGCTGAGGGGTCACATCTACACCTTTTTGAACACTTAAAACAGCAAAATTGCTTTGGCGTATTGTTTTGTAGTCTGTAAAAAAAGGAACAGTTTATATTATATTTTGTTTGGGCAAAATCTCATGAAACAAGGACAGTCGTCAAGATCCTTCGCCAATGCAAATATTGTATTAAATGAAATTAAATTGAGCAACATTCATAAAAACATGACATATAGCATTTATAATCACTACATTTGTAGAAAGCAATCGGGTCACCGCAGCTTCATTATATACAATCTGATTAAAATCATATCTTGATCTCCGCGCCGTTACGTAAACTTCTCTCTGCTGCGTTAAGATCTCAGATAATCCCATAGAGGGTCATGTCCCGATGACCTTTCGCATTAGCCAATCAAATAGCTACTGGCAGAATCTTGACAGTGAAATTTTGAGGCGACAAAGCTTGCATAAACACATTTTTCCGTTTAGTCATTTCGTCACCAAAAAGTTCGTGCGGAATAATGTGACGAAATGGTTTGCTGCAAGATGACAGGTCGTTGGAAAATTATTTTAGTGTTAAAGCTGACAATGCAACTTAAAAAGCTTTCAATTAATATTTTTTTTTAAAAAGTTGGATTTTTTTTCTGGTTTTGATATCGCCCCTATCTGTTCCGACCATCGTTTCTAAGGAAGTGCCGACATTTTAGTTTTGCCTTTGCTTGGTAACGAGTATGGGCCCCGATGTGACTAAGATTTTCATGGCGGGTGTCGATGAAGCAGAAGACGCTTACTCTTCCGGAACACCTGGTCTTATTCTCTTGTACTTTTGCAAGGGTCTCCTTGTGAATCTTTCCTTTGTTCATAATTTGCCCCTGGTTTAATCGATTTTGAGTTTGGATTATGATTATGATTATGATGACGCTTCGGTATTCTCTTATTTATTTCCATATGAAAGTCTATCAGAAACAGCAAAAGAGTCCAGAACAGAACAGAAAGAGTGAAGAAAGCTAAATCAATTTGATCACTCACTTGGTTATTTGGTTTTGAGCCAAATTCAATTTGATCACTAACTTTCCTTGGCGTGCATTTTTTTTAATAATATATCTGGTGTTCCAGATTTTTTTTAATGTACTCTGGCTTTATACTATCTATGATTAACTCCTACCGCATGTTTTCTACTGTTAACTTCTGGTGGTTTTCGGTATATTTTGAAAAGATTGAATATATGTTTATATTCTTTTCAATTCTCCTGTTCTGTATAAATACATATCATATGATTACCGTTATATACGGTGTAATAAAGCTATTACATAAATTTGCTATAGAACACACGTGTAATAACACCTTCCGCTTCGCTGATTGGCTCGTTCCTTGTGGACTGTATTAATGTGCACGGAAACGGTCTACTTTTTACTACAAAGCGAACAACTTGCGACTGCTAGTAAAATGATGAAGGTCGGAGTTGCCGATGAAGTTAAGGTTGACAACAAAACAAGAGTCGTTATGAAGCGTAAATAATTACATGCATCTAAACAACACTAACCTTCACAAAATATATCGATCTGAGGATCCTTTCCCAACAACGGTACGACAGGATAAGCCGACGTCAACAAACATGCCTTACACAATCTAAATCACTGCTAAAAAATCGACCTCAAACGATGTCTTTTGAAGATGTTTGTGTTCTAAGATCTAAGTGTTGAAAACCATTTTGAGTGAATTCATGATGATTTTATAACCTCATGCTATATGCAAAAATGACAACATAAACACCAAAGGAATTTCAATCGTGAATATTTTATATTATTTTTTTCAGATAAAGTTTTTAAGGCAAGAGCACAATTTATTGTTGACCTTTCCACAATTAATTGAACATTCCTATGCATGTATGCACACATACACATGTAAGTGAAAAAAATAGCTGATATAAAATCCCAACTTTCACCATGTATACAATGTTAGGTAATTCAGGGGAGATAACCATTTTTGAAACATATACTCTGATGGGTTTAGTTAACAAATATCATTGTTAAAATATATGAAAAGGAACTGAAAAAAACAACAACTTATATAGAACATATTTGCTACATTACAATGCAAATATAAATGTACAACAGGTCTATAATTTAAAGTATCAAAGTACATTGATTGGAAATCTGATGACCCATCTACTCTTCTTGTCCAGGTTGAGTAGGAAGTTTAAGTCTTTATATGCCAATACAAACTCAGCCGTAGTGTGGTAAAGTTCGAAACAAGGCTCCACACACAAGGCCACACAACACTGTTTACATTTGAACGTTGTTTCCCTGCCGAGTCGTCTTGGTGTCTCAAGTCCTGGTTGCTGTGCCCTATAAACCTCTGCCTCTCCTGGCCCACAGACGACACATCGCCTTCTCGCTGCTGTTTTGGTAACTGTTGGAGGAAGACGACCGAGAAAATGCCTAGCCGATAATCGTTGGAGGTTGTCTCCTGCTGTCCTCTTCCTGCCTCTTGATTCTGGCCCGGTGCCATCAAACACCATGACCAGCTGACGGCAACTTCCCTTCTGAAATTTTCAATTTGAAATTTCATTGTAATAGTCACAATAATGCTTGCATGTATACATGTATATCGGTTCAAATGCTTCTGTTGAAATGCTCTAGTTACTAGTACCAAAACATACTGTAAAATAAGTACACTCAGTACATACTTAGAAGTTATATACTGTACAAGCATGACTTTCAGGTACTGGCTTCTTACAATAGTCATTAGAAACAAAAAAGGGGATTATTTCTTTCTTAAAATACAAATTCACAATACAATTATCCATACCAAAATTATGGATTCCACTGGTCTATATATGTACATAAATAAAATAAATAAAATGTCGCTTCTTGTCTACGAAATAAAATTTTTGATTACCTTTTAAAGCATGCATACCAAGTTATCATTATAATTAGAATGTTTAATCTGCTTCCTTTATTGATTTCTAAAATCTTTATTTACAATGTTGTATTTCAAATTTCTTTACCTAAATACCCTTTGAAGAACTGGACGCCGAGTGGTTTCTTTGTAGATAACATAGGCGTTCAATACCGCAATTCCCAGGACATGAAAGAACACCTTCTTCCACCACTTCAGTGTGCGTCGGTCAAAGCCGCTGTACGAAACCATTTGGTCACATCTGTTAATAAAATGAAATGTTCTTTATTTAAGCATTTAAGAATACTGTGATTTTAGCTCCAATTCTGCAAGGATCACATTATTTTTTAGTGTGCATAAAAATCCTTCAATCTATTCATTATTGACAATGATAATCAAATAGTTCCTCAAATATCAAAGATGAATTTTTGAAAATACTTGCTCATCTAATTCTAATTATGCATTTAAAAAAAAATCAATACTATAATTGATGTTATATGAAAACTAATAATGACTGACTCTTAACTCCAATAGGCTTACAAGTATGTATAATTCATACCTATCAACTGCTCCCATGTACCACACAGTCAGGTCTGAGGATTCTGTTCCCATCCTTGTCGCGCGTCCCAGTATCTGCCATCACACATGTTATAGATGTCCTTACAATACTCGATCAAAGCAGAAAATAATAAAACTAATCATTGCGTAGTCTACAAAAACAGATTAAATCAGACGAATAACTTTTGACAGGTTAATTAAATTTGCCATATATACCAGATTACATGTAATATATATATATCACCGGGAGGTTTAGTATCATTAAATAAAACATACTTGTTATTTTTAATAGCACATGTACAGTATAATATAAGTTATAATGTTGAAATTGGTATCAGTTGACACATTAAATGTGAAATGTAGGCCTAAAGAGGGTAAGGCATTTCAAAAATGCATACCAGCTGTACATTTATGTGATTAACAGTGTTAAGTATGTTTGCATACCTTCATGAATTGTCGTCAGATGGGAAACTTCTTTCTTCTCCGAGCACTTTAATGCAACTAGTGTTAAAAACTGATATTTCCCCCTTCACAGGGTGTGCCACGGGAACTCCATTCCTATTGGAACGCAATGTCCCACAGGCCAGTGTTGCGTTCATGAAAAGATCATAATAAAGTTGTGGGCTTCTGTAGTAATTATCTGTATATAGGTGATAACCTTTGTTGGGGTACGGCTGGCGTAAACGCATAACAATGTCATATGTTGTGCCATGTCCGCTGCTGTCAGGCTGGGTACCCTCACGGCCTGTGTATAGTTCCAGACGACTACAGTATCCGTTGGCAGAGTCGCACAACATATACAACTTCAACCCATACTTGACAGGTTTGTCTGGACTATACACTCTGAAATTCAGTTTACCTCTCCAGGGTATCATGCCCTCATCTCTGGCTACATTCCTTGTAGGATTGTAGCACTCCTCGAAATTCCTCAGAAGTTCATCAAATGGTGTGCCATGTCCGCTTGATAGCTATCAAGACCTCTCTGTACAGCAGTGTTGTTGTTGGATAGATGAAAAAAACTAATTATATTTAAAAATCTGTCTCTTGACATAACAGTACGGAAAAAGGGTACACTTATCACCTCGTTGGTGGACCAATAATCTTGGATGTATGCCTGTCTCAGAAGGCCCATTGCAATCAGCATGCCAAATAAAATAAGAGAATACCGAAGCGTCAACATAATCATAATCCAAACTCAAAATCGATTAAACCAAGGGCAAAATTTGAACAAAGTAAAGACTTACATGGAGACCCTTGCAAAAGTACAAGAGACTAAGACCAAGTGTTCCGGAAGAGTAAGCGTCTTCTGCTTCATCGACGACACCCGCCATGTAAATATTTTGTCACATCCAAGTAAACATCAAGTTCTCAAAATGAGAACCGAGTATCATTGTCAATCACAGCAAGTAAACACACTAATGAGCATACTCAAAAACGTCCATCTTCATATCACTTAAAGATACAGAATATTTCTCAATGAGACAAAGATGGCGACCATTAAACTTGTCCATAGTATTGATCAACCTGCATCTCTCGAATCTTTGTGTTGTTAGTTTGTTTGTCAGCAGTCGACATCGATCACGAAAATCCCGATATTTAGAGCAAGCCCTGGAAAAAAACGCCTTCATCTCTCCCAATGACGTGAGAACCCATTTCCTCAATCTGGAGTGTTGTGGAAGGTCAATATGTGCCTGTAAACACTGATCAGTATATCTGTTCGTCCAAAGGACAATGATATTCAATATAGCATCAGGTAAACTCTTCTGAACGTAGTCGACGTATGCCCATGTCTCACCTTCTTCTGGGGGATTCCTCACACCAGGAACTCCTAGGAACGTCCTACCAGACGGGGGTATGCCACCTTGGACCCAGCTTTCGTCGTCAAATCCATTCCGATGATCTTCTACATCATTTATATCCCATCCCTCAAACTCTTCGTCCCTATCATCGTTTTGAAAAATTTGCTCATAAAGATCCCGGTTTTCCGGCAAAACATTCCCCTTCAGCCATATTTTGTAAACATTCGATCGTCTGATCACTCCTACGATTATTGCTATTTTTAACACCATTTGACCATTAAATTACTCCCAACCAATGAATGAAAAATAACAACATAACAGCTTTGTATAATTAAATCATTTAATTGGTCTTCGTTCCGAATAAACAACGATTATCAAGATTTGTTTGTATTCGTCAAAACAGGTAACTCCGGTGTACACATATTACGATGACGTAACAACATTTAGTGTATCAATTGAGACCGAAACAGATTCGATTTTCACAGCATTATAAAGGCATTCTGTACATTCACATGTAATTCGTAGTTACAAATTAGATGTGTATATTACGTACGTGCACAAAACGCCGCTGATTAAGTCCGAAACATCGTCAGAGAACCGATTAATACAGGAGCACCTGTTCTGATACCTGCCGACATGTGCGCGGAAGTGAGGTCATAATAGCACTGCGCTTGTTCAAAGTTTTATTACTTCGCTTCCGGGCGGGATTCCGTAGCTAAAAATACTACACAACCGAGAAATTCGCCGTCAGTTGAGAAACTATGGCACCGTTCTTAAAAACCCCGACGAGTTCGGTATTAACATTTTACACACATTATATTGAGTCAGACATTCTAACAAAATTGTGGATGAAAATATTACTTCCAATTCGGATTAATTTTGATATTATCGGCATCCCAAAACAAGAAGCGACATTACGTAACACAGACCGACTAAAGTCTGTTTCAGCGCGAGCCCGAAGAACCGACTTTAGTCGGTCATAGCATGACTAGGGTTAAGTTTCTTTAATGTCAAAGTAGAATATTATACAGTGAAGAAATACAATAAAGATAAATTGAATCAGAAGATAGTGAAATGAAGTAAACAGTCAAAGGGAGGTAATGGATGTCACTTGCGTGCAACTAACTGGTAAATACTAAAGACAATGAAGTATGATATTCTACTTCATTAGTATTTACCAGTTAGTTGCACGCAAGTGACATCCATTACCTCCCTTTGACTGTTTACTTCATTTCAATATCTTCTGATTCAATGTATCTTTTTTGTATTTCTTCACTGTATAAAGCCACTGAAGGAGAGAATTAGTATAGGCAATGCCTGATATTCTATCCTTTTGACAAAATCTTCCACTTTATTTTGTCAAACAAATTTGTTGAAATGAATTGACACCCATTCCTATATTTATATATATCGGACTGTGATCCGAGACATGTACGTTATATTTACTAGTCCGTGGTTATTCAGTTACATTTTTCTGCAATGGAGTTTGTGTATAATTACAAGGTGCTAATCAATTGTTTATCGGATACATTATATGCTTAAGGAAAACTGATTTCATTGATTGTCATACTTAAAAATACAATTTAATTTTCATTCCCACTTCCTGGTGATATTTTAGGGTTATATCAACTGTGTACAGAATGTTTACCTTTATCTTAAGGTTCGAACAGTTACTACATAAAAAGTGCAGAGCCTACCAAAAGTTTGTGGGACTAAAAGTGTAGTGTGTAAAATGTGTTATTGATAGTAACGCTGAAAGCGTAGTGTGTAAAATGTGTGTTATTTATAGTAACACTTAAAGTGTAGCGTGTAAAATGTGTAATATTTATAGTAACACTAAAAGTGTAGCGTGTAAAATGTGTGTTATTGATAGTAACACTGAAAGTGTAGCGTGTAAAATGTGTGTTATTTATAGTAACACTTAAAGTGTAGCGTGTAAAATGTGTGTTATTGATAGTAACGCTAAAAGTGTAGTTTGTCAAATATATGTTATTAATAGTAACGCTGAAAGTGTAGTGTGTAAAATGTGTGTTATTGATAGTAACGCCAAAAGTGTAGTGTGTAAAATGTGTGTTATTGATAGTAACGCTAAAAGTGTAGTATGTCAAATATATGTAATTAATAGTAACGTTGAAAGTGTAGTGTGTAAAATGTGTGTTATTGATAGTAACGCTAAAAGTGTAGTGTGTAAAATATGTGTTATTGATAGTAACGCTAAAAGTGTAGTGTATAAAATGTGTGTTATTGATAGTAACGCTAAAAGTGTAGTGTGTAAAAATGTGTGTTATTGATAGTAACGCTAAAAGTGTAGTATGTCAAATATATGTTATTAATAGTAACGCTGAAAGTGTAGTGTGTAAAATGTGTGTTATTGATAGTAACGCTAAAAGTGTAGTGTGTAAAATATGTGTTATTGATAGTAACGCTAAAAGTGTAGTGTGTAAAATGTGTGTTATTCATAGTAACGCTAAAAATGTAGTGTGTAATTTGTGTAAAAGGTGTGTTATTGAAAGTAACGCTAAAAATGTAGTGTGTAATTTGTGTAAAATGTGTGTTATTGATAGTAACGCTAAAAGTTTGCAGTGTGTAAAATGTGTGTTATTGATAGTAACGCTAAAAGTGTAGATTGTAATTTGTGTAATATATGTGTTGTTGATCGTAACGCTGAGAGTTTAGTGTGTAAAATATGTGTAATTGATAGAAACACTAAAAGTGTACAGTGTGTTAAATCTGTGTTATTGATAGTAACACTAAAAGTGCACAATGTGTAAAATGTGTTATTGATAATAACACTAAAAGTGTACAGTGTGTTAAATGTGTTATTGATAGTAACACTAAAAGTGTACAGTGTGTAAAATATGTGTTATTGATAGTAACACAAAAAGTGTATTGTGTAAAATGATTGTTATTGATAGTAACGTTGAAAGTGTAGTGTGTAAAATGTGTGGTATTGATAGTAACGCTAAAAGTGTAGTGTGTAAAATATGTGTTATTGATAGTAACGCTAAAAGTGTAGTGTCTAAAATGTGTGTTATTGATAGTAACGCTAAAAGTGTAGTGTATAAAATGTGTGTTATTGATAGTAACGCTAAAAATGTAGTGTGTAATTTGTGTAAAATGTGTGTTATTGATAGTAACGCTAAAAGTTTGCAGTGTGTAACATGTGTTATTGATAGTAACGCTAAAAGTGTAGATTGTAATTTGTGTAATATATGTGTTGTTGATCGTAACGCTAAGAGTTTAGTGTGTAAAATATGTGTAATTGATAGAAACACTAAAAGTGTACAGTGTGTAAAATCTGTGTTATTGATAGTAACACTAAAAGTGTATTGTGTAAAATGTGTGTTATTGATAGTAACGCTAAAAGTGTAGTGTGTAAAATTGTGTTATTGATAGTAACGCTAAAAGTGTATTCTGTAAAATGTGTGTTATTGATAGTAACACTAAAAGTGTAGTGTGTAAAATATGTGTTATTGATAGTAACGCTAAAAGTGTAGTATGTCAAATATATGTTATTAATAGTAACGCTGAAAGTGTAGTGTGTAAAATGTGTGTTATTGATAGTAACGCTAAAAGTGTAGTGTGTAAAATGTGTGTTATTGATAGTAACGCTAAAGGTGTAGTATGTCAAATATATGTTATTAATAGTAACGCTGAAAGTGTAGTGTGTAAAATGTGTGTTATTGATAGTAACGCTAAAAGTGTAGTGTGTAAAATATGTGTTATTGATAGTAACGCTAAAAGTGTAGTGTGTAAAATGTGTGTTATTCATAGTAACGCTAAAAATGTAGTGTGTAATTTGTGTAAAAGGTGTGTTATTGAAAGTAACGCTAAAAATGTAGTGTGTAATTTGTGTAAAAGGTGTGTTATTGATAGTAACGCTAAAAGTTTGCAGTGTGTAAAATGTGTTATTGATAGTAACGCTAAAAGTGTAGATTGTAATTTGTGTAATATATGTGTTGTTGATCGTAACGCTGAGAGTTTAGTGTGTAAAATATGTGTAATTGATAGAAACACTAAAAGTGTACAGTGTGTAAAATCTGTGTTATTGATAGTAACACTAAAAGTGCACAGTGTGTAAAATGTGTTATTGATAATAACACTAAAATTGTACAGTGTGTTAAATGTGTTATTGATAGTAACACTAAAAGTGTACAGTGTGTAAAATATGTGTTATTGATAGTAACACAAAAAGTGTATTGTGTAAAATGATTGTTATTGATAGTAACGTTGAAAGTGTAGTGTGTAAAATGTGTGTTATTGATAGTAACGCTAAAAGTGTAGTGTGTAAAATATGTGTTATTGATAGTAACGCTAAAAGTGTAGTGTCTAAAATGTGTGTTATTGATAGTAACGCTAAAAGTGTATTCTGTAAAATGTGTGTTATTGATAGTAACGCTAAAAGTGTAATGTGTAAACTGTGTGTTATTGATAGTAACACTAAAAGTGAACTGTGTAAAGTGTGTGTTATTGATAGTAACACTAAAAGTGTAGTGTGCAAAATGTGTGTTATTAATAGTAACACTAAAAGTGTAGTGTTTAAAATATGTGCTATTGATAGTAACACTAAAAGTGTAGTGTGTAAAAGTTGTATTATTAGTAAAGGTGAGATGTCCTGATGGTATACCTGTTATCTGGAGTTGTATTACTGGAACGTGTTGTTATGTCACTTTAATGCTTTTTCCCTATAGTTCCGACACGGATGTTTTTGTGCTAATCGCTTCTCCCTGAAGATTGTTTGATACAGATTATTTATAAACGTGTTCATTAGTTTGTTTCTAAATTATATGGTGCTTTTGAATGCCATTCAGTGTCTTAATTATAAAAAAAAAATGTTTGAGCCATTCCAAAGATATGTTTGTTTATTATTTGAAATATTCCTTAATCTTGAGCTAACCCCACTAGAAAGGCACTTGTTCCGATACTCAATGATAACACATCACGTGGGACTAGTGTTACCTCCCGGGCAGATAACGTGACGTCACATCCTCTCCATCAGGACCCTTGACACGTTTTCAACACTCACGACGATATTGATAATCCGGAAAACTTGACTTTTATCATTTTTAAGCGAGCTGTCCAAGTTACAAGTAAGTCAGTATTTTTTTTTTATTTTGAATAAGTAACAGTAATATTCGGCTAAATCTATTTTACAATATCGATTCGAAATATAAGCAAATGCAACCTGTTTGGCTCAATGCGATAACCTTTTTGTCTATCTTTCTATTGTTTTTTATCTATTTCTCTGACCCTATCTTTTTGTTTCTATCTCTGATTCGATCTGCCTTACAATGCCGTACTTAGTGTCTCTCTCCGTATATTCTTTCTCCTATGCCAGAGTCTCAATAAGTGGTACATGTAGTTTCTACTCCCTGCTTGATGACACATATCAATCAGTTTCATCTAAGCGATTAAGTTAAAGCCATTATACATGATATTTGAGGCGGAGTGCAAAGCTTTCATATTACGTTGTCCAACATGGCGTCAGAATAACGTCTTGTGATGCGGCATTGCAAATTGCAGTATACAGTGTGATATACTACAATTTGGCTAACTTATGATATATAGGCGGAAGCAACACAGAATATAAATATTGTGACCGGGTGGGATGTTCTGTTGGGGTCATTCGGCAGTGTACATGTACTTCTGTGTGGTAGCACTTCATAATTGACAAAACGTCTGGCCTATCGCAAGGAGTCTTTCACGAACACACCGCGCCTCCCAAATACACACACTTACATGTACTCGCCTCGCACACAACGAGAGGCCGTATTGCCTTATCGTGTACTCGTTTAAACTGTTATTTTCAACAAGATATGTTTTGATAGTATATATGCTTTATTATTTTAATTCCTCTTTAAATATTCTCTGTGTATATTATGACGAAGACATATTCAATTATACCAGAATACACCACATATTTGACCGTTAACCGTTAGTTCTATCATCATCTGTAGACACTCAAAATGATTTTTAGCTCACCTGGCCCGAAGGGCCAAGTGAGCTTATGTGATGGTGCAGCGTCCGTCGTCCGTCGTCCGTCCGTCCGTCCGTCCGTCCTGCGTCCGTCAACTTTTTCCTTTAAACGACTTCTTCTAAAATACTGATAGGCCCAGTGACATGAAATTTGGCTGGTAGATTTCTTTGAAGGAGCTGAACAAAGTTTGCGAAAAAAAATCACTTTGACCTAATTTCAAGGTCACAGGGGTCAAAAATGTCGAAACCTTCAAACAACTTCTTCTAAAATACCGTCAGGCATAAAGACTTCATATTTGACCAGTAGCTTCCTCAGATGAAGCCAAATAAAGTTTGCGAAAAGAAATGACCTTGACCAATATTCAAGGTCACCGTGAGGTTAAATCTATTTAAACCTTTAAACGACTTCTTCTGAAATACCAAAAGCCCTAGAAACATGATATTTGGCTGAAATGTCCCTTGGATGAAGCCCGACAAAGTTTGCGAAAAGAAATGACCTTGACCTATATTCAAGGTCACAGGGGTCAAATCTGTTAAAACCTTTAAACGACTTCTTCATAAATACCAAAAGCCCTAGAAGCATGATATTTGGCTGAAAGGTTCCTTTGATGAAGCCGGACAAAGTTTGCGAAAAGAAATGACCTTGACCTATATTCAAGGTAACAGGGGTCAAATCTGTTAAAACCTTTAAACGACTTCTTCTGAAATACCAAAAGCCCTAGAAGCATGATATTTGGCTGAAAGGTTCCTTGGATGAAGCCGGACAAAGTTTGCGAAAAGAAATGACCTTGACCTATATTCAAGGTCACAGGGGTCAAATCTGTTAAAACCTTTAAACGACTTCTTCTGAAATACCAAAAGCCCTAGAAGCATGATATTTGGCTGAAAGGTTCCTTGGATGAAGCCCGACAAAGTTCGCGAAAAGAAATGGCCTTGACCTATATTCAAGGTCACAGGAGTCAAATCTGTTAAAACCTTTAACCGACTTCTTCTGAAATACCAAAAGCCCTAGAAGCATGATATTTGGCTGAAAGGTTCCTTGGATGAAGACGGACAAAGTTTGCGAAAAGAAATGACCTTGACCTTTATTCAAGGTCACAGGGGTCAAATCTGTTAAAACCTTTAAACGACTTCTTCTGAAATACCAAAAGCCCTAGAAGCATGATATTTGGCTGAAAGGTTCTTTGGATAAAGCCGGACAAAGTTTGCGAAAAGAAATGACCTTGACATTAATTCAAGGTCACAGGGGTCAAATCTGTTAAAACCTTTAAACGACTTCTTCTGAAATACCAAAAGCCCCAGAAGCATGATATTTGGCTGAAAGGTTCCTTGGATGAAGCCGGACAAAGTTTGCGAAAAGAAATGACCTTGACCTTATTTAAAGGTCACAGGGGTCAAATCTATTAAAACCTTTAAATGACTTCTCCTGAAATACCAAAAGCCCTAGAAGCATGATATTTGGCTGAAAGGTTCCTTGGATGAAGCCGGACAAAGTTTGCGAAAAGAAATGACCTTGACTTATATTCAAGGTCACAGGGGTCAAATCTGTTAAAACCTTTAAACGACTTCTTCTGAAATACCAAAAGCCCTAGAAGCATGATATTTGGCTGAAAGGTTCCTTGGATGAAGCCGGACAAAGTTTGCGAAAAGAAATGACCTTGACCTATATTCAAGGTCACAGGAGTCAAATCTGTTAAAACCTTTAAACGACTTCTTCTGAAATACCAAAAGCCCTAGAAGCATGATATTTGGCTGAAAGGTTCCTTGGATGAAGCCTGACAAAGTTTGTGAAAAGAAATGACCTTGACCTATATTCAATGTCACAGGGGTCAAATCTTTTAAAACATTTAAACGACTTCTCCTGAAATACCAAAAGCCCTAGAAGCATGATATTTGGCTGAAAGGTTCCTTGGATAAAGCCAAACAAAATTTGAAAATGAAAATGATGTTGTCTTATAAGGTCACAGGGGTAAAATATGTTTAAATCTTAAGATGTTCTTCTAAATGTCTTACATTAAAAGATTTTAGGGGACTTTAGGGTTACACTATAATATAAGTCAGAGATTGATACCAGGTGAGCGATGCAGGCCCATTGGGCCTCTTGTTTGATATAAAAAAACTGTTCGTGTGTTTTAAAACTAAGTCACTTAATTCGCACATGAAACAGACATAAATCTACCCCCGCGATGTGACGTCCTGATGCCGTCAGTAACGATTTACCATATTGTTACCTTTTAAATGCCTAAATTTACATTTGACATTACAGTGTCCCATTACACTAATGCTAATCTTGACTGTATCTATGTGTTTATAGATGCAGTCCAGACTTGGCGTAGTGATACATTGTACCATTAAAAGTGACATTATACCCAAACATTATGGCCGCCGTAGTCCTGGAGACTTCACCTCTGCTATAACAGAGCTTGACAACCGGTTGATTCATCAACTTAAAATTACAAAAACATTTTTAAAAAATGTATAAAGCGTGTATATGTGCCGGGATACAATGTACATTTGTGTAAGAGTGTTGTGTGTATGTGTACCGGAGATAGGGTACGATGTACGTTTGTGTAAGAGTGTTGTGTGTATGTGTACCGGAGATAGGGTACGATGTACGTTTGTGTAAGAGTGTTGTGTGTATGTGTACCGGAGACAGGGTACGATGTACGTTTGTGTAAGAGTGTTGTGTGTATGTGTACCGGAGATAGGGTACGATGTACGTTTGTGTAAGAGTGTTGTGTGTATGTGTACCGGAGATAGGGTACGATGTACGTTTGTGTAAGAGTGTTGTGTGTATGTGCACCGGAGATAGGGTACGATGTACGTTTGTGTAAGAGTGTTGTGTGTATGTGCACCGGAGATAGGGTACGATGTACGTTTGTGTAAGAGTGTTGTGTGTATGTGTACCGGAGATAGGGTACGATGTACGTTTGTGTAAGAGTGTTGTGTGTATGTGTACCGGAGATAGGGTACGATGTACGTTTGTGTAAGAGTGTTGTGTGTATGTGTACCGGAGATAGGGTACGATGTACGTTTGTGTAAGAGTGTTGTGTGTATGTGCACCGGAGATAGGGTACGATGTACGTTTGTGTAAGAGTGTTGTGTGTATGTGCACCGGAGATAGGGTACGATGTACGTTTGTGTAAGAGTGTTGTGTGTATGTGCACCGGAGATAGGGTACGATGTACGTTTGTGTAAGAGTGTTGTGTATATGTGCACCGGAGATAGGGTACGATGTACGTTTGTGTAAGAGTGGTGTGTGTATGTGCACCGGAGATAGGGTACGATGTACGTTTGTGTAAGAGTGTTGTGTGTATGTGCACCGGAGATAGGGTACGATGTACGTTTGTGTAAGAGTGTTGTGTGTATGTGCACCGGAGATAGGGTACGATGTACGTTTGTGTAAGAGTGTTGTGTGTATGTGCACCGGAGATAGGGTTCGATATACGTTTGTGTAAGCGTGTATGTGTACAGGAGATAGGGTACAATGTACGTTTGCTTAAGCGTGTTGTGTGTATGTGTACCGGAGAAAGAATACGATGTACGTTTGTGTAAGCGTGTTGTGTGTATATGTGCCGGAGATAGGGTACAATGTATGTCAGTGTAAGCGTGTTGTTTGTATATGTATCGGGGACAAGTTATGTAGTGTAAGCATGCCTGTGTATGTGTTTCAGGATTTGTTGTCGTAATTAATGCTGCCGTATTGGTGTTACTAGATAAACACGGGTATTCACACTACCATACTTTGTGTACATTCCCTCCGTTAACAGTTTAATCCGGTGCGATATTTTATGGGACAGGATAACAATGTTGTCTAATGCTCCTTTGATACTTGACAGGTAAACTCCACACTGGATTACCATACCCTGGTCAGAACTCTGTAACTATGGACGCTGGACTGCGCCCCCACACTTCACCCGCGATGTCATCGGAAATCTGTCAAACTGAGACCAATATTAGGGGTAACACCGCGGGGAGTAACAATAAACATCGTTATGTCGAAGGGTGGACCCAAAAAACCTATAATAAAGAATCGGGAACGCAGGAAAACCTTCATTGGGAAAAATCTTCTGGCATTTTAGTTTTAAATGGGATCAAGCGGAACCTGGACGAAGAGACAGACAAAAATAACGCATGTGAAGAGGCACACTGCTTTATTTCTGGTGAAGCTCGTGGACGTGAACATAGTGATTTGTCGTGTCATAGGCCCCAAAGTGATATAGCCTGTGCCATGTCTATGTCTGGAAGTGTTAACCTGAACGGCGGCCTCGAAAATGGCGGGTTTGTAGTGATGGAACGAGTGAAATGTTTACAAAAAGCATGCTCCGTTATATCGGAGTCGGATGAAATAGAAGGTGCAAATTGCGTACCGGAAGTAACATCATATAACACGGAAAATACCACAGACGGAAAAGCATCATTGAAAATACGAAGGAAAACATTTGCAGTGCTAGATGACATCCCGCCACCGGAAGTAAATGGTATAGACATGGACGAGGAGGGAGGTCCCAGGATGGCAATGAGGAGAAACTCCATGATGTGTTTTAGTAAATCCCGGGAAAGTCGGGATTCCGTTGAGTCAATTGAATCAAGGAAAACCTCAATAGCTGAAAGTAGGAAAGCATCTTCAGAAAGAAAGCCAGGACCATCGCTTCGACGTGCAAGCTTTGCGGTTCCACAATACTTGAAACGAAAAAACAGTTGTACAGAAAGTGAGTTTTTCCGACGTACGAGCCATGATGTAACGAGAGTAGAAATGACAGAAGGTACGAATGACATTTTGCGTGTTTTGAAGGACACTACTTCGCGCTGGAAGAAAGTTAACATTAAGTTAAACGTCCCTGTCCAAGAGGTTCGGAACGGCCCGAGGGCTGTTCGGTTTGCATATCTAGAAGACTTACAAAGCGCACTCGAGATTCTGCTGGGCACGCGAGAAGCAGTTGTCATCCTAAATTCAAGGAAATTACCCGAAATTCTGACGTCATCCGGTGGAGGTGTTCACAGACAAAATGTCCAGAAGTCTGATGGTAAGTAAACCTTAGATTTTTATACGCGTGCATTATTTATATCACCCTATCATCAGGAAGGACGTGTCTATGGGTTTTAGCATTGAACTGCTTACAGTTAGTATTCACAGAACGCGCTTTATTGAACTTTCCTTTGGCCAGTTGGTATTAGTATTGCCCATGAATGCCAACTTAAAACAGCTTAATACTTACATTTACAACTTTGGAATACATTCATTCATCTTGTCACAACTATCAATATATTTTTTTCATTATGAGAATTGATTTTAATATTAAGTCACCTATGTAACATTTATGACGTCATATAACGCGCACCACAGAATATGTCCGATGCCAACTGCTGGCATACTACCTTATACGCAGTTAAAATGAGAAAAAACATAATAATGATGATTATGAAGGTATACAAGGCAGTTTTATGCACCTTCTCAATCAACGGTTGTGTAGACCGATGTAGAGTTTCACACTTGTTTTCTCTGGCGCCATCGATGAGTCAGGAAGGAAGAATATTCCATTTTGGTATGCTGTATAATAAAAGACAATTTTATAAAAAAAAAAAAAAAACTTTACTAATATACTTGTCTCAATAAAATATGTTGCCTACTCCTTTTATTAAAACCAACAAAGACAAGTATTACCAATCGAAGTTACACACATGTAGAATTGTAACGGTTATCGATCTCTCACTGACAAGATCATTGAAACTTAAATATACAAGACACTTTTATATCTGCCAACATTTGTATTTGAACTACGCCAATTCAATTCATAATGTTAATATAATCATTTATTTTTAAACATCTGTTTTCCATACATCTGTGCAATTATCTCCGTAATGAACTCTCATAAATTACCAGAAATCATATAAGTAATATTTATAAACGACTACATGTACTGTTGTAGCTTTAACAATTGCGCTGAAAGCAGAGGAAATTTAAAATTCCTACAGTCAGAATAAATTTGTTTGATTATTGTCCTTAAATTATTTCTTATCTGTAGTACTAAATATAGATAAACAATGACGTCACGAGGTGGATACAGGTAAACTATGGGATATTAATACACCAATAGAATTTATAGAGTTAGTCACCACTGATACATTTGTACGGACCGTCTACTACTACCGACACTTGAACCTTATCTGAGGACACGACAGCATGAGAAATCAGTAGTGACGTTAATTCACACTTTGGCCTAGATCAATGACGTCATTTCCGGTAGCAGTATGAAAGGGCGAGCTGATAATGACCCGGTTATAGATACGCTCCCCCTCTCCCCTCCGGTTTTAGATAATCTCGACTGTTCACAGGTATCGTATTGGTATTTATACCGTTATCGGAGCCCCAGTCAATAAAGTTTATTTTTAACCACTTATCCTACATCAAACACACATTGTAGGTAGCGATATTTTTCTACGGGTATATACTGTATTTATAAAGAGGTATTCCTAAACATAGTCGTCAACTTACGTGTAATATTACAGTGTGTTCCTCTTTATATCACGTTGTATTTGTCAAACAAAAACATGCTATTGACAGGAATGTGACATTAAAAGAAACATGTTTTTCCACTTAATAATATTTCCAATCTACTTAACTTAAACTAAGCTATTCAATGTACATAGGAAGCTGTTTCAATCTATAGAAAACATCATTTTATAAAAAGACACCTTGTTTGATTCATTGTTTTCTTTTTTAATGCAATAGTTTGGACAAGTTGTGTGATTTGTTAAAAAACATAATATTAAGAGGAATTCACCTCAAAATACTGTACATGATATTTACCAAACAAATTAAATAGATTATAAAGAAGGAAAAATGGTGTTTGGGATAATCATGATATAAAGAGGAATGAGATATTAACTAACTGTCGTCACCCATTTCTAAAAAATAACCAGGTTTTTAACATCTATTTCAAAATGGGCTCGCGTCGCGAGATCCCGCGAGAATTTCTTTTTAAATGATATATTTTGGATCACGTGACGTTAGGCGGCGGCCATTTTCAAACAGATGTCAGGAACCTGGTTATTTTTTTAGAAATGGATGACGACAGTAAGTAAGCGACCTCCTATGGCTTGAATAAATGTGTAGGTTCGTAGAAAAATATTTGTTCTTTCCATTGGTACCTAATTTGCATGTGATCCAAAACGTTTTATATTATGAAACATAGCTTTAAACAGCGACCCGTGCACGTGTCGGTAAAGTTTCCAATATCTGAAGTGAGAGGGATTCTGACTCTACGAGCCGCTAGCCGTCCCAATATTTCAGCGGATCATAGAGTCAGAACCCTTCGGAATAAGTTTTCCAATGGCGCTGTACCTGCAGTTATTTTGTCACAATACTGCACATAAACTTTTTGTGACGAAATGACTCAACGGAAAGATACGATATTTGAAGCTTTGTCGCCTCAACAATTCACAATTAAGATTCTTAAAGTTGTAAATTGATTCGCTAATGCAAAAGTCATCTGGGATGATGTCTACGGAACGGCGCGGAGATCAAGATATGATTTTAATCAGATTGTCAATATGGCGAAAATTAAAAAAAAAATATATATGTTTCAGGTAGATAAGAACATAACAGACGTAGAAAGTGATAGTCATAAAACACACGCAATTGTATTCATACTGAATTACGGAAAACAAATTGTCGATAATGCGAATGTTTAAAAAGTAACTTGTAATTTTATTAAGAACATTAAAGGCTAAGAAAATGTAGATATAGTATTGAATTCATTTTGGATGGTATTCATGATGAATTTGAATGACAGAGCTTTGTCTGTGATTAAGACTCTCAATCACTCCGACCCTGCTGTATTTGTTATTGTCTGATATTCCAGTAATCATTAAAAGTTTATTTTGACTTAATTTTTCATCCTGGATAGACAATCTAAATATTAATGGCTTTGTCTCTTATCAACATTTTGTTCCCCCATTCGAAACGTTACACGGACTTCTAACGTCAATATTGAAAGTCGTGTCACGTGAATATGCCACCGAAATCATAACATCGTAGCGGTCAGTCCAAATTACAATAATCGACGTCTTCATTTGTACTCTGCTCTTTTGAAAACGCACAATTCAACTTTGATGGAACCTTCATTGCCTGAAATAAATTAAGACTTATCTTTGGCGTCCTTACTAGTACAGGACCATTTTGTTTGGTATTAGGAATGATTATCATATTATCATACCAAATTAACAATTATAGACATATTTGAGCCAAATATTACGATATGCTTGATGCGTATAAATGTTCTATACAAATAAGTTGTTAAAGATTTTCGAACATTTGCTCTCAGAATTACTTCATTAACAGTGTAGTTTCTTTTGTTAAAGTAAGTATTAGAATTCCCCTTTATTTTTAGTTGGTAGGTAGATATGACAGGCCAACTGCTAAACGTGTTTTTATCACAGAGCGCAATGGTAGAAAGTCCGTAAAAGTCCGTGAAAATAACACGTTTTAAAAAGGAATCAACAGATTGATAAGAGGCGAAGCCATTAATATTTAAATTGTCTTACCAAGATGAAAAATTAAGCCAATGCTTCGCTGTGTTTTGATGTGTTGATGTTGTCTAAGAGTTATCTCCCTTGACCCGTGTGACGACTACGTGTTAATTTGTGATATTGTGTATGCTTTGTTATTCATATAGTGCTCGAATTAAGAGGCTCGTCAAAGGATATTCCTACAGGTTCCAGGTTTTGTTTGGGGAGGAGAAGAGAGGGGATGTTTACATGTTTAAGACATTCAGTATGAGATCGTACGTAGTGTATTAATGTTCTCATCATCCTCCATATCCAGTGGTTACGCTCATCTACACTCTCTATACTTCTGGAAAATGTCATGGTAAAACTGAAAGCACGACGATAGCAGTTTGACTGATCTCGGGTAAAATGGCTGAAACCTGTCGTTTTAAAACTTTAAAACAAGCTCAAGGTTGTTTAAAGTTCCTTGTAATTTTGTCTCCATATATCATATATATATATATGCTCTTATAGAGGATCTGAGTGAAAGTTTCTAAACCTAATATACTTATAGACGATATCTGTGTTTATTTAGCTCATCGTGCTATACTGACGTCATCGTATTAAGGAGACCTTTAGAAATTATTGAATATGGTTGTGGAATGGGGGGGGGGGGGGGGGGGGGGGCGGGGGTCATCAATAGAGACTTTGTATTAGTCTTACGAAGCCCAAGATAGTATACTTTAGAGCAAAACACACTACGGAAACGGTTGTCCACTTCACCTGTGGGAATGATATTTTAGAAAATACTAGTTTTTATAAATATCTTTGGGTTTGGCTTGATGAACATCTAGATCACAATTAGCGAGAAGAGCACTTGGTGCTTTGACAGCTAGGTTGCATAATACACGGTACACAATATACACCTTGTTTTTAAAACACGATTTGAAATTATACAGAACTTGTTTAGTTTTACTTCTAAATTCATAAATTAAAGTTTTTTTTCGCACCTGACGCTTCTGCTTCTACATTAGTTTAGATATCTTGGATTCCCACCTTTTGGTCCCTAGGAGGACGAAACAGCTGTAGGTTCAGTTCAATTCATTTTTCGGCATACTCAAAACTATTTAAATTCGCATCATATTTATTTGGATTATGTCAATTTTTACAATATACAGTAAACAGTATTACCTGTGTTTTCACACCTAGGCGAGTGTTGTAAGTGCCCCGGGCCAGAGATATCTACATATATTGACCATGTACAGGTACAGTTTATAACGTGGTAAAACTGGCAATATTTACTTGAATGAGAACTTGTCAATATGAGTTGAAAGTTTACATACATGTGTCTATTTGGTTTGTTTCTAAAACTACAGAAAGACTATTATTAATTTTTAGAAATATATAGATAGAACTATCAGGTAATGCAAATAGTTAAAATATAGAAACATGTTTAAAACAACTAGCGCGAAACCGTATATATTGTTTCACCATTTCTAAATTTACATCAACCACGATTGTCATCGCACAAAGTTAATCTATCGTGCGCCCACATGTGCGTTAGAAATAATCGCCCAGGATCGCATCGTTCGCACATCGTGCATACACCGTTCGCCCATCGTGCGCCCACCGCACATCGTGTAACGTTGTGCGATCCCACAACTGTATGTATATTTCGACAGCTATTGAAGTGTTTTTGTTGTTTGGGTTACTAGGGTTACTAAGTTTCGATATCAAAAAGTTTCAGAATAGTGATTAAGTAAGTATTTAGAGTAAACCCAATAACACACAAGTGAAACAGCTGTTTTACATGCCAATGAGTTATGCCAATATCATATCACACATAGCTTTAATAATACTTGATATGACAAAATTCTGACTTTCCGAAAGCATTTATTCAAGATATGTTGGTCCTAAGTTCCTCATTCCCTCAATGATCGTGCGTTTAATGCAAATGGGATCATCTGCCCGTCGGCAGATTTCGCATTTTATTCATGTCCAATACTAAAATAAAATGTTTGAGATTGGTCACAGAAATCCGTTCTCTTTTAAGAAGTTACATATGTTTTTTCTATTATTCGACAAATGTAACATGTTCACGAAATTGATAAGCTAGCTAGAGTAGATCTACGTTAGGGCCTAACCTAACTTGCTCATTGAGGCCCGAGAATTTGTTACACTTACAGCGTAGTTTTTGGACCTAAACCACGGTGTCTAGAATAAATCTATACTTCCGAGGAGTTTTGATTAGGGTGGCATATTTATCGGAAACTGATCTTAACTTCCAAAAGTGTAACATACTATAAAAACCTTAGTTTATGTCCAAAAGCTGATGTAACGAATTCTCAGGCACATGTGTCAGTACATGTAACTGTACCATGTGCTTACCTTTAAAGCTAAATATGTAGTTTTCGGTTAATGTCCCAAATTAAAAAATCGTCAAATCACTAATCCAGTTGATTACATGTCGCCAATACCATTCATCATACCTTCATCAATAAGCTATACATGCCTAAATCCACTGACTGTTATGAGACGTTTTCAATATGCTTAGGCCTACCCGAAAACTGACTTCCGACAACTTTATTCGACTCGCTTCAACTGTGACCAAATCACAACGTAGTTTATTTACTGCTGCGCGATGCAAACTGCTCTTAAAACACTCTAGTAATTCATTTCATACTGGAAAGGTATTTTAATCAATTCTTAATGAAAATAAAAGTTTGAGAGGTATATGATTACAGCACATATAAAAGCCAAAAAATAAAAATCTTGTCTCTGGACTACATTTTTTCTGTTGCCAAATGATGAATGAAGCTAGCTATCAGCTGTTCCGCGTATGTACATACATGACGATAAGTGTGCAACAATGTAACAAAGGTAAAGCACCGTGTGACACCAGCAGCTTAAAGTACATGCGAATGGCGGGGAATTTAAAATAGTTAACGTAAATATAAGGATTGAATGTCTATTTTGTTGTTTGCATCGGCTGATGAAGTCAAGTGAACCTCGTGCAAATGGTACATGAACTGCTTCATTTGCGCGAGGTTCACTTGACTTCATCAGCCGATGCAAACAACAAAATAGACATTCAATCCTTAAATGCAACTTTGTGAAGTGTAATGTAATCAACATATTGAAAAATTGTGATAAAGTCAGCATATTTTAATATAGAGAAAAGTTATAAGACCTTAATGTTTAGATATCTATATATCTAATAATTTGATTACAGAATCATTTGCTTCATAATTTCAAGTAATCTATGTATTGTTTTAAGTTCCAACGCCAAATTATATGTACAAATAATTGAATATCATAGGGTATGAACAGGGTAGGGAAAGGGGTTTGGGTTAGGGGTTGGGGGTAACTCCCATAACAATATTATAATTAGGATATATGTGCATATTGTTTATATATATAACCTAGTGATCGAGGGTTGATCCCCGGTGGAAGCACACTATTCTCTTTCCTGTTTTAAATGGTGTCCGTTTCTACTAAATAACTTATCTTTTGTCAATTGCTATGTACACTATACAAGTTCTGATAAAGTTTCGTTAAAACAAAAATGTGAACCTACAGTGTATGTGAAGCACAGAGAACGTAATTATAAAACCACGAGCTTTTGCTCGCCATAGAAAAGTATAAGTGTTAGTTTCAATAAATCAAGTGTTTTGCCAATTCATATGTACATTATGCAGGTTCTGAAAAATGTCTCATTAAAAATTGTATACTCAGTAGAATATTAAGTAAGAAAATCGATCAAGTTTGTGCATTTAGTATATATAATATATATATCACAACGTTAGTGACAATCAGGGGAAGTAGCTCGTAAATAACATTATCATAACCAGAGGGCGGAATTTCACTGTTCTTACGAATTAATACTTCCGACCAAATATTTTGGTTTACGCACATATATAAGGTAATTTATCATTGAAATCAAAATCAGGGTATTTGGCTATGGCGCGATTATATAATATAAGTTTAATAGCAAATTACACCGGGGGCGGGGGTGGGGGGTGGTGGTGGTGGTGGGGGGGGGGGGGGGGGGGTACCATGCCAGTACGTTCCGCGATCCGTATACTAGTGTAAAGCACAGAGGTACATATGTATATATAGCACGAATGTATACATGTATACACCGACAGGTCAGGCCAGGATCAGAGACGTAATATTAAAATGAGCCATGGGAGTGAAAAACTGATTTCTTTGTTACAAATCGCATATAGATAATTAAAGTCATCATAATTATAAACAATACCATGGGAACATCATTTCCTGTTAGGTTAAGGCTTTCAAATAAAATGTAGTTATGATATCTTGTGATTGGTAGCAATTCAAGCTTTTCCGGGGCGGGAGGGAAAAATGACATGGGTCAAAGGTCACAGAATAGTGGCAGCAATAGACGCAAAACTACTCGTAGTTTTAGCGCTAAAAACCGAGAAAAGCAAAGAGTGTTCAAGAAGGACGAAGAGGCATGATTCTCCCGCCTTTGGTGTGATAGAGTTAACATCAACGGTAACCAGTTAAAGACAGCAGGGCGTAACTTCCTATACGCGGATAAGCCGGTGCGTACACATAATTATCATAAAAAACCCATTTAATACCCACTTGTAATAAAAAATGAGACTTTGTACAAGAAAATGAACGTGCTTATTCTTTAATTCATCATACCTGAAAATCGGCACCAGAACACGTTAAAATGCTCCAAATACCTTTAAGAATTTTTTTTTTTGGGGGGGGGGGGAGGGGAAGCCAGACCCCCCTTCCGGGAGATGGACGTATCCCCCTCCCCATACCGATCCCATCCTAGCGCTTCTAGTACGGTCTTTGGTACCACATCTGCGTACACTTCAAAACAGCTCTAGTTACTCCACTGGTAGTACATGTATATTAGCGAAGATATGGAGTGGCAGCTTACTGTTACTTGTAGAGACGGGTAGTTACGCGTCCTGTCTGTGCAAGTTTTGTGATTTTAATTTTGAGAATGAAATTCACTTGTTATGGGATTGAAAGTCACATTCCGATATCGGAGTCCCTGCATTTGAAAGAGCAAGTATATTAAATAGATCTTTCATTTCTACGAACCATCACGAGCAATTTATTTTTATTTTGAATGAAAATTCACTGGAACCCCTCTCAGCCGTTTTATGAACAAGAGGCGGGGCAGTATTTGAAGTGTTTGATTTAATTTAGTATGCTGTTTATGATTGTGTACTATGGGAGGGAACAATAGGCATTATTCTGTTGAAATAGTTCAAGTCATTTTATTTCTTTTTTGTATGACGTTTTATTGTAGCCTGGCCAATTATATCGATAGCTCGATTGATGTGGTAAGAGTTGTACATGTTTTGACAAACGCGGAAAGAGGTATGGCATATAGACAAAAAGGGCACAAGAATAGAAAATTAGGAGAGTAAAGATAACAAGAGGCCCAGAGGGACTGTATCGCTCACCTGGATACATTGGTATCTAGGTTATCATAGTTAAATATTTCCCCAAAAAAGATCCATTCAGTATTGGGATCAAAATCCATTATATCTTTAGAACAAGTAGTATTTTAAAAGGCTTTACCTCTATTTCCCTTTTTGGGACCCGCCCCTATGGCCCTTAGGGGTCAGCATTACCTTTTATGCAAAATCTGTTCCCCTTTCACTCAAGGATGGTATGACCAAATTTGGTCAAAATCCAATCAAACCTTCATGTCCAGTAGCGAGTTAAAGGAGTTACCTCTATTTCTCCCATATGGCCCCGCCCCTCTGGTCGCTTGGGGGTCAGAGTCACCATTCATGCAAAATATGTTCCCCGTCCCCGAATTTAGGAATTTAAAGCAAATGGAAAATTAGAGAGTAAAGGCAAAATTGGGGACGAGGATAGAGAAAGAGAGACAATCATTTTCATTGCGAAACGTATTATCACATACTTAGCTTCCCTTCAGTTGACGATGGTGTTGACTTATAAATGTAATAGAGAGCGATGATTATCCCCCGGTACACGTGTCCGCGGATGTCAAAGACACGTGTACCGGGCTCCTTGTTTCTGGTTTGTCCTTCACCATGAAGAGACCCGGATATAGTGTCTGTTCTGGAGATATTTATATTTTCTAACTTTCTAACAACCGTCTGTTTTCTGCCATAAGGAGACGAAGACAGAGAACTAGAGAGTAACGGCCAAAAGGAGGACGAGGATAGAGAACTAGAGAGTAAAAACAAAAAGGAGGACGACGATAGAGAACTAAAAAGGAAAAACAAAAATGGGGGCGAGGACAGAGAACTCGAGAGTGAAGACAAAAAAGGGGGACGAGGATATAGAACTAAAAAGGAAAAACAAAAATGGGAGCGAGGACAGAGAACTACAAAGTAAAGACAACAATGGGAACAAGGATAGAGAACCAAATTGTAAAGACAAAAAGGGGGACGAGGAAAAAGAACAAGAGAGCAAAGACAAAAAAGGGGACGAGGATAGAGAACTAGAGAGTAAAGACAAAAAGGGGGATGAGGACAGAGAACTAGAGAGTAACGACAAAAAGGGGGAACGAGGATAGAGAACTAGGAGGATAAAGACAAAAAAGGGGGACGAGGATACAGAAATAGAGAGTAAAGACAAAAAGGGGGATGAGGACAGAGAACTAGAGAGAAATGACAAAAAGGGGGAACGAGGATAGAGAACTAGGAGGATAAAGACAAAAAAGGGGGACGAGGATACAGAAATAGAGGGTTTAGACAAAAAGGGGGACGAGGATACAGAACTTGAGAGTTTAGAACAAAAAGGGGGTCGAGGATACAGAACTAGAGAGTTTAGACAAAAAGGGGGACGAGGACAGAGAATGAGAGAGTGAAAAAACAAAGAGGGACAGGGATAGAGAACTAGAGAGTAAAGACAAACAAGGGGGGACAAAGATTGAGAACTAGAGAGTAAAAATAAAAAGGGGAACGAGAACAGAGAACTAGAGAGTAAAGACAAAAAGAGGGACGAGGATGGAGAACTAGAGAGAAAAAACAAAAAGGGGGACGAGGACAGAGAACTAGAGAGTAAAGACAAAAAGGGGACAAGGATAGAGAACTAGAGAGTAAAGACAAACAGGTGGGCGAGGATAGAGAACTAGAGAGTAAAGACAAAAAAGGGGGACGAGGATAGAGAACTAGAGAGTAAAGACAAATAGGGGGACGAGGATAGAGAACTAGAGAGTAAAGACAAAAAGGGGGACGAGGACAGAGAACTAGAGAGAAAAGACAAAAAGGGGGGGGGGGGCAGAGAACTAGAGAGTAAAGACAAAAAAGGGGGACGAAGATAGAGAACTAGAGAGTAAAGACAAAAAGGGGGACGAGGATAGAGAACTAGAGAGTAAAGACAAAAAAGGGGACGAGGATAGAGAACTAAAAAGGAAAAACGAAAATGGGGACGAGGATAGAGAACTAGAGAGAAAAGACAAAAAGGGGACGAGGATAGAGAACTAGAGAGTAAAGACAAAAAAGGGGGACGAAGATAGAGAACTAGAGAGTAACGACAAAAAGGGGGACGAGGATAGAGAACTAGAGAGTAAAGACAAAAAAGGGGGACGAGGATAGAGAACTAGAGAGAAAAGACAAAAAGGGGGACGAGGATAGAGAACTAGAGAGTAAAGACAAAAAAGGGGGACGAGGATAGAGAACTAGAGAGTAAAGACAAAAATGGGGGCGAGGACAGCTACCAGGATACAATTATTTTCATTGCAAAACGTATTATTACATACTTAGTTTCCCTTAGGTTGACGATGGTGTTGACTAATAAATATAATAGAGAGCGATAATTATCACCATGTACACGTGTTTGCGGATGTCAAAGCCACGTTTTACGGCTCTTTATTTCTGGTTTATCCTTGACCATGAAGAGACCCGGATGTAATGACTGTTATGGCGATATTTATATTTTCTAACTTTTAACAACCGTCTGTTCTCTACCCTAACCAAAGAAATTCTGTTATAACATCGGTGATAAATATATTTTCTAACTTTCTAACGACCGTCTGTTTCCTACTCTGACTAAAGCCTATTACAGCATCGGTGATTTTTTATATTTCCTCTTTCACACTCTAACAATCGTCTGTTTTCTACCCTAACTAAAGAAATCACATCATAACATCAGTGATATTCATATTTTCTCACTTTCTTACAACCGCCTGTTTTCTACTCTGACTAAATCTTATTACAGCATCGGTGATAATTATATTTTCTCTTTCACATCTTAACAATCGTCTGTTCTCTACCATAACCAAAGAAATTCTTTTATAACATCGGTGATAAATATATTTTCTCACTTTCTAACAACCGTCTGTTTTCTACCCTAACTAAAGAAATCACATCATAACATCAGTGATATTCATATTTTTCTCACTTTCTAACAACCGTCTGGTTTTTACCCTAACCAAAGAAATTCTTTTATAACATCGGTGATAATATATTTTCTAACTTTCTAACAACCATCTGTTTTCTACCCTAACCAAAGAAATTCTTTTATAATATCGGTGATAATATATTTTCTAACTTTCTAACAACCGTCTGTTCTCTAACCTGACTAAACCCTATTACAGTCATATAACGGTATTTCAAGCGCTGTTATTACACACGGAATTCGCTCCCGCTGGCTTCCGGTCAGATCTGGCATACGACAGGGGGGAGTCGTCTCAACATTTTTATACCTCGTCTATATAAACGACTTACTCAAGGAACTTGAATTATCACAGAATGGTACCAAGATATGCGAACTCAACTGTGGCAACCCCGACCTTGCGGATGATTTGTCCTTAATAGCCACAAATCCCAATGCACTTCAAAAACTATTAAACATATGTTCAAACTATGCGGACAAATGGAGATTTGAATATAACGCGACCAAAAGTGCCGTTCTGATGTTTGGTAAAAGTAGGAATTCCTTTTGGAACTACAAATGGGCAATAAATTCTAATAAACTGGCCGTTATGAATTCGTACAAGCATGTTGGAATGATTATCAGGAACGATTTGAAAGTTGGAGATGCTGTTGCAAATGGTTGTGAAAAAGGACGAAAATCATTTAACTTAATAACAAGGTTTGGAAATGATTGTCAAACAACAGACCCACTTTTAACGACATCATTATATCGGAAGGTCATATTGTCCAGTGTTTTGTACGGCTCACAATTCTGGAGTAATCCTACACAAAATGACACGAAAGTTTTGAATGTTTTCCAACACGGACTAGCAAAGAGAATACAGTGCTTTCGAAAAATTACCCGTTCGGATATCGCCGAGACAATGCTCGGACTCCAACGAATTGGCACGGAAATCGACAAAAAGAAACTTTTATTCCTTTGTACCATCATCGGTCTCCCGCCACACATGCTATCGAAGCAAATTTTCTTAGCACGACTATACCAGTTTATAGAAAAACAGGCAAAGTACCAGCTGGGTTTCATTCCGGACATCTGGAAAATACTGTCGAAGTATGGTTTACAAATTTATCTCTTGAACTATTTACGATATGTGCAATTTCCGTCGAAACAGTCCCGGAAGAGAATAATCAAAACTTCAATCGGCAATACAGAGCATGTTTTATTGAAAGAAAGACTCGATACAAATTCTGACTTTTTGAGTTACCGGGATATTCATGATACTTACCGTGCTCCATACTTGCTATGGACAATACCTTGTAAATCAACCAGGTATGTTACAAAAATGTTAGGTACAGTCCCCACATGAAACAAGTCTCTCTGTAACATATGTAACGAGCACTATATAGACCCTATACCACTCTTGACAATCGGATAGCGTTCATGACCAACGTTATCGAGACATATGGAACGGATGTCTGTACATACTTGGACAGTATCTCCCATGAACATTTTCTCAGATTACGATTAGGAAAACGATGTGAAGCTTTCCTGTTGCACTTTTCAACTTATGACCATTATGTTGATTTTATTCAAGATGGCACTGAATATTTAAAGAAGGCTGCCATCTCATTCTACAGATGAACTGTTAACATGTGTGTTATAAACTGTCTCTAGTATGAGAGAGACAGTCAAAGACAGTCCTGAATTGTGACCAATTATAATGATGATGTAGTAATTATAGTAGAAAACCATGTCCATTTTTCACTTTATTTTGTTATCTCGCAGCAGAGGAATAAAAAGATTTGATTTGATTTGATTTGATTTGACCCTGACTAAATCCTATTACAGCATCGGTGATATTTATCTTTTCTCTTTCACATTCTTACAACCGTCTGTTTCCTAACCTTACTTACTTCGATTCCCCGACCGGACGTGAACAGGTACGGGGTCACCTGCCCGACCACGTGGGTTTTCTCCGGGTACTCCGGTTTCCTCCCACAATAAGACCCCTCGCGCGCATCCGGGCCAACAAGAGTGATTTATATAAGTTGGATAGCTTGTTTCATAATTGTTGTACAATAAATAAAATTTATATTTATATTTATATACGTCATTAAATATATGGGACAAGACGAATGTCTCCATAGAATTTAACAAGTAACGATCTCCAGGAAGTTTGCTCATTAGGTTTTGTGAAACCAAGTTCACTTCAAAGCAAAGTTTTCTTTGATATTATATGTAAAACGTCAGATATGAGCAAAAACATTGATAAGTTGTTAGGCTTATCATGAAGATATACAGTTTTAAAGGACTTTAGCGGGAAAAGAACCCCAGTAGGTTTTTCGTCAGAAATACATAGCGAAAAAGCAATCGAAAAATTTCTTTTTATAAGCTTGAAACAAAAATTGGAAAGATTTTTTTTACATTGTGTCAGATGAAATAATTAAATGAATAGTTTACAATTATTTATTTGTATACATCTGTATACATTTTGTACTTTCTATTTTCTCTTCCTTCCTTTATATGTATCTACTTTTTCTATTCTTTCCTTCTCTGTATCATTTCATCCTGTACTTCTTTTGACAAAATCGATTTAAACATGAACATATCTCAAGTTTTAATAATTAATGTATAATTATAATATATTGTATGAAATATATCACGTGATGTAAATATAATTCTGTGTGGTGTATTTATGGAGAAGGTTCATAAGTTGTTGCTCTGTGCACATCATGGCAAACAATAATACTGCTATAAGGCCACGACTCGTTCATTATGTTACTTATAATAACAGAATCATTACCACGTCTAAATGTAAACTATAAATGGTCATGAAATGAAACACATGTCGAATATTTTCGATAATTTGAATAAATGATAGAAGATAATTTGTACTTGAGAGATCCTAGCTCAATACAGCCTACATTTTTGTACCTCGTTGGCGTGTTTTTTTTAGATGTACATGTATGTAAGTGAAAATCATACACAGCGAATATAACGTCACGACAACGATAGGGGAATTATCACTATAATCTTTAAATGTAGCTTGGCCCATGCGTAAATTGACCACTTGACCAACATACCTGTGTAATCGTTAAAACGTGTTTTGAAAACGAGTTATAACGCAGACGAGACTAATTTTACCACTCTCCGGATATAAACAAAACAGTGATCACGTGGCGTTTTAGATACATAAATTTTAATTCCTTATTCTACTCCAATAAAAACAAAGCTATGAATATCAACTACATAAATCAGGTTATTCGCTTAAGGACTAGGTACAGCCATATTGGTTTGTTACCTGCTTGAAAATGGTAATATTGAAATTTTAATGTTTCCTTCCAATACATGGCATAAGCTTTATCCCATTATATTTAATATTGACATAAAATGCAGTTCAGCCCCCAAAATAAAACAAATCTGTACGAAAAAAATATCAGTAAATAATATCCAAATCGGAATGCCCAAATATTTTTCATTTGTTATTTGAAACATTTAAAAAATAATACAAAGTTACTGCAATGTTCATAGAATGATAGCAAAGTGTTAAAATTTCGATATTATTCTGTTAATCAGAGTATAAGGGAGAAATACACAGATACAGTATACACCCTCTAAAAAATGTCGTCCACTGCATGCTGTTTCCAGTTCAGGTAAAAGTAGTTACCTGTATCTCGTGGAAGCAAAAAAAGGGAATTATTTTATTTTAAAATGGGTCATTTGTCATGTAAATATAACTTTCGTGTCAAATAAGTGTATAAAATTAAAATGATAACACAGACATAACGTAATTTACATTTACGATGCGGTTACCTAATTAATAATTAAGTTTGAGAAATGTATTTTGATACCCATGTGCCTCAACTGCCAAACATGTTTAAAATGGCAACAATTTACGTTTGCGATGTTTGATAGGTGCGAAGCCGAGAACGAATCAGTATAATCAGTGAGTTAATACTGTTCGATAAGTGTATAATATAGACGAATTCAGTCAGAATTTATACAACACAAATTAAACTTTGTTGGCAATTCTTTCAAAATCATTAAATCACCTGCAAAAAACACTGCAGGAAGTGCCGAAGAACATCTTTTTTCACGTGCTGAACATTCGCCCTCAAAAGGAAAACTGGCAATCGCTAAAAATAATTTATCGTGATAGGAAAGGGCAGCTTTTGCTTTCTGACGATATACCAAGTAACATTTTATCTTACTGCATGCTTGAATCCAATTTAATTGTTAGTTTTGCCGATGTTTCAAAAAGCCTCTAAGTCAGGCGTATGATTATCTAAAAAAGTAAATAGTTCAAAATGGAGGGCAGAGGAGCATATTTCGCTACATGCAACGGGAAGATGTTTGATTTAAGAGATTTGACATAATGTCATAACTCGTCATACCGCAGACGGTAAGACTTTTGTTTTGACTATGTGGCGTGCCACATACATTTGCCGATTGGCGATGGAAATTTTAAAAATTTGATCGAGATGTGATCGCATTTTTACCAGTGAAATATCAGAAAATATCAGCTTGATAAAACTTATATCATCACTGCTTATATCATCACTATTGACGATAGAAGAAATCGTATAAAATCACTAGTGATGATATAAGTTTCGGTCTGATATCATTGCGCACTATTTTGTGTACTGTTTTTCATTATTCTATTACTAAATCATGTAAAATAAGGAAATTAAAAACTTTTAAAGTATTTTTGAAATTAATAGATATCTTATGGATTTTATTATTATGTTTTTGTATTTTTGCCAAATTTTGAACAAAAAAAGAACTTCATCCTGTGGCGTATTAATATTCTAAAAGCCTAAGGCACTCCGTCCCGACCAAATTTTAAAAATGAAATAAGACTTTTGGGAATTTTGAAAATGAAATAAAAAGAAACTTTAATGGTTTCCCAATAAATAACAAATATATTTCACTCGTATGGCAGATTTTAAATATATTTTCACTCGTGCGTAGCACGAGTGAAAATATAAAAAAAACTCGGCCATACTCATGAAATATATTTTATATTTAACGGGAAACCATTGAATAGCCTCTATATACTGCATGTAACACTGTAAAACTTGTAAGGTAACTAACACTCTGTACCACCTGTAAGGTAACTAACACTCTGTACCACTTGTAAGGTAACCAACACTCTGTACCACTTGTAAGGTAACTAACACTCTGTACCACTTGTGAGGTAACTAACACTTTGTACCACTTGTAAGGTACCAACACTCTGTACCACTTGTGAGGTAACTAACACTCTGTACCACTTGTGAGGTAACTAACACTTTGTACCACTTGTAAGGTACCAACACTCTGTACCACTTGTAAGGTAACTAACACTCTGTACCACTTGTGAGGTAACTAACACTTTGTACCACTTGTAAGGTACCAACACTCTGTACCACCTGTGAGGTAACTAACACTCTGTACCACCTGTAAGGTAACTAACACTCTGTACCACTTGTAAGGTAACTAACACTCTGTACCACTTGTGAGGTAACTAACACTTTGTACCACTTGTAAGGTACCAACACTCTGTACCACTTGTGAGGTAACTAACACTCTGTACCACCTGTAAAGTAACCAACACTCTGTACCACCTGTAAGGTAACTAACACTCTGTACCACCTGTAAGGTAACTAACACTCTGTACCACCTGTAAAGTAACCAACACTCTGTACCACCTGTAAGGTAACTAACACTCTGTACCACTTGTAAGGTAACTAACACTCTGTACCACTTGTAAGGTAACTAACACTCTGTACCACCTGTAAGGTAACTAACACTCTGTACCACCTGTAAGGTACCAACACTCTGTACCACATGTAAGGTAACTAACACTCTGTACCACTTGTAAGGTAACTAACACTCTGTACCACTTGTAAGGTAACTAACACTCTGTACCACTTGTAAGGTAACTAACACTCTGTACCACTTGTAAGGTAACTAACACTCTGTACCACCTGTAAGGTAACTAACACTCTGTACCACTTGTAAGGTAACTAACACTCTGTACCACTTGTAAGGTAACTAACACTCTGTACCACCTGTAAGGTAACTAACACTCTGTACCACTTGTAAGGTAACTAACACTCTGTACCACTTGTAAGGTAACTAACACTCTGTACCACCTGTAAGGTAACTAACACTCTGTACCAATTGTAAGGTACCAACACTCTGTACCACATGTAAGGTAACTAACACTCTGTACCACTTGTAAGGTAACTAACACTCTGTACCACCTGTAAGGTAACTAACACTCTGTACCACTTGTTAGGTACCAACACTCTGTACCACTTGTAAGGTAACCAACACTCTGTACCACTTGTAAGGTAACTAACACTCTGTACCACTTGTAAGGTAACTAACACTCTGTACCACCTGTAAAGTAACCAACACTCTGTACCACCTGTAAGGTAACTAACACTCTGTACCACTTGTAAGGTAACCAACACTCTGTACCACCTGTAAGGTAACTAACACTCTGTACCACTTGTAAGGTAACCAACACTCTGTACCACCTGTAAGGTAACTAACACTCTGTACCACTTGTAAGGTAACTAACACTCTGTACCACTTGTAAGGTACCAACACTCTGTACCACCTGTAAGGTAACTAACACTCTGTACCACTTGTAAGGTACCAACACTCTGTACCACTTGTAAGGTACCAACACTCTGTACCACTTGTAAGGTAACTAACACTCTGTACCACTTGTAAGGTACCAACACTCTGTACCACTTGTAAGGTAACCAACACTTTGTACCACTTGTAAGGTACCAACACTCTGTACCACTTGTAAGGTACCAACACTCTGTACCACTTGTAAGGTAACTAACACTCTGTACCACTTGTGAGGTAACTAACACTTTGTACCACTTGTAAGGTACCAACACTCTGTACCACTTGTGAGGTAACTAACACTCTGTACCACCTGTAAAGTAACCAACACTCTGTACCACCTGTAAGGTAACTAACACTCTGTACCACCTGTAAGGTAACTAACACTCTGTACCACCTGTAAAGTAACCAACACTCTGTACCACCTGTAAGGTAACTAACACTCTGTACCACTTGTAAGGTAACTAACACTCTGTACCACTTGTAAGGTAACTAACACTCTGTACCACCTGTAAGGTAACTAACACTCTGTACCACCTGTAAGGTACCAACACTCTGTACCACATGTAAGGTAACTAACACTCTGTACCACTTGTAAGGTAACTAACACTCTGTACCACTTGTAAGGTAACTAACACTCTGTACCACTTGTAAGGTAACTAACACTCTGTACCACTTGTAAGGTAACTAACACTCTGTACCACCTGTAAGGTAACTAACACTCTGTACCACTTGTAAGGTAACTAACACTCTGTACCACTTGTAAGGTAACTAACACTCTGTACCACCTGTAAGGTAACTAACACTCTGTACCACTTGTAAGGTAACTAACACTCTGTACCACTTGTAAGGTAACTAACACTCTGTACCACCTGTAAGGTAACTAACACTCTGTACCAATTGTAAGGTACCAACACTCTGTACCACATGTAAGGTAACTAACACTCTGTACCACTTGTAAGGTAACTAACACTCTGTACCACCTGTAAGGTAACTAACACTCTGTACCACTTGTTAGGTACCAACACTCTGTACCACTTGTAAGGTAACCAACACTCTGTACCACTTGTAAGGTAACTAACACTCTGTACCACTTGTAAGGTAACTAACACTCTGTACCACCTGTAAAGTAACCAACACTCTGTACCACCTGTAAGGTAACTAACACTCTGTACCACTTGTAAGGTAACCAACACTCTGTACCACCTGTAAGGTAACTAACACTCTGTACCACTTGTAAGGTAACCAACACTCTGTACCACCTGTAAGGTAACTAACACTCTGTACCACTTGTAAGGTAACTAACACTCTGTACCACTTGTAAGGTACCAACACTCTGTACCACCTGTAAGGTAACTAACACTCTGTACCACTTGTAAGGTACCAACACTCTGTACCACTTGTAAGGTACCAACACTCTGTACCACTTGTAAGGTAACTAACACTCTGTACCACTTGTAAGGTACCAACACTCTGTACCACTTGTAAGGTAACCAACACTTTGTACCACTTGTAAGGTACCAACACTCTGTACCACTTGTAAGGTACCAACACTCTGTACCACTTGTAAGGTACCAACACTCTGTACCACTTGTAAGGTACCAACACTCTGTACCACTTGTAAGGTACCAACACTCTGTACCACTTGTAAGGTACTAACACTCTGTACCACTTGTAAGGTACTAACACTCTGTACCACCTGTAAGGTAACCAACACTTTGTACCACTTGTAAGGTAACTAACACTCTGTACCACTTGTAAGGTAACTAACACTCTGTACCACTTGTAAGGTAACTAACACTCTGTACCACCTGTAAGGTAACTAACACTCTGTACCACTTGTAAGGTACTAACACTCTGTACCACCTGTAAGGTAACCAACACTTTGTACCACTTGTAAGGTAACTAACACTCTGTACCACTTGTAAGGTAACTAACACTCTGTACCACTTGTAAGGTAACTAACACTCTGTACCACCTGTAAGGTAACTAACACTCTGTACCACCTGTAAGGTAACTAACACTCTGTACCACCTGTAAGGTAACTAACACTCTGTACCACCTGTAAGGTAACTAACACTCTGTACCACCTGTAAGGTAACTAACACTCTGTACCACCTGTAAGGTAACTAACACTCTGTACCACCTGTAAGGAAACTAACACTCTGTACCACTTGTAAGGTAACTAACACTCTGTACCACCTGTAAGGTAACTAACACTCTGTACCACCTGTAAGGTAACCAACACTTTGTACCACTTGTAAGGTACCAACACTCTGTACCACTTGTAAGGTAACCAACACTCTGTACCACCTGTAAGGTAACTAACACTCTGTACCACTTGTAAGGTACCAACACTCTGTACCACCTGTAAGGTAACTAACACTCTGTACCACCTGTAAGGTAACTAACACTCTGTACCACTTGTAAGGTAACTAACACTCTGTACCACTTGTAAGGTACCAACACTCTGTACCACTTGTAAGGTAACCAACACTCTGTACCACTTGTAAGTTAACCAACACTCTGTACCACTTGTAAGGTAACCAACACTTTGTACCACTTGTAAGGTACACCAACACTCTGTACCACTTGTAAGGTAACTAACACTCTGTACCACTTGTAAGGTACACCAACACTCTGTACCACTTGTAAGGTAACCAACACTTTGTACCACTTGTAAGGTACACCAACACTCTGTACCACTTGTGAGGTAACCAACACTCTGTACCACTTGTGAGGTAACTAACACTTTGTACCACTTGTAAGGTAACCAACACTCTGTACCACTTGTAAGGTAACCAACACTCTGTACCACTTGTAAGGTAACTAACACTCTGTACCACTTGTGAGGTAATTAACACTCTGTACCACTTGTAAGGTAACCAACACTCTGTACCACTTGTAAGGTAACCAACACTCTGTACCACTTGTAAGGTAACCAACACTCTGTACCACTTGTAAGGTAACCAACACTCTGTACCACTTGTAAGGTAACCAACACTCTGTACCACTTGTAAAGTAACCAACACTCTGTACCACTTGTAAGGTAACCAACACTCTGTACCACTTGTAAAGTAACCAACACTCTGTACCAATTGTAAGGTAACCAACACTCTGTACCACTTGTAAGGTAACCAACACTCTGTACCAATTGTAAGGTAACCAACACTCTGTACCAATTGTAAGGTAACCAACACTCTGTACCAATTGTAAGGTAACCAACACTCTGTACCACTTGTAAGGTAACCAACACTCTGTACCAATTGTAAGGTAACCAACACTCTGTACCACTTGTAAGGTAACCAACACTCTGTACCAATTGTAAGGTAACCAACACTCTGTACCAATTGTAAGGTAACCAACACTCTGTACCAATTGTAAGGTAACTAACACTCTGTACAACTTGTAAGGTAACCAACACTCTGTACCAATTGTAAGGTAACCAACACTCTGTACCAATTGTAAGGTAACCAACACTCTGTACCAATTGTAAGGTAACTAACACTCTGTACAACTTGTAAGGTAACCAACACTCTGTACCACTTGTAAGGTAACTAACACTCTGTACCACTTGTAAGGTAACCAACACTCTGTACCACTTGTAAGGTAACTAACACTCTGTACCACTTGTAAGGTAACCAACACTCTGTACCACTTGTAAGGTAACCAACACTCTGTACCACTTGTAAGGTAACCAACACTCTGTACCACTTGTAAGGTAACCAACACTCTGTACAACTTGTAAGGTAACCAACACTCTGTACCACTTGTAAGGTAACCAACACTCTGTACCACTTGTAAGGTAACCAACACTCTGTACCACTTGTAAGGTACACCAACACTCTGTACAACTTGTAAGGTAACTAACACTCTGTACCACTTGTAAGGTAACCAACACTCTGTACAACTTGTAAGGTAACTAACACTCTGTACCACTTGTAAGGTACACCAACACTCTGTACAACTTGTAAGGTAACTAACACTCTGTACCACTTGTAAGGTAACCAACACTCTGTACCACTTGTAAGGTAACTAACACTCTGTACCACTTGTAAGGTACACCAACACTCTGTACAACTTGTAAGGTAACCAACACTCTGTACCACTTGTAAGGTAACCAACACTTTGTACCACTTGTAAGGTAACCAACACTCTGTACCACTTGTAAGGTAACCAACACTCTGTACCACTTGTAAGGTAACTAACACTCTGTACCACTTGTAAGGTAACCAACACTTTGTACCACTTGTAAGGTAACCAACACTCTGTACCACTTGTAAGGTAACCAACACTCTGTACCACTTGTAAGGTAACCAACACTCTGTACCACTTGTAAGGTAACCAACACTCTGTACCACTTGTAAGGTAACCAACACTCTGTACAACTTGTAAGGTAACTAACACTCTGTACCACTTGTAAGGTAACCAACACTCTGTACCACTTGTAAGGTAACCAACACTCTGTACCACTTGTAAGGTAACCAACACTCTGTACCAATTGTAAGGTAACCAACACTCTGTACCACTTGTAAGGTAACCAACACTTTGTACCACTTGTAAGGTAACCAACACTCTGTACCACTTGTAAGGTAACTAACACTCTGTACCACTTGTAAGGTAACCAACACTTTGTACCACTTGTAAGGTAACCAACACTTTGTACCACTTGTAAGGTAACCAACACTCTGTACCACTTGTAAGGTAACCAACACTCTGTACCACTTGTAAGGTAACTAACACTCTGTACCACTTGTAAGGTAACCAACACTCTGTACCACCTGTAAGGTAACTAACACTCTGTACCACTTGTAAGGTAACCAACACTCTGTACCAATTGTAAGGTAACCAACACTCTGTACCAATTGTAAGGTAACCAACACTCTGTACCAATTGTAAGGTAACCAACACTCTGTACCAATTGTAAGGTAACCAACACTCTGTACCACTTGTAAGGTAACCAACACTCTGTACCAATTGTAAGGTAACCAACACTCTGTACCAATTGTAAGGTAACCAACACTCTGTACCACTTGTAAGGTACACCAACACTCTGTACCACTTGTGAGGTAACCAACACTCTGTACCACTTGTAAGGTAACTAACACTCTGTACCACTTGTAAGGTAACCAACACTTTGTACCACTTGTAAGGTAACCAACACTTTGTACCACTTGTAAGGTAACCAACACTCTGTACCACTTGTAAGGTAACCAACACTCTGTACCACTTGTAAGGTAACTAACACTCTGTACCACTTGTAAGGTACACTAACACTCGTACCACTAGGAAGGAACACCAGAGGTCTGCACGCTATAAGTGTTAACTGGTCATGTATCTAGTTTATAATGCCGTGAATATAATTATGACGTCATTATATATATTGTATACGGTGATAGACCAGCACAACTTCAGTCCCGATCAGACAGAAGAACCTGTTGACAACATGCTGTGCGAAACTCGTGTTGTTACACTCGTAAATGGTCGGAAAGTGTCGGAATCATGTAATGTATATCTTTGTATTTTCTGTGTATGCTGTATTGTATGTTTTTTTTTAAATATAATGTTATTGACATATAATTTAATTTTGCTGTAAAAGGCATTTTTATTAGCTGAGAAAATTTGTGTTAACACCTCATAACGTAAAAAATGATCAGCTTTTGATTTGCTGATAATACAATGTAATGATTTCTGAGAGGAAAGGGTCCCGCAATAAAAGTCTTGGGAAAAAGGTATTATTTTCAATCCTAGCTGAATCTCGTAATCTCATGGGTTTTTTTCGGATTTGTGAAAATCAATTAAAAATGTCTTATTTTGTGTGTATTACGCGTGTATAGTTTAACTTGCATGTTGACTAAAAGGATGTACATGTAGTCTCTGAAAATGAACTTCAGTATTCCGTAATTATTGGCAAAGGGTTCTTAATGATAAATTTATAAAATGTATGTCCCTTCCTGGGGCAGACGGGCGGGGGTCAATTAAGTGGGAACTAATAAATATTTTCAAAAATCTTCTTCTCAACCAAATGAAAAGTTTCGACCAAATTTGTACATGTACATATGTATAAACGGAGGGTATTGCCTCCTGGGACATAGCAGCGGGGTCAACAGGGAAAAGAGAAAAATATCTTCTGTAAAAGTTAAGGATTTTCTTATAATCTGGGATGTGTGGGTCTCATTTTGGAGACACAAATATGGGGCCTCATATAGGAAACAGAAGAATCACGCTTTAGTACTGACAATAACATTTAAACTTAACCTGCCACACAGGATGTTTTCCAAAGCAAATTAAATTTTGTATCAATTGAGGGTCTATAGGCCATGACCCCAATTGAACATCAAATGGGAACTCATTTTCTTGGCATCTTAACCACCTAAATGCATTAACATAATTTACATAGTTCTTTTTATAGCTATAACCCGTCCTCTTTCTTATAGCTATAACCCGTGTCCTTTCCTACAGCTATAGCCTGTGCTCTTTCCTATAGCTATAACCCGTGCTCTTTCCTACATCTATAACCCGTGCTCTTTCCTACAGCTATAACCCGTGCTATTTCCTACATGTATAACCCGTGCTCTTTCCTACAGCTATAAACCGTGCTCTTTCCTACATCTATAACCCGTGCTCTTTCCAACAGCTATAACCCGTGCTCTTTCCTATAGCTATAACCCGTGCTCTTTCCTATAGCTATAACCCGAGCTCTTTCCTACATGTATAACCCGAGCTCTTTCCTACATCTATAACCCGTGCTCTTTCCTATAGCTATAACCCGTGCTCTTTCCTACATCTATAACCCGTGCTCTTTCCTATAGCTATAACCCGTGCTCTTTCCTATAGCTATAATCTGTGCTCTTTCCTACAGCTATAATCCGTGCTCTTTCCTATAGCTATAACCCGAGCTCTTTCCTATAGCTATAACCCGAGCTCTTTCCTACATGTATAACCCGAGCTCTTTCCTACATGTATAACCCGTGCTCTTTCCTATAGCTATAACCCGTGCTCTTTCCTATAGCTATAATCTGTGCTCTTTCCTACAGCTATAACCCGTGCTCTTTCCTATAGCTATAACCCGTGCCCTTTCATATAGCTATAACCCGTGCTCTTTCCTACAGCTATAACCCTTGCTCTTTCCTACAGCTATAACCCGTGCTCTTTCCTACAGCTATAACCCGTGCTCTTTCCTACAGCTATAACCCGTGCCCTTTCCTACAGCTATAACCCGTGCTGTTCCCTATAGCTATAACCCGAGCTCTTTCCTACAGCTATAACCCGTGCTCTTTCCTATAGCTATAACCCGTGCCCTTTCCTACAGCTATAGCCCGTGTTTTTTCTTAAAGCTATAACCTTTGCCTTTTCTTTTAGCTATAACCCGTGTATTTTGTGCTCCTTTAATAACATTATATGGTACTATGCAGCTTTTATGTACTAAAGCCACTGGGCCTCTTGTTTTTTCTGACAACGGGTGAACCCAATCTGTATTGGTCCGTAGCTTTACGTATTATAGCCGTAGTCATACGTACATGTAGTAATACTTGTGTGTTCGTGACAATTTTTGAACATGTTCAAAATTTGACTACGGATCGAACAACGGCAATATATCCTTATCCGTATTAGAGTGTACCGATTCGTTTTCGTCCCTCTCCATCTGTATTTAATACTAATACTGTATACACCACGTGTTTGCAAAGGATACAATACGGTTTCTTACGGAACGGAACGATCTCATTTCGTTTATTACGGATCTCTTCGTGGCGGCTCGTGCTATTCCTTAACAGACCGTTTGTATTCGTGCTAACCCTTGTTAACCGTAGCAAACCGCTACTTATCCGCAGTGCAAATGTCCTGACACGTGTCGTTCTGTATTAAACCGGGTCATTTCCGTGTCGTACCGTAACAATCCGTATCACTCCTGTCACCAAATGGCCCCCTTCCTTCATTATCTTGGTAGATACGTCAAAACCGTAGTCACAACGTGTATCTGTATCGCATTAAGGAAAGTAACATTTCTGGTGTCATATTGAGCATATTGAGGACCTATAGCATTTGTGCTTTGTCCGTCGACTTTTGCCATCCGCTTTATTGAAACTGGAGGGCAATCATACAATATGTAAATGAGGCAGATGCGATGCGTTGGGACCAATGTGCAGGAGTCCGGAAGGGGAACTTTGCTAAAGATTTGCTTTGAAATGCTACTCTTTCTTACCCCTTGAGTGGAATACAACCAAATTCGGTGTGAATATTATTTTATATATAGGTGAGGGCTGTTCTATATTGTGTTAATGAGACTAGTACCACCTAAGGGGAAAGATGGGCGGGTTCTTTGAAGTTTCCCTTTAAAACACTTCTCCTGAACCTTTGAATGGGATACAACCAAATTTATTTATAGTCTCTCTGTGAACTATGGTTCACATTTATACACTACCCAAAGATGTATAAAATCAATTTATTTTGCCCGATTCTTCCTAAAGTTATACCTAAATATGCAATCCTGACTTTTTAAAGTTTTGTTAAATTCTTATCATACTTATCGCGTTTCCGTTTCGTTTTTACTTAACCATTATGACGTCATGAATATTTATTTGGCACCCAGATTGAATTCATATTGACAATAAATACAATCTGGCAGACGTTCAATGTTATATTTACATTTCGTATATTTTGTAATACTGTACATAATGATGTATTTTTTTCTAATTAATAAAGGTTTTTGTCCTTGTATGTTAACATACTGAAAGTGTTTTTTTTTTCAAATCGCAATCACCTTAATGCTTAACGTAAAGCCATAATGGTTGTTATCTGAGGCGAAGTACAAAACGTTGACGTAACGTAAGTCAACATGGCGCCAAAATGACGTCACGCTCAAGTATTGTCCAGTGGTCTTGGTTGCATATATACTGTACTACAGTGAAAACAGTCTATATTAACACACTGAGTAATGGGAAGCCATCATCCAGCATGTAAATACATGTCAGTATTTTTCAGTAAAATAACTAAAACTGTTAGCATTGTTGGGCTTGAAACTCGGTATGGTTACTATTTAAACTGCCCCACCACCTGTACAATGTACCTAACTTGTGGGGTGAACGTCTGTTTTGGCACAGTGGTATATCCCTGTCTGTGTTGGTGATGGAGCACGTGCCCGCTAATTGTTACACCAGAAAACACTGGGATTGGCTGGCGGCCTGTATTAATAGCCTATACATATGTATAGTTTATGAGACGTAGTTTGTCATATTTAACGAGGTAAACAGAACATTGTGTGAACTTCTATAACACATTAATGATAATACCATACCGGAGATCGAGTCCCAACCTCAGACATCCGAAATTAGGTCCTCAGAGTAGAGCGTGGCTGTATGTAAATAGTACGTAATCGAAACAAAAAAAGAAAAATCTCTCCAAGGACACGGAAAAGGGTGTTGGTTCACTGGTCTGTTCAGTGATGTTATCACTTTGGATTACTTCCTGGATAACTGGACGCGGAAAAGCGGAAAACGTCGCGGATTATTGCTAGTGGGGCCTTCTGCTGATGAGCGACAGGGCACTGCCTATTAAACCTCGGTACCATCAGATACATGTACGTAGTGTTGCCGGATAGTGATACAAACTCTGAGTTTTACGTGACTGGACAACAAGACATCAGAAGAATTGTGTGTTTCATATAATAGAACACAGTGATGTATGGGTTGGCGCGTCACAAAACCAGGATATATACCGGGAACAATGTTGTTATGTATACAACCCAGGAACTTAACACGCTAAACCACAGTGGTGAGTATACACTACCCAGGAACTTAACACGCTAAACCACAATGGTGAGTATACACTACCCGGGAACTTAACACGCTAAACCACAATGGTGAGTATACACTACCCGGGAACTTAACACGCTAAACCACAGTGGTGAGTATACACTACCCGGGAACTTAACACACTAAACCACAATGGTGAGTATACACTACCCAGGAACTTAACACGCTAAACCACAATGGTGAGTATACACTACCCAGGAACTTAACACACTAAACCACAATGGTGAGTATACACTACCCAGGAACTTAACACGCTAAACCACAATGGTGAGTATACACTACCCAGGAACTTAACATGCTAAACCACAGTGGTGAGTATACACTACCCGGGAACTTAACACACTAAACCACAATGGTGAGTATACACTACCCAGGAACTTAACACGCTAAACCACAATGGTGAGTATACACTACCCAGGAACTTAACACACTAAACCACAATGGTGAGTATACACTAACCAGGAACTTAACACACTAAACCACAATGGTGAGTATACACTACCCGGGAACTTAACACGCTAAACCACAATGGTGAGTATACACTACCCGGGAACTTAACACGCTAAACCACAATGGTGAGTATACACTACCCGGGAAATATAACACACTAAACCACAGTGGTGAGTATACACTACCCGGGAACTTAACACACTAAACCACAATGGTGAGTATACACTACCCGGGAACTTAACACGCTAAACCACAATGGTGAGTATACACTACCCGGGAACTTAACACGCTAAACCACAATGGTGAGTATACACTACCCGGGAACTTAACACACTAAACCACAATGGTGAGTATACACTACCCGGGAACTTAACACACTAAACCACAATGGTGAGTATACACTACCCGGGAACTTAACACGCTAAACCACAATGGTGAGTATACACTACCCGGGAACTTAACACACTAAACCACAATGGTGAGTATACACTACCCAGGAACTTAACACACTAAACCACAATGGTGAGTATACACTACCCAGGAACTTAACACACTAAACCACAATGGTGAGTATACACTACCCAGGAACTTAACACGCTAAACCACAATGGTGAGTATACACTACCCGGGAACTTAACACAGTAAACCACAATGGTGAGTATACACTACCCGGGAACTTAACACGCTAAACCACAATGGTGAGTATACACTAACCAGGAACTTAACACGCTAAACCACAATGGTGAGTATACACTAACCAGGAACTTAACACGCTAAACCACAATGGTGAGTATACACTAACCAGGAACTTAACATGCTAAACCACAATGGTGAGTATACACTAACCAGGAACTTAACATGCTAAACCACAATGGTGAGTATACACTAACCAGGAACTTAACACGCTAAACCACAATGGTGAGTAAACACTACCCAGGAACTTAACACGCTAAACCACAATGGTGAGTATACACTACCCGGGAACTTAACACAGTAAACCACAATGGTGAGTATACACTACCCAGGAACTTAACACAGTAAACCACAATGGTGAGTATACACTACCCAGGAACTTAACACAGTAAACCACAATGGTGAGTATACACTACCCAGGAACTTAACACAGTAAACCAATAATGGTGAGTATACACTACCCAGGAACTTAACACACTAAACCACAATGGTGAGTATACACTACCCAGGAACTTAACACAGTAAACCACAATGGTGAGTATACACTACCCAGGAACTTAACACGCTAAACCACAATGGTGAGTATACACTACCCGGGAACTTAACACGCTAAACCACAATGGTGAGTATACACTACCCGGGAACGTAACACGCTAAACCACAATGGTGAGTATACACTACCCGGGAACTTAACACACTAAACCAGAATGGTGAGTATACACTACCCGGGAACTTAACACACTAAACCACAATGGTGAGTATACACTACCCAGGAACTTAATACAGTAAACCACAATGTTGAGTATACACTACCCGGGAACTTAACACAGTAAACCACAATGGTGAGTATACACTACCCGGGAACTAAACACGCTAAACCACAATGGTGAGTAAACACTACCCAGGAACTTAACACGCTAAACCACAATGGTGAGTAAACACTACCCAGGAACTTAACACGCTAAACCACAATGGTGAGTAAACACTACCCAGGAACTTAACACGCTAAACCACAATGGTGAGTATAACACGCTAAACCACAATGGTGAGTATACACTACCCAGGAACTTAACACGCTAAACCACAATGCTGAGTATACACTACCCGGGAACGTAGCACGCTAAACCACAATGGTGAGTATACACTACCCGGGAACTTAACACGCTAAACCACAATGGTGAGTAAACACTACCCGGGAACTTAACACACTAAACCACAATGGTGAGTATACACTACCCGGGAACTTAACACACTAAACCACAATGGTGAGTATACACTACCCGGGAACTTAACACGCTAAACCACAATGGTGAGTATACACTACCCGGGAACTTAACACACTAAACCACAATGGTGAGTAAACACTACCCGGGAACTTAACACACTAAACCACAATGGTGAGTATACACTACCCGGGAACTTAACACGCTAAACCACAATGGTGAGTATACACTACCCGGGAACTTAACACACTAAACCACAATGGTGAGTAAACACTACCCGGGAACTTAACACGCTAAACCACAATGGTGAGTAAACACTACCCAGGAACTTAACACGCTAAACCACAATGGTGAGTAAACACTACCCAGGAACTTAACACGCTAAACCACAATGGTGAGTAAACACTACCCAGGAACTTAACACGCTAAACCACAATGGTGAGTATACACTACCCGGGAACTTAACACGCTAAACCACAATGGTGAGTATACACTACCCGGGAACTTAACACGCTAAACCACAATGGTGAGTATAACACGCTAAACCACAATGGTGAGTAAACACTACCCAGGAACTTAACACGCTAAACCACAATGGTGAGTATAACACGCTAAACCACAATGGTGAGTATACACTACCCAGGAACTTAACACGCTAAACCACAATGCTGAGTATACACTACCCGGGAACGTAGCACGCTAAACCACAATGGTGAGTATACACTACCCGGGAACTTAACACGCTAAACCACAATGGTGAGTAAACACTACCCGGGAACTTAACACACTAAACCACAATGGTGAGTATACACTACCCGGGAACTTAACACGCTAAACCACAATGGTGAGTATACACTACCCGGGAACTTAACACACTAAACCACAATGGTGAGTAAACACTACCCGGGAACTTAACATGCTAAACCACAATGGTGAGTATACACTACCCGGGAACTTAACATGCTAAACCACAGTGGTTAGTATACACTACCCCGGGAACGTAACACGCTAAACCACAATGGTGAGTAACGCCAATTTTCTTTTATGATAAATACATCTTCCGCACACCACAATTTTAAAAACAACATATATTTGCCTCTGCTATTAAATGTTCGAGTAATTTCGTTTTTTTTGGGACGAATATGATTTATAACGACAAGAAAATCATTGAATATCAATGTTTTAGATTTGTACACTCTCCCTGCCAGGCTTTTTATTGGTGCACTTTAAATAGCCACACGTGTCGGACTATCGCAGGGAAGCTTACACGACCATAACGGCGTGTTCCAAACACACTGTCCCAAACACACTGGGCACCCAACACAAACACTTTACAGTGTGTTAACAGGTTTAGCGTGTCCCAAACACACTGGGCACCCAACACAAACACTTTACAGTGTGTTAACAGGTTTAGCGTGTCCCAAACACACTGGGCACCCAACACAAACACTTTACAGTGTGTTAACAGGTTTAGCGTGTCCCAAACACACTGTCCCAAACACACTGGGCACCCAACACAAACACTTAACAGTGTTCTAACAGGTTTAGCGTGTCCAAAACACACTGTCCCAAACACACTGGGCACCCAACACAAACACTTTACAGTGTGGTGACAAGCCCCCCCCCCTCCCCAACCCCTCCGGTTACATATACAGACTACGGGTGACACTGGTATGTTACGCTCAGGGGACAGAACCCATAGCCTTTCTCACAGGGGCGCGAACGCTCAACTAAAGGCCAAAAGTGAGGTATTGTCAAGGGATATATTGGGAAGGAAACAGCAGTCAGAAAAAAATAGAAGGTAAGATAAAATTCATAAACTCATTAACCGGAAAGGGAGGGGTCAAATAAGCCGGACACGGACTCATATCACCGCGGAATTAGCTCCAAGTCCGTGATTTCACGCTCGATATATTACACTTTATATTGCACACGTACCAATAAGCTTTAACTATATATAAAGCTCGTGCATAGAGGTCGTACAAGTAAAACAAACATTATTTGATATTCATACATACATTGGGCCGGAAATAAATAAAGGGTTGTTCCATCAAAACGTTATTGCATTAGTAAATAATAGAATAAATTTGTTTTCTTTCTAAGTTATTGTTCCTCCGAGTATCGTACATGTAATTACACCTTCAGTTTGTGTTTTGGTTTGACAAGCATGTGAATGCTTTATGAAAACTAATGTGTTAAGCGAGGTGTCATAATTATCTGGTATTGTTTGGGGTCGGACAGGAACCCAGGTTTCTATGTTTGGAACATCACGTGACCTTTGCTGTTAAAAACAAAACAATTCTGGATCATTAGATGTTTTGTCTCGTTTGTACTGTATGTATTATTTATGTTACTGTATTAGTATAGCTTTGTTTTATTTAAGCATGGATACCGATGATGGCTATGGAAGTTCAGCTTTTTACATTTGTATGTCCCCGCCATGAAATGGAGATGGGTGCATATAGTGTTACATTGTACCCACATCCGTTCCGTCCCGTCCGGTCCCATCCCGTCCACGGCACGTCCAGTCCTGTCAGGTCCGGTCCTGTCCCGTTCCGGTCCCCGTCCCGTCCCCCTATCCCCCAGCAGTGGTAATATAACCTGTTAACCTCTGTACCATTGTGATTCTCACTAAACTTTGTATACATGTACATAATAAGTTTGATGTAATTTGTGATAAAGCATTCAAGATGGCTGCCACAACGTCTAATTGGCTGAAATCATATGCAGTAATAACTTTTGTTCTTTTTGTTTGATCTCCGTGAAATCAATCTGATTAAAATCATATGTTGATCTCCGTGCCATTCCGTAAACTTGATAAAAGAGATGATAGCATGACAACCCTCATTCTAAATGAAATCAAATGTTGAATTATGATTCAATATGGCCGTCAAATGGAGGCTTCTGATTGGTCATAGTTCAGTTAATGGCCGATTTTAATGAAAACATTGGTATGTATAGTGTACGTCTGGTTGGGTTATACAATGCACTAACACGGCAGCGGTGTTAATTGATGAGAAAAAAATGGCTCTCTGATCGGCTGAAATCATTAATTAATTTCATGTTCTGGCGGAGGCATTCATGTCTTACAGACATTTTCTAGTTTTAATATAAAAATATCAGGAAATACTGAAGCGACAACAAACCAGAATCAACATTCAAAATCGATAAAACTACATATAGATGCAACATATGAACAAAGGAAATATTAACATAGATACCCATGTGGAAGTACAAAAAGAATTATAAGAGTTTAACATCCGGGCCCAAATTCATCAAACCATTCTCGTGCTCAAACATGGATTCTGTGCTCAAGCCAGCTTTCTTGAAACTCTCCTTAATCATGTAAAAAAAGAATAAAAAAGTCACTGTAGATGTTGAAACGGCTTTCGACTTCAAGTCTCTTCAACTTTTTCCCATAACTTTGGCAAAATAAGATTTAAAAAAATAATTTACAGCCAGAACAAGAAATAAGGCTTGAGCACGAATTGCTTGAGCATGAGAACGGTTTAATGAATACGGGCCCAGTTATCGATAATATTTCTGTGCTGTAATTATTTAGGCATGCGTACGTTCATCCTTTCGGAGTGAGATTGATTAAAGCTGGTTACAAAACTAGTTTTATAACCTACATGATTAATTATATTCCCTTTATATCATAGTGTAATTCTGTATTTAGCCAAAAGATTGATGAGAGAATAAATTATTGTGTGTAATGATTATTGATAATACGTCGTTTTTTACCAATGGAAACCTTGTGTTATTGTTATTCAATGAAAAAAAATCAATTTTGACAAGAATTCAAAAAAATTCTATTTTTTAAGGAATGGCATTTGGTGAGATATTTTTAACCTAGCATAAGTGTAGACGGTGTTATTAGAAATTGCGGATCGAGAATAAAGTCGGAAAGATGAATTCCTGTCATACATTTATGTACTTCATAGCACACCTTAAATGCCTACAGCATATGGTTATACGGAAGTAATTAAACCTTGTAAATGATTAATTCCCGATATAAACATTCCACTCTAAGTAAGGACCTTAAACCAGTAGATTGGGTTAACTGCCACTGGGACTTCTGTAATGAAGTAGACCTACGTGTATTTTGAGGTTAATTGGCGCTGCCGTATACTGTCGTTATTACACAAATGTGTTCAGTGATCGGAATAGCCGAGATTATCCGAATATCTATTAGAACTGTAATACTTAAATCGGGAGAGGGAATGCAAGAGTACTGTCATTGTTGTAGACATGAAAGAATGTTCAGAGCTGACTCAAAATACAGTCTCTAGTAAAGTAAAATATCACGTTATAGTTGATATGTTGTAAAGTGAAACAACACATTTAAGGATTAATTTGAATACATTCTTTATGTTATGGAGGTATAACACAAAAAACTGGAGTGTACTCTAAAAAAACGCGAAGCGGTTTATAATGAGAGTACACTCAAGTTTTTTTTGTGTAATAATCCCATAACATAAAGAATAGGTTCAAGTTAATCCTTATAATTTAATCTATGCCCTGTAAAAAATCACTTCATTCATGGACTCTTTTCTTTTACAAATTCTTACACTGCTTCCGCAGCCAATCAAAAGCTACGTTATCAACGTCGACGTTGTTTCTTTTACGTTATGGGCTGATAACATAATTTTTTAAGCCAATGGAAATGCTTGTTTTAAACAAGATTAAATTATTTTATCACATAACTGACCCGTTAAGTCATGACATACAGCCATGTCATATATAAGGCATTACACATGTGTAATAACACTTTTGTGACGTCACAAACAAACGACGTAATTATGACGTTATGTGATTGTCTCGGTAGTGAAAATCGTACCGTCAAAGCAGAAATTTACCTTTGTTATAGAGAATGAATTTGAGAGTTTTGGTGTATTTTATCATCAATAAAAGTTATGTGTTAAATATAATCTTACACTCGTTTTAATATAATGTGGAATTATTAAACTCGTTTAATAATGTAATATATCACTCGTCTAAAGTCTCGTGAAATATTAAAATATTCAACTCGTTCAATAAATTCCATATTACATCGATACACGTTTAATTTCCTCTATATATTTTCTATGTTGTAAAACGAATCAACACTTTAAAAAGTAGTAAAGTGAAACAACACCTTATAATTTCTAGTGAAACAACACCTTATATTTTCTAGTGAAACAACGCCTTATATTTTCTGGTGAAACAACACCTTATATTTCTAGTGAAACAACACCTTATATTTTCTAGTGAAACAACGCCTTATATTTTCTGGTGAAACAACACCTTATATTTCTAGTGAAACAACACCTTATATTTTCTAGTGAAACAACACCTTATATTTTCTAGTAGAACAACACCTTATATTTTCTAGTGAAACAACACCTTATATTTTCTAGTAAAACAACACCTTATATTTTCTAGTGAAACAACACCTTATATTTTCTAGTAAAACAACACCTTATATTTTCTAGTGAAACAACACCTTATATTTTCTAGTGGAACAACAACTTATAATTTCTAGTGGAACAACACCTTATATTTTCTAGTGGAACAACACCTTATATTTTCTAGTAAAACAACACCTTACATTTTCTAGTAAAACAACACCTTATATTTTCTAGTAAAACAACACCTTATATTTTCTAGTAAAACAATACCTTATATTTTCTAGTGGAACAACACCTTATATTTTCTAGTAAAACAACACCTTATATTTTCTAGTAAAACAATACCTTATATTTTCTAGTGGAACAACACCTTATATTTTCTAGTGGAACAACACCTTATATTTCTAGTAAAACAACACCTTATATTTTCCAGTAAAACAACACCTTATATTTTCTTTTGAAACAAAACCTTGTATTTTCTAGTGAAACAACACCTTATAATATTATATACTTTTCTTCTGATCGTCTAAAATAGCTTATTTGGCTAAAAGAAGTTACAACTACGTTAGTTCCCCGATTAACATTGGATCCTTAGGCCTGTAAACGTGTACTTGTAGAACTTTATATCGGACAGGGAAAGAATTCTTTAAAAAATGATTTAGTCAAAATTGCGAAATTGTCCCAAAAGTAAAATCAGATAGAAGCCTTTATTTATGGCGTTAATGGTCGAATCTCTAAGTTGATATAAAGCACTCACATCGGCAATAAAACAAAACGCCTGCATAATAGAGTCTATATTTGACTGTACACCTACTGTGATTGATAAGTGATTATAATTATGAGATATATGATAAATGACGGTCTTTTGTTATCAATGAGTGTAATTAAGATGGATGTATTATTTAGTAGACGCACGAGACGTTCGCCATCAGAGTGCTGTTTTTCTAATTTATTAAGACTTGTGTTAAATGGTATATTAAAACCAGGCGATGTTATTGATGGTAGCCAATCTATAATGTATTTAAACATTAACAAAATTAAAAAAAGAAATACCGTAGGTTTTTAACGGCAAATGCCTTCAATAAAAGGTACATTTATTGTACCACAGCTTAAAACTGTACTAATATATATTATATATATATGTATAGAAGACGGTGTTTTATGTAACGTGTTTCTATGTACTGTAATGGTATAAAGGATGGTGCTACACAGTAGCTGTTCGAATTTGGACCGTAATTTTTTTATATACATGTGGTACTTACAATGTACCGTACTAATCCGTACCGTTTCAGTATATATAGGACGGTGCTAACTGTGCTATGTTTAAGGGGCCGCGGTGGCCGAGTGGTTTACCCATTCCCCTTGCCTTTCCTCTTACATACTTTATCCCTTCTACTCTCTTTCCTATCTTTTCTCGTCCACCGAAGGTCGCAAGGTCATGTGAGGACGTTAAACTCTCAAAACAAAACAAAACAAAACGAGTGGTTAAGGTGTCCCGATATTCTACTACTAGCCCTCCACCTCTGCGTTGCGAGTTCGAAACCCATGTGGGGCAGTTGCCAAGTACTGACCGTAGGTCGGTGATTTTTCTCCGGGTACTCCGGCTTTCCTCCATCTTCAAAACCTGGCACGTCCTTAAATGACCCTGGCTGTTAATGGGACGTAAAGCAAAACAAACCAAACCGAGTGCAATGTTTTGTTTCCGGTACAAAACATTCCTCAGACCAGGGACCTGGGATAATAAAGTAGAGTAATACACAATAACCGTTTAATAATGACCTACTAGTGTATAATGGTTACCGTACGATCCTAACGATCACAGAAGTGAAGCTATAACGTTAAGGAGTGGTGCTATTACATTTTATAAACCTTATAATTAACTGTGCATAAACATGTATAGCGGGGTAATACTGCCGAACAGTAAAACTAGTTCACTCGTTAAAACGCCATACTATTGCTGATAATGTTAATAAGAATTTAGGGTAGGAAAAATGAAAACAAAAAAAATATGTGGAAAAATGCGCTTGTAAACGCCATGTCAAGCTTACCGATCTCTCCATCGTCCTGCTCGCGTGTTATTACTTCCTTGTTTATACATGCACATACCTGGATGCATTGTCAGCTTAAACATTATTGTATGAAAATCACAAAGAGACTTTGTATTTTTAAAATTGCGAATAAGTTGGAAGTAATTTTTATCTAACAAAAGCGCTTGGCGGATCTGATAGTTTTATAGAGAAATATCGAACCAGTCAGATATAGTTCACTAAACAATAAAATCACAATTACATGTAACTGATAATGATACGATTCACACAGTGATGAAATCTGATATGTATATATATATAGCTTTATTCTGATTATCAATCAAATTTGTTATACATGTACAGATATTTATAAACAGCAAAACACAAATATTGTTAGCTTCTTTATAAAGTATGATAAATCATGTCGGGCTACCGGGCCTGTTTGGGTACTGTATAACGTCGCCATGGTGATAGTCAAGACGTATGTTGATAAGAAAAACGATTTAAAAGGGACATACATCAAATCAATCATATACGACATAAATATTTATATTTGATCGATGAAGTGCATTAATTCATGTTGAATTTTAATAAAAAAACTTCGCGTAAAAATGCACGAGTTTAAATTTCATTTAAATATAAAGATAATAAAAAACCTCCAAGATCCCCCCCCCCTCCCCGCCACAAACTTATACAACAAGATCTCCAGGACATTGTGATGGAAATTATTTCTGTTGTATTATGTTTTCGTTCATGGCTGTATACAATCTGATTAAAATACAGATCCTAGTTCTAAATTCGTTTTACAAGGATCTGACAACATCCCATAAAAGGTCACGTTATGGTGACCTTTGTCGCCTCCACTCTAAGAAGAATTTTCCAATGACGCTGTCATCTGCAGCAAGATTCTGTAACGTGAACGTGACCCCCTCTGGGATGTCCTCAGATATTAACGCCGCAGATAAAAGTTACGGAACGGCGCGGAGATCAAGGTACGATTTCAATCAGATTGTGGCTCTATACTTTAGTGAAGGGTAAAACCTGTGTTTGTTTTTGTTTTGGTTCGTTGTGAACCTTATTTAGGTCATACAAAAATGGTGGTCACAGTTGATCTAAACTCAAACGTTTAAGTTTGCCCAAAGTTTAGGCCCGTTTGTATTGTTGCTTGCAATTTTACGGAAAATGTTAGTCAATAATGATTTGCATTGTACGTATTCAACAAAAGTAGTGAGAAAGGGAGAAATAAATGAAAATGCTATTATATATAAACTTTAATTATTTTACAACAATTATGAAAAAAGCTATATATCCAGCTTACATTAATCACTCTCGCACGTGGCGTCTCATAGTGGGAGGAAACCCGAGTACCTGTAGAAAACCCATGTGGTCCGGCAGGTCACCCCATACCCTTTCATGTCCGGTCGGGGAATCGAACACCGGCCGCCTTGGTGAAAGGAAAGTGCGCCTCCTGACCACCCAATCAATATGTCATTATAAAGATAAAGTTAGGAAACTGTTCTGTATCGTTTTTGTGTTTAAAAGAGGAGTAAAAAAAAAATGAATCCACAACCCGACATGGAACCATTCATCCGGCAGAAAGGGTTGAGTTATATCTTCTGCTGCATGTTAAGAGAATGCCTTAAGGTCGCCCAGTGCACTGTCCGATAGGTATGTAAGCATTAGTCATACAGTATTTATAAAAATAATACCGAAGCGCCAACAAAACCACATTCCGAACTTAAAATCGATTTCCATGTTTAACTTTTTCTTAACCGTATATAGTCAAAATTACTAATGGAAACTTACATGTACATGTACATACTCAGTAAAATATGCCATGCCTAGGCTAGTATAGGCCGCGCCCACTCTATCCAGTGTAGCATAGACCACGCCCCTTCTTCCAAGGCTAGTATAGGCCGCGCCCAATCTACCCAGTGTAGTATAGAGCACGTCCCTTCTACCCAGTGTAGCATAGACCACGCCCCTTCTTCCAAGGCTAGTATAGGCCGCGCCCAATCTACCCAGTGTAGTATAGAGCACGTCCCTTCTACCCAGGCTAGTATAGACCACGCCCTTCTACACAAGCTAGCATAGACCACGCCCACTCTACCAAAGCGGAGGGTGACGTGTTATCCGTGTAAGATAAACACACTCATTCACAATCTTATAGTTACAGGATAATAGTTGATAATGTTCACTCATTGAACAAGCGTGACACGCCCTCACAACCATAACTTTTGAAATATTAATTTAAGTAGTAACGCTCTCGCTACCTGGTATACCGACAGAGGATAGATTATTTAATACAAATGACCCGCCCCCACAACCGTATGTTTACCAACATAGGGTGTGTAGTGTTTATATTTACTAACATAGGGTGTGTAGTGTTTATATTTACTAACATAGGGTGTGTAGTGTTTATACTCCGCCGACACCAGAAATGTAAGACATCCGCCACTTAACCTTACGGACACAGAGATTCACATCTCCATGATATTTATACTGAACTGTAAGTATTTAAATAATTCAATTCATTTTGTTGTAAAATTCGCAAATGCCGAACAGCATTTGATACAAACCATGTGTTCACGTTCGCGGAGAACGCAACCGACACACTTCGTTAGTATGTAAACAATACAAAATTGAAACATTCAGTAGTGACTTCTTTTCGAAGATGCATGAATAAGGTAATTGCTTTTTTTTTTTTTACATTTTTTCCAGCAAATTATTTTCATTTATCCTGTATACAGAGGGACACCAGTAAAATACATTTACTTTGAGTTAAGCAGTTATAGCTACAAGGTATGTTCCTCGTAAGTTGTTCTAATTAGGTAAGTCGGGTACTTCACCAAAACGGTGATAATGATTTCTGTTAGAAATAAAACATGGAGACACTTTACGGAAATCGAACTGTTATCTGTATAATACAAATGTACTATTAACTTGTTGTTTACCGACTCTACAAGTCACGGGAATATATATTAGACAACTCAGAAAAGAAACACATTAACGAGACCGGTAATACAGAAGTTGATTCGTTTGTCTCTATCGAAAAACTTTGTGGGAGCGAAGCTCTAGTTTGGCATCGTTCATACAAATGTAGTTTCCGCTATGTCTGTGATAATCAACAAGACGCTGCCTAACCGTGCAAGCTGCGAAACGTTCTAACGACCGGGATGTATAAAGAATGCTATGCGCGTCTCAGGTTATTAGCATTGTCATGCTCGGTATTTCTGTAAATTATTTTATCACTCTTTTATCTTTTCGCAATTAACAGTAATGTGAATGAAGCCAGTTATATAACGATTTGGCCGGAATGTACGGTACACCGAGAACGACCAGACGTGATACGCCGTTTCAAACCTCACACAACACCAAGTAAAAGATGTCGTTAGATTATTTTACATTTTTGTATAATCGTTTTCGCCCTTTTTCATGAATAAGTTCAGGATACATGTACATGTCTATATTCACCCCCCCTCCGAAACAAATGTCTGAAAGCTCCGATGTTTGTTTGTATTACCAGACGATGATGAAATCAAGAACGCTTTTTAATTTGGCTTGTCAGACTATTTTGAGGTATAAATCTTAGTAGGGTACGTGTCAGGAAGTAGAATTGGCATTAATGGAAGGTAACAATTGTGGTATGGATATTTTGTTTTAAACTGGAGGGGGACGGGGTATCAGTACCCCCCCCCCCCCCCCTCCACTCACACCACAACATGCATTATCAATATAACCCCAGAATATATTATGTCATGCACTGTCTCTGATTCTAAACTAATTTTTATTTGTATAGGCTACACGTTTTGTACTGCTGTGTTGATAATCTATTAAACATTTCGTGTCTTTATGACACGGAGTACCCCCGGGATAACACGTTCCCTGGGTCTCGGGTCAAAGGTTACATATGTATCTTTGTTCTTGATAGTTATCCCCTTGTAAGAGAGATAAAAGGGAGATAATCAAGTTCATGTTACTATCAATACAGTCCGCTCACTAGTGATAACCCCATACCTATTTTGTACTTCGATAAAACCTCCTCCTGAGGGATTTCCGCTGATCTTTATGATCATTTTTTTTCCGTAGACAATAAATTCACCCAAGGAGATCCAATTAAAGATCTTCTAAGAGTTTCTCTTGGACTTCCGCCATCCGTGGGCACTATTTGTGATTTAGAAATATGCCTCAGTTCTCACTTTGAGGTCACGACATTTACTTGAATCTTCCCTAGATTTACATAGTGGGTATGGTTGACGAAGCAGAAAACGCTTACTCTTCTGGAATACCTGGTGTTATTCTCTATTATCTTGTGCTTTCACAAGGGTCTCCATGTAAATCTTTCCTTTGTCCATTTTTGCCCCTGGTTTGATCGATTTTGAGTTCGGATTATGGTTTTGTTGACGCTTTGGTATTGTTTGATTTTGTTTGTCTCACAAGACCTTACCTCCAAATTAATTAATTTATCGATATGATGCATCATTACTTAATCTGTACATGTATCGTTTTAATAGAGACCAGGGCCCGCATACATGAAGCCGTTCTCAAGCACAGATTTTGTGCTCAAGTCAATTTTCTTGTTTAGAATAAGATGAAAATAGCATATTTAGAATGAGATTGAGAACAGCACCTTAAGAACAAGATAGGGAATAGCACCTTTAGAATGAGATTGAGAATAACACCTTTAGAATGACATTGAGAATAACACCTTTAGAATGAGATTAAAATAACACCAGTAGAATGAGCTTGATAATAACACTTTTAGAATGAGATTGAGAAGAGCACATTTAGAATTTAGAATAAATTCAAACTGCACCATATAGCTGTTTAGTCAGTCTTGGACTCGTAACGGCACCTTGATCATGTCAACCACCAAAAGTCAATTGTAAATATTGAGAACAGTATTTCCCTTCAGATCGATTTTCATTCGTTTTGTCTAGATTTTGTCTAAATAAGACTTTTTAAAGAATGTATAACCTGAACAAAATATTAGACTTGAGCACAGAATCCATGTTTGAGCCTGAATACAAACCCAGAAGCAAATGGCGTTTCTTTAAGACAAAGACACTGATTTGGTGTTAAATGTCAAAATTAAAGTCATTTTGAAATTTTAACAATAATATGATTTTAAAAACTTGAACTCTGTTGTACAATTAGTAATTTCCTCCCCACCACCCCAACAAAAAAAACCCTAAACAAATACCTTTCACAGTTTCGCTACAACCTAAATTTTACACACGGTTTTTCATAACTTCGATACCCGTCTCTTTCGGTGCGTGTACCCAGCGCATGTCCTCCCCGTCTTTATTTAGCCTGGTTTACCGGCGTTAAATCCTCAGAGATAAAAAGTTTACTGAAATTTCATTATCGCAAAGCTTAAAAATAAGGCGATTTGATAAATAAAGTTTTACTTGACTGTTTTACTGGACCAAAATATCCCGTGTTAAACATAATATTATAACAGTGTATGTTATCTAAGGCCCGTTTCTCAAGACATAACACTGGACATCATTTCATCAATACCAGAATAACTCCTATCGCCCCGAGGGTATTAAACGGTAGAATTATTTTGTTTAATCAAATAAGAAGTCTTAAACGTATTGGTATCATATTATAGGTATTTCTACCGAGCAAATCAAAGTGACATTTTAAAAATCGAAGGTAACACATGTAATCTTTGTTATCAGCTGAAAGCTAACAATGTGTGATAACAACAATACTTAGTTACACATTAGCAACACTGAACAACGCATGCATAGTTAGCTTAACGTAAATTTCCGGCTCATAGTTTTTCGTGATTATAATGAAAAGGATATCATAGCTGTTTTTAATGTCATGGTGACCTATTGAAGTTAGTTTCTGTTTTCATGTGTAATTGATACATAAAGTATTAGACTATCACTAACATTCAGATTCTCAGTAACACGTGTTCAGATAACACAGCTTAAGCTGTATAAGTGAATATATATTATTTCAATGAATATGCTGAGTTTCTAACATATTTTAGACCCACACACATTTACATTCAAAATCTGTACAAGCAATCAATGAAAAATGAAAATCCAGTTAACTACACAATGCTACAGTGTACTGAAAGATGACGTAACACACAGATATGCTGCACCTTTTAAATTTAGTAATAGATACAGTATGCCGAAAAAATGAATTAAACTGCATCATACAGCTGTTTCGTCCTCATAGGACTCTTCAGTGATGCTAGGGGCCAAAAAGTGGGAATCGAAAATTTATAAACTTATGTAGGAGCAGAAGGGTCAAATGCGTACAAACCCTTTAATTTTGAATTAAGAATAAGAATTAGATAAGTTCAATTCAATTTCAAATCATGTACTACGCAAATGTGTAAATTATGTACCGTGAAATATATCAACAGGAATTATTAACTAATGTATCGTTATGTTTCGCATTGGTTACACGACTGTTTCAGAAAATGGACATGATTGATATTACCAGAGGTGATTTATACCTCACATAAGTATTATGATCGTGTAATGTGTGTTACAGGACCGTAACAACATTTGCTAAAATATTCTTTGCCTAACGGGACAATTAAGTGAAGTTTGCTTCCTGTTTTATAATATCACCAAATATTTTATAAAATTGTAATTCTGTAATCCTTGTGAACTATTCAGACCGATATTTTGACAAAACCAGAGATTTTCCATGCGTTTTTTAATTAATAATACGGGAATCCTTAATCGTCCAATCCATGCCAATGAGAATAATGAAATGATTAAGAGAATACCGAAGCGTTAACAAAATCATAATACAAACTCAAAATAGATTAAACCAGGGGCAAAATATGAATAAAGGAAAGATTTACATGGAGACCCTTATAAATGTACAAGTAATAAGACCAGGTGTTCCGGAAGTGTAAGCGTCTTCTGCTGAGGCATATGTTTACAAACATCCCTGGGCATTTTGACCCCATTGAGCATGCGCAGACCTGCCTCGTGGATGCAATAAATATGACTTCGAAATCAAAGTGCAGCCTTTCAAATAATATGTCTTTTGGTGAAAGTTAGCATAGCATTATCTCATTACATTCCATGTACATGATGAATCCTGAATTTATTGCATTTTCTTCACGACATTTCTAAAGCTGAAATTCGCGACGATTTTTATTTACGTAGTATGGTACAATGTAAAGAGCGAACACGTGTTTAAATTAACAAATTTCTCGCCAGAGGGCCCCTGTGTGTTCGAGCTTTCAATAACATCTGCTTTTGGTTAGTTTGAATTAAACCGACATATTTTCTCGTGGGATCTTATAATAATCATATATCATAATTGTTGACAACGTATTTCGTGAATCTAACATACCTTGAAAGAAGTACGTGTAAAATCGAACTCCTCGTGTCCTCAATTAATTTTATATAAACGACAAGACGAAAGACAGATTCGTTTCAGTTGTTGTTAAATCAGAAAATATTTGATTTTTGCTTGTGTACTTCTTAACATGAAAATACGCATACTGTAGACGGAATTGTTGACTATGTCCATTGCTATCCAATACATTTCGTCTGGGATGTTTTTTTCTATTTAACTTTCAAATTAATGTCACATTTTTAAATGATTAATAAAAAACTATAGGCTAAATACTATAAGCTGACTGGGATAAAATTTAAATAACCAAGACTTTAATATTACTGTCTTGGTACGCTCTCACGGAATTACTGACACAACCATCTTTATTAAATGATAGATATCAGGGGTGAGCTGTTCAATGCACGGTTGGCTCAAGTTTACGAAAATATTTAGTATACAATTCTGACAAAATTGAAAGTGAAGTAAAACGCGAATTTCAATTTCCGATTCTCATCACAAAAATTCCACAGATATCGGTCAATATTCGGAATATTTTATTTAAAATAACAGAGGTTAACTGGTGGAGATTTATTTAAATGTCTGCGTCGTGGTTCATTTTGACATGTACTACATATAATGTATTTATGTTGATGACAGAGGAAATAGGCCAGCATATCTTCTTGCCTCTAGCTTGCAAATATACTGCACATATACACATTACTCATACAAGTGTACAACGTTACGGCCTGGAGTCACCAGGCCCCAGGTGTTCCAAAATGGTGAGCTTAATAATTATATAAGGATATTTTTTAAACTTAAATATTTCTGACAATTAATAAGTTAAATTTCATTAATTTGCAAATTAATTGCCTCTTCTAAATATGTGATGCCAGCAAATTTAGAACCATTTCCGTGGTTCTGTTTTAAAATGAAAGGAGAATTTAAATTTGCGCTAATCACTGATTAAGCTAATCTTTTTTGCATCATCTGCTTCATCGACGATACCCGCCATGTGAATCTTCTCTACATCCAAGTAAATATCAAGTCCTCGAAAGGAGAACCGAGTCACTAGTGTTAATCACTACAAGTAAGCTAATGAGCATACTCAACAACGTCTATCTTCATAATAACTACATTGTAATACAACTTATTGAACTTTAGAATTTATTGAAGTAGCATTATTCAATCAACCAGTCGTCATAGCTGAGGAAGCGATATCTAATTACTGCATATAATCTACTTATTATACGAGATATTATATATATTGGTCTGTAATTGAGGTATCACGCCGGAAGTACATGTAAAGGTATAATGTAAACAGCCGTTATAGCTGAGGACGCTGAGGTTTCTATATAATTTACTTAGTTATTATATCTATTGGTCTGTAATTGTCCTACGGTAACGCCTTCCACGCCGAAAGTATAGGTCTAATGTAAACAGTCGTTATAGCTGATGAAGCTGAGGTTTCTATATAATCTACTCAGTTATTATATCTATTGGTCTGTGTTTGACTTACCACGCAAGAGGAATAGGTCTAATGTAAACTGGCGTTATAGCTGAGGGCGCTGAGGTGTCTATATAATCTACTTAAGTTATTATATCCTTTGGTCTGTAATTGACATAACTGCTTGAAGTATATAGGTCTAATGTAAACAGTCGTTATCAGTCTGCCGGCTATATATTTGTTTTCATTATCATATAATGAATTGTATGAAGTCATTAAATGATTGCACGTCGTTCTGTAGGAGAGCCAAACGATATCAAGATCATGACTGTCCTTATCATGTACAGTTCAAATAACTGACATATCCGTGTTATAATGTACAGTTCAAGTAAACCTACACATTTGTTATATAAAACATCCTGGCTCTATAGTGTGTGTATTGTTTACGGTCCAAAGATAATTTCAATGATTGAGGGTCAAAGGAAACTAAAAATAGACGATCACAGGGAGGAAGACATGCACGGTAATAAGTACAAAATATCACCAAGAAACGAATTGGTTGTCATGTAAGTTCTGTGAAGCTAATAATAATAAACAGCTGGCACAATTTCTGTGTAAATAAGTATATATATATACATATAGCAGACTGTATTTATACATTGTAGGTATAGTTCATTTACAATTAATGACGATATTTCTCCACGTATTGCAATCGTGCAGTCTGTTTTGTGCTTAGAGTTATCTTACATGTGTTGTTGGTTTTAAGTTCAGTGTCATCTTCCGCCACCTTGCATATTATACTATGATTCGTAACAATGTATTTGTATAACCTTTATGCTGTATTACATTTGGTAAATAAAAAAACTGAAACTTGAAAATAATGAGATTTCTCAGAAACGTAAAGAGGAGATTTGAAAAGCAAGAACATATAACAACATATAAATCAAATGTAGCACTTCTGGCAAGTTCAACATTGGTACCAATCATTTGTGTATATGTATAATGGGTCGAGTGGTTAACACTCAGGTCTTCCACGCAGACGGCCGGGGTTCGATCCCCTAAATCGTCGAATGAGTGGAATATTCAGAGAAAGTGTTTCTCTCCTGCCCACACAACTCAAACAACTCAGGTAGAGTATAATATGGTCTGGGTTGGGTGTTGCGGTATTTGTGTTGTAGCATTCAAGTGAGGTGAGACTATAAAAGATGCCGTTGGAAACACGGTCCCTCTACAAACAGTACGCAATTCATATCCAGCAAACACGCATACATACACACTTAAGGAGATATTAGCCAGGTGGTATAGGACAAGTAGTTAGCGCCTGATAAGACAGCTCCTGCGAACTCCTCAGAATTGTATATGCTAGAACTGTATGTGTTAATTGTTTTGATTGTATACGAATTGTATATCTATGTACTGTAAAGCGCTTTAGAGTGGTTTATGTTAGCTAGACAGGGCGCTATTTCAAATGTTGTATATTATTATTATCAATGTGGAGATCCGTTACTTTCTGCATAAATAGGAACTGACAACATCCCATATTGGGTCGTGTTCTGGTGACCTTTTGCATTATCCAATCAAATTACGGCTTCCCGAATCTTGAATGTGGATGATCCTACATGTATCTATGCGTTTAGTCGTTTCGTCACAACAAAAGCTAATATGAATATTGTGATGAAATGACTTGTTGCAGATGACAACGTGAACTGTCATGAATTCGAAAAATTCTACCAGTGTGAAGTAAAGAGGCTACAAAGGTCACCAGAACATGACCTCGTATGGGATGTTGTCAGACCCTTATGTAACGGAGTGAGAAGAAAGATCTGCACTTAAACCTGATTGTTGGTAGCACACACACCCCATCCTCGACCCAGCAAGAGTCATAGGATGACGATAGCTTTAGGAAACATCAACAGACGAAAAGGGCATGACAGAGAGAATGAATATATAATCAAAATAGTGTGTTTAAATAAATTAAGATAAGGTGTTTGTCTCCTCTAGCTTTCCGTACCTCACGAACTGGAGATTAGACGTCCCCGTAGTGTGGTACACATCTCAAAATCTCCCAAACAGAGAACCTTAGAAAATGTGTCACGTGTCATTACGTGACGTCAGCATAACAGCCATAAAAACATTCTGATGTTCTACGAACGGCCAATTAGCATATTTAGCGCACTCGGTTACATTAAATTGCCATGCTTCCTTTACATGTATACGCGTTAAAGTATATTTGCTGCAGTGGATTATTTTGATAGTCGTTTGTGTATTTATTAGTAAGTTCTTCTGTGTTTCTCTTTACTGTATAATGTGAAATATTCATGTGTACTTTATTTATGTGGTTTAGAGCTTTCGTGGATACATATTTTCTGTGATTAGTCCGTACAACGAAATGTATTAACATTTGCTTTTGATCTCTCTTTCGTGGTTTGGAGTTGTACATTTATCTCGTGGATTAATATTTTCGTGATTAGTCCGTTCGGCGAAGTGTACAGTACTAACATTTGCTTTTGATCTCTCTTTCGTGGTTTGGAGCTGTCAAATTGTTTCGTGGATACATATTTACGTGATTAGTCCGTACAACGAAGTGTATTATTAGTTTTTTTGTTCTCTCTTTTGCATTTTACTTTTCCATTTATTTGTTCCCTTATTATTCGTTCCAGTTGACGATTCCATATACCTGGATACAAACAACAAAATACCATTGGACAATATGCCTCCACAAAGTAAGTATAGACAAACAAAGGAAATCTTTTTAATAAGTAATTGAAAGTTATCGCAGTTAACAATGTCATATCTCAAGTAATGACATCTTAAATAATTAAATTTGGTTTGAAACAAGCTTTTCCATTGGCTTAATAATCATGGTATCAGCCGATAACGTAAAAATGACGTCGCCGTTTATAACGTCGCTTTTGATTGGCTGATGCGGTAGCGCAATAATTTGAAAGCAAAAGGAGTCCATTAATTTTCGCAGGGTATAGATCAAAGTATAAGTATTAACTTGAATCTATTTTTTATGTCGTGGGTTTATAACAGACATAAAAACGGAATGTACTCTCATCATAAACCGCTTCGCATAACATCAAAGATAGATTCAAGTTAATCCTTCAATCAATCCGATTAAAATGCAGATACTTACTCTCACTCCGTTACGTTACGGCACGGCTTGGAGATCTAGATATTATTTTAGTCAGATTATTTCAAAATAACACGGAACAAAGATTCTATCGCGAATATGAGTTGTTTAAGCTATTTGTACCTATCCATACTTTTCAGACAACTTGACAATCAACAATGACGTCAGGCGTCTGTCGATCAGTGACGTCATCAGCGCTATGAAGTCAGAGCCCAACAACTGTACGAGTCTGATAAAGGCTTGCGTAGATATGGAGAGGTTCGCTGACGACGGTAATTATAGCCGAGAGTATTACCTCAAACCTAATTAACTGATAATTTTTTGTATTACAGAAATAATAGAAGGATATTCAACAGCTACAACCTATTCACAATCATTATTACATGGTTTCACGAGAAAATCGGTATGTAATTATATATACTGCATATTTTTTACCGATACACATTCAGATAAGGTCAGATATAAACGATGTTACTTAATAAGCCTTTCGCGTCACATTTAACATTTTACATAACCTACATTTGTGTGCAATGTTTACATAAAAATATTTATTTCAATACGCATCGAACAATGTTTAAAGTGAGTGTGTGTGATCTGAGAGAAAAGTAATGTTTATTAAGATTAGTCCGAAAAGTTCCGAATATTATAATTGTACATGAGCTGCTATGTTTATCTGAGTTTTTTATACAAACAGATGAACTCGAAGTTCTGATGAAGAAACAGGAAGCTATATCTGCCATGGTGGGTGCCATGTCGAAATTTATGGATAACAAAGAGCTTCTCCTGGCGGCCTGTAAATCTTTAGTAGCGTTGTCTACCAACTCCGGTAAGTAAACACAGCTCCACCTAGCGGTCTGTTAATCTTTAGTAGCTATGTCTACCAACTCCGGTAAGTAACACAGCTCCACCTAGCGGCCTGTTAATCTTTAGTAGCTATGTCTACCAACTCCGGTAAGTAACACAGCTCCACCTAGCGGCCTGTTAATCTTTAGTAGCTATGTCTACTAACTCCGGTAAGTAAACACAGCTCCACCTAGCGGTCTGTTAATCTTTAGTAGCTATGTCTACCAACTCCGGTAAGTAACACAGCTCCACCTAGCGGCCTGTTAATCTTTAGTAGCTATGTCTACCAACTCCGGTAAGTTAACAAAGCTCCACCTAGCGGCCTGTTAATCTTTAGTAGCTATGTCTACCAACTCCGGTAAGTAACACAGCTCCACCTAGCGGCCTGTTAATCTTTAGTAGCTATGTCTACCAACTCCGGTAAGTAACACAGCTCCACCTAGCGGCCTGTTAATCTTTAGTAGCTATGTCTACCAACTCCGGTAAGTTAACAAAGCTCCACCTAGCGGCCTGTTAATCTTTAGTAGCTATGTCTACCAACTCCGGTAAGTAACACAGCTCCACCTAGCGGCCTGTAAATCTTTAGTAGCTATGTCTACCAACTCTGGTAAGTTAACAAAGCTCCACCTAGCGGCCTGTTGATCTTTAGTAGCTATGTCTACCAACTCCGGTAAGTAACACAGCTCCACCTAGCGGCCTGTTAATCTTTAGTAGCTATGTCTACCAACTCCGGTAAGTAACACAGCTCCACCTAGCGGCCTGTTAATCTTAAGTAGCTATGTCTACCAACTCCGGTAAGTACCACAGCTCCACCTAGCGGTCTGTTAATCTTTAGTAGCTATGTCTACCAACTCCGGTAAGTAACACAGCTCCACCTAGCGGCCTGTTAATCTTTAGTAGCGTTGTCTACCAACTTCGGTAAGTTAACAAAGCTCCACCTAGCGGCCTGTTAATCTTTAGTAGCTATGTCTACCAACTCCGGTAAGTTAACAAAGCTCCACCTAGCGGCCTGTTAATCTTTAGTAGCTATGTCTACCAACTCCGGTAAGTTAACAAAGCTCCACCTAGCGGCCTGTTAATCTTTAGTAGCTATGTCTACCAACTCCGGTAAGTAACACAGCTCCACCTAGCGGCCTGTAAATCTTTAGTAGCTATGTCTACCAACTCCGGGAAGTTAACAAAGCTCCACCTAGCGGCCTGTTAATCTTTAGTAGCTATGTCTACCAACTCCGGTAAGTTAACAAAGCTCCACCTAGCGGCCTGTAAATATTAAGTTGCCGTGTCTACCAACTCCGGTAAGTTAACAAAGCTCCACCTAGCGGCCTGTTAATCTTTAGTAGCGTTATCTACCAACTCCGGTAAGTAACACAGCTCCACCTAGCGGCCTGTTAATCTTTAGTAGCTATGTCTACTTACTCCGGTAAGTAACACAGCTCCACCTCGCGGCCTGTAAATATTAAGTGTTGCCGTGTCTACCAACTCCGGTAAGTTAACAAAGCTCCACCTAGCGGCCTATAAATCTTTAGTGGCGTTGTCTACCAACAGTTGATAAGTTCAATCAAACTCGTCTCTCTTAGTGGTCGTTTACGTCTGATGTAATATTTGATACCAATATTTCTACCACAATACGTTGGTATTATTCAACTCCTAAGGTATTGAATAATTGTTACAACTGGAATAAACTCTAAACGCATTTTGTTTGGCTCTTATGGTGAACTTTGGTCGGAACAACGTCACTTGCTGATTGTTGCTGTCGTCATCGATTGTTGATGTCGTCATCGATTGTTGACCTCGTCATCATTTGACGGGAAAATAGTCCGATCTGTTTACGTCCATATCGTCTGTTGTTTTTTTATATTTAATAAAATGAAAAACCGTGATTTGCTGTTGAAACGACTCGTGGTTGTTGGATATAATATTTATTTAATTCAATTAAGTTAATTTTTCAAAAGTTACAAAGGACACTCGCTTTAACTCTAGCGAAATAAATACCATATCCAACAATCACTCGTTGTGTAACCTCTATTTATTATCTGTAAATCATCTAAATTCATGTTTCGTTACAGAAACTGTAAGTTTTCTTGAACGTATCCCTAATCCTCATGACATAGGAGATTTATGAATTGATAAGATCTAGTAAACCTTTATTACTTCATTGCTGACAATACTATTTGATGATTAATATGTCCCACACAGAGGCTAGCTGTGTACAGATGTGTCGTGAAAACGGAATCGCCACCCTGCTACAGGTGATCCGTAACCATGGCGACAACATCCAGCTCTTACTCTACGCCCTGGAAATACTCGGCAACGTTTCGCTCATCGGTAAAATCTTACTTCAATTTATCTATACTGAAATATACACACTTTACTTAATACTGTGTGAAGTCATTTTTTACAGTTGATTTATATTGATTTTATCCATAGTTTTCTTCCTTACATACAGTGTAGTTATACACACACACTAAAATATTTTATAGTCGTGTATAATAATATAAGCCCGCTAATTGGGTAGATTTATAATTATAATGAAATCGGTTCCACATAAATTTGTACTTAGGATTCCGTTTCAGATACGATATACACACACATTTAATAAAATTAGCATCCAACTATTTCCATTGCAGAAGAACTTTCGGAAGAAATAGTCAAGAATGCAGGTCATTCGGAAATCCTCGCAACGATGTCCCGCCAGCGGGATGATTATAAAGTAGCGAAACTTTGCTGTTTCATTCTTGGAAATCTCGTTAATACAGGTGAGTTAGTGTTTAATTATAGCAGGTTACCTGATACTAAGAACAAGAAGAGGAAGAAAATATCCGAAAGTAAAAGGATCTATATACATTGTACACATTTTATTTTACAGCAATTATGAAACGAGTTTTCAAACATAAATTAATCACTCTTGTTGGCCGGGATGTTAGTGCAGTGCAAGATGAGTATTGTTTTGGGAGGAAACCGGATTATTCGGGGAATCCCACGTGGTCGGGCAGGTGACCCCATACATTTTCACGTTCGGTTGTGGAATCGAAACCCAGCCGCTTTGGTGATAGACAAGTGCGCTATTCACTGCACCATCCGAACACCCTTGATATGATAGAGAACGGGAAAATTGGGTTTTCGATTAAATATAAACTTTATTTATTTTACAACAATTATGAAACAAGTTATACCACTTAAATTAATCACTCTTGTTGGCCCGGATGTTAGTGCGCGAGGGGTCTTATTGTGGGAGGAAACCGGAGTACCCGGAGAAATCCACGTAGTCGGGCAGGTGACCCCATACCTTTTCACGTCCGGTCGGGGAATCGAACCCCGGCCGCCTTGGTGAAAGGCAAGTGTGCTATCCACTGCACCACCCGAATACTCTTGATATGGTAGAGAACGCGAAAATTGGGTTTTCGATTAGGAAAGACATCGATATATTACATGATCAATTCAAAACCCAGCAAAACAGTGTCGTCCGGAGATTCAATGATGTATGGCATTTGGACTGTTTCAGTTGATGTCGCTCAGTCCATTATGTTTGTTGGTGGAGTTCACGCCATTATTGGAGCCCTCCAGAGTTTCCCGACCAATGCCGAAGTCTTAGAAAACGGATGCCGAGCACTCGGCTGTTTTTCTGCCCATGGTCAGTATATTATCGGAATTACTAACAAAAGGACGAAAAATACAAAACTGCAAATTTACGAATAACAAAAATATTGGTCGGCATGGATCACTCGAAAATGACTGGGAACCATATAAATTGGTTTTGATTAACGCATACTAAACACGCGTGAAAAATATAAAGCAAGAGAATTGTTTCAATATAAACCAAGCATATATGAGATAATGTTCTAAGAAAAAGTTACCGTTTTGAATTATATTAAACAAAATAAAGAAACTTCTTTTCAATAATGTTAGTTGATTTCTTTCTTCACAGATGAGATATGTATGGATGTGGTTAACGCAGGCGCAGTTGAAGCAGTTCTGGTTGCTATGGCAGCAGTACCGGAAGTCGATACTCTACAAGAGTGTGGGTGTTGGGCATTGGCTTGTCTAACAAAATTCGGTAATTATTGTTAAATATTTTATCTCTTATATAATCCCGAGTCCGGTATTCTGAATAATGACGGCGCAGTTGAAGCAGTTCTGGTTGCTATGGCAGCAGTACCGGAAGTCGATACTCTACAAGAGTGTGGGTGTTGGGCATTGGCTTGTCTAACAAAATTCGGTAATTATTGTTAAATACTTTATCTCTTATATAATCCCGAGTCCGGTATTCTGAATAATGACGCGTAATATAAAACTGAAATTTACAATTTAATCTCCGGACAAAAATCCACATTAATAAAAGTAAGATAGCACATGCCGCTGTTACTGAATCACAGTCTTGGTATCCACGACCTGTTCCTGCTTAACAAGCATAATCCTGTTACTTGCGGCTAATGATCTCAACGAGTTTGTTTAAATAGCAGATTTTAGGTTGAATTGACCTCAACATACCAGTTAAGGAAATGAATCTCGGTACGACATCACTTAAAAACATCTGTAGTTCACAGAACGTGACAAAATGCATGTCCATATGATCTTAAACGGTTACAATGACGTCATGCAAAGTCGATACAAGTCTTAAAAATACATTAAAGGGTTATATATAACACTATATCGGCCACAGTTTGTGGACACATTTCCAAGTAGTCAGGGAGCAGGTGAACATTCTTTGTGTACGGAATGTCTTTGTTATTTATTTATTTTTTAAAATATTAAATTCAACAGATCTTACAAGATATCCTTAGATGATCCGACGGGATTGTTCATATTATATTGAATGTATTACTATACGAGTTAATTAGATTCAAATGAAACGAACAAACGAATTTAATAAGTTCAATCATTTCATGGACACGAGTGTTATATTTTGTTTATTTCATAACTTGAGAAGCTTATGTATTTTTTCAGTGCTTCTCCTCGATAACGGAAGACTCTTTTTCACTACTGAGACAACACCATAACGCCATGTACAATACAATAACGTGATGTCACTTACATATTACCTCACAATATTGTTCCTACAGTAACGTGACCCCTATGTACAGTTATTTTATAGTACGCGTGCTACATCGTTTATATTGCACGCCTATGTTGCAGGGCAAATCACCTGTGTAAGATACTACATATATGTAAATAACAAATATCATTAACTGTTTGCGAGTAGGCAACACTAAATTGGTGGCATAAGCGTTGACTTACCGATTTCCGGTGTACTTATGTAAAGTATATAACCATTGAGATAAAGTAAGGTTTCATTTAAATATAATGTGATTCTTAACAACCCATCAATTCAAGCTTACACGCAATACCACAGCCTCCGAAATACACACACACTCCACACGTACACTCATATCGTTTAACCCCGGAAGCCGTCCTTAAATGACCTTAGCTGCAGATAGAAAATGAAACTAAAAAAAAAAAAAACCAAATTCAACTTGTGAAAAAAATCACTTCAAACTTACTCAAAAGTAAACAACAGACGACAAGTTGAAAAATGTGACTATAACATAGTAAAACTTTTTAAAAGGTTATAAAGCGAATAATTGTCAACCCGCATCTAGTAATAGTAACGCAATTTGGATTAAAACAAATCATACTTCAATGCTGTTTGTTTTTTTGTTACAAATTGCGTTGTAATTACAAAACGCGTTATTACAAATTGTATTGTTATTACAAAACGCGTTATTACAAATTGCATTGTTATTACAAAACGCGTTATTACAAATTGCGTTGATAAGTTTCAACGTAAAATGTAATAACTACGAATTGTAGTCAAAATTCGTCTTTTTGTGAAATTTTCTTTCATAAACAAATTATATTCAAGTAGGAAAAATTGTTTTATTACAAATTGCGTTGTTGTAACAAATTGCGGGTTGACAATGCTAACATATTCGGAATATATTCCCTGGTGGTTCCGGATTTACTTAGTTTTAATGTTATGGCAGATGCTCCTCGATTTAGAGGATTTAAATCTGAAGCTTTGTTGATATATAGCTAATAGTTCTTATATTCCATTTCAGAAGAGGCGTGCGTGAACATATGTAGAGACAACGGTATCAACACGATAGAGTCGACACTGGAGAAGTTCCCTAAGGACGAGGCCTTACAGGAGTACGGCTGGTGGACCGTCAGTAATCTGTCAGCACACGGTAAAGTAAAACTCACTACCACACATTGCACACGGTAAAACTCACTATATTAATGGCGCACGGTAAAACTCACAACCATCAGCGATACACGGTCAAACTGAATACTACCACCGACACACGATAAAACTCACGGTAAAACTCACTACCACCAACAACACACGGTTAAACTCACTACCATCAACGACAAACGGTAAATTTCAATACCATCAGCGACACATGGTAAATATCACTACCATCATAGACACACGATGAATATCATTACCACCAACGACACATGGTAAATATCACTACCATCAACGACACACGATGAATATCACTACCACCAACGACACACGGTTAAACTCACTACCATTAACGACACACGATGAATATCACTACCACCAACGACACACGGTAAAACTCACTACCATTAACGACACACGATGAATATCATTACCATCAGCGACACATGGTAAATATCACTACCATCAACGACACACGATGAATATCACTACCACCAACGACACACGGTTAAACTCACTACCATTAACGACACACGATGAATATCACTACCACCAACGACACACGGTAAAACTCACTACCATCAACGACACACCGCATAACTCACACCCGCCCATGTTACAAACGGTATAACTAACACCGTAGTTCTAGTTGTGATAAAGGAACTAGGTAAAAGAACTAGTTCTAATTTGGAAAAAGATTTTTTTCTACATGTAGTTGGGATAAAAGAACTAGTTCTAGTTGGGACAAAGGTAAAAAAGATCTAGTTGGGACAAAGCAATTGGTTCTAATTGGGATAAAGGAAATAGTTTTAGTTGTGAAAAAGAACTAGTTCTAAGTTTTGTTGTGAAAAAGGAACTAGTGTTCTAGTTGGGATAAAGACCCTAGTTCTAGGTTGGATAATGGAACAAGTTATAGTAGGGATAAAGAAACCAGTCCTAGTTGTGATAAAGGAACTAGATTAAGTTGGGATAAACAGACTAGTTATAGTTGGGATAAAGAAACCAGTTCATGTTTTCGCATAGGGTACCGAATACTTTACAAGGTGCAGCAAGTGTGCGTGTTACGTCATCTTTCATGATAGGAGGTGGTAGACTCTGTTGGTGGATTGTTAAGACCCCGAGGTGTGCTGGATCATTCATAGCCAAGGTTAATCTCATTTGAGCAGTTGAACAGTTCAAATTTACACATTTTCGTAGTACACGATTTGAAATTACAGTATACAGAACTAGTTAAATTTTACTTCTAATTTCATAAATTAAAGACGTTTTAAGCACCTGACCCTTCTGCTTCTACATAAGTTCACGAAATTGCGACTCCCACCTTTTGGCCCCTAGCATCACTGACGAGTCCTAACATGACGAAACAGCGGTATGATGCAGTTTGATCAAATTTTTCGGCAAACTGTTTCTATTACTAAGTCTAAAAGGTGCAGCATATGTGTGTGTTCGATGTGTTTTATACGGTTAAGTGTCTTAACAACATGTTTATAGAGTGATTCAGTTTTATTTATATATTTTTCTTTTTCAAATCAACAGAAAACACACTCAGTCACGTTGTAAATCATAAAATGCTTGGCGTTGTCATGGACGCCATGTGTCAGTTTCCTGACAACCTGGAAATACAACACCAAATCTTCTTCGCCATTGGTCAAATTGTGATGACGTCAGGTAAGTGGGCACAGGTATAACTCTGATCAGTGCTGGTGATGTCCGGGCTCAAACGCGTCCTTAAAAGAAACGGATTTGACAGTAGATACTGACGCGAGAGTGTTTTTCTGAAAAAATACCTTTTATATAGGAGACATGGAAATACATTCAGATTGTTGAATTATAGAGCTGTAATGTTTGTTTCCGTTTTACAGATCGGTTACCGTGTTATTCAGAAATTAACTTTGTGTTGTTGGATTAGCTGTCGTAGGTATAATGCAGATGTCTAAACTTTCAGCTCGACTTGATGTTTAAATAGAATTTTGGACTTGTTCTCTAACATAAATATTATTTCGAATTATCGCCACAATGATGAGGGTACAATGTAAAGTCTTTTTCTTCCGATATCATCACATGAACATGTTCCTTAATGTAAATTATATACTTACAGGCGAGATGCAGGAAATGCTGGTAAAGAGAGGGGGCGTGCGATCAGCTGTCAATATCATGACGTCATTTCCGGACAGCCCGGAACTGCAGGAACATGGCTGTCGAATTCTGGGAAATGTTGCTGTCAATGGTACGAAGAAGTTAAAATGAAATAATGTAAATGATAATGTTAAGAAGTAAAGTTAAAAATTTAAAAAAGTAAAGATATAGAGGTACGAATGGTTATAAGGTAATAATGTAAAGAAATTGAGTTACGAAGTAGTTAAAATATACGAAGTAGTTACATGTAACTTGTACTTTGTAGTAATGTATAGTCATGGAGGTAGAAAGTGGTTATAATGTCATAACGTAAATGTATTTGGGTACGAAGTCGTTACAAAACAATTTTATAAAGTTAGATAAAATAACAAAGTTGTTACAATGTAATAATGTAAAATCATGTGGGTACGAAGGAGTTACAACATAATAATGTAAAGATATGGAGTCAAGGAGTAGTCACAATATAATAATGTAACGATATTGAGGTACAAAACAGTCACAATGTAATAGTGTAAAATCATCTAGGTACGAAGTAATCACAATGTAATAATGAAAGATATTGAAGTACGAAACAGTCACAATGTAATATTGTAAAGATATGGAGGTACATAGTACTTGCAATATTATAATGTAAAGTCAATGAAGTACGAAGTCGTGTCAATGTGAAGTAGAAAATTAAAAAAAACTACGTACAAGTGGAACAATATATCAACATAGAACACATCGGTCTGTATTATATTATATTCTAATATACAGTTAACATCATTGTAAATAATACAGATTTTATTTCAATAAGACTTCAGTTTAATGTGATAGGAAAGAAACAAAAACGAAAGTACAAATTGCTCGAAATGTTTTCTGTAGAGCAACTCCGGAAGTTGATCGAAGCTGATGGCGGAAGTAAGGCTGTGATCGCCGCAATGTTGACACATGACCGTCACGAGCAGATACAGACGTATGGGTGTATGGCTCTCACCAACATCACGGCTGACGGTAAGTTGTGACGTCATCAGTGTAAGGCAGGTGCTTTTGACCATGTTCATAAGTATACCATCTTGTAAATGATTATTTATTGTAAGTCCTTTCTCACTTAAAGGACATTGCATTTATTTGGCTGCAAGCTAGATTCATATGTCGAGTGCCGTCGATGAAGCATTTAATCGTTTTTTTCATGATTCCGTGTAAATAATTCTTTTGCTTATAATTTGTCCTTAGTTAAGTCGATTTTGAGTTCAGATTGTTGTTCTGTTGACGCTTCAGTATTCTCTTATTTTTTGTATCGTATACGAATCAACAGTTTAAAATCAAATAGAAAATGTATCTACGAGGGGTGTTCCATAAATAATGTCATCTGTGCTTTATTTCGCGGAAATCGTGCAATTTATGCACAAAACCACCTCGTGTCGATTGAGTGATCACTGGCTCGTGACACAGGTAAAAATCTCGGCCACACGTTCACTGGCCTCGGTACAGTGTACATCGTTTCATAGCCTATTCGTTAGACTAGACACAAAATGACAGGAAAACCAGCTGAAAATGTTCTTGAAATTAGGGCCTATATAAAAGGTAGGTCATTACTCGGCATAAAGGCTGTAGATATTCATCGCGAGGTGTGTGACATTTATGGGGAGTGCCAAATGTCTCACAGGACTGTTTGTAGGTGGGTAGGTAAATTTAGTGCTCGCCAGCAGCAACTGACAGATGCTGCTCACCCATGTCGTCCTGCAACAACTAAGACCAAAGGTAACATAGAAAAAATCCGAAATATCCCCCAAACTGATGCTCGATTCACCGTAAGACAATTGGCTCGAATGACAAACTTGTCGTTAGCAAGAGTTCATGCAATTTTGAAGAAACACTTAAAAGTTAGAAAGATAAATGCAAGATGGATACCCCATTTGTTAACGGATGAGCAAAAGAAGACGCGTGTAACAATGGCAAAAAAAATTCTCAAAATGTACCCAAAATATAGTAAAAAGGCTTTTGATAATATAATCACTGGTGATGAGACCTGGGTGTATTATTTTGAACCAAAGCGGAAGGTTGCCAACCGAATATGGGCCACTAAAAATGCCAGACGCCCAAGTATTGCCAAACGAATACGAACGGTAAAGAAGGTTTTGTATGCTATTTGTTTCACTAATAAGGGTCCAGCTATTCAAATCCCGGTGCCAAAAGGCAGAACGGTCACAGGCAAGTTCTATAAAAACGTTGTCCTGAGAAAGTTGAAGAACTACTACAAAAGTCGCCGCCCTAAAACAGGACTTAAGTATGTCCGACTTTTGCATGATAATGCACCCGCTCACAAGGCACGTATTGTGACTGACTTTTTTTGAGTCAGAGAAGGTTACCGTCCTTCTGCACCCTCCGTATTCGCCAGACTTGGCCCCCTGTGGATGTCTTATCTAATCGATTGTTTTGAATTAAATTTCTTCAAAAAAAGTTGGACATTAATTAGGCAGGGCAATCAACTTGTTAATCAAAACTACCCTAGGTTTTTATCAGTTTGTCCTGGACCAACTCTCATATCCCTGGCCCCGGTCTCATCAATGTCCTTAACTTATGGAAACTCCTTAACTTAAAAATCTCCATAGGAAAGCATTACAGAAGTAAGGAATTTTCCTTAACTTCTGTAATGCTTTAACTTCTGTAATGCTTTCCTATGGAGATTTTTAAGTTAAGGAATTCCTTAAGTTAAGGAACGTTGATGAAACCGGGGCCAGGTATCTTTACAAACAATTAGAGAGGATTAACAATGCTTCTGCCTAGTGAGCGCGACATTTCTACAGTTGATAGAAAACTTTCAGGGGAACATTATATCAACTATTTGATGTGTTTGTGACTATTTTAACAATTATTTATTAATCAATCAATAGTTCCGGAAAACAAAGGAAAAGTTGCGGGGAATTCGGGCGTATCTGCAGTTCTGGCGACCATTAAAGAGATGGCCTCGAATACGGATGTTGTACTGTGTGGACTGAAAACCCTCTGTAACCTCATGGGAGGAGGTGAGTGAAGAAGAGTTATTAGATTTACGTGGTAGGATTTGTTTGGAATTTTTGTAAAATTTTGTTTTAAGTTCTGTGAACAGTTAAGGCTATTTAACAACAACCTCCCGTTGTATGCAATGTGAGTGTACATGTAAGTGATGAGGTATTTATAACGTGATAAGTGACAATGTGATTTTAGGTTTAAACTTGATAACTGGCATAATATATACACATGATAAGTGACGATGTGATATAAGTTTTATGTAGTAAGTGACAATGTAATATTAGTTTCACGTGGTAAGTGACAATGTGATATTAGATTTATGTGGTAAGTGACAATGTGATATTAGTCTCACGTGGTAAGTGATAATGTGATATTAGTTTTACGTGGTAAGTGACAATGTGACATTAGATTTTTGTGGTAAATGACAATGTGATATTATATTTACTTGTTAAGTGACAATGTGATATTAGATTTACTTGCTAAGTGACAATGTGATATTAGATTTATGTGGCAAGTGACAATTGTTATATTCACGTGCTAAATGACGATGAGATATAGATTTACACGCCAATATCGACTCCTCAATATAGGAACACTCGCCACACCACAGTGACAACCATATATATTCCCATGTTTACAGAAAGCATCACCTGGAAAAACGGTAACATCCAAAGTTAAAATGGTTAGAAAGCAGTGTTTACTCTAACTTGTACAATATAAAACGTTTTGTGTGATAAGATGCGTCAGATTTGGGTATCTATTGACGCGTTTTGCCGACAATGGCTTTTTGGATGAAAGGGTTCGTTAGCGTAAAAAACTCCAAACAAACAAATCGCGATCCTAGCGCCACCTATGTTAACCATGCTTGTCTAAACCACTTACACATAACTAGTGTCGTCCATATAAAGTTATAGTGACGTATGGTGTATGCCGTGTATGCCAGTATATAAACGATATCTACTCCGTGTGCATTTTGTCGTGGTTATATGTATTAAAACTAGGCATGTAGAACAGAAGTGTACATATTCTTTATCATTTATAGGTAAAGGGAAGTAACTCCAATCCGGAATTTATATTGTTACCAATTTGATCAGTTTGTACTTAAGGAGGCTCGACCCTTTCGCAATTAACCGCTAGATTTCGTTAAAACTTTCATATGTTGACTATGCTACCAGGTAGAGATGATTTTGTGAAAATCTAAGCATTCCTATGACTTGTTTCATTTTTGGTAAAAACACCAAAAAATGATTTTTCTCAAAATGTAATATTTTTTCTATTTTTTTTTCTTGTGAATGTTGTTGAAAATCACAAACATACAATAAAATAAAAAAAGAAATCAATAGCTACCTCAAAAATATTTTTTTTGTGGAAAAATGGACAAAGCGATTGTTACAAAGTGTGTTATTTTTATATCTAGCGAACAAATTTCAGTATTCACAGTCAAATTATTTACATACCGTATAGTTACATAAAGCACAAGCAAAAAATTGAATCAAAATATCACAGACAAGCTTGTTATGCTACTTATTGAAAACTAAATGTAAAACTGTGTCTAGGGTAGGTTGTCTCCCTTGATGCTATTAGGAAGTTTTTATAGTGGGTAGTGTTTTTACATAACATACATACTGTGAATACGTACATGTACAAGCCTAAATCATTTTAGAACATAACAACTACCGGCGTTCTGTCTTATATTTCAATAACATAATAGTGCATTAGTGTATATATAATGACACCAGGCATAGCCGTTGTGCAAACTTTCTGCCAACACGGATAATTCTACCACTCGCCGACTCTCTCTCCAGTTAGAGAAAACATGACCAGTTGTACCGTTACTATAGGCCTACCTTCCGATTATGTTTCTATACTGTTGCCGTCGCTGTCAGTGTCCGACCTTGTGTCGATATAGTGTACATCTAGTTTTGTTGTTGTTTTGCAATAGGAGTGGTCGTGACAATACTTTATTTGCTCGTAATCTTGAGTTGAAGACTTGAACCGTTCCCTCTCATCTCGCCATTGTTGACATCGCGACATATCACGGTGTAGAACGAATTTGATACCCCGTTATCAAATACCAGGTACTCAAATAGGAAGCTACGTCACCACAAAACGAGAATCAAAACTTGTGTATTACGTAGGTCGTGCGTCCTTAAGTCCGGAATACCTCACCGGCAGTTGTTTCCTTTTTTGAAAATAAAATAAAATGGCGATAAATGTACATGTACGACATTCTCTGTGTGTCTGTTCAAACCTATGCAACGCATGTATTAACCAGTCACAATTTGTATTATGTGTATATTTAGAAAATGACAAGCAAATTGTAGCTGTATTGAATCAATGACATGCCTATTGTCGTACTAAGTGTATTTAGATATGTATGACGCGTGTTCGTTATTTGTTGTAGATGATGCCAGTTACTACTGTATGACGCGTGTTCGTTATTTGTTGTAGATGATGCCAGTTACTACTTTATGACGCGTGTTCGTTATTTGTTGTAGATGATGCCAGTTACTACTTTATGACGCGTGTTCGTTATTTGTTGTAGATGATGCCAGTTACTACTTTATGACGCGTGTTCGTTATTTGTTGTAGATGATGCCAGTTACTACTTTATGACGCGTGTACGTTATTTGTTGTAGATGATGCCAGTTACTACTTTATGACGCGTGTTCGTTATTTGTTGTAGATGATGCCAGTTACTACTTTATGGAGGACGAGGGACTAGAAATCATGGAGATGATTATTCACAGATATATAAAATGCCCGGATGTCCAACGCTATATTTGTCGGATTCTCGCCAGCGTTCCACTGGCTCCCGGTACGTAGCGGAGATGACGGTAGTCAAATCACATGTTGAATACAGCTTCATGTTGAATACAGTTACATATTGAATACAAATAAGGATTGTACCTCATTTTGACTGCGTATACGGTAGTATGCCTGCAGTTGGCAACGGACATATTCTATGGTGCGCGTTAGCGCTCCAAAGTGAATATGATAACGTTTACCTCAAATTGTTTACACTACACCAAGCATTTCCCCAGGGGAGGTAAGCGGCCGTATAGAACAGTTTAAGGTAAAAGACTGACCGAAATATACAAGTTATATCCGTTTGAACAGATTGGAGAGTTTTACTATCCCTTTTTCCTGTGGATAGTTGTATTAGAACGCCCCATTTGCCAACATGTATTTGCCGTTGTCTATGAGCTTTCGCTCACATCAGCAAGGCATCCTTTTCTCTGGAATACCATATCTAGATATTCGAAATTATTGCATACTACCAGTTGTTTGGCGTTCTACTTTATAAAGGCTAAGGTAGGGACCTGCTAGTTCATTGTTAGTATATAGCTATACCCAGTAGAATGTTATGTTTTAGCCGAGTATTTACTAGGCATGCTCCTTTATAGTCCAGTCAATTTATGATTTAACCTCGAACTAATTGCAACAGAATTTATTCTTTCATTTTTTGGTTGATGAGCATCATATCTATTACAGAAAAAAGGCCCAGAAAATCCCAATGGCCAATAAACCACTTCCCCCCATTGGGATTTTCTGGGACTTTTTTTCTGTTATAGTATAGGTACCCACTATTCAAAAGATATAAAAATAAATTCTGTTGCAATTTTGTCACGGTTGGGCCTATATTTGGGCTAATTTGACTGGACTATTATAATAACACACCTTCCTGTTACACGATTTGAGATCATGAATTATACCTCAGTTGTTTGTATTCTATATTCATGAAATTAAAGGGATTTAATGCATCTGCTCCTGATTCTACAGTAGTTTAGAAAAAAATCGATTCTCTTTTTTTAGGCCCATAGCATCACTGACGAGTCCTAGACGAACGAAACAGCTGTATAATTAATTATTATTTTTAATATAATTGTTTATTTTAAGTATATTGTATCACTAAATTTTAAAGGTACATCATAATATGCTTTTGGCGAATCCGTCTTCAACGTAATCCTGTTAACAGCAGACACCATGTTGACAATCATGACCTTGACCATGGTGACAGCCAAACCGTCTCATTCCTGACAAAACATTATATTTTCAGGGCTAGATGACACCTGTTTAGACGCAACTGAGGACGTCCTATATGATGCTGTGAATCGTTTCCATGGAGACAGTGACATTCACCTTTCAACCTGTCACTATTACGAGAACCTTGTACTTACAGGTTGGTATTTACAAACAACAAATTGTATGTGGTTCGTCATATTTAGTCATTTTATCGTAGCTTCTAAAAAGGAAAGCATGTTGCTTATAATTCAGATTTAACCTTAAGATGACATGAAGTACTTGCCACAAGTTAACAATACAAAACGTAAGTGGTGACCTCATTTTATCATTTTAGTATAAAAAGTAAGTCCAATCTATTTTAACACTTTTTCCAATAAAAGTAATAACTAATTTCAATCTATTTGAACTTATAACAAATCTGTATTAATTGCTACCTTCAGAGAGTGGGCGTTCCCGCTTCAATAAAATTTGAACTTATAACAAATCTGAATTAATTGCTACCTACAGAAAGTGGGCGTTCCCGTTTCAATAAAGGACCCTACCTAGATAGATTGGCTGATGCCATGACCTACTTCAAGGACGACAGGTCAATCCAGATGTCCGGCTGTAAGATCATAGCGGCTATTTCAATGTGTGAGTTCTGTACCAATGTTCGTTCTACATGCCGAATCAATCTGATTAAAACCACATCTCCGCGCCGTTCCGTAAACTTCTCTCTCCTGCATTCAGATCTGAGAAAATCCCATAGGGGGTCATGTCCCGATGACCTTTTGCATTACTACATTCAGAATCTTGACAGTGAAATTTTGAGGCGACAATGCCTGCAATTGTCCGTTTAGTCATTTCGTCACCAAAATGTTCATGTGGAATAATGTGACAAAATGGCTTTCTGCAAGATGACAGGTCATTGGAAACTTATTTTAGTGTTAAGAAAAAAGGCGACAAAAATCATTTAAACGTCAAGTGACCTCTTACGGGATGTTGTCAGATCCTTGTAAAACGGATTGAGAACAAGGATCTGTATTTTAATCAGATTGCATGCCGAATAATGTTATTTATCACATAACTGACCCGTTCAATCATGTCATACAGCCATGTCATCAATATGGTATTACACACGTGTAATAACACTATTGTGACGTCATAAACAAATGACGTTTTTATGACGTCACATCATTGTCTCGGTAGTGAATAACGTACCGTTCAAGTAGAAATTTGCATTTGCATTGAGTTTTTGTTATTTTCTCAAAACTATAAGTTATGTAATAAATATAATCTTACACTCGTGTCAATGTAATATGGAAGTTATTAGACTCGTTGAATAATTCAATATGTCACTCACCTAAAGGCTCGTGACTTATTAAAATATTGAACTCGTTTAGTAAATTCCATATTACATCGACACTCCTGTAAGATCCTCTATTAACAAGATAAAACTGAATTCTCAATACTAATTTTAATTGTCAGAAGTTAAAACAAAATCTTTCAGAAATTAAACGGATGAATTGCAGACAAAAATATTACTTACATGGCTGCGGTGAACATAATATATGATATGGATTTTATATATTGACGTGATTTTTGGTATCTTTACAGATTAAAGTGTAAATTTTAAAAATTATAGGTGTGGGAAATAAAAAAATAAAACGTGTCTAAGTGGCGCGATTACGCTTCTGTATATAAATAACATTGTTTACATTTGTAGACAAAAACGGGTCAGTCCAAAAAGGAGAGTTATGTGTAAGCCTAGTTTTGGATGTGATGAAGATATTCCACGCCTGTAGCAGTGTACAGACTGTGTGTTGTGGTGCCATTTCGTACCTCGCAGAACATAATGGTAAGTTAACCGGGGAGCTAATACTAGTACTTACATGAGCGTGTGTTTTGAGTAGTGGCAGGTACATAATATACACATTTTCGTAGTACACGATTTGAAATTATACAGAAATAGTTTAATTTTACTTCTAAATTCATTAATTAAAGGAGTTTTACGCACCTGACCCTTCTGCATCTACATTAGTTTAGACATTTTGGATTCCTATCTTTTGGCCCATAGCATCACTGAAGAGTCCTAGGAGGACGAAACAGCTGTTTGATGCAGTTTAATTCAATTTTTCGGCATACTGTATCTATTACTAAATTTAAGAGGTGCAGCATATGTGTGTGTTACGTCATCTTTGTATTGTTTGTCCTCATAAAAGCCTGACTCAATGTATGACGTTCAAAAATGTAACATACAATAGCCACAGGGTCCAATTAGAAACGAGATTTTATTTCCTGGGGGTACCTCGAAATATACATACTTATATATTTTATTTTCTTATATATTTCCATAGACATAATCTTAATTGTATGCCGGACATTGCAAACAAGTTATTTATCGGATGAGTAATTCGATCGCAAACTTATATTAAACAAGAAGATTTTATGAGGTTTTCATCCCCTTAAATAAAGCACTTACATGAACATCAGTTATAAGAACAGCATGTTCGGCACTGTAAATATTTGTTTTACAATTAACAGAAAACCTGCGGGACTACATTTTGAGGAAGGGAGGTCTGGATGTGATGATGGCGAACCTACACGAGCATCCAGAAGACGAGGGACTAGCGGTGGTAGGGCTGATGGCTCTGGATAGTATTACACACACAGGTACGTCACACCTAACGAGAGGTTAAATAGGGTCAAGAGAGGTCCTGTATGTGAGGGGTCACGAGAAGTCATGTAACGGCACGAGAAGGGTCATAACAAGTTATGTACGGGCACGGGTAGGGTCACGAAAAGTTATGTACGGGCACGAGTAGGGTCATGAAAAGTTATGTACGGGCACGAGTAGGGTCACGAAAAGTTATGTACGGGCACGAGTAGGGTCATGAAAAGTTATGTACGGGCACCAGTAGGGATACGAAAAGTTATGTACGGACACGAGTAGGGTCACGAAAAGTTATGTACGGGCACGAGTAGGGTCACGAAAAGTTATGTACGGGTACGAGCAGGGTCACGAAAAGTTATGTACGGGCACGAGTAGGGATACGAAAAGTTATGTACGGGCACGAGTAGGGTCATGAAAAGTTATGTACGGGCACGAGTAGGGTCATGAAAAGTTATGTACGGGCACGGGTAGGGTCACGAAAAGGTATTACGGGCACGAGAAGGGTCACGGAAAGTTATGTACGGGCACGGGTAGGGTTACTAAAAGTTATGTACGGGCACGAGTAGGGTCACAAAAAGTTATGTCCGGGCTCGGGTAGGGTCAAAAAAATTTATGTACGGGCACGGGTAGAGTCACGGAAAGTTATGTTCGGGCACGGGTAGGGTCACGAAAATTTATGTACGGGCTCGGGTAGGGTCACGGAAAGTTATGTACGGGCACGGGTAGGGTTACGAAAAGTTATGTACGGGCACGGTTAGGGTCACGGAAAGTTATGTACGGGCACAAGTAGGGATACGAAAAGTTATGTACGGGCACGGGTAGTGTCACGGAAATTTATGTACGGGTATAGGGTCACGAAAAGTTATGTACGGGCACGAGTAGGGTCACGAAAAGTTATGTACGGGTACGAGTAGAGTCACGGAAAGTTATGTACGGGTACGGGTACTCTCTTTTGGAATTTGGCATTCACATCGATTTTTGACGTAGATTCACACGACGGGTGTCGTCGATGAAGCAGAGGACACTTACTCTTTCAAAATTACTGGTATTATTCTCTTTTACTATTTTTAAGGACTCAGGCAACTAACTAATTACTATATGTATACCTGAGCTTTCGAGCTAATAAAGGATGATGATGATGATAAATGAAGCACTTCGTGATAAGCTGATTTAGCTGTGTGAGTCCTTTAAGAATATCCATTTACATTTTATTTGCTCATAGTTTGGCCCTAGGTTAATCGATTTTGAGTTCGCATTATGGTTTTGTTGTTCGGTATTCTCTGATTTTCGTTTTGCTTAGAACTTAATCAGACGAACAAACTACTCCCGTACAATAACCACTAGCTCACGTGATGACGTAGATAATGTTTACAAGTAGATAAACAGTGGTGTATACAAAGTTTCACACCAACAATAGAGTATTTAGTAATTGTGATATAAAACGATACATGATACATAAAATCTACAGAACCCGAGTGGATTTTTGCTCAGATTAATCCTAATTTTGTACTTTCTGTGTTGTACTCTAGGAATCACCGATTCAAATCGATTACAGAAAGAAATCGAGTTTGTCAGTAAGATGATGAAGCGATACTCGGATAGCGTGGAACTTCAGATCTACGGCTGTAACATACTGTCGGCAGTGGGAAAGGGAGGTAAGCCAAGCTTCAAGTCAATTTCATATTTTATCCCCTCAGTAAATACTGTCAGCATTGGACAAGGGAGGTAAGACGAGCTTCCAGTCAATCTCAGGTTATTTCCTCCCAGTTATGACAACATATATTTTCATCAGTGCACAAGACGTAGTTTTTAATCCTCTACCGGCTAAGCCGGAAGGTGACTATTAGTTTACCTGCTGCTGTCTGTCCGTCAGTCAATTCGTCCGTCTGTCTGTCACCTTTTTGGGTTTCCGTAAAATATCTGTGGAACGTATGCATTATGTCTGCTACTTGGCATACAGATACATCGTTGGGATATCTACGCCAATTCCCTGTAATTTGTTTAATAAATCATTGCATCTTTATAGCTTGTGGGGGCCAGTAGTGGACATGTATGTCTTTAGCAATACTCAATAAGCGTGTTTTTTAAGAATACACTATTTGTTTCAGACATAATGTACTTGTTATTTAAGAATACCCTATTTGTTTTAGACATCAGCTGGTGTGAATGTACTTGTTTTTTAAGAATACACTATTTGTTTTAGACATCAGCTGGTGTGAATGTACTTGTTATTTAAGAATACCCTATTTGTTTTAGACATCAGCTGGTGTGAATGTACTTGTTATTTAAGAATACACTATTTGTTTTAGACATCAGCTGGTGTGAATGTACTTGTTATTTAAGAATACCCTATTTGTTTTAGACATCAGCTGGTGTGAATGTACTTGTTTTTTAAGAATACACTATTTGTTTTAGACATCAGCTGGTGTGAATGTACTTGTTATTTAAGAATACACTATTTGTTTTAGACATCAGCTGGTGTGAATGTACTTGTTATTTAAGAATACACTATTTGTTTTAGACATCAGCTGGTGTGAATGTACTTGTTTTTTAAGAATACACTATTTGTTTTAGACACCAGCTGGTGTGAATGTACTTGTTATTTAAGAATACACTATTTGTTTTAGACATCAGCTGGTGTGAATGTACTTGTTATTTAAGAATACACTATTAGTTTTAGACATCAGCTGGTGTGAATGTACTTGTTATTTAAGAATACACTATTTGTTTTAGACATCAGCTGGTGTGAATGTACTTGTTTTTTAAGAATACACTTTTTGTTTCAGACATCAGCTGGTGTGAATGTACTTGTTATTTAAGAATACACTATTTGTTTCAGACACCAGCTGGTGTGAATGTACTTGTTATTTAAGAATACCCTATTTGTTTTAGACACCAGCTGGTGTGAATGTACTTGTTATTTAAGAATACACTATTTGTTTCAGACACCAGCTGGTGTGAATGTACACACTGTACTTGTTTTTTAAGAATACACTATTTGTTTCAGACACCAGCTGGTGTGAATGTACTTGTTATTTAAGAATACACTATTTGTTTCAGACACCAGCTGGTGTGAATGTACTTGTTATTTAAGAAAACACTTTTTGTTTCAGACATAATGTACTTGTTATTTAAGAATACACTTTTTGTTTCAGACACCAGCTGGTGTGAATGTACTTGTTATTTAAGAATACACTATTTGTTTCAGACACCAGCTGGTGTGAATGTACTTGTTATTTAAGAATACCCTATTTGTTTCAGACACCAGCTGGTGTAAATGTACTTGTTTTTTAAGAATACACTATTTGTTTTAGACACCAGCTGGTGTGAATGTACTTGTTATTTAAGAATACACTATTTGTTTTAGACACCAGCTGGTGTGAATGTACTTGTTATTTAAGAATACACTATTTGTTTCAGACACCAGCTGGTGTGAATGTACCTGTTATTTAAGAATACACTATTTGTTTCAGACATCAGCTGGTGTGAATGTACTTGTTATTTAAGAATACACTATTTGTTTCGGACACCAGCTGGTGTGAATGTACTTGTTATTTAAGAATACACTATTTGTTTTAGACACCAGCTGGTGTGAATGTACTTGTTTTTTAAGAATACACTATTTGTTTCAGACACCAGCTGGTGTGAATGTACTTGTTATTTAAGAATACACTATTTGTTTCAGACACCAGCTGGTGTGAATGTACTTGTTATTTAAGAATACACTATTTGTTTCGGACACCAGCTGGTGTGAATGTACCTGTTATTTAAGAATACACTATTTGTTTCAGACATCAGCTGGTGTGAATGTACTTGTTATTTAATAATACACTATTTGTTTCAGACACCAGCTGGTGTGAATGTACTTGTTATTTAAGAATACCCTATTTGTTTCAGACATCAGCTGGTGTGAATGTACTTGTTATTTAAGAATACCCTATTTGTTTCAGACATAATGTACTTGTTATTTAAGAATACCCTATTTGTTTCAGACATAATGTACTTGTTATTTAAGAATACCCTATTTGTTTCAGACATAATGTACTTGTTATTTAAGAATACACTATTTGTTTCAGACATAATGTACTTGTTATTTAAGAATACACTATTTGTTTCAGACACCAGCTGGTGTGAATGTACTTGTTATTTAAGAATACACTATTTGTTTCAGACATAATGTACTTGTTATTTAAGAATACACTATTTGTTTCAGACATCAGCTGGTGTGAATGTACTTGTTATTTAAGAATACACTATTTGTTTCAGACATAATGTTCTTGTTATTTAAGAATACACTATTTGTTTCAGACATAATGTACTTGTTATTTAAGAATACACTATTTGTTTCAGACATAATGTACTTGTTATTTAAGAATACACTATTTGTTTCAGACACCAGCTGGTGTGAATGTACTTGTTATTTAAGAATACACTATTTGTTTCAGACACCAGCTGGTGTGAATGTACTTGTTATTTAAGAATACCCTATTTGTTTCAGACATAATGTACTTGTTATTTAAGAATACACTATTTGTTTCAGACATAATGTACTTGTTATTTAAGAATACCCTATTTGTTTCAGACATAATGTACTTGTTATTTAAGAATACACTATTTGTTTCAGACATAATGTACTTGTTATTTAAGAATACACTATTTGTTTCAGACACCAGCTGGTGTGAATGTACTTGTTATTTAAGAATACACTATTTGTTTCAGACATAATGTACTTGTTATTTAAGAATACACTATTTGTTTCAGACATCAGCTGGTGTGAATGTACTTGTTATTTAAGAATACACTATTTGTTTCAGACATAATGTTCTTGTTATTTAAGAATACACTATTTGTTTCAGACATAATGTACTTGTTATTTAAGAATACACTATTTGTTTCAGACATAATGTACTTGTTATTTAAGAATACACTATTTGTTTCAGACACCAGCTGGTGTGAATGTACTTGTTATTTAAGAATACACTATTTGTTTCAGACACCAGCTGGTGTGAATGTACTTGTTATTTAAGAATACACTATTTGTTTCAGACACCAGCTGGTGTGAATGTACTTGATATTTAAGAATACACTATTTGTTTTAGATATCAGCTGGTGTGAATGTACTTGTTATTTAAGAATACACTATTTGTTTCAGATATCATATGGTGTGAATGTACTTGTTATTTAAGAATACACTATTTGTTTCAGACATAATGTACTTGATATTTAAGAATACACTATTTGTTTTAGATATCAGCTGGTGTGAATGTACTTGATATTTAAGAATACACTATTTGTTTTAGATATCAGCTGGTGTGAATGTACTTGTTATTTAAGAATACACAATTTGTTTCAGACATCAGCTAGTGTGAATGTACTTGTTATTTAAGAATACACAATTTGTTTCAGACATCAGCTAGTGTGAATGTACTTGTTATTTAAGAATACACAATTTGTTTCAGACACCAGCTGGTGTGAATGTACTTGTTATTTAAGAATACACTATTTGTTTCAGACATCAGCTAGTGTGAATGTACTTGTTATTTAAGAAAACACATTTTGTTTCAGATATCAGCTGGTGTGAATGTACTAAGTCTGAAGCTCTCGAGCCGGTCACGTGTATACTTAAAAGACGAAGATCCAGTCCCGAGTTGGAATCTACCGCGCTAGAGGTTCTGACTCTCCTGTTGAGTGGTAAGTGTTATCAGTCAGATACACAGTCTACTGTAAAAGCCAATATTTTCACGGCAGTGTTCTCACTAAGTTTCGTAATAATTGGTTTTTCACATTCTGTAATGTTGACATATATAAAATTCTGAAAAATAGCTGGTTCAAAGTTGGCGAATAACAGGCTACTTTTGCCGGCAACCAGCTTTTAATGAGAACGCGTGGAATTTTTCGCTTAGTCAGTCTCCAAACTGTTCGTGATGTGGAAATTTTCGCGGTGCAGTCATGCTATTTTGCATTTTGTACCTATAATACTGTTGATTATGTTGCGTGTGGAAATATTCGCGGAGATATTCTGCCAGCGAAAATGTCCACACCGCGAAAAATTCCACTTTTACAGTATTCAGTAGTCTCTATTTTGTTAGTTAAATGTTCATCTCATCCCACAGTGGGATAGTAAAAACTAGATTTTCGCCAATGAAGGAAAAGATGCTACTCTTCTGGAATTCTTTGTTTAATTATCGTGAACTTTTCAAATGTCTCTGTGATAATCTTCCTTTGTCATATTTTGCCTCTAGTTTAATCGATTTGGAGGTCGGATTATGGGTTTGTTGACGCTTTGGTATTCCCTGATATTTTTCTGCTTGGGGATGGGGGGTTATATTGGTTTGTTCTAGAAATATAGGACTTTCGATTTTTAGGCTACTAGGCTATAGGCTAGCAAGTACACTATATTAGATTAAATATAAGATGCTAAGATTTGACAGTTAATTAAATGGTTTGCAATCTTTCGAAGATGTCTTTCCCTTTTAGGAGAAGACTGTAAAATAAGCTAAACACGTGTTTTACACTCTTTACTTTACAAAGAACAATTGTATCCTCGAACGCTCGCTTGCATTGTTTGGCTTTAATGCAAAAATAAGTTAGAGAATACCGAAGCGTTAACAAAATCATAATCCGAACTCAAAATAGATAAAACCACACGGATAATATGAACAAAGGAAAGATTTACATGGAAAACCTTGTAAAAGTATAAGAGAATAAGACCAGATGTTCCAGGTGTGTAATGATATAGGCAAAATAAGCTTATATCATTAATAGAAAACTAACAAATTTAATATTGAATAGGAGAATTTTAGTGCACTAGGTACTTTCTAACTCTTCGAATTGAAAGGAGTTTTAATTGAAATCCAAATGAACAATTTATTAATACTTCGAAGACAATTAATTTTCAGCAAAGAATATTTACGTAAAATGTGATCTTGTTCGTTTTAGAAAAGATACCAAATTTCTTATCCTGTTTCGCATAGTTTTGAATTGCAATTATACCGTGCCTTTATCTGTTGTAGGTGAGCGGGAGGACATTATCAAAAACACGAGGGACAAGTTACCGTTTCTGGATGACGAGTTCTGGGAAAAGTGTTATATTAATGTGTTGCATATTGACTGATATCCACCATCATTGTTGACAATTGTGTTTCCTGATTGGCCGTTATATTAACGTGTTACATATTGACTGATATCCACCATCATTGTTGACAATTGTGTTTCCTGATTGGCCGTTATATTAACGTGTTACATATTGACTGATATCAATCCATCATTGTTGACAATTGTGTTTCCTGATTGGCCGTTAAACACGCCTCAGGCATTGCCAGGTAGTAGCATTTCAATTGACACGCGCAGAAACGGAAGCAGTTTACAGCAATCACAATGCGCATGTATTGATCGTTTTTATACTTGATACCTTTTTCTGAAGTTAACACCGAATCAATCGGTTTGAAGCGATATATTTTGACAGTTTAATTTATGACAATATTTACTTATCTTTATTAACACTTGAACAGTGTTATAAACATGAGCAATCTGATTAAGATGCAGATCCATACCCCCACTACGTTACAACATCCCATGTCGCTTCTTTACACCACACTCCAGTAGAATTTTCTAATAGATGACGGGACACAGCTGGCATTTGCAGCACGTCTTATCATCCTTACATGCAATATAATGACTTACCGGTAAAGTACAGAAAGGATCATTCACATTTAATTTTCTAAAGCAAAAGGTCAGCCGAACTTGACCTCTGATGGGATTTATGATCAAGTACAGGGTGTTTTAGAAAACACGTCCCCAATCTAAGCTTCAATAGAAACTAGAAATAGAAATGCATACTTATAAATTGTAAATTCTTCAAATGGTGACATCAGTACAATTTGATTTAAGCATTGATGTGAATTATGTTTTAGTTTCGTAGGGTTATGGAAAAATTTTGCTTGCAAACTTTTGTAAGAATATACAATTAATGGAAATATAATTATTAGTATATACATTGTAACTTCATCCACAAATATAATGTTATTTTCATACACAGGGATTTTTAGGAAAATCTTCATTTTTCATAATTTGAAAAAATGACGACATTTCACTACAATGTACCTTCAGGCCAATTGGAACTGGAACTGCACTCTATACTGTATAGACCTCGTTGTTGACCTTTGTTCTGTGACCTCCACAGTTTATGTAGTGCTACCTTATTGACTATCATACATATGTATCTTGTTTATATATATTGTGTCATGTTTCGTCATTCAATGATTGAAAGCATAATACTACATATCCAACAAAACCGCCAGGTAAAAAATGGAAGTTCCTCATAAATTAAGTGTTTTGAACAATAAAATCACTGATAAATTTGAACATGTTTATTTTTTTAAACATTTACAAAGGGATTGAAAGTCGGTTATTTTTACTTGCTTACTGCTATGAAAGGTCAGCCGTTACATCCATATTGAATGAAGCCCTAGCGAGCTTCATGCTAAATACCGTATGGATGTAACGGCTGACCTTTCATAGCCCTATGAAATGACAAATGACTTTCAATCCATATATTTACTTTTTTTACTATAAAACAATTGCTTAAATTCATTTACATTTTTTCCAATTAATTGTTTATTACCTGCATTTGTATTTGTGTCGTCATTTTAACGACATTGACGGAACAGCCCAGATTTAATAAAATTGGCGCCAATGATAATATTAGTCATTTGAGCGTTTGACGCAAGGGCATTCTCCATGTTATTCGAAGCGGCGCGACAAGACTCTCATTGAACAAGCTTGATCTATGACGTCATAATGAAACCACGTGCTACGTCTCGAGAACCATTGTTTTCATACTTTTATGAAAAGCATTTTTGCTGGTAATGTTCATATAGGGGGTTGCAGCGCAAATGTAAATATACTTTTATGAAAGGAATTTATTCTGGTAATGTTCATATAGTGGGTTGAAGCGCAAATGTAAAGATAAAGATATAATTGCTTATGACAATTGGCATCGCTAAATGTATAGGTTTTGCCAAAATGTTCCTTATTACATCAATCTCGTGAAAAAAACTTTTACGTATGTCCGGGAAATTGTGTGTACAGAAAATAATTGGAAACTTCGAATTACGTTGACTTAGATGCAGAATGAAAGGAATGGCAACGTAAGCGATAGTAACTTGAGTGAGTAGCTTTTCTACTCTCCTCACTAACCTTGTTTTCTGTATTTGATTCTATTAACTGAATAACCATTCTATTTTCACCTAACAGCATTTCATCTGGAAAGTAACAATGACCTAGGTAATTACATCCAATTTATAGAAGTCCTATCATCACACCGGTACCTTTACAAGCATATCACGGCGGTTGGTGAACAACAGTCAAAATGTCTCGATCTGTATTCGTGACTTGTTATCTATCATATCTCTGGTTTAAACAGTATTTTATACCAATTACATAAATAAATAGGTTAATATATACAACATTTTGATATAACGGGATTTGGCAATAAGTGTGGTTTCCCTTATTTAAAGTCATTTGCTAACAATAAGCGTTAAGCGTTAAGAAACCCAAGTTTAAAAATCGATGAAGAAGATTCGATTTTCGCATCTCATTTGTCATTGTATATTTGAATATCGGGAAAGAATCAATCGCTTTTTGTTACATGTTAAATATTAACACAAAGACAGGACTATGTTTGGAAGCTTTAATACATAAACGGTTACATATTTAATAAATTGTTTATCTTTTCAAGTAATTATATATTATAAAAAGAAGCTATTATGATAACAATTGATAGAGCTTTTTTTGTGTAGTGAAAATTGCATCGTACTACAGTATTACAAAAATAATCTAAATAATGGGTTTTATTATACATTAAACCACATTTGAAATATCTATCAGTCACAGTTTATTATGTATAAGTTATAGTTTCTATTGATACTTATTGATATTTTTTTATATTAATCAAATATTTTTAATATCATTTAATCATATTTAACGTGAACAAAACAAAAAGACTGCGGTTTGGTTTTGCGCGTTACAGCTCATCATTAAACTCTCTTCCGTCGTTGAATTCGTTCTATGATTAAAAGTAGTTTTATTCTGACGTCAAGACAGACGAAATGATTGATTACAGGCCTGTCAGCAATTACAACGCTCAGAACGTTCTTTAGCATCACCGACGAGTCCTAGAAGGACGAAATAGCTGTATGGTGCGGTTTAACTTATTTTTTGGCTTGGCATTATCTTATTCTAAATTATATTTACTTTGTACTTCAGCCTACTTTATAAATATTACCAGCAGAAATGCTGTTCAGATGAGTATGAAAGCAAAAGCTCTCCAGTCGTTACACGTAGTGTACTTATGACGTCATACATGAATAATGGCTATGCTATTTAAATTTCATACTGCATTTTTGTGTCCTCTGAACAGGCAGCATAGTGGTCACTTCGTGGACATCTTCGCGTGTCGGCTGCGATGTCCGTTCGATATCGCGTGTTTCCTAAGGCCTATTAGACCCAAGCTTTTTACAGTGCATCCTTACTGAAAACCCTTGTTGGGGATCTTTCGTCGGGTATGACGATCAAAGTTCAAGTTCGTTGTTACAAATGTACTATAATTAAAACCCATGTCCAAACAAAGGTTCCCCTGTTATAATTAGAGTTCCCTTGGGCCTTCATGACTCGTACTATTATGCCACTACCATGATATAGACAGGACAGAAACAGAACTTAAGTCTGTCAATTTGTAATTTCCTGCCTAACTCCAACCTAAATCACATTCATAATTTACTTTACTTAATTAAAAGGTGCACGTCTCATGAAACTAACAGCCACACAGGAGGCACAACCAATTTTGTGGAATTCTTGTTATGTATTTGAAGGCATGATAGAAACATATTTTTGTTGCAAACAAGACTGCATCCACATTTTTGGTATAAAAGAGATTATTGTAAGCGAAATGTGGAAGATTCGGGTTAACTGTTTCACAGAGAGAAAACTCAGTCTCGGGCGACAACAAAAGTAACGAATGCTTTTCAAATGTTGACTTGTCATCATAATTTATTTTTGCGTTTCCAAAAGGGATGAAATACGAACACCAGCAGATAGGATATTGTTTGGTTTCTTTTAAAGTAAAAGTTTCCTAATTTGATTTAAATTCGATTTAATGTAACGAAGTTGAAAACATTCAATGGCGAGAAGCAAAACAGATACCAGGAATGAAAGATCAGAGCTATCAAGACAGATTAGGAATTACAAATTTACCAACTTTGAAGCAAAGAAGAATACGAGGAGACATGATACAAGTATACAAACTGGTATATGGCTGTTATGAATCATCTATGTTGGTAGGGTTTTTGCATATTACCAATAACAAACAAACAAGAAGTCAAAGTCTTCAACTTGAAAATGGAATGTATAAACTAAACTTGAGAAAGCATGCATTTAAAGAAAGAATAATCAATCATTTGAACTCCCTACCAAATTATGTCGTCAAATCACCAACAATAAAAGAATTGACAACCGAAATGCTTCTACAACCACGAGCGAAACAAGAACAAGCTTAATCACTATCGTTGTGTCAGGCTAGAATCTGACTAAACATTAAATCTGGATATTATTATATTATGTCACCGTGGTGTGGTTATATAAACTGGGACAAAGATTATGTTCACTTTCAGTGTAGTTTATTCGGTGTCTCTAAGTGAGATATTTAAAAAAAGGCTTCTTTATCTTGGCGATTAAATGGCTCTATCCATCTATAGTTAGATCTCGCGTATGGACTGCTCGCGCCGACGTCCAACAGCAGAGTGAAGTAATAGATGGATAGATATAAAGATATAGACAGAAAGCAAGAAGGAAGTGACGTTGACAGGTGTGGAAAACGCAATCAGGTGCTGGTGTTAATACAATTCAGTGAGTTGTATTCACGTCTATGTCCATGTCATGTCGGACTGGTTCGGTCACATTCCACAGGACAAGTACACTGACAGATTCACGTAAACAACACAGGACACATACACAGGAACAACACGTACACAATACATTTATATGCAGGTACACATGTACTCACTATATAGTACCTGGGTTACATTACATTATTATATTAATAAGCGGTATGCAGAGCACTTCATTAAGCAGCATTTGGAGATTGAAATTATAATTTCTCTCAGCTTACACATCAGCTCACAGAAGCTATTATGTTCAACATCCACTTCTTGATATTGTGGCGGATCTAGGTTGGTGCACAGGGTTGTATTAAGTCTCTTGAGGGAACGTCGGACACGCCTTTCATGATCCCTCCTGATACGCGTTTAGAAATATTAAAGACCTCTATGTTTAGATGTTCTGCGGTATATTTCTTCACAATCTGCCCCGCATTTGATATGCTATTTTAATGATGGACTCCCAATATCTTTTGCCAACTCGGACCAGTTCACATTTTTTCGTGTTGTTTTCTTTGATCAGCTGATGATGCTTTTATACAAACTAATAAAAATGCAGATGTTGATCCTGATTCGGTTACCTCAGCCTATAACAGAGTGAGAATCAGGGTCTGCATTTTAATCAGATTGCGATAATATAAGAAGAGTAACAACCTAATTATGTAAAAACAGCAGAAACAAATGTACTGAATCACCACGACGTTATCTAATGTTGAATATATCTTGTGCAGCAAAAGGAGTTTACTTTCTAACCATTTCACACATAACGTTGATCGTCTCATTGTTGCCCAAGTCATCCCAGTTATATGTATAATGGGCACGTATGGAGCCAAAGTGCTGGAGACCATCCTTATTGTCTGGTTGGTTAGGTGAGAAGCGTGTGTATGGTACGATATCGCCGTCCGTGTATCGCCATACTCCCTCTGTCAAGTCATCACTCATTCCCAGCCAAATGTTCGTAATATCTGAATCAAAAGACATATGATGTTGAAGTAAAAGCAACAGTAAAGAAAAATTCGACATTTTTTTCAAGGCTGTCCGCCCCTTTATGATTACATATTTACAGTCTACACTGACATTCACTCGAAAACCATTGTTCCACAGACTATCAGTATCACCTCATAACTGTACTCATAACACGTGTCGAAATTCTATGACGTCGACAACAATACATGTGGGCGGAACTATGCAAATTCTCCATTTTGAAACATAATTGTGTGACGTCACCAACAATGAACTTGGGCGGAGCTAACAACGATTTATGCAAATTCTATGCTGTTACATTTATTGAACCATTCTCACGCTACTTAATTTTGAAATGAAATCTGTACGAAGATGGGACTATAATGAAGAAAATAGTTACGAATATTTCACAGAAAGATACTGTAAATATAAGGATAAACTTTCTTTATTGTTTAAGTTACCGGAGAATAACTTCAATGGAAAACGGGTAAATGTTGCATAACCCGCTTCGAACGTATAACATACTCTAGTGCTTTAGTTAAAACGACTTTAATGGGAGTTCATTATATCATAGAAATTAGAAAATGGTAGGTAATTATGAATCTTGTAGAAAATGATTTGTGGGTATGATTTTTAAAGCGTTAAATAGACAGATGCAGCGTGCATCGTGCAACGAAGTGGGAAATGAAAAATAAATGACAAAAAGCAGTGCCTAAAATTCAAAAGTCCTAACAGATGCAACAGACTGATAAAGCATCTCTCGAAAACATATCTCTGTGGTTTAATTTTATTGTTTTCAACGTACCGTATTCGCCGTAATTAGTGCCTAGGGCATCTAAAAAGAGGTTCCAAAGGGGGCGCTTAATAGGATATCAAAACTAGGATCATGAGAAAAATTGTCATTTTTATAAAGTAAATGAGTACGATATGTATTATGACATAAATAGGTAGTACTCATGATGTGTTACACTTTTGTCAGCAGTTTCTAACGATTTGTACACATATTCCTATATTTGTGTATTTTTTCTGGTAAACATGCACAAAATGAAGTTTACCGTACCGTGAAATAGAATAATTTAGTTGTTTCATGATTTGGTAGGGCGCTGACGCTGATATAATCTGATACTTCCATAGAATGAGGGGGGGGGGGGGGGCGCTAATTACGGCGAATACGGTATTATAGTTTATATGACTACATGGTGCTAGCAAAAATATATTACATCGAATAGTTCATTGAAGATGACGTAACACACACATGTGCTGTGAATGACTGTTACAATGAATTCTTTTTTTTTCAATTTTATTTTTATTTCCATCAATGACATTCCATGCATATGTACATTCACATCTTATATAACATCTTTCAATATTAAGTAAATACCTCATATCAAAAATAAATGAATAGTTACTCCTTTTTTATGATATTGATTTCACAGTGTAAGTAAATGAATGAAAAAACTTGGTCTCACTTTAATTTATGTGTTTTTTAGGAAATTCCGGGTTTTATTTATTTGTCCGGCTTTATATTTATGTTTTTATATTATACAATGTATTTCTAAAGAGTTACTTTTACGCAATCTTGTTTACAATTATGGACACGACATATGTTCTCAAAATCGAATCAATAAATCTTCATTAACTACATTCACACATGTAAGACACAACGGCATGTCGTCAAATGACAAAATAAAAAAAATATTGATATATGATTTGACTTAATTTAAACAAAATATATGCCACAAATGTTGAGCAAAACAAGCAAAAAACCTAAAAGGTAAATTGCGCGATGTATGTGTCATAAGAATGTAAATTTTGTTTTCAATGTACAGTTGTATAATGTATGTATTAACTTACTGTTGCTTATCATATAGTTTACGATAACGTTCTGCTTCATGTCGTCATCAATCACCAAGAGTCTGGCTCCCTCTGCTTGACAAGCGTCTTTAGCAGCGCGCCATTCGTACAAGAACGCCAGAAGCTTGAGACAACTCTCAAGGAAAAGGTCACAATCGTATGCGTTTCTTGTTCCACTTGAAGCTTAGAAACAAACAAGATATCAGGAAAAAGTTAATATCCTTAAAGCAATATGTAGTTCATCACCTCGGTGAACACTCAAAGTCCAGTCAAGCAATGTGGTAAATTATTTAACGGATATTTATTTTAGACATTAAGAGTCCTTCAGTAGAGAAATTAAATGCGAATCCCTAATCCTTACGATTTTGAAGTCGTCTCATACAATAGGAAAGATGGGCACAAGTTAGAGTATGATAGAGATTGCATCAATTCTAGTGTGAACCACGATTGATAGCTTTGAAGAATGTACAAAAGGCACACAGGAATGGCCCACTTCAACAACAAACCGAAGTTAGAAGACAGCTCAAAATGGACGCGTGTTTACAAATACCGAGTTTCAACTGCTGCTGTACCGGTAACCGCGTAAGAATTCATCTTTGATATTGCTGATATCTGTTAATCTTAACTGAATATATAGATATAATAAGTTATTAGGCTTGATTTTCGCTTCAAGTTTTGCCGAAAGTTAAGTATACTGGGCCTTTAACAATGTAAATAATATACTGTAAATGCACATATTTAAGTGGGTATCTTATTTTAGAGATTTATATTGCTTTCTGTAGCAAGTGTTGGTAGTGCGATAGTTCATCGTCGCGCTAATTTGTTTATGATTAAAAGGTTAGTGCGACAAAAAGAGAACATAAACTATAGTTGTTCCAATTAGTGAGTTAAACTAGAGCCAGATCACAACCTGCTGAAATAACGAATGTTCTATAATTAGAGTGAACTATTACACCAGGATTGAATATGAAGTTTCGTCTTTTCACTTAACAGTTTATATCATGTAATTTTGTAATATATGTCTCTGATAACCAGTCGTAAGTGCATTTGTTTACCTTGGTAGCTGACACTGTTCGGTGAAAAGATACAGTCCGACTGATCTTGAGGGAAACGATCCATTAAATGACACAATCCTGATGCTGAATCATAGACAACGGCCATGCATATGTTGCATCTAATACACATTGTTCCACACTCTTGCAGGGATCTTGTGTTTTTAATTGGTATTGTAGCAAAGTTAGGAAAGCAGTCTATATATTCTTCACTCTTCACGAATATCTGCTGACTTGAAGCCACTACAGCTGAAACAACAAATACAGTGTTGTGTAACGAGTTTCCGTAGGATGGGCTTAGAAGTATTAAGACTACAGAAACATCGTAAAAAACACAGTATGTTGGTGTGTTTGCGTCCTTATGATAAGTAAGTCTTGAATGCAGTTTATTGATGTGTTTGCCAGCTGCGCTTAGTTGTTCAAGAGTCCTGGGAGAACAAAACAGCTTTATGCATCAGTTTAATTCATTTTTCGGCATAATGTATCTATTCTTAAATTTAAAAGGTGCAGCATATGTGTGTGTTACGTCATCTTCAAAAGGTGATTAGCTTAATCATTGATTGGAAAATATGGTAATTTCTCCTGTAGCTTAAAAAAGAAACCACAGAGTCAGTTACAACTTTCCAGATATCTACTATTCAGTAGGGTCAGTAAAAATTGCAAAATTGCAAGCTTGTACCTCGTTGTTTGGTAAATTTATTAAAGGTTGAAAAATGTCATTCAATAGTGATTAAGTAAACTGGGCCCAATAGGTAGCAAGATCCGATGCTGGATTATAGTGGCAGAAATACTGAATCATATCACAGTCATGTTTAGCCAATATTTCGACTATTTCAGATGAACTGTTCATTTGAAATACGGAAATCTAAAAGCCTGCCTTCTTTTAGCTTGCCTATTAGATGAACAGAAGAGCTCATGCAATCACTGCCTCTGCATAGTCAACTTTTTTCAAGATTCCATCGTCAAGAATCCCACCTATTGGCCCCTAGCATTACCGAAGAGTCCTAGGAGGACGAAACAGCTGTATGATGCAGTTTAATTAAGTTTTTCGGCATACTGTTTCTTATCCTAATTTTAAAGGTGCAGCATATGTGTGCGTCAAGACATTTTTCTATATTTATGTTACATTATGATATACAGGTAAAACATTTGTGTCTTTAACACATATGGAACAGGTTCCCCATCAGGTACTAAACCTACAGGCTTGACATTTGAAGTTCCTTTTCAGGAAGTTTTTCCTTGAGTGATGTTAACGTCCTTCTAGTTTAGTGTTACGTATAGTGATCTTTTTTTTTTGCATCAACAATACTGCGTTAAGTTTTCTGCTATAGTTATAGGCAAAATACTAAATATGACATAATACACACATATGCTGCACCTTTTGTAGTAATAGATACAATATGCCAAAAACATTAATTAAACTGCATCACACAGCTGTTTTGTCCTCCTAGGATTCTTCAGTGATTGGTTCTAAATGACTCATATTGTCACACGTAGTTTAACTAATTGTGTTTTGAGCAAAACGGCGAGCAGTATGGTGTAAAAATAATCAGAGAATACCAAAGCGTCAACAAAACCATAATCCTAACTCAAAATCGATTAAACTAGAGGCTAAATATGAACAAAGGGAGACCCGTGTAAAAGTACAAGAGAATAAGACCATGTGTTCCGGAAGGGTAATCGTCTTCTGCTTCATCGACGACACCCGCCATGTAAATCTTGGTCACGTCCAAGTAAGCATCAATCCTCAAAACAAAAACCGAGTCATCATTGTCACCTTATACTTTTAGTATATTACAAGATCCGTCGAATATAGCCTTCTGTAGGATGATGTTTTGTTTTTGTTTTTGTATTATTTCACGGTCTATCGACCATCTGGATCATTTAGAACCAATCAACAGTGTAAACATTACATATAGTTACAATAAATAATACATTAAAACCAGAAACAAAACGTTTGACAGACTGACAGAAAAATCTTGCAGCAAATGTACATATTTTAGCGCTTATCGTATTCTAGAGATTGTCGTACTGAAAACATTCCGCTATATTATGACTGCGCTAATTACAGGTTTCTGTATATTATTTCTACAGAAAGTAGTGTGTGTGGGCCAAGTCATCGTTGCGCTATCTTATGTCAATTCGGTTAAACTTTGCGCTAAACTTTAAGTGCGCCACAATAAGTACATATGTACGTGTACAGTAGTGGATGGATGGCGCATCATCACAAAAACAGTCTTGCGCCATTGTTCAATATGAACGTTAACTTTACCTCTACCTGTGAAATTCTCAAAGAAAGCAAGAAATTAGATTTACTTACCTTGAAGTAGCGAAAAGATCACGCTGATGTGCAGCATCACCACGAATGTCACCAGAGACAGGATACCACGAGAGTCAGCAGACGACAGGATACAACGAGAGTCACCAGACGACAGGATACCACGAGAGTCAGCAGACGACAGGAAATCATGAAAGTCACCAGACGACAGGATACCACGAGAGTCAGCAGACGACAGGAAATCATGAAAGTCACCAGACGACAGGATACCACGAGAGTCGGCAGACGACAGGATACCACGAGAGTCAGCAGACGACAGGATACCACGAGTCACCAGACCACAGGATACCACGAGAGTCACAAGACGACACGATACCACGAAAGTCGGCAGACGACAGGATACCACGAGAGTCACCAGATCACAGAATACCACGAGAGTCACCAGACGACAGGATACCACGAGAGTCACCAGACGACAGGATACCACGAGAGTCGGCAGACGACAGGATACCACGAGAGTCGGCAGACGACAGGGTACCACGAGAGTCAGCTGACAGCAGGATACTACGAGAGTCAGCTGATCACAGGATACAATGGGAGTCAGCCGACAACAGGATACAACGGGAGTAAACTGACAACAGGATACCACGGGAGTCAACTGATAGCAGGATACCATGAGAGTCGGCAGACGACAGGATACCACGAGAGTCACCAGACGACAGGATACCACGAGAGTCGGCAGACGACAGGATACCACGAGAGTCGGCAGACGACAGGGTACCACGGGAGTCAACTGATAGCAGGATACTACGAGAGTCAGCCGACAACAGGATACCACGACGAAAGTTAGCTGACAACAGGTTACAACGGGAGTCAGCTAACAACAGGATACCACGAGAGTCAGCTGACGACAGGATACCACGTTAAGTAAGTTTATACAGGCAATTGTTTTATATAATACAGGTTTGTAAATATTTACATACGATCCACGAATTATACCATAGATGTAATTGGACGGATGTGTTTACCAACACAGTTTACTTTTTTGACCTTTAGTAAACTTGTGGATACTTCATGTCAACATCACCTGTCAAGATCTATAATCATCCTACTTAATTAATAAAACATTATCTTAATTGAGATCATTAAAAATTGTTCTGCTCATTGATGTTATTTCTTCCAATTCACAAGAAAACAAATATATGAAGTCAATAGAAAATTGATTTTATTTTTGTCACGCACGGTGTATGAAACCTTCATTCGACTGTCAATATTAAATTTCTTTGCAGGCGCAGGGAAGATAAACTAACCTATTCACGTTTATATCCTAAAAGCTTGGAAGAATGAAATAAAAAAAAAATGACACTTTGTTGTATTGGAAGACCGACAGACGTATCCCTTTCTTTCATTATCCTGCAGTTGATATTTACTTTTCCCTCTTCAAACACATATCGTTCTATTGACGATTGTAAGGCCCTGTAAAACACATTCGTTTCCTGTTAAAAGGATATTTAATTAAAATAAGTGCATGCAAACACTAGTTGTATAAATGTTAACGGTAAATACCATTTGTATTAATCTTAAAATACAACAGTGCATTCTTCATTGTCAGTTTGAAACCCACATTAACAATTTTATGAATACCTAACATTGACTTTACATTGCGAGTACCTTTCGGTAAAGACTTGCATTTACTCCTTAAGAGGGGTAAGAAGTAACTAATGGTTACAGTTAGGTAATGGCTACAGAACAATTTCGATGTCTTCTTTTACTAAATTCAAAAGGTACAGCATATTTTTCAATTTCAAATATATTTTATTGATCAAATAATAATCAATGGGATTGAGCAACAGGCTTTACTTATATAAGCTCTCTCCCTTACCTCCGACATACTTTAAACAAGAGGCCCAATGGGCCTGCATCGCTCACCTGGTATCAATCTCTGACTTATATTATAGTGTAACCCTAAAGTCCCCTAAAATCTTTTACTGTAAGACATTTAGAAGAATATGTTAAGATTTAAAAATATTTAACCCCTGTGACCTTATAAGACAACATCATTTTCAAATTTTGCTTGGCTTCATCACAGGACACTACCAGCCAAATATTATGTCTCTAGGCATTTGGGTTTATCAGAAGAAGTCGCACAAAGCTTTTTACCGATTTGACCACTGTGACCTTTAATATGGGTCAAGCTCATGTTCCTTCCCAAAGTTTGTCAAGCTTCATACAAGGAACCTTTCAGTCAAATATCATGCTTCTAGGGCTTTTGGTATTTCAGAAGAAGTCGTTTAAAGGTTTTAACAGATTTGACCCCTGTGACCTTAAATAAAGATCAAGGTCATTTCTTTTCGCAAAATTTGTTGGGCTTCATCCAAGGAACCTTTCAGCCAAATATCATGCTTCTAGGGCTTTTAGTACTTCAGAAGAAGTCGTTTGAATATTTTAACAGATTTGACCCCTGTGACCTTGCATATAGGTCAAGGTCATCTCTTTTCGCAAACTTTGTCAGGCTTCATCCAAGGAACTTTCCAGCCAAATATCATGCTTCTAGGGATTTTGGTATTTCAGAAGAAGTCTTTTGAAGGTTTTAACAGATTTGACACCTGTGACCTTGAATATAAGTCAAGGTCATTTCTTTTCGCAAACTTTGTCGGGCTTCATCCAAGAAACTTTTCAGCCAAATATCATGCTTCTAGGGTTTTCGGTATTTCAGAAGAAGTCGTTTGAAGGTTTCAACAGATTTGACTCCTGTGACCTTGAATATAGGTCAAGGTCATTTCTTTTCGCAAACTTTGTCGGGCTTCATCCAAGGAACCTGTCAGCTAAATATCAGGCTTCTAGGGCTTTTGGTATTTCAGAAGAAGTCGTTTAAAGGTTTTAACAGATTTGACTCCTGTGACCTTAAATAAAGATCAAGGTCATTTCTTTTCGCAAACTTTGTCGGGCTTCATCCAATAAACCTTTCAGTCAAATATCATGCTTCTAGGGTTTTCGGTATTTCAGAAGAAGTCGTTTGAAGGTTTCAACAGATTTGACCCCTGTGACCTTGAATATAGGTCAAGGTCATTTCTTTTCGCAAACTTTGTCCAGCTCTATCCAAGGAACCTGTTAGCTAAATATCATGCTTCTAGGGCTTTTGGTATTTCAGAAGAAGTCGTTTAAAGGTTTTAACAGATTTGACCCCTGTGACCTTAAATAAAGATCAAGGTCATTTCTTTTCGCAAAATTTGTCGGGCTTCATCCAAGGAACCTTTCAGCCAAATATCATGCTTCTAGGGCTTTTGGTACTTCAGAAGAAGTCCTTTGAATGTTTTAACAGATTTGACCCCTGTGACCTTGAATATAGGTCAAGGTCATTTCCTTTCGCAAACTTTGTCAGGTTTCATCCAAGGAACTTTCCAGCCAAATATTGGTATTTCAGAAGAAGTCTTTTGAAGGTTTTAACAGATTTGACTCCTGTGACCTTGAATATAGGTCAAGGTCATTTCTTTTCGCAAACTTTGTCGGGCTTCATCCAAGAAACTTTTCAGCCAAATATCATGCTTCTAGGGTTTTCGGTATTTCAGAAGAAGTCGTTTGAAGGTTTCAACAGATTTGACCCATGTAACCTTGAATATAGGTCAAGGTCATTTCTTTTCGCAAACTTTGTCGGGCTTCATCCAAGGAACCTGTCAGCTAAATATCATGCTTCTAGGGCTTTTGGTATTTCAGAAGAAGTCGTTTAAAGGTTTTAACAGATTTGACCCCTGTGACCTTAAATAAAGATCAAGGTCATTTCTTTTCGCAAAATTTGTCGCGCTTCATCCAAGGAACCTTTCAGCCAAATATCATGCTTCTAGGGCTTTTGGTACTTCAGAAGTCGTTTGAATATTTTAACAGATTTGACCCCTGTGACCTTGAATATAGTTTAAGGTCATTTCTTTTCGCAAACTTTGTCCGGCTTCATCCAAGAAACCTTTCATCCAAATATCATGCTTCTAGGGCTTTTGGTATTTCAGGAGAAGTCGTTTGAATGTTTTAACAGATTTGACCCCTGTGACCTTGAATATAGGTCAAGGTCATTTCTTTTCGCAAACTTTGTCAGGCTTCATCCAAGGAACTTTCCAGCCAAATATCATGCTTCTAGGGATTTTGGTATTTCAAAAGAAGTCTTTTGAAGGTTTTAACAGATTTGACTCCTGTGACCTTGAATATAGGTCAAGGTCATTTCTTTTCGCAAACTTTGTCGGGCTTCATCCAAGGAACCTTTCAGCCAAATATCATGCTTCTAGGGTTTTCGGTATTTCAGAAGAAGTCGTTTGAAGGTTTCAACAGATTTGACTCCTGTGACCTTGAATATAAGTCAAGGTCATTTCTTTTCGCAAACTTTGTCCAGCTTCATCCAAGGAACCTGTCAGCCAAATATCATGCTTCTAGGGTTTTGGTATTTCAGAAGAAGTCGTTTAAAGGTTTTAACAGCATATGTGTGTTACGTCATATTAAATGAAAGGGGGTGGCAGACTCTGTTGGTGGATTTGTTAGTCCCCGAGGTTTGCTGGAGCCTCCATAGCCACAGTTAATCTCATTTGAGTAGTGGCACGGTACATAATATACACATTGTCGTAGTACACGATTTGAAATTATACAGCACTAGTTTAATTTTACTTTTAAATTTATATATTAAAGGGTTTTACGCACCTGGCTCTTCTGTTTCTACATTAGTTAAAAAAAATTGGATTCCCACCTTTTGGCCCCTAGCATAACTGAAGAGTCCTAAGAGGACGAAACAGCTGTATGTTGCAGTTTAATTCATTTTTTCGGCATACTCTATCTATTACTAAATTTAAAAGGTGCAGCACATTTGTGTGGTACGTCATCTTTAATGATAGTTGATGGCCGACTCTGCTGGTGGAACTTTTAGTACCCGAGGTTTGCTGGAGCCTCCATAGCCACAGTTGATCTCATTTGAGTAGTGGCACGTACACAATATACACATTTTCGTATAACAAGTTTTCTAATTATACAGTACTAGTTTATGTTTTTAGTTTATTTTACTTACAGCATATGTGTGTGTTACGTCCTCTTTTCCCGTCCTTCCGTTATGGTTCCATTATAGTTCCGTTTCTGCTGATGTCCTCTTTAACGGGTAGAGTCAAGTATTGATTTGATGAAGACCCACTCGTGCTATGGCCACATTTGTTTTAAAATACCACTCTTTGCCTGGCAGCGGGGTTACATTGACACATTAACTTGTTTAACCTTTCAACCCGGTTAAGGGATTACGCCTCCATATTCAAAATCACTGTTTATCCTTTGCTAATAATTGCCCACATCATACGACATACATTTATCTGATAAACACTTTTTTTTTTTACCACACCATTTCCTTATACAGGTGTTTTTGCAAATACTAATTTGAATGCGGGAACATTAGTTCTAGTTTGTATTTTTTACAGAGCCTTGGTGTCCAACATTTATAGATGGCAGGTGCTTCACTCCCAGTAAGGACGAGGTCAAAGGTTGTTTTACTACTTTTTTATTACAATCGTGTCTGGGTATCAGACTCGAGGCATCAGTTCAATTTTTTAATTTTATTTTTGATGTCCTATCATCTATGTGTGTCGGAATCAGTGCATGTGTTGGTGTATTCAAGCATGTAGGACAAACGAACTTTACTTGCAGCTCTTATTGCAAGAGGGAGCTACCTTCAGAATTATTACTGTTACCTTTTCTTAACTCAATGATGTCATGAAAAATGACGTAATACACACATATGCTGCAGCGTTTTAATTAAGTAATATATACAGTATGCCGAAAAAAATGAATTAAACTGCATCATACAGCTGTTTCGTCCTCCTATGACTCTTCCTTAATGCTGGGGGCCTTAAGGTGGGAATTTAAAATGTTTAAAGTAGAAGCAGAAGGGCCAGGTGCATAAAACAAGTTTATCGGCAAGAAAGCGTACATTACATGTAGCTTAACAGTTTTCGTGAATGATGCACAAACAATGTAATAATTTTGTTACATTTTTCGTGAATTGTTGACAAACAGTGTAACAACGTAACAATTGTTGTAATTTCTATTTACGACAAATGCATGGCTACATTGATGTTAATCGAAATACGGAAAATTTTAACCTTTTTACCTTCGTTGGGATCTAAAGTTATCACTTCAGTTTCTGATATGTAGATGATTGATATGGTAGTTTTTAGGCAGTTTGGCAATATAAACTTGACAATGGCAGTCAAGAATCCAGAGGGCAATGTAAAAAATATTTTTGATGCATTTAGTTTTCAATATATAATTTTCTAAATATTATGCTGATTTTGCTGTAGTTGTAAAACAGAAATTGTATTTGATGAATGATAATGTAAAGTTTGTTTATATGACATGCAAGGTTTATTATGGATTTACTTTTTTATTGGCCCAGTGCCACTATGGCTGCATGGAAAAAGTCTGCCTCGTGATCACAGCAAGCCTCTCATCTAATAGGTGTAGGTTCGAGTCCGGCTCGCAACAATTTAAATTCCAAAAATTAGCAAGGGTGAGGGGGTTGCCGGTTACTTACAATGTATAACCACAGGTCAGAAGTTGACTCTGTCTACTCCGTTTGAATCCATTAACTTAATCCGTCCGTTGTCTTGGGTTAAATTTGGGGTTCATAAAGTTCGATTCGTATCAAACGTCAAATGTGGATAGATCTAGGGGATTACCACGCCATTGTATTACATGTTGGCCAAGTTGATTACATGTGATGTTTCACTGACTTTCGTTACACTTTGGTTGCTTATATCTTTTTCATCCATCACCCACTTAAAGAAATCGGTTAATTTCAAGACAGCTGTCGACGATCATATTGGATTACTAATCGGTCAATAATAGTGCATGCAAAATTTAACACCAAGGGGAACCTACACATGGAATTTCAGAGATATTTCTTCAGTATTTCATGAGAAATAGCGTGACAAACTTTAAGTTTAAAAATGCAAGATGGACGCCAGCGGCCATCTCTACAGTAGTTGCAGTAAATGCCGTATTGATTGACAGAAAGAAGCATTCAAGCATTTTTCCCCTTTTTGATCAGTCCCAAAACAAATAGTCCCACTGAGAACCAGCAGAACCTAAATACGACATTTTCATTTTCAAAACCAAGATGGCCATCTGTTATCCATTTAGTTTTTTCTGATCAGTCCTGGAATCGTAAGGGCAAAACTAAGCTGCGAGAAAAACCTACAGATGAAATTCGAGAATAATCCCTGTAGCAACGGTAAAGCAATAGCGATAAAAAACATTGCTAACAAATGCAAGATGGACGACTGTTGGCCATATTGTTTATTGGATCTGTCTGAAAAAGAATCAGAGAATACCAAAGCGTCAACAAAAGCATAATCGGAAGCAAAATATAAACAAAGGAACGATGTACATGGATACCCTCGTACAAATACAAGAAAATAAGACCAGGTGTTCTGGAAGAGTAAGCGTCTCATGCTTCATCGACGACACCCGCAATGAATATCATGGTCACTAGATGGATTATTATCAAATTCCATATGTTGGTTCCCATTCGTCTTCCGTCTCTTTTTATGAGAGCTTTATGCTTTATTTTCCAAAAAAGGTGAGCGACGATACAACTACATGATTGTGAGCTATCTTGGAGCATACTTTGTGAAAACACAACAAAAGCTAGGATAAAATATACTGAGGAAGATATTGTACGAATAATTGAATTACTGGTTGACGAGCTCCGGAAGCTTTTCAGGCCAGGTCCTAAGTATCGAGAGACTGCATCCATCAATTGGCATGTGAATTTAAAAAAAAAATATTGAATCGGTGGAAGATTACGCCAGACAATGGACTAAACGTGAACATGCTGAATTAGATTCACTTTCAGAGTGGGCGAAGTCTATCAGGTCCTCTATTCAGAAAAGAATAAGAAATTTGCGTCATAAAATGAAAACTAAACACAAGTCGATATTTCTTGACCCCGATGTTCGAGCAACACTCAACGATCTACATGATAAGTATGTGGTTGTGTCTGCAGACAAAGCATCAAACAACTTGATCATTGTTTGCAAACGCTACTACATTTATTGCTTGCAAAAAGAACTAGGCCTGCTTGATAACATAGGTAACCCTACTTACACATTGACTAGTTTTTCGAAAGATGAAATACTGTCAAACCATGCTTCTGTATTACAATCTTTCTGGTTAATGAGCAAGACGCTGAACTACCTTGTCTTTATTGGATACCGAAACTACACAAGGATCGTTATAAGCAACGTTTTATCGCCGGCTCTGCTAATTGCTTGACCAAGCCATTATCAAAACTTCTTACTACCATACTTAGTACCATAAATTCAGTGCTTCGGTCCTATTGTGACACTGTATACTCTAGAAGTGGAATTAATGGGATGTGGATTTTGAAAAACTCCAAAGATCTTTTTATCAATATTGAACACCACCTCATAAAAATGTCTTTTCTGTCAACACATTTGATTTTTCAACACTACCATACCTCATACAAAATTGAAGGAACGTCTTTGATCTCTTCTTATGAGAGTTTTTTTTCCAAGAAAGGCAGACGACGATACAAATATATTGTAGTGAGCTATCTTGGAGCATACTTTGTGAAAAACTAGACAAAAGCTAAGAGGAAATATACTGAAGAAGGCATAGTATGGGATTCCCATGGAAACGAACTGTGTCCCACTCTTAGCTGACTTGTTTTTGTTTTCATACGAGGCTGAATTTGAGGAATAACTAATCAGGTAACAAAAACCTTGCCAAATCTTTTAATTTTCACTCTCAGATATATCGACCATGTGTTGTCTCTAAACAACAAGGAGTTTGCTGACCTCTACGACCAACATGATCAGCTAACTACTAAGCTATACGATAAACGTGATAAGTTCAATTTTCCGATCGTGAACTTTCCATTTCTTGACATCCCTGCTTCTCAAACCTATGGTGTTTACATGTCGCAGTTGATTAGATATTCTAGGGCTTGCTCTTGAAACTCCCCTTAATCATGTCAATGAGTCAAAACGTCACTGTAGATGTTGAAAACATCTTTCGACTTTGTCTCTTCAAATTTTTTTCCAAAACTGTGACAAAATAAGAATTTTTTAATGATGTATAGCCAGGACAAGAAATAGGGCTTGAGCACAAAATCCATACTTGAGTATGAGAACGGTTTCATGAATACGGGCCCTGGTCTTATTCTCCTGTACTTTTACTTTTAACGATGTATCAAAGAATTAACCAAAGCATATGAAATTTAATCACTTTGAACAGCTTACAATGTCTATTGAGAAATGAGATCTAGTATGTTGAGAACATATGCAGTATACCTATGATTGATTTGGAATTTTCCCAATTGCTGTTGTTTTTTAACTTTATGATAATGATTAGTGTAGTTGATGCACCTCTACTGGTGGCTATCTTCCAATCTGGACCTGAGCACCTGCAAAATTACAACATAGAAAATAATTAGGATACATCAAAATGTTTCATTACTACATCTTCCAATCATCTTGAATTAGATCCAATTTTATTTTTGATCTTTCATTACCTTGCTTAATGAATATTTATGATTTCAATCAATAACAGCAACTCATTTTAAAACTATATTAAAAGTATTTATTTTTTACGATTTTGAACTAAAAATACATACAGATAGACAGACAGATCTTCAGGTTTTCTGAAAAAAAGCTTCCATTTAAATATCAATGAAATATAGATAACACATCTGTCTGTACTGAAAGTGTGCGTAATCGATCAATAACGTGAAAAGTATAAACATAAATAACCGCAATTTAATGATTACAATAATTGACTTTTCCTTCTACCATGTCATTACGATATATTTACAGTCTACACTGACATTCACTCGATAACCATTGTTCTACAGACTTTCATTATCACCTCATAACTGTACTCAAACACGTACCTAAATTCTTTGACGTTGACAACAATACATGTAGGCGGACCTATGTTAATCCTGCAGTTTGAAACACAATTGCGTGACGTCACAAACAATAAACGTGGGCGGAGCTTGCACATTTCATGCTGTTACATTTATTGAACCATTCTCACGTTTATTAGTTTTGAAATGAAATCTGTGTCCGAAGATTGGACTATAATGAGCAAAATAGTTACGAACATTTCACAGAAAGATATTGTAAATATATGGATAAACTTTCTATTTTGTTTAGGTTATCGGGGGATAACTACAACTGTGTTATTGTTATACTCTCTTCCGACCCTTAAACTGTTCTTAAACTGGGAGCCTTTACACACTGTATCAGGTAAGCGAAACGTCTCGTGATCAACTGATAAGGGTTTCTACTCTCAGCGCTGACTCACGTACTACTGATATAAATATTGTCAACTGATATAACGGCCCCGTGATTTAGTTCGTGGTACAAGGAAGTGAAATCCTTATCATGAAAACACTTCATATCTTGTAATACACTGGCCAGAACCGGCTGTTTATAGAAGTATTCAACTAGATATTTACACACGAAGATGTTTTAAATACACAGCAGCAGTTCAACGGTTTTTTTGGCATTTGAATTGAAATCATACATATTCATGTTTTAATATATTACATATGTGAAAGTCTGGATACAGACTAACAAAGGAAATTACGCTTTGCCAATATAGAAGTGGAAGACGATCATTAAGGACAAATGCACCAACATTGAAAAGGTAAGAGTGAACAAATATAGACAGCGTCGGTAATGACTGATTCATATTTGTCTAAAGATAGGAGAATTGATCCTGGAAAAATATGACCAAGTCATTGAAAGTGTCAATACTTATAGATGTACTATAAGACTCTTTCATGACCAGGGGTGTAAGATAAGGAAATTCCACCCGAGGGGTTTTCAAATCTGGTAAAACCCGAGGCTTTAGTATTTTTCTCTCATTTCAACAACCTGAATAAGCTCAAAAACAATAAAAATACTTCTGACCGGCAACCATTTTGAAAATATCAACTTTTCCCTTGAGCTTTTTAATGTACACGATTAAAATATCATGGAAGATTTTAATTTCATCATGTCGCCATTTTTCTCTTTTGGGCATCAGATTTTACCGAACTCGTGACGTCACGACATTGTTGCGCCATTGTGACGTCACACCGTGGCTGTATTGCATGGGTAGATGTGTAATGCAACCAAAGCGATCATAGGTGTATTGCCCTAAACAGGCCAGTATTACACACCTAGAAATGAGAGAAAATGATATCTTACATACGGCGATATTGCTGTCAGTTTAGGGTAATTGCCTAATAGGTAAATATCGTGTACGTGTATTTAGAACTTAATGGATAGTGAAATCACGAATAACCTACAAATATACACCCTTGTAAAAATTTGTAAGAATTGTAAATAAAAGTTCAGTAACGGCTAGATCATCACCATGTAGTATGATTAAATAATATTATTCACGGCTATTCAAATATATTGTCTATTAAACGAGTTCAATAAATATATGTGAACGAGCCTTAAGGGAAGTTACAATAATGGATTATTTAACGCGTGTGATCAATTCCATATTGTATAGACACGAGTGTAAGATTTCAATGATCTTATATGCAAGAGAAAATGCGCAAAAAAAATAAAATTTCATTTTCTTGATGAAATGCAAAATTCTTCTCTGACGGTACAACTTTCACTATCGAGACATTCATATAGCATCACGAAAACGTCATGTGTATAGACGCCACAACCTTATAACACATATAAAGAATCCTGTTTAGGACATGGTCGTTTGAGACAGTAAAATGGATCGGGTAAGTTATAAATGAAGGATTCTACATTGAGTGTCTATGTAATATGGAATTCATTAAACGAGTTCAACAATTTAATATGTCTTAAGCCAATTCGATCACCACTATGGGCCCCGCTTGTTTGCCCCGCTTTATATGCAAACTTGAAAGCTAGACTTCAATATCTAAATGCAGGTCTGGTATTTAGAATTAACCAACAAAAAACCACTTAAATCAACATTACAAACGAATGTCAAATGGCCTTCGTCACTTGGCTTTTATACTTCAGCTGTATGCCAACTGTATAGCGAACTCGCACTAGTCTATGGAGTACGGGTAAGTTATATCTAATTACGTCACAACGTATCGGCCGAGTTAATAACCTGTGTCGAATTCATAATTGTTTCCATTGTTAGTTCTGAAGCAATAGATCCAAATATATTTGACAACTTGGATAACAGCCCTGTTCTTCAGGTGAGAAGGTAAGAGGAAGGAATATCATTATCGCAAAAACAGGTCGTATTTTTAAAACACTGGCCAGAACTGGTTTTATATATCTTTTAAGTATGAGCAGGACCTTTGTGAAAGGCAGCAAAGCAAGAAAAGCAAAACTATGCAAAAGCTATCATAGCCAGGTAGTGGCCATCCTATGGTGTTAACATGTCGCAGTTGATTCGTTATTCTAGGGCTTAGTCTGAATATCGAGATTTTCGTGAAAGATGTCAACTGCTGACGAACAAACTTACGGCACAGGGATTTGATCGATGCAGGTTGATGAAGACTATGGGCAAGTTTTATGGTCGCCATCTTGATCTCATCGAGACATATTCTGTATCTCTTTGTGATATGAAAATGGACGTTTTTGAGTTTGCTTGTTAGTGTGTTTACTTGTTGTGATGACAATGATGGCTCGGTTCTCATGGCGGGTGTCGTCGATGAAGCAGAAGACGCTTACTCTTCCGGAACACCTGGTCTTATTATCATGTGCTTTTACGAGAGTCTCCATGTAAATATGTCATTTATTCATATTTTGCCCCTAGTTTAATCGATTTGGAGTTCGGATTATGGTTTTGTTGACGCTTTGGTATTCTCTGATTTTATTTCATGTGATACATTCTACGTTCAAATGGGTTTCTTGTCATAATTTCATTTCACTGTGTAATGAGCGCAGGTGAGGGTAACACCTGCATATCGAGGATTATACAAAGACAAAGGTTGAAAAATAGCATTAATAAATAAAATCCGAATTAAAACTAGAACGATTTGCAACATTACACTGTTGACTTTTGAAACATAGTACATTATTATGTCCCCCAAACGAAGTGGGGGGACATATTGTTTTTGCTCGGTTTCTTATTATTATTATTATTATTATTACAAGCTTTACCGAACATAATCTTACAGTGTACGTGAATGAAGAATGTATTTTCGTACACGTATCAGCTGTACGTTTTTGTTTTCCGAAAGCACTGTCAACTCAACCACACTTCGTCCTACCATGCTCTTCGTCTTCTTTGATAGTGTCGTATTTCTTTTTGTTTGTCAGATGCATCTGTTCCGATCTTTCAATAGTCTCTTTCAGCTTCTTTCTTGTCTAGTCTTAGCTTGTGACTCTGTTTTCGTCAGCCAATATTTGTTTATCGCGGCTACCTGACATTTGCGCTTCCCGTTCTATTTTTATTCGAGAAATCACGTGATTTTTTTTCGAATCATGTGACCACTATCCTGCTCCCGGTTCCGTGCCGATTCGCAAGAAAACATAAGAAATGTTTTTTTTTTTAACATAGAAAACGATAATAAAAATATAATTATGGTACTGATGTACTTAGTAAAAAATCTTGATATTACATAAATGTGTAATTGTTTGATAATCTAAACTGTTAAAGTTAAAAAAAATTATAGAAAATTTTTCATGTCGTACCATGTTGAAATTCCTATAATTAGTCGAATGGCGGCGGCGAAATTGAGCAGACGAACACCAAATTTAGCAAATAATGCCGTTTTAAGGTACTTTCCGGTTAATTGACACAAGTGAGACCTTGCTTTTCCTTCTTAAAATAACATTTGCCTTAAGAAAATGTATTTCATTTAGAAATTGGTCCAAACACGAGCTAATTATTATTATTATGTAAGATTATGTTTTAATTATTACAAGCTTTACCGAACATAATCTTACAGTGTACGTGAATGAAGAAATTATTGAAAAAGAGGAGAACCAACACTTCTATCGTTTCAAATAGCGGTAATCTTCATGGATGGATACCTTACGGTATTCAACAGAGATCCTTCCTATGTGGTGAACATAATATTAGGAAATAAAGGCTTCTCAACATCCAAGAAGTGTTATCTTCTTTATTGTGGTCTAAATGTCGTCGACATGTTTCGACCGCTAGGCGGCCGTCATCAGGACGACTTTTTACAAAATTCATATGCCCTGAAGTACAATTTTGCGGTTCAAGATGGTTACAGTTGTTAGGTAAACATTGTGACGTTATGGATACATAACATTGTGACGTCATAATTATCCTAGGACTACTGTGATAGACCATGTTGTTCTATAATCAGTGGCAGTGTTTTTTAGTAACTGATTAGCTTATCTTTAATTACATATATAAAAATTCGTTAACGTTATCGCACATAAATGTTGAGAACATTGTCTTTTTAACAATTTGTCTATTCTAGATTAAAAATTGAAATTTTTAAAGAAAAACTAGTGATCTTCCTAAATAATGTAAATAACAGTTATCTTGGATATGGAATCTTCTGTAAGTGTTCAATGTCAAACTGTTGATAAAATAAAGTGATAAGTTTGGTTTAGATACACAATGAAGGTTTATAACCTTGCAGTTATGTACCCATTGGAAGTCACTCATAGACAATGTAGCTGCTATTATATAAATTCATCTTAATTAAGTTCAATCCAATGTTGGTTTTGCATCGAGGAAATGATCTTCTTGTACACAGCTGTTGGTCTGAAGTATATAATAGGCAATGTATTCGCTCGGTTTTTGAAAGGCAGTTCACATAAGTGGTACAATTTGTATCAAATAAATGTTGGTAAAATTTGTCCAAGATTTCTTCATAGTGTGTAACTGGGGGGTCTTGCATTTTGCTACGCAGCCAGTTGACGATGTTTTCTTAGGTTGTTCATTCAGTTGTATTTGGATTCTTTTGGCGAAATGCTGTTTGATGGGTTGTTTTTGGTCCACTTTCCTCCTCCATTTCGATGTAGTTCAGTTGGTGTTCCGAGTTGACTTCTATCAAATAGTTCAGTTCCGTTGGAAATAATGTCCAGGTTGGCCACACATTATGGCGCTGTCTGGGTCTAGTGGATCCCTTATGGGATGCAGGGGTTCTCTCAAAACTCACATGAGAAATTATTGAAAAAGAGGAGAACCAACACTTCTATCGTTTCAAATAGCGGTAATCTTCATGGATGGATACCTTACGGTATTCAACAGAGATCCTTCCTATGTGGTGAACATAATATTAGGAAATAAAGGCTTCTCAACATCCAAGAAGTGTTATCTTCTTTATTGTGGTCTAAATGTCGTCGACATGTTTCGACCGCTAGGCGGCCGTCATCAGGACGACTTTTTACAAAATTCATATGCCCTGAAGTACAATTTTGCGGTTCAAGATGGTTACAGTTGTTAGGTAAACATTGTGACGTTATGGATACATAACATTGTGACGTCATAATTATCCTAGGACTACTGTGATAGACCATGTTGTTCTATAATCAGTGGCAGTGTTTTTTAGTAACTGATTAGCTTATCTTTAATTACATATATAAAAATTCGTTAACGTTATCGCACATAAATGTTGAGAACATTGTCTTTTTAACAATTTGTCTATTCTAGATTAAAAATTGAAATTTTTAAAGAAAAACTAGTGATCTTCCTAAATAATGTAAATAACAGTTATCTTGGATATGGAATCTTCTGTAAGTGTTCAATGTCAAACTGTTGATAAAATAAAGTGATAAGTTTGGTTTAGATACACAATGAAGGTGAATGAAGAAAGTATTTTCGTACAAGTATCAGCTGTACGTTTTTGTTTTTCGAAAGCACTGTCAACTCAACCACACTTCGTCCAACCATGCTCTTCGTCTTCATTGATAGTGTCGTATTTCTTTTTGTTTGTCAGATGCATCTGTTCCGATCTTTCAATAGTCTCTTTCAGCTTCTTTCTTGTCTAGTCTTAGCTTGTGACTCTGTTTTCGTCAGCCAATATTGTTTATCGCGGCTACCTGACATTTGCGCTTCCTGTTCTATTTTTATACGAGAAATCACGTGATTTTTTTTCGAATCATGTGACCACTATCCTGCTCCCGGTTCCGTGCCGATTCGCAAGAAAACATAAGAAATGTTTTTTTAACATAGAAAACGATAATAAAAATATAATTATGGTACTGATGTGCTTAGAAATAAATCTTGATATTACATAAATATGTTATTGTTTGATAATCTAAACTGTTAAGGTTAAAAAAATTATAGAAAATATTTCATGTCGTACCATGTTGATATTCCTATAATTAGTCGAATGGCGGCGGCGAAATTGAGCAGACGAAAACCAAATTTAGCGGAAAATGCCGTTTTAAGGTACTTTCCGGTTAATTGACACAACTGAGACCTTGATTTTTCTTCTTAGAATAACATTTGCCTTCAGAAAACGTATTTCATTTGGAAATTGGTCCAAACACGAGCTAATTATTATTATTATGTAAGATTATGTTTTAATTATTCTTACAAGCTTTACCGAACATAATCTTACAGTGTACTGGAATTATGAACGTATCAGCTGAAGGTAGCTAAACTAAACACTAATGCAAGAAACGCTGTTCGGCATTAGTTCAAACTGGGATCGGAATGATGAGATAACATGTTATCTTTGTGTCCGGTTATCTCATCAGTTGAGAAAACATAACATTTAATGGAATGTTACCAATTTTGACCCTCTAGATATGTTTCATACACTTTTCGAATATTCAGGAATTCACAAATTTTCATTTCAGTCCGATCAGCTTTAAGTATCGCCTTTAAATACACTTGCACAAAAAAGTTTCGAAGTTTGTGTGTAGTAACATAAGTAGAAATCTGGGTGAATAAGTTTGAAAGACAAGTTCATGAGTTGGCATTAAAATGAGGCAACAGAATCACAGAGCCACTGGACTCTTTTTGTTCCTCAGATTGCCTGCATTCTGAACCATTCCACATATTAAATAAGCCGATATCGCAATATATGTATGCCAATTTTGATTTACCTTAACCAAACAACCTTGAAACTTGAACTTGTCGAAGACATGTTAATCCTCTACATGTGTGTGAAGTTGGTGAAAATCCATGAAGAAACAAAGCCACTTCAGTGCTGACAATTATTGTCAAAAATAGCAACAGTGACCCTGACCCGACAACCCTGAAACTTGAACTTGCAACTTGTCAAAGATATTTTAACTCTGTATGTATGAGATTTTGTGGTTTGATAAAAATCCATTTGTAAAGGAAACCATTCGAGTGCTGACAATTATTTTCTAAAAATAGCCACAGTGAACTTGACCTTAACCTGATAACCCTAAAACTCGAACTCATCAATGATATTTTGATTTTGTATTAGTATGTGTAGTTTGATGAAATCCATGAAGAAATGAAGCCACTAGAGTGCTGACAATGAAATTCTAAAAATAGTGACCTTGACCTTACAACCCTTAAGATATTTTGATTTTGTGCAAGTACTGTAAAAGTGAAATTCTTCGTGGTGTGGAAGTTTTCTCTTATAGTGCTGCCAATATATTTTCCCAGATGTACATTGTATCCACACAGGAAAGTGTTTGATACCATTCAATTTCTATAGTGGAAAGAATATGTCACATTGCTAAACAGAAGACTGACAGCACAAACATTCCCACACTGCTAACAGTTTGGAGGCTGACTAAGCGAACAAGAGCACCACGAACGGAGGCATGATACGCCTGTCATACCATATTGGAAGTATAATGGTGTGTAAAAACAAAAAAAGTTCTGACATTTTCTACATAATGCCCCAAACTGTATCAAATTCGAAGTTCCATAGGGCTATAACTCTAGTAAATATTGTCAAATCAAACTGTCTTCAAGGAAAACACAACTTCATGTCATGATGATAAAGCCTAGCGAATTTGAAAGATATCAATTGGAAACTGTAGGAGAAGATCTCCAGACAAATAATAGTTTACGACAGAAAGGCATTGTCTAAATAATGCCTATATTTAACTATAAATGCTGTTACGTGAAAAGTTGAAATAACTTAACAAAACCTGTTATATATGTTAAATGTTATAGCTTTTCGAAGGTCCATACCTTTAGAGGAATTGAAAGAAACACAAAAAAGTTCTGACGTTTTCTACTTAATGCCCGAAATTATGTCCAAAAGGGACAATACCCTCATTAATATTGTCGAATCAAACTGTAAATCAGGCAAACACAACTTAATGTCATGGTGGTCAAGCCTATCAAGTTTTAAAGAAATCGGTTGAAAACTGTAAGAGAGGATCTCCGGACAAATAAAAGTTTACAACGAACGGACAACACCATTCCATAATACGTCCCGTCATTTTTGACAGGTGTATAAAAATTCCACACTCAAGTTTGATGGAAAGATGGAAATTCATGAAGGAAAGAAAGAAGTGCTGACAAACGTCAGTGGCAGACAGATGTATTTGTATTTCTACACAATCCCCCCCCCCCCTCCTATATATTTGTACTGATGGGTTTACCTAGTCCTTGTGGTGGCCGAGTGGTTAAAGTGTTCCGACATTCTACCACTAGCCCTCCGACTCTGAGAACTTGCGAGTTCAAAACCAACGTGAGGCAGTTGCAAGGTACTGACCGTAGTTCGGTGGTTTTTACTCGGGGTACTCAGGCTTTTCTTCACTTCCAAAACCTCCTTTAATGCCTGGCTGTTAATAGGACTTAAAACAAAATAAACCAAGCCTCATAACTAGAAATGACTGTGAGACATAAATGCCCCCCTTCCCCCATATGAAATTAGTTCTACATACTTAAATACTACACATGTGAAGTTTGATGACAATATGATCAGTAGTTATTTAAATAAGCTGGTTACATTACCATGGGAGGGGACAGACATGGATACAATATATGCCCCCCCTCCAATTTCATGATGGGGGCATAAAAATCATGTAAACATTGTTTTTGTCAGAAATATGTCAATGTTTCCCCTGATTTATGAGTCTAAGGCAGATGATTGAAAGAAAATCCCCTTCAAAGGAGAAGCTGGGTGTTTCAAGCAAAACAATTATTATCAATGGGTTTTTTTTCAAAAGTTTTGCACATATATATACATTTAGGTGTCCTCTGTAGCATATTATCATATTGTGACCCGTTTCTTTGTATACAAGGGAGGTAATTCACTCTAATTATCTCCCTTTCCACACAAAATGCAATATTCACAAAGAAAACATTGAATTATCAGTCGTAAAGTATTTATTTTTTCAGAATCTGCAAATAATACAAGAAGACTTCCTTTCATATAAAAATGATTAATTTTAACTTAACCTTAACCTTGAAATATGGCACAGACCTACGTTATAACATTTTCAAATATAATATGCAGTTATATAGTGTATTCATTTACTCAAAATTATATAATATTTGCACTGAAACTTAATATATGAACAAAAACAGCAGAAATGCTTTTCATTGGAGTATGAAAGCTAAATCTCTTCTGCATTAACATTGTCCAATGAGAGTCTTTTAAGCTTGCTTTGCTTCGGATATCATGGAGAATATCCCTGGATCAAGTTTATCTGAATTGCATATTGTTTACCTTTATTGAGATGTATTTTTGTTTTTTTTTCAGAAAATGTAGACTTCATAGCACTGGTGTTATTCCTAATCCAGTCCCTGTGTACCTATGTGATTTAGTTACACTTCCAGGAGAAAGCAAGGCATTTTCATTCACCTAAGAAAAAAAATATTGTCACCATATAGTTTCCAAATTTTCACATATATACATATCCAAAATAGACAATAGACAGCTATACGAATACTTAGCAAATTTATATTGACCCAAGATATGTTTGTAGAACACTAAACTTTAATCTTCATATAGATATTGACCCTTACCTAAAGAGAAGTAATGACCTTGACATTTCTCTTGACAAAGTGTTTATCTTGTAAAATTAAGACAAATTTTATCAGAAAATTACAAATGAAAGGCACAGGTCATGATCAGTCAGTATAAAAATGAATACAAATCATACAACAAATTTAAGATATATACAGTACATTTTACAGAGACAACTTTTTGAGATATTGCACTAAACTGAGGGTATTTATGAAGCCAACACTTAACTAGAACACTGATACATCAGAAAGGGCCCCGCAATATGTCTGATGCTCCAATGAATATTGGTATTTTAGAGTTATAGTACAGTGATGTTAAATTTGTAAGTGTTAGAAAACAATTATAAATTAAAACAAAAAGCTTCAGCAATAATTAAGAAAAGTTTTTGTAAGTTTTTAATCATGTCAAAGTATTTTGTTTCCATTAGCGTTTAACTGTGTGGAATTGTCACATTCTTTTATCTAAGGAAAAAGAAAAAATCTGAAAAGAAATATCAAGACACAATGAATTGAATATTGTCTAATGATTCATAGTAAATATTCTTTCTTACCCATCACATAAGATCTACAAATATTTGTTTATGGTCGCTGTAGTATGTCCATAGTTGAATCACCTTGACCGTTGACCTTTGAACTTGTGACCTTGAACTATGAGTTTGATCATTGTCAGTTAACTCTTGGTTTATTTGTTCACTACTTTGCATAATCGATTAGTGAACAGTTAAAAACAGCAAAGATTCAGTATTTTCATGTTAATGTTAAAATCCAATATGGCCGCCTAACAGCCATTTTGAATCCGATTTGCATGAAATACTACACATGTGATCTAGAGGATGAATGAGGAATCATCAGTTCCAATTTGATACAAATCCTTCATCTCCTGGAAACATTTTTGTGCAGAAGAAACAGCAAAGATTCAGTATTTTCATGTTAATGTCAAAATCCAATATAGCCGCCTAACAGCCATTTTGAATCCGATTTGCATGAACTACTACACATGTGATCTAGGATGCATGAGGAATCATCAGTTCCAATTTGATACAAATCCTTCATCTCCTGCAAACATTTTTGTGCAGAAGACAAACAAGAGGCCCAATGGGCCTGCATCGCTCACCTGGTATCAATCTCTGACTTATATTATAGTGTAACCCTAAAGTCCCCTTAAATTTTTACTGTAAGACATTACGAAGAACATGTTAAGATTTAAACATATTTTACCCCTGTGACCTTATAAGACAACATCATTTTCATTTTCAATTTTGTTTCGCTTCATCCCAGGACGTTACCAGCCAAATATCATGTCTTTAGGCATTTGGGTTTACCAGAAGAAGTCACTCAAAGCTTTTAACTGATTTGACCACTGTGACCTTTAATATGGGTCAAGCTCATTTTTCTTCTCGAAGTTTGTCAAGCTTCATACAAGGAACCTTTCAGCCAAATATCATGCTACTAAGGTTTTTGGTATTTCAGAAGAAGTCGTTTAAAGGTTTTAACAGATTTGACCCCTGTGACCTTGAATATAGGTCAAGGTCATTTTTTTTTGCAAACTTTGTCGGGCTTCATCCAAGGAACTTTTCAACCAAATATCACGCTTCTAGGGCTTTTGGTATTTCAGAAGAAGTTGTTTAAAGGTCTTAACAGATTTGACTCCTGTGACCTTGAATATAAGTCAAGGTCATTTCTTTTCGCAAACTTTGTCAGGCTTCATCCAAGGGACATTTCAGCCAAATACCATGCTTCTAGGACTTTTGATACTTCAGACGAAGTCGTTTAAAGGTTGTAACAGATTTGACCCCTGTGACCTTAAATATAAGTTAAGGTCATTTCTTTTCGCAAACTTTGTCGGGCTTCATTCAAGGAACATTTCAGTAAAATATCATGCTTCTAGGACTTTTGGTATTTCAGAAGAAGTCGTTTAAAGGTTTTATCAGATTTGACCCCTGTGACCTTGAATATAAGTCAAGGTCTTTTCTTTTCGCAAACTTTGTCGGCTTCATCCAAGGAACCTTTCAGCCAAATACCATGCTTCTAGGTCTTTTGGTACTTTAGAAGAAGTTGTTTAAATGTTTTAACAGATTTGACCCCTGTGACCTTGAATATAAGTCAAGGTCATTTCTTTTCGCAAACTTTGTCGGCTTCATCCAAGGAACCTTTCAGCCAAATACCATGCTTCTAGGTCTTTTGGTACTTTAGAAGAAGTCGTTTAAATGTTTTAACAGATTTGACCCCTGTGACCTTGAATATAAGTCAAGGTCATTTCTTTTCGCAAACTTTGTCGGGCTTCATCCAAGGAACCTTTCTGCCAAATATCATGCTTCTAGGACTTTTGGTACTTCAGAAGAAGTCGTTTAAAGGTTTTAACAGATTTGACCCCTGTGACCTTGAATATGAGTCAAGGTCATTTCTTTTCGCAAACTTTGTCGGGCTTCATCCAAGGAACCTTTCCACCAAATATCATGCTTCTAGGGCTTTTGGTACTTTAGAAGAAGTCGTTTAAAGGTTTTTACAGATTTGACCCCTGCGACCTTGAATATAGGTCAAGGTCATTTCTTTTCGCAAACTTTGTCGGGTTTCATCAAAGAAACATTTCAGCCAAATATCATACTTCTAGGGATTTTGGTATTTCAGAAGAAGTTGTTTAAAGGTTAAAATAGATTTAACCTCACTGTGACCTTGAATACGGGTCAAGGTCGTTTCTTTTCGCAAACTTTATTCAGCTTCATCCAAGGAAGCTACCGGTCAAATATGAGGTCTCTATGCCTGATTTTTTTTCGCAATCTTTGTTCAGCTCCTTCCAAGAAAGCTACCAGCCAAATTTCATGTCACTAGGCCTTTCAGTATTTTGGAAGAAGTCATTTAAAGGAAAAAGTTGACGGACGCAGAACCGACGGACGGACGGACGGCGGACGTTGCACCATCACATAAGCTCACTTGGCCCTTCGGGCCAGGTGAGCTAAAAACGGACAGACGGACAGACAGACAGACAGACAGACGGACAACCTGATTACTATAGGGCACCCGCATCTCTCGATGCGGGGCCCTAATTACCTTGTTCAGCTTTTTGTGTCCTTCATTCTCTTGCATCCCAGCAGAAGATACTCTTGTTTCCAAAGACTTGGTCCAATCATAAAACCTGTAGAAAGTCATAATGTTATATATAGAGTTGCAAATAATTTATGAATTTCCATTTTCTCCTTTTTCATACAAAACAAAATATGAAAAAATATGTGGTATTGATCAAGAGTAGGCAAAATTATCAAATACCCTTACCCTACCACTTGACATTGACTAATATAAACTGGCTGCTGTGTAATAAGAATTCCTGTCTTATATATAGCCAAGTTCTAAGAACTTATACCTTACCTTTAAACAAACCGACAATTGTTTAAACAACAGACTAATAGTTTTGGTCCCAGTGACTTTGGGTTTAGACAGCTGGTTTAACTGTATATAGTTGAATTAAAATAAAATGTTTTTCACACAGTCTCATGGTAATAAGAGTAAACTTAGAGTGAATGGACTGGTACAAGTCAGTTTTATAGATACGCAAAATGATCTATATACAATTTTGACTAACTCTACAAACCTGTCCAATTAACATTGCATTAATGTTTTGAAACAGTCTCGGACCTTCCAAGATGATACTGGCACACACTACAGCTTCTTGTTCTCAAGTCAAAGTCCACAATCTTTCCATTGTTGACACCAATTAGACCTGAAATTTTATCAATATAAGTTAACGTTATCTCCCTTTATTTTGTTAACTCCAGGACTCCAACAACTAAAACTACCCCTTATCAGTCACAGTGACATGTTACAATAAAAATGTATTGATAAAATCATAAAGAGTATTCATAAACACAGTCTCCCCGCCATTTTATACTTGTAAACATTTTATGCATATCTGCAATAAAATTCAACTTTAAGAAAATATATGTATTGAAGCCAATAATTGAATATCTCGCATATTTTTTTTAGACTTAAACTTTTATTGTAACTCATCCCTCTGCTTTCAAAATATATTGCATATCAGATATATATAGTTAGAACACTTCAGCATTAAAACTGCAGACCTGAGTTGGGTCAGACTAAGCTTGTTCTAATATACAAAACAAAATGTTTATATATTCATTTAATAGAACAGCACCGGTGTAGCATGGTATTTTGAATCATGGTGAAATGACCCCGGGGTCAAAATACTATTATGGTAAAATGACCCCCCACCCCCTTTACAACTGTCACTATAATATGCTTTTCCATATATAATTTCACATGTTTTTGTTAGAACTATGTTGTATCAATAAAAACAGTGCAAATTTGGATGGGAAAGTTAACAAAAGAGCAAAATATAGGTGAATGTTTAAGGATGGGGGGGGGGGGGGATGGTCACTGTACTATGGCCATGGTGAAGTAAAGCCTTTTTTAAAGATTTTTTTGGTAAGTGAATTTTTTTTTTATTTAATCTTTTTCAGTTACCTTCAATTTAACAGCACAATTGGTTAGGGGGAGGGGGGTCATTTAACCATGGCCATGGTAAAATGACCCCCCCACCTCCCATGTCAACAAAATTGATTTTTTTAGTAAATCTTTTATAAGTTTACTTCATTCATTATATTCTTTAAATCAAAAATCATTAAAATTTGTTTTGGATAGGTGATTTTTATGTGAGTCATGTAGGGATGGGGGGGTTCAATTTACCATGGTGGAGTGAAACCTTATACATTATTTTGGCAATTGACTTTTTCCATTAAATCTTCATCAGTTTACTTAAATTTATTTGTATATACATTACTATACACACGTACATTATCAAACAGCAATAATGTTTTGGGATATATACCTTTAATATGTTCAAAAAACAAAATGCGGGAGGGGGGGGGGGGGTCGTTTTACCATGGCCAATTTTACACTTTTGGAAGGTTTAGATCTATTTTCGATAAAAATGTTCCCTCAGTCTTAAATGGTTGTAAATGCTAAGGTGTTGAAAGATTTCGATGTCGAAAAAGCGACCCTACCTAGATTTCTTACATCAAAAATCACATTTTTTATTTGAGGTATGAAAAAACGCTTGATACCATAGGAAAAATGGATATTTTTTTTTATTTTAGAAGCCGCCTAAATGTACACAAATGTAGCCCCACCCAGAAGTGTAAAATTAGACTGAACATCTAGTTTAGGTCCAAAACTAGTTTAAATTAGCTGTAACAAATTTTCAGGTCCCTGTACATGTGATACATGTACATGTAGGCCTATACACAGATACATGTAGCTGCGCTCTCCATCACGCATAGTATATTATTAGTTTGTTACCTACCTACATAAAGCTATATAGACAGCTGATAGATACACTGTTGAATCGGTGTCAAAACTTTAGTTTGAAGTTCTTTTTCCTGTGGGGTCTAAGCTGCTGACACACACTGCTCGGACATGTTATGTACGTAATGGTAACTTGCATTGCCATACCGTAAATTATCTCGCCAACAAAACCTCAGATTTACATTTTGCAGATGGTTTTCCCGAAAAGTACTGTCAACTCAATGCAACCACTTCGTCCGTCAAACCATGGTCTTGGTCTTCTTTGATTGATGTCGTGTTTCTTTTTGTTGATCAGATGCACCTGTTCCGATCTTTTTAATAGTCTCTTTGTTGGCTAGTCTTCCTTTGAGCCTGATGCGACTCTGGTTTCGTCTGGCTGCCATATTTGTTTAATGTTTACCGCGGCTACGTATACCTGATCATGACAGTCATGTGCTTCCGGTTTTATTTTTATACGAAGAATCACATGACTTTCCGAAACACGTCACCATTACTTGTTCCCGCGTTCAATGTCGATTCGCAAAAAAAAATAAGAAATGCTTTTTCAATATTGAAAACGATAATAAAAATATAACTTAAGCATCAGTATGTTAAAGAATAAATGCTGATATGAATAAAATAGGTTGTTGCTCAAAAGTCCAAACAATTAAGGTTTTAAAAAATGTAGAAAATGTTTGATTTCGTACCATGTTGATATTCCTATAATTAGTCGAATGGCGGCCGTGAAATTGAGCAGAAATGGGCCAAATTTAGCGGGAAATGCCGTTTTAAGGTACTTTCTGGTTATTTAACACAACCGAGACCTTGATTTTTGTTCTTAGAATAACATTTGCCTTCAGAAAATGTATTTCATTTGGAAATTGGTCCAAACACGAGCTAATTATTATTATTATGTAAGATTATGTTTTAATTATTATTATTATTATTATTATTCTTGTTTCTTCCACTTTCTTCCGCCGCGGAGGTTTCCGACCGTTTTCTCAAAAACTACTGGACGGATCTTCACGAAACTTCACACACATACTCATTAGGGGCGGGGTGTGTGAAAACGGGTTGTTTTTTCGCGACCGGAAGTCCAAGATGGCCGCCAGAGCTAATTTCCGGTTTTCAAAATTCAGTCTCCGATTTCAGTAAAAATTGGTACATGGGTGTTTTAAGGGATGCTGAATAACATGGTAACATTTTCGTAAAGTTTGGTTGCCACCGAAACGAAAATGGAGGCCTCTGATTGGTCGAAATTTATATATTGTCCGATTTCAATGAAATTTAATATATATGTGTAGTATTACACCAACAACATTGTCGTCACATCCGTTTCATGATTCGTCAACATGGCCGCTATTTCCTGGCTTCTGATTGGTCGAAATTTATGTATTGTCCGATTTCAATGAAATTTAATATATTTGTGTAGTATTACACCAACAACATTGTCGTAACCTCCGTTTCGTGATTCGTCAACATGGCCGCTATTTCCTGGCTTCTGATTGGTCGAAATTTATATATTGTCCGATTTCAATGAAATTTTATATATAACTGTAGTAGGACACCACGGACATTGTCGTAACCTCCGTTTCGTGATTCGTCAACATGGCCGCTATTTCCTGGCTTCTGATTGGTCGAAATTTATATATTGTCCGATTTCAATGAAATTTTATATATAACTGTAGTAGGACACCACGGACATTGTCGTAACCTCCGTTTCCTAATTCGTCAACATGACCGCTGATATATGGGGTGTCAGCTATATTTCCATTGTGAGTTCATTGGGCTCATCAGTTCCGACCAAAGGGGTAGTTTGGGGGACATCTGTAATGGTACCCCATTACAATAAGCACTTGTTATGTTAGAACTCCATTGCTAAGTGCCTGAAGGCCATTCAACACAGGATTGGTTTATACGGCCGACAAATGATCGACAAACCCAAAAGGTTAAAAACATCAAACAAACTTGAGGATAAAATTCAATATCAATGTAAACATTGAAAGTTGATAGAGTGACTAATATCTAATAAAAACAGCTTTCAAATAGTTTAAAATTGTAGAGACGATTATTTTAATAATGTCAATGACATGAAACATTATAAATTTTGTTTCGAGCTGACTGAAAGAAGAATCTATAGGATTGGAATAAAAACAATGTTTATCTTGAATCACACACTACTTAATGTTATCTACGCTAGTAGATCAGCAAAGCCAGACCGTCACGTAAACCGTCCAAAGTTTGTTAGTCGTTCAATATAGCAGGTATTTTGCAGGTATGTTAAGACTATTTGGGTTACTGAATAAAAGAATACTAGTTTGTGATGGAAAATAATGCTTAGGTGATGTTAAAGCACCTCTTTAATAAGATATGTGTGTTAACTGAGCGTGACATGTGTAATAATGGGGGGGGGGGGGGGCTCCATCAGCAGAATGATATTTGATTTTATTGTTTTAAAAATGTGGTTTAGACTGATCGGTTTGGAGTGCCTAAGACCTATAGAATATTAATACAGCACATAATAAAGTTACACTTTTTTTCATAATAAAGTAGTAAGGTTTTTAATTTTCGAAAATATGAAGATTTGTCTACCCTCAGCAAATGACTGCTTCAGGTTTACAAACCTTCATATCACCGTACCAAAAGGTCCATAAATGTAATGTAAATATCGACCAAGATACATGTACTATCGTGTGGTATACTTAACTGTTTATATTGCACACACTAGTGTATGGCTAACGACTTGTGCGATATATATAAAAAAAAACACACAAAAATCTGAGAATACCAAAGCTTCATCAAAACCATTATCCGAACTCAAAATCAATTAAACTAGAGGCAAAATAGGAACAAAAGAAAGATATACATGGAGACTCTCGTAAAAGCACAAGAGAATAAGACCAGGTGAGAACTGAGTATCATTGTCAATCACAACAAGTTAACACACTAATAAACATACTCAAAAACGTCCTTCTTCATATCACTTAAAGATACAGAATATTTCTCAATGAGACAGAGATGGCGACCATAAAACTTGCCTATAGTTCTGATCAACCTGCATCTCTCGAATCCTTGTGTTGTTTGTTTGTTTGTCAGCAGTCGACATCGATCACGAAAATCACGGTACATAGAGCAAGCCCTAGAAAAGCAAATCAACTGCGACATGTAAACACCATAGGTTCGAGAAGCAGGGATACTACTATCAAGAAATGGAAAGTTCACTATCGGAAAATTGAAATCATCACGTTTATAGTATAGTTTAGTAGTAAGCTGTCCATGTTGATCGTAATTTAAGTACATTGTAGATATCGAGGTAAGCAGTTGATGTAAAAGAGTCTGTTGTGTCCTTTATTTCAAGTTCAGAAGGGTATATACGATCGACGTGGTAAGCAAACTACTTGTTTGTTTATAGACAACACATCGTTTTTATATCTGAAAGTGAAATGATAAGATTTGGCAAGTTTTTGCTACCTATTTTGATTAGCTCTTCAACAAATTCAGCGTCATAGAAAAACATTGTCATTCTATATGTATTTGTATCAATATTTATTTTATTCTATGTTGTAGTTTTTATTAGATGCGGATGTCGATGTTGGAATTGAAGATTGTGTTAGATGCGGATGTCGATGTTGGAATTGAAGATTGTGTTAGACGTGGATACTTTTTTTTGGAATTGAACATTTTGCTAGACGTGGATACTTTTGTTAGAATTGAACATTGTGTTAGACGTGGATACTTTTGTTGGAATTGAAGATTGTGTTAGACGTGGATACTTTTGTTGGAATTGAACATTGTGTTAGACGTGGATACTTTTGTTGGAATTGAACATTGTGTTAGACGTGGATACTTTTGTTGGAATTGAACATTGTGTTAGACGTGGATACTTCTGTTGGAATTGAACATTGTGCAAGACGTTGATACTTTTGTTGGAATTGAACATTGTGTTAGACGTGGATACTTTTGTTGGAATTGAACATTGTGTTAGACGTGGATACTTTTGTTGGAATTGAACATTGTGTTAGACGTGGATACTTCTGTTGGAATTGAACTTTGTGTTAGACGTGGTTACTTTTGTTGGAATTGAACATTGTGTTAGACGTGGATACTTCTGTTGGAATTGAAATTTGTGCTAGACGTGGATACTTTTGTTGGAATTGAAATTTGTGATAGACGTGGATACTTTTGTTGGAATTGAACATTGTGATAGACGTGGATATTTTTGTTGGAATTGAACATTGTGTTAGACGTGGATACTTTTGTTGGATTTGAACATTATGCAAGACGTGTATATTTTTATTGGAATTGAACATTGTGCTAGACGTTGATACTTTTGTTGGAATTGAACATTGTGTTAGACGTGGATACTTTTGTTCGAATTGAACATTGCGTTAGACGTGGATACTTTTGTTGGAATTGAACATTGTGTTAGACGTGGATACTTTTGTTGGAATTGAAGATTTTACAGATTCGGATGCTGCTTTCGAAATGAATATTGGGAACGGTAAATACAGCAAAGCATAGACAACCTATAAGAAAATGACCTAATGTTATCCAGAGGCACATTTTCCTCGTGTCTTATTATCGGCAGTTGGAATCGAAGGATCATTAACATTGACGTGCACCTTAAATATGGAATGTGTAAAACATCCGGGTACTCCGGTAGTTTCGGTCTGTATTACGTGTGGTAGCACTCTGGTCTGTTTAGACTGTATCACTGATAAGCTACACAAAGGTCACGTATTCGAGAAACCAAACAAAATTTCAAACGAAATCAAAACGAAACTAAAGCCAATTGAAGAAGAGGATTGTAAAATTGAGGCGCGCTTGGAATCGAACCTGACTCGGATACGGGCGCTAGAAACACAACAAAACGGTAAACAGAAAGAAAGAGTCAAGTTGATCAACACACGAAGGCAAGTCCTAATCGATGCCGTGAATGAGATGGCGGATACCTTTATATTAGACTACGAAAATCAAACTCAGAAGAACCGCATCAAACTGCAAGTCGCGATCGATATAGTTTCAAATCAATTAGAAAACGTAAAACGACACAGAGAAGAAGTTAAACGCATGCTTGATGAAAAGGATGATTTATCAGTGGTGAAAGATTCCGGGAATCTGAAAGATGTTGACTTACAAATAAAACCCGATCCCCAACTTGCCGATATCAACTTTACCTACGGAAAGGTAAATACCCAATACCTGAAAATCATGTTCGGGGGTACAGCTACCGAGATGAACGAGCTACATGTAGCAACGTTGCAGGGAGCCCAGGTAGCGGCCGATATGGCACTGTCTTTGAATAAAGGTTCTGATTTTGTTGGTACCCTCATACATCAGGATAGGGAACTTGTGTTGGAGTCTAGATTTAAAACTTCTAAATCAACCCATGTGAGTTGCATGTGTACTTACGCCAACGGGAAATCGTGGATAAGGTGTTACGGTGGAAGGGAACTAACTCTTACAGACAAACACGGACACATAGAGAAAACCGTGACGTTAGACTCCGGTGTGATAGGGATGACAACTATCGAAAACGCACTATTACTATGTAGTGTGGATGATATTAAACAGGTCGTACTGCCAAGTGGGAACGTCACATCAGTCTTTCCCACCGGGAAGTTGTACCCTCAGCACGTATGTACAGCACAAGATGGCGACCTCTATGTGACCTTGACTGATACAGGTAACCTCAACCTTACTGCCAACAGTGAGAGGGTACTGGTCCGATACTCTCCACAGGGACGGGAGAAAGGTCGGGCTCGTTACGACAAACGGGGGAATTCTTTGTTTGTCTTGCCGTTCAGAGTTAGGATCAGTTCCATAGGGGACATTATAGGGGTGACAAATGGTACAGACAAAAAGAACAATCATCTGGTTCTACTGAATACAGACCTCACGTTACGACTACGGTATCTAGGTAACGGCAAGGTCGTGTCAGGGGACGAAAAGTTTGATACTACTACCTACAAACCGGAGCAGACATACTCAATCATCGATTTCATCTTCGATTCGTTTGATGATATTATCATAGCTGAGGCGTACAGTAAGTGTGTCCAGCTTCTGTCAAAAGACTGTGTCCCCATACGCACACTACTACCGACACAGGAGTATGCACTGACGTCATTGACCCTGAATGGTGATGAAATGTGGCTGGGTTTCAAAGACGGAACTATAAAAGTCTACAAGGTTAGTTATTATCAATCAAGTCTTCGTTTATGTATCAACTAAATTTTTCTGTTTTATATCATACCGCATGGTTATATAACCACATTAAATTTATAGGAGGTGTCGTGATGTAATATTTAAAGCCAAATACAATAATTCTAACTAGCATCGCAGACTCACACATGCTTAACAGCAAACATCAGCACTGAAGTGTTATTCTTGCGAAGAACTAGAAACAATGTACATCTGTACAGATAGTATCAAAGTGATATATATAAAGTAATTATATAACAGGTCGAAGCTGAATTACACATAAAGAAAAGCAAAAAATATGATAATCGCAGCAAAAAGAAAATATCAAATATACATACATGTAGTGTTATAAGTTCCATACCAGCGAAATTCAATTTCCTTATTTTGATTACTATTTGCATGTATCTTATAATGACAACCTAAAAGGATGGTTAAACCACATTTTACGATAGTGTATTGTATCATTTATTTTGTTCTATTTACATTTGCTGCTCATTAGTTTTACAGCTGATCCGCTAAACAATATAGCTGACTGACAACCATCCTGGATTTTGACAGTTATAGCTTGTGATAACTATTTAATGAGAATAAATGGATAGATCATTCTCAAATTAAATGTTAACATTCCCCTTGATCCATATTGGTGTGTTGTCAAGTTAATGAGCTGATTGGCAAATACTATTGGCGATTGGTAGCTATCTTGAATTTAACTATGAAAGTAATTAAGAGACTTTCTTTTGATTATTATTAATTTTAAGCGACATTTTCATTGCATTAATTTAACAGAGATTAAAAGCATAGATGAAAAATAAAAAAAAAGAGAAAAATTCCAACTTTCTGAGAGATATGAAAATTATCGACTGTGTACGCCAAAAGCTTTCTTGGATCTCCTGTTGTGTTTAAGAATATTCTATCGATACTGTTAATAGGGAATCAATCCATTTCTTGTTCTATTTTCAGTACAAGTGATCCAACGATGCACGAGGCTGGCCAACTATATCACGTGACCGGATACGGTGCGTCATGACACTTCACATCCTGCCGGCTTTGTTGTAGAAACACAAACTTTTCATCTTTGTAATATAACCCATGTTTCGAATATCGGAATCATCAACGCTCCTGCGATTCAAATTGATACGCATACATTTTTGTACGAGTACCAGGTTAGGAGGAAACTGACTGTTGATATTCCAATGGGAACCAACTGTGTCCCGCTTGTGGCTGCCTTGTTTTTTGTTTTAATACGAGGCTGAATTTGTTGAGGGGCTTATCAGGAGGACTGGTAAAAAAGCCTTGCCAAATCTTCAATTTCACTTCTAGGGATATCGCTATAAATAAGAAGTATGCTGACCTAGTCGATCCTATATACCCTATTGAACTTGAGATTAAACACATAACATAGTCTTAGGAGATCAGCCACTTACCTCGATCTTTACTTAAACTATGACCAACATGGGCAGCTTGCTACTAAGCTGTATGATAAACGTGAACTTTCCCTTTCTTGATAGTAACACCCCTGCTTCTCCCTCCTATGGTGTTTACATGTCGCAATTGATTGGTTATGCAATGGCTTGCTCTGAAAATCAAATCGAGTTTCGTGATAGATGATACATGTAGCTACTTACGTACAAACGGCACGGGGATTTGAGAGATGCAGGTTGATGAAGACTATGTACAAGTTTTGTGGTCGTCATCTTGATCTCATCGAGAAATAGTCTGTGTCTTTGTGTGATATGAAGATGGACCTTTTGGAGTTTGCTTATTAGTGTGCTTATTTGTTGTGAATGACAATGATGACTCGGTTCTCATTTCGAGAATTGATGCTTACTTGGATGGGACCAAGATTTACATGGCGGGTGTCGTCGATGAAGCAGAAGACGCTAACTCTTCCGGATTACCTGACTTATTCATTTACAAGGGTCTCCATTTGTATATTCCCTTTGTTTTTTAATGTTTGCCTCTGGTTAAATCAATTTTGAGTTCGGATTATGGTTCCGTTGATGCTTTGGTATACTCTGAATTGATTTCTACTGTCAATGAAATGAGACATTTTTAAGCTACATGGAATCGTATTGAAATGCTTTTGAGTGAAGATCACTGTTATTGTATAAAATAAAAGCAAATACGCAGTATTATTCAGCAGAAACGATTTGAAAGTAAATTATCCTCCAGTATGACTTTCAATTACAGAAATAGTGTGTGCGGGGTTTACAGATTAGGTTCTGTCATGAACAAAAACAAATTTTATCTAAAAAAGACTTCCATCAAGCTTAACCATATGATGAAAACACGTTCTTTATATATTTGACAAAAGGTGATTGAAACTTGACATTGTGTTCCTATTATTTTGGTAGGAATTTGGTAGGAATCACTTCATTTGCACAAGGTTCATTTGCTTTCATCAACCGATGCAAGCAATAAAACAAACAATTTAACCTTTAAGAAAATCAAGCAAAATGACAAACAAATGGAACTGACGTAAACCTTTATCCACAATATAACCACGAAGAAGACACAATCTAATATTTGTGGATTCGCTCACACCTCCTCATGTACACAAATTATATCTGAAGAGACGCGTCAAACTGCCGAAAAGACTTCATTTTAGAAATGCTTAAGAAGATATACTTTAGTACACAAAATATGAGTAAAAACACCTTTGGAATCTAAAAAAACAGATTGAACCCATAGTACCAAGCTGCGCTGAATTAATATATGAACGAAAGTTAAGGGGAGGTAACTGCATATTTTGTATATATATTAACCACAATACAGTGGGACGGGAATACATAATGTCATATATAAGAGAATATTTACACAGTCAAAATGGTATGACGTTGTCATCTAGCAAGTCATTTAGTCACAATAAGTAGATTAGTTTGTTATGACAAAATGACTAAACGTAGAACGATATGCAATCTTTATTGCCTCAAAATTCACATTTCAGATTCTAAAAGTAGTAAGTTGATTGGCAAATACAAAAAGTCATCAGAACAATACTCATATGAGATGCCTTCAGATCCTGGCGCAGCAGAGAGAAGTTTACGGAACGGCGCGGAGATCAGGATATGATTTTAATCAGATTGCAGGCTCACATCGTTCCAGTATTTACTAAAGGAACAAACAATCTGTTGACAATTACAGCCCTGTCCGCCTCACCTGCATCACATTGATAGAGCATATCATCCACAGTAATGTAGTGGCTCACTTCACGACCAACATGGACAGCTTACTGCTAATTTATTCGATAAACGTGATGATTTCAATTTTCCGATCGTGAACTTTCCATTTCTTGAAAGTACAATGTAACATCCCTGCTTCTCAACCTATGGTGTTTAAATGTTGCAGTTGATTTGATATTTTAGGACTTGCTCTAAATATCGGGATTCCCGTGATCGATTTCGACTGCTGCCAAACAAACTAACAACACAAAAGGATTCGAGAGATGCAGGTTGATCAGAATTATGGGCAAGTTTTATGGTCGCAATTTTTGTCTCATTGAGAAATATTCTGTATCTTTAATTGATATGAAGATGGAAGTTGTTGAGTACGCTCGTAATTGTGTTTATTTGTTTTGATTGACAACTCGGGTGTCGTCGATAAAGCAGAAGACGCTTACTCTTCCAGAACACCTGGTCTTGTTCTCTTGTACTTTTATAAGGATATCCATGTAAAACTTTCCTTTGTTCATATTGTGCCTCTGGTTTAATCGATTTTGATTTCCGATTATGATTTTGTTTACGCTTCGGTATTTCTATAATTTATTATCGAACACCATACTGATACTTACCTATAAATTTAGAGAATACCGAATCGTCAACGAAACCATACTCAACTCAATATCCGAAATCAAAATCGATTAAAGTATGGACAAAATATGAACAAAAGGGACAAATTACATGAAAACCCCTGCAGGGTTACAGGACAATAAGACCAGGTGTCCCGGAAGAGTAAACGTCTTTTGCTGTATATACGACGCCATCTTGGTCACATCAAATTAAACATCAAATCCTCAAAATGAGAACCGAGTCTTTATTGTCAACAGCAATAAGTAATAAAGCACGCTTATACACATACTCTCATCTTCGTATTACATAAAGTAACACAATATGTTCCATTGAGACTAAAATGGCAACCATAAACTTACTCATGGTTCAATTCAGATTGCATTTGTCGAATCCCTTTGTTGTAAGTTTGTCTGTCAGCACTCGACATCGATCACAAAAATCTCGGTATTTGGAGCAAGACTTAGAATAACAAATCATCTGCGACATGTAAACACCATAGGTTTGAGATAGGTTCCCCTTGGTGCCTAGTTGAGCATTGTCCATTTTTTGACATATCTAATATACAATATTGCCGACATGTGGCCACCTTGGATTTATGAGTAATAGTCTGTTATCGTTCTGTCTTGAAAGGTACTGGATGAATCATTCTCAAATTTCATGTGTAGGTTATTGTGCGTGGTCCATTTTAAGACAGATCCGATAAACAATATGGTCGACAGGCGCCGATCTTGGAATGTTTGTTATAGTTTGATATCGCTATTTCTTAAAACGTTTTGGATTAATTGTTCTCAAATATCAAATGTAAGTTCCCTTTGGTGCCAAGATAAGCATGGTCGATTTTTAGATAGATCCGATAAATAATATGGCCAAGAAGCGGCCATCTTGGATTTGCGAGTAATACAAAGTAGTTTGTTATCGCTATTTCTTGACCTTTACTAGATAGATTATTCCTAAATTTCGTTTGTAGCTTTTCCCTGGTGATTGGTTTTGCCCCTTCAATTTTGGACTGATCAAAAACCAAAATGGCTGACAGACGGCCATCTTGGATTTTCACATTGAAAATTTATCGCAATTTCAGAATTTCTGAACAAATAGAACAAATAAGAACCAACAGAACTCACATATTTATGAAATAAGAAATTTTCATTATCAAAACTTAGATTGGCCGTCTGTCAGCCTTTTTGTTTACTGATCCGTCCCAAAATTAAAGGGGCACAACTAAACCAAAAGGGAAACACACTTGTGAATTTGGGGAAAGATCCTCAAATGTCCAGGTCTAATTTTATAATCTTCACTGAGGTACATTTTATTATGACATTATATTTATGAAGTAAAGTTATTTGGAAATAAAAAAGGTATAAAACTGACCAAAATTCAAGGTCACCGGCTCATGTCTTAAGGTCAAATTTTATGGTCAAGGAAAGCGTTTATAACTTTCTTTTTTGAGAAGTCAGTTCAAAAAAGATCAAAGTCACTTAGTTTGATCATTGGGTTCAAAGCTCAAGGATTGGTGAGATATATAGACGTATGAACAGGACCCTTGCTTACATGTCAGTGTTCTAGCTCAAACTTGGTTAAGGTTAAGGATAATTACAGTGTAAGGACACAACAAAGGTTATGAGTAGTAGTGCATCCGAATTCAGGTGACCGTTAAGGCCCATTGTCCTCTTGTTCCTTTAAATATTGAATGTACTATGATCTGAATAGAGAGGCAATTAATGCCTCCTTTCAGGATAAACTAAATTAACATAAGTTATTATAAAGTTGTACTGCTATAATCAAAAATAGCAAAACACTGATGCTTTTAAAATATCGATATAGCCTTAAAAAGATGAAGAGCAAAAAATGCACAGAAAAGGGCATTTTCAAAATGGCCGCCAAATTGATGACGTTTTAAAATGCATGTGAAAATAAACACCTATTTTGTCATGGTAAGGTCTATATTTTGTCATGGTAAGGTCTATATTTTGTCAAGGTAAGGCCTATATTTTGTCAAGGTAAGGCCTATATTTTGTCATGATAAGGCCTATATTTTGTTATGGTAAGGCCTATATTTTGTCAAGGTAAAGCTTATATTTTGTCATGGTAAGGCCTATATTTCGTTATGGTATGGCCTATATTTTGTCATGGTAAGGCCTATATTTTATTTTGTCAAGGTAAGGCCTATATTTTGTCATGATAAGGCCTATATTTTTTCATGGTAAGGCCTATATTTTGTCATGGTAAGGCCTATATTTTGTCATGGTAAGGCCTATATTTTGTCATGGTAAGGCCTATATTTTGTCAAGGTAAAGCTTATATTTTGTCATGGTTAGGCCTATATTTCGTTATGGTAAGGACTATATTTTGTCATGGTAAGGCCTATATTTTATTTTGTCAAGGTAAGGCCTATATTTTGTCATAATAAGGCCTATATTTTTTCTTGGTAAGGCCTATATTTTGTCATGGTCAGGCCTATATTTTATTTTGTCAAGGTAAGGCCTATATTTTGTCCAGGTAAGACCAATAGTTTGTCAAAGCAATGCCTATATTTTATCCTGCTAAGGCCTATATTTTGTCATTGTTAGGCCGATTTTGTCATGGTAAGGCCTATATTTTGTCAAGGTAAGGCCTATATTTTGTCATGGTAAGGCCTATATTTTGTCATGGTTAGGCCTATATTTTGTCATGGTAAGGCCTATATTTTGTCATGGTAAGGCCTATATTTTATTTTGTCAAGGTAAGGCCTATATTTTGCCATGATTAGGCCTATATTTTTTCATGGTAAGGCCTATATTTTGTCATGGTCAGGCCTATATTTTATTTTGTCAAGGTAAGGCCTATATTTTGTCCAGGTAAGACCTATAGTTTGTCAAAGCAATGCCTATATTTTATCCTGGTAAGGCCGATTTTGTCATGGTAAGGCCTATATTTTGTCAAGGTAAGGCTTATATTTTGTCATGGTAAGGCCTATATTTTGTCATGGTAAGGCCTATATTTTGTCATGGTAAGGCCTATATTTTGTCATGGTAAGGCCTATATTTTGTCAAGGTAAGGCCTATATTTTGTCAAAGTAACGCATATATTTTGTCATTGTAAGGCCTATATTTTGTCATGGTAAGGCCTATATTTTGTTATGGTAAGGTCTATATTTTGTCATGGTAAGGTCTATATTTTGTCATGGTAAGGCCTATATTTTGTCATGGTAAGGCCTATATTTTGTCATGGTACATGTAAGGCTTATATTTTGTCATGGTAAGGTCTATATTTTGTCATGGTAAGGCCTATATTTTGTCATAGTAAGGCCTATATTTTGTCATGGTAAGGCCTATATTTTGTCATGGTAAGGCCTATTTTTTGTCAAGGTAAGGCCTATATTTTGTCAAGGTAAGGCCTATATTTTGTCAAGGTAAGGCCTATATTTTGTCATGGTAAGGCCTATATTTTGTCATGATAAGGTCTATGTTTTGTCAAGTTAAGGCCTATATTTTGGCAAGGTAAAGCCTATATTTTGTCATGGTAAGGCCTATATTTTGTTATGGTAAGGTCTATATTTTGTCATGGTAAGGTCTATATTTTGTCATGGTAAGGCCTATATTTTGTCATGGTAAGGCCTATATTTTGTCATGGTACATGTAAGGCTTATATTTTGTCATGGTAAGGTCTATATTTTGTCATGGTAAGGCCTATATTTTGTCATAGTAAGGCCTATATTTTGTCATGGTAAAGCCTATATTTTGTCATGGTAAGGCCTATTTTTTGTCACGGTAAGGCCTATATTTTGTCAAGGTAAGGCCTATATTTTGTCAAGGTAAGGCCTATATTTTGTCATGGTAAGGCCTATATTTTGTCATGGTAAGGCCTATATTTTGTCATGGTAAGGCCTATTTTTTGTCAAGGTAAGGCCTATATTTTGTCAAGGTAAGGCCTATATTTTGTCAAGGTAAGGCCTATATTTTGTCATGGTAAGGCCTATATTTTGTCATGATAAGGTCTATGTTTTGTCAAGTTAAGGCCTATATTTTGGCAAGGTAAGGCCTATATTTTGTCATGGTAAGGCCTATATTTTGTTATGGTAAGGTCTATATTTTGTCATGGTAAGGTCTATATTTTGTCATGGTAAGGCCTATATTTTGTCATGGTAAGGCCTATATTTTGTCATGGTACATGTAAGGCTTATATTTTGTCATGGTAAGGTCTATATTTTGTCATGGTAAGGCCTATATTTTGTCATAGTAAGGCCTATATTTTGTCATGGTAAGGCCTATATTTTGTCATGGTAAGGCCTATTTTTTGTCAAGGTAAGGCCTATATTTTGTCAAGGTAAGGCCTATATTTTGTCATGGTAAGGCCTATATTTTGTCATGGTAAGGCCTATTTTTGTCATGATAAGGTCTATGTTTTGTCAAGTTAAGGCCTATATTTTGGCAAGGTAAGGCCTATATTTTGTCATGGTAAGGCCTATATTTTGTCATGAGGCCTATATTTTGTCATGGTAAGGCCTATATTTTGTCATGGTAAGGCCTACATGTGTATATTTTGTCATGGTAAGGCCTATATTTTGTCATGGTAAGGTCTATATATTGTCAAGGTAAGGCCTATATTTTGTCAAGGTAAGGCCTATATTTTGTCATGGTAAGGCCTATATTTTGTCATGGTAAGGTCTATATTTTGTCAAGGTAAGGCCTATTTTTGTCAAGGTAAGGCCTATATTTTGTCAAGGTAAGGCCTATATTTTGTCAAGGTAAGGCCTATATTTTGTCATGGTAAGGCCTATATTTTGTCATGATAAGGTCTATGTTTTGTCAAGTTAAGGCCTATATTTTGGCAAGGTAAGGCCTATATTTTGTCATGGTAAGGCCTATATTTTGTCATGAGGCCTATATTTTGTCATGGTAAGGCCTATATTTTGTCATGGTAAGGCCTACATGTGTATATTTTGTCATGGTAAGGCCTATATTTTGTCATGGTAAGGCCTATATATTGTCAAGGTAAGGCCTATATTTTGTCAAGGTAAGGCCTATATTTTGTCATGGTAAGGCCTATATTTTGTCATGGTAAGGTCTATATTTTGTCAAGGTAAGGCCTATTTTTGTCAAGGTAAGGCCTATATTTTGTCATGGTAAGGCCTATATATTGTCATGGTAAGGCTTATATTTTGTCATGGTAAGGCCTATATTTTGTCATGGTAAGGGCTATATTTTGTCAAAGTAAGGCTTATATTTTGTCAAGGTAAGGCCTATATTTTGTCATGGTAAGGCCTATATTTTGTCATGGTAAGGCCTATATTTTGTCAAGGTAAGGCTTATATTTTGTCAAGGTAAGGCCTATATTTTGTCATGGTAAGGCCGATATTTTGTCATAGTAAGGCCTATATTTTGTCATGGTAAGGCCTATATTTTGTCAGGGTAAGGCCTATATTTTGTCAAGGTAAGGCCTATATTTTGTCATGGTAAGGCCTATATTTTGTCAAGGTAAGGCCTATATTTTATCATGGTAAGGCCTATATTTTGTCATGGTAAGGCCTATATTTTGTCATGGTAAGGCCTATATTTTGTCATGGTAAGGCCTATATTTTGTCATGGTAAGGCCTATATTTTGTCACGTAAGGCCTATATTTTATTTCGTCACAGTAAGGCCTATATTTTGTCATGGTAAGGCCTATAATTTTTTTGTCACGGTAAGGCCTATATTTTTTTTTGTCACGGTAAGGCCTATATTTTTTCATGGTAAGGCCTATATTTTGTCATGGTAAGGCCTATATTTTGTCATGGTAAGGCCTATATTTTATTTTGTCACGGTAAGGCCTATATTTTGTTTTGTCACAGTTGGGCCTATATTTTGTCATGGTAAGGCTAATTTTGGCTAATTTGACTGGAATGAACATTCATTTCCAGATCTAGCTTCGCAAAGGACTTGTCTAGATACATTCATCAGTATTTTTTTGATCTTGCTAAACTGCGGTTTTTGAGTTGTTGAACGACCGGCTTACCCATTGTCAGTAAAATGTGACCGGGATGTTTTGCCAAGGGTCTTCGGTAGTTAACTTCAGTATGGTAGTAATCTTAATTGACAAAGGACAACGCACCGTACCCAACCAAATACTACCGCAATCATACTAGAGAGTACTAGAACGTACGTGTATATAGTGTTTCGCATATTTAACGAGCTTCTGTTTGCCATCTGTCTTCAGCAATTTTCACTTATGAAAAAGCAAACTTACATTTTAGACATATCGCAACGCAGCTAGTTTTATTTTTTCAAAACAATGAACAGAAGCGAACAAAGACATCATTTCAACTTTCTGTCTTTTTATTCAAATGACGGAGTTGGATTTATATATATTATACATAACAAGAAACATCCATACTGATAAAAAGGGATATCACAAGGTAAAGCAGCCTGATACATATCAAGAAAGCGTCAACAAAACCATAATCAAAACACAAAATCGATTTAAGTTGGGGCAAAATAGGAACAAAGGAAAGTTTAACATGGAAACTTTCTTAAAAGCACAAGAGAATAAGACCAGATGTTCCGGAAGAGTAAGGGTCTTCTGCTTCATCGACGACACCCGCTATGTACATTTTGGTCACATCCAAGTAAGCATGGATCCTCAAAATGAGAAACTACAGCAATGACTATATGTGGGCGGTTATAACCATCGCTAAGATACTAATTATAGCATTGACAGTAATAACGATATCTTATTTACAGACCACACTACAGTACTGACTACATACATGTATGGGCAGATATAAAGGTAGGAAAAATACTAATTATAGCATTGACAGTAATAACTATCACTAAGTTACAGATCAAATTACAATATGTACAGTAATAACTATTTGTTAAATACAGATCAAATAAAAATATTTATTACATTTTTAAGTGTGAAATCCAGTTTCACTGCAGTGATGAACAGTGAAAATAACAGATTTTGCAGTGAAAATATAAGGCTTTGCCAGTGTATTGTGAAAAGTTACCCGACATCAAACAAACTACACGTGGTCATTATTCTTCGTGGCAAAAGTTACCTGGGGTCGTTATTTCACAGAAAAAAACCTGTAGAAAATATCGTTCGTTCGATATTTCTGTAATTAGTTCCGTGAAAAAGTGACCCGCTGTAGAAAATGTACCCCAAACATTTTCAAGTGTAAAGCGCTCTCAGGGACCAAAATAGGTCTCTTGGAAAGGCTTTTGATGTTATTTGGATATGTTTTATTATGTATATTCATCTTTAAAAATATCTGAAATAAATTTAAGATAATGACTTGGATAGTTTTCCACTCGGGTCATTTTTTCATGTTGTTCCCCTTGATCGAACTACCCCATTGCCCCTGGCCATGGCATTGTTGTCGTCTGCTAGAACCTGTTTATTGAGAAAAACTAATGGCAACAGCAGTATATATTGATGAGATACTGCTGTAGGATTTAATAAGTAATGGATTGAAAGATAAGAATGGTTCAATCAACTTGTCCTGATCAGCTGACCCGGTGTGATTGCGACGGATTGGCCTAGGCCTAGCTACTTCCCAGAAAGCAAGTAAAGAAAAAAAAGTACTTTAAGGCCTAATTCGAAATGTAATTAAAAGAAAACTTGATGTTTATTTGGATATGACAAAGATTTACATGACGGGTGTCGTCGATGAAGCAGAAGACGCTAACTCTTCCTGAAAATTTGGTTTTATTCTCTTGTACTTTTACAAAGGTATCCGTGTAAATCTTTCCTTAATTCCTATTTTTCCCCTGGTTTAATCAAATTTTGGTTCAGATTATGATTTTGAATATCCTCTAGGTATGGTAATAACCATCACTTAGATACCGATCAAATAACATCATTGATAGTAATAACAATCACTAAGATACAGATCAAATTACAACATTGACAGTAATAACCATCACTTAGATACAGATCAAATTACAACATTGACAGTAATAACCATCACTTGGATACAGATCAAATTACAACATTGACAGTAATAATCATCACTTAGATACAGATAAAATTACAAAATTGATAGTAATAACAATCACTTAGATACAGATCAAATTACAACATTGACAGTAACAACCATCACTTAGATACAGATCAAACTACAACATTGACAGTAATAACAATCACTTAGATACAGATCAAATTACAACATTGACAGTAATAACCATCACTTAGATACAGATCAAACTACAACATTGACAGTAATAACCATCACTTAAATACAGATCAAATTACAACATTGACAGTAATAACAATCACGTAGATACAGATCAAATTACAACATTGACAGTAATAACAATCACTTAGATACAGATCAAATTACATAGACAGTAATAACCATCACTTAGATACAGATTAAGTTACAACATTGACAGTAATAACAATCACTTAGATACAGATCAAATTACAACATTGACAGTAATAACCACCACTTAGATACAGATCAAATTACAACTTGGACAGTAACAACAATCACTTAGATACAGATCAAATTACAACATTGACAGTAATAACAACCACTTAAATACATGTACATATCGAATTACAACATTGACAGTAATAACAATCACTTAGATACAGATCAAATTACAACATTGACAGTAATAACAATCACTTAGATACAGATCAAATTACAACATTGACAGTAATAACCACCACTTAGATACAGATCAAATTACAACTTGGACAGTAACAACAATCACTTAGATACAGATCAAATTACAACATTGACAGTAATAACAACCACTTAAATACATGTACATATCGAATTACAAAATTGACAGTAATAACAATCACTTAGATACAGATCAAATTACAACATTGACAGTAATAACAATCACTTAGATACAGATCAAATTACAACATTGACAGTAATAACCACCACTTAGATACAGATCATATTACAACTTGGACAGTAACAACAATCACTTAGATACAGATCAAATTACAACATTGACAGTAATAACCACCACTTAGATACAGATCAAATTACAACTTGGACAGTAACAACAATCACTTAGATACAGATCAAATTACAACTTGGACAGTAACAACAATCACTTAGATACAGATCAAATTACAACATTGACAGTAATAACAACCACTTAAATACATGTACATATCGAATTACAACATTGACAGTAATAACAATCACTTAGATACAGATCAAATTACAACATTGACAGTAATAACAATCACTTAGATACAGATCAAATTACAACATTGACAGTAATAACCACCACTTAGATACAGATCAAATTACAACTTGGACAGTAACAACAATCACTTAGATACAGATCAAATTACAACATTGACAGTAATAACAACCACTTAAATACATGTACATATCGAATTACAAAATTGACAGTAATAACAATCACTTAGATACAGATCAAATTACAACTTGGACAGTAACAACAATCACTTAGATACAGATCAAATTACAACTTGGACAGTAACAACAATCACTTAGATACAGATCAAGTTACAACATTGACAGTAATAACCATCCCTTAGATACAGATCAAATTACAACATTGATAGTAATAACCATCACTTATATACAGATTAAGTTACAACATTGACAGTAACAACAATCACTTAGATACAGATCAAATTACAATATTGACAGTAACAACCAACACACTGACAGATGACAATATTGACAGTAACTATGATCGCTGTAGCAAGATATAGGTGTCATTCGTATATAAATGTTCATCATATAACAATTTGCACTGGGTGGTTCTAATAGGTATGTCCTTTATTAAAAACGAGTTCTTGTCAAGGACGTGTTCTATATAACGGACTTAACTGTATCAATGTTCTGTGTCCAAGACATGGTATTTTAACAATGCACCAGTAACGCAATACAATAAAAAGGTATTCAAAACGCGCAAATAAACCAAGATGTTCAAATGAATGGCATTGAGCCCCTTTCAATGTCATAGGGGGCAAATGTCTGAATATTTTCAAGCAACTTCTTCTCAGTAATCGAACGGCCCCGGGACGTGATGTTTAGCTTGTAGCATGCTGGGATGAATGGACAGTTTTTTCAATGACCCTCTTACAAGGTAACACGTGTCAAATACATGTATGTTAATATCTTAAAATAACTAAGCAGTAATCAATAGTTAGATGACCGTTAAGGACATTGGACCTCTTGTTGGAGATATATAGCCTTAAACAGAGCCTTCACCGACTTGTCAATGTTTTACATTATACTTTGTTGGGGTTAATGATGATTTTAGTGTACGGACACAACAACAAAAGCTATGGGTACTAGTACATCAAATCTCAGGTGACTGTTACGGCCTACGGGCCTCTTGTCTTAAAAAAACAAATATTGTTCAACGTACAAAGCTACAGTTTGTACTAATTGTCCTTTCGTAGGTAAAACGGGACCTGACCAGATGAAGGGTTTTCATCTGCCCCGCATTTTATTCCAGGTTTTCTTGAATGCCTGTTTCATTTCTGGTATTCGAAAAGAATAAACGATAGGATTGCACACAGAATTCAGACATGCTAATGCAGCTACTGACGCACCAGTTTTCCGTCCGGGAGATTTCCCAGTTATACCAGAAACAAGCGTCAAGATGTTAAGCGGAGTAGTCAGTATAATGTAGACACCTACTATTATTAGCAGAGTTATCATTGCTTGGGTTTCCTTATCCATATGATTCTGCACTGCGTTACTAGTTAGTGGGTTGACGCGTTTAGAATGTTTACGATTCCATAGAAATCGTATGATTGCTGCTGTGCACGAAATGATGAAACATTCCACACATATGAACCCTGTTGCCATATACAACCGTACCACTTGGACGTTCTCTACAAATACCACATCAATACCACACTTTGAAGTCTCATGAGGTGAAATAAATACTGCTGTTTGTATTGTCGTTAACGACAGTGTGATAAGAAATGTAGCCAAAACGATTTTAGATATAAGAGCAGAATTCTTTGTAACAGATTTCCATCTTACAATATGAAACATTAGCACACGATCTAGACAAATGATGGCGACCTGGGTCATAGAACTAAAGTACAGGCTGCCGAAAAAAATGAATCGTGCCAAGCAGTCCCAATAGTTAAATGTTGGTAATGATACCAATAAGAAGAGAGATATTCCTACTCCGCAATCCGTCAGACTGAGACTCAGGATATGTATGCTGATGAAGTTCGATTGTTCCACTCTTGTAAAGAACAATACGAATATTGACGGAAGGTTGAAGGAGATAATGATGAAGATAAAACCATTGATTAGATATCCGATATATGAAGGTATATCCGTCTGATAATCGTTCCCGTTTGAGTAATCATCACTCGCACCTGTCTTGTTCGATATGTTGAAATAATCACTGAGCGACATCACTGCTTGGCTTTCTGCAAAAGAAAATTACATGGTTTTGCCTTGTTGACATTGACAATGTTATTATGCACATTGACCGAATTAATAATCAGTCTCATCATTTTAATAAGTTGTTGATTTGAATTTTATTATGAAATGTTGCTTAATGAGGTGACTTGACGAATTTTCTATTTTTCGAAATTTATCTTTAAAAATAAACTGCATTTATGCTTCAAATACTACAGAAAACATTTAAAAAATATCAAATAAAAAACATAATTAGATATAAATCCAAATAACTGAGATAAAACAGAATGGGAGGAAGAAGGGGAGTAACTCCAATAACATCATTTTCTTTAGTAAAAAATACATGCTTTGTAATATATAAACCACTATCAAATTGAAGATCTTGCAGTCCACGTGTTACGTTTAGGTCTGTCAATTAAAATTGCTCAGTATAACCTGTCAGCATTCGAATCCTACTTCGAGAAAGTATAGATTAAAAGATATAAAATATAAATTAAAAAAATGAGCAATCTTTGTTCATAAAATACATGTTTGTAACATTCGCGTTGTCTTTGTTTTTTTGTATAATGCCTAGTCTAGCTTGAATGTGGAATAGGAGGCGGAAATATTTAACGTTATCCAGGATGTTAACCTTCAGAAACTATAACAAATTTCGGTTATAACAAATTATTTCTCCATATTCCATGGGATTCGTTATAGTCAATTTTTGTCTGTATTATCAATTCAGACATGTTGTAATTGCAGTATAGATGCACAGAAATACAAGTCTGAAGTATAAAATGGAAGGCTAAACATAAATCAAGAACGTATCACTAGAATAAAGCTTACAATAATTTGTGAATAGCCTATAGTTAAATAGATCTTTCTCTTGTTCGACACATAGATAATGCTATTTAAGTTGTCTTGTTGATGCATTTTTCTCATCATCCAAGAGTTAAGTTTCGATTGTCTTTGGTGATATTACTTCCTGTTATCAGCCAGGATTATTTGTGGACGGCCTCCCGATGTATGCTGAGCGGATATGTGCTGATTACATGTGCATTTGGGAATGCTGCGGTATGTACGTGTACGAATTCTTGCAACAGTCTGGAGTTTGTGTCGAATGAGATTTCAACTCTCTAATTTTCGGATATTATCTCCTTTCTCAACAACTTTATCATTCCTAGTGTCTTCACTTACAATGTACCAGTGTATCATCATATTTCTAGAACCCAACGTTGTGTAAGTGTCTGCCAACATCGCATTTACCGGTTTGCCGTCCTTAAATTACTTCAGACCTTTCCACATATTCAAGGCTTGCTGGCTTTTTATCGCTGCATCGTACAGTTATCATATATTTCTAACGAAACAATTTTTTCTGTCGTGTTTATCTAGTTTATTTGCCGTTCGGTTGATGGTATTGTTTTGCCTACTATCTTTATCTCACGTTTAGGATCACGATTTACACGGCGGAAGCAAATAAGTGAATGACGCTTAACTTCTAGAGCACCTGGTCGTATTCTCTTGTACATTTACAAGGGTCGTTATGTTGATCTTTCCTTTGTTTCACTTTTGCCCTTAATTTAATCTATTTCTAATTTGAATCATTATTTGAGAGGAAGAGGGATTTAAATGATTTTTATATTTGTTTTGTCCTGGCGTGATAGATAGTTTTCGGTATTACACTATGTTTTATCAAGTTCAAATTGTTGCAATTCGTTTTTCATTCCCAGTCGCTTTATTTTCCCCCATTCAACACGTTCTTTAAACTTACCTTTGTTCTTATAACAACCTAGTCATAATCTTCCCGTTTTCTCACCAAAACAATTTTAGACCAGAAACTTTTTCTTATCGATGGTATATGTACATATATATATATATATCAATATTTAAGAAATATCGTATTGTCACCTTCTGGCGGTGAAATCTGTATTTGTTCCTTAAATAACTCCTTATTCTGCCCGCCATTATCCCAACCTATTATGCGGAAAGTATAAAAAAACCGTATTCATGGGTTTGATACCTCTCATTATTTCAAAATCGAGAGACATAAAGTTATCATTTTCGCATTGGCTAAACAAATTTAACCCAGATTTTTTGTCAAACACAAAAGCATGAATTTCCACGCGATAAAAATTACACTCGCACGCAATGATTATTTCCCCGAGTAATATATCACGTATTGTATTTTCTTAGTGTGTCATCTATACACTTGAGTATTTGAGTCGAGATTTTAAATGCCTAATACAAAAGTCTCGGCTATATATAATCCATGGGCATCATTGGATTTGTTTTGGAACTGCATATCGTTAAACATAGCTTTTTTGTGACACGGACGTGGGCTATATCTTTTACCAAATAAACACATTATTTATTCCATTTACTAACTGGCTATGTATGTATCATCCAGTGATTATGACAATTGTGTAGCGTAGGGAATCGTACACATATAGTAGTCCTCCGAGTCAATAGGCCACATAGGAATAGTGGAAATTGTTAAACATTTTATCAATGTGTCCTGCTGTAATATTCGTTATATGATTTTCGTAAGATCAGAAGACTTAATCTGTTTGTGTTTTCCAACATTGTATACATACTGTAAAAGTACATATTTTTATCGGTATTCTTATTTTAGCATTTCTCGCTATGAAAGCATTCTTATAATTAATCTTGATCTGATTGAAGTTTTTGTGCATTGCTTTCTACAGCAAGTTGTATGAGTGCGTCAAATTATCGTTACGCTTATCGGTTTAAATTCGGTTATACGTTAAAGTTTAAGTGAGTTCGCCAAAACAAATAAGTCTACATAATGTCTTTTTGGTAATAAACACTCCGTTATAAAAGTAAATAATGATTAATTTATAGCCGATTTACTCTTAATATAGGAGATATAAAACAGTCAATGCAGTTAATCCCTGCTTGACGCATAACAACGTTGTTGTGGAACGACTACTTCATCCGTTGTATAGTGGTATAATATGACATGATTGGGTAAATTGCTTGGGCCTTTGGTAGTATACTTCAGTGTTGTAGAACCATAAATTGTCAAAAGATCAGGACTATCGCAAAGAGGCTAACTCGAATCTGTCACCGCCTCCCAAAAACATGCTCACTCAACACACACATCAACATCGCAGAGGTACATAAAACTTAAAAAGACTTACCAAAATCATATGAAAGAAAATTAAGTCTAACAAAAAAAAAAAATATCAACTTGAAAAGCATAGGTAGCAATGAATACTTCTATCCAAACCAAGTCACCATATTTTATGTAGATCAGAGTTGATAAAACGTTTGCTACTTCAAAGTCATTCAAAAATTTGTTATGTTAATATATATATATATATATAAAGAAATAAAAAAAACATTGCTGGTGATCAATTGAATAGATGTTTTACTTATAACAAATATCCAATCGGATTTAGTACAGTAAATATAAAAAAATTATATATATAAAATCAAACGATCGACTGAAAAAAATTATTTGTTTCCACATTTGAAATAGTTTATCAATCCTGAAAATCCATTGGAAGGGTGAAAACAGCAAGTTTTAGTCGGTCGTTCGTTTTTTATGTTTCTTTATATAATTTCAAATAATCCAAATGGAATAGAAAAATATAAATAAATTAATAATTACGAATGTAGATAAGCGTTAACATACCTTTACAAAAATCAGGGTCTACCTTCTGTCGGTGAATCTTAATTCGCTGGTAAGGATATGTATCACGTCACCACGCCTTGGGAAACAGACAGTCTGTTAGTGATGAATATCGCGGTGGCTTAAATAGGTATGAGTGAAATGGAACGTATGCCAACTTTCCTGAAAGACAGACTCAAACAAAGGCATTGGTAGGGCGAGCTAATAATTACCTATTGTGAGTTAATTACCCATTGGCCAATAGAGAGACAGTAGTTAATCTACACGAGGCTGTAGTGACTGTCAATACAAAGGTACAGAAATACCGACACAACATATATTATAGAAGGCATATCAGGTTAGATTAGTTTTCAATAACGATTTCTATAAAATGAAGTCGCAATCCTTCAGTTGGCCTTTAATTTGATCTACATGTCAGCCATGATTAAAGATGTTTAATTGAACTCTCCAGCGAACACGCGTATACTACTTGTACCACACAGGACTGAGGAAACGATTTAAACTGATTTAATTTTTAATTTTTGTTTTATTTCTTTAAGCGTTTGGCGGCATTTTGCTGTGTTCGCATAGTTAGCATGCATGTGAGTGCGCCCAAGTCCTACACACTGTACATAAACACGGCAATGGGATAAATAGATGTTACACAACGAGTGGTTGTTGGATATGGAATTTATTTCACTCGAGTTAACTATTTTTTAAAAGTTATAAAAGACACAGCTTTAGCGAGTGTATTTTGTAACTTTTAAAAAATAATTAACGAGAGTGAAATAAATTCCATATCCAACAACCACGAGTCGTGTAACCTGTTTCTACCACAATGCTATTAAGTCGCACTTGCACTGTTGTGTTTTTGTAAACCGTGAAATATTTGCGCGAAAACACATCATCTCGTATATATTCCCGCCAAATTGTGACGACGTCAACAATCGATGACGACGTCAACAATCAGCACGTTGCATTTAACCACGTGATTTGCGGTCAAAGTTCAACTTCTCAACCAATCAAAGGTCCTGAAGGTCATATTTCACTAGTGGTATATAACATATATTTATCCAACAGTCAGCACGTTTATACAATGCTCTGATAGTGGAATAACACGGGGTATTGTAGTAGATACAAGCAGTTTGATGATCGATTCCCGACCGGACGTGAAAAGTATGTGGTCACCTGCCCGAACACGTGGGTTTTTTCCGGTTCCTCTGGTTTTCTACCAAAATAAGACCCCCCTCAAGTGCCAACATCTGGGTCAATCAGAGTGATGTAAATAAGTTTGATAACTTGTTTCATAATTGTTGTAAAACAAATACCGTTTATTTATTTAAGAGATGTTTGCCGTATATGTTACAATTGTGTACTTTGTTTATTTCCAACATATGGTGTTATCTTAGTTGCTTCGTTGTTGTAATTTCTATCAATATCGAGATTGTTGCGAATTTTGTCGACTGTTGACGAACAAAGTACGACAAAGGGATTTTGGAGATGCTCATTGATGAAGCCTATGATCAAGTTTAATGATCGCCATCTTGATCTCAGAAATATGTATCCTTTGGCATGTTGGTGCCCACGGACGGACGCATGCGTGACGTCAGTTATTGTATATTATTTAAAAAAAATCAGAGAATACCAAAGCGTAAACAAAACCATAATCCGAACTCAAAATCGATTAAACTAGGGGCAAAATAGGAACAAAAGAAAGATTTACATGGAGACTCTCGTAAAAGCAAAAGATAACAAGACAAGGTGTTCCGGAAGAGTAAGTGTCTTCTGCTTCATCGACGACACCCGCCATGTAAATCTTGGTCACATTCAAGTAAGCATCAATCCTCAAAATGAGAACCGAGTCATCATTGTCATCACAACAAGTAAACACACTAACAAGCGACCCCAAAACGTCCATTTTCATATCACACAAAGATACAGAATATTTCTCCATGAGATCAAGATGGCGACCATAAAACTTGCTCATAGTCTTCGTCAAGCTACATCTCTCGAATCCCTGTGCCGTAAGTTTGTTCGTCAGCAGTTAACATATATCACGAAAATCTCGATATTCAGAGCAAGCCCTAGAATAACGAATGAACTGCGACATGTAAACACCATCGGATGGAGAATCAGGGATGTTACTATTAAGAAAAGGAAAGTTCCAATCTGAAAATCGAAATCGTCACGAGTATCATAGAGCTTATTTGTAAGTTGCCCGTGTTGGTCATAGTTTAAGTAAAGATCGAGGTAAGAAGCTGACTTAGGAGAGTCTGTTTTGTCTTTAATCTCAAGTTCTACAAGAAATCCGGATAATCCCAATGTCTATTTCCTTAAATGTTTTTTTTTTTAACTTAGAAAGATTGCAATACGCTATTATTGCTATTGTACGGGACAGTATAATATGAAGATACTGTAAGGTGTGACGATTACAGTACCAGACTGTAAAATGTGACGATTGCAGCATCGGACTGACAGGTGTGAATATTGCAGCACCGGACTATAAGGTGTGAAGATTGCAGCACCGGACTGTAAAGTGTGACGATTGCAGCACCGGACTGTTAAGTTTGACGATTGCAGCACCGGACTGACAGGTGTAACGATTGCAGCACAGAACTGTTAAGTTTGACGATTGCAGCACCGAACTGTAAAGTTTGACGATTGCAGCACCGGACTGTAAAGTGTGACGATTGCAGCACCGGACTGTTAAGTTTGACGATTGCAGCACCGGACTGACAGGTGTAACGATTGCAGCACAGAACTGTTAAGTTTGACGATTGCAGCACCGAACTGTAAAGTTTGACGATTGCAGCATCGGACTGTAAAGTTTGACGACTGCAGCACTGGACTGTAAAGTGTGACGATTGCAGCACCGGACTGTTAAGTTTGACGATTGCAGCACCGGACTGACAGGTGTGACGATTGCAGCACAGAACTGTTAAGTTTGACGATTGCAGCACCGAACTGTAAAGTTTGACGATTGCAGCACCGGACTGTAAAGTTTGACGACTGCAGCACTGGACTGTAAAGTGTGACGATTGCAGCACCGGACTGTTAAGTTTGACGATTGCAGCACCGGACTGACAGGTGTGACGATTGCAGCACAGAACTGTTAAGTTTGACGATTGCAGCACCGAACTGTAAAGTTTGACAATTGCAGCACCGGACTGTAAAGTTTGACGATTGCAGCACCGAACTGTAAAGTTTGACGATTGTAGCACCGGACTGTAAAGTTTGACGATTGCAGCACCGGACTGCAAGGTGTGACGATTGCAGCACCTGATTGTAAGGTGTGAAGATTGCAGTACTGGGTTGTAAGGTGCGAGGATTGCAGCACCGGACGGTAAGGTGTAACGATTGCAGAACCAGACTGTATGATGTGACGATTGCAGCACCGGACTGTATGATGTGACGATTGCAACACCGGACTGACAGGTGTGAAGATTGCAGCACCGGATTGTAAGGTGTGACGATTGCAACACCGGAACGAAAGGTGTGAAGATTGCAGCACTGGATTGTAAGGTGTGACGATTGCAGAACCAGACTGTATGAAGTGACGATTGCAACACCGGAACGAAAGGTGTGAAGATTGCAGCACCGGATTGTAAGGTGTGACGATTGCAACATCGGAACGAAAGGTGTGAAGATTGCAGCACCGGACTGTAAGGTGTGCCAATTAGAGCATGGTGATATACAGTGTGGGGATTACATGTTGGGGCTGAACATCGTGTCGGGACCATAAGGGTTGACAATTACAGCACGGGGCAGTTCAATGTGACGACAACAGTACGGGAAAGTAGGACATAGGCCCGAAATCGCGACACAAAGCCTTAAAATAACATTGTTTAGTCACGTAGACATTCAGAGACCGCGAATTTAAATAAACTTCATATACATGGTCAAACAAAAAGTAAAAAATCTAATTATAAAATGTTTCTTAGAAGGTCTCTCTGGAAAGTGTTAGACTTTTCATACACTATCATTGATAAGTTAATCATGACTTTATCAAGGTAAAGAAATACATTATTTGTGTAAACGTGACACAGGCAATATTTTGAATATAAATTTCACAATATAAATTCATGTGAATTTCATATGAATGATTTTCACCTAAACTTTACGTTTAGAAACATTGGAAGTGTACATTTGAAACATTTTATTTCAAACTTAACAATATGTTATTTTTGTGCATTACAGGTGACAGTAATCATTAAGAGTAAAAACAAGTATATGAGAAGAAAGGTGCACAGTTGATTGAGTTTCTGTCAGTATATAAAAAAATGTTTATATATGCGGAACCGCGGCCCCTTACAGAATGTAATGAACGTATTCCAACGTAATTTCTCAACTATTTGTAAACAATGGCGGCTTGATTAAAAATTGCCGGTACGCTCGTCATAAATATACCTTATTTTCTTATGGTACACTTTCTGTAGAATCGGAGGTGAATTCTTTCTTCTTTTTTTTAGAACATCCAAGTATCACGACAATACCACTGACTCCCGTACTGCAGGTGCTTACCTCGATATTTAGGTTAACATAGGACCGAATTGGGTTAAATTGAATAATGGCGTAAACCTAGGGTTTCTTCTATACACAACCAAGAAATTTGGTTTAACGATTTCGTACCTGGGAATTTTGGTACTGAATGTTTTTGGTTTTTTTTCAATTAGGTCTACTTCTAATTGTAGTATACACATATTTATATCGGTTATATTTATTTTACTTTCTCTAATAAATGAATATATGCCGTATATAAACGGATGAGTGTCCTGTGAGCGAGAGCCTTGTGGCTCTATGGATATATATATATATACATACGTATTATGTGAGGATTTCGCATGCTCGTTAATTGATTATTTTCCAATTGAATCTTAATTGTTCTTTATATATGAAAGTATATCCAAAATTTCAGGTTGATCGTAACAACAGAGAGAACCAAAATGCATGTATATTCTTTTGATCATGCGAATTTTACACGTTAGTCGTTACCTCCCTCTAGTCTGTTTCTACAAGTGCTGTGATATTCTGTTCGTTTTCAGAAGTCCGTTTTTAGTTATGAAGCATGCGATAATGCTACGGACGTATATTCTATCTATCTAAGTCCGTGATAATGCATATATTTATCTATATTTCAGACCGTTAATTAACATCGTTTTAGAAGTCCGTTTTATTCTGTCTTTTATAGAAAATCATTCAGAAAAGTAGAAATTTAATAGTATTGAATAAAAAAAAATACTTACATAAAAATAAATGTCCCAAATGTTTGTTTCTATGGTATTATCGTATTCTTTTCGCGCATATGAGAATAGAATTCATTGTACATGTGTAATCATGTTTTATTTTACATATCATGAAGAGTGCATATTTCATTATCCATGTATGATTATGACAACTTTTGAGTGATACTTTTAATGATGTGGCAAATTATTACTACCATATTCTTACTAATTATTGAATCTAATGAATGATATGTTATTAATTGAAATAAACAAAGGGCATGATGTAAGTTATTGTGTCAATTTAATAAAAATGAAAATGTGTTTGGAAAATCAAGTATCCAACCCTGATTTGTAACAAGACTGAATAACCGTTATATAATCCATTTGTTTTACCAAATAAATCTACTTCTACCATAGACTTTGATAGCAACCTTATGTAGTCCATGCTTCTGCTAATAAATTCTTTAAACTGGAATAAGTTGGGTTGCTCTTCTTTTTACATTTTCAATGATTTCCAATTTCTTATTCATAGAAATAACAACAAAACACTAAGTATTTGTTTCAATGCATTTTTTTTAAGATTTCTTATACATCAATCACGTTATACGTTTTCTATGGATATCGTGACGTATTACGTGAACATGGCATGGCAACTTTTCTATTATTTGTGTCATGAGGATGCATGTATATCATTAACATTGTATATTGTGACGTACGTGTATATAACACTGACATTTGATAGAAAAGTAATCTGAGTATAAATTTCTTTAATTCTTAATGAATATAATATCTGTCTTTGAAGTTTAAACGGCACATGGTAGGTACATACAACAGAGAACTAACTATCAATGACACGTGGCAAGTATGTATACCCAGGCCTGTAACTAAATAATAATTGCACGTGTCCAGTACGTACATATGTATACCTGTAACTTTAATTTATAACAGTACGTGGTCAACAGACTCGGCACCTACAACTTTCTATTTATATTAAAAAAAAGATCCCTTTCTTATGAAGATCATTCTCAAACTCTCGATAATTATAGTCTTATGTTTATTATAACTTTGTGATAATTAAAAAATGATATTTGAGGAGTGTATGAAACTTTTATGAAAGTTGTATACATGTATATGCAGATTGTATACGTCAATAATTAATTCAAAAGGGCAATATAAAGAAATAATAATGATCTTTAGTTGTATACATAACTTGTTACCTTAGCTGGTATGAACTTGGTTTCGTTGTTTTCTTAAATAATGACAAGATAAACATCACACCACTTGCTTGGATAGCAATCTCAGTAAGTCCGTGATCGAGGGGCGAGTTATAAATAAAAGCGTGGGAATTCTAATATGTCAAAACTTACTTTAAGGAATCTATACATGTTAATTAAGATCTTATTTCAAAAAGTTTTATAACTTGTCCTCAGTATTACAACATCGAATCCCTATATACACTGTAAATTAAAAATTTACAATAAAAAGCTTGCACACACACATATATATATATATTGGACAAGAAATAAGATTAGACTACCCATGGAATACACACAAGTCAGAAATAGTTGACCATTAAATAAACCTCAGAATCTGTGAATGTTTTAATATGTCAAAAATCACATTTATACCATTCACAACAATGATTGGCACTACGGGTAACAAACGTCGATGTGTTAAATACATATATAGATGACACATGTACAGTGTCAGCGTGCGCGAGGCAAAGCTAGGCATTAGCTTCGAATTCAGACATGGAACTAAATTACTGAAAATATGAAATACTCATGCAGTATCAACCTATATAACAACTGTTTATAGCTATGGAAAACAGTTAGAAGCATTATATTTGCATTGAAAGTATTATACATTTGTAGTACGAAAATACCCGGGACCCCTTATATTACCTGTCATACATATACTAGCCAAAGGGTATTTATGGTACCTACCTTTGAGTTGTGGCAGGTTACCTAATTACCCTGTAATTACCAAGAGGTGGAAATGTTATGGTCAGTGAATTCGAAGGGCATTCGTTATAATATAATTACCGATCTAAATAGCAATATACACCGGCACAATTATTTGTATCCCTAGCCGTCCCAAGTGTTGGAAGAAAAACTATTTTTTTTGAAAAGGTTTAAAGATTTTTTTAACAGAATTTAACTATACTTTATCAGTATTAAACATTAGGCTAGTACCCGTGGCAAAACCTGACACTGTTAATTAGGTTAAACTATATTTGTATTACATATATACGATGTTCTGAAATTTCTTAATTTTTAAGTTTTATTATTTTTGTGAAAATGGTGATGCTAATACTATGACGTTTTTTTTGTTTTGTTTTTTAATTATTGCATATATAAAATATCAACATAAACATTTGGTTATTGGATTGATCAGGAACGTATATGGGTTCCTGGATTTATGATATATCTTCAGGGCGGATCCAAGAATTGTAGATGCCTTAATGTGACACAATTCTACTTTAAGATATAAACCGAAATTTATCCAGATCTTGTTTATGAAAACTGTATGAAAAACAAGATTTAAACTCTTCCAATGATTTGAGCCCTCGTTGAAATGAATACCACAAACAAGAGTGAGCCTTACAGAATTCATTTATTTATAGCGTTTGAATTTCACGTATATCCAGAATTCTGTTTCTGTTCTAGTACAATTCAAAGAATTCAAGTACAATTCAAAGAATTCAAGTACAATTCAAAGAATTCAAGTAAAATTCAAAGAATTCAAGTACAATTCAAAGAATATGACGCAGTATTTTTCTGCACTAGGATTTAGAGTAATTATTTCAAACTGCAACCACTTCAACCAGAAACTAGGTGACTAAGAGATGTTGTAAAAACGTATGCACTATTCGTAGAAGAACAATTTTCAAACTATGTTTCAATAATCATTAGCGTATGCTATTTGTTTTAATCATAGCCACAGACTTTATCCTTGGAATTTTTTTTTATTATTCCACACAAATTGACTGGTATGTTACTGAATTAAGTTGGGAAGACTTATTTTATATTTTCAAACCGATTCGGTCCAAATTTTAAACAATATTTCAATTTTACACAAACAATTCAAACTGTCGTGTTTTCACATCTATTGACAGTGTCTGCTTTATTGATATCAGGCAGAAATTGTTTGTTTACGTGCACAGTTCAAAAATTTGAATGAAAGTGTTTGCATTCCATATGTACGTGCTGTACTACTACCATATACTTAACATATAACATAAACTCGCCGTGGCTTTATTTACTTCATCTCCACAAATCATACTGTACTGTTGACGTCATAAAAGGTAATACTTCTGAAGTACAAACGACAAATTGATTGTACAGCGTAAACCGTTTGCGTTAGCAAATCACATAATTTTAAAATCACCAAGATCAAACACGGAATATATTACCGGACACTATATATGCAATCAACGAAGATTTGATGTTTGCGAATTTTACATGTTGTGGGTATAACTTGGAACAAATATTCATGATTAAGCACTGTATGCTGTTTTAATTCAATTCCAGCTTAATAAAGTCTATACGACTTACAAGCAAACGTTTGAAAAAACCCCTGCCATTTCAAGAAAATGGCTCCGTTCGTAATATACTCACAACCACTCTATGCGTGTCTGTTGCTACTGTTTTCATATACTATCTATAAAACCAATATGTAACGTGTCTGTAAAAATTATATAGTCCTTTTACAGGCTTTACTCATTCCGTGGTCCTTTGTAGAACCATTATTGTTAGGATGCGGTGGATGTGTCATACACACTAACAACTCGATGTTTTTTTATTGGCATTTCCTATTTCCATTCTTAAGTTTACAATTACATAGCTATATATTTTTGAAGATATTTTATTCGTTAATCAAAAGAATTAGACAACAATCAAGATTGACATGCATGGCGAATTCAATAGGCGTTTTTCCACTAAACTTTCTTCGTCAATGTACCACTGATCAGTTTACAGTCAGTTGTGCTTCAATGACGTCACAAGTACCACGTGATCGGTCAGCTCATTAAAAGTCTCGCCAGTCGGGAGTGGTCAACTTTAAATGTCAATATCTAGATCCCGGGACACAATCGAATGCTCGTTGATTGGCTAATCAGTATCTATTGAAATGTGCTGCAAGTTTCATAACTTTTTACAAGATTTTTAAATTCGTGGCCACAATACTTTAATAACCTTAATCGTATTTTTTATTTAAATAGCTTATCTAGGTATTGGATTTTTTTAAAAATAATTCTTAATTTCTGATAGGTTTATTGGAATATGTACCAATCATAATTTAATTTTATAAATATCTGTTAAAATATATTTATAAAATAAAGAATTATTTTTCAAACATGTATTGATTGTTTAATAATTTTGCTGATTGCGATATTGTTAATTAGATATGGTAATATTTACAATATGATCTATCTTACCTTTTCAAAAATATGTAATTACATATGATTAAAATTATATTTCTTATTTTTTTTAATTAAATGTATACTTGGTCATGTTTTTTGCTAGATAATGAATGAAGATTTTCTGCTTTGAAGAGAATTAAGACCACCAGCAGGAACAGGCTCTCCCAGAGGATCTTGAACTCTCTAGATTTGATGATGGTGTAAACACATGCAGGGACCATCTCCAAGGGAGTTCTACAAGAAAGCTGCCTCTCTCTAAAAGGAACTGTGCAACAGGAGAGTGTCCTTGTCATTTCATTTGGAGAGACTAGTGTGCTCATAGAGAAAACTATTTTCAGAAGAAATTATTAAATATTAAAATAATAATTGAAATAATTTACTTGAAATAATTAACAATGTATTATGATTTTGATGTGAATTTTTATCATATTTTTATCATGTTCATACACGTAGTAATTGCTTTAACGTTTGTTTGATTTTAATGTTATATTGAAGTACAGTGAGTTTGAATTCAGATTGAAATGGTTTTGTGAAAGTTAATTGATAAATTTCAGAGTGAGGAATGTATATTTGTAGTTTTATTAAATAATAAAACAAGCTGTAATTTGGTTTTGATATACAAGGTACATGTATATATGGAAATGAGTGTGTATCTGATATTTATTCGGAAGTGAATTAAACAATATAATTTAATCTCTATTGTTATTGATATTATTGGTACTTTGTTTCTTTAAACGCTGCACCACAATACTGCGCAACAACAACAAAATTACATGTTAACGACAAAAAAAGTGTCAGAACAAATTTCCTCCACCCATCATTTTGAAATTGTGGTGACCCCTGGGTTATATATGTGAAGCTCCATTTTGGCGCGTCATATACTTAATTAATGGATTTAGATAATTGCTGCGATCCCTTCTTTGACCATTGTTCACATCGAGTGGGTAGATGGAAAGCAGTCGTAATTAAGCTTGATAATTAACGGATCATCACAGGGTATGACTGAGGTGAATAGTGTACCTTCCATAACGGTATTCGTTAACCACATGGTTTCCAGATTAATCAGACAGATCATGGCTCGCGTGTTGTTGTGTTGATTCGCTCATTACTGAAGCTAATTATTGTCAGTGTAGATGTCCTCATTGAAATTTCTATGAATGTTGAAATACGAAATAGACAGGAACTCCGTTGAAACTATTTATGTAGTTCATATCATAATACACAAGGAATAGGCTGGTCAAATTGTACAAAATAGATCATATCTTATAAATTGATGCAACTAGAATCAGCTCCTATCAATTCAGGCTTAAAAGGAGTCAAAATAGCTTATATGAATAAACATGGTTTGTTAGTCTTAAGAAAAAAGACAGTTATGTCCGAATATTATTGTTTTAACTAACAGCAACTTTACGATCCTCATTTTCGCCAAAGTAGATTGTTTAATGTTCTTTTTTAAGAACCTAATTACACTGTTAACAACCATAATTTCTGTCCAAACTAAAGTTTGATTGGAATATTTTAAACCATGTCTTTCCTTCCATCTCAATGGCATTCATTAGAGCAATAAAATGATAATTCATTGAACCATTTAACATCTTTCAGATTGTAAATATTGTCAATATGAATGCAATATCGGTGCAATTTGAATATAATGATGTCCACTAGTTCGTTTTAATTATTTATATGACACTATAACCATTCCAATCATAATGATATATCATAACAAACGGTCAATATTATAAGACTCTTTCTTGACCAGGGGTGTTAGATAGAGAAATTCCACCCGGGGGTTTCAAGTGTTTTTCCGAGGGTTTTGCCAAATTTGAAAATTCCGAGGGTGGAATTTCCCTATCTTACACCTTTGGTCATGAAAGAGTGTTTTGTTTTTCTCTCATTTCAACTACCAGAATAAGCTCAAAAACCATGAAAATACATTTTGACTGGCAACCGTTTTAAAAACTTTTTCTTTGGGTTTTTGTATAAAAACAAATGATATAGCGAGATTAAGCTACTCTATGTTTGTAAACACAGTTTGCGCAGAAAAAATAAGCTCAGCCTCTAATGTACATGATTAAAATATCGTTGAATGTTTTAGTTGATCGTGTCGCCTTTTTTTCTCTTTTCGGCATCAGATTGTACCGTATTCGTCATGGTTTCGCCATCGTGACGCCACGCCGTGGCTGTATTGCATGGGTAGATGTGTAATACAAATTCGGCGATCAAAGGTGTATTGCCATGGACAGGCCAGTATTACACACCTAGAAATGAGAAAAATATATATCGAGGGGAAAAAATCAGAGAATACCAAAGCGTCAACAAAACCATAATTCGAACTCAAAATCGATTAAACTAGAGGCAAGATAGGGATAATATTTATTATGGTCCTAAACATCTCGGAATACCTGTCAGTTTTTACCAATGAAGGGATGCTTACCGTCACATATCATGGACTTGTATTATATAATCAAAATGTCTCTTTGACTGAAAAAAACAAATGGGTTTTTGCTCTAATGTCGCACTCACAATAATTAAGTACCACCAAAATACTATGGCAGTTAAAACATGCTTATTTTTTGCTGGTGTGAAACAGTTGAATTAATTAAAACATAATCTTACATAATAACTTGGCGAAAGATGCAGGTTATTACGAGGGTCTCAAAGTAAATCTTTCCTTTGGTCATATTTTGCCTCTAGTTTAATCGATATGAGTTCGGATTATACAGCAGTTTTGTTGACGCTTTGGTATTTTCTGATTTTTTTGGAACAAAGGGTCTTTAGTATTATGATATATATTTGTAGAAGCAATATCATGATGCAACTTTTTTGAGGTTGAAAAATAAGAGATAAGATTCGTTATTCTATGGCTTGCTCTGAATATCGTGATTTTCGTGATATATGTCAACTGCTGAAGAACAAATCCACGGCACAGGGATTCTAGAATTGCAGGTTGATGAAGACTATGGGCAAGTTTTATGGTCGCCATCTTAATATCATCGAGAAATCTTTTGTATCTTTATGTGATATGAAGATGGACGTTTTTGAGTTTGCTTGTTAGTGTGTTGACTTGTGATGACAATGATGACTCGGTTCCCATTTTGAGCATTGACTCCCGTACAGCAGGTGCTTACCTCGATATTTAGTTCAACAAAGGAACGAATTTGGTTTAAAAGAACAATAGCCTACACCTTGGTTTTCTTTTATACACAACCAAGAAATTGGGTTTAACGCCCTCTACCCTGGGTTGTATTAGGAAGAAATCCCAGTTTCCTACTTGCGTGACGATTTCGATTATCTTATCGTTAACTTTCACAGTTGATTTGTTCTTCTAGGGCTTGATCGAAATATCAAAATTCTAAATAGTTGTACCTTGATGAATATTCATCGAATAATATCATTTGCATGCTGTATATATTACTTTGTTATACACAGTCCTTAAATATGTGCCGAACATTCATATCTTGTTATGTAAGGCGGTTGACTCTGCTGTTTTATATTAAGGAGGTGTGCCGCAATATCGATTACCATATTAATATTTCATGATTAGTGACACTGTTCGTCATATTGTCACGTAACTTGTTATTACTTTGAAATAAACCGTATACGTTCATTGTTATATCGTACCCAAGAAAGGGATAATACAGCTATATGGTGCTGTGTCATTATGATTTGGATGCTGTATTGATCACTAAACTATAATGATGAAATCAAACGCAAGTATATTCTTTGAGTTCCTATATCATACATTTGTCCATCACACTACGATAAAATCATTTCGGAAAAAATTCCAGTCAAACAAGTTTAATTTAATCCGGCCATGGTGTTTAGTGGCTGAATGGACGACCGTTATTGTTTAGAATTTCAATCTACTTCTTCTCCTATTTCTTTATATATATGTATATGTATATGTGACGCTCCTGGAAACAAAACATTGCGACCCTTGTGGCGCGTCATATACTTAATAAATGGATTTAGATAATTGCTGCGATCCTTTCTTTGACCATTGTTCACATCGAGTGGGTAGATGGAAAGCAGTCGCAATTAAGCTTGATAATAAACGGATCATCAAAGGGCATGACTGAGGTGAATAGTGTACCTTCCATAACGGTATTCGTTAACCACATGGTTTCCAGATTAATCAGACAGATCATGGCTCGCGTGTTTGTGTGTTGATTCGCTCATTACTGAAGCTAATTATTGTCAGTGTAGATGTCCTCATTGAAATTTCTATGAATGTTGAAATACGAAATAGACAGGAACTCCGTTGAAACTATTTATGTAGTTCATATCATAATACACAAGGAATAGGCTGGTCAAATTGTACAAAATAGATCATATCTTCAATCTGATTAAAATCATATCTTGATCTTCGCGCCGTTACGTAAACTTCTCTCTGCTGCGTTAAGATTTGAGATAATCCCATAGAGGGTCATGTCCCGATGACCTTTCGCATTAGCCAATCAAATAGCTACTGGCAGAATCTTGACAGTGAAATTTTGAGGCGACAAAGCTTGCATAAACACATTTTTTCCGTTTAGTCATTTCGTCACCAAAAAGTTCGTGCGGAATAATGTGATTAAATGGTTTGCTGCAAGATGACAGGTCGTTGGAAAATTATTTTAGTGTTAAATAAAGAGGCGACAAAGGTCATCTGGACGTGACCTCTTACGGGATGTTGTCAGATCCTTGTAAAACGGAGTGAGAACAAGAATCTGTATTTTAATCAGATTGATCATATCTTATAAATCGATGCAACTAGAATCAGCTCCTATCAATTCAGGCTTACAAAGAATCAAAATATCTTTTTATGAATAAACATGGTTTGTTAGTCTTAATAAAAAAGACAGTTATGTCCGAATATTGTTGTTTTTAACTAACAGTAATTTTAACGGTCCTCCTTTTTTTCCAAAGTAGATTGTTTAATGTTCTTTTTTTTAAGAACCCAATAACACTGTAAACAACCATAATTTCTTTCCAAACTGAGGTTCGATTGGAATAATTCAAACCAGTCGTTTCTCTCAATGATATTCATTAGAGCAATAAAATGGTCATACATTTAACCATTAACCTCTTTCAGATTGAAAACATTATCAATATGAATGTAATGTCGGTGCAATGTGAATATAATGATGTCCACGGGTTCGTTTTAATTATTTATATGACTCTATAACCATTCCAATCATAATGATATATCATAACAAACGGTCAATATTATAAGACTCTTTCTTGACCAGGGGTGTAAGATAGAGAGATTCCACCCGAGGGTTTCAAGTGTTTTTCCGAGATTTTTTCCAAATTTGAAAATTTCGAGGGTGGAATTTCCCTATCTTACACCTTTGGTCATGAAGGAATGTTTTGTTTGTCTCTTATTTCAACTACCTGAATAAGCTCAAAAACCATGAAAATACATTTTGACTGGCAACCGTTTTAAAAATATCAACTTTTTCTTTACGCTTTTGAATGAAAACAAATGATATAACGAGATTAAGCTACCCTGTGTTTGCAAACACGTTTTGCGCAGAAAAAAATAAGCTCAGCCTCTAATGTACACGTTTAAGATATCATGGAAGGTTTTAATTTCATCGTGTCGCATTTTTTCTTTTTTTTTTTGCATCATATCGTACCGTATTCGTCATTGTTGCGCTATCGTGACGCCACACCGTAGCTGTATTGCATGGGTAGATGTGTAATACAAATTCGGCGATCAAAGGTGTATTACCATGGACAGGCCAGTATTACACACCTAGAAATGAGAAAAATATATATCGAGGGGAAAAAATCAGAGAATACCAAAGCGTCAACAAAACCATAATTCGAACTCAAAATCGATTAAACTAGAGGCAAGATAGGGATAATATTTATTATGGTCCTATACACCACGGATTACCTGTCAGGTTTTACCAATGAAGGGATGCTTACCGTCATCAAAATGTCTCTTTGACTGAAAAAAAAACAAATGGGTTTTTGCTCTAAAATCGCACTCACAATAATAAAGTATCACCAAAATATAATGGCAGTTCAAACATGCTTATTTGTTGCTGGTGTGAAACAGTTAAATTAATTAAAACATATCTTACATAATAACTTGGCGAAAGATGCAGGTTTTTACGAGAGCCTCCAAGTAAATCTTTCCTTTGGCCATATTTTGCCTCTAGTTTAATCGATATGAGTTCGGATTATACAGCAGTTTTGTTGACGCTTTGGTATTTTCTGATTTTTTTTGGAACAAAGGGTCTTTAGTATTATGATATATATTTGTAGAAGCAGTATCATGATGCAACTTTTTTGAGGTTGAAAAATAAAAGATAAGATTCGTTATTCTATGGCTTGCTCTGAATATCGCGATTTTCGTGATAAATGTCAACTGCTGACGAACAAACTTACGGCACAGGGATTCGAGAATTGCAGGTTGATGAAGACTATGGACAAGTTTTATGGTCGCCATCTTAATATCATCGAGAAATCTTTTGTATCTTTGTGTGATATGAAGATGGACGTTTTTGAGTTTGCTTGTTAGTGTGTTTACTTGTTGTGATGACAATGATGACTCGGTTCTCATTTTGAGAATTGATGCTTACTTAGATGTGACCAAGATTTACATGGTGGGTGTCGTCGATGAAGCAGAAGACGCTTACTTTTCCGGACGCCTGGTCTTATTCTCTTGTGCTTTTACGAGAGTCTCCATGTCAATTTTTCCTTTGTTCCTATTTTGCCCCTAGTTTAGTCTATTTTGAGTTCGGATTATGGTTTTGTTGACGCTTTCTTATAACGGAGTTGTTGTTGATACACCTGTAGTTTAGATTAGGCATGTAATTGGTTCGTTTTCAAGATATAGTTTAAGATCAGGAAAGGGATATCTTTTGATTTGACGTCAAACAATTTTAGAGAGTACGGAAGCGTCAACAAAACCATAATCCGAACTGAAAATCTATTAAATTAGGGGCAAAATGCGAAAAAAAGAAAGATCCCATGGAGACCCTTGTAGAAGTAAAATAGAGTGAGACTAGGTGCTCCAGAAGAGTAATCGTATTCTGCTTCAACGACGACCCCTGCCATGTAATTTTTGGAAGAAGTAAAAAAGAATGTGATAACAGGTGCTCCATAAGAGTGATCGTCCTCTACTTCAACAACGACACCCGCCATGTAACTTTTGGTAGAGGTAAAAGAGAGTGAAACCAGGTGCTCCAGAAGAGTAAGGCTACATTTACTGTAGAATCGGAGGTGAACTATTTCTTCTTTTTATGAACATGCAAGTACCACGACAATACCACCTAAACCTTGGGTTTCTTTTATACACAACTACGAAATTGAGTTTAACCCCCTTTACCCTGGGTTGTATTCGGAAGAAAACCCAGTTTACTACTTGCGTGACGATTTCGATTTTCTTATCGTTAACTTTCACAGTTGATTTGTTCTTCTGGGGTTTGTTCTAAATATCAAAATTTCAACCAATTGTACCTTGATGAATATTCATCGAATAATATCATTTGCATGCTGTATATATTACTCTATTATACAGAGTCATTAAATATGTGCCGAACATTCATATCTTGTTATGTAAGGCGGTTGACTCTGCTGTTTTATATTTAGGAGGTGTGCCGCAATATCGATTACCACATTAATATTTTATGATTAGTGACACTGTTCATCATATTGTCACGTAATTCGTTATTACTTTGAAATAAACCGTATACGTTTACTGGTATATCGTATCCACGAAAGGGATAAAACAGCTATATGGTGCTGTGTCATTATGATTTGGATGCTGTATTGATCACTAGATTATAATGATGAAATCAAAAGCAAATATATGTCCACCACACTACGATAAAATTATTTCGGAAAAGATTCCAGTCAAACAAGTTTAATTTAATCCGGACATTGTTTTTAGTGGCTGAATGGACAACCGTTATTATTTAGAATTCCAATCTACTTGTTCTCTGATGTCTTTAAGCTTGATATAAAGTTCTTGTCTTGAAATGATAAAAACCTAATAATTTGTGTCTTATATCATACCAGTAAAATGTTTAAATCCTTATCAAATGTTTGATAGACTGTGGTTTGTTTTTAAACGACCACTCTCGTGAATTTTTATTTTCGGTCCAAATATGAAGCATTTCAAAATTAGTCCTCGTGGAACCTAAAAGTTGTCCAAACTTCAATACAAGACAACGGTTTTATCAGTATTCATTAAACCACAAATTATCATTTCGGCTAAGCATTATAAGGGAATCAAATCTGAATAATTGTTACTTATTTCCTATGTTCATGTAGCATTGTTTGCTGAATTATCAGTTTTAAATGCTTCTCCTCTGGTTATATATGTGACCCTCCTGGAAACAAAACACTGCGACCCTTGTGGCGCGTCGTACACTTAATTAATGGATTTAGATAATTGCTGCGATCCCTTCTTTGACCATTGTTCACATCGAGTGGGTAGATGGAAAGCAGTCGTAATTAAGCTTTATAATTAACGGATCATCAAAGGGCATGACTGAGGTGAATAGTGTACCTTCCATAACGGTATAGGTAAACCACATGGTTTCCAGATTAATCAGACAGATCATGGCTCGCGTGTTTGTGTGTTGATTCGCTCATTACTGAAGCTAATCATTGTCAGTGTAGATGTCCTCATTGAAATTTCTATGAATGTTGAAATACGAAATAGACAGGAACTCCGTTAAAACTATTTATGAAGTTTGAATTGGATCGTATCATAATACACGAGCAATGGGCACGGCAAATTGTACAAAATAGATCATATCTTATAAATCGATGCAACTAGAATCAGCTCCTATCAATTCAGGCTTAAAAATAGTCAAAATATCTTATATGAATAGACATGGTTTGTTAGTCTTAATAAAAAAGACAGTTATGTCCGAATATTTTTGTTTTTAACTAACAGTAATTTTAACGATCCTCCTTTTCGCCAAAGTGGATTGTTTAATGTTCTTTTTTAAGAACCCAATTACACTGTAAACAACCATAACTTCTTTCCAAACTGAGGTTCGATTGGAATAATTCAAACCAGTCGTTTCTCTCAATGATATTCAGTAGAGCAATAAAATGGTAATACATTGAACCATTTAACCTCTTTCAGATTGTAAACATTGTCAATATGAATGTAATGTCGGTGCAATGTGAATATAATGATGTCCATTAGTTCGTTTTAATTATTTATATGACTCTATAACCATTCCAATCATAATGATATATCATAACAAACGGTCAATATTATAAGACTCTTTCTTGACCAGGGGTGTTAGATAGAGAAATTCCACCCGAGGGTTTCAAGTGTTTTTCCGAGGGTTTTGCCAAATTTGAAAATTCCGAGGGTGGAATTTCCCTGTCTTACACCTTTGGTCATGAAAGAGTGTTTTGTTTTTCTCTCATTTCAACTACCTGAATAAGCTAAAAACCATGAAAATACATTTTGACTGGCAACCGTTTTAAAAATATCAACTTTTTCTTTGTGTTTTTGAATAAAAACAAATGATATAGCGAAATTAAGCTACTCTTTGTTTGCAAACACAGTTTGCGCAAAAAAAATAAGCTCAGCCTCTAATGTACACGATTAAAATATCGTGGAATGTTTTAATTTCATCGTGTCGCCTTTTTTCTCTTTCAGATTGTACCGTATTCGTCATTGTTGCGCCATCGTGACGCCACGCCGTGGCTGTATTGCATGGGTAGATGTGTAATACAAATTCGGCGATCAAAGGTGTATTGCCATGGACAGGCCAGTATTACACACCTAGAAATGAGAAAAATATATATCGAGGGCAAAAAAATCAGAGAATACCAAAGCGTCAAGAAAACCATAATTCAAACTCAAAATCGATTAAACTAGAGGCAAGATAGGGATAATATTTATTAAGGTCCTATACACCACGGATTACTTGTCAGTTTTTACCAATGAAGGGATGCTTACCATCACATATGATAGACTTGTATTATATAATCAAAATGTCTCTTTGACTGAAAAGACAAATGGGTTTTTGCTCTCATGTCGCACTCACAATAATAAAGTACCGCCAAAATATCATGGCAGTTCAAACATGCTTATTTTTTGCTCGCTTTATACCCGGTGCCAATACTTTTTTCAACAGTTCGTATTTACTCATCACCGCAATGCAGTCCGTAAGCGGTCTCCTTTTGCAGTAGAATTTTAACTAGAAATAAAGGGCAAATATTCATGAAACCATTTTCGTGATAGGCAGGGATATTGTGATCAAGCCTAATTCCTTATGCTTATACCTTACTTCACGAAGCAATCTGATTAAAAAACAAATCCATATTCTCAGTCATGTTATATAAAGTGTCTGAAATGAACCCAATTCTAATCTGAATATAACTTATTTACTAGGTTGTGATGTTCAGTTTAAAGATGACGTAACACACACACACCTTCACCCTCATGTACGGTATGCCGAAAACAGTTTTAAACTAGGGTAAAGCTATGGTATATAAACAGGAGTATTTTGAGTCTTATTGGTGTATATTGAAACTCGATAAGTTATTGATGAGAATCGTGGTTGTCGTCAACGCAGCTTAATATTTACATGGCGGGTGTCGTCGCTGAAGCAGAGGACGCTTATTCGTCCGAAATACCTGGTCTTATTGTCTTGTACTTTTACGAGAGTCTCCATGTCAATCTTTCCTTTGTTCCTATTTTGCCCCTGGTTGAATCGATTTTAAGTTCGGATTTTGGTTTTGTTGACGCTTTGGTATTCTCTGATTTTTGTTTGTTTGTTTGTCAGCAGTCGACATATATCACGAAAATCGAGATATTCAGAGCAAGCCCTAGAGTAACGAATCAATTGCGACATGTAAACACCATAGGTTGGAGAAACAGGGATGTTGCTATCAAGAAATGGAAAATTTACGATCGGGAAATAAATTGAAATCGTCACGTATAGCTTAGTAGTAAACTATCATGTTGATCATAGTTTAAATAGAATTTGAGGTAAGCAGATTAGTAGAAATGCGATGTAAAATCGCTTAATACTTTTTAACCCTGTATAGTTGTTTCTCCACAGAACTACCCTAGAAATCGAGAGAAAACTAGCTATAATTATAATAACTCTCATTTATTTCGGAAATATTTTCGTTGGAGCGATCTGAATACATTGATCATTACTTTTGTTCTGGCTACTGTGTACAGTTAGACTTAATGTTGTTGAGGCGTGTATACAGCCTGTTATTTACACAGAGAACTGTATTGTTTGGTTAATTAGGCGAAGTTTCTGTAAGTCATCTGTTTTCAAACATTTTCCATTTAAAAGGAAGCCAACTTATAATGTAAAGCGATAGTAACGTAGCTAGTTTCGCCTTCTTATACTTATTAACAGAAACCAACAAACCCATTGTTTTCAACTTTCTCTCATTTTGTATTTAAATGACGGCGTTGAAATTATAACATATACACAAGAAACATGAATAGTGATAAATAAATTAAACAGCAATATACGACATTGACAGTAACAACCATCGCTTACATACATATTTAATTACAATATGGGCAGTAATACCAGAGAAGGAGAGGTAAAAAGAGAGGGAGGGAAAGAGAGAGAGGGAGAGATAGGTGGATGGGATGGGGTTGTTAGGTTTTCCTGGTAACAGGAGATACTGTTTTGGCAAACTTGAATTGTTGTTTCACCACTTATAATAAACGAGATGGTATGGAGTTGAATAACGGGTTGGTAAGGAATCCAAAGCGTTTCGTAAGTCATACAATATGAAAGACAGTCAAGGTTGTGCATAAACAAAACCTTGAAGGACAGAGCAAAAATATCCGTTGAAGATAGGTATCCTTTATACAGAGGTCAATTATTAGATAAATTGCATCTAATGGGTCTGATGAACATATCATTCATATTAAAGTGTCCTTTACATATTAACAGGTTTAACTCTTCATACAAATAAATATAGAAATAGTTTTTACTTTGAATAATCCGTACAGCACAACACAATTTATTTTTTGTTTCTACTAATTTCCCTGTCGTTAGTTGAGGTAATAAATAATTGGATGACCGGATGAGGGGTTCTCACCGGCAACGCATTTTATTCCATGTTGCCTTGAATGCCACTTTCATTTCTGGTATTCGAAAAGAATAAATGATAGGATTACATGCAGAATTCAGACATGATAAAGCAGTTAATGGTAAGGCGATTTGCGGAGAAACAACTTCCCCAGTTATACCAGTTACAAGAGTCAAGAGGTTGATCGGGGTAGACAGTAGGATGAAGACACCTACTATTATACACAGAGTAATGCTTGCCTTGGTTTCCTTATCAATACCATTCTGGACTGGATTGGTAGCGACTGGATTGACGCGTTTGGAATATTTACGCTTACATAGAAATCGAATGATTATGGCTATGCATGAAATGATGAAAACCTCCACACATATGGAGATAAATGCAAAATACAACAATATTGTTCGCATATTCCCTTCAAATGCATTAACAAAATAACAAGTTGAAATGTCATGAGGTGTAGAAAATACAACCGATGGTATTACTACTATTAGCAAACTGATCAGAAAAGTAGCCAAAACAATTTTTAGAATTAGAGCATAGTTCATTGTGACTGATTTCCATGTCAAAATATGGAAGAGTAGCACACGATCTAGACAAATGACAGCGACTTGGGTGAAAGAACTTAAGTACATGGTGCTGATGAAACAGATCCGTATCCAGCAGTCCCAATAGTTAAATGTTCCTGTTGATACAAATAAGAAGAGAGAGATTCCTACTCCACAATCCGTCAGACTGAGACTCAGGATATGCATGCTGATGAAGTTCGTTCGTTCTACTCTTGTAAAGAATAATACGAGTACCGATGGAACATTTAAAGAAATAATGATGAAAGAAAATCCATTGATAAGATATCCAATATAAAGAGGTAAATCTGGCTGGTGATCGCTCCCGTAATGATCACTTACGCCTGTCCTGTTCGTTGTGTTGAAGAGTAACATCATTGATTTGTTTTCTGCAAAAGAAAATAAAACCGGTTTGCCTTGTTGATCACTAAAATGTTATCAATCAAATTGAACGGAGTAATATCAAGTCTCATCGTTTCAAATTAAATGTTGATTTGAAGTTCATTAGGAAATGCTGCTACATTAGGATATATGTCAAAATTATTTATTTTACAACCATAATCAAACAAGTTATCCAACTTATATTAATCACGTCCGGTCGGGTTACTCGGGTCATTAGAAAATGAACGTCATATCTAGTTTCCTTAGCACAGCATTATATACATAATTAGATATATATAGTGTTTGTTTTGCTTAGTTATTTTAAATCGCATTTCACCAATGAACAATGTTATGTTTTAATGATTATTAATGTACTTAGAAAAAATTAGACATACATACAAATAAATGAAACTTTGTTGTTATAAGGATATACATGTACATGTTTTTTTTAAAAGTACTGCATACATGTTATATAATACAAATGATTAAACCACTATCAGATTGAATACCGCGCTATCCACCTGTTACTTTTGAATATTTGACTTACAACAATCTTTGAATAAGAGCAAATGTTATTGCAATATATATGCACAGTAAAGCAGATCTTAAGTATGCGTGCATAAATAGCTAGAAATTATAGAGTGAGGGTGGCTAATTTTATGCTTATAAAGTGTTACATTCAAAGAAGGCGTACCCAATTTTAGCAGTCTCCCCTCCAACTCATCGTGGTTAAAACGAACGTTCTATCTACTGAACTTTCGAATAAGTCTCGCTCCCCCGACCATAAATAGATCTGCCTCAGATGCGACAAAAACAAAAAAATATTATATAAAATAGTATCTTACGGATACTTTTTTTTCTACCCACAAAGTTTAGCTTGGATTAGTGTGGTTGTTTGTACATCTTATTATCAGCCGAGGTCATTTATGGATGGCCTCCCGGTGTATACTGAGCGGGTATATGTTGAGTGCATGTGAATTTGGTAGGCTGATGGATGTATGTGTTAGCCTTCTTGCGACAGTCTAGCGTTTGTGTCGTCTTAACGTGCTACTACATTGAAATGTACCGCCAAAATCCACCAGAAAAAACATCCCAACCAGTCACAGTACAAAGTACACTGAGAACAGTTGAACAAGTCGTTTGACTTTGTGAAGCCATTCATCCTAAATAAACACATGCAAAGCCCAACCACCCACTTTTCATTTACTATAGGAAAATCACTTCACAAAAAGTGTCCCCTCCCCCCAACACACACACGCACACGCACGCACGCAAGAAAAGAATATGAAACCGGAAGGCTTAATATTTTGAATGCATGACGTTTGGACATTTAATTTTCTAACGTTCATTTCAGTAACTTGTACATATCTGAGGAAATTGTCTTTCTGTAGTCATGTTGTTTTGCAATGTGTACCTGTATAACTATTATACACGTGTACTGTAGGGTTTGAATGGTGTAAAATATGTTCCCGTGTGGATACATTTCCAGAGATTTAATGACAGCGAAATCAGCGATAATTTCCACACCGCGAAAAATTCCACTTCTACAGTAAGTTACCCCGTTTCAAAATTGTATTTCTTTTCCTAATAAAGTAACTGCCGTGATGAATTCCAGAAACATTTTTATGAGTAATTTAGGACAAGAAATTGGTAAAAATTGAGGCAACAAAGAAATTGTTTTATAATTAGACATTTGTATTTGTCTACGCAACCCGAAAAAATACTGATTACCATTTGACTAATCAGGTGACCTACCTTGCACTATTATTACGTTATTATCTCAATATTTTTCTATTTGTCTATGTTCTATGTATATTTTTTAACATCTTGTTTTAATTTTTTGCTTCAATTCCTGGTCTTCACTTCCAGTTCCTGTATATATATATATTATCATATTTCTAGAACTTTAGGTTGTATATTTGTCTCTCAGAGATTTCGTTTCCCGTCATGTTTATTTAGTTAAATTGAAGATATAGATGATATCTAACAGTGTCTTTAGTAATACCAAATATATTTCACGAGTGGGGCTAATACTTTTATATTTTTCACGAGAGCACAGCAACGCGAGTGAGATATATTAGGTATTACTTAAGACATTGTTTAATATTCGGTTTATTACATTTTATAGCAAAACAAAGAGTGGCTGCTCGGAATCATGAAGTTGATTCCTAGTTCCTATTTCCTAGTTCCGTTTAACAAAATCGGAACTGGGAACCAGACCTTAGTTCCGTTTAACAAAAATGGAACTAGGAAATAGACCCTAGTTCCGTTTAACATAGTTCCATTTAACATAATGGAACTAGGAACCAGACTCTAGTTCCGTTTAACAAAAATGGAACTAGGAAATAGACCCTAGTTCCGTTTAACATAGTTCCGTTTAACATAATGGAACTAGGAACCAGACTCTAGTTCCGTTTAACAAAATGCAACTAGGAACCAGACCCTAGTTCCGTTTAACAAAATGGAACTAGGAACCAGACCCTAGTTCCGTTTAACAAAATGGAACTAGGAACCAGACCCTAGTTCCGTTTAACAAAAATGGAACTAGGAAATAGACCCTAGTTCCGTTTAACATAGTTCCGTTTAACATAATGGAACTAGGAACCAGACTCTAGTTCCGTTTAACATAATGGAACTAGGAACCAGACTCTAGTTCCGTTTAACAAAATGGAACTAGGAACCAGACCCTAGTTCCGTTTAACAAAAACGGAACTAGGAACCAAATCCTAGTTCCGTTTAACAAAACGGAACTGGGAACCAGACCCTAGTTCCGTTTAACATAAACGGAACTGAGAACCAGACTCTAGTTCCGTTTAACAAAATGGAACTAGGAACCAGAACCAGACCCTAGTTCCGTTTAACAAAATGCAACTAGGAACCAGACCCTAGTTCCGTTTAACAAAAACGGAACTAGGAACCAAATCCTAGTTCCGTTTAACAAAACGGAACTGGGAACCAGACCCTAGTTCCGTTTAACATAAACGGAACTGGGAACCAGACCCTAGTTCCGTTTAACACAAACGGAACTGGGAACTAGACACTATTTCTGTTTAACAAAAACGGAACTGGGAACCAGACCCTAGTTCCGTTTAACAAAAACGGAACTGGGAACCAGACCATACTTCCGTTTAACAAAAACAGAACTAGGAACCAGACCTTAGTTCCGTTTAACAAACATGGAACTGGGAACCAGACCATAGTTCCGTTTAACAAAAACAGAACTAGGAACCAGACCCTAGTTCCGTTTAACATAAACGGAACTTGGAACTAGACACTAGTTCCGTTTAACATAGTTCCGTTTAACATAATGGAATTAGGAACCAGACTCTAGTTCCGTTTAACAAAATGGAACTAGGAACCAGACCCTAGTTCCGTTTAACAAAATGGAACTAGGAACCAGACCCTAGTTCCGTTTAACAAAATGGAACTAGGAACCAGACCCTAGTTCCGTTTAACAAAATGGAACTAGGAACCAAACCCTAGTTCCGTTTAACAAAATGGAACTAGGAACCAGACCCTAGTTCCGTTTAACAAAAATGGAACTAGGAAATAGACCCTAGTTCCGTTTAACATAGTTCCGTTTAACATAATGGAACTAGGAACCAGACTCTAGTTCCGTTTAACAAAATGGAACTAGGAACCAGACCCTAGTTCCGTTTAACAAAAATGGAACTAGGAACCAGACCCTAGTTCCGTTTAGCATAAACGGAACTGGGGACTAGAGACTAGTTCCGTTTAACATAGTTCCGTTTAACATAATGGAACTAGGAACCAGACTCTAGTTCCGTTTAACAAAATGGAACTAGGAACCAGACCCTAGTTCCGTTTAACAAAAACGGAACTGGGAACCAAATCCTAGTTCCGTTTAACAAAAACGGAACTGGGAACCAGACCCTAGTTCCGTTTAACATAAACGGAACTGGGAACTAGACACTAGTTCCGTTTAACAAAAACGGAACTGGGAACCAGACCCTAGTTCCGTTTAACATAAACGGAACTGGGAACTAGACACTATTTCTGTTTAACATAGTTCCGTTTAACATAATGGAATTAGGAACCAGACTCTAGTTCCGTTTAACAAAATGGAACTAGGAACCAGACCCTAGTTCCGTTTAACAAAATGGAACTAGGAACCAGACCCTAGTTCCGTTTAACAAAATGGAACTAGGAACCAGACCCTAGTTCCGTTTAACAAAATGGAACTAGGAACCAAACCCTAGTTCCGTTTAACAAAATGGAACTAGGAACCAGACCCTAGTTCCGTTTAACAAAAATGGAACTAGGAAATAGACCCTAGTTCCGTTGAACATAGTTCCGTTTAACATAATGGAACTAGGAACCAGACTCTAGTTCCGTTTAACAAAATGGAACTAGGAACCAGACCCTAGTTCCGTTTAACAAAAATGGAATAGGAACCAGACCCTAGTTCCGTTTAGCATAAAAACGGAACTGGGAACCAAATCCTAGTTCCGTTTAACAAAAACGGAACTGTGAACCAGACCCTAGTTCCGTTTAACATAAACGGAACTGGGAACTAGACACTAGTTCCGTTTAACAAAAACGGAACTGGGAACCAGACCCTAGTTCCGTTTAACATAAACGGAACTGGGAACTAGACACTATTTCTGTTTAACAAAAACGGAACTGGGAACCAGACCCTAGTTCCGTTTAACAAAAACGGAACTGGGAACCAGACCATAGTTCCGTTTAACAAAAACAGAACTAGGAACCAGACCTTAGTTCCGTTTAACAAACATGGAACTGGGAACCAGACCATAGTTCCGTTTAACAAAAACGGAACTGGGAACCAGACCATAGTTCCGTTTAACAAAAACAGATCTAGGAACCAGACCTTAGTTCCGTTTAACAAACATGGAACTGGGAACTAGACACTAGTTCCGTTTAACAAAAACGGAACTGGGAACCAGGCCCTAGTTCCGTTTAACATAAACGGAACTGGGAACTAGACACTATTTCTGTTAACAAAAACGGAACTGGTAACCATACCCTAGTTCCGTTTAACAAAAACAGAACTAGGAACCAGACCCTAGTTCCGTTTAACAAAAACGGAACTAGGAACCAGACCCTAGTTCCGTTAAACAAAAGCGGAACTGGGAACCAGACCCTAGTTCCGTTTAACATAAACGGAACTTGGAACTAGACACTAGTTCCGTTTAACAAAAACGGAACTTGGAACTAGACCCTAGTTCCGTTTAACATAAATGGAACTAGACACTAGTTCCGTTTAACATAAACGGAACTAGGAACCATACCCTAGTTCCGTTAAACGAAAACGTATCCGATATGTTTTTTCCTATCAATCTAGCAAAACTCATGTACGATGATCATCTTTATGTGTAAATCTAACGTGTGAATCGAACCCAGAGCCTTCCAAAGCAACCAATGAGACTATTACAATCTCCATAAAGGAATTTCTGTTGTACCGATCTGATATCCAAACTACAGTTACGTTTAACGTTATACGGAACTGGGAACCAGACCCGAGTTCCGTTTAACATAAACATGTACAGTTTGTTTTAAGCACAATGATAGTTTTTAAACATGAATCAAACAACACAGGAATCGAACCAAGAGCCTCTCAGACAAACAATAATACTAAAACAGCATTCTTAAATGAAGTTCTGTTATACGGAACTCGCATCCAAACTCCAGTTACGTTTAGCCTTAAACGGAACTGGAAATCAGACCCGAGTTACGTTTTACATAAACGTATACGGTTGGCTTCCCCTGTCGATCTAGCAAAACATATAAGTACGATGATTATATATATACCTTAACCAAACACAGTAATCGAATCGAAAGCTTTGCAGATAAACAGGAAAACTTATACAGCCGTCTAAAATTAATAACGGTAATACGGAACTGACATCCAAACGCATTCTTAAATCAATTTCTGTTATACGGAACTCACATCGAAACTCCTGTTACGTTTAACCTTAAACGGAACTGCAACAAACAAGACTATGACAATCTCCATAAAGGAATTTCTGTTGTACCGATCTGATATCCGAACTCCAGTTACGTTTAACCTTAAACGGAACTGGGAACCAGACCCGAGTTCCGTTTAAAATAAACATGTATGGTTTGCTTCCCCTGTCGATCTAGCAAAACATATAAGTATGATGATTATACTGTATATATACCTAAACCAAACACAGTAATTGAATACAGTCTTCTAAAATTAATTTTGGTAATACGGAACTGACATCCAAACTCCAGTTACGTTTTACTTTTTAACGGAACTGGGAACCAGACACGAGTTCCGTTTAACATAAATGTATACGGTTTCTTTCTTAAATTAATCTAGCAAAACATATACGTGCGATGATCATATATATACCTAAACCAAACACAGGAATCGAACCGAGAGCCTTTCAGAAGGTGTCTTTCAGTCTTTCAAACGAATAACTAGATGTTTACATCCTTTGACGTTCCCCCTGGGGGAGGGCGTGAAGTTGACTATAGCTTATGTAGGAAAGTGACAATTTTTGGTATATTGGATATAATTCATACTTTATTTGAATTCTATCCTGGATATGTCAGTTCGGTATCGGAAAAAGTTTGGCATGTATTGCATGGCCCGTACATGTCCGGATTTGCATCTTTACTGGCATCCACCATTGCCCATTTGATAGCGTGGCCAATCCGCCTCTCATGTCAGCCTATTCGGCATTGTCTGCTGGGGTAACTCCAGCCCCGCGATACTTAAGAGTTTCTCTTCCTGAACTAAGATTTTTGCTTCGTGGACAGTCACGATTGGTCTCCGAATCTACGAGTACTGGCTACTAAGCTAACACTCGCAGCAAGTTGCTTGACGAAAGGAAACTATTCATCAGTTCTTAACTCAATATATGGCTACCTGTTTGTGTGGAAGAATGTTTATTCCTTTGACTTCAAAGATGGTTGAATGAACTTTGTTGCATATAAGAGGAAAGTCCCCGATACATATTTCGATGTATGTAGGGAAAAATAAGCTACATTGTACCTTAATCTATGGTCTGGTTCCCAGGTCTCTTTAATGAACAACTGAAGTTTGCATGACAGTTCTGTCAAAAGCATTCTTGAAAAAGTCCTGGGTTGTCTTATTTATTTGTCTTAAAATATTATGGGTTCGATTTCTGTACTGCATTGCGGTATATAGCTATGCTCATTGGGCTTTGGTTTTGCAACTTGGATAGGGATAACTAAAGAATGTGTTCATCATAAACGGAACTAGAGTCGGGTTCCAAGTTCCCTTTAAGATTAACGTAACTGCAGTTTGGATGTCAGTTCCGTTTCAAAGAAAGTCATTTAAAGAGGCTATGTACAGTGTGTGAATGGTTGTATGTTCGATTCCTACGCTTTATTGGAATTTACATATGATGGCCATACTTTAATTCGTTTTGGGAGTTAGACAGTGAAAAGTAACCGTATACGCTTAGCTTAAACTGGACTGGAGTTTGTTTCCTAGTTCTGTTTCACGAAAAAATAACTGGAGTTTGGATGTCAGTTCCGTCTGATGAAAGCTGTAATTGTGTCTGAAAGGCTATGGTTTAAATATGATCATCGCACTTAAATGTCTTGCTATAATTACAGGGGGAAATCAACCGTGTACGTTTAGCTTAAACGGAACTGGGGTCTGATTCCTAGGCCTGTTTACAGTAAAACAAAACGGGAGTTTGGATGTCAGATCCGTATAACGTAAATTATTTTATGAAGACCGCAACAGTCGTATTGTTTGTTTAAAAGACTCTGGGTTCGATTCCTATATTAGATTTAGATATAAAGATGATCATCGTACGTATATGTTGTGCTAGATTGATAGGAAAAACAAACCGTTTACCTTATGTTAAACGGATCGCGTGTCTGGTTCCCAGTTCCGTTTAAGGTTAAACGTAACTGGAGTTTCGATGTGAGTTCCGTATTACAGAACTTAATTTAAGAATGCTGTTTTAGTATTATTGTTTGTTTGAGAGAATCTTGGTTCGATTCCTGTGTTGTTTGATTCATATATAAAAACTATCATTGTGCTTAAAACAAACCGTACATGTTTATGTTAAACGGAACTCGGGTCTGGTTCCCAGTTCCGTTTAAGGTTAAACGTAATTGGAGTTTGGATATCAGATCGGTACAACAGAAATTCCTTTATGGAGATTGTAATAGTCTCATTGGTTGCTTTGGAAGGCTCTGGGTTCAATTCACACGTTAGATTTACACATAACGATGATCGTCGTACATGAGGTTTGCTAGATTGATAGGAAAAACATATCGTATACGTTTTCGTTTAAAGGAACTTGGGTCTGGTTCCCAGTTCCGTTTAAGGTAAAACGTAGCTGGGGTTGGGATGTGAGTTCCGTATAACAGAACTTCATTTAAGAATGCTGTTTTAGTCTTATTGTTTGTTTGTAAAGATCTTGGTTTGATTCCTCTGTTTGGTTTATGTAAATATATGATCATTGCACGTATATGTTTTGCTAGATTAACTTAGAAAACAAACAGTATACGTTAATGTAAAACGGAGCTATCTAGTACCAAGATCCATGTTTGTTAAACGGAAATAGAGTTTGGTTCCCAGTTCCGTTTATGTTAAACGGAACGAGTGTCTGGTTCTCAGTTCCGTTTATGTTAAACGGAACTAGGGTTTAGTTCCCAGTTCCGTTTATGTTAAACGGAACTAGGGTCTAGTTCCCAGTTCCGTTTATGTTAAACGGAACTAGGGTCTGGTTCCCAGCTCCGTTTATGTTAAACGGAACTAGGGTATGGTTCCTAGTTCCGTTTATGTTAAACGGAACTAGGGTCTGGTTCCCAGTTCCGTTTTTGTTAAACGGTACTAGGAACTAGGAACCAATTCCATGCTCCCTGGCTCTTGATTTTCCCAAATGTCGCTTGAAAGCAACGTTCTCACTAGTGAAAATATCACTTTTACAGAATGAATAATTTTCAATATTTCACTGGTAAATATGTAATAAATTGCTTTTCTTTCCTATCCTACGGTGAACGATTGGAAGTCGTCCTTATATCACATTGGCTGTTTAAAGGGCGTAAAACAGACCAAAACCAAAATCAAATTGAAGGATATTAAGTCAAACAGAAAGAGTTAATTATAAGTATCAGCTTGCCAAGGATTCTTATTTTTCTAAACGGGTAAAACGCATGTTGTGTAAATAGAGTTGATTGGGTTGCTGCTACAAGGACATCCAATAAACATTATGTTAAAATCAATAAAAATATGCATTGCTGATGATCAATTCAATAAGTGTTTTACTGTAGATGGGATTGAAAAATTTACAGTGTGTTGACTATGTATAATTGCAATAAAACTATTACATTGTAAAAGTAAAAAAAATGCAAATATATACATGCAATGTACATGTATATATGGTCGTGGATGTAATAACGACAGTACGGACAAATAAATTGTCAAATTTTCAAGGCTATCCGCCCCTTTATCAAGACACATAAAATACACGTTCCATCACATAAACAGAATATACATTAAACATGAAACAATTTAGCCATACAATGTATATATATAATCAAACGATCGACTAAAAACTATATGCTTTTACACTCTCAACCCTAGAAATCTATTTAAATGGTAAACAAAGATGACGTAACATACCCATATGCTGAACCTTTGTAACAAAATGGCACCTTTTACATTTAGTAATAGATACAGTATGACGAAAAAATGTTTTAAACTGCATCATACATTGCTTTGTCCTCCTAAGACACTTCAGTGATGCTAGGGGCCAAAAGGTGGGAATCCAAAATTTCTAAACTAATGTAGAAGCAGAAGGGTCAGGTGCGTAAAACCCCTTTAAATTGTGAATTTAGAAGTAAAATTAACCTAGTTCTGTATTATTGCAAATCGTGTATTACGGAACTGTGTATACCGTGCCACTACTCAAATGAGATTTACTGTGGCTAGTTTCTTCAATAAGTCGTTCGGTTTAAACGTGTCTATGTATAATATCATGTAAATCAATTCCAAATAGTATAGAAATATAGATAAACAAATCGGGATCAGTTACGTACGATAAGCAACATAATCTACTATTTATGAATGCTCTTTAAATTCGAAGTGAATTTTAAATCAGTATAACGTTGCCATACCTTTCAAAAGTCAGGATCTGTCTTCTATCGATGAATCTTGATATGTATCACGTCATCAAAAGTTGGGGAATAGATAGTATTTTAGTCATGCAAATCGCGGAACGCTTAAATAGGTACAGTGAAGAATGAAACGGATTGGCACTGATACATGGAAGGCAAATTGAAGGCAGTCAATTGGTGGGGCGAGTTGATTGGCTGTTGGCCAATAGAGAGACATGGATCGATGGCTAATAAGTCTTTACGTGTCTGCATGTCTGCCAATACAAAGGGACAGAGATACCGACACAACTAATTTGATAGAGGGCACATCAGGTTTTATTAGTTTTCAGTCAGGATTACCAGACATTGAAGTTACTATCATTTATCTGTCATTTTAGGGTTCAACACAACATGAAGCAGATCGACCTACGTTTCATCCCCCTCGTTACGTTAGTTATATTCAAAGAATTTTTATCAACAAGCAGAATATAAATCTATGTAATTTAAATATATTGGACTTATATATAAGCTATCAAAAACGCACATAACTAGGTTAACTTATTCAATAATAAGGCATTAAATCTGATGTCTGTATCAACGTAGTCATCGGACTTATAACATGTCAATCTCTTCAGCGAAGGAACTGAATGTTGAGAAATGCCATATGATGTAATGTCCATCTAAATACCTAGGGTATGCAGATAATGCTATAGTGAACTGGATGTGGAAGTATATACCGGCCTGAAAAGTAGATGAATATAGCTAAGATAATGTACAAATATGTATGTTTCCATACACAATATGCTTGCGTACTGAGATAAAATTAATCAATATTGTTCTTGTAATATATCCGTACTCTCAAACAAGAATTCAATTAGTGTATAATGACTCTCAGATATCACACAACCATATGTGGTTGTGACATATATTATATTGCCGGTATAATATTGCGTGCTAATCCAGGTACAATGTAAGCGGAGATTAGTTTCTTTGTTCTTTTGTGCTCTTACGAGAGTCTCCATGTAAATCTTTCCTTTGTTTCTATTTTACCTCTAGTTTAATCGATTTTGAGTTCGGATTATGGTTTAGTTGACGCTTTGCTATCAGCAATATTCAAGATTAATTCTTACGCGGTTACCGGTACAGCAGGAGTTGAAACTCGGTATTTGTAACAAGCGTCCATTTTGAACTGTCTTCTCACTTCGGCTTGTTGTTGAAGTGGGCCACACCTGAATTTTTTTCAATTCTTTGGACTTTTCTGTCAAGAGTTTCTTGAAAGTTACCGCTCAGGTGTATCTCGTTTCTGACTTATTTTTGCATGGTTATCAATTGGATTTTTTTCCATAATTTTTCAGAATCCCGAAAAATTTCCTGAAGTTACGTATATTGGGCCTTTAACAACAACATGCTTTTTGTATGCTTATATGTTTACCTTCACACCTTATATTTAGGTAATTCGACACGAATGTTCGGGATAACCTATTATCATTGTGCTAGTCCGTCACCGTGCACCGTCCACCGTATGCTAACTTCCAAAGTTTCAAACGTCTCAAGTTTCACTAGTTGAAATAAGTTGAAACTTGTCTGAAAAGATGGCGAGATCTGCTGTGTCTTTCAAAACGTTCAATTTAACTTCCATGTGCTGTAAATCAACTCATTTCGCCGCGACTTAATTTCGCGTTTTCATATGAAACGACTTTTTACGGCGATAAATACGGTCATAAATCCTATGTACACTAAAGTGAATTACTTTTGCAGTTGGCATACCTCTAATATTTGGCGCCGATTAATTTGCGCGAATCTCAATCAACCGTTTAATACGCGCAAATTAATTGCAGGCGAAAAAATTGGTTTACAGTTTTTCGACGACATGCCCTTCTTCACCAGCTGCTTACCTCAATCTTTACTAAGCTGTGTATGATCAACACAGGCAGCTTCTCTTGTACATTTACAGGGGTCGACATGTCAATCTTTCCTTTTTTATATTTTACCCCTGGTATAATCGATTTTGAGTTCGGATTATGATTTTGTTGACGCTTCGATATTCGTTATGTATTTACCTCGTACTAATTCATGCGATAGTGACGAACACATCTTCAGAGTCTTATGACGGTGAATATAAACCTGATGCTTTGGAAGGGTAAGCGTCTTCAGTTGTAAATTTTATTCGCAATCAAGACAATGTAGCCAACTGAAAGTCATCCTCGATATCCAGGACTGACGCTCACCTACGTATACAATGTACGCCCTCTCACCCTCAGAATATGTCATACCAAAACCGAAGGCTCGGTGTACGTCAACTTCTTAATGAGACAAGACTACCTATTTGAACCTTTGGTGTACATTAAAAGAATCTCGTGGCCACATAACAGTAAACATTAACAGTTGGTCGCGTTTCCTTTGTTATCTTCAAAGGCCAGGCATGGAGCCCAGCGATTGATCAGGTCTTTTACCTGAGCATGCCTTCAGTTTTGCCATGACATTTAACATTGTACATAATGCAACCTCATGATAGTAAGCTTTGGAAAATTTGGGATCTTTTCTCTCCATTCTGAACAACTATCTCCTTCCTAATGTCACTCCTGATACAATTTTGTACAACCTAACGTTTGGGCTTGGGTTTAAGCGTTCGCCCCTGTGAGGAGGCTTTTGGGCTCCGATTCCTAGACAAGACATACATGCATCTCAGGAAAAGCGATGTCTATTCCCTTGCAGCATTCTTGGAATGGAACGCCCGTTGTCTTTATGATATGACCGGGTGGGGTGTTCTGCTGGGGGATTTCGGCAGTTTACTTCATTGTGGTAGAACGACGGCAGTGCCTGGTTCAGAGTAGATACCTTGAACAGTTTTGTTAGTTTATTCACCTTTTTAATTGTTTATACCGAACACGATTATCATTACTATTATATGAAAGGACAAATACCTTGCTGATATTATGAACATATCCTTTTGATTTTTAAACTAATGGTTATCTAACTTTAATTTACTGATACTGTTATCCAGGGAAAACTAGAATTGTAAGCTAATGGCTAACTTATTTCCCCGCCTCCAACCTTTGAAATACAAACTTTCTTGACAGCAGTGTTGCTGGTCAACACATTTTTATCTGCAGATACATCTATACTTCGTCCCTTATATTCCTTTGTAGTTTCATTGAAATTGGTTCACAAGTTAGGGAACATTTTTGCAGCCAAACCTTTCAAACAAAAACCTGTTTATAGTGACCATGATACCATGGCAACAAAACGTCTGCAAACAGTAATGTGCATAAATATCTAAACATGGCCCATAGCATCTATGTGAAACTTATTTGAATTTGATTTACTAGTTAGGATTAGTTTTTTTCTCAAAAGTTTCCAACAAAATCCTGTGTATATGTTCTGGTTACCATGGATACCTAAATATCTGTAATAAAAAAGAAATATGTATGCATATCTACACATAGTCCCTTTAATTCGTGTGTAGTTCCGTTGAAATCGGTTGATAGGTTTAGATGGAGTTGCGCTGACAAATACGTGTTCCACAAAAATATGGGTATTTTGGCCTGGTTACCATGGCAACCAAAATTTCTATAGACAAAGACACTGCATGCACATTAACACATGGTCCCTAACAATCCTGTGTATTTGAACTCGAATCAGTTCGCAGGTTTATTAGTAAAGTTGTCTGACAAATCCCCCCCCCCCAAAAAAAAACCCCCAACAAATTATATCGACCTGCTTGCCATGGCAACCAAAATGTTTTAACGTTATATGGATAACTCACATCCGCAAAGTAAAAGGATTATTGCCACCAAGTTTCGTTGTCGTTAAAATCCCCTTTGTAGTTTAGGAGGAGTAGCCGTTTCATCGTTGTGTCTACAGACGGACGGAGAACCTGATTCAAGCATATCCCCCTCTTACTTCATTGCGGGGGGGGGGGGGGGGGGGAGGGGGTATAATAAATTCCCGATTAAATAAAAGAGCTGAATAACATAGTCAAAAAGAAGCCTTCACAGAAAAGGGAGAATGGATTTCAGAATTAAATATGAAACGCTCATATTGAACTTCTTAATTAGGAGTTCAATTTCCTGTCAACCATTACACCGCGGCTTGTACATTTCGAACCACAAGTCATTATTTTGATTTAGCTTCGAAAGAAAGTGTACGATGTCATGACTATTAAATCTGAATAATTGTTACTTATTGTTCACGTTCATGCCATATAATTGGCTTTATTCTCTATCCGAATTGAACTCCATTTGAAATACACATGGAGATCCCGGAAACACGTCGGAACGCGGGTTCGGTCATTGCTTTGGATTAATAACCATTATTTTCGGAATGGTTTACGATACAAAATGAATAAAGTGCAATTACGTGCTGCCGTATTTAAGTATTGCAGATATCAAAGTGCGGGAGATTGAAAGCAGTATTAATTAAGCCTTCAAATAAATAGACCATCAAAGGAAATGACAAAGGCGAATAGTATACCTTCCATAGCGGTATAGGACAATCACATGGCTTTAAAATCGATCAGATATATCATGGCTCGAGTTATATTGTGATGCTGTAATCATTATTGTATGGCCAACAGAAAGCAAATGAAATGAGAATTTTGTTTTTAATTTAGACATGTTTTTGTTTAAAATAAACAAGGGTCTTCTGAACTTGACATAATTGAAGGACACAACAGATCTTCTACATCAGCTGCTTACCTCAATCGCTACATAAACAATGGCCAACAACGACAATGACAACAATGACAGCTTACTACTAAGCTATACGATAAACGTGACGATTGCAATTTCCGATTTTGAACTTTCCATCTCTTGAGTGTAACATCCCTGCTTCTCTAATCTATGGTGTTTACATTTCGCAGTTGATTAAATATACAAGGGTTTGTTCTAAAAATCGGGATTTTCGTGATCGATGTCGACTGATGACAAACAAACTAACAACACAATGACTCGAGAGAAGCAGGTTGATAAGAACTATTGGCAAGTTTTATGGTCGCCATCTTTGTCTCATTGAGAAATCTTCTGTATCTTTAAGTTATATGACGATGGACGTTTTTGATTATGCTCAGTAGTGTGTTCACTTGTTGTGATTGACAATGATAACTCGGTTTTCATTTTGAGGACTTATGTAAAATTAGATGTTACCAATATTTACATGGCGGTGTCGTCGATAATGCAGCAGACTCTTACTCTTCCGGAATACCTGGTGTTATTATCTTGTACTTTAACAAGGGTCTCCGTGTGGATCTTCCTTTTTCGTATTTTGTCCCTAGTCGAAGGATTTTGGCCACGATTTTTCATACTTTCATTTTTCAATCTCATTTGATGCAACAATACGTGTAGTGACCGATACCACGTCTCCCTCGGTGGCTGGAAAATGGACAGGCTAGGTGACGCCCCATTTATATCAGCCTAGTGAATATGCATATTTTGATCGGGATTCTACGTCACGTGATGTGTGACGTCATTGAGGCACAACGTATCCGATACATGTACCTATTCTGACACGCCCATCACATATTTTTATGTATTATATGCACGTGTAAGTATGGGCTTCTTATCTGAATCCTTGGTATAAGTAATGACAGCAACCAATACATGCTGTGTGGTTAAAATTATCAATCGTCATTAATGATCTTGTCAGAAAAATAAAACTGATCTAATTCCGATTTATGCATAAACTGCATTCAATTCAAATTTAGTCAGTAACTCCAAGCTAAGAGACAGTGATACAATTTACACAATCTGATATTACAGCTATGTAATTTACCTGTAGCCTTACCTCTTATACACATGCTAGCCAAATGGCATTTGTTGTATCTACCTGTGAGTTGTGACAGGTGTACTAATTACTCTGTAATTACCACGAAGTGTGAATGTTATGGCCAATTACCGATCCTCTAAACAGCAATATACCGGCACAATTCTTTTTATCCCTGGCCGTTCACAGTGTTGGAAGAAAAAAAAACTATTTTTTAAAAGGATTAAAGGCGTTTTCAACAGAATATAACTATATTTAATCAGTTTTTAACATTAGGTTAGTAACCTTGGCAAAACCTGACGATGTTGGTAAGGTTAAACTGTATATGTACATTGTATCACCCATACGATTTTCTGAAATTTTTGAATTTTCAAGTTTTATTTCTTTTTGTTGTAAAATTGGTGATGCTGATACTAGGACGTTTTTTTAAAATAATAACATATTTTAAAGTATCAACATAAACATTTGCTTACTCAGGGACGTATAAGTGCCCCTGGATTTATCATAGATTCTCAGGGGGATCCAAGAATTGTATTAATGTGACACACTTCACCTTTATGATATTAACCCGAACTCATCCAGATCTTATTTATGAAAACTTTATAAAAAACAAGATTTAAACTCGTCCAATGATTTGAATCCTACTTGAAATGAATATCACCAACTAGAGTGAGCCTAACAAAATTCATTTATTTCTTGTGTTGGAATTTCACGTTTATTTAGGTTTCTGTTTTAGTACAATTTAAAGAATATGACGCAGTATTTATCTGCGCTAAGATTTAGAGTAATTAGTTCAAACTGCAACCACTTCAACCCAAACTGGATGACTAAGAGAAACGTAAAAACGTATGCAGTAATCGTAGGAAAACAATTTTCTTGTATGTTTCAATACTCATTAGCGTATGTTATTTGTTCTTTTTCATGGTTACAAACTTTGTCCTTGGAAAATATTTAATTAATCTACACAAATGGACTGGTGTGATACTCAATCAAGTGAAATAAAACAAGTCGGGCAGAACCTGCTATTTTTGCAAACCGATTTCAGTCCACATTTTAATCAATATTGCAAGTTATCACAAATAATTCAGGCTGTCATCATGTTTTTACATCTATTTGTGATGATGTCTGCATTATTGATACTAGGCAAAAATTGTTTGTTTACGTGCACAGTTCAAAAAATTGAATGAAAATTTTGCTTTCTATTATCATGCACGTGCTGTACTATTACATGCATATACTTGTACAGTATATGTTATAGAGTGGTAGGGTTTACCGGACACTTAACATAAACTCGCCATGGTTTTATTTACTTCATTTTTTCCACACATCATACTATACTGTTGACGTCATAATATATAATACTTCTGAAGTACTAACGACAAATTTTAATTGTATAGCGTAAATTGTTTGTATTAACATATCACATGATTTTAAAATCACCAAGATCAAACACGGAGTATATTACTGGACATGTATATTCAATTAAGGAAGATTTGATGTTTGCGAATTTTACATGTTGGGGGTATAACTTTGAACACATATTCATGAATCAGCACTGTATGCTGTTTTAATTCAATTCTAGCTAAATAAAGTCAATACAATAAAATATTTGAAAAAAAAATTGCCATTTCAAGAAAATGGCTCCGTCTGGTAATATATTCACAACCGCTCTATGCGTATCTGTTGCAACTTTATTCCTATACTATCAATAAAACCAATATGTGTTGTATGTATGGTATATGATGGGTGAGAGAGAATGATAGTCAAAGGGAGATAATCTGTCATTATGATGTCAATCTTAGAACTCTCCAAAAAGGAGGATATATTGTGATTTCGCGGGAGAGAAAATAAAACCAATATTGAACGAGAAAGACGTGTTTTTACTCCTTCCGACATTCACAGCCAAGCGAAGACATTACATATGTTAGTGTCTGTAAAAATCATATAGTCCTTTTACAGACTTTAAATACCGTGGTCCTTTGAAGAAGCATTATTGTAAGCAAGAGGCGGATGTGTAATACACACTTACATCACGATGTTAACACAAGCCTGCTTGTGGTAGCCCAAATCTTTAATTATTTATCATTTATCAGTATACCACCGAATACTCCGAGTAGAACACCCCTTCCGGTCGCATTATACTGACACCGGAAAAAACAAGTCGTTCCACTCCCATAATGCAATGCGTCAAACAGGGAGTCGTCGCTACCATTTTTGAGACTCTTATATTATTGGCCTGGTAACCAAATTAATAACTGTTCACGTCAAAACTAGGTCATATCAGACCAAACACATTTCACACTCGCAGAAAGAGACTAGAAAAAGATCTAATACGATATGAATGACACTAGATAAGTCCGAACAATAACTGCTTTCAAGTGAGCCTTATATACAGGACAATACCATGTTGATTTAATTTGTACAAATATGTGTCTGTATTGTATAGATGTAATTAAAAACGCATGTTTCTAGTGCATGTATGACTGGCCTTTAAACTGTGTTATGAATCCTGTACAGTGTTCAATTCAGAGGCGGAAGTTCCCTATTTTACACATTTGGTCATGGTACAGTAATTTTCGTTCATGCCAACTTTATAAATACGCACAAAACAATATGAAAATACTTTTGAACTGACTACCATTTAACAGGTAATTAAGAATGATTACACGTGTGAGATGTCGTTTCCCTACCCCGGTAAGAGACGGGTTCATCGTTCCCCTAGCAAAAATGAAAATGAACATGTGACGTATGGGAGAAGGGGGTTTCCTAAATAGCTTTCTTGCATGGGAAAACTATCAAATATGGCGAGATATGAGAGACACAGGTATCTTATAAACTATACGATATTTAATTAGTACTATTTCACGGGAGTTACTACCATTACCCAATTAAATTTCACAATTTATATTTCTTTATGAATGACTAGTTCATAATTATTTACATTTAATTTTACATCAATAGACAATTGACGTTGAAACTCAACACGGTGTCAAGAAAAAAAATTAGCGTGTTTTTAATTTTTTTTTTATTGAATATGACAATTGGATTGTACATTAGGCAATGCCTATTTAAGCCCTGTCCATACTTACATTTACAATAATACATATGTCAAAGCAATCAATATACACAGTGGAAGGGAGATAACTCCAATTCAGTTCATGAAACAAATATTCAGTTTTAGTTATCACTTAATCATTTCGGTTTATGTTTTAGATAATATCCGTTATCAAATTTATGTACATTTTTTGAGAACCCATCCGACATAAATCCAAGGGATACAGGCCAAACAGTCCTTGTGTAATCGTGATCCTCGAACAAAAAAAAGTGGAGAGAATATATTCATGCTTATGCATGTCGTCCAATCCTTTATAATTTGGTCTCATTTACATATCATGTGCATGGTTGGACGATTAAAGATGTCTTCTTTAATAGTTGAAAAGAAACGAACAGAAAACATTGGCTTTTGTCAAAATGTCGGTATGAGTAGTTCATAAGGAGCACAGAACTTCAATTTTATACAAAAAAAGTAAACACACTTCACTTAATTGCCTCTTTAACAATTCATACCAGTTATTAAGTCTGTATAGTTGTTCAAAATATGAACGCTCAAGCAAGAACGGAAATAATGTATCTTTACGTAATAATGCGACGACATTCTTGAGAGTTACATGGCTTAATGACTTTTTGATCCCTCTAGATATTGGCTGTTTGATATAAAAATTACGTCATCATGTCTTCTGCGTAAACGTTTTCCCGGTATCGCTCATAATTATACACTTTCAGTAAATTAAATGAACTTGTGATGGTTATTTACAAAACATTGGTTCCGGAAAAAAAGCTTGAGGTTTAATCAGAAAGTGAAAGTGGAATGTTGTCCAGTTCAAACCCATTATCAAAGTTCTTTATTGCTCAACAGGAGATATTAATTTTATTTTTACTTCGCTCTGCTACAAAGAAAGTAGTAAACTCTGATCACTTCATTTCTCGGGGTACACGCTTTTTCGTTCCTGGCGAAGTAATACATTTGTTTACAACTGTACAGTGTATCGTTAACGTTGTGTACAATAATGTACGGGTGTACTACACACGTAAAAACAACTGTTTTATATGCCAATTTGTTATGCCATTATCATATCGTAGATAGCTTTAATAAAAATTGATCTGACAAAATACTGACATTTCCGAAAGAATTAATTCAAGATCTATTTGTCTTCAATTTCTCATAGGTCCCCTCGATGAACGTTCAAAATGGGATCATCTGCCCGTCAATGCCGTCAGTCAGATTTCGTAAATTCATTTCATGTTCGATACTATAATAAAACGTTTAAGATTGGTAATAGAAATCCGTTCTCTTTGTAGCAGTTACACACGTTAGATTCTATTATTCGAAAGATGTAACCTATTCACAAAACTAATAAGCTAGCTAAACTACTGAACGGCATATAACCTAGCTTTCCAAAAGGGCCCGAAAATCGGCTACACTTACGGTATCTAGAATAATCTTATACTTCCGAGGAGTTTAGATTAGGGTGACATTTTTCGTCGGAAATTGAATGAAATAACGCAGTATAATTAGTCCAGTCATTTTAGCAAAAAAACAGGCCTTACCTCAAACTAATTGCAAAAGAATTTATTTTTTGGTTTTTGGAATGGTTATCATTTGTACAATAACAGGAAAAAAGTCTACATCGATCAAAATTTGGGAAATTAATTTTTTAGCCATTTTTATGGTCCAGAAACAAGAAAAATTACATATATGACAGTTTTTGAAGTGAAATATTTAGCTATTTTACAATAATTAACATATGAAATTAATTGTATAGGAGGACCAAATTGAGTAGAGCTCAGAATAACCAAAATGTGTCACCAAAAGCAATCTATCAACGATTAAATCAAATATCAAAATGGCTATTTTTTTTGTTTAATTTAACAATATTGACGTTTTTGCTCATTTTGAATGGACTCTAAACAAACTTAATCTACACTTAATTGCTGAAACCAAAACATATTAACTAATTTTAATCAATAAGAATTGGTATATTTTATGTAAACAAATAATATGACACTTCTTAATTGACCAGTTGAACCAATTTGGTGTTATTTTATGCCTACATGAACAATATCCGTATTTCTCTAACAAATATTTTGATAAAAAGAAAAGCAAATGCTTCCAATCAGTTCATATCCTTTTGTGTATTGTTTATATTGTTAAGAAACAATATATTTGGCAAGTTCCCTGAAAAAGTATATTCAATAACTGACGGTAAAAACTTCAATTCGTGCATTTTTGCCCGAACACTACAAAAATGGCAAAGTCCATCAATATGAACAACATAAATCATATTTTTTCGAATATGTCTTGTCCGATTTGAATATAATTTTCCCAATGGAACCACCATAAAACTTATGATTTCATGAGATTAATTTGAAGTTAAAGATTCCTTTACTTTAGTATTTTCATTAAAAATCAAGTATCCCACCATTCATTTCCATTATCAGAATATAAAAAATCAATTTGTTTAAAGTTGACATCAATCATAAATTTAAATTTACTTTTATCCAGAAGGCTTCGTCATGGTGGTAATTACTGCCAAATTATTTCAAAATCTAGCAAAAAAACAAGAAATATATTCACAATTTTGTTGTTGAAAAACGTGGACTTAGCCAATTTTAGTGGTCAAGTCAAATTTGCACCAAATGTGGTTTTCATCTACCTAATTTCAAGTAATAAAATTGAGGTATCTTGTCAAATGTTTTATTTTTGTTAAGAATAACTTGCATAGTAAATAATTCAATGCACATTTCAGCATATGCTGAAGGTATTTATGAAATATTGTTCACATAAATCGATGAATCATTCAATTTTATTTAAAATCAGCTCCAAATCAGACCAACAGACAAGCTTTGAGCAGCCATATAAATTAAAAGGTGTAAGTTAAATATATCATTTTCTGAAATTTAAATAAGCAAACTATATGTGAATACATTCTCATAAAACAAGAATCAATAGTGACGTTGAATGATTGAGTAATGTTTCTTAAAAATCCAACACAAGCTGAAATATTGATAAATTAACAACATTTTAGTGATTTTCAAGGTGTCATAATTTTTTTCGTAAAACCATTCAAACTGTTTTGTTATTGATTTTGTGTTGTACAACAAACAGGCTTGTCATACAATGCTTTTTAGTTATCCTGTATTACACCTGATGTTGATATTTGGGTTAAAAAATGGTCAATCAAGTAATTTTTTATATTTTTCCGATTTTTTAGGGGTAGAAAAAACTATTTTCCCAAATTTTGATTAATGTAGACTTTTTTTCTGTTATAATGTATACTAAAACCTGTATGAAAAACCAAAAATAAATTCTTTTGCAATTAGTTTAAGGTAAAATCATAAAATGACTGGACTAAATACTAAATGACGAAACAGACTACATCAGCTTATTACCGCGATATTTACTTACTAAACAACCAACATGGACAGCTTACTTCTCAACTTTACAAAATAGTGATGATTTCGATTTCAAGATAGTGAAATGTCCCTGTCTTCTCTATACAAACATCAGAAAACAACAAACACTTCTGTATGTTTGCCTGACTAGCCTGTCGCGTGCAGTAGTAGGAGTTTATTAAAAATGGAAAAACACCAGGATATTACATGTAAATACTAAATTCAACTTTACACCATCACGTACAATCACCTGTACGTATGCGTACACACTTGTACAGTCATGTGCAATCAACCGTACACCTTTCAACAAACACATATAAACTGCCATCCAAATTATCGTCATTTAATCCACCATATTCCCTGAACCCAATGCACTGGCATCATATCTATTCATACAATCCCATCCGTATTATCAGCAGTTATCGAAACAACAGTTCTCTGGAAGAAAACCTAACGAGCCACCAAACCTGAAAACCCTATACGGGACTACAGGAGGTGCACCAAACCTGAATGCTTAGGCTTCATAAATTTCTGGGATTTTGCATACAACTGTATCCTATCAATACTGCCATACCGAACCACAAACAAAAAACATATCTAATATTAACTAATCTATCAAATAGAAAAAAAATATTCCTCAAATAGTGTTTGAAAAACTATTCTGTAAAATAGATTAAAAATGTGTGAATTATAACATGTTATTGCGAGTCGACGCGATAGAAAAGTGGCGTACCTACTCGCGTACCCTCACTATCCACGTCAATGCACGTGCTAACATTCTGATTGGCTAACCCGATCTGACAGAAACCACCCGTAATTCCACCCCTGATTAATACGTACCGACAAGACAAATAATTCCCGCTATTACTTCGAAACGCGGGAATATTTTAGTCTTCTCTATACAAACATCAGAAAACAACAAACATTTCTGTATGTTTGCCTGACTAGCCTGTCGCGTGCAGTAGAAAAACAACAAAGAAATCGAGGGGTCGTATAAACTTAAAATGACTTAAAGACCGAGCTTTTGACTTATTTCCTTGCGCTTCGATAGGGAATCCGCTATATATCCGTCCTTTGGTGGAATCCGATTTCCACCGCTCATGTCTCTTCAAGCATCGTTCACTGACGTCATTATTTGCCGCCGCTGAAGCCCCGCCGGAACGCATGGAATGCAAACCGATATCTATCTCGCCCGATATGGTTCTTAAACGCCTCAAAATAGCCTCCTGACTCCCGTATAACTTAACGATCGGCGTTTGTATATGAGCTTACATGTTTTTACTGACCTTACAACCAGTTTGAAAAAATAATCGTCAGAGGGCAAATTTATCTGCGCCACCTCTACGTATCTTAGAACCATCTTATACGGACACGCAGAAGTATGCCCTTGGCTAATAACCACCTGATCTCCATATCTATACTGATCTGTTATACTTTTCTTGATCTTGATAATCAAATGGTCTGCCCTTACTACAACATCTGTACAAAAAAAAAAGATAAAAAAAATCACTAAATCTAAGAAAAACAGCAAAACTAACTAAAACCATGGCTAAATCTCTTAACACCAGCAAGTCACGACAACCTAAAAAATTGTCACAAAGTTTGATAAGCATTTCTGTGGTTACAGGGTCCTTCTTATGCACCGGAGCTTTCGATGTACGCCTGGCCGATTCAATAAAATTTTTCACGAAAACGTTCTTTGTTGGATCCTCTTTACCAGTTATGTCGTGCGCCCATTTGATGGAATACATGGCCGACTCCACAACACCCGCCGATGCTCCATTATCAATCAAATGAACCAGATATAATGCCACATGAATTGACTGTGCTGGCAACGACTGGAAACCCTGAGCCGTTCTAAACACGCACCATCTGTTGAACTGTAGTACTTCTTATTGGTATTGTCACTCTTACACCGAGTTAGCCTGTCAGCTAAACTGGCTGCTAAATGGTCCAGATAACCGTTCTCCCGACCATCGCCTGCCCTTGTTACTGCTTCCTGCACATGTCGTTTAACTCTTAAACTTGTAGGAAATACAAAATATCCGATATGACTAGCCCAGTCTTAAAGCCAGCATTCTAAATTGAAGTACTTTGTTACCGAAAACCCTATTGTTCCCCCTTCCTGCGATCGTCACATTCTCATTGCCAAAGACAAGCGAATCTACAACAATCTTATCCGGATCCCCCATTCCAAAACATATCTCCGGCCAGAAAGGGGCGGATTTCCATTCCGGAATTATCCTTCGCTCTCTTACTTTGTGAATTACTTTCCCTACCAAACGGGAAGGTGGAACTATCAAGTTATTCTCTCCCGCCCAAACCACTGAGAAAGCATCCACTGCTTCCGTACATGTACCACTGCACCACCATCGCGAATTGAATCTACTACATTTCGCGTTGTACTCGTTGGCAAAACTGTCAACCGAATGTGGACCCCATCGCTTTTCACAAGCCTCAAATATATCTGGTCGAATACCCCAGTCATCACTATCCGTGCACCTGCTGAGAACATCTGCGGATTTATTTATATCCCTGGGTACCCATTGAGTGTTTATTGACGTCACTTGCTCTTGACAAAACTTGTTTATTTCTATTGCGATGTGTTGTAAATCTGGTTTCCCACTACCCACCTTAACTATACTACAAGCATTTTTGCTGTCCATCATCAAACTAACCGCCTCACACTTCACCTTACCTTCGGCGGATAGAAGCACTTGTCTAGCTGCCTCTATTTCCCTCCATGTGTATCTCTTTTGTGACTCCTCACTGTCCCATGTACCCAGTACACATTGACAATCTCCATCACTGAACGCATCTACGTTCAAAACGGGAATACCGCATCCATTGATGGGTTCTCCGTCTATATCACCCTCACCGAGGATACCCCCACGCGGGGCGACACACCGGCTATGCACGTAACCTCCATAGCCTGTGTCCGAAGCATCTGTACAAACTATAACTGTACTTACTGGTTTAACGCTACTCTTGATACACATGCCCTTCAAGTTCATGCTTTCTGCATGCCCATATCAGTACTTCAGCTCTTCAATAACCCCGTCACTTAGCAATACCCGCGCATTCCAGCTTGCCCTGGTCAAAACACACCGGTTCAAACACCGAGTTCTCAATCTCACCTGTTCTCCCAACGCACCTTGCATAGAGAATATCTGCCCAATGACAGCTGTCACCCATCTGACCGAAAACAGAACCTTACCTTGATTTGTAAACCGTAAGGCGTTAGCCAAGCTTGTGAGGAGCCTCCTCACTCTGTCTGTTGTGACTCTAACCACGCCTTCCTGCATGTCCCACACGTACCCAAGCCACGTGCCTGCCTGCGACGGTATCCAATCACATTTCTCCTCGGCTATAATAAAACCGAAATCTGTCAGACTCTTGTGTACAAACCTGCTGACCGAGGCCGCTTGCCCTGGACTAGTATCGCCCCCGTTACCATCGTCTAGATACATAATCACTCGTGAGTCCCCCGAACGCCAAAATCGAACAACTTCCCTCAGCACTTTTGTGAAGATATAACCTGCCGTGGAAATACCGAACGGCAACACATTAAAGACAAAATATCGTAGCTGACCATTGAACACGCACGAGAATCCCAAATATGTACGATGGTTAGGCCAAATCTCGATGTGATGGTAGGCCAATTTCAGATCGAAAGTGAAGATATAATCTCCCATTTCCAAAACATCCCTCGCTACCGGATCATCCTCATATTTAAATTTAAACTTGTGAAGACATGGGTTAATATGTCGACAGTCTAACACCATCCTAGGCTTACCCGATCTGTTGAACGCCACCGTGAGAGGATTAACAACACTAGGTTGATCACTTACCTCCATAATTGATCCTATACCGAGTAGTCTTTCAATTTCTCCCTCAACGAAAACATTTCGTCTCTGGCTGACTTATTGTTGTCCAACTTACCTAGAACTGGTTGTTCCCTAAAAAGAATTTTATTTTATAACCGTGCGCTATAATGTCAAGCACTGCGTCACACGCACTTGCCTGTTTCCAGGTGTGGTATTGACCTTTTAACCTACCGATAGGTGAACACGTGCTCTCGGTGGCCACGTGCGTTTGTTAACTTTGAATACGCGTGTCAGGTAACACTGACTGTGCCAGCTTACCTCGACCTACGAAACCCTGCTTAACTGGGACCTTGTTATCTTGTACCTCGACTAAAACATTCAAAGATTCACTTATCTTCTTAATGGCCCTCGCCATAGCCGCCTGCATCCCCTGTAATCCGGGACATTCCCTCCTCCAGTGACCTGGAATCCCGCAAGCGAAACAGGTACCGGGATTGACACTCTGTGAAGGTCCACTGTCCGTGTGTTGTCTCTGTGGTAAATGTTGAGGCTCCAAAGGGTTGACTGTAGAGACGCTGTATGGATGAAATCTCCTGCTGTAGAAACCCCTCTTAGATTTTCCTTTCATGACTGATAGTTTCATTCTCCGGTTTGCCCTAGACCTTGCCCTGCCATTCGTTTCGTCGTCGGAATCTGACGCAATGGGGTTGGCCACATATTCCTCTACGGCCTTCCAACCCGCCTCTGAAGAATCTGCGAGTTTTACTAACTTCTGACGGTGATGTCACAAGGCCATACCTTCTTCAATCTTTTGGTGAGTACTGTCGGAGTCCCGTGCCTGGTTACACTGTTGAGCTTCCCTCAGCTTGGAGACAACCTTGTTATTGAACTTGAACTGCTCCTCGCAGTGTTTCTTATTATGTGAGTCCGAACACAAAATGTCGTTTTGTATCTTTGAATACTGCGCCTTGGCTATATCTTTCTGCGACTGTGAAATTTGGGTTTCAAAACGACTCAATTTTGAAGAAATTAAGGTGTCCAGATGAGACAATAAAACCTCTTGTGAGGCTTTAACCGCCGTGTCCACGTGGCTAGATATAGTTGCCGATAGATCCTCCATTATAACATGTTACTGCGAGTCGACGCGCTAGAAAAGTGGCGTACCTACTCGCGTCCCCTCGCTATCCCATATCAATGCACGTGCTAACATTCTGATTGGCTAACCCGATCTGACAGAAAACCACCCGTAATTCCACCCCTGATTAATACGTACCGACAAGACAAATAATTCCCGCTATTACTTCGAAACGCGGGAATATTTTATTATTCAAAGTAGCTTCCCCTACTTCAACAACAACCTATTGAGTTCACATATTACTTTTTTTTAAGATACTCTAGGACTCTCTCTAAATAAAGAGAGCGTATGATAAGGTAAGATGTTGATATTCGTAGTGTGGAACTTTTCACGCTGTCATTGATGCTAAAATATTTTCTGCACTATCAAACGGGCATAATACAAGTAAAAGTTATGTCCCCTGTTCTACTATCTGGACAGATGTCATCTTAGGCATTGCAAATCGTTCGTTGTTTATTGATTTATAGGTTTAATCAATCTGACGAAAGAATAGGCATATTCGAGACTGTACAAAACGGAATGCTACGAAAGGACTCGAACACCTACCGGGCGTCTTTAATGAATCAATTTGGTATACCTTAACAGAGCACAAGCGAATCACCAAAGCCGGTAAATAATTGGGACCAGACAGGTAGTATGCATTTCTGTTCGATTTAGTGCATTGTTTAGCTACGTTTGTAAAACAACTGGTTTATTGTGACACTTCATGGTAACAAGTTTCCATTAATAATAATAGGAGAATTGAGCTTTCATTTTAAACTACTATTTACCTTATTATTAAAAATTTGAATGTTATACTTTAAACAAATCATTTTGTGTCTCCTTTATACTTAATTACTGAATTTAGCATTGATCTATTTTTTTCCTCTGAACATTGAAGACAGCAATCGGGCATACCTTTAACTAAACGGTATTGATGGAGGGAAACCATCAGAGAATTTTGCTCAATTTTGCTGTGCTTTTCCAGTAGTTCACCACATGCACAAGAAGAATCCGACATAAATAAATATTATATAGCATAGAACCAAATAATTCGAAGACAACATTATTTTTATTTTTCACATTGCTTTTTGTCCAAATATTTCTCCTATTGTCCAATAAATTGGATATCAGTAAGGCAACTGCTCATTTTATTAAGTTAAGAGAACATACTAGGATACACACTTGGTAAGTAGTTTGTCGTTCTACAGATAGATACATGTTAGTTTAAAAGTCTGTGGATTCTTATTTGATATCTTGAATCTTTCAGAACAGCAAGGAATGACTGAATAATATCAAATCAAATAAAACGATATTTATTTTATATATGCGTACAGTGTTTCCCCGCCTCTCTTGTAGTTCTGAGGAACGTTTAACATGTGATGTACCTCTGTGCAATCTGGTAATTTTCCTTGCTGTCTCAAGATTTATGGATTCTATAAAATAAATTAGAGAATACCGAAGCGTTAACAAAATCAGCATCCGAACTCAAAATCGATTAAACGAGGGGCAAAATATTAACAAGGGAAAGATAAACATGGAGACACTTGTAAAAGTACAGGAGAAGAATACCATGTGTTCTGAAGGTATAAGCGTCTTCTGCGTCATCGACGACACCCGCCATGTAAATCTTTGTCTCACATCCATGTAAACATCAAGTTATCAAAATAAGAACCGAGTATAATTGTCAATCACAAAAAGTAAACGCACTTATGAGCATACTTAAGAACGCCCATCTTCATATCACTTAAAGATACAGAATATTTATCGACGAGATCAAGATGGCGACCATAGATGGAATCTAGAAAAGAAGTGTTGATACTCATAACTCTTGTTAACATTCCAGTATTCATTTTTGTTATTTGCAATAAAGTTATTTCCTCTCTATAAATATGATAGCAACACAACTTCATCTTAATAACTTTAGCAATACAACTGTTATCAAATGATTATTACACTATATCTATTTAAAAAGTATAAAAAAGATAAACTGGCATGAAAACTCTACGAAATGATATTAAGACACGATATGATAATTCATCGACAGATCGGGTATAAGTTACATATAAAAGTAAATATCGAAGCGTCAAAACATAATCCCAACCCAAAGTAAGGAACGATGGCGTAACACACACATATGCCGCACCTTTAAAGAGGAAATACGAACAACAAGAAAGAGTCCCTTGGAGAACATCACAATACCTTCTGTTCAAATAGAGCATATGAATAGGTCATACGATTTAAATACACAACCAGCTGGTCATGATAACGACTGTTTATGCATGTTGTTTTAATCAGCAAATTGCCCACCTGATAGGGGCGTTATCGGGCAAAGAAAACATGCTATGTAATAGAAGCCAAACAGACCGCTGTCCAGTAGCATCGATGATATATCCATCAAAATATTTATCGTCATCAGGTACGTTTATTTTTATCTTTAAGATAGTTTTGTTTCTCCAAATACAGTTCTTTTATTGAAAAAGGTAGCAGATCATATGTCAAGAAAATGTGTAAAAAGTTCATTCATCGCTGACAATGGTTTTTTGGAGGGAATCGTTATTTACCATTCCCCTTTTGTACCAGTCTAGCCTTACCACGATGCAAGCTATGTCTATGCATAAGTTACTTCAAACTTTCATTTTACCGCTTTTATTGATTTTATGTTAAGTATTTTCAGACGACAACTATATTGATAGTCTCAATCCTACGCTTCCTAATGAATCAGTCTTTGTTTATCTAAATGGGAATTCATTCGTTAGCTACGTACCACGGATTTCAATATGCATTTTTACATATTTTTCTGGACAAAAATGCTTGTCATTCGGATTATTGCTACATTGTGTTACCATTTTGTTTTTCTATGCATATTTAAAGATTGAGACTTGTGAACAAAACATATTTATCTCCCTTAACATTGCAATAGTTACGGTTTTGTCAATATATTTCTAAAAACAAACAGCAAATAGTTTAGTTTTATTAGAATAAATTATTTGAATTATTGGAAAAGGACCTGCCTCCTGCTAATCGGATGAAGACAAATGGATACATGAATCTTTAATCGTTAGTAGTCCTTAAAAAAGTCCTGAAATGACAACTTAGTCACAAGATATGCTTTGAAAGAGATTACAATTCCATTAAATATTTCCTTACAAAATTAAAGCATAATAAGGCAAAGTGAGGTGAGTGTTCTGTATTGTTAGCCCACCATGTCAAACATACCAAGATGAGGATATGCCATGCCCTGCCGTCTGTGCGCAAACTAGTTCCTTGAAACGACTTATTCTTAACCATTGATTTAAATATTGCTTTGTTTTGCTGGAAGCATCTTTAGGTGATTGGGTGTCCGCAAAAAATACAAAGGATTGGACTGCCCCCCCCCCTGTCAGGACGTATTTGGGCCGATTTAGACACTTTTGAAAAGAGATACGGGGAAGTTGACTGCTCATGCAAGAAAGAAACTATTGCATAAATGATTGAAAACACATGTCTTACTTTCAAAGTAATATTTTCATTGAAATCTGTATTTTCTCGCGAGACGTCGTGTGAAGGTACATATAACCGTGAAATTTCATGAAAATGCATTCTCGTTTTATATGATATTTTCGACAGGCCTATTATTTCCATTTAATAATTGATTAATTGAATATTCATTGTCTAACAGTATATTTAAGACGAGGCTTTATTTCCGCGGATGCTTAGTTTAGATTCAACGATGCCCCGTCTATTGTTTAGAACTGACTGGGGGAAGCGAGGTGTGAAAATAAACCCAGTCATGGTAACTTAGAAAACCTGTACCCAGGTGAATAATACACACTGTTAGGTCTCTTGCTAGATAAATGACACACATGTGAATATGTAGGACATACCTGACACATATTTCATCAGTAATCTCTTTAACTTACGCGGAAATAACGTCACGTGATTGTCTTATCTGAACACTTATATCTGATGACGGTACAAAGTACTCTAGCGAAGTAAAGGTTTTCTTTACTACATCTGACATACGTTAGCATATTTCTCGTTGTTTTAATTATCAACAAACTATAACAATCACAGATGTATCATTTGTTCAATGTTTCTTTGTCGTTAAGTGAAGAGTTTCTTATAAAACACCCTGCATACATACTTTCATAGCCAACATAACGTATGTTTCTTAGATTAATGAATATGCTTTTTTTTCAAATTAATAGATATTATTTTTTCTTTATGAATAATCACTTTTATCCACAAATAGATTGAGTGCTATATTCTTTTCAAAATACTATTTGTAGCTTACTATCGGTATGAAAAAGAGGTCAATTCTGAACAAAAACTCTAATATATCGCAGGGATTTTGATCAATCTTGCTCTTGGGCATATATAGACTTTTATGATTCAGTTTAAATAGAAAAGGTCTTTTCCCTTGGTTATACAGCGGCACCGTGAAATAAAAGAAATTAAGTTAAAAGTTTAAAAAAACCCAATGAAAATATTAAGCCAAGCGAAGTTTTTATCAATTCAAATGTAACTTGTGTAAGAGTCATTTACCGTTATTTCCTGTGTATTACCCACACCGGGGTATAGCCCGCGGGAAGTAAATTAAGATATTTTGGAGGCTTTTGCAAAATAAATTCCAGATAACCCGCAGTATTTTGAATATTGAAAATCAGAGATATATGATGGAAATTATGGAAATGTTGTATGCTTATGTGTATACCTAAAGCTCTATATTAACTTATCAATGATATATTTTGTTTACAAATAGCGTAGATCTACATGTTGATAAAAGTGGAACCTTTAACCAACGTATAGCCCGCATTATTTAATAATTTGGTTTTAAAAAACACAGGTAGTCCGCACCGGTAGAAAGCTCGCACTAGGCATCTTCTAATGTAAAAAACGTACATCCCGTGGGCAATACAGAGGAAATTACGGTAACTACCCTGGTATGTCACAAGGGGCACAGAGTCAAATGTCAATAATATTACTTGACGTCAACCAGAACAGAAAAAGGGGGAAAAGTATACAAGTTCTGTTTATTTGACGAGAGGTGTAATAATTTTATTATCATCATTCTAAACAGATAAATTATTTGTTAAAGTTTAACATTAAACTAATTGTATCCTCTATTAACTATTCTCAAACATATTGGTTAGTCATATAAGGTACACTAACTTCTCACCAGACTAACACACACATATATATCTGTTTACTGTAATTTATCATGTAAATTTTTTTTTTTTTTTTTATATTTTTTTTATTTTCATTTTTTTTACACAGCACAGGACACACATGATACACATGGCTGTCGGTCAATTCATACCATCTTATGATATATTATATATAATCATCATCATCACACTCTCGTCATCATCATCATCATCATCATCATCATCATCATCATCATCATCATCATCATCACACTCTCGTCGTCATCATCAGCATCATCATCATCACACTCTCGTCATCATCATCATCATCATCATCATCACACTCTCGTCGTCGTCGTCATCATCATCATCATCATCATCATCATCATCATCATCATCATCATCATCATCATCATCACACTCTCGTCGTCGTCATCATCATCATCATCATCATCATCATCACACTCTCGTCGTCGTCGTCATCATCATCATCATCATCATCATCATCATCATCACACTCTCATCACCATCATCATCATCATCATCATCATCATCATCATCATCATCACACTCTCGTCATCATCATCATCATCATCATCATCATCATCATCATCATTTGATCATGTCATTATGATCATCACACAATCATCATATATATCATATCATCATCATATGATCTTGTCGTCATCATCATCACCATCATCATCATCATCATCATCTTCACACACGTTATCACAATCATCATCATCATCACACTCTCGTCATCATCATCATCTTCATATAGATTATATCATAATCATCATCACAAAATCATCATATCATCATCATCATCATCATCATATGATTGCATAACCATCAACAAAATCATCATATGATCATATAATCATCATTATCATCATCATCACATGATCAGATAACCATCATCATTATCATCATCACTTTAATCCTATGATCTTATTATCATCATCATTATCATAATAATCATCATCATCATATAATCATATCAAGATCATCATCATTATCATCATAGTCAACATCACCATTTACATCATCATAATCTCCACAGTAGTAATTAACAACCATCATTATCATTGTCAAACACTATTCTGCAAATCACCATGTACCAACATACATTACGAGACACCAACACGAGAACAATACAAATCATATACGACATCAAAACAAACTTGAGCATTATATAGTACACAGATGCAAAACACTACAGAAGGAGGGGGGGGGGGCAATCCTAGGTCGCAATTTATTGTGAATAGCATCAAGTAAATTAACATACATCAAACATGTATATTTTTTATTTTTTTTTAAAATTATGATTATTTAAATTACTGAGAGGGAGTACAATGACTGTTTAAAACAAAATATTATATATGCACCCAGTTATCTATGTAATGGTTTAGCTCATCCTTGCTTATGAATTTACCTTGTTTTTTTTTAATAAGTATCTTTTGTGCCTTTAGCTCAAATTTTATATGATTTTTGAGACTATTCATATTAAGATCAGTTTCTAAACATTTTGTTTTGTAGATGTATTGTTTTATAGTCAGTATAATAATGTTTTCTATATGATTGTTAGTGTGTTTACCAAAAATAAATTCCAATTTAGTGAATGTCAAATTGAGATCTTTAGCTACGATTATTGTTTTAAGCTCGTTAATTAGCCTTTCAACTTTTACACAATCCCACAGAATATGTTCAATTGTTTCAGGGTGAATTTTACAGAATGAGCAAAGATTACTGTGTGATTTACCAATTTTGAATAAAAATGTATTTGTAGTGAGGATTCTGTGGTTTATTCTATACTGTAGCCACTGTAGTTTAGAATTAGTGGTGGTCTTAAAAGGACATTGGTATATTTCATTCCATGTTTTATCATCTATGTTAATGTTTAAATTCCATTTCTTTTTTTATGTAGGTTCTACATTATTGTTAATTAATATTAAGTAAATATCATGTGCCCCTTTCTCATTCTTCAGTATTAACCTAAGATTGATAGGTATATTTGGGAAAACAATGGCTTTTTCTGAGTTAAACACTTGGTTTTTTTTTTTATTATATAAATTTGCACTGCTTTTTTTAGGCCCTGGTAAGTCAAAAAATTAGTTTTAATACTATATTTTTCCTGAAATTCTTTAAACTGGTAAAATGTTCCATCTTCTCTAATAATGTTGTAAATGAATTGTACTCCCTTTTTGAACCATGAACTTTTAAAAGTATAACTGTTGTCAATTTTAATTTCACTATTAAACCATAAAGGGTTCTCCCTTATATTGGTATTGTATATATTGCTAGAGCTAATAGTATTGTACCATGCTTCTATGACATCTTTCCAAAAGAGGTTATTACAATGTTTTGATATTGATTTTAATTTTGCAAGTCCACAGTTAGCTAACATTTGTTTATCGAACAATGTGTCTAAAATAGAAGCCCAATTTCCTTCTGCTCTATATAACTTTCTAATCCATGTTACCTTAAGTGATGTTATAAAAGATTTTAAATGTATCATGTTCAGTCCTCCTTCTTCATAACTTTTAATTATCAAATTTCTTTTTATTTTATCTGGTTTACAATTCCATAGAAATTCATACAAAATACTATTGATTTTTCTTACATATGTTTCATCGGGGTTTGGGAGTGCTATAAACAAATGGTTAAACTGTGCTATAAGAAGTGTTTTAATAACTGCTATTTTACCAATTGGTGTAAGTATTCGCTTATTCCATGAAGCTATAAGAGATTTGAGTTTAATAAGTTTTTTATCAAAATTGAGTTTTGTAATTTTGTGTAAATCTACATCATAGTCTATTCCTAATAAAGTAAACATTGTACTTCCCACTGTAAATTAAAATCTGTTGCAAAAGTGGTATCACTATACTTCTTGCTGCCAATCCATACTACCTGGGTCTTGGAGAAATTCATCTTTAATCCTGATATTGATGCATAATCAGAGAGACTTTTCAATGTTTCCTCTAGAGATTTTTGAGAACCATCTAAAATAACCGAGGTATCATCTGCAAACTGTGGTAAAAGAATTTCATTTTCCCGTATTAGTATGCCCCTTATATTATTGTTATTCCGCAAAAGTATGGATAAAATTTCAGCACATAAAATGAAAATATAAGATGATACCGGGTCTCCTTGTCGACAACCACGTCCTATGCTGAAGAAAGTTGATAAGTTCCCCCCTATGTTTACTGCTGAGTTAATATTATGTTGAAATAATTTTATCCAATTTATCATAGTCTGACCAAAATTAAAGTATTCTAGGGTTTTTGTTATAAATGTCCAAGACACAGAATCAAAAGCTTTTTCGAAATCATTAAGAAGTAAAAGTCCTGGAATATTATGGGATTATGTATATTGCATAACATCATATAATAAACGAGTATTTTCCCCTATATATCTTCCAGGAATGAAACCAGTTTGGTTATTACTTATTAATTTTGTAATTATTGACTTAAATCGCTCAGCGATTGCACCTGATGCCATTTTATAAATGGTATTTAGAAGGGTAATAGGTCTCCAGTTTTTCAATTTGTTACGAGGTTTATCTCCTTTTGGAATACAAGTAATAATTCCTTGTTTTTGTCTTTCAGATAATTCAGTTATAGTATAACCGTGATTTATAGATCTTAGAATAAAATGGCCTAACTGTTTCCAAAATACTTTAAAAAATTCGACCGAGAAGCCATCAGAACCAGGACTTTTATTACTTTTCATTTTCTTAAGTGTTTTTGCTAATTCGTTTAATGTGATTGGACCTTCTAAAGCTAATGATTCAAGGGGAGATAGCTTTGGTACAACATAGGCTTCTAGGAGTTCATGGAGATCAACATCCTGAAGTGAATGGTTTTTCTTATACAATGTCTCATAATAGGTTTTAGTTTCATTTAGGATTTGTGTTTGATTTAAAATTACTGTCCCATCTTCTTTAGTTATATTAGGAATTATCTTAGTTGTAAAGTTACGAGATTCTAACCCACAGAAATACTTGGTTGGTTTTTCACCTTCACTTATCCACTTAGCTCTTGACCTTATCATATTACCTGCTAGTTTATGTTTCCTAATTTCTTCTAATTCTTTTTTCTTTTCTTCAATATTGTTTAAGTCAGTTCGAATATGTTCATGATTGATTTCTAGAATATGAATTTGATGTAGAAGATCTTTTTCCCTATCATTTGCTTTTTTTCCACATGGCTAGAGTATGAAATTGTTTTACCCCTTATTTCCATCATAAGAGTTTCCAGAAATAATTGGTCATTCACAGTAAAGATGATTTCATTTAAAGGAATGTCATTTAAATTATCTTTGTTGTATACTGGTAAAGAATATTGTTGTTTTATAGTGTCTATAGTTGATTTTATAAGAGATATATATTCTATATCGAACAATAAAGAGTTGTTAAATTTCCATAATCCCCTACAATTTTTGAAGTTTTGAAATGTTAAGTGTATGACAGAAAGAGAATGGTCAGATCTGTAACTTGCTTCAATTATAGAAGATGTTAGACTTGGTAATAAACTGTCAGATATCAATATATAGTCTAATCGAGATTGTTTAAGAGGGTTTTTTTACGCCATTTATATCTTTTTGTATTGGGGTTAAGTTCCCTGAATGTGTCTATGATTCTAAATTCTTCTTTTAACTCAAGAACCTTAGTTCTTGTATTCGGGTTATTAATATGTTTATAGTTATCACAATCTAATTTGGGGTCCATAGTAATGTTAAAATCGCCACAAAGTATGTATTGAGCATTACCTAATTCTTCTATTATATTCATTATCCCATCAAAAAATACAGGTTGGTCAGTGTTAGGTCCATAAAGAGTTATTAAAGTAAGTTTCTCACCCTCTATTTTGATGTCGAGTGCTAACATATTACCGTTACTATCCCTCCTTACCTGTAACACTTTATACTCAAAATTATTATTGAATAGTATAGCGGTTCCTCTAGAACTAGAATTAAAAGAGTTGAAAATACAATCAAATCCCCAATTCGAACGGATAATTTTTTCCTTGTCAGCTATAAAGTGGGTGTCCTGCAGACAGTAGATGTTATATTTTTTCGCTTTTAAGTAAGAAAACACATCTTTTTGCTTAGCTAGATCTCCAAGACCCTGGCAGTTGGCAGATAATATTTTTATGCTATCGACGACGGACACAGCACATGGAATAAAAATACCGACCTAGGGTTGCAAAACGTATTGATACGAGGGGTAATACATAGAACAAATATATACACAGAAACATTAGTAGAAATCAGAAAGTTTCGAACAACTGCAGGATGAAATCGCAACTCATCGTGTTTACATGCGTTTACCGTCGATCGCTTTCTAGCTAAAGCTTGAATTACAGTCAAGCGTCTCTAAGATAAGGCTACGTGAGGTGCATTCGATACGGTACACACACACATTATATATACAATTCATAAAAATAGACATAGGTGTGTATGTAGCCAAAGTTGATACTATTTAGTAGGATCTAATGAGAATTTGTGCTTAAAACATTATCACACTATAAATCTTTGTTTTATAAACCCGTATGTAATTCGTATTGTTGCAAATTCATCACTTTCAGCTATTCGACCGAAAAGTAAAAAAAATATCAATATTGAAGCATATTCGTTGGGATTACGTGTTACTCACACTATTATTACATGTATTATTGTATCCCTAGTCAAGAAAAGTTGGGAAAAAAATCGTATTATGCTCTTATTTCTAAAGAGACATCACTTTGTATATAATATATAACCATAGATATATGTACCCACACTCTCTGATTATATAGTCTTATGGCATTCGGCGTTAAAATTAAAAAAAAAGGATATCACAATAACAGCCGAGTTGTCCATGACTTATGAACAGCAAGCTAAGGCGACTCATTAATTAGTGCATAGTTGGGTAACAAGTACGCAGTTATGAGCACGTTGCAACAGGTAATTTTTTTTTTGGGGGGGGGGATGGGGGGGGGGGGGGGGGGTAAAACGTTATACGTGTACATATATATGATACCTGTGGTATTTGACACGGTCATTTTCTCTGTGTGTGTGTGTGTGTTTGTTAATAAAGAGAATCACAATTGTCCCTGTTTACAATCGGGAACCGTCGAAAGGTGCCGATTTAAGTGAAGCAGTGAGATAACTCTGGGCTATGTCACAAAATCATGCGCACAATTAAGCTACTAGGCCTAGGTGCACGTGGTACGTTTTTGAATTGTATATTTACGTATGGTATAGACGCGTACGGGCGTTAAAGATATGTTCATACATAACCAATCTGTATATATATATATATATATACATGCGTGTTTTTTGTAAATAAGATAAGTCTTACAAATTCACCTAGTAATACCATACAGTACAAAACAAAAAATAATAATGGAACGGTTTCAGTACGGTACTGGTATGTACTTTTAGAAAGGGACTTATACGATGTACAGTTGAGTGTAAGGTAACCTTTACACCCTAGTGCACTAGGAGTGCACTACGTTTAAACTAGTAGTGCACTACATTTAAACTACAGGTAAACTAGTAGTGCACTACGTCCAGCCAGGTGTGACCACAAAAACCCCTACAGGTAATGGGAGGGTCCATACCTACCTGTGTCCTTATATTTTTACCTGTACAGATGTAATATGATTTACCTGTACTTTTATGTTATACTATTGAAGTCATTAGTTTGTCAGTACTTGAGCCTCATATATGTACAAGAATGAACAATTCTGAGTTTATACCAATTGAAAGGTATGTGTTCAAATAAAAAATGGTACAACACATGTTTTATGTTGAAATTATTAAGTTAATCATACTAAAAATATATACAGAAAATAAAGTAAACAACAGATTGTAATATAAAAAAAATAGATATTAGAAGAACATATTTTGTACTTAGTATAGTTGTTTCAATAACAAATCACATTAATATTTGACATTAAGAAGCTAGCTGTGCAATATCAGAGACGTACAAGGTTTTATAAGTCTCTGGCAGTACTACCTACATGTACCAGTATTGGTATTCTGTTTCACTATACATTCTGGTACAATGCATACAAATGAAAGGTTATATAAACATCAGGTACTAATATAAGAAACGATTACTTTCACCAGAACATTTAAAGCCATTTCCTTCTTCATATCATAATACCAACATACATCTACATGTAATCCAATTAACTGTAATCAATGTTATCATCATTAATCAATTAACAGGGTAGGGCCCTCAGGCCTTTAATTAGTCTTGGTCAGTGATGGCTGTGGGGGAGAGGGAGGTGAGAAATTCACACCTGGCTAACCACAGACAGCCTAGGGGTGTCCCCTATCTTGACCTCTGTACCTGCACCTGAGGATGTGGCCCAGGCAGGTCAGGTACATGTATGTTATTATGCCTGGAGGGTAATTAAAGGTTCTACCTGAAGATCTATATTTGTCCCTTTTAGTTAGATTTTATATAAGTCATTAGGTTGATTTAAAAGTACAATAAATGTGACTGGCATAGGCTTAACTTTGTTCTAAGTTAGGTTAATATAACTGCATATTATTTATTTGTTGTATACTTAGTCTTACAATATAGAATTAATTAAAATGATTCCATTAAACTGACCTTGCTTTTTTTTAAATCAAAGTCATATTTAATACAACCTGTAATTGCCTTCAATATTTAGGCCTAAACATCGGAATATTTTAAAATACTTTTATACTGATAATTAGAATAAAATTAAGTATAATGAATGTTAGTATTTTATTATCAAACTATAATGAAGCGACTGAGCCAGAGAGTATATATTCTTAATTATTATGTATTTCAATGTTATTTTATGTACTATCAATTAATTATTGTATAATTAAATGTTTTGAATGAAACATAAAAATGGATTAAAGTTCCCAAATATCCACTATTTAAAGAGAAATGTGTAAATATCTAGATATATTCGCAAAGATTTTTAAAACCAGATAAACTTAATAAACCCGAGTAAAAGTTAACATATGTATTATCATATTTATGATCCTGGTCATATCCAGTTTAGCCCTAAGTTTTAATCAAATTGGTTTCAAATTTGACCAGTGATAGTCAGATGAGAAATTCACACCTCAGTTATGTCACTGACAGGCTTATGTCAGCAGGTGTTCCTAGACAAGGTTGGGACTGGTCAGGTAATTGCCTGAGGCCTGAGGGTCAAATCAAAACATCTGTCCCATACTGAAAAATCTGAATAAATTTTAATTTATTGTTGTATTACTTTTTTTCAACTTCAAATTCTTATATTTATATTAGCACTGTTGTATGTGGTGATATATATACATACAGATCTTAATATAGAAGATTATCAAAACTCTATAGCGTGTTCATAAATATATAGATCTGAGGCATGAATGTATTTTATAAAAATATATATCTAATTTAATCAAGTAATAAAAGAATATTTATTTGTTTTTTTTCGCAATTAGTTTTTACAATATTTAAAAATATACTTCTAAACAAATAATAATCAATAGATATTCCTTCAATTTTTCAATATACTTGATTGTAAATTGGTAAATTAATAAAAAAAAATAACGTTAATAGTGTATATTAAAAGAAATATAAGACATCAAAACTGCTAGATAAATATTAATTTTCTATTTTATTTATATGAAGTTTGCAAGAAATTTTTGGGGAAAATTGTAAGAGTAATTATCATGATTTCACAATTTCTAGTTTTGAAATGAAAGAAAAAAGGTTGTTTGAGAAAAATAACTACATAAGATCTAAGTCCGTGATAAGATGCATATATATACTTTAAAGTTATAAATATTAACCAATGATAAGGCCAGCTTCAAAGTACTAGCAGACGACAAAGGTGAGGTACAGGTAAAAATCACAGGTAGATGGATGGGACTGCCCATTTACCTGTAGGGGTATTTGACCTATATGGAGTTCAGGGTGTAGTGCACTACTAGTTTACCTGTAGTTTAAATGTAGTGCACTACTAGTTTAAACGTAGTGCACTACTAGTGCACTAGGTGTAAAGGTTAGCTTACACTCAACTGTAGATATTCAGAATATATAAGTACATATGTACGTGTGTATGTGTAGTTAATGCAAATCACCTATACATCTATACAATCGTACACATCAAAATTATTTACATATTACATATAATGCTAATATTTATCAAAAGACATACGAGTAATATATTCAGTCAATTTCTTGCATAAAATAATGAAACTATAAGATATTATGTGTATAAACGCATGGAACTCTACTATTTGGTCAAATTTACGTACATGAACATTTTGAAGAATTTAGACTTACTAAAGTCATTATCTTACAATTACCTGTTGAGGTAAATACCTGTTAAAAATGTATCGGCACTCGCTGTAGTCATTATTTGGTACAAAACTGCGTAAAGTGTTCTTATCGGAAAATATCATACGAACAAATGCATGCATGGAATAGTTGCGCAATCGGCTATGCAACTTTTGAGCTTAAAATACTTTTAACTTAACATTTGTAATGTTTTAATCTTACAATTTGTTTTAAAAATATATTTAACTCGTAGCAAGTCATGTACTGTAGTCTTTACAAGTAGGCATGATTTATATACATAATTTTAAATATAACACCTTCATACAACTAAGATCGTGTTATAGGCTTATTTACATAATGTATTTCATGATTGGGATGGGGGTTTTCATTATAATTATTCGTAATATGACAGTTGAATATTTGGACAATTTCTTTTTCAATATACTGCAGTAATACATCAGGGAATACGGAAATCGCATATATTCATTTTGTTTCGAAAAAGTTTTGTTATTGATTCTGGAACGTCATTCGCGGGCAAACAACAGTTACGATAGATTAGTATTGAGTCAACCAAACGCCTCTCACCACTGTCCTAGACTGTCACTTGTGATGAGGCGTAGATTGTTACCAAACACTGATCCTTGATCGTGAGTCTTGTCCACTTTTGCTTTGCTGATGGTTGTGTATAAGTTCGTCAATTGAAAGTCCCGGATACATTCTATGAATGGAATTGTCTTGTTTCAGCTGAGCGTACATTTTACCATTGTCGGGCCACGACTGCTTTACTCTGTCGTCATAGTAACACTTGTCCAGTAAATGTTGGTTCTCTTGAGTCAGATCGTCTTTAATGACAATACCACTTTTCTTCAGTTTGTATCGATTTGCGATGCATTCCATTTTTTTTCTTCTGCACATAAATTTTACTATTACAGACCTGTTCTTTTTCGAGTCGAATCTGCCGAGGCGGTGAGCGATATCTATGTCACTGTTTTGGAATTTCATTTCCAATTTAGATTGTAATAGTGCACTAACTTTTTCACACGTGTCTTCTACCTTTTCATCTCGGTCATCCTTTAATCCGAATATTCTCACACTGGATTTCCTGGTGTACTGCCCTATTTCGTTCACCCCAAACTCCGCTTTTTCTGTAGCGTATCCGACTTCCGAAACAGTAGCATTTATTTTTTGCATGTTATTTTCTAACCTGGAAACTGTCTTTTTCAATTCATCGTTGTTTGTCTCAAGATCAAAAACTTGGCTTTCTAGCATGTCAACTTTATCGTTGAGTCTCTTAACAATTTCGGATGTGGCCTTTTCTAAGTCTGTTTTAGTAGCCATGTTTCTAAATTTATCGTTTAAACTTTCGATTGTTACCATCTCGGACAGTTTTTGATCAACACCACACAACTTGGATTCAAGGTTGGATATTGCTCTCATCATACCTTCCCCGAACTTTTTGAGTTGCAAGTTGTCCATTTTAAAAGATGTTAGAGTTGGCTGATTATTACTCACAGTTGTTTTGGCCTTTTTCACAGTCTTTCTACCGATCTTTTTTGTAGCGTAATTGTCTTTGAAACTGACATCAGAGCTGGAGGTGGACAAGTTACGTTTTTCTGCCATTTCAACGTGTTGATGTTACAAGGCGTGATATAAATACGCAGTTTAAATCTTCTATGTACATGTACACTCTCCGTGAGTACTATTCAAGTGTGTAAGGTGGTATCTAAAAAGTCTCACTACTCACATTTTGGTGGGTTTTGATTCCATTAAACTCCTCATGTGGATTCACATAATCACAATAGTCCAAACTGTGAAGTTTGCACGTTAGAATTCTTTTGGAATATTTAAATATAAGTCATGTTTCGAGGAGCGATGTAAAACACCGACCGACCTGATTGACTGACCTCTGACCTTATCATGTAAATTTGATTGCTTGATATATTTTTGCATCAAAGTATTGTTCTTCGTTAGGTGCAGACGCTGAAGTTTAATTGGAGCGGTTGAAAAAGGATATGGTTGTTTAAAAAGAACGCATATGATAGCAGGGAGAGGATCCAATATTTCACGACCTCAAAAAAAGCAGAAAACGTCTACGACCTTTGCCCTCTTCCTACTTTTGCATTGACGATTTTCTTGTGAACAGATTGTAGAAGCACATGCAAGTGAGACTTAAATACAGATTATAATTGAAAACAGTGACTGACATTTCATTCGAAAAGCAATTTCCGTTCCATTTTTTTGTTACTTAACATTTTGTGGTGCCAAAGTAACATTCAGACTTCAAAATTCATAGAAGGATTAGCCAAATATGGAATGCGGAAAACATCCTGGTCACAAAATAATGTCGGTGTGTGTCACGTGTGATACCATGCTGGTCTGTATAGGTTGTATGACCGACGACCTTCACAATGGTCACGTGTTCAAGAAACCCAGCACAGTATCACATGACATCAAAGCTAAACTCAAGCCGAAGGTTTCGGATATCTATAAACTGGAGATAGACTTCGAATCGGATACGAAGGATATAAAGACACTGAAAAAGCATCAGAGCGAACAACAAAATGAAAGAGTCAAGTTAATAAACACAAGAAGGGAGGTTGTAGTCAAGGCTGTAAACGAGATGGCGGATACCTTTATATCAGACTACGAGAATCAAACTCAGAAGAATTGTAATGCGCTGCAAGACGCGGCCGATGCCATTTCAAACAAATCAGAAGAAGTCAGACGACACCGGGAGCAAGTAAAACGCATCCTTGATGACCAAGATGATCTAGCAGTGGTACACGATTCAGGAAATCTTAAAGATGTTGACGAAGAAAGAAAACCCTTTCCCGAACTTGCCGAAATCAAGTTTACCCAGGGAGATTTAAATACTGAGCAACTGAAACTCGTATTTACGGGTAAGGCAGCTGAGACGCAGAAACTGTTGACACCAAAGGGAAAAGAACTTATCTTGGAGTCGACCATCAAACATTCTGAATCGAATTGGGTGAGTGGAATGTGTAATGCTTCTTACGGTAAGTCATGGGTGAAATGTTACGGTGAACAGGAACTTACTCGTATAGACAAACACGGACATGTAGAGAAAATCGTGAAACTAGACTGCAATGTTCGAGGTATGGCACCACTTGGTGATGATAAACTGTTGGTATGTGCAGTTGGAGATAAAAAAATTAAAGAGGTCCAACTACCGAGTGGAAAAATCACTCCACTCTTCTCTACAGGCAATCTGTACCCTGAGTACATATGCGCGACCCCAAGTGGTGATCTTTATGTGACACTTGTGGATAAGCACGATTACATTACTACTGCCAACAGTAAGAGAGTGCTGGTTCAATACTCTCCAAAAGGACAGGAGAAAGGCCGGGCGTGTTTCGATAGGAAGGGGGATGTCCTGTTTGTCTGGCCTCTAACAGTGAAGATCAGTAACACAGGAGACGCCATAGGAGTGATAAATGATAACGGTAAAAAGAGCAATCATCTAGTTCTACTGAATGCAGACCTCACGTTACGGCTACGGTATCTAGGTAACGGCAAGGTCGTGTCAAGGGACGAAAAGTTTGATACTACTACCTACAAACCGGAAGAAAAATATGCGATCAACGATTTCATCTTTGACTCGTCTGATAATATCATTGTCGCCGAGGCGTACACCAAGTGCATCCAGCTGATGTCAAAAGAATGCATCCCCATCTGCACCCTCGTACCACAACAGGTGTATCCACCAATGGCCATGACGATGGCTGGTGACAGAATGTGGGCGGGATATCATGACGGAAATGTGAAAATTTACCAGGTTAGTTATCATGGTTATTTATTCACACAACATTTATAGACAATTTTATAATGAATATTTTGGTATCTTTTCCGTTATAGTTAAATGTTTGTTTTATGTTTTGCAGTTTTCATTCTATTATTCATATTGCCGCTGATGTTTAAGTGCCGATCTATATTTGAGATAAATATTTACCGTACCACAAAAGTGATTTTCAACAGTAGAACAGTTTATTTTTATTCTGATTGTTTCTTTTCCATATGATTATACCAACTGAAAACAACAAATACTAGACTATGAATACATAATTAATACAGTATAAATACATAAGTTTACGTTGACTTATTATATCAATCTTGTTCAGTGCGAGTCTTATCTATCCGCTTCAAATAACATGATAAAACGTCCCTGCCTCAAACGCTAAAATGACTACGATTAATTATTGGCGCCAATTCTTCTCAAATTAAGGTTGTTCAGCCAATGTCGTTTAAATAACAATGCGAAACCAAACGCAGTTCATTGATTAATTAATAATAAGTTAAATAAAAGTATTTGTTCACTAATAAAATGTAAATATATGGATGAAAGGGGTAATTTTTAGCCTAGCGGGTTTCATGTAATATGGATACAACCGCTATTCATTCATACCGGCATGGACATTAACAAACGCCGTTCAGCCCTATATGCACTCAATCTGATTAAAATACAGATCCTCACTATTACTATCGTGTGTAGGATCTGACAGCGACCAGTAGAAGGTCATGTGCAGATGACCTTTGTATTCACCAATCAAATCGCTGCTTACCAGATTCTGAAAGTGAAAAGCTAAGTTCGATTTGTTTCTACACTTGCCGCTAAACCAGAGTAAAAAAGCGAGAAACCCGAACGAGCGTTAACAAAAATGGCGGCGTCCAGTTCAGCGGTCTCTACGCCAAGACGTGTGTTCATCTTGGCATTATCTGTTTGATTTGTAGTTTTTTGTTTGTCCGAAAAGAAATAAAAACTGACCGTAAAGAAATTATCACAAAATATACTAATCAAATTGTTAAACAACGCCCTGAATGATTTTCTCTTCTTCGCTTCGACCCGCCGCCATTTGTGTCCGTCTACCAAACACCATTGATAATTTGCATTTTGATTGGCTAGAAATTACCTAGAAATGGAAATAATAAAGGTCATCTGCACATGACCTTCTACTGGTCGCTGTCAGATCCTTCACACGATAGTAATAGTGGGGATCTGTATTTTAATCAGATTGTATATGCACTGTAAAGTAAAACACTGTAAGACTTATGTACTGTCTTATTTACTGATTTGTTTTGCAGCTCAAGTAATCCACTGTTGAATGGGTGGCTGCACCACATAACTGAATGGCTGTGCTACATGACCAAATGCCTGTATCACATGGCAGGATAAATTAACCAAATGACCGGATACCTGTATCATGTGACGATATATATATATATCAAATGGCCGTATCCGTATCATGATGTGGCGTCAAAGTTCACCTACTTTCCATGGAATGATGGCTGGATTTCTATCAATTTTCTATGTATATATTGTTTGCTTAATTGATTAACGTAATGTTATTCTGGACTGTATTCAAAGTAGAATAATTACAGTCAAGACCATCAGACAATGACGCCACAAACTTTTGGCTCAATGTAACCTACGTGTGCCTGTATTATTCATCCTCTCCAAAAGTTATATTGGTTGTTGATACAAGGTGTGTTATAAGACGATGAATTGTATTAGTATTTTGAAAGGTGGAATGACTAGTGAAACCAATAAGACTTGATGAACGCAAACGATTTTCATTAATTAAAGTTAATCGAGATCGTATTGATAATATTTTTTAATTAATCAGGTTAAAAGCATCTGACAGCTTTGCTTTTTCATAATCAATCTTTTAAACATTAGACTAATTGAATATTTACTCGTGTTGATTAGGATGTGAATATACTGTACTGATAATACATTACATGTAAATGTATCAGTTATGTCTGCCATAGAATATGTCTGTATTAATTTTTTCCGGGTAGAGTATATGCTTAACAAATACCAGAAAGCAAAACATACAATCATAGCAAGTGACCAGGAACGAAAAAAACCCCAATAAACTTTAACACGGTAAATACTCTCCTGTACTTGCTTATTGAACTATACTATCTGGTATGGGTTTTGTTTTGTGTGTGTCTTGATTCCTTTAGATTCGTGCTGACCGCTGCTTTTCATTAAGTATTGGACTATAAACGCTACCTTTCAACATATTAGATACTTCACTTCACACCTTCGAATACCCATTCTCACCAATCTATATATCAAGCCACTTCCCAATACGTTCGTAAAGACGGACAGGGTACTATACCCACTTTTTAACACGATACCCGTCTTGCATATTCAAAATATTCGATCACGAGCATCTCGATTGTAGCTCCCTTAACTTATCGTTTTGACCTCATTTCGACTGCCCAAGCATATATCTGCTTGAAATTTTGTAGGGAACAGTACGCCTGCTGATGTATACAGAAAAAAAAACGCAATTGATCTGTCAAAATATTTCGTGATGCAAATTATACGATTTAATGTGAAGGTTCATCATTATTAAGATTTGTGCAGCTTTTAACTTTTGATAGACTATTTACAATGCCCCCGGCAATATATATCCATGACTCGGATTATCACTCATTGCTTGAGATGAAGTCTAACAGATAATATTTCTGGATGGATGTTTTGATTTCTTTGATTTCTTGTTTTTATATTTTATGTCTACGATATAATACATATCCAGTGTTTCCACTCGCATCAGTAAACGGCTATATGTTAGAGGTCTCAGTTAATTGAAGTTAAAATTATATTTGTGGATTACTTCGATCTGTGTTAAGTATCATTTATGTTAACAAATAATCTGTTCATTGGAGAGGAAATATAATCAGACTGCTCCAGATAACTTAAGATAAGTTATCTTATTGGCTAGTATATATGTATGTAGCAAAATTCGGTTACATTGGGTTTTTTTCTTTGCACAAAGATATCCCTGAAAAAAACTTAATCTTGCTTGACTTCATTTTTTTCTTTGCTGTTAGCTTTGAAGACTAGATAAGTGAGATATCAGGTTTCGGGTCATCTTGTCACATAATAATAACTCTACATAGTTGATGTAAAGATGACGTACATGTAACACACACATGTGCTGCACCTTTTAGCATTATGTTACACAATAGTTGGGAGTTTTTATTCATTACTATGTATGTGATACATATTTAATATGATTTTACATTTTGTCCAAACATTCTTAATTGACAAGCAATTTGTTTTGGTGTTATGATATATTAAACCACATGTAAATTATTTCCCCCGGGTTGGAAAATATGATTTATGCAATAATATTTTAGTAGATCACATTAATGTATGTTTATGTGATGTTTCGATGACTAGTACGGTATGTACTCTTGCCATCTTCTTCAGACAAATGACAAATAAATCGTGAACAATTCATTGTGTAAAATGTGTACGCGTTACCCACGTTTTTGTCAACGAAACCACACATAAACATTTATATGCTGTGTAATATAATCTGTACATAAATGATTAAGCAAATCAGTTTTGGGTTTTAACTCCACGCAAATCTAGCTAAAGTAAATGAGGTTAAGATGCATTGAAATGCTCTGCCGATAATTTATGGTGACGTCTGTTAATATGATCAGGGGAGGCACGTTTTTGATCGGGTCGTAGAATCAGATTCAAATATTTATGCTACACTGGATAATTATAGTTCAGCCTATCATATAAAAGATTATATAACCGGATTTCAGTTTACGCTGAATTTCAATCATTTTTTTTTTGCAAGCTGATAGGAAATAGCAAATTTCAATGAAAGATAAATTCAGATACACAGTGAAAATAAGAAATCCTGACAATTGTTTATTATGTAGAAAAGTTTTGTACAATTTCATGATTATTGATGGTACTCTATTCCTATATGTAGATATATATACATATATATAGATAAGGCTATCATGTAAAGGGCCGCGGTGGCCGAGTGGTTAAGGTGTTCCGACATTCTACCACTAGCCCTCCACCTCTGGCCCGCGGTGGCCGAGTGGTTTAGGCGTCCCGACATTCTACCACTAGCCCTCCACCTCTGGGTTGCGAGTTCGAATCCCACGTGGGACAGTTGCCAGGTACTGACCGTAGGTCGGTGGTTTTTCACCGGGTACCCCGACATTCCTCCACCTCCAAAACCTGGCACGTATTTAAATAAGCCTGGCTGTTAATAGGACATGAAACAAAATAAACCGAACTAGACCAAACCAATCGTGTAATTGTTCTGTTTTCCTGTAAATAGGCCTTGTAACATTTTTTTGCATAAACATATCCCATAGCGCAAATCTGATTGGCTGTAAGTCTATATTGTTGTTATTGTTACGTTATGCCTACGACAATAACATGTTTTTATACGAATCCAATTGATCACCAGATACATTTACTCGCAAAATTGAACAAAATATATATTTAATTAATTTCTTTCATAAATCGCATATCGAAATCCATGTAAAATCCTACATTTATATAAAGTCATAGTTCAAATGATTTAACTCTGTTTAGGTCTTGTGACCTGAAGGGTCAGGATTACCTACATTGTATATCCATCGGTCGTCGTTCGTCGTCCGTCGTTGTCCATCGTGCGTAAACATTTCCTTAAAAATGACTTTTCAAGAACCGAAAGGCCATTGGTACAGATATTATACATTTAGCATGCTAGAATAAAGATCTTTGAAGTTTGTTAAAAGCAATGACCCTGGTCTACTTACATTGTATGAGGCCACAGAAATAAAATATCTTAAAATAGTCAAGCAGTTTCTTCTCAATTACAAAACGGCCTGGGGTACTGATGTTTGGCCTGTAGCATGCTGGGCCGAAGGAATTCCAAGTGTGTTCTACTAAACTACATTGAAAAACGTTCAGGGTTAAAGTTAAAATAAAATGTGTTGAAGATCTGCAAGTAACTTCTCAGTGGCTGCAATCCCTGGTATACCGATATTCGGTCTGTAATATGCTGGGGTGAAGGGCAATATGTACCACTTTTTGTTCTAATGGATCCTCTGACCAACTGTCAAGGTTACAGGGGTGTTATGTTCTTAGCCTTATGAATATATTCTTCTTAGTAACTTAAAGGCAAGGGTACTGATATTTAATTGCCTACCAGGTTTCTTCGTATTAATGACCATGACCTCCTTACGTCTGTACAAGGTCACAGAAGGAAAACAAGTAAACATCTTAAACCGCGATCTCCATAACTAAAAGGCCAAGGATTTTTAGAAGGGCTACACATTTTGTACAATTGAATGGCATGGTCCATGTTCAAGGTCATAGAGGTTAACTTTGTTACCATCTTAGAACAGTTTCGCGATAACTTACAAAAATATATATGTCTTAATAGTTAGATGACCGTTAAGGCCAACGGGCCTCCTGTTGTATCAAGGGCCGCGGTGGCCGAGTGGTTAAGGTGTTCCGACATTCTACCACTAGCCCTTCACCTCTGGGTTGCGAGTTCGAATCCCAGGTGGGGCAGTTGCCAGGTACTGACCGTAGGTCGGTGGTTTTTAACCGGGTACTCCGGCTTTCCTCCACCTCTTTAACTTCGCACGTCCTTAAATGGCCCTGGCTATTATATAGGACGTTAAACAAAATAAACTAACCAATCCAAAATCCTGGTGTATTTCTTGTCATGTTTAAGGCTAATACCAAATTGACTATCAACTTAATCAACATCGTTATTAAGTAACGTAACACCTTTCAAATATGTTTTGTCTGATAACTAATAAAGATTCTGTTGCACAAAGAATTTTTTCGTGTTATTTAGATATGATGTAACGTTTAAATTTTCTCTGACTTTTTCTTCAAAGCGCTCGTTGGTTACATTGTGTGAAAGGCTTAAATACCTGTGACTGCGTTTCCCCTGCAAGGATAAGAACTTCTAACAAATGAAACTATTTTTATAACGTTTGAAATAATCGGACAATACTGTGAAGAGTAAGGTGTATAGTACCTAGTATATTGGATTTTATCTCAAAAAGACTAACAATAAAAAGACAATGACACGTAGACTTATGATAATACGCTAATAAACCTAGTTAAGGTTATCAGATCTAAGAGTATTTAGAATGGATAAAGGCCGATGCAAATATCAAGTCATGCGAACGAATTTGTTGAAAAAAAATTAAAATTGATTATAAAAACACGCTGAAATAGTAATAAAAATAATGATTCGAGGTTCCTTTATTCCGCTTTATCATGACTTTAAATGTTGTCTCAAAGCTGTCCTCAAATAATTTCCGTGGTTATAGGGCCTTAAACCTCCATCACAATAGAACCTCCATTAAGACTGCACTACGTCATGCATTTTTGATGTTTTAGCGAGGACGTGATCAAAATCGAATTTTTTTTTCAGTTTTCAGGTTCCTTATACGTTCTTACCACGTCCTTCAAGGTTTTCACTGAGTCAATCACGTCCTAATTACGTCCTTACCACGTCCTTCCAGGTTTTCACTAAGTCAATCATGTCCTGATTACGTCCTTACCACGCCCTTCCAGGTATTCACTCAGTCAATCACGTCCTATTTACGTCCTTACCACGTCCTTCCAGGTTTTCACTAAGTCAATCATGTCCTGATTACGTCCTTACCACGACCTTCCAGGTATTCACTAAGTCAATCACGTCCTATTTACGTCCTTACCACGTCCTTTCAGGTTTTCACTATGTCAATCACGTCCTAATTACGTCCTTACCACGTCCTTCCAGGTTTTCACTATGTCAATCACGTCCTAATTACGTTCTTACCACGTCCTTCCAGGTTTTCACTAAGTCAATCACGTCCTAATTACGTCCTTACCAGGTCCTTCCAGGTTTTCACTAAGTCACTCATGTCCTAATTACGTCCTTACCACGTCCTTCCAGGTTTTCACTATGTCAATCACGTCCTTATCACGTCCTTCCAGGTTTTAACTAAGTCAATCGCGTCCTAATTACGTCCTTACCACGTCCTTCCAGGTTTTAACTAAGTCAATCACGTCCTAATTACGTCCGTACCACGTCCTTCCAGGTTTTCACTAAGTCAATCACGTCCTAATTACGTCCTTACCACGTCCGTCCAGGTTTTCACTATGTCAATCACGTCCTTATCACGTCCTTACCACGTCCTTCAAGGTATTCATTAAGTCAATCATGTCCTGATTACGTCCTTACCACGTCCATCAATGGTTTTCAGTAAGTCACTCATGTCCTAATTACGTCCTTACCACGTCCTTCCAGGTATTCACTAAGTCAATCACGTCCTAATTACGTCGTTACCATGTCCTTCCAGGTATTCACTAAGTCAATCACGTCCTAATTACGTCCTTACCACGTCCTTCCAGGTTTTCACGATGTCAATCACGTCCTAATTACGTCCTTACCACGTCCTTCCAGGTTTTAACTAAGTCAATCACGTCCTAATTACGTCCTTACCACGTCCTTCCATGTTTTCACTATGTCGATCACGTCCTAATTACGTCCTTACCACGTCCTTCCGGGTTTTCACTAAGTCAATCACGTCCTAATCACGTCCTTACTACGTCCTTCCAGGTTTTAACTAAGTCAATCACGTCCGAATTACGTCCTTAACACGTCCTTCCAGGTTTTAACTAAGTCAATCACGTCCTAATTACGTCCTTACCACGTCCTTCAAGGTATTCATTAAGTCAATCACGTCCTAATTACGTCCTTACCACATCCTTCCAGGTATTCACTAAGTCAATCATGTCCTAATTACGTCCTTACCACGTCCTTCCAGGTTTTCACTAAGTCAATCACGTCCTAATTACGTCCTTACTACGTCCTTCCAGGTTTTCACTAAGTCAAGCATGTCCTAATTACGTCCTTACCACGTCCTTCCAGGTTTTCACTAAGTCAATCACGTCCTAATTACGTTCTCACTACGCGTATCTTCACGTTCCTGCTAGGTTAAACACGTCTTTGGTACGTGAAGCTGGACTTATGGATTTGTGAACTTCACAAAGGTGTTCGTTTTCAGTATTTACATTGTTTTGTTTTTTGTCGGGTGCGGGCAAATAATGTATACATTGTAACACAGAGTCTAAAATAAGCAATAGTTCGACTTACGACAGGTACGGAAATATTGATTTCCGGTAACGATGTCCGACAACTATGCCACAGTTATACTTTACTTCTCTTAAAAATACATACACTTTATTCAATGTACTAAATGTTATTATTACTAAATGCATTATTGTCCTTTGATCTAAATCGTAGAAACTGGCCGATCAAAGTGTTGACAAAAAGTCTGACACATTGAACTCACGGACCTGAGAATTTGTCACAGCCAGTTTCCATTTAAAAAAAATGCAACTTTCACGTTACATGCTTTGACCTTTTTTCAAATCTCAGTACTTCCATTATTGCTTTTGATTGTATCACCATTTGGGAGAGGAACAATCTGATTAAAATTATATCTTGATATCCGCTCCGTTCCGTAAACCTTTCTCTGCTGCGTCGAGATCTGAGCTAGGACATCCCATAGGAGTTCACGTTCAGTTGATCGTTGTAGCCTCTTAACTTCACACTGAAACAAATTTCAAATGACGCCGTCATCTTGCAGCAAGTCATTTCGTCACATTATTCCACATTAACTTTTTGATGACATACTGACTGAACATACAAATACGACAATGCAGGCTTTGTTGCCTCAAAAATCCACATTTCAGTAGTAATTTGATTGGCTAATGCAAAAGGTTTTCTGATTGTGTATTTTTTTGCAAATAACGCGTAAATTACAGGGGTCAGAGCACAAGACATAACATGTAGATTGGGTTTGATGGTATCCAAAGCGTTATTTCAATACATCGAACCGATTTGAACTTGTGTATTATACAAAACATACCGGTCTGGTATTTGCACGAAACCTACCCCGCGGATGTGAGGACTTCACAAAACAGATTGGGAGAGCGGCAACTGCAAGCCTATTGAAGCACCATCTTAATCATTTGATGTCACTTTTAACCACAAAAATGTATTACATGTAACACAATATACACATGAGCCATTATACATAAAGTGTTCTTCGCGTTGGGCTTTTACTTTTTCGTACATATATTCCGTACAATAGGTAAAGAAAGTTTGAAGAATAAATCGGTAAGCGTAAATTGACAGGTATTATACAATCAGATATAAGATCACAAAATTACGGTTTAAAGTCCATACATACTGAATGTAGAACGTTCGTTACCATCCTGGCTTGGTATACTCAAACATTTTATAGTATGATTTAAATTTGTCAAAACGAATTATTGAATAGAACTTTTGATATACCGCAGTACAAATAAGATATCTTATAACCATATATGATATCCTATAAACATTTCTATCTTTATACACATCCCTTTTCTTAGTCTTATTGTCTTCTACTTTTACGAGGGTCCCCATGTTAATATTGTTTTGTTCACATATTGCCGATTTAAATCGATTTCGGGTTCGGATTATGGTTTTGTTGACACTATGCTTTCCTCTGAAATTTGTGTATATGTGTCATACTTAAGAAATCTGATAAAGAAAAAGTATGTTTTGCTCTAAATTTCAAGTTCATACCTGTACAATACTGTACACTGTATATCTTGGTAATAATATAGGCAAATAGATCATGATAATAACGATGACATTAGTGCATCAATATGCCATAATACGCTCACAATCTAATCACATATTAAGATTTAATTTATCCCTCTTTTGTTTTTTCTTTTTCTTTAATCTATTAATCACTTAAGATGAAACGTAAATGTCAAAAGGAAAACCCGTAGTCAAAGCTCCAGGACTATTAAGGATAATGTTGAGTTTGCTGTTGTCAATGATTTTGGTGTTTTTTGTTGTCTTCCTATGTAAGGGATGAGACTTTCACTATGATTGGGAGGGGTGCCAATTTGGGCATTTCTGCGGCCTATCCTATGATATGACTAATATTTTGCACTAAGATAATATGAGGTCAGTTGCATATTGTAATATGTTCAAAACGTCTGATTTTGTGTGGGCTCATAGAAAATTTGGGGGGTTAAGGTGAGGGGAGTGTAAAATGAAAAATTTGTTTTTGAAGTTCTCACGGACTGCAAAATATAGAAAACTTCTAGTTTGTGTAGTTTCTGTTAAATAAGTAGCAGACTTGAAGATTCAAGTTGAGCAAAAATAAGTAAAAAACTCATTAATTAGGTCAAGGTCACATATGTGATAACTGATCTATTTTGATATCAAATACTTCAGGAAATTACCGAAAAACATCCATTAACAAACGCCAAAATAGAATGACAACAATTATCAACCTTACATGAGTATAATATATATATTTGGTAAGTTACTGACCCTGCATCGTTATGTGGGGCCTTGTGATTGGGCCTACAGAGGGCTGATATGGTGCATTGTTTCAGTATTATTGGCACTCTTCCATGGCTAATTTAGATCACAAACATGAAACGATGTTTGCAAGCATGTGGGGAGAAAGTACAACACCTACTGACCCCTATGTATGTGTAGGTGTGTGTATGTGTGTGTGTGTGGGGGGGAGGGGGGGGGGGCAAAAGGGTAACATACCATTTCAGCTTTGATCGTTTATTCTTTCATGTATATTGAGGTCCAATTAATATCTTAAAATAATAGTATAATGCTGATGCTTTTGTCAATTATAATGAACTTATTCTTTTGAAACCAAACATGCATCCTGGTACACTCCTATGAATGTATAGTATATCTGACAGTATTGCATCAAAACATTGTGTATTGCTATTTGGTCTCAAGGTCAGGATCTGACTAATGGTCTACTTTTAAAGACAATCTTCATATCATCAAATACCATGTAATCAGATGATCTTTGCTTAACATCTTAATTGTTATGATAGTTATACCAACAGTACAAGCATTGTTAAAATATTAATGCAAACAATTCATTATGCAACCCCATTTGCGCCCTCTGACCCCTAGAATGTGAGCAATATGCTAAATATAGATTCCGATTAAACCTACATGGTATAAATGCAATCAATTTTGGTTATACTTGGACTAACGGTTTAATAAAAAGATCATTAAAGCAGAACGTTTTTGGGATCAGACAAATGTTTCTTGAAAAATATAATTATAACCAAAAAATGCACAAGATAACCCCTCATGGGCCCCACCATAAGGTCCCGTAGAACCATAGGGGTGATAATTGCTGTCATTCTATTTTGGAGTTTGTTTATAGAAAAACTTCTTAATTTTCTAAAAGAATTTTCTAAAAGACCAGTTAGCAGTTATGTGACCTTAACCTACTTTATGAGTTTTTTACTTATTTTTGTTCAACTTAAATCTTCAAGTCTGCTACTTTTTTAACAGAAACTACACAAACTAAATGTTTTTATCTTCATTTTTCAGTGTATAAATATTTTTTTCATTTTACACTCCCCCACTTTGACCCCCAAATTTTCTATGACCCCACACAAAATCAAATGTACAGTTGACTTTGAGGTCAACTGTACATTATGCAGTTGACCTCAAAGTATCGTCCCGCAAAATATTAGCCTTATCACTGATAGGCCGCAGAAAGGCCCAAATTGGTACCCCCCTCCATTTAAGTATGAAATACCACAAGACAAGGATGTATGAAATATATGCTTTATTGAATATCAAACCAAGGCCGAAATTACAATTTTAGTTGATATTGGTGTGAATCATAGACTTATTTATACTAATTGCTAATATACTACCCACTAAAAAATATAAAAGATAAAAATACAGTCACACAAAAACGCATTGCTAATTGAATAGCATTAAATTATTTATTGCTATAGTCCTTATCTTATTAGAACATGAACATATCCAAAATATAATAAATTATATATAATGATCTATATTCTTTCAAGACACCCTGTCATCGCTCTGTTCCTCCATTTTGTTTTCAAAACACGCCAGTTTGCGTGTGGGGCGCGGTGATTTCGTGATGAATTTTATTTTCGCGCTTTTAATTAGCTAAAAATATGTTGGTTGTCTAACTTGTCTCTTTAAAACAGATATCAGTTGTACAAAAATGCACCTTGTCTGAATTGTTTAACTCAAGTATTTATAAATTAATGAAAATCTGAAATAACTTTCTCCCGATTAATATGATGTCATGAGGTCATAAATAGCAACTGGCCTTGTACATAAGCGAAGTCGTTGGTATGATATAATCGTGCATAAAACATAAACAATAATTAGATTAAAAAATAAACAAACAAAACACAAATAACAAATCTTTCTTTAATTCTGTACAATATATATTACTCGTAAAATTGGTATGCAACCCCGTCTTTTCAAATTGTCCCGCGTATAAATATTTATAGCAGCAATTGCGGCTTTGAAGCGATTTATTTCTGGTTCGAATGACGCCCGCGTTTTATTCCTGCAGCAATATGATGCTACTTCATAGTGCGAGCGATAGTATGCTCCCAACGAAAGCGATTGATTACAAAACAGGGAAAGTATTAAGTGTACGGAACCTAACTATATTATCTCAAGCAATGACGATACCGAAGGCGTTAAGTACAGCATAACCGCTCCGGTCACACATTACTGACAATTGGTTAAGTAATTGTACCCATTGCTTGAACTAATGAACGGTAAGCATATAATAACAACTATCGCATGCAATGACTTTGCTATGTCCAAGCTTTAGTACGGAACAAATTGCCTTCATCACCTGAGCATAGAGAATAGAAATATTGCTAGTCAAAACGCTACGATATAAAACTGTAGAAGGAAAATGAAAATTAAAGATGTTTGATGTCGTGTGGGTTAAACAGGTTCTGTGGTCGCTTTTGTTTTCCAAAACAGAAGGCAAAAAAACAAAACTTTAATAGTCGAGGGGGTTGATATGTTCGATAGAAATGGCCTATCTCATCGTATGCAATAGGACATTTTATAAAAACCGGTCGACCATTTTATCGATCCTTCGCCCACACTATTTGTAATAATCACACTTTTATTGAGTGATAAGAATTAGCACATGCTCGTGTAAATTCCTATTATAATGATACCATTCAAAGTTATTGAAATGCATTTCATGTAACACAATATGCACATGAGCCATTATACAAAACCGGTTCTGTAAGTCATTTATATAATATATTCTTCGCGTTGGGCTTTTACCTTCTCGTAAATATATTCCGTATAATAGGTATAGAAATTTTGAAGAATAAATCGGTGAGCGTAAATTGATAGGTATTATACAAACAGATATAAGATTACATAATTGCGGTTTAAAGTCCATACATTCTCGATGTAGAACGCTCGTTACCAACCTGGCTTGGTATACACAAATATCTTATAGCATGATTGAAATTTGTCAAAACGAATTGTTGAACAGAACTATTGATGAACCGCAGTACATATAAGATTTCTTATAACCATATATGATATCTTATAAACATTCCTATCCTTATACACATCCCTTTTCTTAATCTTATTGTCTTGTACTTTTACGAGGGTCCCCATGCAAATATTGTTTGTTCATATATTGCCGATTTTAATCGAGTTTGGGTTCAGATTTGTTGTTTTGTTGACACTATGTTTACACTGTGCTTTCCTCTGAAATTTTTGAATATGTGTCACACTTAAGAAATCTGATTAAATTGATCCCTCTTTTTTCTTTCTTTTTCTTTAATCAATTAATCACTTAAAATGAAACGTAAATGTCAAAAAACCCCGTCGTCATTTCAAGATTTCGTAATGAATAGCTAAAGCTACAGGACCATTAAGGATAATGTTGAGTTTGCTATTGTCAATGATTTTGGTGTTTTTGTTGTTGTCTTCCTATGTAAGGGATGTGACTTTCACTATAATTGCTTTCTTCAAAGGAGGGGTGCCAATTTGGGCATTTCTGCGTCCTATCCTATGATAAGACTAATATTTTGCACTAAGATAATATAAGGTCAGTTGCATATTGTATTATGTTCAAAACGTCTGATTTTGTGTGGACTCATAGAAAATTTGGGGGTTAAGGTGAGGGGAGTGTAAAATGAAGAATTTGTTTTGGAATTTCTCACGAATTGAAAAATATAGAAAACTTCTAGTTTGTGTAGTTTCTGTTAAATAAGTAGCAGACTTGAAGATTCAAGTTGAGCAAAAATAAGTAAAAAACTCATTAAGTAGGTCAATGTCACATATGTGATAACTGATCTATTTTGATATCAAATACTTCAGGAAATTAACGACAAACATCCATGAACAACCTCCAAACTGTACATTATGTAGTTGACCTCAAAGTATCTTCCTGCAAAATATTAGCCTTATCACTGATAGACTGCAGAAAGGCCCAAATTGGTACCCTTCCCCCCATTTAAGTATGAAATACCACAAGACAAGGATGTATGAAATATATGCTTTATTGAATATCAAACCAAGGCCGAAATTAAATTTTTAGTTGATATCGGTGTGAATCATACACTTATTTATACTAATTGCTAATATACTACACACTAAAAAATATATAAGATAAAATATAGTCACAAAAATACGCATTGCTAATTGAATAGCATTAAATTATTTTTTGCTATAGTCCTTATCTTATTAGAACATCTACATGTGCAAAATATGATAAATTATATATAATTATATATGTACTTTCAGGACACCCTGTCATCGCTCTGTTCCTCCATTTTGTTTTTAAAACACGCATGTGTGCGTCTGGGGTATGGTGATTTCGTGATACATTTCATTTTCGCGCTTTTAATTAGTTAAAAATATGTTGGTTGTCTAAATTATTTCTTTAAAACATCTATCAGTTGTACAAAAATGCACTTTGTCTGAATTGTTAAACTCTAGTTTTTATTAGAAATTAATGAAAATCTGGAATAACTTTCTCCCTAAAAATATGATGTCATGAGGTCATAAATAGCAACTTGCCTTGCATATAAACCAAGTATCTACCATGGGCATGATATAATCGTGCATAAAACATAAACAATAATTAAATTTAAAAAAATAAACAACAACAAACAATACACAAATAACAAAAAAAAAAATCTTTCTTTAATTTTGTACAATATATTATTCGTAAAATTGGTATGCAAACGTCGTCTGTTTAAATTGTCTCGCATATAAATATTTATGGCAGCAATTGCGGCTTTAAAGCGATTTCGTTCAGGTTCGAATGACGCCCGCGTGTTATTCCTGCTGATACAGCAATATGAACACTCGGAGGAGAATTTAAATATAATGGTGCATAGTGCGAGCGATTGTATGCTTCCAACGATTAATTACAAAGCAGGGAAAACTATTAAGTGCGCGAAACCACGTACCCTTAATGTATTGTCTCAAGCAATGAAGATACCGAATGCATTAAGTACGGCATAACCGCTCCGGTCACATATTACCGACAATGGATGAACCAATTGTATGTATTGCTCGATCTACTGAACGTTAAGCAGATAATAACAACTATCACGTTCAATGACTTTGATATGTCCCAGCTTTAGAACGGAACCCATTGCCTTCATCATCTGAGCAATGCTCAGCAATGCCGCCAGAATCAAGATATTGCCAGGCAAGGCGCTGCGATATAAAACTGTAGAAGTAAAATGAAAATTAAAGATGGTTGATGTTGCTGTTGGTGAAACACTGTTACATCAACCATTGGGCACAAAACAAAACTCCAAAGGTCCAGTGGGTTGATATGTTCTAAAGTAGTGGACAGTTTGTAAAAACAGGTCGATGATTTTATCGATCTGCGGCCCACATTATTGAAATAACAATTTTTTATTAAGTAATGAGAGATAGCAGATGGTAGTGTAGATTTCTATTAAATCTATACCATTCAAAGTTGTGATAATTTATAGGCAAAATACGATTATATACTTATATTATTAACTTTAAAAGTGAATTATTATAAAAGAACAAGCAAATAATAGACCTTGTGTAGCCTAAAGAAACTTATCAAAGCTTGAATGTCTTGTTATATTTAATTCTTTAATCGCACATATTATTAAACAGATAGTAACACATCAATATCAAGTGAACTTGAACTTTAAAAAACCGACAAAGAAGATCAAATATATTGTTCTCAAGTATATCACAACCACGTCATAAGGAAATTTGGTGGAAACCACGATCTCAAACTGTCGACCACGCTTTGAGTTACAAACGAAATCGAAACCAAATAAAAATGATTTACAATTTATCATGCTACAAGGAAAGCGAGGAGGATTTTTTTCTTATTTAACATTTGTAGAAGGAGAACATATCTACACAGTTTATCATTGTATAGGTTCTTTTTTTCTATCTCAAACTTGGTTTCCTTTAATTTTTAATATTGCCGAGTTAACATGCAATCGACATACGTTTACATCTAAAAACTACACAAAGCTATACGCTTTGTCAATATTAGTTATTCTACATATTTACATGATGAAAGTGACGTTTTCGGAGTCTTCACCAACCGTACTCTCTTACTGTAGAGTCTTTGTCATTGGTGTAACATTTGCCTTCCTACCATCACCGGCAGATCACAATGACGTCATAACCAACAGTACATCCGGTATTGTGATTTTCCTTCACTTCTTTGGTGGTTGTCCTTCAGTAGTCGATCAGTTGTACTGAAAGTATAAAAAAGAGAGTTCATATCATGTTTACAACGTCTACTTATGTGTGCTTTAATTTTAACCTTTGAATTGGTTTAGTTAATGAGATCATGGATCCAATGAAAAACTGAATTAATTGCTTCGCGTTTACCTTAAATTTACCTCTGCTCAATTAGATTTAAACTATACAAAATTATAGGTGAATTCTTATATTTACGATTTTTTTCTATAAAAGGTTCATTACTGTTCTATTCATTATGGTTGCGTCTTCGGACATATATTTTATTTCAAAACTAATTAAAAGTGAGTAGAGTTTGATAAGAGTAACAGTATGGCACTTGCAAAAGCCGTGGTTGACTCCGCCCATATCTATTGTTGATGACTTTGCACATTTGTGCCTCAAAGATTTGCATAGCTCCGCCAAGTGTAGTGTTGTTGACGTCATAAAAAATTGACACGTGCTCAAAATATAGTTATTGAATGACAAAATCAGTTTGCGGAACACTCAGTCTGGTTTTCGAATTAAGTCAATGTAGACTTTTAAAAAATTGAATTTGAAACTATTTATCAATTAATATACCTCAGCTACTTGTTAGTATGTTATAGGTATGTTTAGGTAAAGCACTACTCAGGATCACTCGATTATTTTCACGCGTGTTTGTACTGATCTCAAAAGTACATACAACAATAGCTTACTAACGAAATCAAATTGGCATTAATGAAGAGTAACAGGAAAACTTATGTTGTAGATTAATACTTTATTACGGATGAAAGTATAGCTAAGATTAGTATATTTTACCTTGTACACCTTCACAGTTTTATCTCGAAAAGATATCCACATCTCGTCACCATTCATCGAGAATACAATCGGCTTAGGTTCCTGCATCGGTAGGAGAGTACGTATTGGGATGCAGTCCATGGACAGAAGCTGGACACTTTTACTGGTGTGCTCACCGATAATGATATTACCAAAGGAGTCGAACAAGAAATCGGTGATTGAATAGCTTGTTTCTGGTTTGTATGTACTAATATCGAACTTCTCCTCCCCTTGCACGACCTTGCCGTTACCTAGATACCGTAATCGTAGTGTGAGATCTTTGTTCAGTAGAACCAAATGACTGTTGGCACCTAAATCTGTATACGTTTTTACTCCTATAGTGTTCTCCGTATAATTGGTTTTTACCGACAACGGATTGATAAAGAGGGCATTTCCCCACCGGTCAAAACGAGCACGGTCCTTCTCATTTCCCTTTTGAGAGTATCGGACAAAATGCTTCTCTTTGGGATTTTTCCCTCTCGCTATCACATAGATGTCACCACTTGGCCCTGACCATAAGTTAGAAGGGCATAAATCACCAGTGGAAAAGGCACATGTGATCAATCCGCTTGGCATTGTGACCTTGTAGATACTATTTTCATGATACCCACATATCAACAGTGTATTATCATCTACTATTGTCATACCCTGCACATCAAATGCCACTATTTGTTCTACGTGGCCTTGAGGGTCTACAAGACTTATTCGTTTTTCATCGTAACATTGTACCCACATTTTACCGTTAGACATTTCAAGAACATTCAGCGATTCGGAATGCATGAAGGTAGACTTGAGAACAAGTTCTCTTCCCTGATGCGTTTCCTTATTAACGAACTTGGGACCTTTATCTGTAGAAGGTGTCACCTCAGACACCTCTCCATCTTTTTTTGTAGCTATGGTTCTAAACATGAGTTCCAGCTGACCAGTGTTCACTTTGCCGGGAACAAACTCAATACTGGAGAGGGGAGGAAGCGGCTTTCGTTGTCCATCAACTTCAACTAGACCTCGTGAATCATTCGCTACTGCTAGATCATCTTGTTCGTTAAGTGTTCGTTTCATCTTCTTCCTGTGTCGTCTCACTTTTTCCAATTCTGCTGATGTATCATCTATCGCAACCTGTAGTTTATCACAATTGATTTGAGTCTGGTTTCCATACTGCAACACCATGTTTTCAGCGATTTCGTTCGTAATCTTGATGAGTTCATCCCTTCGCGACTTGATGCTGTTCTTTTGTTTGTTGCATTTCTCTGATTTCAGAGTTTTAAACTCATCCAGATGGGATTTTAATATCTCCTCTAATTTACAATCGTCCTCTTCCTTTGCCTTAAGTTTTGTTCTGATATCTTTTGCAATTGCGCTTGGTTTCTCAAACACATGGCCATGATGCAGTTCGTCAGTTATACAGTCGGCACAGACCAAAGTGATATCACACGTTACACATACCAAAATGATCCGGACACCAGAATGTTTTTCACATTCCATATTTGGACTGTTTGCGTCATATATTTATAGATGTATAATTCACGCACATGTTTTCTATAAACCCAGTCATGGCTATCACGCGATTGCTGTATTGAGTTTATTAGCGCACCGATTGATGTGTATCCAACAGCTTATAATCCTGTAAGAAGTTTCCACTATGTCTTTTGTAATCAAATGTATGGTTCAGTCACTGTATTGTTTTTGTCAATATCAACCAACCAACTCCAGATTTGTTCTTCTATAACCAACGTCTGCGTCTGAAACCAAATGAAATGAAAAGGATATTTATTTTAAATAATATGAAAGTGTAACTGTCATTGTTTTTAAAAAGTTGAATATTAATATAGCAGTTCATTTTTTACGGTGGCATATAAAAGACATTCAAAGAATATTTTGATCTCGTCAAAATGAAATATTCTAAGATGAAATAAAATAACGGAAGTAAAGTTGCATATCACTACATGTAAGACAGTAACATTGAAATTTGATCGCATAAAACCACTTGAATTAAATGATCAATAATTTTTTTAAATCTACGATGATGTCACATTAACTTTTAAAGTACAACATTTTAAAGGGCAAATTCATCCAGGCTTTCATATGCTATTATGGTTTCCCAATATTTCAATGTATCTAAGATTTGAACTGTATACTGTAAAAGTGGAATTGTTCACGGTGTGGAAATTTTCGCTTATTTCGCTAGCATTAAATATCCTCGAATATTTCCACGCGCGAACATATTTAACACCACTCAAACTCTACAGAGTATAAAAGTATTATGAGAACACAAAACAAAACAGCATGACTTACAGCGTAAATATTTCCACATAGCTAACAGTTTGGAAGTTTACCTAGCGAAAAATTCCACGCGAGAAAATATCGGCTTTTACAGTAATTATAAATCGAAATTATCACAAGGATGACTTGGAAACGATCACACTAATATTTTGAGTAAATATATAAGATTAAATTCTATTCAAATGACATTGATGTCACATTCGAGAAAAATCGCAGGTAGTCAGGAATATTCAAATATTCGTCAATGTCTAACATGTACAATTTTTATAACAAACAAAAGAAAGAAAAGGATGTATTGTAACTTTTGGGCGACTAGCAAAGGTACCATATTTCATGGACAGCTTACTACTAAGCTATACGATAAACTTGATGATTTCAATTTTCCGATCGTTAACTTTCCATTTCGTGATAGTAACATATCTGCTTCTCCAACCTTTGGTGTTTACATGTCGCAGTTGATTTGGTATTCCAGGGCTTGCTCTAAATATCGGGATTTTCGAGATCGATGTCGACTGCTGACAAACAAACTAACAACACAAGGATTCAAGAGATGCAGGTTGATCAGAACTATGGGCAAGTTTTATGGTCACCATCTTTGTCTCATTGAGAAATATTCTGTATCTTTAAGTGACATGAAGATTAATGTTTTTGAGTATGCTCATTAGTGTGTTTACTTGTTGTGATTGACAATGATACTCGGTTCTCATTTTGAGAATTTGATGTTTACTTGGATGTGACAAAGATTTACATAGCGGGTGTCGTCGATGAAGTAGAAGACGCTTACACTTCCGGAACACCTGGTCTTATTCTCTTGTACTTTTGCAAGGGTCTCCATGTAAATCTTTCCATTGTTCAAATGTTGCCCCTGGTTTAATCGAATTTGAGTTTGGATTATGATTATGTTGACGCTTCGGTATTCTCTTATTTATTTCCTATCATCGCCGATTTGTCTTTTACAAATAATATATTTGTTACACTATATAGTGCTTTAAAAGAACATATTAGTTTTAAATAATCGTATATCTATGGTCATTTATTAACTGTACAGTGTTGACTCTTGATCTGGAAACTTTAAAATATATTCCGGTAAGGTGAATGAAATTCAAGAATGACATATTTATGACTATTACCGTAGCACGCTAAACGATTCTGTTAACTGTTGATTGATAACCAACATCGATTCTGACAGAAACATCAAAAATTGCTTTTGAAATTAATTGTAACATAAACTGATATCATTCATTGTACAGTACTAAGCCGTGTGTTAGCAATTCTTAATCGACACTGCTTACATTAAAACCATCTAGCCGTGCTCTGTATAATCACATTATTATGTGTCTTGATTACACAGATCTAAACTAGTTTTTCATTTTCTTTGCTATTCTTACCTTATTCCTGTTTTATTCCGTGATCATTCATTTAAAGTTGTTTTTTGTCTTATCCAGGCTGCGTGCTGTAGATCTAATAAGTATGTGGTTGAGCAATGTGTATTTACAGAAGTATGTACCGGTTGTCAATAAACACGAACTGCATTAAATCAAGGTTCACCGTTGGCGAAAACCTCTTTTATCCTAGGCAGAACTGGTTCTGACCGGTTTTTAAATGCACAACACGATTTCTTGGTAATGATTTTGATTTCCTCGTACAGTTAGCCTGAGGAATAGGGTCGGTATGAAAATACTCAATAATGTGTCCTCCTGTAGGAATGGGCAGAGGGAACTAAAATGGTTATGGCAAAGTTTGTTTGAGATATTTTTGTGGCACGGCCATTACTTTACTCTATACTCTTGCATAGTCGTTGTATTTATTGAGAGCAACAGACCGTTTTGGCAAGACATATGATATCCACATGAATATTTCAATAAACTTTAGAAAATGGATTTTAAAACCTACCAAAAAGAAAGTTCGTAAAAATAAAAGCCGTGCATAAATATTTGATATAAATAAGATTTTCCCTAAACACTACATGTAAATGCAATTAACAAAGCATGCTTTGTCAGGTAGCAACCTAGAAGTGTTTACAGTTTTATTTGAATAAACCACAGAGACAGAATTTAACTGAAAGCAGTCCCCTTGGTGTAAAATACTTCTTAGTAAATTATTTCATAGGTAATCGCTGTATCAAATCAACTACTTTAGATAAATACGATAGGTCAGGTTAACAACGATATACAAATACCATAAGTCAGGTAAACAACAATATACAAATCCGATTGGTCAGGTAAACAACAATACACAAATCCCATTGGTCAGGTAAACAACACTACACAAATCCCATTGGTCAGGTAAACAATATACAATTCCCATTGGTAAAAAATAACAATATACGAATCCCATTGGTCAGGTAAACAACAATATACAAATACCATATGTAAGGTAAACAACAATTTACAAATCCCATCGGTCAGGTTAACAACAATAAACAAATCCCATTGGTCAGGTAAACAATATACAATTCCCAATGGTCAGGTAAACAACACTATACAAAGGTAAACAACAATATACAAATACCATTGGTCAGGTAAACAACACTTTACAAATCACATGGGTCAGGTAAACAAAGCTATACAAATCTCATAGGCTAGGTAAACAACAATTTACAAATACCATTGGTCAGGTAAACAACACTATACAAATTCCATTGGCCAGGTAAACAACAATATACAAATCCCATTGGTCAGGTAAACAACACTATACAAATTCCATTGGCCAGGTAAACAACACTATACAAATCCCATTGGTCAGGTAAACAACAAAATACAAATCCCATTGTTCAGGTTAACAACACTACTTAAATCCCATAGGTCAGGTTAACAACACTACACAAATCCCATTGGTCAGGTTAACAACAATACATTAATACCATGGGTCAGGTAAACAACACTATACAAATACCATTGGCCAGGTCAACAACACCTGACAAATCCCATTGGTCAAAAAATAACAATATACGAATCCCATTGGCGAGGTAAACAACAATATACAAATCCCATTGGTCAGGTAAACAACACTTTACAAATACCATATGTCAGGTAAACAACACTTTATAAATACCATAGGTCAGGTTAACAACAATACATTAATACCCTGGGCCAGGTAAACAACAATATACAGCTCCCATTGGTCAGGTAAACAACACTATACAAATTCCATTGGTCAGGTAAACAACACTATACAAATCCCATTGGTCAGGTAAACAACACTATACAAATTCCATTGGTCAGGTAAACAACACTATACAAATCCCATTGGTCAGGTAAACAACACTATACAAATACCATTGGTCAGGTAAACAACACTATACAAATACCATTGGTCAGGTAAACAACACTATACAAATACCATTGGTCAGGTAAACAATATACAAATACCATAGGTCATGTAAACAACTCTAGACAAATCCCATGGGTCAGGTGGAACAACACTATACAAATACCATATGTCAGGTAAACAACACTATACAAATACCATTGGTCAGGTAAACAACACTATACAAATACCATTGGTCAGGTAAACAACTCTAGACAAATCCCATTGGTCAGGTAAACAACACTATACAAATACCATTGGTCAGGTAAACAACACTATACAAATACCATTGGTCAAGTAAACAATATACAAATACCATAGGTCATGTAAACAACTCTAGACAAATCCCATGGGTCAGGTGGAACAACACTATACAAATACCATATGTCAGGTAAACAACACTATACAAATACCATTGGTCAGGTAAACAACACTATACAAATACCATTGGTCGGGTAAACAACTCTAGACAAATCCCATTGGTCAGGTAAACAACACTATACAAATACCATATGTCAGGTAAACAACACTACACAAATAACATAGGTTAGGTAAGCAACACAACATATATAACATTGGTCAGGTAAACAACACTACAAAAATCACATTAGTCAGGTTAACAACAATACACAAATACGATAGGTCAGGTTAACAACACTACACAAATACCATGGGTCAGGTTAACAACAATACACAAATACCATGGGTCAGGTTAACAACAATACACAAATACTATGGGTCAGGTAAACAACACAACAAAAATACTATTGGTCAGGTGAACAACATTACACAAATCCCATAGGTCAGGTTTACAACAATACACAAATACCATGGGTCAGGTAAAAAACACTACCCAAATCCCATAGGTTAGGTTAACAACACTACACAAATACAATGGGTCAGGTAAACAACACAACATAAAAACAATTGGTCAGTTTAACAACACTATACAAATCCAATTGGTCAGGTTAACAACATAACATAAATACCAATGGTCAGGTAAACAACAATATGCAAATCCCATAGGTCAGGTAAACAACTCTAGACAAATCCCATTGGTCAGGTTAACAACACTATACAAATCCCATTGGTCAGGTAAACAACAATACACAAATCCCATTGGTCAGGTAAACAACAATATGCAAATCTCATAGGTCAGGTAAACAACTCTAGACAAATCCCATTGGTCAGGTTAACAACACTGTACAAATCCCATTGGTCAGGTAAACAACAATACACAAATCCCATTGGTCAGGTAAACAACACTACATAAATCCCATTGATCAGGTGAACAACACCTGACAAATCCCATTGGTCAGGTAAACAATATACAATTCCCATTGGTCAAAAAATAACAATATACGAATCCCATTGGTAAGGTAAACAACAACATACAGATCCCAATCGGTGAGGTAAAAAACAATATACCAATACCTTGGGTCAGGTAAACAATAAACAAATTATATTGGTCAGGTAAACAACAATATACAAATAACATTGGTCAGGTAAACAACACTATAAAAATTATATTGGTCAGGTAAACAACAATACACAAATTCTATTTGTCCTTGACTCGCTTTCAAAATCACAAGAATGTGTTAAAAACCCCAGCTTTTTCTCAAAATTCAAAAGGCCCTGGTACAGTAAATAACCCTGATCACCTAGGTCACAGTTGTAAGTTGTTAAATTCTTTCAATCGGGCCTATTGATCGTAGATACTGATATTTTACCGGTATCTGCATTGTAATATACTGTTAAGAATAAAAGTATGGGTTTTTATAACAGCAGATGAGCGATTAAGGTTCATTGGGCCTCTTGTTTGTGATTAGTTTTCCTGTGTAGTTTTACATATAATGACAACATACGTAGCCTATTGTTATACACAAATTCAAAGGTGATGGTGTATGCTACTGATAATGGTATTGATTATTATGCTTGGTTGCTATTACTGATGTCACGTTATACAAATGTAGGTGCAAGGGACCATGGAATTAGTTTGATCCAATGTAGGGTACCTTAAGCCCCAGTCACACCGGACCTACGACCAGGTTACGACCTAGTTGCGACCGAAGAAAATCGGAATCGCAGGGAAATCGTAGCATGAGCGCACGACTAGTCGCAGTGGTCGTGGCTGATCGCACGTGCAAAATCAGTCGCAGCAAGGTTGATGGTCATGTTCAAAACTTCTGACCTGCGATTCGAAATCGTACGATCTGGTGTGACTATAGCTTTAGATATCATTAAAGTACAGATTAAATCCGCCGTTTTAAGTGTTAATTTTGAAAATCTGAATAGAGCTGTATTTCACCTTTATGCAACACTTCCTTTGATAAAGATGTATTAATTGTATCTTTGTGTGATATGAAGATGGAAGTTTTTGAGTATGCTTATTAGTGTGTTTACTTGTTGTTATTGACAATGATACTCAGTTCTCGTTTTGAGAACATGGTGTTTAATTGGATGTGACAAAGATTTACATGGCGGGTGTCGTCGATGAAGCTTCCTCTTCCGGAACACCTGGTCTTATTCTCTTGTACTTTTACGAGAGTCTCCATGTAAAGCTTTCCTTAGTTCCTATTTTCCCCCTAGTTTAATCGATTTTGAGTTCGGATTATGGTTTTGTTGACGCTTTGGTATTCTCTGATTTTTTTTTCAGAATTTATTCGGAAAAAAACCAGGAGATTTTAAATGTCAAAATTCAAGATGGCACCCTGTCGGCCATTTTCGTTTTGATCGGTCACAATTTAGAACATGTCCATCTTGGTCAAATGTAATGCAAAACATCAAGTACAAACTGGCGAGCAGATAATCCTTGATGTGTTATCCTTGTTTTCATATTTGACCATGTATTCTCAGCACTTTGACAATCTGTCCAAAATAAAAGGGTAGACGAAAAAAAGTTCCAAACTTTTGACATATCTATAAATACACCAACACTTTTTTTATATCATGGAAGGATAATAATCTGAAAAATATATTTAGCATGGACATTAAGGTTACTCAGATGATAAATTACTTACGTAGCTATTTTTTCAAATTTTAAAAATACATTTGTCGCTATTGAGGGGAATGCTTGATTTTAAAATGTAATACACCGAACTACACTTAACTAGTTGTATGCATACTGAACTACCTCAATCGTACCGATACGCTCTCTCTATAACAAGAGGAGTTGCATCGATTTTATTCTGTACAGTATTTTAGTAAGTGTGTACATAAAAATGCAACGATATCTGCACTGCATACACTTTATCGAGACCTGTCACTCGTGAGTCTAACGATCGGGAGGCCAATGCCATTTCTGTTGTGTTGACTTTGCAATTACATGAATTGTATCTTAAAAGCTCTTGTGTATTTAGTGTTTAAATAAATAAATAAATGCTCGACCACGTGGGTTTTCTCCGGGTACTCCGGTTTCCCCTCCACAAAAAAGGCACGGTTGTCTAGTAGTACATAAAGTAGGACGCCGGGCTCGTTATCGAAAGGTTGCGAGTTCGAGTCCCGGTGACGGCACCTGTGTTGTATCATTGAGCAATTGAGTATATTGAGAATCTGCTTGTTCCAGTCTACTCACTTATAAAGGGGTATGTGGTAGGGTAGTTCTAGAAATTGTAGAATGCTAGCTGTGAGCGCCGAAATGGCAGCACTTGTTGTATGCTCCATATGGAGTTGAGAACGATATTGACTGGTTGCTTAGGCCCTATGACCACGGATGGTAATTTTTAAACCTCTTTGAGACTACCTTTAAGATCGTGATAAAGTGGCATATAAGGACCTCGAATTATTATTATAATAATCATTTATAAGACCCCTCGCGATAACACCCGGGCCAACAAAAACGATTAATATAAGTAGGATATCTTGTGACATAATTGTTGAAAAATAAAGAAATTTTATATAATTCATATTTTGTTTCTCACCAATACGTATATATTTCAGGATCCAACACATTCCAAACTTAACATTGTTTTAAGCGCATCTCTTTAGCCATGTTTCATGTCTGATCATCACTAATTTAAGTTGGAGAACTTTTTTGCATCTTGTAGGCTAGTTTTAACAATCACCTTTGAGCAATGCTAATGTTTACCAAATGCTTATAAAATCTTTCAGTTCACTCAAGTTTGCCGTTGTACCTCTCCTGTTCAAACATCTATGCAATATTAAATGTCGAACCTTAGTGCTTTATTTGAAGGAATTCTATAAAGGGAAGATTGTTATTATTGTCAAGCTGAAAACCTCCTTGTGTGCTCACGTTGATTGTTAAACGATATTCATAAGCGGTAATGGACTCTTATTTAAGTACATCACGTGCTGTTCTCGTTAAAGAAATTACTTCATCGAACACTAACCTACAGAACAAATGTCCTGTCAAATCATTTAAAAGTTTGCAGCGAGAAACAGTTTGCACTTTGGACAAAATATGTGTGAGCCATTGCGTACTTTATCACATATTCCTTAGACGTCTAGCAATGTTACATTTGACAATACTGTGACCTCAGTATCTACAAGTTTTTAGTTATGATCATTATTACTCTTGTGTGGGATATTGTATACAAAACTGAATTCATGTTTTTTGTTGTATGGCGTTAAATAACAGTATTCGAATTAATGAAAAAATGTGTCCTGCAGCCATTTTTTACTTGCTATTAACCAGGTAAACGGAATATATCTGTACAAAATGAATCTTAAGTCTGCAATATTACATCATATTAGTCCTTGCAGTTATTGACATTTTAAAACCCCATTTTTATCCCAATGTATAATATCATTATGTTTCGAATAATAAGACATTATTTACGTACATCCGATAACTTCAATGTCATTCCTGCAAGGACATTTCCAGATTACATTTATGAAATTCACAGCAATACGTTAAATTACACTGTCGTTAACATAGATTTTTGAGTAGTGATAATACAAATTCACCCGTTTGTTATTATGATAAAATCATTGTTTTCCTTTTAACAACAAACAAGGATAATTTGGCATCAGAATTGTACTGGTGGTACTCGTATGCGTATTGTTTCTAAGGTTATCAGGCTCCGTTGACGTTTTTGTGTGTATGTATTTACGTGGCAGCACAAGGTGATTACTGTAGTACTGCAGTATCCCCTGTATGTGCAAGTTATTATGTTGGACACAAACATCTGTTTTATGTATTTCCATTTTTATAATAATAACCAAATCCCAGTTTCCAACCTGTCGTGCACATGAACTACTAATTTATACTCTGATGCATGTTTGACATAGTGTATTCATCAATACTACACAATTTATACATCTATCTGACTGAAGCTTGTTATAATAAGTACCATAGCTAAATTAAAAAAAAATCAGAAAATACCAAAGCGTCAACAAAACCATAATCCGAAATCAAAATCGATTAAACTAGGGACAAAAAAGAAACAAAAGAAAGATTTACATGGAGACTCTCGTAAAAGCACAAGAGAATAAGACCAGGTGTTCCGGAAGAGCAGCCGTCTTCTGCTTCATCGACGAAACCTGCCATGTAAATCTTGGTCACATCCAGTAAGCATCAATCCTCAAAATGAGAACCGAGTCATCTTGTCATCACAACAAGTTAACACACTAACAAGCACTCAAAAACGTCCATCTTCATATAACACAAAGATACAGAATATTTCTTGATGATATCAAGATGGCGACCATAAAACTTGCCCATAGTCTTCATCAACCTGCATCTCTCGAACCCCTGTGCCGTAAGTTTGTTCGTCAGCAAATGTAGAATGTAGAATTAACCATACTCCGATATCGTGTAGTACCGTACAATTTATGCAGTACAAATTTTGTCAAGTTTTCGATGAGGTTTGAAATTGTAATAAGCCTTGATCGTATTTAAAGCAAGCTTGGCGCAGATACCTTGATACGGTGGTTAAGTAATAGGACACAAAACTTGTTACCGAAGGGAGGCCAGTTCTAACCTTGGCGCGGTACTGTGTGTATCTTTGAGCGAGATATTTTGTTCTCTTTTGAGTACGTATTTTAAGAGTGTTAAAAATTGTCAAATGTTAGCTGTGAGAGCGGGAAAAGCAGTACCGAATGTTTGTTTCAACAGGGTGTTGAGAGAATATTTGCTAGTGACAAAGACAATATGAGCACGGATTATACGTTTTAAACCATTTTGAAACGACCTTCGAACTACCTTGATTTAAGGATCTGCTCATGTGAAAAGTCCATATTTGCTTATGACAAACCTTTCCTCCCATGTGTATTTTTGAAAAAGAGGTTTCATGATAAAGCAGAAATTACTAAAAAAAATATTTTTTTGTAAGGGTGCTCTTTTTTGTGCTATTATCATTCAATAATACCTTATTTGCATAATACGTGATTTGATATAATGAAAGCAAATTATGTTTAATTATTCGTTCTTAACCCAAAAAAGCAATTTAACTTACACGATCTCTTTTTATCATAATGAGAAAATCTTCTTTGGAGGTGTAACGATATGTTAAGTTCTGATGATAATTTTTTGAAAAAAATGAGCGGATCAGAAGGTTATGCGTTCCTCAGAAAATTCAGAAGAGCATATCCTTAATATTAAATATAAGAATGTATACAAATCATTAATTAATAACAAGAGATTTAGAAGCTTTTGCTACAGCAATTGTTTATTAATCGATAAATAACAAAGAAAATTTATGATGCATGTAGTAAAAAGCGACAGTCTTAAAGTAATTTACCTTTACATACAACTTTAAAAAAATGAACCTTGAGAAATAAGTTCCAATTCAAACTATTGTTGATACCATTGATTGAAATATTTGTTTTTCCAGAACAACATCTGATTTGTACTGCACGTTTATTTACTACACATAACACGCATATGTTACTAAGCAGAATATATTTCACAATATCCGCAGTCAACAAAGAAAGCGATTAATTACGAAACGAACATCGTTTGACAGTGATATTTACAGATGATAAAACAGACATGTTTCCAAAATTTTTATACTAAGTAAAAACTAACCCCTTCACAAAAAAAAAACAAAACAAAACAACAAACAGATCAGCTTGATTACAAACATCAAGCTTATCAATGTTTTACGACTTCTTATTCACACAAACTAATTAAGACAAATTTGTTATTTGTCTTGTGAACTACATAGGTCTGCGGTACACATCCTATCGTTAATACTGCATTATTAAGGATTAACTTGAATCTATGTTTTATGTTATGGGGGTATAACACAAAAAACAGGAGTGTACTCTAAATAAACCGCGAAGCGGTTTATGATGAGAGTACACTCCGGTTTTTTGTGTTATATGGACTCTTTTCTCGTACAAATCATTACGCTGCTGCATCAGCCAATCAAAAGCGATGTTATAAACAGCGACGTCGATTTTTACGTTACGGGCTGATAACATAATTTTTTAAACCAATGAAAATGCTTGTTTTAAACAAGATTAAATTATTAAGTTATCAAATGAAAATGAAAGGCATTGAATCCGTGTGCTGTCTGTAACATTATATATATATTAACTTACGGAAGCTGGTTCATGAGGTTTTGTGTAATTATCTATCTTGAAAAAAAAAATTTTTGTCAGAATCATAAATAATACATCAAAAATAAGCAATAGCATTGATAAATCATTTGGGTTTTTCTGAAAAAGATACAAGGGTTTAAAAATTTTTTGGGATTATATTCTCTATATTTTTCATAAGAAATACATAACGAAATAAACTAATTGTAAAGCTGGAAACGAGAAAAGAATAATCGATAATTTGAAATATTCTTTCAGATGATGACTTCTTGGCCATATTTCTATAATGTAAAAGAAACATACGGGTCACTGGGCATTTTCAATGTTAATTTCCGGATTTCCGAAAAATTGATTTTCCTCTTGGTTGTTTCTATCACAATGGCCTAATATTAGCCAGTAGGTCCTGATTGGACATCAAACAATCAATTAGGTACGCCATGGGAAGGCACCTTGACCTAATGAGAACAATTGGCATATCAAATGGTACAACATGGTTTTATGATCATAGTTATCTTCGCTAATCATCTAACTACGTAAACATAAAGTGAATCACACAAAAGCGGCGAGTAGCATTGAATGAAGTCATCTGAATTTTAGGGTTTTTAAAATGTATTATTTATTTTTATTTATTTATTCATTTGATTCAATTCAACAGACCCGAGGATCCAATTACAGAATTGATAACAATGATAACAAACATATTATAAACTATCACAGATAAGTACATGCAAGTAATATATAAGACTGATAATAGTAAAGTATGGTATGCAGTACCTAAACATGGAATTATTTTAAACATACTGCCTCTAGGCGAGATTTAAAAGTAGACAGAGTACACTCAAAAATAGAGTCAAGAACACTGGTATTTCGGTTGAAAGCTCTAATTACACGATTAAAAGTGCTGAATTTTCTAACATTTAGCCTACTATGATGACAACTAAATTGCAAATGTATAGAGGATCGTAAACATTCTCGGAGCTAACACACTTATCCTTTCTATAGGATATGGACAGTCAAATAGTCCGTGAAGATATTTGTAAAAAAAAAATCTACATGTTGGCGTCTGCTTTCTAGAGAAGGCAACTTAAAATATTTACAGACATCGGAATAAGAATAACTATTAAACTTTGCCTTGAAACACAAGAATTTAAAAAGAAATTCTCTGGACAGTTTTAACTAGGTGTATAAATGGAGATTGGTTTGGTGACCAGATCTCGCTACAATACTCCAGCTGACTTCTAATTAGACTGATGTACAAGGACCTAATTACAGATACATTTGTAAAAGATTGACAGGAACTATTTAACAGATCAAGCATTTTCCTACTCTTTGACACAACTTTTTTTCATAAGGTGAGAAAAAAAACTCCTAAGTCCTTGACAAATACAACTTTGATTAAAAGCTCGCCACCCATATAATACGAAAACTGAATAGGTTTGCGTTTCATAGATAAGTTAATTGTACAACATGTTTTGACGTTGACCTGCATACGCCACTTCTTACACCACTCAAAACGCTGTTAATATCATGTTGTAGCAGTTCACCATCAAACAGAGATTTTACACTTATACAAAATTTACTGTCATCAGCGAACATAAAACTAGAAGAATATTTTAAAACTGCAGGCAAGTCATTAATAAAAATTAAAAATAGCTTTGGCTCAAGTATGGATCCCTGGAGTACACCGGAAGTAACTTCACACCAGCCGGATGTCGCCCCATTTACAGGTACCTTTTACCGCCTGTTACTAAGGTAACTGGTAAACCAGTATAAAAAGTTACCTCTAAGACCATGGGCATAAAGTTTATATAATAATAACTAATTACTCACTTTGTCAAATGCCTTCGAAAAATCAGTATATACAGCATGAACATCGTTCTTTTTGTCGAAAGCTTCAGATACATGATCGGCAACACGTGATTACTACAGCACTAGAACAAAGTTTTTGTTTTAATTTCTGTAACAAATATTGACTACTATGAATATTGACTTAAGCCATGGTTTCAGTTTACATAAAACATACGAAAACGGCAGAATAGAATATTAGAGGCATTTAACATCAACACAGTGTTTAAGTAATAATACAGTGCAGATACTGTTTTCTTTTAAAAGGACATCTTTCATAAACAAAGAAATTTGCCCAAGATCCGATTTAATACAAAGCAAGCATTTCATCTATGACTCAAACATGAACTATCCTGACATAATACTTTACAAATTCAAAAGGCCCTGGACCTGGTTCATGAACTTCGTAGTGACGAAGAACGAAGACAAAACATTATCATATTTGATCGTATTGCCACTTATTTTTTTCGTTGGGATTTGCTTTACATTCTAAACTACGAAGCATACACAGAGAAATTTTGACACACACGGGAAGTTTATAAAATTTGTACAGTGAAAGACAGAAAACAGTGTGTTTTTTTAATTGTTATTTTATTTTCTAATACGGCACTTAAGAAACTGGTTATCAGTTTTTGATGCTTCCCCTGTAGTGCCACCCAAGTCTCAAGTAAGTTGAAACTTTATCCATCAATAACAATGTGTATTGCTTTGATATTAATTGCATTGGAAAGATTTAGCATTAATACTATATTACAAGCGTAAAATGAGTAAGATATCACAAACAAAAGGGCTGACATAGTAAGCAGACGCATGTGTAGAAATACGAACTTTTCTCGGGCTTTGTTGAAATACAAACACAATGGCAATTTCTGTTACTTGATCAAAGACAACATGGCTGATGCAAGCAGGCGAATAATGGGCTAAAATTACAATACTTTTTGTAACGATTGCCTTAACAATTGAAATTAGTTACTAAAAACAATGACATGACGTTACTTCTATGTTCTAAGTATACAGTTCCACAAATACAGAGTCAATTTAAAAGAAGAAAAATTCCGCCACCATACCAAAAAACTGGTTTTCTGAGACGTAACATCATCACACCCAATCACGTGACACGACCCCAGAGCGATGTTCGGCAGGTGGTTTATCACTTGTACTGAAAGTAAAACAGGATTGAAGCTGATAAGGTAATCTCACAGTTTAGCAATATCAGCATTATCTTTCAATATCATTTAGAACACAACATGATTAAATATGTATACTTAAGCATTGAACTGTAACTAGGTGTAGTATACGGTCGATATGCATACAATTTGGGTGACAGATAAATAGAGGGCGACATGATTATGTATCTGTCACCAAAATTGTAATTATATCGACTCTATCCTACACCTGGTTTCAGTTCAATGCTTTTATTTGCATTAAGGATAATTTTCAAATATGCCTATGTCTACTTTTTATAGGATATAGTCGGTACACATTCCCCCTTTTTGCATGTTTGTTTATTTACTGGAGGAGCCTGGTTAAAATAAGTTGCATCTAAGTTATTGATTCAAAGCCTTTATACTGTACATATTATCATGGGTGGAGTGCAAAGCGTTGACGTAAAGTGTAAAGTAGTCCTACATGGCGAACGAAATGACGTCATAATAGCCTAATTTAAATCAGTGTCATCTAAATAATTGATTCAAGAACAAAATGCATGTTATCTGAGGCGGAGTGCAATGCTTTGGTGTTACGTAGTCCAACATGGCGTCAAAATAATGTCAGGAGATGCGGCATTGCAAATTGTTGTATACAGTATGACATAAAACAATTTGGTTTACTAATGATATTTTGGCGAAGGCAACACAAAATGTAAATATATATATATGAAGGCTATTGGATAACTACCATGCTCCTTTTGGTAAACTTATCCCTGTTCCTGTTCTACAAACAAATCACCTGGCACAGGGCACTTTACTATTTTCGGCTCGCAAGAGAAGCAGCGTAACGGTAAGAGTTGCGGACAATTAATAAAAATAAAAATGTTTGCCGTCTGTCAAAATGACAGGGGGCTTGGAACATGAGATAATGATTATTGTATATAAGCTTAATCTTACTTATCAAATGACAGTGATGTGATGTACTAAATCTATTATGTCTCTTTTCCTAAGAATCGTATAAATCATAGTGTTGTCCGGTGAGGTATAGTACCCTTGTCTGACGCCTGTTGACTTTTGGTCTCTTAATACAACACTATAAGAAGACACTTCCCTTTGAAGAGAGTCATAATACATCGACATTTGTGTACTGTATCTGTAAGTGTCGCTGGTGGAAGAAAATCATTTTAGAGTATGTACGTATAAGGACCTATACGCACAGCACAAACCAAAACAAGATATAATGTAAAATACTATAAGCGTGTTTTAATAATTTCAATACAGATACATAATTTGACTTATCTTAAAAAATGTTAAATTGTTAAATTAAACCATAAAAAATTTAAATGAATTAAACTGACCTTGTAAACTTTCACTGTTCCATCCTTGAACCCAAACCACATTTCTTCATCATTCATAGTCATGGACATCGTCGCATGTTCCTGCATCGGTAGGAGAGTACGTATTAGGATGCAGTCCTTGGACAGAAGCTGGACACTTTTACTGTTGTACTCACCGATAATGATATTACCAAAGGAGTCGAACAAGAAATCAGTGATTGCATAGTTAGTAGCCGGATTGTAGGTAGTAGTTGCGAAAAGATCATGCCCTAGCACGACATTCCCGTTACCTAGATACCGTAATCGGAACGTTAGGTCTGCATTCAGTAGAACCAGGTGATTGTTGTCAGGATCTGTCTTATTTATCACTCCGATAACATTCCCTGTTGTGCTGATCTTCACTTTTTGCGGCCAGACGAATAGGGCGTTACCGTTTTGGTCTCGACTAGCCCTTTCCTTTTCTTGTCCCCGTGGAGAGTACTGGACAAGTGTTGTATTGCTGGGAGATGTTACATTGTAACCAGTCCTATCTACCAATGTTACATAGAGGTCCCCATTTTCTGCTATGCATAGGCCATTTGGAATGAGTTTCCCAGTTGAGAAGATGGAATTGACAGTTTTCCTGGACACCGTGATCTGTTTGATATCCTTATCCTCCAAACCGCATAAGAACAGTGAATTAGAAGGAGCGATAGCCATACCCATGCAAAAGGTGCCGACAGACACATCTTCCAGTGTGTTTCCACCTATGTCCATCAGAGTTATGCTCTTACCTTTATAGTTAGCCCATATCTTTCCAATAGAGGCGTTACACATTTCAAGCATAGGGGTAGATTGTGTAAATGTTGACTTCAGGGTAAGCTCCTCAACTTCAAATTTTAAGGTATCGACAAGATCTGAGTCTTTATCTGCAGTATAGGTGATATGGGTATCAGCCTTTGCTTCTTGTACTGCCACCATCTCATTCATTTCAGCTGCTGTACCTCCAATCATGAGTTTCAGTTGATTCGAATTCACTTTCCCCTCAGCAATCTCGACATTAGCAGGGTTAAGTAACGGTTGCCTAATTAGTTCGTCAACATTTTCAAGTTTTCCAAACTGGTCCACCACCGAGATATCATCACTTTCTGCAATAATACGTTTAACTTCCTTTTTGTGACGTCTAACCTTTTCTAACTTTGCTAAATCGTCATCGATAGCTTCTTCCAGTTTGACACCATCCCCTAATGTCTCGTACCTCGACATAAGTTTGTCTGCAATTTCGTTGACAGCTTCGACGAGAACTTCTTTTCCAATCTTTATTGCCTGGATTCTTTCCTCCTGGTCATCATTTTGTTGTATTTTCATTGCCTTTAACTCATTCAGATCAGATTCTAACTCTGCCTCAAGTTTACGATCTTCCTCTTCTTTTGATCTAAGATGAGTTTTGATGTCATTTGCAATTGTGTTTATTTTTCCGAGTACATGACCTCGATGTTCCTCGCCGGTGATACAATCAACACACACTAAAACCGTGTCACATGTAACACACGCTACAATAATCTCGGAACCAGGATGTTTTGAACAGTCCATGTTTGTTATGTCAACGGTATGTGCTGTTTTAATGTTCGAACAGATGACGAGTTCCTCAAAAACTTAAAACCGGATGTAAGTAATATTACACGAGTACCGATGCATTAGAAAAAACACACCCATATATCTTGTCGGTGTTAATGTCTTTAGTTTAAAACCCGCTTAATGCTGAAGATCGCAAGATTATGAATTGTTGTCAAGCAATTATACACAGGACGTTTGTTTTGTGTCGTGTCTTTGGTGATTCAAAATGTTAAATTTCCATTAGCAATATCCCAATCCAAATCCACTAGTTACACACCAGCATCGACATCTGTCAAAGAACATACGTACGTATATAACAATCAATAGGTTTTTCGATTTTACGATCTAAAACAGCCAGGGTCTTTTAAGGGCTTGCAAGCTTTTAGAGGTGAGGGAAAGTGGCAAAATCTTTGTAGAATCGTTAAATTTTCTGTAAATAAAATTTATCTTTACTAGTTTTTTTATCTACATGATATCATATTATAAATGAAAAACATTAAACAGACTATATATGTCTACAACTATACATGCTAAATATTTTTAAATTAACTGCCCGTACATTACGGTGACCTAGCCGTGTGTTACCGATACTGATTAAACTACCCGTCCATTACAGTGACCTAATGATGTATTACCGATACTGATTAAACTACCCGTACATTACAGTGATCTAGCCGTGTGTTACTGGTACTGATTAAACTACCCGTACATTACAGTGATCTAGCCGTGTGTTACCGATACTGATTAAATTACCCGTACATTACAGTGACCTAGCCGTGTGTTACCGATACTGATTAAACTACCCGTACATTACAGTGACCTAGCCGTGTGTTACCCATACTGATTAAACTACCCGTACATTACAGTGACCTAGTCGTGTGTTACCGATACTGATTAAACTACCCGTACATTACAGTGACCTAGCCGTGTGTTATCGATACTGATTAAACTACCTGTATATTACAGTGACCTAGCCGTGTGTTACCGATACTGATTAAACTACCCGTACACTACAGTGACCTAGCCGTGTGTTACCGATGCTGATTAAATTACCCTTACATTACAGTGACCTAGCCGTGTGTTACCGATGCTGATTAAACTACCCGTACATTACAGTGACCTAGCCGTGTGTTACCGATGCTGATTAAACTACCCTTACATTACAGTGACCTAGCCGTGTGCTACCGATGCTGATTAAACTACCCTTACATTACAGTGACCTAGCCGTGTGTTACCGATGCTGATTAAACTACCCGTACATTACAGTGACCTAGCCGTGTATATATTTTACCGATACTGATTAAATTACCCGTTTATTACAGTGACCTAGTCGTGTGTTACCGATACTGATTAAACTACCCGTACATTACAGTGACCTCGTCGTGCGTTACCGATACTGATTTAACTACCCGTATATTACAGTGACCTAGCCGTGTATATATTTTACCGATACTGATTAAATTACCCGTTTATTACAGTGACCTAGTCGTGTGTTACCGATACTGATTAAACTACCCGTATAGTACACTGACCTAGCCGTGTGTTACCGATACTGATTAAACTTCCCGTACATTACAGTGACCAAGTCGTGTGTTACCGATACTGATTAAACTACCCGTATATTACTGTGACCTAGCCGTGTGTTACAGAAACTGATTAAACTACCCGTACACTACAGTGACCTAGCCGTATGTTATCGATACTGATTAAACTACCGGTACATTACAGTGACCTAGCTGTGTGTTACCGATACTGATTAAACCAACCGTACATTACAGTGACCTAGCCGTGTGTTACCGATACTGATTAAACTACCCGTACATTACAGTGACCTATAGCCGTGTGTTACCGATACTGATTAAACTACCCGTATATTACATTGAACTAGCCTTGTGTTACTGATTAAACTACCTGTACATTACAGCGACCTAGCCGTGTGTTACTGATTAAACTACGCGTACATTACGATGACCTAGCCGTGAGTTACTGATTAAACTGCCCGTACATTACGATGACCTAGCTGTGTGTTACCGATACTGATTAAGCTCCCCTTTGCATTACAGTGACCTATCCGTGTGTTACCCATACTAATTAAACTACCCGTATACTATAATGACCTATCCGTGTGTTACCGATACTGATTAAACTAACCGTACATTACAGTGACCTAGTCGTGTGGTACCGGTGCTGATTAAACTACCCGTACATTACAGTGGCCTAGCCGTGTGTTTCCGATACTGATTAGATTACCCGTACATAACAGTGACCTAGCCGTGTGTTACCGATACTGATTAAACTACCCGTGCATTACAGTGACCTAGTCGTGTGTTACCGATACTGATTAGATTACCCGTACATAACAGTGACCTAGCCGTGTGTTACCGATACTGATTAAACTACCCGTGCATTACAGTGACCTAGTCGTGTGTTACCGGTGCTGATTAAACTACCCGTACACTACAGTGGCCTAGCCGTGTGTTACCGATACTGATTAAACTACCCGTGCATTACAGTGACCTAGCCGTGTGTTACCGGTACTGATTAAACTACCCGTCATCACAGTGACCTAGCCGTGTGTTACCGATACTGATTAAACTACCCGTACATTACAGTGACCTAGCCGTGTGTTACATATACTGATTAAACTACCCGTACATTACAGTGACCTATCCGTGTGTTACCCATACTGATTAAACTACCCGTACATTACAGTGACCTAGCCGTTTGTTACCGATACTGATTAAACTTCCCGTACATTACAGTGACCTAGCCGTGTGTTACCGATACTGATTAAACTACCCGTACATTATAGTGACCTAGCCGTGTGTTACCGATACTGATTAAACTACCAGTACATTACAGTGACCTAGCCGTGTAATACCGATACTGATTAAATTTCCCGTACATCCCAGTGACCTAGTCGTGTTTTACTGATTAAACTACCCGTACATTACAGTGACCTAGCCGTGTGTTACCGACACTGATTAAACTACCCGTACATTACAGTGACCTAGCCGTGTGTTACCCATACTGATTTAACTACCCGTACATTACAGTGACCTAGCTGTGTGTTACAGATACTGATTAAACTACCCGTACATTACAGTGACCTAGCCGTGTGTTACCCATACTGATTAAACTACCCGTACATTACAGTGACCTAGCCGTGTGTTACAGATACTGATTAAACTACTCGTACATTACAGTGACCTAGCCGTGTGATACCGATACTGATTAAACTACCCGTACAGTACAGTGACCTAGCCGTGTGTTACCGATACTGATTAAACTACCCGTACATTACAGTGACCTAGCCGTGTGTTACCGATTCTGATTAAACTACCCGTACATTACTGTGACCTAGCCGTGTGTTACCGATTCTGATTAAACTACCCGTACATTACTGTGACCTAGCCGTGTGTTACAGAAACTGATTAAACTACCCGTACACTACAGTGACCTAGCCGTATGTTATCGATACTGATTAAACTACCGGTACATTACAGTGACCTAGCCGTGTAATACCGATACTGATAAAATTTCCCGTACATCCCAGTGACCTAGTCGTGTTTTACTGATTAAACTACCCGTACATTACAGTGACCTAGCCGTGTGTTACCGACACTGATTAAACTACCCGTACATTACAGTGACCTAGCCGTGTGTTACCCATACTGATTTAACTACCCGTACATTACAGTGACCTAGCCGTGTGTTACAGATACTGATTAAACTACCCGTACATTACAGTGACCTAGCCGTGTGTTACCCATACTGATTAAACTACCCGTACATTACAGTGACCTAGCCGTGTGTTACAGATACTGATTAAACTACTCGTACATTACAGTGACCTAGCCGTGTGTTACCCATACTGATTAAACTACCCGTACATTACAGTGACCTAGCCGTGTGATACCGATACTGATTAAACTACCCGTACAGTACAGTGACCTAGCCGTGTGTTACCGATACTGATTAAACTACCCGTACATTACAGTGACCTAGCCGTGTGTTACCGATTCTGATTAAACTACCCGTACATTACTGTGACCTAGCCGTGTGTTACCGATTCTGATTAAACTACCCGTACATTACTGTGACCTAGCCGTGTGTTACAGAAACTGATTAAACTACCCGTACACTACAGTGACCTAGCCGTATGTTATCGATACTGATTAAACTACCGGTACATTACAGTGACCTAGCTGTGTGCTACCGATACTGATTAAACCAACCGTACATTACAGTGACCTAGCCGTGTGTTACCGATACTGATTAAACTACTCGTACATTACAGTGACCTAGCCGTGTGTTACCGATACTGATTAAACTACCCGTACATTACAGTGACCTAGCCGTTTGTTACCGATACTGATTAAACTTCCCGTACATTACAGTGACCTAGCCGTGTGTTACCGATACTGATTAAACTACCCGTACATTATAGTGACCTAGCCGTGTGTTACCGATACTGATTAAACTACCAGTACATTACAGTGACCTAGCCGTGTAATACCGATACTGATTAAATTTCCCGTACATCCCAGTGACCTAGTCGTGTTTTACTGATTAAACTACCCGTACATTACAGTGACCTAGCCGTGTGTTACCGACACTGATTAAACTACCCGTACATTACAGTGACCTAGCCGTGTGTTACCCATACTGATTTAACTACCCGTACATTACAGTGACATAACCGTGTGTTACAGATACTGATTAAACTACCCGTACATTACAGTGACCTAGCCGTGTGTTACCCATACTGATTAAACTACCCGTACATTACAGTGACCTAGCCGTGTGTTACCGGTACTGATTAAACTACCCGTACATTACAGTGACCTATAGCCGTGTGTTACCGATACTGATTAAACTACTCGTACATTACAGTGACCTAGCCGTGTGATACCGATACTGATTAAACTACCCGTACAGTACAGTGACCTAGCCGTGTGTTACCGATACTGATTAAACTACCCGTACATTACAGTGACCTAGCCGTGTGTTACCGATTCTGATTAAACTACCCGTACATTACTGTGACCTAGCCGTGTGTTACCGATTCTGATTAAACTACCCGTACATTACTGTGACCTAGCCGTGTGTTACAGAAACTGATTAAACTACCCGTACACTACAGTGACCTAGCCGTATGTTATCGATACTGATTAAACTACCGGTACATTACAGTGACCTAGCCGTGTAATACCGATACTGATTAAATTTTCCGTACATCCCAGTGACCTAGTCGTGTTTTACTGATTAAACTACCCGTACATTACAGTGACCTAGCCGTGTGTTACCGACACTGATTAAACTACCCGTACATTACAGTGACCTAGCCGTGTGTTACCCATACTGATTTAACTACCCGTACATTACAGTGACCTAGCCGTGTGTTACAGATACTGATTAAACTACCCGTACATTACAGTGACCTAGCCGTGTGTTACCCATACTGATTAAACTACCCGTACATTACAGTGACCTAGCCGTGTGTTACAGATACTGATTAAACTACTCGTACATTACAGTGACCTAGCCGTGTGTTACCCATACTGATTAAACTACCCGTACATTACAGTGACCTAGCCGTGTGATACCGATACTGATTAAACTACCCGTACAGTACAGTGACCTAGCCGTGTGTTACCGATACTGATTAAACTACCCGTACATTACAGTGACCTAGCCGTGTGTTACCGATTCTGATTAAACTACCCGTACATTACTGTGACCTAGCCGTGTGTTACCGATTCTGATTAAACTACCCGTACATTACTGTGACCTAGCCGTGTGTTACAGAAACTGATTAAACTACCCGTACACTACAGTGACCTAGCCGTATGTTATCGATACTGATTAAACTACCGGTACATTACAGTGACCTAGCTGTGTGCTACCGATACTGATTAAACCAACCGTACATTACAGTGACCTAGCCGTGTGTTACCGATACTGATTAAACTACCAGTACATTACAGTGACCTAGCCGTGTAATACCGATACTGATTAAATTTCCCGTACATTACAGTGACCTAGCCGTGTGTTACCCATACTGATTAAACTATCGGTACATTACAGTGACCTAGCCGTGTTTTACTGATTAAACTACCCGTACATTACAGTGACCGAGCCGTGTGTTACCGACACTGATTAGACTACCCGTACATTACAGTGACCTAGCCGTGTGTTACCGGTGCTGATTAAACTACCCGTACATTACAGTGGCCTAGCCGTGTGTTACCGATACTGATTAAACTACCCGTGCATTACAGTGACCTAGCCGTGTGTTACCGGTACTGATTAAACTACCCGTACATCACAGTGACCTAGCCGTGTGTTACCGATACTGATTAAACTACCCGTACATTACAGTGACCTAGCCGTGTGTTACATATACTGATTAAACTACCCGTACATTACAGTGACCTAGCCGTGTGTTACCCATACTGATTAAACTACCCGTACATTACAGTGACCTAGCCGTTTGTTACCGATACTGATTAAACTTCCCGTACATTACAGTGACCTAGCCGTGTGTTACCGATACTGATTAAACTACCCGTACATTATAGTGACCTAGCCGTGTGTTACCGATACTGATTAAACTACCAGTACATTACAGTGACCTAGCCGTGTAATACCGATACTGATTAAATTTCCCGTACATTCCAGTGACCTAGCCGTGTGTTACCGATACTGATTAAACTACCCGTACATTACAGTGACCTAGCCGTGTAATACACTGTACCGATACTGATTAAATTCCCCGTACATTACAGTGACCTAGCCGTGTGTTACCGACACTGATTAAACTACCCGTACATTACAGTGACCTTGCCGTGTGTTACCCATACTGATTTAACTACCCGTACATTACAGTGACCTAGCCGTGTGTTACCGACACTGATTAAACTACCCGTACATTACAGTGACCTTGCCGTGTGTTACCCATACTGATTTAACTACCCGTACATTACAGTGACCTAGCCGTGTGTTACAGATACTGATTAAACTACCCGTACATTACAATGACCTAGCCGTGTGTTACCCATACTGATTAAACTACCCGTACATTACAGTGACCTAGCCGTGTGTTACCGGTACTGATTAAACTACCCGTACAGTACAGTGACCTAGCCGTGTGTTACCGATACTGATTAAACTACCCGTACATTACAGTGACCTAGTCGTGTGTTACCGACACTGATTTAACTACCCGTACATTACAATGACCTAGCCGTGTGTTACCGACACTGATTAAACTTCCCGTACATTACAGTGACCTAGCCGTGTGTTACCCATACTGATTAAATTACCCGTACATTGCAATGACCTAGCCGTGTGTTACCGATACTGATTAAACTACCCGTACATTACAGTGACCTAGTCGTGTGTTACTGATACTGATTAAACTACCCGTACATTACAGTGGCCTAGCCGTGTGTTACCGATACTGATTAAATTACCCGTATATTACAGTGACCTAGCCGTGTGTTACCGATACTGATTAAACTACCCGTACATTACAGTGACCTAGTCGTGTGTTACTGATACTGATTAAACTACCCGTATATTACAGTGGCCTAGCCGTGTGTTACCGATACTGATTAAACTACCCGTATATTACAGTGACCTAGCCGTGTGTTACCGATACTGATTAAATTACCCGTACATTACAGTGACCTAGCCGTGTGTTACAGATACTGATTAAACTACCCGTACATTACAGTGACCTAGCCGTGTGTTACCGATACTGATTAAACTACCAGTACATTACAGTGACCTAGCCGTGTAATACCGATACTGATTAAACTACCAGTACATTACAGTGACCTAGCCGTGTGTTACCGATACTGATTAAACTACCAGTACATTACAGTGACCTAGCCGTGTGTTACCGATACTGATTAAACTACCAGTACATTACAGTGACCTAGCCGTGTGTTACCGATACTGATTAAACTACCAGTATATTACAGTGACCTAGCCGTGTGTTACCGATACTGATTAAACTACCCGTACATTACAGTGACCTAGCCGTGTGTTACCGATACTGATTAAACTACCAGTACATTACAGTGACCTAGCCGTGTGTTACCGATACTGATTAAATTACCCGTACATTACAGTGACCTAGCCGTGTGTTACCGATACTGATTAAATTTCCCGTACATTACAGTGACCTAGCCGTGTGTTAACGATACTGATTAAATTACCCGTACATTACAGTGACCTAGCCGTGTGTTACCGATACTGATTAAATTACCCGTACATTACAGTGACCTAGCCGTGTGTTACCGATACTAATGTACGGGTGTACATTACAGTGACCTACATGTTGCCGTTTGTTGTATGTTGTATCGGTACTTAGCTATCTATTTGTATCATATATTACAGTGGTTTTACATTTTGTTATCAATACTAATCCAACTAGCCATTTTTTATCTTGACAAAGCTGTTCTGTAATTGACAAGCATATCGACTTGAATTGAATTTTGTTCCGATTCCATGTGCCTCATTTATTGCTAATACTCTTACCTTATTCATGTCTGATCCTAAGATCCTTTCAAAGTTGTAAACTGGTTTGCTTTTGCCATTTCTGTAAATATATCCACCATGCAGGCTGTGCTTATTAACATATAGCTTAGAACTTAGTGATATTAATGAGTGAAATTTGTGCTAGTGGAATACAAAACAGTAATCACCTGATGCCGCTCACAGCCAATACAGTATATCAATTCTTCGAGTGGAAGCATTCATAGTAAAGCTCTATTCAAAACCGGTTCTTGCCAGTTATATATATGTATGACGTGATTTTCTCGGTAATCATATTACTTCCTCGTAGAAATAACCTGCATAACAGTGTCGTATTAATTTGAACTGACAGTGGGAACTCTTTTTTCACAGGTTAGTTGTCGGTTTGCTATATTGCATGATATTGCAAATAGTCCAAGTGATATTGCAAATAGTCCAAGTGATATTGCAAATAGTCCAAGTGATATTGCAAATAGTCCAAGTGATATTGCACATAGTCCAAGTGATATTGCAAATAGTCCAAGTGCAAGGAGCAACGATATGGAAATTGTCAGATTTTACTACGATATTCAATATTTTAAAAATCTAAAATGATATTCTTTGTTTTTGGCCGAACAGCTAGCTAGGTATCCTGAACAGGACCTACAGAACTGTACCTAATTGGTCGAAAACGATACTAATTCACATCTATAAAGCATCGACGATATTCTCTACGAAACGTTTTTTGTTACCGCAACGTAAACTTTACAATGCAATCTGTTTTAAGTTTTGTCTACTATTTAAAACGTTTGAAAGGACAATCAATCTAACTTGCGCTATGGAAGATAACCCTTTGTTAAACATGTATTTACATTGTATCATCAATAAAGAATGTACATTATTATTATTGTACGACGTACAACAATACACTCATGTTCCCTGTTCAACACATGTTATAGCATAAACCTGTAGATTTACAGAACAGAACAGTTTGTAACAAGATACAAACCCGTACATCATGCCACTATACAAAGTAACGTACAATGTAATTTTAAACGTATAGAACTTGGTGATTGAACCACCAAACCTATATACTGTTATATCATACACATATCTTACCCTTTCATCAAACTCAGTTATTGAATATACTAGATTCTGGGACTCTAATCCACACACTTACCAATTATTGCATACTTACAATATAAATATCGTATATATGAATGTCTTTGTAGAAAAAAAAGAATACCATCACTGCATGTTATTTTTACATTAATTTTGTTTGGATTTTGCTTCTTATTATAAATACATGTATTTAGTGACATACAAAATATCAGCTTATATAATTATATGTCAAGTTTAATTTATATAAAAAAAAAAATAATAAAAAAAACCCCATTTCTAACCTCTCAAAAAAATCAACTATCTGAATGAGCTTAATGTGTGCTTTGATGGTGCAGTGGATAGCACACTTGCCTTTCACCGAAGCGACCAGGTTCGTTTTCCCGACCGGACGTGAAAAGGTATGGGGTCGCCTGCCCGACTACATGAGTTTTCTCCGGGTACTCCGGTTTTCTCCCACAATAAGACCTCTAACGCGTTAACATCCGGGCCAACAAGAGTGATTTATTTAAGTTGGATTACTTGTTTCATACTTGTTGTAAAATAAATTAAGTTAAACAAAAAACTTAATGATATTTTCAAATCGTTCTTTGACATGGTACGCCAAACCCATATTGAAGATCGACTGGGTAATCTTGAGTTCAAGTAATTTGCTATTCACAATTTTCTGATGAGTGCCATATTAAAGAAAATATCGAGAACAGCTTCAAAATCAGGAATGCCTATTTTTATCAACAGTCTTGCCCTGATTGTATACTATAATGGGCGACTCCTTATACATATATAGTATTTACTGACAGGGACTCAAGGAACTGTGCTCTGGCATTACTGCCGAGATTTCCCGCATTTTCGATGATATTGTGATGAGCATACTTGAAATAATTTGAAGACTGTCTAAGAATAGAAAATGTAATAATGGGAAAGGCAGTATTGTGCCTCCATCCGGGAACTAATAGCCCACAATTTCCCTTTCCCTTACAGTTTAGCTTCTGCGATTTACCTTCTAGCGCAAAGCTCGAAACTACGTATCACTTTAACATCGTACACAATAGTTCAATGGATTAACTCGAGGATATCCAAATATATTTACACCTCTCCCTTCTTTGGCTTGGTACCATCTGACTGCGAATAAATTAGCGTATACGCAGTGAAAAAAAGGCTCGACGGATTGATATTTGTTCAAATATGGCGTCCTTCACGCTTCAGAACAATAACTTTTCACTGACGGTCTTTGTTTGGTTCATTCAAGATTTAGAAACATGGAACATATACGGAATACAATAAATGGTTTCTGGCAAAATTTTGATTCCAATGATACGCATTCGAAATTCTTTGACGGTTACACAAACATGGCGGCGTCCTCCAGTTGTGACGTCCGACGTCGGACCGCGTCACAACCAGTTCACCGTGTCAATGCGTGAACACAACATCAGTAATAAATAAAGAAACACATTGGAAGTGCTAGTAATATTATTTAATACCAGATTTGCATATGATGTAATGAAGAAAAAAAGTTTTGTTCTCTGTGTATTTTCTAAACCTACCAATATATCGATGAAGATTCAGTGGGACTTTTTTTATCTTAGCAACCACGGGCATCGTAGTTACCAACGTAGCTTGCCGCTTCAAATGTTTTTCTTCGTATAATACTTGATAATGATGTAAGTATAAGGATTGTACCTCATTTTGACTGCGTATACGATAGTATGCCCGCAGATGGCAACAAACATATTCGTTTACGCAGTCAAAATGAGGTACAATTCTTATGTAAAGGATAGATAAGACGTAACACACACATATGCTGCACCTCTTAAATTCAGTAATAGATACAGTATGTCGAAAAAAATGAATTAAACTGCATCCTACAGCTGTTTCGTCCTCCTAGGACTCTTCAGTGATGCTAGGGGCCAAAAGGTAGGAATCCTAAATTTCTAAACTAATGTAAAAGCAGAAGGGTCAGGTGCGTAAAACCCCTTTAATTTATTAATTTAGAAGTAAAATTAAACTAGTTTTGTATAATTTCAAATCGTGTACTACGAAAATGTGTATATTATGTACGTGCCACTACTCAAATGAGATTAAATGTGGCTATGGAGGCTCCAGCGAACCTCGGGGACTGAAAAATCCACCAGCAGAGTCTGACACCCCCTTATCATAAAGATAGCGTAACACACATATATTCTGCATCTATTAAATTAAGTAATAGATACAGTATGTCGAAAAAAATGAATTAAACGGCATCATACAGCTGTTTCATCCTCCTAGGACTCTTCAGTGATGCTAGGGACCAAAGGGTAGGAATCCTAAATTTCTAAACTAATGTAGAAGCAGAAGGGTCAGGTGCGTAAAACCCTTTTGATTTATTAATTTAGAAGTTAAATTAAACTACTTTTGTATATTTTCAAATCGTGTTCTACGAAAATGTGTATATTAAGTACCGTGTCACTTCTCAAATGAGATAAACTGTGGCTATGGAGGCTCCAGCAAACCTTGGGACTAAAAAATCCACCAGCAGAGTATGCCATCCCCTATCATAAAGATGACGTAACACACACATATGCTACATCTTTTAAATTAAGTAATAGTTACAGTATGTCGAAAAAAATGAATTAAACTGCATCCTACAGCTGTTTCGTCCTCCAAGGACTCTTCAGTGATGCTAGGGGCCAAAAGGTAGGAATCCTAAATTTCTAAACTAATGTAAAAGCAGAAGGGTCAGGTGCGTAAAACCCCTTTAATTTATTAATTTAGAAGTAAAATTAAACTAGTTTTGTATAATTTCAAATCGTGTACTACGAAAATGTGTATATTATGTACGTGCCACTACTCAAATGAGATTAACTGTGGCTATGGAGGCTCCAGCGAACCTCGAGGACTAAAAAATTCACCAGCAGAGTCTGCCAGCCCCTATCATAAAGATAGCGTAACACACACATATGCTGCACCTCTTAAAATTTAGTAATAGATACATGTCAACCACTACGGTACCGTAAACGTACATATCTTAGCGATTTTCACGCTAAATTACAAAATGTATGATTGTACCAATTACGGTCTCTGTACATTCCTTTCTACTGTGAGTGCGCCAAATCAGTGTGCTTATCAATTTAAATCCGGGCATGCACTAAACTTTGAGTGCGCCAAAATGAGTAGGTCTACAGCAAATTGGTGATCAAGCACTAGTTGGCAAGTTTGTCAACAAACATCTTTTGACTATAGATCTAGTAATAATTCATGTACCTAGTAACTGACTTAAACTGAAGTCATTACAAATCTTAAATATCACAAAACCTGGGCTGTCAGTGAGAAAGTCATATAGAAGACGACATAGTCTAGTGCTTGTTGTTTTCATTTGGTATATTCATATATATTGGAAGAAACAACATAATATAAATATAAAACGATGAAATACGCCGTTTCCAAGATACAAATTTCCGGAATAAATGTCACGTGATTTGGCAGTCACGTGGTACATTCAGGGGGGCATGTTTACTTCCGGTGTAATGGTAAATCGGTAGTTAACCAATTTTGATGGTGTAAAACGCCGGTAAATTAGGACAGACATTACCGAAATTTAGGATGCTCTAACAAAGTTATTTCTACTGACCAGTACCATACCAAGTATACATGCCCCCCACCACGTGACAAGCGTATCTAAAACCTGGTCGAATCCGGAGAGAAAAGTATCTCATAAACGACGTACATTGTATCCCTGATTCAGTCAAAATGTGTCTTATTATACCATTACATGTAGTTTATTATCTCAACATTTTTTGAAAAAGTGACATGAAAGATTAAAAACTGTCATGTGCAAAATATACATCTAGTAGATATTTACAGTGGGTAAAGTATTGTATGCATCCGTCAGGGATCGAACCCAGGACCTTGAATAAAATTGGATGCTCTCTTACAAAGGTTCAGACAGGGTTTGCCTTATCGCTCACCAATGTTGCACATTGCAATAAAAGCAATGAAAATAAAGAACAAAATAGTTAGTAAATCGGAGGGAGGTCATTTTGCAATATTTGTTTTAAGTTTAAGTATTGCAACGTGCCGATAAAAGGAATTCCAAGTAGTGCTGTAAACTCTACTCTATCAAAACTTATAAAACAAAAACAAAAAAACAACAACAACAAAGAAATATACATTTAAAGCGACTGCTTTTTCATCTAGAAATTCCGCATTTCGAAATATCGATGTTGAAAAAGGAAACGCAACAGAAGGTTTAAGCAAGTAAAAGGCCGTGCGTTCCAGGATGTATTTTCAGCAACCGAGGTGCAACACCAAATGCCGGCGTTCTTTCATATCCCGGTGGATATACATTCACCCACGGTGCGCCTTGACTGCAATATATTTACCATTGTTTGGCAATGCCACTATATGACCCCACCAAATTCAGTTGGCATTCATAAGACCATGAATGCCAGTGGCCAATTGTTAACGTCATTATTTTTATGACGTCATAATTATTACGCTGGATACCACTGACCGTCCCCGGGCGATGGCTGTTCTTTTCATTGAACAAGCATACACGATATGTACTTTATTTGAGCTCAATGCTGAGAAATACAAAGAGGTATAGATTTTTTTATGAGGTAAACAGATTCTAAATATGGTAAATATAAATTTTGAACTGCTTTTAGTAGTCATTCATAGGCAAAATGAATTCCAACTGACCCAAATACATTATCTAGCTCTTCTTAAAAATCTAATTTAGTTCACTCAAATATCGTTACTAGCTCACTCAAATACATTATCTAGCTCTTCTCAAAAATCTTATTTAGTTCACTCAAATATCGTTACTAGCTCACTCAAATAATATGTATCTAGCTCGATCGAACATCCTATCTATTGTTCACTAAAATATCCTACCACACAATGTACATGTTTCCATAACATAGTGTAATATAGAATAGAATTACATACATTATATACTTAAGTTTTAAATAACACATGCATTTATGAACCATAATGAGTTTATGGTTCATTTCAACATGAACCATACACTTATTATGGTTCATTTCGATACATGTAGCAAAAGATAATCATGTTGATATCAACTAATTTAATATGATACAGGTATTTTCTACCACAATAGGTGAGTGTTATTCAACTCTCAGGGTATCAAATAATCATTGTAACTGTTGAATACCATTCTGTTTCTACCACACGTGGAATAAGCTCTTAACGCATTTTGATTGGCTGACATGATGAACTTTGAACGGAACAACGTCATTTGCTGATTGTTTACAACGTCATCGATTGTTGACGTCGTCATCATTTGACGGGAATATAAACGAGATAATACGTTTTGTGCATATCATAGTTGTCTGCGGTTCTCTGCAGCTGTTTTCTATTGATATTGTGGTTGAAACAAGTCAAACGACTCGTGGTTATTGGATATAGAATTTGTTTCACTCCCGTTAGTTCTTTATAACTTTAAAAAAAAGATTAATTCGAGTGAAATAAATTTCATATCCAACAACCACTCGTTGTGTAACATCTATATATCTATCACATGCGTTTAACAAGAGGAAATCTGATTTTTTTCCATTTTTTTTACTTTATACGTGTAGTACGATATGACGATTGATCTTTGACCTATTGCGGTGTAATGGCCAAAACAGAAACAGATGTCAGGACTATAGTGGAAATATTGAGGATCTTAAACGAGTGTCGATGTAATATGGAATTTATTAAACGAATTAGATAATTTAATATATCACAAGCCTTACACAAACGAATGTGCCGACAAAGGTAAGCACCAAACACACAAACGAATGTACCGACAAAGGTAAGCACCAAACACACAAACGAATGTACCGACAAAGGTACAGCACCAAACACACAAACGAATGTACCGACAAAGGTAAGCACCAAACACATAAACGAATGTACCGACAAAGGTACAGCACCAAACACACAAACGAATGTACTGACAAAGGTAAGCACCAAACACACAAACGAATGTACCGACAAAGGTAAGCACCAAACACACAAACGAATGTACTGACAAAGGTAAGCACCAAACACACAAACGAATGTACTGACAAAGGTACAGCACAAACACACAAACGAATGTACCGACAAAGGTAAGCACCAAACACACAAACGAATGTACTGACAAAGGTAAGCACCAAACACACAAACGAATGTACTGACAAAGGTAAGCACCAAACACACAAACGAATGTACTGACAAACTGATCATTGTATAATACGTCACGTTCTATTACGTTCTTATTCACCACACCTTATAAACACAGTCTAACCTCGTTATCTCGAAGCCGACGGGTCCACGGGGAAACTTCGAGTTATCCGAGTATTCGAGATACGCTACTTTGAAAGTTAGTGTAAAGTATTGCAGGGACCGATAAAATACTTCTAATTAAAAGGGATCTTCGAGTTATGCAAGCTCGAGATAACGAGGTTCAAATGTACGTACAAATGGAAGTTTTGAATTAAGACCAATTATATTTTAATCCATAAAAAACAGACATCTCGAGTGAACATTACGCTATGTAAATGTATAGATCCAAAGGTAACTAGATTGCGTATATTTCGAAGACTTCTATTTGATGATTAATGAACGAAACACAATGCCAATTTCTAGACACATTTTTGCAAACTATCAGACTGAGTTAAAGTGTTTGCGTGTGATTGTAACAATAAATGAAATAGAATATGGGTATATACAGAAAATTATTTCTCAATATTTCGGCCCTGGTTTGAAAGTGTAAACACCACATGTCCGATATCGCTTTACACACCTGATACTCTGGCCAATTATCATGATATGTTTGTCGTATTTTGGTTGAAAGGTCGAAATGAAAAAGAAATAAAATCGTTTCGGCTATATAAATGCTGACTAATGCTTTTGTTCCATAACAACAATAAGGCATTCTGTGAAATACGAACTAACTTTAATTCATTAGCCTCACATGGTTGAAAAACAAAAAGAGCGCCCACCATAACTTGTTTTTCATTTGTTCTTTGATAGTTGGATATTTCTCTTCTAGCTCTCTTTTACTCTTTATTTGACATAGATGACACATGCAGATGATTATTTGCTATGCTGAAATTGTGATATTTTACTTCCAAGATGTTGCTCTTGACAGGTTAGAAAGGGAAGTTGGCTAACGGATTTTGGAAATTTGTTATAAAATCAGACGTTACAATGAAATGCATAGGGAAATAAAATGTGGTCTTGGTCCATATAATTTCTGAAGAAAACAACTAGGATAATTTAAAAAAAGAATTTAAAAAGGAGAGTAGCTTAAGTAAATCTCAAATTTTTAATTAGAATCATTGATGTACTGGTTCAAAAAGAAATGAAATTTCCATAATTCAATGTCGGCAAGTCGACAAAAATGAGTTTATCAAGCAACGACAGCGATATATTCTAGTTATTTTCAAAATTCCGGAAATAACCGATGAAGACCGAGTGTGACGTAACGTTATTGTGTGACATATTTTCGGTTTCCCTACTAGAGGGCTACTTCCGGATGAAACAAATCAAAGGCAAAGGGAAGAAACAAGGGGAAACAACTCTGTTTACGCAAACATGTGTTGCCTACCGTTCAAGAGCTTCGGTCGGGCGCCTTCGGCGACCGAGAGCTGCGCTCTTATTAATGCAACATCGTTTGATAAGCACTAGGACGTAGTGCCCCTCCCCACCCCCAAAACCAGGCACACGCGAATAGAACATACAAAGACAGTAAAATTATACACACACTAGACATGGGCAATGACTTCATCATACGGACATTTGTTAATATAAGCTTAAACTATATTTTATTCGTGACACAAATTACATAAAAAATGCAATCTGATTAAAATCATATCTTGATCTCCGCGCCGTTCCGTAAACTTCTCTCTGCTGTGTTAAGATCTGAGATAATCCAATAGAGGGTCATGTCCCGATGACCTTTCGCATTAGCCAATCAAATTACTACTGGCAGAATCTTGACAGTGAAATTTTGAGGCGACAAAGCTTGCATAAACACATTATTCCGTTTAGTCATTTCGTCACCAAAAAGTTCGTGCGGAATAATGTGACGAAATGGCTTGCTGCAAGATGACAGGTCGTTGGAAAATTATTTTAGTGTTAAGTAAAGAGGCGACAAAGGTCATCTGAACGTGACCTCTTATGGGATGTTGTCAGATCCTTGTAAAAGGGAGTGAGAACAAGGATCTGTATTTTAATCAGATTGATAACAATGTAACTTTGTAGTAATAGTTTGAAAATGTACATAAGACATCTCTCCTCTGTTTGACATTATGGCAGGTCTACATATGGTACAATGTAATATGTAGACCAATGTAATATGTTCTATTACAATGTACATATATGTAATATGTAGACCAATTTCATGTTTTTATCACACGGGCCTGTCAGTGGGTAGGCATTTTCTTGCTAAAAATAACTCAACTTGGAAATTCCCCAAGCATTGCAGACCTCTTCGTGCTATTTTTAGCACGAACATGTTAGCAATCTTTGCTTTCCTTTTATCAATTCACTTTAGGGGCAACAAAACTTGTCCAGCAATATTTAATTGGCAAATGTCATCACTTGTTCGGCATCACATTGGTTTTCTTATTAAAAAATATATAAATTTATTTATTTTACAACAATAATGAAACAAGTTATTCAACTTATATTAACCACTCTTGTTGGCGCTGATGTTAGCGTGCGAAGGGTCTTAATGTGAGAGGAAACAGGAGTACCCGGAGAAAACCCACGTGGTCGGGCAGGTGACCCCATACTTTTCACGTCGGGTTGGGGAATCGAACCCCGGCCGCCTTGGTGAAAGGCGAGTGCACTATCCACTGCACCACCCGACCAACCATTTTCTTATTAAATTGTTTAATTGTTATTTTTTATTCGTTTGTATTTCGGACATACCAATGGTGACAGGTGGACAAAATGTCGGTAACGAGATAACGATAAATTATCTTAAAGAACGCTCATTCCATTTCAGATGTAAGTGATTTTACTGGAACAATGTAGTTTTTTGTATCATCATCATATTATATAATATATATACAATACAGTCTATAGTTTACACTATTCCAGAGATAATTTGGTTTTTCTGAAATTAATACTAACAATTTACTAGAAACATATGGTGCTACATGTAAATAAGATTTCTGACAGTACATGTACACAACTTGTCCATTTTATTTCGGAACACGCTCGGTATAACCGGAGGAAAACCAGGTAAGAAAAATGTGTAAAGTAATTTACTTTCGTACAATGTATATTTTTTTTCCCATTTTTTTAGTAAATGGAGTATGAAGTTAAATAGTTTAAGCACAACATATATCAGGTGTACGATTTTGTTAAGATTGTTTTTTTATATGTAAAATAAAGGATAAAAATGTTAATGCTTCACATGCTTCATGTTAAATATTTATATTTGAGATTTTAATGATTTCGTATATAAGGATATCTACATCTTAACATTAATTTGTTTTGGTTATGTTCGAATACAAATTCAAATTGAGATTGTAAATAGACGCATTGTGTATATAAATCGTACTATAACTATTTTTGCCAGAATACCGATTATATTGTTAACTAAGTTATGATAAGTTTATTTTCCGATACAGGATCAATCAAGATCCTCTTCATCGGTCTTAAAAGTATGACATTTAAATATTTGAAATATAGATAATTATGACATTATTTGTATTATCAATGTATCTCAGATCTATAATTGTACAGGAGTTCCTGGTTCTCCCAGTGCTTATCCAGTCTATTTTTAAATGTGTTTACATTTGGCGCTAATACTACATTTTCAGAAAGATTGTTCCATATGTTTACAATGCGCAAGGCAAAAAAGTTCTTGCGAACATCTTTTGAATGTATAGATCTATTATTTAGTATATCTATATAATAGTATAGATCAGATGCAAAAGTATTTTTCAAATTATATTTTGTAGAAACAACAAAAGGCTTGGGACTCGTAATCAACACAACAATGCATTTATCAGTCATTTGTATGAATGTCCTTTTCTTGGCGTTCACGTTGGTTAACGCCGACAAGGAGAAACACTCAAACTACTATATTTACATTCTGATTGTTTCTTCTCTATATGAACATACCAACTGAAAACAACAAACACTAGACTATGAATACATCATGAATACAGTATGAATACATCCATTCACGTGAATTACTTATGACGTAATATATTAGTCTTGTTCAATGGGAGTCTTACGGCTCCGCTTCAGATAACATGGAGAACGCCCCCGCGTCAAACGTTCAAATGACTACGGTAGATTATTGGCGCCAATTTTTCGCAAATTGTGGCTGTTACGCCTATTTCGTTTAAAGGACGGCGCAATAACAAACACAGTTGATTAACCTGTTGTTCAATAAATAAGAAAATAAATTAGACAATTGTTCAGTAGTAAAAATGTAAATATATGAATTGAACGGCGTTGTTTTAATTTTCATGCCGGTATGAATGCAAATCGGTTACATCCATATTGACCATGAAGCCCTAGCGGGCTTCATGCAATATGGATGTAACCGCTTTGCATTCATACCGGCATGAAAATTAAAAAACGCCGTTCAATCCCTATATGGGGACCGGAATCAGCTTAATCTAAAAAAAGAATCGAAGCTTGGTTTAGATCAATATAACGATGACGACGACGACAAGAGTTGTTCACTGAAGGTTGAGTGTAAAAACAGGAAAGGTGAATCCGGAGAACCTGGTGAGCCTGGTCCCCCCGGTCCTCCCGGAATACCGGGGATGGACGGATTTCCTGGACAGAAAGGCAACCGAGGAGAATCAGGTAGGGCAATGTTTGAAAATGAACATTTCTGACAATAATTAAGTCCATATACCGTAGTAACGTTGCCAGATCAAACTTTTGCTCGCCACCATTGAAATCCATTTTCGTTTTGTGTTAATTTTGCCTTTTGCATTTTATTAAAAATGAATATTATCCTGTTAATTTAGACTTGATATAAAGGAAAACTATTAAAAATGAATTACAGGGAGCGAACACGGAAACAAATAAACCGTAGCGAAAATTTTACTTTTAAAGAGAAAATTTAGGTCAATCAACGATTTTTCAATTTAATTATCAAATACATTTCACGATTATGGCAGATTTTTTTCCATATTTTCACGATTTCGTAGTACGACTGAAAATATATTTAAAATATGTCATAAGAGTGAAATATTTTTGAAATTTATTGGGAAACCATTTAATTTTCTTTTTATCAAATTTTCGAATTTCCCAAAAGTCTGATTTCAATTTTAAAATTTGCGATTACAACTGAAACCGAAATGACATAAAGATATATCCAGACACAAAAATCTATATTTGATAATTACATACCACGTAGGCAATGTTCAGTGTGGCCAGTTTGGTAGTTGGGAAAGCCTCCTCAAAATATAGCGACATCAAATATAACACGGAATAATCGCGCCCCCTGGTACGACCACATGTAGTAGTGTGTTGTAAACAAATGCACACAGAATGATCGCCATGACACGGGTTGTTTTATTTCACAAATACTTCTTTCTAGGTATGGTTAATTGACGAAATACGATGCAAACCGTTTTGGCATATATAATGATTATTTGTTTGTTGTAACTTTCATTTCAGTAAATTTTTATCATAAGTATAATTCAAAAACAATTAGATCCATTGACTGTTTAATTAATTGGCTACTTAATGACCTACTTAATTCATTAATATATATATATATATATTTTCATATACAATTTTGCCACCAGTGTATTACTTATGTGGAGAGGGCTTCCATAGGCTGTGCCTGTTGCCCAATCCCTTTGACAATTAACATCTATATGTCAATAAAATCTGTTGAAATGAAATGAAATTATTTGTACCCACGATAAATTGTGTCGTTTTATTTCAAACTACATAATGTAACAAATGTATTATTGAAAGCTCGCACACAAAAAGCGGTTCACCTGAAGGAAATTTTCCTAAGCTGAGCAAGCACCGTGTCGCCTGTACAATGGTACATGTATGTAAATAAAAATCGTCATGGATTTTATCTATAGAGGAATCGTATAGAAAGTGCTGTTGAGTCGGGAGTTCATCATTTACATGAAATGTAATGAGACCAGTGCCATATGCTAACTTTTAAACAGAGACATATATTATCTGACAGTCCGCACGTTGATTCCGAAGCCTTTTTTATTAACATCCGCGAGGCAGGTCTGCGCGTGCTCGTGAGGTCAAAGTCTTCAAGAGTTATTTGTTACCACATGTACCTTTTAAATGGATTGTACGTTTAACGATTTCCTTGGTATTAATTTTAAAGAAGCATGGAACGTAAGGATTATAGAGCTTCAAAATGAAATATTCGTTATTTTATAAAAAGTAAACAAACTTCATAAACCCCGTTTGCAATAACATAACCCGAACAGATAAAAAACGCTTTCAGCAAATATAATTGAATGTTTTAATACTTTATCTAATTTAGGAACATCTGGATCTCCGGTGGCGTTTTATGTCGCTCTTAAAGGAAGTGGGGGTCCTTTGGATGGCCAGGTGTTACTTTACAAACATGTAATTACCAACCACGGATCAGCCTACGACCCCGAGACAGGGATGTTCAGAGCGCCAATTAGCGGTATCTACGTATTCAACATTGTGGTTTCAGCCGAGCCAAATAAAACGGTAATGCTTATTTATAAGGATTTTCTAATGTGTGTGTTAGAGATGACAGACTCTGCTGGTGGATTTTTTAATCCCAAAGGTTTGCTGGAGCCTCCATAGCCACAGTTAATCTCATTTAGGTAGTGACACGATACACAATATACACATTTTCGTAGTATACGATTGGAAATTATACAGAACTTGTTTAATTATACTGCTAAATTTATAAATTATAGAGGGTCTACGCCCCTGACACTTCTGCTTCTATATTAGTTTAGACGTTTTTGATTCCCACCTTTTGGAAACAGCTGTATGGTGCAGTCTTATTTTTTTTCGGCATACTGTATCTATTACTAAATTTAAAAGGTGCAGCGAATGAGTGTGTTACGTCATTATTAAATCACGTTGAAGTCTCGTTTCAATCTCATGTGTGGTTTAATCACGTTGAAGGCTCGTTTCAATCTCATGTGTGGTTAAACCACGTTCAAGTCTCGTTTCAATCTCATGTGTGGTTTAATCACGTTAAAGTGTCGTATCATTCTCATATATTGTTAAATCACGTTCAAGTCAGGTTTCAATCTCATGTGTGGTTGAATCACGTTCAAGTCTGGTTTCAATCTCATGTGTGGTTAAATCACGTTCAAGTCTCGTTTCAATTTCAAGTGTGGTTAAATCACATTCAAGTCTCCTTTTGCTTTCATGTACAGTTTTTTATTGTGATACATTACAAAGTTTAATCGACTTTTATAGGCATCTAGAAAATATGGTAAATTAGATGACTGCTGTTTGTAGAACGTTTTCGCACGAGTGGAAAAAGTGACAAATATTGTGGCCATTTTGTAAATGTGTACTTCTTTACATGTCTTGCAATTCACAAACAGTCAAAGTCTCACCTTGATCATTTCAATCGTCGACTTGTTGCTAACCTTAATTAAAGCAAGTTCATATTCGCTGTAAAACTTTGATCGTGCTCAATAAAGTGGACTTTTGATTGACAAAGGATTACGCGGTTCTCATTTTGAGGACTTGATGTTCTCTTTGATGGGACCAAGGTTTACTGCAGCAACACGCAACATTAAAGAAAAAAAGGCAGACTTAAATGAATGCAAACTTTGAACTTTCATCACATTTGAAATGCTTATGAAATATAAATGTTCTCTACAGTATTTAAGTATTATCTCCCTTTGTATTATATACAGGCTGCCGTCATGTTACTTAGGGACGACGGTGCCGAAGGGGACTGGGTGTGCACGGTTTGGGCGGAGAGTCTGCCAGCCTGGGCCACGTCATCAAATACTGTGTACCTCTACCTCGACGTAGGACAGCAAGTGTACCTTATCGCCAGACGAAATCTGAGTTCGTATTACTACGCTGGCATGTACACAACGTTCAGTGGACATTTGGTAACCCCTGCTGCATAAACTTCAAATTTCTTTTTATACCTTGACGTTCAATGTGCTGATTACAAATCTTCACCAGGTATTAAAGAATTACTACAAAAATTTGAAATATATCGTTTTCTTTCTTTCTCATATGCCATACCACACCCACACTCTAGTCAAACTACCTCTGAACAACCAACAAATTCTATATAAAAAAGCAAAATTAAGTTATAAAATATGAATAAAAGATTCAAAAGTTTATTATCATTCTAGTTTAAAAAAAAAAAAATCCGTATGGTACAATTTTTATATATTGAAAACGACACGTTTACTTTCGTCGTAAAAAAACTAAACGAACACAGTACCTCCCATTGATTGTGACGTCATTTGCGACAATCGGAAAAGAGTTGTACCTGGTCCAATACAGCAAAACCCTTGAGAACTACTCCGTAGTTGTTGGCAAACGTCAGTCTAGAAAGGCTATGGTAGCTGCGGCTTTAATAAGTCGGTTGTGACTGTGCCTGTTGTTGTTGTTGTTGTTGTTTAACCCACTTCGAGCATCGTGCATATCATGGAGCACTATTCCCTCTTCTAGCGCCGCAACAGGAGTTTGTCACAGTGTTTCAGTTGATTTAAACAGTATTTTTATTTTCAGTAATACATATACATTAATAAATACAAATACATAGTTAGAAGGATCTGACGACAAGACATATTATAGTCCTATTTTAGGCCATCTCCTTCAGGTAATATTTAACAAACATTTATAATCTCTGGCTGACCATAATTGTATAAAGTATTTACAAGTAAAACATGTTTTAGGCTAGCAAGAAAAGAAAGTAATATTGTGTTTCAGTTGTATAAGACAAGACGTCAACATCACATGTGAAGCCGTAATGCCTCAGTTAACACGTTTAAGTAAATGAGATTAAGTACAAAGTACATGCAACAGAAAAGAAGCGAATAAGAAGAAAAAAGATCCAGCGTTTCAAGAACAAATGAAAATTGTCTGTGGTGGGCGCCAAGATCCCTCTGGAATCTCTTGTCAGGACATTTTCAGTTTTGGCTAGTCAACACGCGATTTACCAAACTCTTACACTTTCAAATATCAATTTCCGTAATACCCACGTATACAATGTATGTGATAAACTGTATCGCATGAGTATATTGTATTGAGGACGACACAAATGTATAAATGAGTCTTATAATCTCACATCGAAACGGGATTATACATTTTGTATCGCTTGTATAAAAAATATAAATACGCAATATAAAGTGGTTACATTAATTTTCTTTTGCACACATTTTGAATATTGTTTTGACATTTAATATCAGAAATACAGGCTTTGTCCTCATTAAATTAAACAATTTTGGTTTCACTAAATTATGTTTTTGCTTACGTCCGTCTATAAAAGGACGAAAACCATATTTTGTAGATACTTTTTGTAACACTACTAGTGATTTGTTTAACATTACGACCATTATAACAACGAGAGAGTGAAAAGAAATGAAAGAAGATGTTCAGATTGAGAGAGAGAGAGAGAGAGAGGGAGAGGGAGGGGAGAGATAGAGAGAGAGAGAGAAATAGAGAGAGAGAGAGAGAATTTAGTTACAACACATGTTGTTGATAGACTTTTTAACGGGCATGCCTAAATTTTACGAGTCGAGTGTGGAGAATTGTTGCACAACAAAGGCAAACAAAAATGTTTTGCTATCACCATTTCACCTAGCTGCCTATAGCACAGTTCTAGGGCGCTGTCACGTTGTGTCTGCATGAGGGGGAAGGGGGCATACTGTAAACCAAATTAAAATAATAAAATAAATAATATCATAAAGGTTTTCATAAATAACATTACATGATTTCAAACATCACTTGCATACATGTATATTGCAGCAAATATCATACAGTTTTTATATACAATATGAAAAATATTATTCATTGTGTCGGATGAAAAAGGTATCTATTGTTATCATTAATCTTAAAAAATCCAGCTTTTTCTAGTTATAAATTAGGATTGTAAAAATTAATAGCACAGATAGTAGGTGTTTGGTAATCACACATGTAAACCTTAAAAAGTTAATAGGTTTTTTATACAAAAAGTTGTCATTTATAAATTAATAAATTCACTAATAATAAATGAATAAAACAATTATTTTTTATTATTAAATTTTTGTAAACAGGGTTGTAAACATTAGGTCAATGTGACCTTAATGGCAAGGACGATGGTCAAATACTTTTTCCTTGTGTTTTTGTTTGAACCAGTGCTTTTGAATAAAATAGTTTAAAAAGTAAACATCGAGAATTTAACCATCTGCAATATTTAAAGATTGTCCAAACACACAAAGATATCAAATTAGAGAAATATTGCGTTTTCATCCTCAGTTCCATGGATGTGTTCACGGATTTAAGTAGTGGCAAGGTGCATAATATACACGATCTGCAATTATACAGAACTAGTTTTTACTAATACATTCATGAATTAAAAGGGTTTTACGCACCTGACCCTTGTGCTTCTACATTAGTTTAGAAATGCTGGATTCCCACCTTTTGGCCCCTAGCATCACTGAAGAGTCCTAGGAGGACGAAACAGCTGTATGATTCAGTTTATTTCATTTTTTCGGCATACTGTATCTATAATTAGATTTAAAAGGTGCACCATATGTGTGCGTTACCTCATCTTCAACACATTCTAAAAAGCATAACTATAGGAGGGCGATCTGGAAGTAGAAATAATGTCATTATAAATCTAAGGGTTTTAAATCTGCGCAAGTCAATTACATTCTGTCATTGCAGTCCTAAGAGTATTAAATTGTGGCTATGGGTAGTACATTGTGGCATATGAGTGATAACTGTTGACAATGTGAGTAATAAAATTATGGCTACAGGAGCAGTCAATTTTGGCTATATGATGAAACATTGTGGCTAAATAAACGTATTCATGATTAAGTCATTTGATAAATAAATTGTGGGTATATGTGTACCGTAATTTCCTGCGTATTGCTCGCGGGCTCTACGATGTTTTTTACATCAGAAGTTGTCTAGTGCGGGTTATCTGCCATTGCAGACTATCTGTAGTTTTTTGTTACCAAATTATTTTTAAAAAATGCGGGCTATACGCTGTTAAATGTTTCCACTTTTATCAACATGTACATCTACGCAATTTGTAGCATTGACAGCTAAGGATATTGGCCTAACGGTAGATACAGAACTTACCTTTGAAGACAATATAAGCGAAAAAGTTGATAAGGCTAACAAAATCTTTTGGACTTTTAAGAAGAACATTCAGTTTCATGGATAATAAAACGTTCCTAGATTACGCTAGTACGCTAGTTCGGTCTGGGCTCCGTGCAAGGCAAAATATATCGATATATTAGAGGCAGTACAACGAAGAGCAACCTAATGTTTACCAACGAATGAGCGACCTATTATATACAATAAGGCTTAGAAATTGAAACTCCCAACAATATCGTACAGTCGGGTTAGAGGAAGATATGATCGAACTCTACAAAATGTTAAGCGATATATATGACGAAAAATCATGCAGATTCATAAAACTATACAAAGACAAATCAAAACGGCACAGCGGCCGAGGAAACTCAAAGTTGTTATTTCCGCAACAATCAAGGACAACGCTGAGAAGTAAAACCGTCCTCATTAGAACTGTAAAAATATTGAACAATATCTCGGAAGATGTTGTTACAGCTGAGAAAATTTGGAACAGCAATATCGACATAAATATAATTGGATATCGACACGTATGGGTCTACATCTTTAACAACTAAATTATATTTATTGACTAATATTACTAGACACTAGGGAGTACCTTTTGCGTTTCCATACGAAAGCGTATAGAGGTAATAAGATACTGAAATATAAAATGATATATATACTTGTAATGTCCTGTTTTACGGACATAATCGTTTCGATCTTGGGATAAATATGTCGACATAGCACCGCTTATCTTTATAACTGACAGTTGTGTAATCCAATTTAGACTTATAAAACTGCTAAACTCGGGAAAATTGTATCTGAAAATACGAACCTTCAATTAAAATCGTTGTCAAATTATTGTCGATTAAACTTACTACTAGCAATATTAATATCTTTTTCATTAATGTAGAGGTTTGCAGACTTTTGACAGGCTTTATCACGCTTTAAATCGCGTTATTTCTCGATTTATTATATTTTTACTTTCAAAATTTGACCCTGCTAGGCTTTCATAACATTAATTCATTACGAAACCTCCAAAAAGTGTTGTGAGTTGAATTATCATGCCATTAAATTATACACTGTACAAAGTGAAATATCCTATATATTTACCGTTTGTTATGATATATCATTATGATAGGAATGGTTATAGTGCCAGATAGATCCACTGTAATTAAAACGACAATATTTGCAATCTGAAAGAGGGAATCGAACCCCGACCGTTTTGGTTAAATGCAAGCGCGCTATCCACTGTACCACTCTACCACCCGTCCATTTAAAGCCCATGTATTTAGAAGCTAAGTATTTATAAGGTAACTATCGTAGCTTTGTACTCATGACTTTGCCTCAATTGTCTTTAATTACGGGGTGCTGTTTGTGTAATAAAGGAAATATCAAAACAAAACTACTTGTTTATCCCCGTGCTGTGTTTATGGACATTTTGTATGAATTTTTGCGTTGAGCGCACTCACATGCATGTTTAGGAAAAGAAACAAACCAAAATGTCGCCAATCTCAAAAAAAAATAAAAAAAAATGAAATCATTTGAGATAGTTTCATAAATTCTGTGTGGGTCAAGTATTAACACACGTGTTCACTGGAGAGAGTTCAATTAGATAAACATCTTTAATCATGGCTGACATTTAGATCAAATTAAAGGCCAACTGAAGGATTGCGACTTCATTTTATAGTATAGAAATCCTTATTGAAAACTAATCAAACATGATATGCCTTCTGTCAAATAAGTTGTGTCGGTATTTTCCCAACCTTTGTATTGACAGTCACGTATAGATTTTCTACCCATCGATTCCCTGTCCCTCTATTTTCCAACCGGTAATTAACTCCCAATAGGTAATCAACTCGCCCCACCCATGTTTTTGTTTCAGTCTGGTTTTCAGAAACGTTGGCGTACGAATCCATTTCACTCACGCCTATTTAAGCAATCCGCGATATGTATCACTAACAGACTGTCTGTTTCCCAAGGCGTGGTGACGTGATACATATCTTTACCAGCGAATAAAGACTCAACGACAGAAGGTAGATCCTGAATTTTGTAAAGGTATGGTAACACTTATCTACATTCGTAATTATTGATTTATTTATATTTCTATTCCATTTTGATTATATGATATTATATATAGAAACATAAAAAACGAAGAACTGACTAAACTTGCTGTTTTCACCCTTAAACTTGATTTTCAGGATTGATTAATTATTTCATATGTGAATACCGATTGCTTTTTCAGTCGATCGTTTGCTTTTATATATATATTAAGGCATTGGTGACATTTTGTTTGAGTTTCATTGGGGTATGAAACAAATTTGTTTGCAAAATGTATGAATCCGCATAGCGGATTCTTACAAACGTTTGCAAGCAAAATTTGTTTCATAGCCCTATGAAACTAAAAAATAATTGACATCAACGCTTATAACTGTTTTTTGAAACTTTTTTTTTTCAAATTTAAAACATGTTTATGTACAATTTGACTGATCTAACAACGGATTCTGTTTTACAAATCAATACGCAACGTCAATTGCGCCATTTTCGGATTTTTTTTCATAGAGGTATGCAACCAAACCGTTATTAATTCTTTTATCTATTTACAATAAAACGTCTCTTAAACTGATCATCAGCAATGGTGATTTTATTAATCACTTAGTGTATATAAGCTTAACAAATTTCTACATAAAATATGTTGACCTGCTTTGGATAGAAGTATTCATTGCTACCTATGCTTTTCAAATTATATTTTGTTTACTTTGTGACACTAGTATTGACACCGAAGGTCCCGAGCAGTTTACCCAATCATGTGACATTTTACAACTATACAACGGGTTAACTAGTCGTTCCACAACAAAGTTGTTATGCGTCAAGCAGGGATTAACTGCATTGACTGTTTGAAATCTTTAATGTTATAAGTGAATCGGCTATAAATTAATCATGATATATTTTTATAACGGAGTGTTCATTACCAAAAGACATTATGTAGACTTATTTGTTTTGCCGAACTCACTCAAACTTAAACGTATAGCCTGATTTAAATCGATAAGCGTAACGATAATATGACGCACTCATAATACTTACTGTAGAAGCAATATCCAGAAAATTTAATTAGGGCAAGATTAATTAATCAGAATGCTTTCAGAGCGGGTAATGCTAAAATAAGAATACCGATAAAATATGTACTTTTACCGTATGTATACAATGTAGGAAAACACAAACAGATTAAGTCTTCTGATCTTACGAAAATCATATTACGAATATTACAACAGGACACATTGTTATAAATATCCACCATTCCTATGCGACCTATTGACCCGGAGGACTACTGTATGTGTACGATTCCCTACGATACACAAATAGCATAATCACTGAACGATAATACATAGCCAGTTAGTAAATGGAAAAAAAATTGTAAAATATATAGCCCACGTCCGTGTCACAAAATAGCTGTGTTTAACGATATGCAGTTCCAAAACAAATCCCATAATGACAATAAATTATATATAGCCGAGACTTTTGTATGAGGCATTCGAAATCTCGACTTAAATTTATAGATGACACAGTAAGACAATACAATACGTGATTTTTAACCCAGGAAAAAATATCACTTGCGTGCAAATGTAATTTTCATCGCGTCGAAATTCATGCTTTTATGTTTGACAAAAAATATGAGTTAAATTTGTTATTCAATGCGAAAATGAGAGCTTCATGTCACTCGATTTTGAAATGATGAGTGGTATGAAACACATAAATTCGTTTGTTTATACTTTCCGCAAAAGAGTTGGGATAATGGCGGGCAGACTAAGGAGCTATTTAAGGAACAAATACAGATTTCATCGTCTGCAGATGACAATACGATATTTCTTAAATATTGATTTATATGTACATATACTTTCGATAAAAAAAGTTTCTGGTCTAAAATTGTTTTTGTGAGAAAACTGGAAGATTATGTCTAGGTTGTAATAAGAACAAACGTTAGTTTAAAGAACGTGTTGAATTGGGGAAAATAAAGCAATTGGGAATGTTAAACGAATTGCAACAATTTGAACTTGAAAAGCCAAAACGTAATAAAACAGTGTAATACCAAAATTTACGTACCACGCCAAGACAAATAAAAAAATAAATATCTCTTAAATCCCTCCCTCTCTAAAATAATGATAGTTGGATGTTGTCAACAAAACCAAAATTCAAACGCTTTATATCGATTACAATAGGGGAACATATAAACAAAGGAAAGATCAACATGACGACCCTTGTAAATGTAAAAGCGAATACAACCAAATGCTCAGGAAGTGCTAGCGTCATTTCACTCATTTGCTTCCGCCATGTAAATGAAAAAACCCAGAGAATACCAAATCGTCAACAAAACCATAATCCAAACTCAAAATCGGTTAAACTACGTAGAGGCAAAATAGGAACAAATGAAATATTTACATGGAGACTCTCGTAAAAGCACAAGGGAATAAGACCAGAACCCGTATTCATGAAACCATTCTCATGCTCAAGCAACAATTCTGTGCTCAAGCCAGATCTCTTGACACTCTCCTGAATCATGTTAATGAGTCCAAAGATCACTTTACATGTTAAAAACACATTTCTACTTTATGTCTCTTCATCTTATTTCTAAAACTTGACAAAATAAGATTCTTTTAAATAATTTATAGCCTTGAGGCTTGAGCACAAAATCCATACTTGAGCATGAGAACGGTTTCATGAATACGGGCCCAGGTGTTCCGGAAGAGTAAGCGTCGTGGTTATCAAAGTGAAATAGAGATAGTAAACAAAGCAAAGCCAGCAAACGACCAGTAATTTAACTGGATAAACATGACGTAAAATAAAGTGTGTTTCGCTAGAAAGACATAATATACGACGAAGCGATAAAAATCTAGCAAGCCTTTGTTTGAATATGTGGAAAGGTCTTAAGTTAAGGACGGCATCCCGGTACATGCGATGTTTACAGACAAATACACAACGGTAGGTTCTAGAAATATGATAATGCATTGGTACATTGTAAGTGAAGACCACTAATTGAAAGGAAAGTTCAAAAATGTTCAAACAAGTACATATAATACAGAAAAAATATTGAGGATATGAACGTAGTGAAAGTGGCAGGCATGTCAAGTCATTAATCAAATGCTGATCACTGTCTCTCTCTCTCTTTCTCTCTCTCTTTCTCTCTCTTCCAGATACATGGTGGAAGACATTGTTAATGGCCTTTGTAGTCCCCGAGGTTTTGTAGGGCCTTGCTGAACACAGTTATCTCACTTGAGTAGTGACATGGTCAAAATTGTAAACGTTCGTAGTTCCCGATTCTAAGTTATAAAGTACTCATGTTTTTTCAAATTCATAAGTTAAAAGGTTTTACGCAACTGACCCTTCTGCCTCGATATCGATTCCCACATTTTTGCCTCTAGCATTGCTGACGATCCATAGTAGGACGAAAAGCTGTATGATGTAATTCATAATTCGGCATACTGAATATATTAATACATTTAAGAGATGCAGCTCATGCGTATGCATCAAGTTAATCTTTTTATAAACAAATAATCGGGTGCCTGTAGAAATGGTGCAATGCATCAGGCAAAATGGATTTCAAAACAAAAAATGTACTGTTGACCAAATTCAGTGTTCTAATTTTACTTTCTTTAAGAGCTGACGGAGTCCATTATGCTGATTAATTTGTCGATTATTGCATGCATAATAATAAGGTCATTATCAGTACACTTTAAATCGTAAATCGATACTTTATTACGATTATAATTGTATTCAAGAAAAATATCTAATTACAACTAATACGTAGCCTCAATGCTTTCAAGAAATACTCGCTAGACATGTGTATGTTTTTGATACATTTCGCAAGTTGACTTACTCACTATCGTTTATGCAATTTTAACCACTTAAGGAATTGTATGCATAAGGGTACTTTAGCTATTGATAAATTAATAAAACAAATCCTCCACACTATATAAATATATATAAAAAATATTTTGTGAAGTGATTCTCTCAAATAAAAAAAAAAATGGTGGTTGAGTTTTACATGTCATAATTTGAGAAGAAAGACCCTACAAAGTTAAACAACTTGTTCAACCGTGACCGGTGGGGCTGTTCTTCTATTGGCCTTTGTCGGTACATTACAGTGTGGTAGCACTTAAAATTGGCACAAACTCCAGACAGTCGCAAGAAGGCCTACACGTACATACTGCAGCATCCAAAAATGCACATTTATTCGACACATAGCCGCTAAGCATACACCGGGAGGCCGTCCATAAATGACCCTGGCTGATGATAGGACGTAATATTATCAAAGACAATCCAAACAAGACTCTGAAGATGAATGATGAGTAATAAAATGCACGCACAAGGCAAGTTAGATAGCATTTCCTTTTTGTCGCAACAGTGAAATATTTATTTATGGTCTTAAGCGAAACTTATAAGCTGTTTCTGAAGAAAGCACGGTCGTCATTATCATCAAGATCAATTTGGTTGGAAAAGGCTGTTTAAACATTGTTATATGCCTTATTATGATGATACTTACTTGATATATGCTAGCCGTCCATTTAATACTTAAGATTTGCATTTCTGTGCATCTATACTGCAATTACAACAGGTTTGAATTGATGATACAGTAAATACTTTGTTATAACGAATCCTATGAAACACGGAGAAATGATTTGTTATAACCGAAATTCGTTATAGAGTTTATGAAGGTTAACACTCTAGATATCGTTTAAGACGACCGCCTAGGCATTATACACAAAAAAATCAGAAAATACTACAGCGTCAACAAAACCATAATCCGAACTCAAAATCGATTAAAACTAGAGACAAAATAAGCAAAAATAGGCAAAATAGGAACAAAAGAAAGATTTACACGGATACTCTCGTAAAAGCACAAAAGAATAAGACCATGTGTTCCGGAAGGAAGTGTAAGCGACTACTGCTTTATTGACGACAGCCGCCATGTAAATCTTTATCAAATCCATGTAAACATCAATTTCTCAAAACGAGAACTGAGTATCATTGTCAATCACAACAAGTAATCACTCATGAGCATACTCAAAAACTTCCATCTTCATATCACGTAAAGATACAGAATGTTTCTCAATGAGACAAAGATGGCGACCAGAAAACTTAATCATTTGCCCATGGCTTAGTAATAAGCTGTCCATGTTGGTCGTAGTTTAAGTAGAGATCGAGGTAAGCAGCTGATGTAGAAGAGTCTGTTGTGTCCTTTAACAACTAATACAATGTGAATGTTACAAACATTTATTTTATGAACAAAGATTTTTCATTTTTATTTTCGTTTTACATTATATTTTTGTTATCGTTTTAAGTCGATTCGTGATTTTAGCTGTTTTTTCACCGATACTTTCTCGAAGTAGGATGCAATGCTGACAGGCTACTGAGCAGTTTGAGTTCTTAGACCTAAACGTAACGTGTGGACTGTACGATCTTCAATTTGATATTGGTTTATCATGTGTATTACAAAACATGCAATAATTACTAATTACAACAATATTATGGGAGTTTTTCCGCTTCCCCACACATTCCATACTATGTTATATCATAGTCATTTGGTTATCGTTGACCTATAATCATGTCTTAGTATACAACAACAGTTAAAAAATTGTTCCTAAATAAAATGAAATATGACAAAACAGATCATATACAACTTGGTGGAGATTGGCTCCGTAATCTCTGAGTTGATAAGTTTTGATACCTGTTCTTTCAATTGGATGTTTTTTGTTGTTTTGTGTAGTTTATGAAGCATTTAACGTGGTTTGTTTTTAAGGTTAAATTTCGAAAATTAATAATTACCACAAGAGTCATCTCATTAAGCAACATTTCCTAATTAACTTCAAATCAACAACAGATGTAAAACGGTGAAACTGGTTATTGCTTCGTTCAATATGCATAACATTGTCAAGGTCAAAAAGGCAAACCAGTGTAATTTTCTTTTGCAGAAAGCCAAGCAGTGATGTCGCTCAGTGATTATTTCAACATATCGAACAAGACAGGTGCGAGTAATGATTACTCAAACGGGAACGATTATCAGACGGAAATACCTTCATATATCGGATATCTTATCAATGGTTTTATCTTCATCATTATCTCCTTCAACCTACCGTCAATATTCGTATTGTTCTTTACAAGAGTGGAACAATCGAACTTCATCAGCATACATATCCTGAGTCTCAGTCTGACGGATTGCGGAGTAGGAATCTCTCTCTTCTTTTTTGTATCATTACCAACAATTAACTATTGGGACTGCTTGGCACGATTCAGTTTTTTCGGCAGCATGTACTTTAGTTCTATGACCCAAGTCGCCGTCATTTGTCTAGATCGTGTGCTAATGTTTCATAATCTAAGATGGAAATCTGTTACAAAGAATGCTGCTCTTGTATCTAAAATCGTTTTGGCTACATTTCTCATCACACTGTCATTAACGGTGATACAAACGGCAGTATTTACCACACCTCATGATACTTCAAAGTGTGGTATCGAAGTGGTATTTGTAGATAACGTAAACGTGGTACGGTTGTACATAGCAACAGGGTTCATATGTGTGGAATGTTGCATCATTTCGTGCACAGCAGCAATCATACGATTTCTATGGAAGCGTAAATATTCTAAACGTGTCAACCCACTAACTAGTATTCCAGTCCAGAATCATATGGATAAGGAAACCCAGGCAATATTTACTCTGTTAATAATAGTAGGTGTCTACATCATACTGACTACTCCGCTAAACATTCTGACGCTTGTTTCTGGTATAACTGGGAAATCTCCTGGACGGACAGCCGGTGCGTCAGTAGCTGCATTAGGATGTCTGAATTCTGTGTGCAATCCTATCGTTTATTCTTTTCGAATACCAGAAATGAAACAGGCATTCAAGACAACCTGGAATAAAATACGTTGTAGATGAAAACACGACATCCAGTCAGGTCCCGTTTTACCTACGAAGGAAAATTAGTACAAAGTGAAGTTTTGTGCGTTGAACAATACATGTTTTTTTAAGGCAAGAGGCCCGTTGGCCGTAAAAGTCACCTGATAATTGATGTACTAGTACCCATAGCTTTTGTTTGTTTGTCCTTACACTGCAATTATCATTAACCAAAACCAAGTATAAGCTAGAACACTGACAATTCGGCAAGGACCCTGTCTAAGGCTATATATCAAGAGACCTAAGGTCCATAACGATCATCTTAGTATTGGTTACTGCTAAGTTATTTCAAGATATTAATATATTTGACACGTGTTAACTTGTAGGAAGGTTATTGAAAAACCTATACATTTATCCCAGCATGCTACAATCAAAACATCAGTACCCGGGTCCTTTCGATTACTGAGAAGATGTTGCTCGAAGATATTCAGACATTTGACTCATATGACATTGAAAGTGGGACAGTGCCATTCATTTGAAGACCTTGATCATTCTTTATCCCATCATGGCACAGGCAAAATATCAACACGTTCGTCATTTTGGTTATTGAGAAGAGCGTTTTTAAAGATTTTCAGACATTTGGCACCTGTGGCGTTGTAAGTAGGTCAGTACCATTTTATTTGACTAAACTCGATAGCCTTGATTCAAGCACGTTGCATGCATGATATCAGTACCATGGGACTCGTTTTTAATGAGAAGTTGTTGGAAGGATTTTAAGATATTCGTTTGCTTCCTCATAAAGTAAAATTGCTGAAGACAGATGGCAAACGGAAACTCATTTGATATGCGAGACACTATATACAAGACGGTTCTAGTACTCTTTAGTATGAGTGCGGTTGTATTTGGTTGGGTGCGGTGCGTTCCTATTATAGTTCAAGTATTTTGTCAATTAACCTCTGAATATGGCGGCAAAGTTAAATAAACAAACTAAATAATAATAATATACAACATTTGATATAGTGCCCTATCTACTGTAGCTAACATAAGCCACCATAAAGCGCTTTACAGTACATCGATATACAATTCTTATCCCATCAATACACTTAACACATACAGCTATATCATATACAATTCTGGGGAGTTCGCAAGAGCTGCCTTATCAGGCGCTAACTACTTGTCCTATACCACCTGGCTGATATCTCCATATGTGTGTATGCATGCGTTTGTGCTGGAGAGGAATTGTGTTCTGTTTGTTGTGGGACCGTGTTTCCAACGGCATCTTTTATAGTGCCACCTCACTTGAATGCTACAGCACATATACTGCAACACCCACTTCAGACCATTTCATACTCAACCTGGGTTGTTGGAGTTGTGCGGGCAGGAGAAAAACACTTTTCTCTGAATGTTCCATGCGTATGACGATTTCGGGGATCGAACCCCGGCCGCCTACACGGAAGGCCGGAGTGTTTACCACTCGACCAATCCGCCCAAACAAATGTGTTTTGGTTGCCATTTTCCACAAAGAAGAAGACATAAGCTCTAATCAACAATTATACAGGAGTTCCCACACTAGTACACAGTTATCATTGATAAAAAATATACGTTGTTGCATCTGCTTTTCGAACTAATCTGCGTTTCTGCGTGGTATCCCGTGGTTATTCTAAACATTTCAAAAACCAATCGTCCACGTGTTTTGATCTAGATTCGCCACAGTCCAACTCCCTTGTTTTCATTTGAACTGTTAGGCATAACATATATACACCACATGCATCACAAGGGCTGTTGATGAGTGTAACCATTACGCCATGTACCTATGTAAAATAATATCATAGCGGTATTATATGTTTTACTTTATCTGGACATTCAAGTTCGTTTAATGAATAGTGGTGTGCAGTATGATTAATTCAAAGTTTGTGATTTTCTTTATTTTGTTTCATAGATAGAGTCAAGTTTGTTATATATAACATGTCCTTGACACGGACTCGTTTTTAATAAAGAACATGCCTTTAAAACCCATCCAGTGCTAATTACTATATAATGAACATTTATATACAATCGTAGTTACTGTCAATATTGTAATTTGTCAGTGTGTTGGTTTTTATTGTCCAAGTTGTAATTTGATCTGTATTTAAGTGATGGTTGTTACTGTCAATGTTGTAATTTGATCTATATCTAAGTGATGGTTGTTACTGTTAATGTTGTAATTTGATCTGTATCTAAGTGATGGTTATTACTGTCAATGCTGTAATTTAATCTCTATCTAAGTGATGATTATTACTGTCAATGTTGTAATTTGATCTGTATCTAAGTGATTGTTATTACTGTCAATGTTGTAATTTGATCTGTATCTAAGTGATGGTTATTACTGTCAATGTTGTAATTTGATCTGTATCTAAGTGATGGTTATTACTGTCAATGTTGTAATTTGATCTGTATCTAAGTGATGGTTATTACTGTCATTGTTGTAATTTGATCTGTATCTAAGTGGTGGTTGTTACTGTCAATGTTGTAATTTGATCTGTATCTAAGTGATTGTTATTACTGTCAATGTTGTAATTTGATCTGTATCTAAATGATGATTATTACTGTTCATGTTGTAATTTGATCTGTAACTAAGTGATGGTTGTTACTGTCAATGTTGTAACTTGATCTGTATCTTAGTGATTGTTATTACTGTCAATGTTGTAATTTGATCTGTATCTAAGTGATGATTATTACTGTTCATGTTGTAATTGTATCTGTATCTAAGTGATGGTTATTACTGTCAATGTTGTAATTTAATCTCTATCTAAGTGATTGTTATTACTGTCAATGTTGTAATTTGATATTTATCTTAGTGATGGTTGTTACTGTCCATGTTGTAATTTGATCTGTATCTAAGTGATGGTTATTACTGTCGATGTTGTAACTTGATCTGTATCTTAGTGATGGTTATGACTGTACATGTTGTAATTTGATCTGTATTTAAGTGATGGTTGTTACTGTTACTGTTGTCATTTGATCTTTATCTAAGTGATGGTTGTTACTGTCAATGTTGTATTTTGATCTGTATCTTAGTGATCGTAAATACTGTCAATGCTATAATTAGTTTCTTTGCGATTGTTATAACTGCCCATGTGTAGTCAGTTCTGTAGATTGATATGTATCAGGCTGTTTGATGCTTCATCTTGTGATGATTTTTTTGACTGTTCATGTTTCTTGTTGTGTATAAGTTACATAATTTCAACTCCGTAATTTGAATAAAAAGACAGAAAGTTGAAAACAATGTCTTTGTTCGCTTTTGTTCAATATTATGAGAAAATAAAACTAACTGCGTTGCGATCGGTCTAAAATATTCGTTTGCTTCCTCATAAAGGAAAATTGCTGAAGACAGATGACAAACGGAAACTCATTTAATATGCGAAACACTATATACACGAATGTTCTAATACTCTCTAGTATGAGTGCGTTTGTAATTGGTTGGATACAGTGCGTTCCTAGTATAGTTCAAGTATTTTGTCAATTAAAATTGCTACGATACTGAAGTGAACTACCGAAGGCTCTCAGCAAAGCACTTATGTCACATTATGCTGACAACGGGTAGACCGGTCGTTCCAATCTCAAAATGCACATTTTGAAGTGAGTTGATAAACTAGGAACCTTTAACAATGCTTATGAAAAGTCATGATAAATCAACATCTCGAAACCCTCATTTTAAATTTACATATTGCAAGATCAAAACGTTACTGATAAATGTATCCAGATAAGTTTTTTGCCAAGTTTTGAAAGGGAATGTAGCAGGAGGCAATATTTTAGAAGGTTACATTCATCTTATGCATGTACTCTTTTGAGGTTTCAGTCCCGTTTAATCACATTTTAAGATTTTGTGCCATATTAAATAAAGTATGATCAATTTTATTAGGAGGACGAAACAGCTGTATAATGCAGTTTAATTCATTTTTTCGGCATAGTGTATCTATTATTAAATTTAAAAGATGCAGCATACGTGTGTGTTACGTCATCTTTAATGATAGGGAGTTGCAGACTCTGCTGGTGGATTTTTTAGACCCCGAGGTTTGCTGGAGCCTCCATAGCCACAGTTCATCTCATTTGAGTAGTGGCACAGTAATACTATACACATTTTCGTTGTACACAATTTAAAATTATACAGAACTGGTTTTATTTTGCTTCTAACTTTATAAATTAAAGGGGTTTTACGCACCTAACGCTTCTGCTTCTGCAGAAGTTTAGAAATTTTGGATTCCCAACTTTTGGCCCCAACATCACTGAAGAGTTCTTGGAGTACGAAACAGCTGTATTATGCAGATTAATTTAATTTTTTCGACATACTGTATCTATTACTAAATTTAAAAAGTGCAGCATATGTGTGTGTTACGTCATCTTTAAAAGTATATATGAATCTAAATAAAGTGTCACAAACAAAGTGTCTATTTCTGTGTATTGTTTGCTCTTCGCAAAAGGCGAAATTTCATCTTTTTGATGCTAGATTGATCTTTTTAAAAATATCAGTTTTTTTGCAATTTTTAATTATAGCAGAACACCTTTATGATGAATTAGTTTAATTTAGTTTATTCTGAAAGCAGGCATTAATTGCTTCTATATTATGATCATAGTTCATACAATATTTAAAGAGACAAGAGGCCAATGACCCTTAACGGTCACCTGAATTCGGATGTACTATTACCAATAAATTTTGTTGTTGTATCCTTACACTGAATTATCATTAACCTTAACACAGTTTGAGTTAGAACACAGACAGGTTAGAAATGCTCCTGTTTATAAGTCTATACAGTTGTGGGATCGCACAACGTTACACGATGTGCGGTGGGTGCACGATGGGCGAACGGTGTATGCACGATGTACGAACGATGCGATCCTGGGCGATTATTTCTAACGCACATGTGGGCGCACGATAGACTAACCTTGTGCGATGACAATCGTGGTTGATGTAAATTTAGAAATGGTTTAACAATATATACGGTTTTGCGCTAGTTGTACATATATCTATATTTTAACTTTTTACATTAGCTGATAGTTCTATCTATATATTTCTAAAAATTAATAATAGTCTTTCTGTAGTTTTAGAAACAAACCAAATAGATACATGTATGTAAACTTTCAACTCATATTGACAAGTTCTCATTCAAGTAAATATTGCCAGTTTTACCAAGTTATAAACTGTACCTGTACATGGCCAATATATGTAGATATCTCTGGCCCGGGGCACTTACAACACTCGCCTAGGTGTGAAAACACAGGTAAAGTGTTGGGGAGGGGAGGGTTTTTCAAATAACTGATTATAAGAGTCCAGTTTGTTTTCATAACGGTCGCTCGGTAATGGCTGTCGTAGCGTATCGCCGCATACGGGACAGGTAAAACTCCGGCATGTTATTTACGTATTCTGATACAGAGAAGCTTAACCCGCACTTGGCTGTCTTATGATCACTGTAATACTGTTTACTGTATATTGTTAAATTGACATAATCCCAATAAATATGATGCGAATTTAAATAGTTTTTGGACAAGAGGGTTCCATATGTTTTTCATTCCGTAATATGTATCGACCAATTATACCAAATCGTGCGTGTGTACGATTTAATCGCACACATAAACGCACGGTCTTTAGATCGCCCGGTTGTGCGCACCATGGGCGAACGATGTGTGCACGATGTATGCACGATGCACGCACGCAGTTTTTGGTGCGTTGTGCGATACCACAACTGTATATCTCCGAAAATCATCAATCCTTGAACTTTGAACCCAACGATCAAACTAAGTGACTTTTATCTTTGTTCAACTGACTCCCCAAGAAAGAAAGTTATAAACGGTTTCATTGACATTTGAATAAATCAGTTGGCTCCTTGTTTTAATTCAAACCAATTTTACCTGATAATGTCATAACAAAATGTAAATCAGTGAAGAGCTCTAAAAGTTGACCTTGAATTTGAGCCAGTGACCTTGACTTTTGATCATTTAAACACATTTTTTTAAAAATTCCATCCAACTTTGCTTCATCATATCATAACAAAATGTAAATCTGTAAAGAGCTATACAATTTGTCCTTAAAATTTGAGTCATTGACCTTGTCTTTTGCTCAGTTGAATCCTTGTTTATTTCCATTCAATCTTGCTTCAGAATGTTATAACAAAATGTTTATCAGTGAAAAGATATAAAATTCAACCTTGACCTCTTTGACACAGTAACCTTTACCTTTGACCTTTTTTTGGCCTCACTTGGTATTTCTGTGAACTAAACCTCTTAACAAAATGTGTGTTAATCTGATTTTACCCAAAGTTCCGATACAAACTAACAAAATCTAACCCCTCCCCAAGGATGAACCTGAAGTCCTGGAGGGGCATGCAATTCACAATTCCGATAAAGCATCTAAGTCCTTTCTATCGGAGCAGAATATTTCATTCCAGCATATCTTGGTCTTAAGAAAAAGATTGTTTAAATTTGACCAATTCGACCCTTTTTAGCCTGGCCCCTTCTCACAGTCATTATGGGTTGAAAAAGAATCAAAACTCTTCCAAAATCAAACTGTTATATCCTGGTTACAGTTTTATAATTATAACCAAGTATGAATTATTTCCACCTGAAAATGAACAAAATATACCCAAAAATGTTATTTTCCGATATAAACTATATTACATTTTACTCCCTCCCTATTGGGGAAGGTCAGGCCCGGGGGGCATGAAATTTGCAATTTTAATAAACCACTTTAAGACCCTTTCATTTGGGAAGAGAATTTTTTGAAATATTTGAATCCAGCATTTCGGGTCTTAAGAAGAAGATTGTTGAAATTAAAACCAACTTGACCCGTTTGTGCCCTTCCCAACGCGCTCAGAGTTGGGTCAGGGTCAAAATTCGTTTAATGTCAAACGGTATTCCCCTGGTTATAATTCCAACAAAGTTTGAATTATTTCCATTTAACAATAAGCAAAATCTATCTAAAAGTTTCATTTTTCTATATAAACTATAGTAAACTCCACCTCATCACCAGGGGGTAAACTTCAGTTCAGGGAACATGAAATTCACAAACTCTGGGGTTGCCCCTGAGTCAAAACGTTATCTCAAACCAAGTTTGAAATACTTCCAACTGAAAACAAATTATATCCAAAAGGGTAATTTTCCTATATAAACTAAAGTAAACTCCACCCCATCCCATACGTGAATGTCAGAAAACACTTCGGCCACATTACAAAACGGTCAAAAAAGCTTACTTTTCGTTCATACTAAAGAAAAAGCACACAGCTTCCATCGATCCCCTTTATCATACAGGGTGTTCCATAAAACCTGTCCAAACTTTCCGACTTTTGGCCCCTAGCATCACTGAAGAGTCCTAGGAGGACGAAACAGCTGCATGATGCAGTTTAATTCATTTTTTTAGCATACTGTATCTATTACTAAATTTAAGAGGTGCAGCATATGTGTGTGTTACGTGATCTTTATAATAACAATAAAACATTTATTATGAAAATATGTTCTACATTGGATTAAAGAGTATTATTATACAATATTATTGATGTGCTATTTTCAATAAACCTTCAAATTAATAGAGGTATTGCCCAATAAATACGAAGTTCAAAACATATCATGTAACATCTTTCAATGATATGTTCATGCAAGCAGTGATTGATTTAAATTTTCCTCCAAAGTTCCCATGCTTTTTTTCATTGGGCATTTTGATGCACAAAAAATCGAAATGGAAACTTTAAGACGAATGAAACTATCTATTAATTGTTTTTACATTTTTTTACATTGGTCCCAGGAAAGCTAGATTCTGTTATTAAGATTATTGACCGAGAAGCGAGCTGAAGGATTCCAATTGCAAATTCACATGGAAGTGACAGATTATACACAATCTAAACTTGAAATAAAACAGAAATATTTCTATCATTTCTCAGAGTTTAAAAACGCAGGCAATTTAAGGTACAATGTAAACCCCTCGTATTCATTATTGAACTTGATTACATTCTATTCAAATTAGGCAAAAATTAGGTTAAGATTGGGAAAAATTCCAAAGAGGAAAGTACCTAAAATTGGCACTTTGAAAGGGGTTAAAAAATCACTGTCACGATGTAACCTCTTTTTTCAATCACAAGTTTTCCTTATTTCTCTACTAATTGGATAAAGGTTACATTAACAAAAGATTTTTTTTTAAGAAACTTAATCTCTAGTACCGACTATTTTCCACTTGTAAAATAAAGTTTTACCACATCAATTTATACAGCTTTTGTTGTCATGCATCCCAACACCATTGGGAAGGCGACACGTTCACTTGGTTGTATACTCAGAAACCTGGTCCCTTTAAACCATCAGTAAAGGCAACAGAATATTGCACCTTGATTAGACCATCGATCGAATTCACGTCAACAGTGTTGGATCCCCAACAAGCCACACTGATCTGAGACCTGGAACAAGTACAACGCAGAGCAACCTGGTTCGTCTTCAACGAGTATACAGACAACATGTGGACACAGCTTGAACCCTAGGCAGTAGACATCAGCCACTGTTTTAATCAAATGTCGATTTCACTGGAAGAAGCCGCCTGTTTTTAACCAAGCTGGAGTTTGAAACACACTCAAACATGAGGGCAATTCCTATAACGACAGAAAAGAAGAAATTATGAGTATCACTGTAAACATCTCAGGGGAGATAACTCTAACTTTGCCAGAGAGGATCAGTAGACTTACGGACCAGATCTACAGGTTAGATCTACAATAATATCTTACAAAAAGAACATCGATAAAAAATTGACATTTATCCCCCGTTCATTCAAATACAAAATTAATAATGAAATTCCAACTGATTTGAACCCGGGTTTATTAGTTTCATAGTTTGTGAGTGACCTGATACGGAAAAAATATCGGGTCTAAAAAAACTGTATCAGGTGAGGCGAAGCCAAACCTGATACGTGTTGTTTTAAGACCAGATTTATTTCCGTATCAGGTCACTAACAGACTATGTAACGAATGTATCCTGCTGAAGGCTTATACCCCTGTAATTAATAGGAAAACAACATGAGCTGGACTTGTATTTTTAAACGTCTGTTTAGGGGGCGTAAAAATAGAAATGCCCTAACGTTGCCACCAACCTTACCTCATTAATCATTTCAACAGTAGTATCCTTGGCCTTTGTGCTTCAATAAACTTTCAATGCTCTGGCTGCTTTTTCATTGCATATCAAAATGTTGTCTTCCGTCCTGAGGCCGAAGCGTTAATGAGCAGCCATGACTTTTATTGAATAGATAATTCTTTCAGGATAGATATCTCTTTACTATCGTGATACGTAATTTAATGACGTGATACGGATTTTAGTTACCCGATACGGGATCGTACAGGACGTCATGTGATGTTGTTTTTACCAATGGGATAGTGCGATTTTTGACATCAGCAGGATAAACTCGATTACCCCTCATTCGCCGAAAAGTTCCCTTGGCCCCGAGTGAATTCGTACGTATTCAATTAAACTCGGATTATTCGAATGCCATGCATTCCTCGAACAACTGATCAGGTCCGCACGAGTTCGAGTAAGTGGGGTTTAACCTTATATCATAAATACCATACACAAACAGTTCAATGTGATACAAAGGGAATTGATGTGGATATTTATGTTATACTGTTATAATAACTTGAGAAGAATATTGTCAACTGGGATATGTTAGTTGTATTTTAATTTTCATATGTTTCCGCTTTCTTTTTATTGGAGGTGTAAATATCATGATATAGAATAATAGTGAATAATACCATAAAATGTATCAGTAGTTAACGTATGCTACATGCAATTGCGACAATATAGCTAGACATTGGACGACGGTGATGTCTGAAAACTGTTACTACTATAAATGTAGCCTGAGTTTCAGCCCTTACCATACAACTATCTGTAAATGTCCTTTATGCAAATTGTGAAATGTCATTCTGTACATGTACTGTATACTGCCAAAGGTTATTAGGAAAGGGTTTTATATAAGTTAGTAAACTTGTGTCCAATCCTAGTGTATATGTTGTATACAAATAATATGTTTAAATCAAAACAAATCTGAATGTTTTAGTCTGGTGTCAGGGCCAGAGCAACATGCAGCTGTTGATTGCGGAGTTCCGCAGGATGGAAGAGGTCTAAATAACCTGGGTTGATACGCCATTTTTCTTAAACTACACGTTGTTTGTCGGCATTTGAGCTGTAGTTAAACATTTAAACATGACTCGTCAGTGATGCTAGGTGTCAAAGGTAGGGAATTAAAAAAACTAAAGTAGAAGCATAAGGGTCAGGTGCGTAAAACTCCTTTAAGTTATGTATGCAGAAGAAAAGTTAAACTACTACTGTATAATTTCAAATTTCGTACTACGACAGAGTGTATATTAAGAATCATGCGTAAAATTTATCACGTACCGAAAACTTATTCCTGCCATTGGTTCAATCGGACAATACATTATAGGAGCATTGTAACTCGAAGTTCTAATTACCTCTATATCTTTTCCCTGACCCGATATATATATACATAGATAGACCATCGTGCCATAAAGCCTTATATAGATACCGGCATATCAACATGTAGTGCTTGTCAATTTCTTGTAATAATTTACGTAATCAGACCAAACACAATACCAAATGGAGTAAGGTGTTGTTTTAGTAATGTTGTTGGCTGTGGCAATTGTCATAAACAGTCATGAGGTCCGTAAGTATGTTTATATTAAAAACGAAGTTTCAGCCTTGAAGAAATTCGTTTTTAACAATAATCTTGAATTGGACAATATCCGGAAAAAGTACAATGAAATACGCGAGGAGCTCCGAGTTGTCAGGTAAGTATCTTCAACTCATTAAAAACGGTATTTTTAACGAGAACAATTACATATAGTAGTTAAACGTAATGTAACAGTCAGACAAATATTAACTATATAAATATCATATTTATATCTAAGAATGTACATATTAAACAAATATAGTATAATAATCTTGTGAAGCTTTGAAAAGTCAGTCAAAAATAACCAGCCCGGGCTATTTATAGTCAGTACAAAAGACACCTACGAGAATAGCACCTTTATAATTTAATTTAAATGGAATCGATCCCCCCAAAAATGAACGGAACTTCATCATACAGCTGTCTGTCATATCATGCATTCCTGGACTCGTCACTAACGCTAAAAAGGGGCATAAAACGTTAAGCCTAGGAAGCCACTGAGGAAAGAACACTAGCCCAATGAAATGTCAAATCTATATATAGGTCAGCCCCACGTATATCTCATAAAGGAATTTTATGAAAAATAGTGCTATTAGAACATTTAATTACATTTCATCCTTTTCATTCGTTTAAATTTTCTACCTGCAACATTTTCGTAACTTAATTTCGCTTTGTGACAGTCAAAAGCGTTTTATGTATATATAATTGAATCCGTTCAATATACCTAACCTTTGACACAATTACACGTTTTTCCCTTGATCAATTGTAGTGCAACGCACTCGGGAAAATCCCAGGGGAAAAAAAATCTGCCAAACTCGTTTATTCGCACGCACCAACACAAACTCTCACATTGTATAAAATAAATAAGAGAATACCGAAGCGTTAACAAAATTATAATCCAAACACAAAATCGATTAAACCAGTGGCAAAATATGAACAAAGGAAAGATTTACATGGAGTCCATTGTAAAAGTACAAGATCATTAGACCAGATGTTCCCGAAGAGTAAGCGTCTTTTGCTTCATCGACGACACCCACAATGTAAATCTTTGTCACATCCAAGCAAACATTAAGTTCTCAAAATGAGAATCGAGTATAATTGTCAATCGCAATAAGTAAGCACGCTATGAATATTAAAATTTATAATTTAGATGTTAAAGTCTTATAATAAACGACCTGTTAATGAAACTGAAAATTGAACCTAAACGTTCATCGACAGAACGCTTGACCAGGTCTTCAAACTTTAGGCGTCTTACGTTAAACAAACAGCAACGACGTGAAGATTACGATTTCTCTCATATCTCGCCATGTTGGATAGGGTTTGCCAGAGCATATCACGCGACGTGACGTCACAATGGCTCAACAATGACGTGACGTCACGAATACGGTCAATTCCGATGCCGGAAAGAGAAAACGACGGCGTGATAAAATTAAAACCTTTCACAAAATTTTAACCATAAACACCAGGAAGAGGAGATAAATTTTTTCTGCGCAAACTATGTTTGCAAATATATGGTATGCTTAAACTCGCTGTCTAATTCGTTTTCGTTAAAAAAGCTCAAGGAAAAAGTTGAAATTTCAAAATGGTAGCCTGTTTAAACATATTTTCATGGTTTTTGAGCTTATTCGGGTAGTTGCTATGAGAGAAAAAGACTCTTTCATTATGTGTGTATGTAGGATAGGGATATTCCACCCTCGGGATCACAAAATGTGGTAAAACCCTCGGCAAGCCTCGGGTTTCACCACATTTTTTGACCCCTCGGGTGGAATATCCCTATCCTACATACACGCATATGAAAGAGTCTTATATTCCCTATGTAAACTTGATACATATGTATAATAAATACATACATGTATGCTTGAGCATCCCTTTTTTTCTCCAACATATGAGGTTTCCGTGTTATTTCTGATTTATTTTTATTGATATTTCATGCATTCAGATTTTGGGATAATTTGTTTGTTCTTGTTAACTTAGGGGACATTATATTTTCTTATAATTGTCATAGTAATACAATAGTGCAATATGCATGAAGAGTATTTTATCCTATTATAATTAAGACTTATTGAAGACCAGAGGTGTGAAATAGGGAAATTCCACCAGGTGGATCATCAGATTTGGTAAAACCCGATGCTTTGTCAAGGTTTTGTGAAATTTGAAAATATCTTCAGTTGCATTACCAATCTTACATCTTTGGTACTGAAAATATATTTTTCTTCGCTTAAAAAAACACCACTGAACATACGATTTGACTTACTACCATTTTGAAAATATCAACTTTTCCACTTAGCATTGCTTTGTGAAAATAATCTGTCAGCGAGATTAAGCATACCCTATATTTGCAAACAAATTGTTCACATAAAATAAGTTCGGCTGTGTAATGTTCATGGTTAAAATATTGTGAAAGGTTTTAATTTAATCACGTAGCCTTGTTCTCTTTTAGTGAACAGATTTTACCGTATTCGTGATATCACGTCATTGCCGAACCATTGTGACATAAATGTGTGATATAGCCACAACGATCACAAATATATTGCCCTAGACAGTTCAGTACCACACAGTTACAAATAAAATATATACTCTTTCATAGCAAGGTGGTTAAAATAATATAATACATCACCCCTGTGTGATATAGACTGGGAAATATCAACCCCAAGGTTGATATTTCTCGGTCTACATCAAATAGGGGTGATTGATTATTTTTCTCCCACACTGTCCTAGCGTAAGAGAGGAACTCAGTGGTGGATGCAATGTGTGACAAAATTGGTAACGTTTATCTGGTTACACTGGAAAATGATGACGTGACAATGATCACGACATCACAATTAGAACGTGTGAGCTGTCTTTCCCTACCCCGGTAAAAGACAGGTTTATCTTTTCCCTAGCAACTGTTTAAAGTTTTTACTTCTTGTGATTGACAATGCAGACTCAGTTCTCATTTTGAGGACTTCATGTTTACTTGGATGTGACCAAGATCTACATGGCGGATGTCGTCGATGAAGCAGAAGACGCTTATTCTTCCGAACACTTGGTCTAATTCTCTTTTATTTTTACAAGAGTCTCCATGTACATCTTTCCTTTGTTCATATTCCCCCTTAGTGTAATCGATTTTGAGTTAGGATTATGGTTTTGTTATAGCTTTGGTATTCTCTACTTTTTTCCATAAGGATCAACGCAGGCATGCATCAATATCCAGCTATTTTGTCCCTCTGGGACTCGTCAGTGATCCTGGGGACCAGCAGATCGGAATCCAAAACTTTTAAACTAATATAGAAGCAGAAGGGTCAGGTGCGTAAAACCCATTTATCAGTTTACTTGGTATTTCAGCGACAAACACAAAAATCGCATTCTCAGCCAAAACGAATGTTGCAAATATCGCCACCAAAAGGGAAAACAAGCTACTGTTTGACGATTTGAGTCTAAACATTGGAGACTACTACGATCCTGCCCAGGGGACGTACTGGTGTGGTGTGACCGGTCTGCACCTGTTCACATGGTCTCTTAACGTCTACGCAGGACATGGGTTCGTCACAAGTTTATATGTCAATGGATCACTGATGGCATCTGTATATATTGATAATACAGATCAAAACGCCAGTAGTGGTTCTTACAATGTGTTGATCCACGTATGTGTTGGGGACGTTGTAAATATCCATCTACATCAAGTTATAAATCACTCGGGACAAAATGTTGTATTTGGAGCTTGGTCTACATTTTCAGGGGTATTACTGATATAAAACAAAAGTAAGGTATTTAGGCAAAAAGATTTTGTATCGTTACCACCACTCAATATTAAAGAAATCCAATAATAAAACTGGTAATAGAAGTGTTTTTCTTATCTTGCCACTATTATCAAAACTTTTTTTAAGCAAAAGAAGATCATATAAACAAAAATAAGAGAATACTGAAGCGTCAACAATACTCCGAACTCAAAATCGATTTGTTACCTAGAGGTCAAGTATGAACAAAGACAAGATTTACATGGATACCCTTTTAAAAGTACAAGATAATAAGACCAGTTGTTCCGGAAGAGAATGCATCTTATGCTTTATCAACGAAACTAGCCATGTAAATATTGGTCACATCCAAGTAAGCATCAATCCTCAAAATTAGAACCGAGTTTCATTATCAATCACAACAAGTAAACACACTAATGAGAAAACTCAAAAACGTCCATCTTCATATCACACAAAAATACAGAATATTTCTCAATGAGACAAAGATGGCGACCATAAAACTTGCCCATAGTTCTGATCAACTTGCATCTCTCGAATCCTTGTGTTGTTTGTTTGTTTGCCAGCAAACGACATCGATCACGAAAATCACGATATTTAGAGCAAACCCTAGCATATTGAATCAAGAAAGCTGTCCATGTTGGTCGTAGTTTAAGTAGAGATCGAGTTAAGCAGCTGATGTAGAAGAGACAGTTGTGTCCTTTATTTTAAGTTCAGAAGAGTATACGATCGAAGTGGTCAGCAAACTTCTTGTTGTTTATAGATAACACATCGTCGATATATATGAAAGTGAAATTAAAAGAATTGGCAAGACCAGTCTTGATTAGCTCCTCCACAAACCAAGCCTCGTATGGAAACAAAAAAGTTAGCTAAGAGTGGGGCCAATTTGTTCCCATCGGAAGATCTTTCGCCTTTTTCAAATCCACATCCCTTTAATTCCACTTCTGGAGTACACAGTGTCGTAATAAGACTAACGCCCCGATTTTATGGTACATAGAATGGTTGTAAGAAGTTTTGATAATGGGTTGGTCGAGCAATTAGCAGAGCCAGCGATAAAACGTTGGTTATAAGGATCCTTGTGTAATTTCAGTATCCAATAAAGACGAAGTAGGTCAGCGTCATCATTATTTTTATCGCTAGGCGTCTCCAGATTAGAAGATATTTTTTAAAGAGTTAAAGCCAATTTCAACAGACAGCATCTAACTGTATTTTACCAGTATTAAAGGCCCAATATATGTAACTTCCGGCAAAACTTGAAGCAAAAATCTAGCCTAATAACTTATTATATTTCTAGATTTAGTTAAGATTAACAGATATCAGCAATATTCAAGATGAATTCTTTCGCGGTTACCGGTACAGCAGCATTTGAAACACGTTATTTGTAAACAAGCGTCCATTTTGAGCCGTCTTCTAACTTCGGTTTGTTGTTGAAGTGGGCCCCACCTGAATTATTTTCAATTCTTTGGATTTTTTTGTCAAGAGTTGCTTGTTAGTTAACGCTCAGGTTTACTTCGTTTTAGGCTTATTTTTGCATGATTATCAACTGGATTTTGTTCAGATATTTTCAGAATCACGAAAATGTCCCTGAAGGTACGTACAGATGTATATTGGGCCTTAAAACATCAGACTAGTAACCTGAACAGAAACTGTCGATGTTAATTAGGTTAAAGGATATGTATCATGTATCGCATATATATATGATATTGCATTAGTTTTGTTATGACATTAATTTCTTAATTAGGAAGTGTTTTCTGTTTGTTAAAGTGATGAATCTGTGTTACCATTCACGCCCTTCGCTCGGGCGCCTGAGAGCTGCACTAATATTGTTTTAAATATTTATTTTAAAATTAAGAGGAATAAAAGATGTAAACATGTATATTATAGCATATAGGTAAATAATTATGTAATTTGTTTCATATAAAGCCTAGTTTAAATCAAGACGCATCTGTTAACAATAACGCCCATAAATGCACTAACCATGCACGTGCCATGGTTAATCTAACTAAAATTACTTTGCAAAGGAAAAAAATTAAAAGCAATTGCAAAACAAAAGATACACCATTCTTTTAAGACAAACGAGAGATAATGAAATGAAAATACTGCGTAAGAAGGTATGTTCAGAGTTACTCTGCTTAGTTAAACTGTGACCATATTCAATTTGATCAACTGTAATATGACGTAATAAATCAAATCATGATATCTTCAAAATAGTCAGGCCCTGTATCTATGAGATCGTTTAAACGTAGAGTATGTGCGTAAGTCTCATTTCTTATTTTTGTGATGAATAAGTTGGTCGATGATTTGGCAGAAATCTGGAGAAAGTTAAACACCACCACTGTTTCAAAAGCTACATATTTTACTTTTTATCGGCACGTGGTTTTATCGTTTTACTCGATCCATGCGAGTCCCAAGAACGTTGGGTTAAGCACAGTATCACGAACACAGGGTCAGTACTTGTATACAGTTAAAGTATTAAATGATGCCTCTATATCCATATCGCAGATTATTACACTGAAATGTATCTTCATCCTGAATAATTGACTATATTTGAAATACAGTTATAATTTTTAAGCATTTTTTAACTTTTAAAACACATATATATGCCATTTAATTGTAAACTGTAAATTTCTAAATTGAAAACAAATCAATGTAAAAATAAAAAAGTTTCATAGAGTTTCAGATGTTTAGTTTGTTGGTAATCGTACGATCATTCCTTTCCGAGGCGGACTAGGTATACCAAATTTTCGGTTCTCAGTCTTTCTATCTTTTTGCTTCCTCTTGTAGTTTTTTCTCTCTATCTTTAGAGTTCTGGAACGCTGGCAGGTCCTATCAGGTGGCCACTGAAGGTTGTGTACATGCTCGCCATAAGGTAAGAGTCCTGATTCCTTCTGGCAATGAGATAGACTTCCTGTCCCTGTGCGAGTGAGAGGTATGCAACATTTGATGATGTGCCCCAAGTTGAAATATGTTCCGCCCAAACCGCGAACACCCAGTTCCTTACGCCATCAATTCTGTGAAATAACTCCACGGCAGCCTGTAATACAAATGAGATTAAATTTCCATAATTTAAAGTTGGCAAGTCGAAAAAAAATTAAATCATCAGCTGAAAGATGTTCCGGTTATTTTCAGCATTTCGGAAATAAGTGATGAAGGCCGAGTGTGACGTAACGTAATTGTGTAACGTGCTTCCGGTTTCCCCACTGGAGGGCTACTTCCAGACAAAAAACTAAATCAAAGGAAAGAATAGCAACAAGGGGAAACAACTCTGTTTACGAACGCATGTGTTACCATCCAAGAGCTTCAGTTTTGCTTCTTCCTTATATTTCATTTTCATTTTAGTAGGTCATGTCCGTTCACACACACATTAGTTCCAATTTATATTATCCAAAACAAAGTTTGAAATTGAATTCCCAGTGCAAAGCGAGTAGATGAAGATGCTTTGTCTAGTTATGTTATTTTCCAATAATATTAATTTGGACATTGTGACGTCGTCATATTTATGACGTCATACATGTAGTGTTTGAGAATGCCAACAGGTCACTGTCCAGTGTCTGGATTGACCTTGACGTTGACAAGAACTGTATGAATGTGTCTGCATCAACTGTGTGTTGTTTAACAAAAAATACAATACAAATATTGGTTGTGATATATTTAACATTCATTGGTTTGTAATGCATAGGGACTTACCTACATATTCAACATGGCGCGCAAGCGCGTACCATTTAATATGTAGGTGCGCCTGTTAATATTACACACGAAAGTTGGCTCAGTTGTTCAAAACGTCTTAAGGTAACGCTGTAATTAACTTAAGTGATCTTTCTCTGTATCTTGAAAAACACAATATTTAACAGAATGGCAACAAAAATCCAATTAACACATTTTCTAGTGAATTAAAATTATAGCCACAGTTATGAGTTTTGACGTAAAATATTCAGTAGACAAACAGTGAGTATATTATTGTAAACGTACTTATTTAGGGGCAAATCAAATTAATTACAATTTCAGTTTTTGGCACGGAAGCGTAATGATGGATTCGCGAATCTGTGGTGGTTACTATGCAAGAAACACATGAAAACTCTAATTAGCGCAATCATATCTCAGAGCGAAAAGTGCCATAATAAGATTACCGCAAAAAATGCGTTTACGGGGATCAATTTTTAAACGACTAGTTCGAGATCAGTCACGATATGTTTTCAGGTTTCGATCATCTAACATTTGATTTACAAAACAAAATAGAAGTTTTCTTACCGTATGGTCATCTAACGCTGTCAACACAACGTGGAAAACGTAGATGCCGCTTATGGGCGCTGTGAACACTCCGGTCTCGGGGTCATAGTCCAAGCCTTCGTTGGTGACCACATTTGTGTACTTCAGCACCTGTCCATCCTGACCATTCAAAGGACCCACATCATTGTTCAAGGCAGCAAAAAACGCCACTTGAGGTCCTGACTCTCTTCCTGTAAACAAATTTCAGAGATAAAGGACCCACATCATTGTTCAAGGCAGCAAAAAACGCCACTTGAGGTCCTGACTCTCCTCCTGTAAACATATATTCAGAGATAAAGGACCCACATCATTGTTCAAGGCAGCAAAAAACGCCACTTGAGATCCTGACTCTCCTCCTGTAAACACATATTCAGAGATAAAGGACCCACATCATTGTTCAAGGCAGCCAAAAACGCCACTTGAGATCCTGACTCTCCTCCTGTAAACAAATATCCAGAGATAAAGGACCCACTTCATTGTTCAAGGCAGCGAAAAACGCCACTTGAGGTCCTGACTCTTCTCCTGTAAACAAATATTTCTGAGATAAAGGACCCACATCATTGTTCAAGGCAGCCAAAAACGCCACTTGAGGTCCTGACTCTCCTCCTGTAAACAAATATTTCTGAGATAAAGGACCCACATCATTGTTCAAGGCAGCAAACAACGCCACTTTAGATCATTGCTCAAGGCAACAAAAAACGCCACTTGAGATCCTGACTCTCCTCCTGTAAACATATATTCAGAAATAAAAGACCAGCCTCATTGCTCAAGGCAACAAAAAACGCCACTTGAGATCATTGTTAAAGGCAACAAAAAACGCCACTTGAGATCCTGACTCTCCTCCTGTAAACATATATTCAGAGATAAAGCGTCAACATTAAAAGCAAACAGAAGTGTATTTCTGTGTAAAAACATAAAAGGTGATTACATAAATAAGTCTTGATGTACCTAATCTCAGAAAGCTTTTTACAAAATTTAGATTTTGTGAACATGACCTATCAATCTCAGGAGGCAGGTAAAAGAACATCCCTAGGGAAAAACGAATGTGTTAACATGTATTTATAAGAGGACGAGCTCCATTTCTTTTCCACTGTCCGAAATATCAATCTGTTAGACAAAAATACGTTTCCCAAAGAGAAAGTTTATATGATTCTTTATTGAGCGACCAGGTAAATTTTCAAACATATTTACTGTACATCAAAAATAGTACAAAGTTTATGTATAAGAAATGCTTATTTAGTCTGTTCTAACTGTCATTAGAAGTGAGGAAGATAGGCTAGCAAACACTTTAATTTTGTGAACTAAAATAATTATGTCTTTGTAATAGAATTGTATTTTTGTTATATGTATTACTTCAATTGTATTGTTGTCTTAATAGCCATCAAATTACTTATGCAATTATAAGTGATAAATAGAGTTGAATTTAATTGAAAATCAAAGTACTGGAAGTCCTAAAGGTGGAGTTACTCGGATGTTGGAAATGGTAAAAGAATGAAATGTTAAAGGTACATTTTTTAAAATGCAAACTGGCTGTAACAAATCCCAGGTCCCTGATCGGCCAGTTTCTACGATTTAGATCAAAGGGGCAATACTGAATAGCACGGCCTGTGTTTTCGCCGTGAGGAATCTGACAAAAAGACATTTTGATTGGTCGTTCAATCTCAAGTAGTAAATTGATTGGTGGAGCAAGGTAACGTTAAACTTCTGTGCAGTTCCCTGTAAATATATTTCTGTGAAGTTCACATAATTTTCAATGATTAAAGTTTAGGATATAACAGACTTAGTGGCTGGACAACCTATGGTGAACTTTCACCTAAAAGTTGTTAATTTGTTAATTAATATGATTAAACGTTGAATTTTACCTTTAACATCATAAAAATAATTTTTGTTTGTTCATCATAATAGAGAAAAGATTCTCAGGTGAAACCAGGGACATACGTCCCTTGGTAAAACATAATAACGAACTCCAAAGCTTTATTTTTTTCAGTTTTTCATTCATCACACCACAAATTTCGGCATATTAATTTATTCTGATTCAGGATTTGATTAACGTTTTTATCACAGATAAATTTGTTAAGAAATATTAGGATACATCTAATCGACTTTTAATTAATTTGCTACATGCAAACTCTTTATTTCTATCAGAACTGACGTTAGGGAAGGAAAGTTTCACCTCACTTCGACTTGAGTTCTCCTGCTTGTTCGTTTGTATTAGTGTTAACTCCCGGGAAGACCGAAAGTCATGACGTCAAAACCAATCAGAAGTATTCTTCTTTCGTTTCTAGACCCAAATATAGCCTCAAACGGGAAGTTTTACTTCCGGATTATCGATTGAACAGTGAGGGCCATTTATATCAACAAGGCTTTTGTCGCAATTAGCAACCAAAGGCTTTCAATCAGATGTGAGATTTCAACAATCACGATCGCTGCTTTATACATATATCAAATCACGATCGCTGCTTTACATATATTTCAGAGTCTGTGGTTTGAAATGAACGTTTATAGGTCAACCATATTAGATGGGTTTTCACTTCCTTATATGGGCATTCTGCAGGATCCTATAATGTTCGTTTCAAATCATTTAACATGAACCGAGTTAGATTAAATTATTTGTGAAGTGTATGTAAGATTCATGTAAGAAGTGTTCCGCTTGGTCGTATTTATCCAAATGTCCCACAGTATTCTGAACGAAGCAGCAGATACAATAGAAGTTATCTCCCGTATTTAGAGTAATTACAGAGATTACAGCTAGGTGTCTAAAACTCCGTACATTTCCGCTTTTACACTGATCGCTATATGCACGGCGCTACTAACGCCTCCATAAAAAACTCTATTAGATAAGGGCAGATAACTCGGTAACGTTTGTTCTTAAGGTTAAATTGTTTATTGTCTAATTTGTACTAGCAATATGAATGATTAGTTCATGTTTGGGTTTGCTTGGCGTGACATTTCGATCATCACTTTCAAATCGATTTACCATCATTGCTACCCTAAAAGTCGAATACAATACAGTAGTGGATAGTTGTGTAGAATCCAAAGCTCTGACCAATCATTAACACTTGTCGTTTAGGTGTTGATCATAGCACTCGCCATACTACTCACGACGACTCACTGCATGGCTAATTACTCGCGTCGGGAGATAAGGTCAAAAAGGCAAAAATGGAATTTGTATTTGGCTCCAAGATGCTTACTCCTAATATACAAATAGTTTTTTTTTAGATTTATCAAATAGAAGCAACGGCTGTCAGATTGGGGCTTATTGAATTAAATTAATGATTACAGGGAAATAACCATCTGTGTTCAAAGTTGTTTAGCTATTGAGTGTCCACAATATTAAAAAAAATACTATGTTTACTGGGTAAATTGATCTATGAGGCAAACAAATTAAGACTATAACAATTGATCAACACTTTTTACACATTGTCTGTTATTTTATATAATGCATTGTACACTTTCTACGGATGAGTCAAATGGCCCAAAGTTTGAATAAAACTTGTAAAACTCAAACTTACATAACTTCCTTATAGCTGATATCATGCACTGCTTGGTTAGCGATATGTGACCTTTAACCTCGACCTACCTGGCAATCCCCGGTCGCCTTTCATTCCAGGTCGGCCATCATATCCTGGGTTGCCGGGGTAACCGTCCCTACCAGGCAAACCAGGCATTCCGGGTTCACCTTTCCTGTTTTTACACTCTACTTTCAATTGACATCCGGAAGTCTCGTCTTCCATGTCGGGAGGGGCAGGGCTAGGTAAAGGTGAAGGTCTGTCACGTGGGGAGAGCGGAACATGTTTCTGTTCTTTCCTATTGGCATAGTAATTTGTGTATTTCTCTTTGTCGCCGTTAACAAGAGTTGCCAACAACAAAATGGCGGCCGTAAACGTCACTGACAAATACATCTTAATATTGACAAGGAGTTCACAGCGGTTTATTCTTTCTGCAAAATAAAGACATACAACATTACCAGCAAGGCTAACATGAAAACAGCACGGTACATTGTGCCCATTGTACCTGTAAAAAGAATCAGCCTTCGCCAAGATTTTCGTTTTTAGACAACATCTATAGCGCTCCGATTTTTTGTTTATCGATTATTTCTTGAGTTTCCCGACTTCCGAATTATTCATTCGTCTACTATGCTTCGCTTTCGGGTGAAACGAAAACCTTTATAACGCCAACTTATCAATAATCTCATGAAAGTTCATTAAAAAACCCCAGATATATTGAAAATCTTTATAAAGCCCGGTTTGTCGATGACTTCAAAAGCGCCCGCTTTTAGATAACTTTAATAACGGCCGCTTTCCGGTTTATCGACGACTTCTATAGCGCCCGTTTTCCGGTTTATCGACGACTTCTATAGCGCCCGTTTTCCGGTTAATCGATGACTTCTATAGCGCCCCTTTCCCGGTTTATCGACGACTTCTATAGCGCCCGTTTTCCGGTTATCAATGACTTCTATAGCGCCCGTTTTCCAGTTTATTGTTGACTTCTATAGCGCCCGTTTTCCGTTTTATTGTTGACTTCTTAAGCGCCCGCTTTCCAGTATATTAGTGACTGGAAACGATTACCCATATTACAATGTATGTAAAAATTAAATTAAAAAAAAATCTTTTTCTCTCTCTCTCTATCCCTCCCTTTCCCCTCTCTCTTTCACCCTCTCCCAACTCCCCAACCCCTCTTTCTCTCTCTGTCACCCCCTCTTTCTCTCTCTCCTCTCTTAAACAATTTAAACAAGTCGTCCTGTAAATATATTGTATGTATTTTGTCAAATGTCATCTTGCGAATATAATTATGTATATTGTTAAATTTTATCGAAAAAGGGCTTCAAATAAATTAGTTGAATTGTGCCAAAACCCCTTGTATACATTTCATACAAATAAAATATGCTTAAATCAAAATCTGGTTTTTCAATCATCTTTCCATCATCCGCTTGTTTGACTTAATGGTCTATATATATATATAAATTTAGCACCCGTTTTCCGGTTTATAGATAAAATCTACACCCCCCCCCCCCATTTTTTGGAGTTAGTGATTAGAGTTAGTGATTAGAGTAGTGTTATTGTTACAGTAGTTGTAGTTTGTTTGTTGTTTGTTTTGTGTTAAGTGACGTATAGTGTGAAAGGACTCGAGGGAAACGTGCGGATTATAGTGACGATACTGTTAACGTTAATGATTGTACTTTGGAACTAAACGTGTTGTAAATAAATATGTGAACTTTATATTTCTTGAGTCTGTTCTCTATCGCACCACAATTCCATCCCCGCGACGAACTCGGTCCCCTCCCGACACAGGAGGGAGAGCTACACCTAAATACATATATAGATCCTGCTTTCTTGTATTCGGTGTACCGGTTAAACGAGTTCATATAGAGCAAAATATAGCGCTTCATTTTAACGACATTGTCCTGTATATTGTATCTGTTTCCTAGTTTTACGACTTTTGTGTTCCTTTAAAAAGCGTATTTAGTCAAGTTTTCAAATTGTATAACAATTTTCAATTTTGTTGCGTCCCACTTTCAGTTTTCCGTTTCCAGTTTTACGACATTTTTTACAGCGCCCAGTTTTCCATTTTTATGACATTTTCTCTCATTTCTAAGTGTGTAATACTGGCCTGCCTAGGTTTTTGAGCTTAGTTAGGTAGTTGAAATGAGAGAAAAATACTCTTTCGTGACTAAAGGTGTAAGATAGGTAAATTTCAACCTCGAGTTTTTCAAATTTGAAAACCCCTCGGGTGGAATTTTCTTATCTTCCACCCTGGTCATGAAAGAGTCTTATAGTCTATCGCGTTCCGCTTTTTAGCTCTTACGACATTCTCTATAGAACTACATTTTAAAGTATATACAATATTCAATAAACATAATTAAACTTAATGGAAACATGACATAAGTGAAAGTAAATAAATATATGCTTTTATCCAATATGAAAAGCGTTCTTACCTTTTCGCACTGCGGCTGTTTGGGGCCTCAACAACACCTCAGTGTGTGGAGACCTGTGTACTATCCTTTATAGCCGCCTGTTTCCCCGGTAAATACCGCTATCGTCTTACATGTCTACATCACTGTTATATATCAAGCTGACTTATCAGTATTCATATTTTAGAAGATTACTTCTTGATTTCTGGAGCTGCCTAAATATAAACTGCGTGATGTTTAAACTTTAAGACGCATCACGTTCAAAACAAGATAAATGAAAAAATTCACATACTGAGAGACAATATCTAATCGCATCCCGTTGAAAAATGACCTATTTCACGATTGCAAATCTGTCAGTGATGCTTTTCCGTACCAGAGAAATATATGCATATACTGATCAACTTGGATATGATAAAAAGGTCTGTTAACTTAATTCTTAATGGAATCTTTTATTTTAAATCGCTGCATCAACTGTGTTTTGATTAAGCTACCTACATTTTGCAGCATATGCTTATATCGTCATGTTGACAAACACAGCTTCACATGCATACTAAACCAATAATTTACATTATTGGGAACGGGTTAAACAAAGCTGAAATTATGGCAAGATTCAAATTATTTATGTAGTTTTGGTCGAAGTGTTTTTGCAAAACCGTGGGTCAAAAAACTTATACTTCAGAATGTTTTATATAAGTATTAAGATTATTGATAAAAGTTGAATACATTTTTTTCTGCGATAATCTGGTTTCCAAGTCTTTCAAACGTTATCAACAATAACCAAAGATATTAAAAAAATAATCAAGAATGATATTAATTACACAACTGTTTAGCGCTCTGATTTCTCTCGAACCGTCCCCCAAAGTTCCCAGGGTTCGATTCCCTGATTGGACATGGCAAGGTATTGTCTTCACCTGCACGACCGCCAATGTTTTGTATGTTTTCTTCAAAGAATGAACTGAAGTTCAATACGATCTGGACAAACTAGCCAGAATGGTACAGGTGTACTTATCAATTTTATATGTAATAACTTGTTTCATGATCATTGTAAAATCAAATCTACATACACTTTATGTTTAAAACCAAATATGTTTTATTTCATTTGCAGTTATACCACAAATGACTGGCATTCATATAGGGATTGAACGGCGTTTTTTAATTTTCATGCCGGTATGAATGCAAAGCGGTTACATCCATATTGCATGAAGCCCGCTAGGGCTTCATGGTCAATATGGATGTAACCGATTTGCATTCATACCGGCATGAAAGTTAAAACAACGCCGTTCAATTCATATATTTACATTTTTACTACTGAACAATTGTCTAATTTATTTTCTTACCTATTGAACAACTGGTTAATCAACTGCGTTTGTTATTGCGCCGCCTTTAAACGAAAAAGGCGGAACAGCCATAGTTTGCGTAAAATTGGCGCCAATAATCTACCGTAGTTATTTGAACATTTGGCGCTGGGGCGTTCTCCATGTTATCCGAAGCGGAGCCGTAAGACTCCCATTGATCAAGACTAATATATTACGTCATAAGTAATTCACGTGAATGGATGTATTCATACTGTATTCATGATGTATTCATAGTCTAGTGTTTATTGTTTTCAGTTGGTATGTTCATATAGAGAAGAAATAATCAGAATGTAAATATAGGTATGTAAATTACATTGGCTTACTTACATATTCAACATGGTGCGTGTTACGTCACACACCAATGCATGACAAAACGATGACAACTACAGTGTACCCTCGTTATACCGCCACCTTTCGTCCACAGCAATTATGACGGTATAACGAGGGTGGCGATAGTATCGAATTATGAAAATTATTACCAAGAATTAAATTGCATTAATAGATTGCATTTCCAACTTTTTATTAAAACCAAGCATACTATAATATCGTCATTAAGATCTACATTGGCACAAATTTATATCTGAAAATAGTTATTGATCTGCGTTTGCCGCATGCCATTCCAAATGGAACACTAAAGCTTTCATCGATCTCCAAAAACAGAACAATATGGCATTATCGTCCAGGGAAATATATAGCGATTCGGGACGTTTGTATTTAAAGGGTGTGGCGGATGGCGATATGCGAGGGTGGCGAACTTAACGAGGGAGTTATATTGAAAGGAAATTGGCTCTAGAGGTTTAGGTGGCGGTATGCGAGGGTGGTGGTTGATTCGGGTGGCAATAGGTCGAGGGTACACCGTAATATTTACATTTACAAGAGAGGATTAATCCAGACGGAGTACATCCATAGGTTCATATAGTGTACAGTGTAATCCAACACGATACAATTATGACGTCATAAGCATGACGACGTAACAATGTTCACTGAATATTATTGGGAATTGACCTACATAGGCCTAGTGCCGATTTGATTCGTCTAGTTTCTGAGAGGTGGGAACATACATATAATATTATGAACAGCTTCTTGAAATATTTCTGTTTAGATCTTTAAATCATATTTTAAACGGTTGGTCATAATTCTGATGTTATCATCTGATAACTCGTCTAACATAATATTTTAACAAGCTGAAACATTTTCTGGTATCCGATATTATTTCATCGATGTTTTACCATCATAATATCAAGTTGGTGAGCTCGTTGTATGAGGCAAATGAGTGGTCGTGTTGTGCAGTCGATAGAGATCTTACCTTTACCAAGATGGCCGGGTCCGGTTCCCTGACCGGACGTGAAATGGTAAGGGGTATAACATGCCCGAACACGTCAGTTTTCTCCCTGTACTCCGGTTTCCTCTCAAAATAAAACCCATCGCGCGCTAGCATCCGAGTCAACAAGAGCATGAATATTTTATGTTGTTGACTAGTTTCATAATTATTGAAATATAAATAAAGTGTTTATTACATTTTTGCCAGTGAAATATAGAAACTTATCAAATTGATAAAACTTATATTTTCACTGCAGTGATGAGCAGTGAAAATATAAGATTTTCCAGTGAAAATATGTGATGAGCAGTGAAAATATAAGATTTTTGCAGTGAAAATATAAGGTTTTGTCTTTGTAACGTAAAAAAAGTGACCGGCATTAAAATACTACCCAGTGTTATTATTTTACGTTGCAAAGTTACCCGGGGTCGTTACTTCACAGTAGAAATCTTACACGGTCATCTGTAGAAAAAATGACCCCACTCGATATTGAGTATCCTCTATATATTATACAACTTTATATCATTCGGTAAACTAAGACTTGCTGTGATACACAAATAAAACAATGATAAACACCAAGATTAAACTCTGTGACTAAAGCTATGCTTTGGTCCGATACGTTTCTCCTTTGAACATCAAAACAGTGAACTGTACAGACAAAAATATGTGAACTGGAAGCAAAACGCTTCATAGTAAAATATGTGAAGCAGTAAAAACACACGAACTTCGCAATAACTTTTTTATAAACACAACAAAGCAAACCTTAGCAGTAAGATATATCAATACTCAGCAACACAGTACCATAAGTTCGACTCAAACAAATTATCTTGGTAGTGAAATGTCTGACGTATATGTATATGTGACACAGAGGGGCTAATACTTAGGTCAGAGTTGCTTGAGTTTCTGTAAGTAAATGATAAATACATATGTGTGAAATAAGCCTCCCATTACAGTAATGTAATGGAAGTATACCAACGTTATTTCTCAACTATTTGTAAACAATGCACATAACTTACTGGTTGCGAGTCTGTCGTGCAATTCTCAGACGAAACACCCACATTTCCGATTAATTTAGATATTAATCCACCACTACATGCTAGTTTTGTTTCATCTCACTATAATTTCTCCGTCGCATAGACGGTTTTTTATAACGAGTGTACCGGCAACGTTTTAAGCAAGCGGCCATGGCCTGTACATATGTGAGGTCACGAAGCCGCATGGAATACAAAAAAATAAATAATGGTTTTTATTCAAATAAAATACATTCTGATGATTATTGAGTCCATCAAATTATAGATGAGCATGTGAAACGTAAATTGCAATTTTTCAAACACGAAGAGATTTCTTTATAAATGTTGAAATTTACATATAGATCAGGGAGATAACTCTAACTCTCGGGGAAAATTCCGAGGAATTCCTAAAGTTTCGTCCCGCACTGAATTGTTCAGAACGTGACGTCACATATGTACAGGCCATAAAATTTGCGGGTACGTTCGTCATAAAAAAACGTCTATGCGACGAAATTATCGTTAGATGAAACGAAATTATCATGTAGTAGTGGATTAATATATAAACTTATCAGAAATGTCGGTGTTTTATCTAAGAATTGCACGACAACCTCACATCAAGTAAGTTATGTGCATTGTTTACAAATAGTTGAGAAATAACGTTGGAATACTTCCATTACATTCTGTAATGGGCCGCGGCTCCATATATATAAACATTTTTTATATACTGACAGAAACTCAAGCAACTGTGCTTAGGTAGAGGGCGAATTGACACGTTTTGATTCTGACGTCGATATCTCGACTCGTCAATCATAAATATGATAACAGCATTCTGATATCTGTAGAATATCGTCCTGTAAAATAAAGACGGGCGAATTTTGATAAAAAAACTATCTCATCTACATTAAAAACAAGATAAGGATATGTACAGGTTACTGTGCGTGTTGTTAACATAGTCTGGGTGTTAGCAGTGCTTAGAGAACTCTAATGTCCAAACATAAAACATACTCTATTGCCAAAATAATATGTAGCCGTTCTGTTATTAAAACTCCTTGAATCATATTTTTTTTCAATAGAAACAATAACGGGTAGTATACTTATATAAGTGTATTTTATTTCTTATTTTAAGTTAAAACAAATATCTTACTATCATATTTTTACAAAATCAACTACCTCATTCATTTTATAATTAATTTAACATCAAGGACCTCATTGGAAATAAGTCTTCGGACTTTCATGAGCTAGCCTTGGCTATATGTCATACAAAATTTATAATCATAGTATAATTTTACCAAATGTTCCGTGTGATATTTGATTCATCTTAAACAATATATTATGTATTATATCATATCTAACTTATTATATAATATGTATATGTGATGTAAGACTATATGCCTAAATAAATCAAATCAAATCAAAATACTTCAGGCTGGAAGGGTAAGTACCTATGAAAAATTGACACCAAAACAGTGTAATATTATGAAAACTAGGTAACAAAACCAATATATAATAATATTTACATTCTGTGTTGCCTTTGCCTATATATCATTACTAAACCAAATTGTAATATATGACACTGTTTACTACAATTTGCAATCCACATCACATGACGTTATTTCTGGCGCCATGTTGGACTATGTTATATCAAAGCTTTGCACTCCGCCTCAGATAACATGTATAATGGCTTTGAATCAATCGCTCAGATGACACTGATTTAATTCAGGTTATTGTGACGTCATTTCTGACGCCATGTTGGACTATGTTATATCAACGCTTTGCACTCCGCCTCAGATAACATGAATAATGGCTTTGAGTCAATAGCTCAGATGATATTGATTTAAATCAGACTCTTCCAGTAAAGAAACACACATGGAAAAATGGAGAACGTTTACCGACTTTTTCCCAAAGATAAAGATACAGGCAAATTTTAAAATTACCGGAAATGTAAATATAAGCATTGAACTGTAGTATACAGTCGATATGAATACAATTTGGGTGACAGATAAATAATCATGTCGCCCTAACAGACAGCATTCTATTTATCTAACACCCAAATTGTATTTATATGGACTGTATACAATATCTGGTAACAGTTCAATGCTTAAATGAACACTTTAACTGAACATTTATAGACAACTACTGAAGTTTTCTGGGGTCTGTTTCCAGTCTGGTGTACAATTTAGCTACACATAGAGCCTCTCCAACGCTTCGTGATGGTTAGATATATAGAGTGGTTGTTGGATATATAATTTATTTTACTCTAATTAATTATTTTTTGAAAAGTTACAAAAAAATGAGCTTACGATAGAGCCGGCATTTGATATCATAATATATAAATATACATGTAACATATTTCAAAGAAAACTGTCTCTTTCACTGCAGCCTCTGCTTAACCCTTTGTATAACTGTAACCAACTATTGGAACCAAGCCACCCAACCTCAAAACCGTTATACGGTGTGAAAGGAGGTGCACCAGCACTGAATGCTTCAGATCCCTCGACATATTGCTGGGATTTCTACCTAAATATTATATAATACATCCATGTGATTGGTTATATATAGCATTCTGTGTAACATGATTTTCTACTCCTAATGTTTCTTAATCACATACATAAATATAAACATGAAAGTTTGTCAAGTTATCGCACTGAAGTCCACGGCTAGAATGAAAACCCAATCTATCCTACCCGTGCCTCTTGGTATCCTAGTACGTACCCCACGTGACTCGTCACTTACATGTCTTGTGGCTTATGTAATTTAAGGACATAATCTCAACAATTTTTGAACGAGTTCCGCAAAAAAGCAAATTATTAGTTTCATTTGCACCCGAAGCCTTCTTTGTCAGCGTGACTTAGAAGCACATGACAAAAAATGTAATCAGAACACGATTGATACAGCAATGTTTGTTTTATTTTTCATTAAAAAAGTAAATATACATTTTAACTTTTTCGAGGTTTAGTGTTTGATTGTATTTTCTCTTGGATGAAACAAGCAATGTTTCATCCCTGGCAGCTTTGCAATCGGTTTTTAACGGAAAACGATTAAATATTTCTATCTCTTTGTATTTTTTCATTTATCCTGTTTTGATCGTAATGTTTAAACAACACGCAGTTTTTATTTTAGGCAGCTCCAGAACTCCAGAAGTAATCTTCTAAAATATGAATACTGATAAGTCAGCTTGATATATAACAGTGATGTACACATGTAAGACGATAGCGGTATTTACCGGGGAAACAGGCGGCTATAAAGGATAGTACACAGCTCTCCAAACACTGAGGTGTTGAGGCCCCAAACAGTCGCAGTGCGAAAAGGTAAGAAAGCTTTTCATATTGTATAAAACATAATAACAATTATATTTATTTTTACTCTCTCGTATATCGATAAGTCATTATTTTGATATCATATTAATGTATTATGTTAATAAATTCATATAAAATGTGATGCTAAAGACGATGCTGTAAAACTTGAAAACGGGACGCTGTTGACGATGTCGTAAAATTGGAAAGCGGAACGCTTTAGAAAATATTGTTAAGCTAAAAGGCGGGACGCATAAGACAAAGTCTTTAAACTGGAAAATGGAACGCTAAATATACCATCTCTTAAAAGTGGAAAGCAGGATATGTAGACAATGTCGTTAAAATAGAAAACGGGATGCTGTAGAGAATATCGTAAAACTGGAAAGAGGGACGCTAAATATACAATGTCGCCAATTTCGCAAAGCGGAACGCTTTAGACAATGTCGTAAAACTAGACGTCGGGACGCAGTTTAGAATGTCGTAAAACTGGAAAGCGGAACGTTTAATCTAAAATGTCGCAAATGTATGCTTTGGACAATGTCACAAAACTAGAGTGCGGGACGCAGTAGATAATGTCTAAAACCTGGAAAGGGGGATGTGGTAGCCATTGTCGTAAAACTGGAAAACGGGACGCTAAAATACAATGTCGTAAATCTTGACACCGGGACGCTATATATAATGTCGCAAAATGCCAAAGACTTAATCTATAAACCAGAAAGCGGGCTCAATAGAGGTAATCGATATAGAGGAAAGCGGGCGCTATAGATGTTATCATTACAATCTGATTAAAATACAGATCCTCACTATTACTATCGTGTGTAGGACCTGACAGCGACAAGTAGAAGGTCAGTGCAGATAACCTATTTTATTTCCATATCTAGGAAATGAACAGCCAATCAAAATACACCTTGTAAACCGTGATTGGTAGACGAACAAAAATGGCGGCGGATTGAAGCGAAGAAGAGAAATCATTTAGGGCGTTATATAATAATAATATTTTGTGATAATTTCTTTACCTTCAGTTGTTGTCTCCTTTCGGACAAGCGAAAAACTTCAAATCAAACAGATAATGTCTAAAAATAACACACGCCTTGGCATAGAGACCGCTGAACTGAGCGCCGCAATTTTTGTATACGGTCGTTCGGGTTTCTCGCTACTTAAATCTGGTTTAACGACAAGTGTAGAAACAAATCGAAATTAGCTTTTCACTTTCAGAATCTGGTAAGCAGCGATTTGATTGGTGAATAAAAAGGTCATCTGCACATGACCTTCTACTAGTCGCTGTCAGATCCTACACACGATAGTAATAGTGAGGATTTGATTTTAATCAGATTGTTAATTCATTGAAAAAAGTTGGAAATACAAAGAATATACAGTCAAACCTGTCTATAAAGACCGCTCAAGGGGAAACAGAAAAACGGTCACTATAGACAGGTTGCCTTTATAGACAGGTCGAGATTTTTGGACCAACCACTTTTATTGAAAATGTCATAAATGACTTGTATAGCAAAATAAAAAAAAATTGAAAGACTTTTGGCACGTAACTGTAGATTATTATTTAACAGGAAAGTTGGTACTGTAGAGGTAATTAATCAAGTGGAGATGATCGGGGAACCATAGAAGTTATCTAGCTATTTATCGGAAATCGAGCTCTTTAAAGATTATCAATATACCGGAAAATTGGGATATATTAATATACATTAAAAACGAAAACGATTAACGAGCGGTGACGCTATAGATGTTGTTGATTAACCGGAAAGCGGAACATTGTAGAGGTACATTGTAACGGAAGTCGGCAAGCTATAGAAATAATCGACAAACACAGAATCCCAAGTGATATAAATGTTGTTTTAAAACGCTGCCTGCTATTTGTTTTGTATTGATACACTGAGCACTCTGTACAATGTCGTTTGAATGTTAGCCCTACTGATAAAGGTTATACATATATTTTATTTTGTAGAAAAAGTAAACGGTGATATCTTCTTGTCAATATAACGATGCCTTTGTCAGTGACGTTTACAGCGGCCATTTTGTTGTTGATGACTCTCGTTAGCGGCGACAAAGAGAAAGAGTCTAATTACTATGCAGAAAGGAGAGGGCAGAAACAAAATCACAACATGATCACAATGCCCCTACCTGAGAGACCGCCACCTTTACCTCATCCATTCCCTGACGACGAAGACGAGGATTCCGGATGTACATTGAAGGTTGAGTGGGTTATGGCCCTTGGAAGATGGCGGTCCACTTAATTTTGCTTCGTAAGTTGTACGAAAATTTCAACGAATTTCAAAGTTAGGCATGTGATGCTCGGTAAACTGTTCAATGTATTGGCATTGTCTTCAAATACTTAACAAACAGCAATGAATTTATGTGTTTTTCCGGTTCGGAAGCTGACTTTGCATCAATGTTTACTATCATTACTATTTGCTATGTATATACACACATGCTATAAATAGTACACGCACTCAGTCCCTGGTCAATTGTTCGTCACGCTCTGCTGACCACAGGTGAATAGTGAACACGCCACCCAATATCAGTACGTCTGAGAGAGGCGCCTAAGGGGGAACTAACATTCAATGATGGCAGATCATAATAAGCAAGGTAAAAATGATACAGGCCGAAAGCTTGATGCTATCATGGATCTGATTTCGAATATGGACAAACGTTTGAATGGTAAAATAGACAACATACAGAGCACGTTATCTGCTCTTTCAATTAAAGTCAACCAATTAGAGCATGAGGTTGGTAACGTGAAGGTTAAAAACAAGGAACTTGAAAACAAAATCCGTGAAGTGGACAACCGATCGCGGGAGTGTGAAAAAAGTTCTCAGTCGTTGAGTGATATGTTTGACTCGGTCAAGACCGATGTTAATACAAATAAAGTTTCTCTGAAGGACATAAAAAACGACGCCGCCTCTGATATATCTGCTCTGAAGTTCCACGTTGATTCATTAAAGAAGGAGAAAATTCAAGTGAAGGACGAACTTCTCGACCTTAAATGTCGCTCAATGAAAAACAATTTGATCTTCAATGGTCTGCTCGGAGAGCACAAAGATGAAAACACGGAGACAGTGTTGCGGGATTTCCTCTTTGGTGAGCTTGGTGTTGACTTCCGGATCGAGTTCGGCAATGTGCATCGCTTTGGTAGGTTCAGGCGTGGGAAACCCCGGCCGATCGTTGCACGCTTCCTCTATTATAAGGACCTCCTTTTTGTTAAAAATAATGCATTTAGACTTCGTAACAGCCCTTATAGTATTAATGAACAGTTCCCGATAGAGATAGAGAACGAAAGGCGGAAGTTATACCCGGTCAGAAAGCAAGCCAAGACAGATGGCTGTGTTACTCGACTTGTGCGCGACAAACTCTACATTGACGGCAAATTGTATGAGCATGCAACCACCCCTTCATCAATTGTGGATTCAGAAGAGGCCGGCGTCAAACGCATCGGTACTCCTACCAACGACGACGATCGTTCTTATCGTGACGCTGTGGTGAACACTCCATCTCCCTCCTTTCAGCACAATAAGAGGAGGAGGCGATTCACGGGCACTCCCCCGGGGGCCGTCAATAGGTCGCATGTAGCTCACCCGTAGGGGTGTCAGGGGGATATTAAGATCTTGTCATGGAACATTAATGGTGGGTTAGAGAATAAACTGAAACTATCAGAATTCCACAAATCCATATGTGAAAGTGATATAATTTTTTTATCAGAGTGTTGGATCCCAAATAACTTTACGCTGAATCTAGATGATTTCGAAGTTGTGGTTGTACCACGACTAAAAACAAATTGTACTCAAGGTGGTGGTATGGTACTGTTGATCCGTAATAGTCTAGTCAAGTTTGTTAAAGTAGTCAATATTTTGTTTGATACTATCATATCAGTCAATGTTGACAAGTGTCTAACTAATAGTGCTGACGACTTAGTCTTATTGTTTACTTATATCCCACCTAGCTCATCAAATTTCTATGTTAAATATGATTGTGATGTTTTTTCCTCAATCGAAAACCTGTTATCAGAGTTGTCCCAATCAAAGAATGTAATGGTGATTGGCGACCTGAATAGTCGTACCCGTAATTCTAATGATTTTATTTCATTCGATAATATAGATGGAAGAATACGGTCGCACATAGAATCCATTTTGAATTATTTCAGTGATAATGACGACGAACGCCAGCTGCCCATAAGAAAAAATCCTGATCCAGGTGTGAATGAATTTGGTACCAGATTATTAAACCTATGTAAATCCTCGGGTCTTAGAATCATGAATGGACGAGATCCTGAGAATCTTTCCGGTGAATTTACTTTTTGTGGCCGAAATGGTACAAGTGTAGTTGATTATTTATTATTGCCTTTTTGTTTGTTTCGCACAGTCAAAAAATTTATGGTTGGCGATTTTGTCGAGTTTTCAGATCATGCCCCGTTATATATAGAATTGTTTTCTAGAAACAATGTCAATGAAATACACACAGAGGGATCCGACTTTAATGACAGTCCTAAGTTTAAATGGATAGATGATTGTAAATACCAGTTCATAGAATCAGTTAGAGTTAATTCTGACGCGTTGAAAACTTCTGTTTTAATTGTTGACGAATTAAATCAAAACTCTATTGATTCTTGTGTAAATAACTTCACCGAGGTTCTTACTGGAATTATGAAACCTTTCTTTCTGAAGAAATCACCCGCCGGTAAACCTGATAAACCCCCTGTTAACAGTAACTCCAATACTCGTTACAGCTGTCATGACAAGCCCTGGTTCGACGATAGTGTTAAATCGTTTCGTATACAATACCTAGATGCGTTGCATTCTTTTAATAATAATAAATGCCACGACACTCATGCAGTTCTGGTGAGAAAGAAAAAGAAGTACAAAATTGTGGAATCTAAGGCTAAAAAACGCTATATGAGTACGGAAGGTGATATGTTAGAGTATATGAGGAAGCATAACCCAAGGTCCTTTTATGCAAACTTTAATAAAAAGAAAGTCAAATCGCCACAGTTAAATGGGAATCAACTGTATGAGCATTTTAAAAATCTGTCTGCTGTACAATTAGATCCTGAGTCAGACCCATACGAGGACATACATTCTACTGATTCTGATACTATATTTGAAGAGTTAGATGCCCCAATTACTTTGTGTGAAATTCGTTCTGTTATTAAAAACCTGAAGTGTGATAAAGCACACGGACCTGACGGTATACTTAATGAATGTTTTATATATTGCGAAGATTTGCTTATGCCAGTGTTGACGATGTTGTTTAACAATATATTTGCTGCTGGTTGTTTCCCCACTAATTGGGCATCAGCTATAATTATTCCTGTTCACAAGAAAGGAGCTTGTAACGATCCAAATAATTTTCGTGGAATTAGTTTGATTAGTTGTCTCTGTAAACTGTTCACTTCTGTTCTAAATAAGCGCCTATATGATGTCTGTACAAAATACGAAATTTTAACCGATGCCCAATTCGGTTTTCGGCCTGGAGTGAGCACTATTGATGCTATTTATGCTATACATTCAATTATAACCAAAACGTTATCTTCTAAGAAACGTTTGTACTGTTGTTTCGTAGATTTCAAAAAAGCGTTTGACTTTGTAGATAGATTAAGTTTATGGCGTAAGTTGTCTCGGCTTGGCATTCGAGGTAAACTTTTACAGGTAATTAAGTCGCTTTATAAGTCGGTCAAATCCTGCGTTTCGCTTAAGGGTAAACATTCTAATTACTTTGAAAACAATGTCGGTTTAATGCAAGGGGAAATTTTATCACCTCTTTTGTTTTCACTTTTTGTTTCCGACTTCGAAACTTCTTTTATTGAAAAAGGTGCTACAGCTTACGACTTCGGGGAATTATCCTTATTTCTCCTTATGTATGCAGATGATCTTGTTATTTTTTCTGAAACAGTGGAAGGATTGCAGAGTCTTTTAGATAATCTGTATGACTATTCAATCAAGTGGAAATTAACTGTAAATACAGAAAAAACGAAAATAGTAGTATTTAGAAATGGGGGTCACATAAAAGAGAATGAAACCTGGTCATATAATGGTAACGCAGTAGAAATTGTTGACTTTTTCAGCTATTTGGGAGTTAAGTTAAAATATAATAATAAATTTAACGATTTGCAAAAACAATTAGCTGACCAAGGTCGGAAGGCTATGTTTGCGCTCCTTTCCAGTTGTTCCAATATGAGTTTTAATTGCACAACCCTATTGAATCTGTTTGATACATATGTTTGTAGCATAATGAATTACGCTTGTGAAGTTTGGGGATCATCTAAGGCGATGGACATTGAAAGAGTACATCTAATGTTTTGTAAAAATATTCTTAAAGTTAAAAAATCGACTTGCAATGCCATGGTTTATTTTGAACTTGGGCGATACCCATTGGAATGTATTAGAAAATATAGAATGATTAAGTACTGGTTCAGCTTAATGAACTCGAACAATTGTATTTTAAAAACTGCCTACTCCTATTTATGTCAAAACAATACTGGGAATTGTTTCAACTGGGCTCGCCATGTTAAACAATGTCTTTTTTCTCTTGGCTTTGGTGATGTATGGGAACACCATTCTTATAATTGTAAAAACGTACTTTTACTGATAAAACAAAGAATTTTTGATCAGCATCAGCAATATCTCAGAGGTTCACTTGAAACCTCGTCAAAATGCGTACTTTATAAATTTTTGGCTGATAATTTTACTATACAGTTTTATTTGACCAAGTATATACCTGTGAAATATCGAATCTGTCTTACTAAATTACGTCTGTCTGCTCATAAATTAGCTGTCGAGACAGGCAGATATAATAAAATACCAAGAGAACAAAGACTTTGTGCTAACTGTCATCAAACTGTAGAAGATGAGTACCATTTCATCTTAATATGCAAAAGTTTTCATGCTTTAAGAAAAATATACATAAAACCTTTTTACTGGCGCAAACCGTCAATGTGCAAACTGATTCAACTACTATGTGTTAACAATATTAGTGAAATTCGTAAATTAGCAAGATATTTATATGAAGCCAACAAAGCCAAAGTGTAATTATTAGCATTATTATATAAGTATGTTGCCTGTATTTCTTAATAACAAAGATTAGATAGAGTGTATGTTGTACGATGCATGTTATCCAATTTAATCACATGTTGTTACTTCCACTTATGGGCCGATTGGCCCACGGTAATAAAATGAACTGAACTGATGAACTGAGTGTACAAACAGGAAAGGTGAACCCGGATTACCTGGAGTGGACGGATACGCCGGATACCCAGGATCCCCCGGAAGGGATGGACTAAAAGGAGCAAGAGGCGAACCCGGATTACAAGGTACGTCGATGTTAAAAGTCACTTATCGATAACAGAAGGATGCATGATGTCATCTCTAAATATTTACAGTCTACACTGACATAAACTCGATAACCATTGCACTGCAAACTAGAGTTATTTTCCGATAACTATACTTGAGAACGTGCAGAAATCATATGACTTCGACAACAATACATGTGGGCGGAGCTATGCAAATTATCCCGTTCGAATCACAATTGTATGACGTCATTAACAATTGACATGGGCGGAGCAAGCTACGGCTTGTGCAAACTTCATGCTGTTACATTTACTGAACCGTTTTCACGTTTGTAAGTTTTGAAATGAAATATATGTCCGCAGATGGGGCTAAATTGAACAGAAAAGTGATGATCCATTTACAGAAAAATAATGTAAATATAAGGATTAACCTTTGATTTTGTTTAGTTTATGAGATCATAAATCCAATTGAGCAGTCGGTAAATTTAACGTAAACGCTTCGCATTTACGCAATTTACCTCGTGCTCCATTGGATTTATGATCTCATAAACTAAACAAAATCAAAGGTTAATCCTTAAGTAAACGTCATAGCCTCAATTTGTCAGTCGTTGCCTGTAGTTAATAATTTTACAAAACTATTTTGTTAATCATTTCTGATAAATCCTCGATTTCCAGGGGTTACTCTCACATAACCTCTCTACACATATGTTATATCTCGTGCAAAAATTGAAGGCGCAATGTGCGCGGTCTTGTTGATGAGGCAAGATACTATAGTTTGATCCCTTGATGTACATCAAATGCATGTGGCGGTCACATAACGGCAACAAGAAAATGCAGCAAGGCTGCTGGACAATCTTGTTTATTTTATTATTTTTTTTTTTGGGGGGGGGGGGGGAATACCACGGGAAAACGTACAGGTTATATTTTGATTGATGATATTGAAATCATATTATTAATTTGATGATTCTGCCGTTTAGAATTTTCCTATTCACACTCATTTTCACTTTAAAATAACATTTGTATCACCAAAAAAATGCATCATAACTCAAAATCATTGCTGTTCATTCAAATATCTAAGATTTGGTCCTATTTAATGCCAGCTTCTAACAGAGAGAATATTAACATAAGCTGTCATTCACATGGCGACACAAAAATGATGGTCATCCTAAATCTGTGTTAAAACTATATCGGGAAGTTTTTTGTTGAATAGTTCAGACGCAAATTCAAATAAGAAACGCAGTCTTAAAATAATAAGGTTAGCAAGATCTACAGTCACCACCTAACCAACAAATGTTTGCGATTGGTCAACAGAACTATCCACTATTCGACGTTAAGAGTGGCAACAGAAATGATGATGAAAATGGGATGTAAAACAGACCCAAACACGAAGAAATTCAGTGATTTTGTTTACCCATTTTTACAGCCGAAATAATGCTGTTTCCCCTAGTCAAGATTTGTGTTTTTCCCCAAATTAAAGCAAAATTCATGAATATCTTTCCAATTTATCTGAAACTCTTACTTAATTTCCCAATTCAATAAGGTACAAGTTGCTGTAAAATCAAAGTAGCAAAAACACTGATTAATTATGAATACGATCGGTACAGATTAAATTACAAACAATTTAAACTTTTGAACAAAGTTGTACCGAGTTATCGTCCCTTGTCTTATTCAGGATTGCCTGGGCCTACTGTAGCGTTTTTTTCTGCACTTAACAATGATGCGGGACCTTTGAATGGGCAGATATTGAAGTTCACAAATGTGGTCACCAACGAAGGCATTGCTTACAACCCTGAGACTGGAGTGTTCACAGCGCCCTCTAGAGGCATCTACGTATTCCAAGTAGTGTTCACGGCGAATCACGGCCAGACGGTAAGAAAACGTATTTTTGTACTTTTTTGACAATCACATGTGAAATTATCAAAAGAAAAAAAAACATATCCTAACAGATCAAAAGACAGTTGTTGAAAAACTGAAAAACCACTCACTGTTTTTCTATTGATTACTTGATCAGGTCCAAACTCATGACTGTATTTGTCCTTTTTTAATAACTAAAATCTTTGCTTTTTTTTAGTTAAGTTTATAATATGTTTTGAATATACAGAGAAATATAATTCAAGGTAATCACTGCGTAAACTTAAGACCTTTTGAGCAACTGAATCTAGATTGGCATGAATCAGTAATGATAAACTATCAAAGTTTGTTTGGGGTCTTATGACTCTAACGTAACTGAGGTCATTTCATTTCAATACATTTCATTGACATATTAATTGAACATATCAAAAGGATCAGACAGCAGACTTGAAGCCTATGTAAGTCTTCACCCAAATCCAGTGATCAACAATGAAAATCATATAACAAACATATTTACATGTAAAATATTAAGTAGTTAAGGGGAAACAACTCTTGCTTACAATTAAAGGATATTGACATTATGATTAAATGATGGAGGGAATAATCCATCAGTGTAATTAACCAAAGTTTAGTGGAATTTTGTAATAACGTAACTGAGGTCGTATGGGAACGGACATGAACCACTTGCATGAAATATTTAAAAAACAAACAGAAAAGACAGGCCGCAACTATTGCTTTGAGGGAAGCTGATCGATTTACCAGAATAAATGTCACGTGATTTGGCAGTCACGTGGTACATTAAGGAGGGCATTTTACTACTTTGAAAAGGGGAATTTCTACTAACCAGTACGTATACCATATGCATGTAGACAGACACCTGGGAAATCGTAGCAGCTCTTTTTGTATATTGTTTTGTTCTACTGATGCTTTGACGGTACACCGGAAGTACACCCCCTGCCCTATCAAGTTACATGCGTATCGTAAAAATTAAAACCTTATAGAATTTGGAAAGGAAAAAATATCGGAAACGACGTATTTTGGTATCTAAATAAAGCCAAGGTACAAAAAAGCAGACTCAGAAGAAAAGCCCCGATTCGTTAGAAAGCCTAGAAATACCCGCTTAAGGTATTATATTTCCATGATTAGAAATAATGGACAGTTATATTTGTAACTGTGTACATAACTGTAATGGTAACTTCCGCTTTTGAAAGACCTGGATGAAAGGTTTGAATAACTAACTTCTCTAACATACATTTATCCTTAACAATATACTGCCCCTCCTTAGAAACGAAGGCTTGCAATATGATACCAAGTTTAGCTTTCTCCACAAGCGTTGGTGACCGAACGGTCCCTTTGTAAAGGTATGATAAAGGGATATTATTTTCACTAATGCACCTATTTAGAAAACAAGCCTGTGATAATAAATACAAGGGTTACCTTCCTCACAAGCAAACTAGTTCCCTTGTCAAACCATGACTGAGTGAGATATTTCATTTTGTTTTCATTTGTACAATGAACATGTGTGTAAAACGGCGTGACAAAAAGGAATATTTTTCATGTTACTCGACTTGAATCGTTTTCCATGTGAATTGATCAAGGAGACAACTCAAATTATTATACCTCTATTATATAACACAGTCAGGGATTGGTCGAGAGCCGTCACGTGTCAGAGAGACTACACTTCATGTATTCCTCGCGTGCATCATATCCAATTTCTCATGTCTCCCCCATGCGGAGCCCCATTGCGGGATTCTCAAGAGAGTTGTCGTTCGTAGTACAGAACTCTCCGAGGTGTTCCGATGTACAACATGGCAGACGACAAACGTTTTCATTTAGCAGACGCCGATGAAATCAACAATATTCTGCAGGCAAAGGACGCGAAAAACACAAAACGGGCCTAAAAATGATTATACACAGTGACACTGAAACAAAGTTAAACTGAAAGAAGATTAATAGAATTACATTTTTTTTTAAATTGAACTCTTTATTTCTACCTATTGTTATTTAATAAATGTATTGTTTGTGAATCATATGAATATGGTCTTCATTGATGCCGTATTTCGGTATAACAAACAATATATTACCCTGATTGTAGGGAGACATGGCGATTAGTTTACCCGCGGCAAGTCATATTTCCCTCGGGCTTCGTCCTCAGGAAAATATGACATGCCTGGGGTACATAACTAGTTTACCTTAAATTCTTAATTCATAACCTAAAGGAGTTTTACGCACCTGATCTTCTGCTTCTGTAATAGCTCAGAAATTTAGGATTTCCACCTTTTGGCCCCTAGCATCACTGAAGAGTCATGGGATGACGAAACAGCTGTATGATGCAGTTTAATTCATTTTTTTCGGCATACTGTATCTATAACTAAATCTAAAATGTGCAACATATGTGTGTGTTACATCATCTTTCAAAGCGTATTCTGTAGCACCCTGAATGGTGGTCGGGTGGTGTGGTGTATTCTGTACAGCACATTTAACTTTCACCAACGCGACCTGGGCCCGCATTTATAAAACTGTTCTCATGCTCAAGCATTGATTTTGTGCTCAAGTCTAATATCTTGTTCCGGCTAAAACATTAACATAAACATCTTTACCGATAATAATGATTTATATAAGTTATGTAATTTATTTGATAATTAAAATTCTTTTCCGAGTCTCGCCAAAAGAATAAATCTTATTATTAGCCTGATACACAATGATATGTTTAAGGCAATGATCTATTGTTACACATCGAGCTAATGCCAGGAACAGAAGGGTCACTTTAATTAAAAGAAAGGGAGTAGCGTCATCAACGAATCAAGCGAGTCACTTTGTCCACCGTGACACTCTTACCAAGAATATCCATATCAAAACTAAGGGAAGGTAATTCACACAGGGAAATAGCCACCGTGTGGGTATAAAACATTCTGTCCGCAGCAGAACAGGGATACATAATTCCCTTACCCTGGACAGGGTGATATCCGCGCTTTTACCGATATGAGAGTTTCTTTTCTCTTACCCTGGACAGGGATATCGACATGTTTACCAGTGTGAGATTTTCTTTTCTCTTATCCTGGACAGAGATATCCGCACTTTTACCTATGTGAGATTTTCTTTTCTCTTACCCTGTACAGGGATATCCGCACTTTTACCTATGTGAGAGTTTCTTTTCTCTTACCCTGTACAGGGATATCCGCACTTTTACAGGTGTGCTTTTTGTACGTTCTAAACAATTTTATGACGTCATCGAAACAATGACATGACGTCACGTCGACAACTCAACCACATCACTTCAACATTGTCTTGCATGCATGCAACGTCAATAGAAGATACATATGATTAGGTTTACATGTAACAGGGTAAGAGAAAAATAATCAGTCAGTTCCTTTGTAGTGAGACAGGAGATCTCAATTCTCGGGACAAGATTCATAAGCTGCCAAACTCACCCCCTTGGTAGTGAGACAGGGTATCTCATCCTTCGGGGTAAGATTCTTAAGCTACCAAACACTCGGCAAGCCTCATGTTTGGCAACTCAAGAATCTTACCCCTCGGGTTAAGATTCCCCCGTCTCACCCTCAAGGGGTTGAAATATTCTTTTCATACCTCTCAGGGGGGATTGGAAACGGTATGATGATGATGATGATGATGATGATGATGATGATGATGACGATGATGATAATGATGGAGTAATGGGAAATGTTCCTTTGTATTACAGGCTGCAGTGGAGTTGATGCAGAAAATTGATGGAGTAGAAAAGTCGGTACTCACAGTTTATGCGGAAAGTCTTACAACTTGGGGCACGTCATCAAATACTGTGTACATCTCCCTCGACGCTGGACAGGAAGTCTATCTTATTGCCAAAGAAAATCAGGACTCGTACCTTATCTCCAGTATGTACACAACCTTCAGTGGCCACCTGGTAAGACCTGATAGAATACCATCACACTGAAGATAAAAAGAAAAGAAACTGGACAAAGAAGCAAAGCAAAGATAGAGGAAGATGGAATACCAAGTCGATTGTCAGCCTTGTAAAAGATTGACGATTACCCAAAAATTAATATTTGAAACGCTATGATTCAGTTTTGAAAAGTTAATCTATTTACTTTAATTATATAATAATGAATTAATGGCCGTAATAGGTTGGTGTTATTCATTTATTTATTCGTTACGACTGTAAAAACAAAACCAATCAACCACACGTGCAATTAACTAAAGACGCGATTTGATTGACTGATAAGGTGACCCTTGACTGGAACAACGTCACTTCCTCATTGTTTACCACGTCATCATATGGCGGGAACTTCCAATACAACATATTTACGCGCATATAGTCTGCAGTTCATTTATATTCAACTAAAAGAAATACTGCACAATTTCAGTATTCAAAAGACTTCCTTTACATTATTTTTGTCTTATTGCATAGTTGCAGATACAATAACTTTGAAATAATAAAGGGTTATAAACCAGTCTTGTTTGGTGATACAATGTAATGAGTGACTTGTTACTTACATGTCATGTCACTAGGCCAGCCTCTTCCAGATAACATTGTGTAGCGTATTCAAACCAGGTAACATCCGAGCTGTTTTCGGCTGAGGCTGTTGTGGTGGAAACAAACCACACGACTCGTGGTTGTTAGATATGGTACTGACTTCACTTGAGATGGTGGAAACAAACCACACGACTCGTGGTTGTTAGATATGGTACTGACTTCACTTGAGATGGTGGAAACAAACCACACGACTCGTGGTTGTAGGATATGGTATTGACTTCACTTGAGATGGTAGAAACAAACCACACGACTCGTGGTTGTAGGATATGGTATTGACTTCACTTGAGATGGTGGAAACAAACCACACGACCCGTGGTTGTAGGATATGGTACTGACTTCACTTGAGATGGTGGAAACAAACCACACGACTCGTGGTTGTTGGATATGGTATTTACTTCACTTGAGATGGTAGAAACAAACCACACGACTCGTGGTTGTACATTGTAGGAGATGGTATTGACTTCACTTGAGATGGTAGAAACAAACCACACGACTCGTGGTTGTTGGATATGGTATTGACTTCACTTGAGATGGTAGAAACAAACCACACGACTCGTGGTTGTTGGATATGGTATTGACTTCACTTGAGATGGTAGAAACAAGCCACACGACTCGTGGTTGATAGATATGGTATTGACTTCACTTGAGACGGTAGAAACAAACCACACGACTCATGGTTGTTAGATATAGTATTGACTTCACTTGAGATGACTTCCCTTGAGACGGTAGAAACAAACCACACGACTCGTGGTTGTTGGATATAGTATTGACTTCACTTGAGACGGTAGAAACAAACCACACGACTCGTGGTTGTTGGATATAGTATTGACTTCACTTGAGATGGTAGAAACAAACCACACGACTCGTGGGTGTTAGATATAGTATTGACGTCACTTGAGACGGTAGAAACAACCACACGACTCGTGGTTGTTGGAAATAGTATTGACTTCACTTGAGACGGTAGAAACAAACCACGCTACTAGTGGTTGTAGGATATGGTACTGACTTCACTTGAGATGGTAGAAACAAACCACGCTACTAGTGGTTGTAGGATATGGTACTGACTTCACTTGAGATGGTAGAAACAAACCACGCTACTAGTGGTTGTAGGATATGGTACTGACTTCACTTGAGATGGTAGAAACAATCAACACGACTCGTGGTTGTAGGAGATGGTATTGACTTCACTTGAGATGGTAGAAACAAACCACCTGACTCGTGGTTGTTGGATATGGTATTGACTTCACTTGAGATGGTAGAAACAAACCACACGACTCATGGTTGTTAGATATAGTTTTGACTTCACTTGAGATGACTTCACTTGAGACGGTAGAAACAAACCACACGACTCGTGGTTGTTAGATATAGTATTGACTTCACTTGAGATGGTAGAAACAAACCACGCTACTAGTGGTTGTAGGATATGGTACTGACTTCACTTGAGATGGTAGAAACAAACCACGCTACTAGTGGTTGTAGGATATGGTACTGACTTCACTTGAGATGGTAGAAACAAACTACGCTACTAGTGGTTGTAGGATATGGTACTGACTTCACTTGAGATGGTAGAAACAATCAACACGACTCGTGGTTGTAGGAGATGGTATTGACTTCACTTGAGATGGTAGAAACAAACCACCTGACTCGTGGTTGTTGGATATGGTATTGACGTCACTTGAGATGGTAGAAACAAGCCACCTGACTCGTGGTTGTTAGATATGGTGTTGATTCACTTGAGACGGTAGAAACAAACCACACGACTAGTGGTTGTAGGAGAAGGTATTGACTTCACTTGAGATGGTAGAAACAAGCCACACGACTCGTGGTTGTTGGATATGGTATTGACTTCACTTGAGATGGTAGAAACAAACCACGCGACTAGTGGTTGTAGGATATGGTATTGACTTCACTTGAGATGGTAGAAACAAGCCACACGACTCGTGGTTGTTGGATATGGTATTTATTTCACTTGAGATGGTAGAAACAAACCACCTGACTCGTGGTTATTGGATATGGTATTGACTTCACTTGAGATGGTAGAAACAATCCACACGACTCGTGGTTGTAGGATATGGTATTGACTTCACTTGAGATGGTAGAAACAATCCACACGACTCGTGGTTGTAGGATATGGTACTGACTTCACTTGAGATGGTAGAAACAAACCAGGCTACTAGTGGTTGTAGGATATGGTACTGACTTCACTTGAGATGGTAGAAACAAACCACCTGACTCGTGGTTGTTGGATATGGTATTGACTTCACTTGAGATGGTAGAAACAATCCACACAACTCGTGGTTGTTGGATATGGTATTGACTTCACTTGAGATGGTAGAAACAAACCACGCTTCTAGTGGTTGTAGGATATGGTATTGACTTCACTTGAGATGGTAGAAACAAACCACCTGACTCGTGGTTGTTAGATATGGTGTTGAATCACTTGAGATGGTAGAAACAAACCACACGACTCGTGGTTGTAGGAGAAGGTATTGACTTCACTTGAGATGGTAGAAACAAACCACCTGACTCGTGGTTGTTAGATATGGTGTTGACTTCACTTGAGATGGTAGAAAAAAAACCCACGGGACTCGTTGTTGTTGGATATGGTATTGACTTCACTTAAGATGGTAGAAACAAACCACACGACTCGTGGTTGTAGGAGATGGTATTGACTTCACTTGAGATGGTAGAAACAAACCACACGACTCGTGGTTGTAGGAGATGGTATTGACTTCACTTGAGATGGTAGAAACAAACCACACGACTCGTGGTTGTTGGATATGGTATTGACTTCACTTGAGATAGTAGCAACAAGCCACACGACTCGTGGTTGTTGGATATGGTATTGACATCCCTTGAGTTAGTTATCTTTTTAAAAGCAACGTAACAAAAGAGACGAGATTAAGCGAGTGATTTTCAAATTAAAAAAAATCATATTCGAGTAAATATAATGCCATATCCAACAGCCACGAATTGTGTAACCTCTATGTCCACGATAGTTTAAGATAAAGTGTATAAAAGTACTGCCCCTGTATTTGTAATACTGTTCTCAACTCAACTTTCTTGTAACTTGCTTAAATCAAATGAAACGATAAAACAATTAAACGATTAAAAGTGATACAACACACAAGACATTTGATTTATCGTCGCATACATATTACAAAGATCATTAGCTAGTTCGAGCTATTTTTGCGACAAACTAAAGTATATATACAAAAGGCAAAATACAAGTACAACAAATACCGCATTGTAAGAGACACCACGGGTAAATCAAAATACTGTTATAAAGTTCCTCATGAATTACATTACATGATTAAAATATCACATGCATATATCACAGTAAATATCATTTCAGAATAGAATTTCTATATACAATATGAAAAAATATTATTTATTTTATCAGAAGAAATGTAAAGGCATTCATTTTTATCACGAATCTTTAACAGCTTATTCTATTTATAAATTAAGATTGTAAAAATTTTAAGCACGGGGCGCTGGTAATTTGGAACCCCCTACCTACCAAACTCACTCGCCTTTACACATTAAAACCTAATATATTAAGTAATATATTTAATATAAAAAGTCGCCATTATTACATTAATATATTTACTAACAATACATTTATTTTTATGTATAATACCTACATGAATAGCTCAGAGAGTAGATAATTGGGATTCTTCTACCTAAACCTAAACTAAACTCAATTGCCTCTACACCTAAACCTTAAAATAGTAATGATTTTTTTTGTAATATTGTTAAAATTAATAGCATGAAAACAGGTGATTGGGATTTCCCTACCTAACTAACTAACTGGCCTTTACATATTTAAACCTGAGAAGAGTAATATATTTAATATGAAGAGTTGTCATTTAAATTAATATATGTACATATTGAAAATTTAGATAGAATAATTAAAGCTTAGAGAGTAGGTGATTGGGAGTCCCTACCTAACAGACTCTCTGGTCCTATAGATAAATAGTTACATGATCAAATAAATAAGGAATGAATTGAAACTGTTTTGACATGAGGTTACAAGTAGATAGTAAAGATACTAAAAATAAAATTAAAAAAAAAAAAAAATATCACTGTCTACAGGTGTGGCCAAACAACTGGAAGAATCAGGATTTGCAAATATTGCATAGACAGATGGGACAATTCCAGTCTCCTGAAGTTTTCTAATAGTCTTAAGTCATTTGGGAGACTGTTCCACACCCGGGCGGCCTCAAAAGCAAATTACTTTTGACCATACTTCAGTGTTTACCCTGGGCACATCTGCCTTAAATTCATTCCTGAGGTCATAGTTGGATTGTTTAATGTTTATCAGGTTTTCAATCAGGTGATATATGTTTGACTATTTAAAAAAAATTCAAAGCCCATATCTTTAAAGCGCCTAACATGCAATCTATCACTATTGGTAAAACTAAGTATCTGATTAAAAGATGAGTTTTAATTATTATAGATAAAACGCATGGCTCTTTCTTGTATCTTTTCCGTCTTTCTTATACTTCTCAAAGAACTATTATACCAAGCCATGGGACAGCAGTTACAATTTGACACTATGAATAAGTTATAAATTACCAGTCTACCTTAAAAAAACTTCCAATTCGTATCAGAATACAAAGTTGTTGTGTAGCTTTTCAACAGGTTTTAGAAATATGTGCCTTAAAATTTAGAAAAGAGTAAATATTTCCACCGAGAAGTTATACTACGTTCTCAGGTGTAATATTTGCCTCGTCAAATTTAAAAGGCTTTATAACATCTAAGTTTCCCTATGCAAATGGCATGAAATCCATCTGGGTTTGCTTTTATTTTGTTTAATTTGAACCAACCTATCACGTTTGTACAGTCGCTTGTAATATTACTTTTTAAAAATAAAGGGTCTTTGTTTGAGTCACCAACTGTGTTATCGTCTGCATTAGTTAAGACGATTTCACATATAAAAACATCATTTACAAAGACATTTGAAATCAGAGGGCCTAAAATGGATCCCTCGGCTACCCCATTGAGCACATTAAACCAATCGCCACATTTAGTGCCAATCTTTAACTGCTGCATCCCGCTGCTCAAATAGCTGGACACCAGGGCCCGTATTCATGAAACCGTTCTCATGCTCAAGCACGGATTCTGTGCTCAAGCCAGCTTTCTTGAAACTTACCTGAATCATGTCGAAGAGTCAGAAAATCATTGTAAATGTTAAAAAACAGCTTTCGACTTCATGTCTCTTCAACATTTTACCAAAACTTCAACACAATTAGATTATTTAAATAATTTATAGCCATAACAAGAAATAAGGCTTGAGCACAGAATCCATGCTTGAGCATGAGAACGGTTTCATGAATATGAGCCCAGATCTACAGAATCTCTACTCAGACTGTAGGCCTCCAGCTTCTTCACCAGCAGATTATGGGGTAGGCAGTCGAAAGCCTTGGACAGGTCCATCAGTATGGCGGCGACATACTCAGTTGTCTTCAGTATGGCCACGACATACTCAGTTGTCTTCAGTATGGCCACGACATACTCAGTTACCTTCAGTATGGCTACGACATACTCAGTTGTCTTCAGTATGGCCACGACATACTCAGTTGTCTTCAGCATGGCCACGACATACTCAGTTACCTTCAGTATGGCCACGACATACTCAATTGTCTTCAGCATGGCCACGACATATTCAGTTGTCTAAGGCCTTTCGCCAGTCTTGGTACTGGTTGAAAGGCTGCATGAAAAGATGAAAATTATTGGAGAAAAAAACCCAGTTAGTTGATCGCACATGGTTTTTTCAAAACTTTTAAAGATACAGGATAAATTACTGACTGGTCGATAGTTTGGTTTATCTAAATTATCTTTTTTCTTGAAAACTGCAATTACGTGAGTTTTTTTTAACCGGCTAGGGAACTCAGAAACATTAAAACCGTGGTTTATCATGTCGCTTAAGGGCACACTGATGTCTGAACAACAGGCTCAAAGAAGTTTAGAAGATATGCACTCTATACCAGTGGCCTTCTTGCCTAGACCTTTGAGATAGCCTTTTCGACCATAAGAGAAGAAACACAACTAAAGTTAAAATTTGATACATCAGGTGTGAGTTCCTTTATCTTGGTTAAAATTGTCTCATCAAAAGACTCTTCTGGACCAATATCAGAAGACATATTCTAGGATGTAGAGAGCGTAGGTGATCGTAACCCCTGGGTATCGAGGATGATAATAAAGCATGAAGGTGCTATTCTCGCGTGTTTTTTGTACAATCCCAATACAGATTTTATAATGTTTATTGTTGTATCGGAATGAAGTCAAGATTTATACAAAATCAGACCAAGCAAAACAGCAAAATAAGGAAAATACAAAACAAAACCCCAAACAATTACGCAATGTACGAAAAGACGAAAACCTGCCTATGCGAAACAACGAAATATCGAAAAATCGAAGTGTAAAACACGCCAAATAGTGGATATGAAATGAATACATTTCGTAATTCTTTTTGGCGTTTATTTCCTTACCGAGCTTGGTCTGTATTTTTTCACTGGGCATTGTGAGCAACAAAGTTCAGGCTTGGCAATATTTTTCGGACAACATAATGTTTTATAGGCATTATATCACACACGACAAAGCAAAAAATACAAAATGTCATATAACTTCACCATTACTATTGCCTTCAGTGTAATACATTAGGTGACAGATATGATTTGCATGCGCTAAGCAGATAAAAAAAATGGGTCGCCAAGTTCAATAATGGTTTGTCAGCTTGAAGAAAGGTAAATATGATAAGTCGATAGTTATTGTTTTACATGAACACAAAAACAGTACGCTTTTATTAAAGCAGTATGACATCCAATATTATTACATATTTCTAAAATAGTTTTTTATTACTAGGTTGTTTTACATTTTACCAATCGTACTGCAAAATCTTTAAACCTCAATTGTCGTAATCGGAGACCTTTCGTTGAACCTTATCATTTCCGGTGGACCAGACACGGATTCAACATGGCGTATGGCGTTTTTTTAGTAGTGTTGTTGACGTCGATGTTTTCTATTAACGGTGAACAGGATTTTAACTATAAAAATCTTCAACACGAACTTTCGGCTTTGAAAAATTTCGTAATCAACTTAAACGATGAATTGGATAGGGTCCGAACAAAGTATGATGATATGCAAGAGGAGCTAAGAGCAGTCAGGTAAATATCAGATAAACTTTAAATTTATATATAGTTTAAAATGTAAGGGTTGTCAGAGAAATACATATTTAAGGAACGAAGGAGTGCCTGATAAGTTTAAATTGGAATTAAACCGAGTGATTTTGTGAGGTATTATGGATTTTCATATGAATATCAGCATTAACTCATTCCTAATTTAGTTACGAATCCCATGTGCTTTCTTTGGGGTTTTATGAGTGTCAGAGTAAAAAGTCAGTTTCAAATTGAAATTGATGATTTTGTGACAGAGTATGAGTTTTCAGATTTCTTTTAGTAACATAGGGATATGAGATCCTTATCTGGTTAACGTTAGGTAGGACGATTTGTTAGAGAAACACAGGAAAACCCGGTAAATAAAGCTATGTGTAGGATAGGGCGTGTGTGTAAAAAAACTGGGGACTTTAAATAAATATCAGCTCAGGTGGTTGGGTGGTGCAGTGGATAGCGCATTTGCCTTTCACCAAGGCGGCCGGGGTTCGATTCCCCGCCCGGACGTGAAAAGTATTGGGTCACCTGCCCGACCACGTGGCTTTTCTCCGGGTACTCCGGTTTCCTCCCACAGTAAGACCTTCGCGCGCTAACATCCGGGCCAACAAGAGCGATTAATACAATTTGCATAACTATTTTCATAGTTGTTGTAAAATAAATAAAGTTATTTTTAAAAAATCACTCGGGTATGTTCGTGTATTACTGAATTTCTTGCGAAATGCAGGCTACCTTTGTATAATCTGCAAACCCCAAAATATCGTTTTTATCCTTTCACCTCGTGAGACAGCTAACTCCGGCATATTCCCCGCCAACTATCTGCTACATAATGACTGATAATAAAGTGATACTAGCTTAACTATCACAGGTCTGTAATCGTATATTTTTACAACAACAGCCATCTAAGTATATCATGAGACTTGTTGAGAACAACATTTTTATTCGGGGAACAGAAACTGTAGGAAATTATTCAGATTGGAGGATGAATTGATAATCCAAGAAGAAAGTGTCACTTTTAATGTAATTGCTGTTAAACGACAAAAAATGCACTTTTTCATGCATCCATTTGTATTTGTCTTTAAATGCAGTGAGAAACAAAACCTTATACTAGTCGATGCAATGAAGAGAGATCTTTATCAGACTCAATAAATTTCGGGTTTTATTTTTTATGTTGGTTATTTTATTATAATTATGTTCCTCAAGGAATGAACAGCAGGTCGCACATACCATAATATCAAAATCAGACGAATATGAAAGCCATCCAAGAGGCAATGAGGACAATGTGGAGACTCACCTGAACAAGAGAGCGACAGGTGAGATGTTTTCTTTATTCTTCCTGCACAGTTAATGTTCAACTGTTTCATAGATGAACAATGATTTGTTATTTTTCTAGAGTGATTGTTGCCTGTTACAAGAAAACAAAAATCAAAGGATACCAAAGCGTTAACAAAACAATTATCCGAACTCGATTAAGCTAAAAGAATAATAAAAACAAAAGAAAAAAATTATATGGAAACCGTGGTAAAAGTATAAAAAACAATAAGACCACGAGTTCCGGAAAAGTAAGAGTCTACTGCTTACACAAGTAAATTCTTATATTAAATATAACTGAAAATATTGACAGACATTGCGTTCATTTTTCATAACAGCATTGACGTGATCACTACATCTTAGTACATTTCAAAAACGTTACAAATGCCGTACTTGGTTCCCATCCAAAATGTTAAGGTTCTCAATGAATTATTCTTATGCTAATATGGATAAACGTAAATATGCTTAGTATTAAAGCATAAACAAATCTGAGAAATCAAAAACGTCAACAAAACCAAAATCGAAACAATAAAAGGAAATATTTACTAACAAAAATAAGCAATTACGACCAGGGTTTTTTGGAAGAGTAAGCATCTTTAGCTTCATCGACGATACAGCGATGTTATCGAGGTCACATCCAAGTTAAACAATACGTCATCAAAGAGAGAAATAAATCATCTTCCTCAATCACATAATTAGACATACTTATCAGAATATCCTACATGTACAAGGATACAAAACATTTCCAAAAAGACAAGGATGACACTTGTTCTAAGGTTTCACCAAACTGCATCTCGCGAGTTAGTTGTCAGCAGATGGCAACTTTAACGAAAATTTCGATATTTAAACCAAGTTCTAGAAAACGAATAAACGATGTCATCATGTACACAATATCGGTTGGAGAAACGGTAAAGTTATGTAATGTATTTGCGCAAACAAATACATTGCACACAAATGCATTTATACAATGGTTTAATAAGGATATTATACAAGGAGACAGTATGGCGATTATAAACAGTCCTATTGACCAGTTGTTTCTGCGTTTGTTTGCAGCGTATACCCCTACAATGCATTTGTCGAATGTTTGGAATGGAATTAAAGGTAAGTACATTTCATCAAGATTATTCCTTTTCTGGGCATAAGTTAAAGTATAATATTATATTTCTGATATGTTTATATCAATAAATGTGTTTGATGCATTAAATATATGAAACAAAAGCTTCATTAATCTTGAATGAAAGCAAATATTTTTGAAGCATCATGCGGATCAAAAGGTGAAAAAGGTGATATGGGTCTCACGGGATCAAATGGAGACAAGGGAGCACCTGGACCGCAGGGGCCAAAAGGAGACATGGGACAGAAAGGGAACACTGGGTCGAAAGGAAACGACGGTAATATTGGGGATCCGGGACCAAAGGGGAACACAGGCACACAGGGTGTTCGTGGACAGAAAGGTGACCAGGGGACAATGGGAATTACTGGACCTATGGGACCAAAAGGGGTTGGGAATATTGGACAGAAAGGGGACACCGGGAAATTGGGAATAATAGGGCAAAAGGGTCAACCCGGATCTGACGGACATCAAGGGAATACTGGACATCCAGGGTTCAAGGGAGAGAAGGGACAGGAAGGAACACCAGGAACTACATCCTGTCAGGGTATGTATTATAATTGGGACAAAGAAATATCAGAAAATATTTTTTTGGATCATTTTAATCTATCGATATATTTTATACCTTTACCTGAGAGCATATCAATAAAAGACACAAATTTTCTATCAAATGCAACAAGTTTCGGGTTAAAGTGCAGTTGACCCGACAATTAATTAAGTTAATGTTTGGTTTACCACACATTATGGTAAATCAATACTGTAACTACATATACCATTGTCTTGTATCCAACAATATAATGGAATAAGTATTTCATTTAACCCGTTAAATATATCCTGCCTCGAAAAATTATGGTGTTGCTAGAACATTGCGACAAATATAATATATATCCGTCGCTTTAAAAAAAAACAACCATTCACAAAACTATTCAAGTGAAATGAAATTGAATACCGTTAGATATATACTTATTCATAGGCGGAAAGGCAATAACTCTATATGTAGTGTTAGTTGTTAACTTTGGAAAGATCACAGCTTTATGAGAATGGTTGCATTTTTTCGGACTTTGTAAAATTGACTGAACTAATTCTTAGCGTATTTGACGATTAAAGGCTAATTAATTCTCTTTTTCAGCTAACAAAGTATCTTTTTCTGTGGAAAAGAATTTGAGAAATCGAAGTACTCAAAGACAGATTAAGTTCAATAAGGTCTACTGGAATGATGGAAATGCCTACAGTCGGTCTACTGGAGTATTTACCTGTCAAGTCCCTGGGGTGTATTTATTTACCTTAAATGTGTTAGTCGATCCCGTGCAGGAAACGGACTTCGTCATCACGAGCCATAAGCAAGATGTGCGCCACCTAGCGGTAATTGGATCAAGTTCACGTCAATCCGGATCAGCTTCTGTAGTGTATAAAATGTCACACGGAGAAAAAGTCTGGGTAGAACGTCGTAATGTGACCAGCAGAGCCAAAACTGTTTGTAACTTTGAAGGAATTTTACTGTATTAACTAAAAAATAAATTGTTCAAAATCTAAAATATTGTGTAGTTTATGGGATCTTAAATTTGGCAGCTTATCTTTATTTTTTCTTCCTAAACAACTTTCTTCCTAATGGTTCTCAGGACACTCTCACGTCTGACGTCGGACCGCGTCACAACCAGATCACTGTGTCAATGCGTGCACATAACGACCGTTACAAATATAGAAATAGAAATACACACGCATTCAACATACACACCACATCGCATACACCGGGATGCTGTCCTTGGATTACCCAAGCTGTTGATAGGACGTTCAACAATAAAAGCAAATCAAACTAAATTGAAAATTGAAGTTCAAACCCCGATGTTTTGAAATAACGTTATTTCCACATCGGCTCCGCTTCATCGTGTATGTCGTTTGATACAATACATGTTCAGTACCTCACAATACTTTGGGAAGGGTTATTCTTTTCGCCTCAAGTCAATGAACATTGTATTGTAAAAAAGTAGCCGATTATTATGTTTATCCTTCCAATCATTTAATAGAGATATGATTGTGTTCAATAAATAAGGAAACAAGTAAGAATTTAATATATGTACAATAATGAAGTAGTGTAGGCGCTTAGCTGATAAATAAAAGTGGGTCGTCAAGTTCAAGAATGGCTTGTTAGCTTAATGAAAGGTAAATATCATAAATATGTCGGTATTTTCGGCGTAATCACAAAAATAGGATTTGAATATACATCACTTTGATTTCGGAAAACATCGAAAATGTGTGAAAGGGTCATTGTACTAATGAGGTACGTATATACTATAAAAATCATACAGCAAAACCTTTCAACCTTTATTGAAGTGTACAGAGATTTTTGTTGACCCTTATCATTTCCGGTGAACCCGACACGGATTCAACATGGCGTATGGCGTTTTGTTAATAGTATTGCTTGCTTCGGTGTGTGTTATAAACAGTAAACAGGACTATAAGTATGAACATCTTCAAAGTGAATTGTCAGCTTTGAAGAAATTCGTATTTAACATGAACTCTGAACTGGATAAGGTCCGAAAAATGTATGATGACGTACAGGAGGAACTAAGAGCAGTCAGGTAAATACAATGGCTACATTTAAAGTAGGACTAGTTAGCTCGACGACTTAGGGGCAGTCAGATATATATAGCTACAGCTTGAACTGAATGATTTGCTTGGAGAACTAATGATTGTAAGATAAAGATCTATGAGTATCTAAGTTCTTAAAATGAATGTTTTGTTTGAGGAACAGCTTGCAGACGGATACATTTTAGCTTAAAACTAATTCTTGATTCGGGGAGCTAAGCCTTGACATATAATTATCGGCTCCGACATGAATAAGAGAAATAAAAGTTCATATCGAAGGGTTAACAACGTATAATCAAAGCTCTAGATATATTAAACCAGGGGCAAAATTTGAATAAAGGAAATATGTATTCGGAGACCCTAGAGGAAATACAGGAGAATAACACCAGTTGCTACGGAAGAGTAAGCGTTTTCTGCATCATCATAAGCATTCGCCATATGAATCTACGTGATCATATCCTAGCAACTATCAAGGCCTCAAAGTAAAACGCTTAGGCATCATTCTAAATCACAAGTGGGCATATTAATGAGCATATTATCAAACGTCGACAATCATAGTGTTTATGGATACAGAATATTTCTCAATGATATCAAGATGGCGACAATAAAACTTCCTAATATTCTTCATCAACCTGCATCTCTGGAATCCCTATGCCGTAAGTTTTACAGCACCCGACATCTATCACGAAAATCTCGATAAACAGAGCAAGTCCTAGAATAACAAATCAACTTCACGATTGGAAAGTGGAAATCATCATGTTAATCTTATAGATACAGTAGATTAAGTAAGATCGAGGTACAAACACTGATGTGGAAAAGTATGTTGTGTGCTTGTTTTCAAGTTCAGAAAGATATTTGAGATTAAAGAGGGCGGCAAACTTCTTGCTAATTTTCGGCAACATATCGTCAATATACCTGAAAGTGAAATTTCAAGATTATTTGAATTTCCTGGAATTCAGGACGGTCAGGTACATATCAGCTATACATGAGGTAAGATATATCTTTGCTGAACTAAGGTAAACAGTAGATCACGTAACACACACATATGCTGCACCTCTTAAATTTAGTAATAGATACAGTATGTCGAAAAAATGAATGAAACTGCATCATATAGCTGTTGCGTCCTCCTAGGACTCTTCAGTGATGCTAGGGGCCAAAAGGTAGGAGAGTCTGCCACCCCCTATCATAAATATCACGTAACACACACATATGCTGCCATTTAAGTCTAAAAACAGCTATTTTTTGGAAAAGCTTACCAATTTTAAGTATATATCGGCAAATGATGGCGGAATCAACGATCGTTCATTCCATTTCAAAACATTTTACTGATATACATCAGTCCCGAACACTGCAGCACGTCTTGTTTCTCGAGTTTGAAAGATATAGCAAATCACTCCGGTGCTGTATTCACTGAAGCGGTTACCTGTACAATACAGGTCAAAGTTCAAAATCTTGGTATATACATACAAGGCACTGGATGGAACAGCTCATCGGTACATAAGGAGCTAGTTACCCATATCTATCGTCACGATCACTGAGTTCGAAAATGCCAATATTGGTCCGGTGAGCTGATATGTACTAAAAACATGCGTATTTATCAAGTATACAATCTACCTGTAAGTATATGGTAAGTATATAATAAAACTTCATATCTGCTTTTACATTCAACGAGAAATCAAAAATAAGTATTCGATGTAATGCAGCTTAAACTATACCTGAATCGAGACATTTGTTTGTGTTTTTTTTAATAAGAGGACATCAGGAGACACATTCAAGACCATCGCTATCAGGTGAATACGATAAATATCCAAGACGTAACGAAGATGGGGAGATAACACGCATGAACAAGAGAGCGACAGGTAAGATGTTTTCTTCGTTTTTACCTAAACCTTAATGTAACAGTTTCATATATGTATTATATTTTACTGTTTTTAGCATGGGTTTTGAACATCAAAAACAAACTTCCCTACAGAGAGAAGTTAAATGGACCTGACATTAAGAGTAATGCTTAATATTGACCAAGTAATTATATAGAACAACAACGCTGCAAGGTTGACTCTTAATCATATACAGTGGAACCGCCTGATCGCGAAGTCGATAGGACCTTGACAAATCTCGAGATGCCCGAGTATCCGAGTTAAGTTGATTCAAAAGTTTAGGGTAAGGTTTGGCTAGGTCAAACGAAATAAATACAGGGGTCATCGGATTATATGAATTCGGGATAACGATGTTCAACTGCATCATCATCCATACATAATGAACTTCTTTTCCTCTTCAAGCAGCGTGATAAATTCAACGGTATGGGTAGCGCTAGGAATTAGTATCGACAGCGTCAACAAAACCATAATCCGATCTCAAAATCGATTAAACTAGGGACAAAATAGGAACGAAAGATTCACACGGAGACTCTCGTAAAAGCACAAAAGATTAAGACCAGGTGTACCGGAAGTCATTATGGCAAATTATGGGGAAAACATATGGGAAAAACATATTATGGGAAAAACATATCGGAAAAACATATTATGGTAAAAACATATTATAGAAAAATCATCGTAAGCATTTATGTGTGTTAAGCTATTGAGAAGAATATTGTTTTCTTGAAAATATATTTTTTTACTGAATTTAGGTTGTTCTTATCTGTTTATATTTGTCATTGATCGAGAAAACAAATCATCGCTACAAAACAGTTAGAATATGTCGTGCTTGTATTTTTGTAACCTTTTCAATACAGTAAACTAAATAGGAGAGGGCTTATATAGGCTTGTCTGTTGTGCAATCCTTTTATTTACAATAAAATTTGTTGAAATGAAACGAACTAGGTAGCAGTTACATGTCTTAGATACAAGTAAATTAAAAAACAGGATGCAATTATTTTTACTACCAATTTTTTTGCTTGCAGCGTATATCCCTACCTTACATTTGTCTAATGTTTGGAATGGAACTAATGGTAAGTGAATTTATTCTTACAGGAATATTTAGTATTTTCGAGATAATACAAAGACGTATGAAATTTGCTGATTGTGTTATACAATGAAGTTTATAATGTAACGAATGTATTGAAATTAAAACTTAATCAATTTTAAATTCAATGACATATGTTTGAAGCTGCGTGCGGACCAAAAGGTGAAAAGGGCGATATGGGACTGCAGGGACTAAAGGGAGACAAAGGAACAACTGGACCACAGGGGACAAAAGGAGACATCGGACAGAAAGGGAGCGCTGGTTCGAAAGGAAATGACGGTCATATTGGTGTTCCGGGACCAAAGGGGAACACCAGCAAAAAGGGAGCTCGTGGACAGAAAGGAGACATGGGGCAAACGGGGATTACTGGACCTATGGGACCAAAAGGGACTAAAGGGAACACTGGGATTGGACGGAAAGGGAATACAGGAAATCCAGGGGCTAGGGGACACAAGGGAAGGGAAGGAAGACCAGGAACTACATCCTGCCTGGGTATGTATTATAATTGGGACAAAGACATATCAGGAAATAACCTTTGGAATCATCTTAATCTATCGATATTTTTTATACTTTTACCTGAGAACATATCAATAAAAGACACAAATTTTCTATCAAATGCAACACGTTTCAGGTTCAAGTGCAGTTGACACGACGATTAATTAAGTTAATGTTTGGTACAACACACATTATGGTAAATCAATACTGTAACTACATATACCATTGTCTTGTATCCAACAATATAATGGAATAATTATTTCATTTAACCCGTTAAATATGTCCGGCCTCGATAAATTATGGTGTTGCTAGAACATTGCGACAAATAGAATATATATCCGTCACTTTAAAGAAAACAATCATGCACATTTAACTATTCAAGTGGAAAAAATGCATGTATGTGTTAAAGACAATGAAATTAATTACCCTTAGACTTATACTTATTATACTTATTCATGGGCGGAAAAGTAATATCTCTATATGCAGTGTTTGTAGTTAACTTTGGAAAGATCAAGGTTTTATGAGAATGGTTGCATTTTTTCTGACGTTGTAAAATTGACTGAACTAACTCTTAACGTATTTGACAATTAACGGCTAATTAACTTTCTTTTGCAGCTAACAAAGTATCTTTTTCTGTGGAAAAGAGTATTAGAAATCGAAGTACTCAGCGACAGATGAAGTTCAATAAGGTCTACTGGAATGATGGAAATGCCTACAGTCGGTCTACTGGAGTATTTACCTGTCAAGTCCCTGGGGTGTATTTATTTACCTTAAATGTGTTAGTCGATCCCGTACAGGAAACGGAATTCGTCATCACGAGCCAAAAGCAAGATTTGCGCCACCTAGCGGTACATTTATATGGATCACATCCACGTAGATCCGGATCAGCTTCTGTAGTGCATAAAATGTCACAAGGAGAACAAGTCTGGGTAGAACGTCGTATTGTGACCAGCAGAGCCAAAACTGTCTGTAACTTTGAAGGAATTTTACTGTATTAATGAAAAATAAATTGTTCAAATATTGTGTAGTTTATGGGTTCTTAAGTTTGGCAGCTTATCTTTATTTTTTCTTCCTAAACAACTTCCTTCCTAGTGGTTATCATGACACTCTCATTTTTGGATATTTGAACGTTTGTATCTGTGAAGAAGGTTTGGGTTCTGTCCCCCGACCGAGACATACCTAAGTCTTAAACAACGGTTTCTACTGCTTGCTGCTAAACGCTCAGCTTTATGAAATATGAACGTCTGGTTCGACCGTTGTCAATATAATGTGACAAGGTGAGGTGTTTTGCTAGGACTCATGGCAGTGCCCTTCAGTGTGGTAGCATTTTAAAATGGGCAAACGATCAGGAGTATAACAAAGAGGTTCACACATACATACGTCAGCCTCCAAAATACACACGCATTCAACATACACACCACATCGCATACACCGGGATGCTGTCCTTGGATTACCCAAGCTGTTGGTAGGACGTTCAACAATAAGAGCAAATCAAACTAAATTAAAAATTGATGTTCAAACCCCGATGTTTTGAAATAACGTTATTTATATAACGTTATTTCAATTCGTGTTTGTCGTTTGATACAATTCATTTCTAGTACCTCAAAATACAAAGTTTATTTTGGGGATGGTTATTCTTTTCGCCCCAAGTCAATGAACATTGTATTGTAAAAAAAGTAGCCAATCATTATGTTTATCCTTCAATCATTTAACAAAGATATGATTGTGTTCAATAAATAAGGAACAGGTAAGAATTCAATATATGTACATTTATGTATTATTGTAGGCGCTTAGCTGATAAATAAAAGTGGATCGTCAAGTTCAAGAATGGCTTGTTAGCTTAATGAAAGGTAAATATCATAAATATGTCGGTATTGCCGGCATAACCACAAAAATAGGATTTGAATATACATCACTTTGATTTCGGAAAACATCGAAAATGTGTGAAAGGGTCTTTGTACTAATAAGGTACGTATATACTATAAACATCATACAGCAAAACCTTTCAACCTTTATTGAAGTGTGCAGAAATTTTTGTTGAACCTTATCATTTCCGGTGAACCTGACACGTATTCAACATGGCGTATGGCGTTTTTTTAATAGTGTTGCTTGCTTCGGTGTGTGTTATAAACAGTCAACAGGACTATAAGTATAAACATCTTCAAAGTGAATTGTCAGCTTTGAAGAAATTCGTATTTAACATGAACTCTGAACTGGATAAGGTCCGAAAAATGTATGATGACGAACAAGAGGAACTAAGAGCAGTCAGGTAAATACAATGGCTACATTTCAAGTAGGACTAGTTAGCTCGCAGACTTAGGGGCAGTCAGATATACATAGCTTCAGCTTGAGCTGAATGATTTGCTTGGAGAACTAATGATTGTAAGATAAAGATCTATGAGTATCTAAGTTCTTAAAATGAATGTTTTGTTTGAGGAACTACTTGCAGACGGATACATTTTAGCTTAAAACTTATTCTTGATTCGGGGAGCTAAGCCTTGACATATAATTATCGGTTCCGGAATGCATAAGAGAAATAAAAGATCATATCGAAGGGTTAACAACGTATAATCAAAGCTCTAAATATATTAAACCAGGGGCAAAATTTGAATAAAGGAAATATGTATTCGGAGACCCTAGAGGAAATACAGGAGAATAACACCAGTTGCTACGGAAGAGTAAGCGTTTTCTGCATCATCATAAGCATTCGCCATATGAATCTAGGTGATCATATCCTAGCAACTATCAAGGCCTCAAAGTAAAACGCTTAGGCATCATTCTAAATCACAAGTGGGCATATTAATGAGCATATTATCAAACGTCGACAATCATAGTGTTTATGGATACAGAATATTTCTCAATGATATCAAGATGGCGACAATAAAACTTCCTAATATTCTTCATCAACCTGCATCTCTGGAATCCCTATGCCGTACGTTTTACAGCACCCGACATCTATCACGAAAATCTGGATAAACAGAGCAAGTCCTAGAATAACAAATCAACTTCACGATTGGAAAGTGGAAATCATCATGTTAATCTTATAGATACAGTTGATTAAGTAAGATCGAGGTACAAACACTGATGTGGAAAACTATGTTGTGTGCTTGTTTTCAAGTTCAGAAAGATATTTGAGATTAAAGAGGGCGGCAAACTTCTTGCTATTTTTCGGCAACATATCGTCAATATACCTGAAAGTGAAATTTCAAGATTATTTGAATTTTGCTGGAATTCAGGACGGTCAGCTATACATGAGGTAAGATATATCTTTGCTGAACTAAGGTAAACAGTAGATCACGTAACACACACATATGCTGTACCTCTTAAATTTAGTGATATATACAGTATGTCGAAAAAATGAATGAAACTGCATCATATAGCTGTTGCGTCCTCCTAGGACTCTTCTAGGGGCCAAAAGTGTGGAGAGTCTGCCACCCCCTATCATAAAGATCACGTAACACACACATATGCTGCCATTGAAGTCTAAAAACAGCTATTTGTTGGAAAAGCTTACCAATTTTAAGTATATATCGGCAAATGATGGCGAAATCAACGATCCTTCATTCCATTTCAAAACATTTTACTGATATACATCAGTCCAGAACACTGCAGCACGCCTTGTTTCTCGAGTTCGAAAGAGATAACAAATCACTCCTGTGCTGTATTCATTGAAGTGGTTACCTGTACAATACAGGTCAAAGTTCAAAATCTTGTATACACATACAAGGCACTGGATGGAACAGCTCATCGGTACATAGGGGAGCTAGTTACCCTGTATCAGCCGTCACGATCACTGAGGTCGAAAATGCCAATATTGGTCCGGTGAGCTGATATGTACTAAAAACATGCGTATTTATCAAGTATACAATCTACCTGTATTTTATGGTAAGTATATAATAAAACTTCATATCTGCTTTTAAATTCAACGAGAAATCAAAAATAAATATTCGATGTAATGCAGCTTAAACCATACCTGAATCGAGACATTTGTTTGTGTTTTTTTAATAAGAGGACATCAGGAGACACATTCAAGACCATCGCTATCAGGTGAATACGATAAATATCCAAGACGTTACGAAGATGGGGAGATAACTCACATGAACAAGAGAGCGACAGGTAAGATGTTTTCTTCGTTTTTACCTAAACCTTAATGTAACAGTTTCATATATGTATTATATTTTACTGTTTTTAGCATGGGTTTTGAACATCAAATAAAACTTCCCTACGGAGAGAAGTTAAATGGACCTGACATTAAGAGTAATGCTTAATATTGACCAGGTAATTATATAGAAAAAAACGCTGCAAGATTGACTCTTAATCATATACAGTGGAACTGCCTGATCGCTAAGTCGATAGGACCTTGACAAATCTCGAGATGCCCGAGTATCCGAGTTAAGTTGATTCAAAAGTTTAGGGTAAGGTTTGGCTAGGTCAAACGAAATAAATACAGGGGTCTCCGGATTATATGAATTCCGGATAACGATGTTCAACTACATCATCATCCATACATAATGAACTTCTTTTCCTCTTCAAGCAGCGTGATAAATTCAACGGTATGGGTAGCGCTAGGAATTAGTATCGACAGCGTCAACAAAACCATAATCCGATCTCAAAATAGATTAAACTAGGGATAAAATAGGAACAAAAGATTCACACGGAGACTCTCGTAAAAGCACAAAAGATTAGGACCATGTGTACCGGAAGTCATTATTGCAAATTATGGGGAAACATATGGGAAAAACATATTATGGGAAAAACATATGGGAAAAACATATTATGGGAAAAACATATTATGGGAAAAACATATTATAGGAAAATCATCGTAAGCATTTATGTGTGTTAAGCTATTGAGAAGAATATTGTTTCTTGAAAATATATGTTTTTACTGAATTTAGGTTGTTTTTATCTGTTTATATTTGTCATTGATCGAGAAAACAAATCATCGCTACAAAACAGTTAGAATATGTCGTGCTTGTATTTTTGTAACCTTTTCAATACAGTAAACTAAATAGGAGAGGACTTATATAGGCTTGCTTGTTGTCCAATTCTTTTATTTACAATAAAATTTGTTGAAATGAAACGAACTAGATAGCAGTTAGTAGATATAAGTAAATTACAAAAAAAACAGGATGCAATTATTTTTACTACCAATTATTTTGTTTGCAGCGTATATCCCTACCTTACATTTGTCTAATGTTTGGAATGGAACTAATGGTAAGTGAATTTATTCTTACATGAATATTTAGTATTTTCGAGATAATACAAAGACGTATGAAATTTGCTGATTTTGTTATACAATGAAGTTTATAATGTAACGAATGTATTGAAATTAAAACTTAATCAATTTTAAATTCAATGACATATGTTTGAAGCTGCGTGCGGACCAAAAGGTGAAAAGGGCGATATGGGACTGCAGGGACTAAAGGGAGACAAAGGAACAACTGGACCACAGGGGACAAAAGGAGATATCGGACAGAAAGGGAGCGCTGGTGCGAAAGGAAGCGAAGGTCATATTGGGGTTCCGGGACCGAAGGGAAACACCGGAATACAGGGAGCTCGTGGACAGAAGGGAGACTTGGGGCAAACGGGGATTACTGGACCTATGGGACCAAAAGGAACTAAAGGAAACACTGGGATTGGACAGAAAGGGAATACAGGAAATCCAGGGGCTAGGGGACACAAGGGAAGGGAAGGAAGACCAGGAACTACATCCTGTCAGGGTATGTATTGTACATGTTATAGGGACATATCAGGAGATAACGTTTTGAGCTTATCATTTTTATCATTATCTAAATAGATGCACCGGCAGAAAAAGTATATGTCCATATTTCTGCGACATTCTTTTTTACATAACTTATGAATATAAATCTACTTAACATTCGGTTTTTAAAGAAGGTTTGTAATAACAGTATGGAATAAATGCTTTGAGTAACATTTTTAAAGGTGCCTATCTGAGGGAGTTACATTTTGTATATTGATGTTAGAACACAAACGCAGTCAATTGCAGCACTTCTTCTGGTTCAGCAATACTTTTTTCGTATTCGACAGCAAAAGCATATCTCACATGTAATGGAATTTCATTGAAGAAAAAAGCACGAAAATTAATTAAGTTTATTGATGTTATTCTCTTGTGCTAAACATTAGTTAGTATTTTGGTATATTATGACATACTAGTGAAATATAATAGGATACCATTAAAAATCCTTATATATTAATACATTGAAAGGTACTTACCTGGACTGTATTTTTCCGATTTGTGTACATGTATTAACATTTGATGCAAATGATTGTACGGACATTATCCCCAAACAATTTATTATTCATATTGCGTTTAGTTATATAAACCTCATATTTTCAAAAGAAATAAAGTAGATGCTTTTCCGTCAGATCTTAACTTATATTTAAGCCCTTTGTTTCTCAGACGAACCTTGCTTGAACTCATAGGTATCAACATGGTAGAACAAATATGCATCGCCATTTTTATTGAACATGTAGCAGAAACACCATCTATGTATCTTATCACATAAACCGATTAAGTCATACTCAGTACAATTTAGCGATTCACTTGCAATTTAAGGCAGATTTTTTTTTCAGTTCAAAAAGTATCGTTTTCTGTGGAAAAGAAAATACAAACTCGAAGACATGACATGCAGATTAAGTTCGATAAGGTCTACTGGAATGATGGAAGCGATTTCAGTCGGTCTACTGGAGTATTTACCTGTCAAGTACCTGGGGTATATGTGTTTACTTTAAATGTAATTGTCCCTCCAGAGCATGAAATGGAATTTGTTATCATGGGAAGTAAACAAGAGTGGCGCCACCTAGCGGTCTATGGATCAACTTTACGGAAATCCGGTTCAGTCACTGCATTGCTTCAACTGTCACTAGGAGAAAAAATCTGGGTACAACGCCGTAATGCTACCCGCAGCGCTAATGCTGTCTGTAATTTTGAGGGAGTTTTACTCTATTAATAAAATGTGTTTTCACGAAATTTACATTGTATGGTTTATGTAGAGGTTACACAGCAACAAGTAGTATGGAATTTATTCACTCTTATTAATTACTTTTTTAAAAGTTACAAAAGACACAAGCACTAGCGAGTAACTTTTAAGAAATAATTAACAAGAGTGAAATAGATTTCATATTCAATAACCATGAGTCGTGTGACCTGTTTCTACCAAAATAATACTAGGTATCAATGGCAGTGTTGTTTTCTGTGAACCGCGGAATATTTCTGCGAAAACACATCTCGTATATATTCCCGCCAAATTGCGACGACGTGAACAATCGATGACGACGTCAACAATCAGCACGTTACATTGAACCACGTTATTTCCGGTCAAAGTTCAACTTCTCGACCAATCAAAAGTCCGGAAACCTATATTCCATAAGTAGTATATAACATATATTTATCTAACAGTCAACACGTTTATATAATGGTCTAAGAGAATGGAATAACACAGGGTATTTCAGTGTCGGTTATTATTTTTTAAAAGTTAAAAAATACACTTAATTAACTTGAGTGAAATAAAATTCATATCCAACAACCACTCGTTGTGTAACCTCTACTTATATTTATATCTGAGCAATTTTAGAATACAAAAAATTAGAGAATAACGAAGCGTAAAAAAACATAATGGGAACTCTAAAAAAATAAAACATAAACAAAATATGAACAAGGACATGACGAAGATCATGACAAAGCATGTGTTCTAGAAGAGTAGGCAAGTGACAAACTTATTTGCAGATACGGCCACCTAGATATCATACAAGGATACAGAATATCTCTCAATGATAACAAGTTGACGACCGTAACATTTGCTCAAAGTCTTCATCCGTTGAATATCTGTGCCATAAATTTGTTGTTCAGCAGTTCCCACCTTTCACAAACACATCTCGCAATCTAGATACATTGTACACTAATCTCTACATCTGTGTGGCTGTGAATGCCAATCTGAATAAAACCATATCTTTATCTCTGCGCCGTTCCGTAACCTTCTCCCAGCTGCGTTAAGATCTGAGAAAATCCCATAGGGGTCATGTCCCGGTGACCTTTTGCATTATCCAATCAAATTACTACTTTCAGAATCTTGACAGTGAAATTTTGAGGCGACAAAGCTTGCATAATCGCATTTGTCCGTTTAGTCATTTTGTCACCAAAAATTTCATGAGAAATAATGTAACGAAATGGCTTGCTGCAAGATGAAAGGTCACTGGAAAAAATATTTTTGTGTTAAGTAAAGAGGCGAAAAAGGCCATCTGAACATGACCTCTTATGGGATGTTGTCAGATCCTTGTAAAAAGGACTGAGAACAAGGATCTGTATTTTGATCAGATTGCTGTGAATGCCTTCCAAGTACCAGTCAGGTGTCAGAGATATACAAGCCCTTTTTTGCGTTGAAGGATCTGATTTATACCACAAATCATTGTTGTTTCTTTACCTTCCTTGTAGCTGTGCAAACGGTTCTAAACTTACTTTTGTCAACTCCACCAATGCCTGAATTAGTCTCGAACCATATTTCTACCCAAACAAAATTATTATTAACTTTCCTGTTTTGCCGGTCTACAAAGGTGTCCGGTTTGTAGATGTAAGATATCGGTTCCGAGGGGAACACCGGAAACAAACAAGAAAGCAAGAATAAAGTATTTCGGATTAAAGAGGAGCCTGTAAAGATATATGTTAACCATATGGTTATATTGAATTTGCATGCTTGAACTTGAATACCAATGCATTTATCGAATAAATGGAAAGTCTTTAATCAGGGAGAACATTCCAACTGTATTCCAACTGATAGGCTGACCCTGCCTAAAGGTCAGTATGATAAACAAAAAAGCTTCAGGTCACAATGATAAGATGATATCTATTCTATCGACGTAAGGACATCTCAAACCATGGTGTATCGCGTCGTACTCTTATTGGTGTTAGCTATCATTTTTGTCATAAATGGTCAACAGGAGAATACGTCTGACGATCTTCATAATGAAGTGCGTGATTTAAAGTCTTTCATCTTGAAAATCAACAAGGTGTTGGATGATGTCCGAAAACGATATAACGAAGTTAGCGATGAACTTCGCGAAATCAGGTAAATACCATGTAAACTTTACTTGAACAAAGGGCTTACACGGGACATGAACACATTATAGTGTATATGCATACAGTAAGATATGATACTGACTGGAGGCAGGCAGATATCATATATATATATATACATGTATATTGAAGTAGACGCTTATTAGAGATTGGTAAATAAGATTTACACCTGGAGTAAGATAAGACGCTCAGTGGAGACGGCTGAGTACAATTAATAGTATAGTTAAGTAGGCGCTTACGAGAGATTGGTAAATACAATGTACACCTAGAGAAAGAGTAAAGGGCGCGTACCGGAGACGTATACATATCATAATTACCTACATGTATAGTATTTTAGGCGCTTAATAGAGGAAAATATGAAACATGTAAAATGTAAGGACAGGTAGATATCATTTACACTTACAGTAAAATAAGTTGCTTATTAGTGACAGGTAAATATAATTAATATCTATAGTGGAGTAGCCGTTTACTAAATACAGGTAAATATGATTTACACCTATAGTAAGATAGGGCTCCTACTGGAGACAGGTAAATATCATTTACACCTACAGTAAGATAGGGCTCCTACTGGGGACAGGTAAATATTATTTATACCTACAGTAAGATAGGACCCCTACTGGAGACAGGTAAATATCATTTACACCTACAGTAAGATAGGGCCCCTACTGATGACAGGTAAATATCATCTACACCTACAGTAAGATAGGGCCCCTACTGGAGACAGGTAAATATCATTTACACCTACAGTAAGATAGGGCCCCTACTGGAGACAGGTAAATATCATTTACACCTACAGTAAGATAGGGACCTACTGGAGACAGGTAAATATCATCTACACCTACAGTAAGATAGGGCCCCTACTGGAGACAGGTAAATATCATCTACACCTACAGTAAGATAGGGCTCCTACTGGAGACAGGTAAATATCATTTACACCTACAGTAAGATAGGGCTCCTACTGGAGACAGGTAAATATCATTTACACCTACAGTAAGATAGGGCCCCTACTGGAGACAGGTAAATATCATTAACACCTACAGTAAGATAGGGCTCCTACTGGAGACAGGTAAATATCATTTACACCTACAGTTAGATAGGGCTCCTACTGGGGACAGGTAAATATTATTTATACCTACAGTAAGATAGGGCCCCTACTGGAGACAGGTAAATATCATTTACACCTACAGTAAGATAGGGCCCCTACTGATGACAGGTAAATATCATCTACACCTACAGTAAGATAGGGCCCCTACTGGAGACAGGTAAATATCATCTACACCTACAGTAAGATAGGGCCCCTACTGGAGACAGGTAAATATCATTTACACCTACAGTAAGATAGGGACCTACTGGAGACAGGTAAATATCATCTACACCTACAGTAAGATAGGGCCCCTACTGGAGACAGGTAAATATCATCTACACCTACAGTAAGATAGGGCCCCTACTGGAGACAGGTAAATATCATTTACACCTACAGTAAGATAGGGCTCCTACTGGAGACAGGTAAATATCATTTACACCTACAGTAAGATAGGGACCCTACTGGAGACAGGTAAATATCATTTACACCTACAGTAAGATAGGGACCTACTGGAGACAGGTAAATATCATTAACACCTACAGTAAGATAGGGCCCCTACTGGGGACAGGTAAATATCATTTACACCTACAGTAAGATAGGGCTCCTACTGGGGACAGGTAAATATTATTTACACCTACAGTAAGATAAGGCTCCTACTGGAGACAGGTAAATATCATTTACACCTACAGTAAGATAGGGCCCCTACTGGGGACAGGTAAATATCATTTACACCTACAGTAAGATAGGGCTCCTACTGGGAACAGGTAAATATTATTTACACCTACAGTAAGATAGGGCCCCTACTGGGGACAGGTAAACTTAACATGAAGGAGCCGCTTACAGGCATTTGAAAATGGTAAATAATATGTACACCGAGTATAAGCGCTTATTAGAGACAGGTAGAGACAAATAGATCTATCTTACACCATATATCTTACACCTTGTGTAGATAAGGCGTTCGCTGGAGACAACTAGACAGTAGGCGTTAGTTTTTAAGTATGTTTGAACCATGATTTTAATTATTTTTAATAATTTCTTAAAGAGAGTTTCTTTATCAATATATAAAATGAAATTATTTCAAAGGAATAAACAACAATTGATGGACACGCATCTATCATTGAAATCCCAAGAAGACAATGCAGAGAAAAGCAAACAATACGTGGATTACAGTACGCTCAAGAGAAGATCAGGTATGTTCGTGTCTGTATTGTATAAACCTGTATCTAGAGCCTAATTGCATTAACAGTTTTAGGCGATACAGGCATTATTTGTATATTTGTCTGTAACATAATGCAATAAATAAGTATGTAACGCTATTACACATTTGCCCAATTGGATCACATGGTATTAATTATACTTTTTGCAATACTTTATGACGTCACCGAGAAATCCATATAACATTCCGCTAGGTCCGCGGCATGTTATACTGACCTATCAGTGAAGTTCAAGCACTACAAACTCAAATTAGAACGAACAACAAAATAGCCAAGGTTAATGTAATGACGGTTTTCCTATATTTGTATATATTTTGTTTCAAACCTAACAAATAACTACAACCAAAATGTATAATTACAGGTAAGTAAAAGATAACACTTTATTTATTCTTCACATAATTTTTGTTCTTGCTGCTAAAATTTTAAACTTTATTTTTGATTGTTTGCGTTTTTTGTTTAATTAAGAATCAGTAAAGATTGTATAACAAAGCAATTGCAGACTTTAGTCTCGGACAATCTATAGTATTACGGACCTGACATAAACAACATTCATCTCTACCCTCGGCCTCAGTGAATATAAACCTGGTCAGGTCCGTAAAACCAAGGATTGCCGTCTACCAAAGTATGCATCTGTACCATAATATATTGCAACACAATTCTTTAGGTAAATTCTTATTATTCGCGGAGTAAAATAACATTATGTTCGCAGTCATTAACATTTAAAAATAAGCAAATATAAATTTATACAAATATAGACTTTGGCTAAGGGCATCTATAATAGTATATTTACATTTGCGCTGAATAACGAGGCTTAGTTAAACAAATTTGGATTCCTTCCTTTCGGCCCCTAGCATCACTGAAGAGTCCTAGGATGACGAAACAGCTGTAAAATGCAGTTTAATTATTTTTTTCGTCAAACTGTATCTATTACTAATTTCAAAAGATGCAGCATATGTGTGTGTTGTATTGTACGTCATCTTCTTTGACTTCAGGCTCGGTGAATATTGGCCAGGTCAGGTCTGTAAAACCACGGATTGCTTCTCAACCAAAATATGTATTTGTACCATAATATATTGTAGAACGATTCTATTGCTAAATTGGTATCATTTTCGGGATAAATAACTTCACTACGTTCATGGTCATTAAAATTATATGATAAGCAAATGTAAATATTATACAAGTACAGACTTATGTTGAGGGCAATATATACGTGTATGAACCTAGCTAGCAAGGCTTATATTCACAGGGACCGAAGGCCGAGATGAGTATTTTTCACGGCCAGGTCCTTGAAACCTTGGATTGCTGGAAACTAAGTTTGCACTTGCTTTAGTATATGACGTTTACCAATTAATGATTGAAAAAAAACCCACAGAATGAACGACAATTTAATGGATAATAATTACAATTCATGTTAAGGACTATTAAAAATTAAATATTGTTCTCAGTAGTAATTGTAAATTCTGACTGTATTCAGATTTTTATTTTACATTTTAAATATAAATATGTTTCAATATTCAAAAAGAAATAGAATGACGTCACAAACATTGATATAATGAGGTTTCAATAAATAAGTATTGAAGAAGTCTAAGAAGGAAGAAAGGCTTACATAGTAATTGGCGCCAATATTTTAAAAAACTGACGCTCAAATTGAATTGCACAAAATTAAGTGCGTGTTCAGTAAATGATACCAGTATTGAATTACGTGCGACATCTTCAATATTTTCGCCATGTGTTGAGTTGGATGTGCCTAAACTACACCGAGAAGTCAATAGAACATCAACAGGCGATACATTATATTAAGTTCTCGGTAACGCCATCAGGTATTTCAACGGAAATAGTTAATGTCATAGGATCTCGTTTAGACCAAGGAGTAATAATGTAACGTAGCAAGCAAATGATGACACGGATTATTGTCTCCGTAAAATGATTTTAAATATACTACTCTTAAGTTGTTTAATTTCACGTGGCGAAAATATCGCTTTTTTTCTTTCATGGACTTATGTACGGTTATACAATTCCGGGATTATTTGTTCTCTCTTGGTAACTAGGTCTCACATGGGTTTAAATTCGAAGGGTAATTGATTTTTCTTAATTTTGTCAAACATCGGTTTCATGAAATATCTTATGTGTGTTTCTCTTAACTAAATCTTTCCCCATATGAAGAGTATTGTTTTAGCGAAAAAAATCGTTTTTGTTTTAGATTTAAAGACGAATTTGAATCGTTTGAATTGAATCCGTAAGTGTTTTACTGCATCTTATGGGGTACTTTATTTTCAGATACCATCGCTGCCTCCTCTTATCATTGGAACACATCTACAGGTAGGCAGATTGCTATTTAAACATCATAATCTATTTTTATTGGAATGATGATGATAATAGATAATTTTTTTCATGAGAGATCAGTTACATTTTTCAAACAAAAACATATTAGTGCTATAAACGTTTCCATAGGGACGATGCATTTCGCTGTTATCAAAATGTTACTTGTTCCAGAAGTAGTTTAGATTTTGTTTTATCTCATATGTTTGTGATTTGAACATGTTTAATCTATATCGCTTGCGTTTTAATTTACAATAAGGTTCTTTCATTGTTTAAAGTAATGATTTCATTAATTGAATATAGGTTTTAGTAGAACAAGTGAAAAAAATCAGAGAATACCAAAGCGTCAACAAAACCATAATCCGCACTCAAAATCGATTAAACTAGTGGCAAAATAGGAACAAATGATACACGGAGACTCTCGTAAAGCACAAGAGAATAAGACCAGGTGTTCCAGAAGAGTAAGCGTCTTTTGCTTCATCGATGACACCCGCCATGTAAATCTTGGTCACATCCAAGTAAGCATCAATCCTCAAAATGAGAACCGAGTCATCATTGTCATCACAACAAGTAAACACACTAACAAGCAAACCCAAAATCGTCCATCTTCATATCACACAAAGATACAGAATATTTCTCGATGAGATCAAGATGGCGACCATAAAACTATGAAACATGAGATAAATAGTTGGCTGTAATGCAAGCAGCTGACATAACAACACCTCCATCCCTTAATGAATGTTATACTTGAATCATTAACACTTGTTCGAAATATTCAAAATAATTCCGAACATACAGCACGTTTCTACTTACATGAAAAATTAAGATAATAAAAAAAAACCTTATTTCTATATTTATTTGCAGCTACTACGCCTTCATGCCAATGTTTAAATGGGATAAAAGGTAGGTGAATTGTAGTTCTAGTGCACTAAAAAATGCATGATATATCCACTGGAAGTAATTGGACTGTCAGACAAGAAATGAGAATATGCCTACCTCGTTCAAAGTACGTACACCACCACAAACTTGTATTTTAAGCTTGTAATCCGTTGTAGCATATCGGACGATAACAAGCGTGCCCGTGGATTCTTATTCATGGATAAAACATTAATGCAATCGATGATACATTTTATTTTGTACCATTATTTAATACCATGGTATTAAATAATGTATATTTGCATGTTTGACTTTAAGGATACAATATGTTCCATTTTGTCTCTTCTTATATACAGTGTATTTCCTTTCTTAAGTAGAGTTGACCCTTGATAAAAATTAAAAAATATAAATTCAAATACTTGCAAATGTTTTTTCGAACATATTTTTTCTTCTTACATGTATACACAGTGTATTTCTTTTCTTAAGCAGAGTTGACACTGGATAAATTAAAAAAAATAATATCCAAATATCACGACATGCATTTTTCGAACGAATTTTTAAAATGTATTGTAAGAAACCATTTTTATTTTGTCTAGCACGCCAGGTCGCTTTCTTCGCCATAGCCCAGATAAGCGTACATCATACATATGAGACATTGTTGCACATCAATGTTCCCACAAATCTCGGTAATAACTATGACAACAACACTAGGACCTTCACGTGTGAGGGGCCAGGAGTGTACATGTTTACTTGGTCCATGGAAGTCAGTCCTGGACAAAACGTGTATTCTCATATTGATGTTAATGGAACTCCCTGGACTGACCTGAAGGTTTCTGGGACAAACATGTTCTGGAATACTGGATCTCGGACAATAATGGCCAGTCTCCAACGCGGACATACTGTGCGGGTAACCTATAGTTACTTTGGCGACGGCATTGATAGGTTAACGTCTCACTTCTCTGGCGTTTTTATATATTAAGTCAAATAAAAAAGATGTATTACAACGCAAAGTTTAGTATTTTTCGATCATATTAAAGGAAGCAAAAACATTATCACTTCTCTGGCGTTCTTATATATTAAGTCAAATTAAAAAGATGTATTTCAACGCAAAGTTTAGTATTTTTCGATCATATTAAAGGAAGCAAAAACATTATCACTTCTCTGGCGTTCTTATATATTAAGTCAAATAAAAACGTTGTAACACAACGCGAAGTTTTGTTTTTCGATCATATTAGAGGAAGCAACAAAATCGATATTGAATATATTTTTCCTTTTCTTACCTTCAATACTGTATAAGCGAATTTGTCATATATGCCCTGTTACTTAAAACAACTCGTATTATGATACTGTATACTCGTTTGTTGATTTTAAATATTGAAAAAAAAAACCAGTTTTCCATTATGAGCAAACTTATCTTACAAATGTTTCTCCAATGAGCACTTTTGAGCTAGATACTTGATACGTGCTGTAAATTCGCTTTTGATATAATTGAATTTCCACATTATTCACAGCAATATCACGTATTATGGTCCTTTCCCGAAGGCAATGGTATGTTGTGGTAGGTGAGGTAATGAGCTTAAGTCATTGGGCGAATGCACTATTCCTTCTTAGACAACACTGTAACAGAACGGTTTCCGAGGGAAAGCACATACAGTTGCGGTATCGCACAGCGCACCAAAAACTGCGTGCGTGCTTCGTGCATACATCGTGCACACATCGTTCGCCCATGGTGCGCACAACTGGGCGATCTAATATAGTGCGTTTATGTGTGCGGTTAGAATCGCACACACGCACGTTTTGGTACAACTGGTCGATACATATTACGGAATGAAAACCTATGGAACCCTCATGTCCAAAAACTATTTAAATTCGCATCACATTTATTGGGATTATGTCAATTTAACAATATACAGTAAACAGTATTACAGTGACCATGAGACAGCCAAGGGCGGGTTTAGCTACCAGGTAACAGAATAGAAATAGCATGCCATGAGTTTAACCTGTCCCGTGTACGGCGATACGCTACGACAGCCATTACCGAGCGATCGTTATGAAAACAAACTGGACTCTTATAATTAGTTAATTGAAAACCCCCTTCCCTTCCCAACACTTTACCTGTGTTTTCACACCTAGGCGAGTGCCCCGGGCCAGAGACATCTACATATATGGTCCATGTACAGGTGCAGTGTATAACTGGCAATATTTACTTGAATGAGAACTTGTCAATATGTGTTGAAAGTTTACATGTGTCTATTTGGTTTGTTTCAAAAACTACAGAAGTACTATTACTAATTTTAAGAAATAGATAGATAGAACTATCAGCTAACGTAAATAATGAAAATACAGAAATATGTTTAAAACAACTAGAGTGAAACCGTATATATTGTAAAACCATTTCTAAATTTACATCGACCACGATTGCCATCGCACAATGTTTGTTTATCGTGCGCCCACATGTGCGTTAGAAACAATAGCCAAGGATCGCATCGTTCGCACATCGTGCATACACCCTTCGCCCATCGTGCGCCCACCGCACATAGTGTAACGTTGTGCGATCCCACAACTGTACATCACATAACTTTCATTTAACGATAAGAAGACAAACAATACGAACTTAATTGATAACATTGGAAACAATATATACAAATTCATTAAAAAACAAATGGCATGTTATCGCTTAGTTGATTGAGTGAAATCCAGCCCTGTTTGCCTGTTCCTGCAGAAATTCCTCGATGACCGTCACTATAAACTGTGTCACCTTTTAAAACTCTATGTAGTTTCCGAAAAAGTTGTTATTCTTAACTTTTACCAGAGTGTGTTTTTTGGCAGACCATGAACAATGAAACGGAAGTAAAATTGACAGCGCCCCCTACGAGAAAAGGTCTACTCTTGACGTCAAGCTACATTTCCAGCGGGGCGAAAAAAAATGTATACATCACCTTTAAACTTTATTTGTTTGAGATAGTGTTTTGTAAACAAGCCAAATACACACTTGTTAATTCAACACATACTGACCGGTGAAAATAGCCACGTAAAACCTGAACGGTTGTTTTCCCACCCCATGCACGGTAGGTCGTTCGTTTAGGTGACGTCATACACACATGCTGCACCTTTTAGATTTAATAATAGATACAGTATGCCGAAAACATGAATTTAACTGCATCGCAGAGCTGTTTCGTCCTTCTGAGACTCATCAGTGATGTTAGGGGCCAAAACGTGGGAATCCAAAAGTTCTAAACTATTGTAGAAGCAGAAGGGTTTGAGAATCTAGGAGAGGAAGAGCTTATGACCAGGGTAGCACATGTCAGTTGCCTTCGTCAGAGATAGACCAGGACAAACACCTGTAAATCACCAAACTGATATTTACATGTTGGGTTATCTCAGAGGTTAACCCTTTCCTTACTGTCTGACGGGTCCTGTAGTGTAGTATAAACATAATTCTGATTGATATGACGCGAAATATATACAGTATGGTAGTTTAATATGAACTTTATTTATTTCACAATTTTGAAACAATTTATCCAACATATATCAATCACTCTTGTCGGGCCGGATGTTAGCGAGAGGTCTTGTTGTGGGAGGAAACTGGAAAAAACCCACGTGGTCGGCAGGTAACCCCATATCTTTTCCCGTCCGGTCGGGGAATTGAATCCGGCAGCCTCGATGGAAGGCAAATACGCTATCCACTGCATCACCCGACCGCCTATTTAATAACAGTTAATAACACCATGTGTGGACGACGCGGGTGAGGTGTGCAAGTTTTATACGTGCTGCGAGCACGCTGATTTGGTGCGTTGTGAAAAATCGCCACATGTAGTTCTATTTTGATCGGGTAATTGATTTTGAATTTGAAAAAAAAATGTTTTTAGGCAATTTGAATATTAATATGCCTTGAGTCAATGCCTGAATACACGTCATGAAAAAATTGTTTACACCTGCAAGTGTTGTCTCTGTCTCACCTAGGGATAGATCAGTAAAAATATCTGAAATGCCAATTAAGATTAAATACTTTTAATATAATCATTTATTCAATCTACTGATGATGACAGATACTTCTTTTTATGGTTCAACTTGCCCGTGTAAATTAATAAAACTGTTATGATTGAAATTGTAGAGAGAGACATTGTCGTTCCGATATTTATGTCGTTTATGGGACGTGATATTTGGTTCACTGCTGTCTGGGTTTTGATGATGGGTGTCGTTGATGAACCAAAGGACGCTTTACCTCCCGCAGTGCCTGGTATTATCATGTTGTGCGTTGTGAATGTTCTCTGTGTAAATATTTCCTTTATTTATAATTTGATCCCATTTAAATATAGTTTGAGTTTGAATTATGGTTTTGCTAAATTGATTTATTGTCAACTTGGTCTTTTGAAGTCAAACGGGGAAAAACATGTATTTTTTTAAAATAATCTACAGGAAAACGGTATCACAAACTATGAGTTCCTGATAACAGATTGAGAATAATGTTCAATAAATATCAAAACAGTGTTTAAGTCACTCGATCGGCACTTCAATGTCGTTCAATAATCTTCCAAATTCCAAGAAAAAAGTCAAAATTGAAAAGTTGTAAGAAAATAAAATAGGTTTGTTTACTGGGCACGTGGTCCACTCGATGAACGAAAACTAGTCACATGATAAAGCTGTGCGGGATGTCTGTGGAGAAGAATGGAGAGTGTCAGACCACTAAAATCAAATATGGGATCACAGAAACATCTGCATAGTTCACAGGGCCTTTCAATAGGTCACAAAATCTACACATAATGTGTATAGTAATCGCCTACTCATGTATATAATGTCACAATATAGTACACATAACCTCTTACGCATCGTTATCTTTCAATTAGACCTGACACCAAATAAAGATGGAGTATGGTGTTGTTATAGTAATGGTGTTGGCTGTGGCAATTGCCATAAACTGTCACGAGGATCATACTACTGATAGTCTTCGAAATGAAGTTTCGGCCTTGAAGAAATTCGTTTTTAACATGAACGCTGAATTAGACAATGTCCGTAAAAAGTACGATGATATACTTGAGGAGCTCAGAGTAGTCAGGTAAATACCAGCTTCTGTTGAACAAGGAGGACGTGTTTTAGGGGCCATCGACAGGTTAATATCAGCTACTCCTGAACAAGGAGGGTGTGTTAAAGGAAGTAGATATTTTTGGTAATGGTATTTTTTCATCTTTAAAATGCTGATTTCATGTGTTGAGGAGCAATGTTGATAGATTCGTAGATTTGAGTGATTACAATTTGCAATTGACATCATGACATGGTTTCATTGTTAAGTTTGACCAAACAACTTGATGTTGTGTTTAAAAGTTCCAAAAATTATTATGGTTAATGAATAAGATAATGCCGTTAATGTCGAAAATGATGCAATATCGTTGTTTCTCTCATATCTCGCCATGTTGGATAGAGTTTGCTCATGTAAGAAAGCTATGTAAGAAAAATCTATCTTACATAGCATATCACGCGACGTGACGTCACAATGGTTCAACAATGACGTGACGTCACGAATACGATAAATTATGATGCCGAAAAGAGAAAACGACGGCGTGATGCAATTGAAACTTTTCACAAAAAATTAACCATAAACGCCAGAAAGGTGAGATTAAATTTTATGAGCAAACTTCGTTTGCAAATATAGGGTATGCTTAATCTAGCTGTCTAATTTATTTTCGTCAAAAAAGCCCAACGAAAACAATGAAATTTTCAAAATGATAGCTAGTGAAAACGTATTTTAATGGTTTTTGAACTTATTCGGATAGTTGTAATGAGAGAAAAAGACTCTTTCATGAACAAAGCCTCGGGTTTTACCAAATTTCAAAACCCCTCGGGTGGAATTTCCCTATCTTACATCCCTTGTCATGAAAGAGTCTTATATTCTTGTAAATATTTAAACACACATGCATCACGTTACAAATTATTTTGCTTGCGTGATGACAGCAACATTTAACCTATTAGACTATCAATATCGACTATTTTATCCACGTCGTGACAACACTGCGGTAGGCATGAACATGTATTCGAAATGATAGATATCACAAACATCATTATGCATAGGCCTATTGTTATTGTGGAATAAATAACACAGGATTCGAAAATGGTTAATATTTCCTACAAAATATAACAAATAGTCGCTTATTCTATAGAAATAACGAAGTCGGTGTACATTACATTAACCACACATTTCTATTTCAAGGAGAGGACAGCATGCATTTCACACGGGTCCCATATCGAAACCAGAAGCATATGACGGCTATCCAAAACACAACGAAGACAATGAGGAAACACTTCAAACATATAAAAGAGCGACAGGTGAGATTGTGGTCTGTATATTTACCTTTAATTGCAATAACAATAGTTTCATTTCTTTCAAATGGATTGCTATCTACGAAGAGAATAATTATTAGCCGAAAATAATGAATGTTTATTTTGTAAGTAAAACGAAAATCGTAACATATCTTTATAAACATTTTCAGCAATACTGGGAAACATTGTTTTGACAGCGATTCGTAAAATAAAAACCTAGCTTACGATTGTTTTTTTACAGCATATACGCCCACTTTACACCTGTCCGATGTTTGGAATGGATCAAAAGGTAGGAAAACTACGTCATTCTGACTTATTGAGATCATTGTGATGATATTTTTAGTTTCGGTATGATTTAAGGACATATAATAACTTGTTATTCTATTGTCATACAGTATCGCAGATGGATAAAACAAAAACTATGTTCTGTGAAGCCATACATTCTTTCTTTAAACAGCATACGGGTCGAAGGGTGAAGAAGGAGATTCGGGCCCCCGGGGACTTCAAGGGATCAAGGGAATAGCAGGACTCCAAGGGCCAAAAGGGGACAGCGGACTGAAAGGAGAAACTGGACAATCTGGAATCGCCGGACAACGTGGGCCAAAGGGACAGAAAGGGAGTAATGGCATAACTGGTTTTACTGGACCTCAGGGACCAAAAGGAAACACAGGTGAGTTTTTACGTACAAAATTAAACAATCCTACTCCAGTGAGCATATTTATTTTTCATAATAATGACATTGCTGTTTTTTTATGAATGGCGCATTGATATCTCCATCAAGCAATCACAATCATATTTGGCGCGTACCGTGACTACGCCTACTGTGACGTAACGATGACGGTGGTTAGAGAAAGGCCCTCATGATAGTCCCAGTTCACACGTAAGAACTCTGGAACGACTTAACCTTAACACATTATGACTGGTGGGACTGGAACACATAGTTGTTTAAAGAGGAGTTTGAAATGAAACGAGAGAACATGCTACTACTGGATGACGATCATGCTACGGCATGCAAAGGTCGATTTGTGGTCGTGTTGACATCATTCATTGATGAGGTTTCGGTAGGATGAGTACGGGAAGTACGGGAGTTTCATTAGGAGCAATATACATGTAGCCCTACATTCATGATACCAAGAATCTAAATTGGGTCTCCTATGTCAAACGACATGTCAATAGGACAGTCCAGCCACAAAAAACAAACAGACGATTTTGTTATGTATTAAAGAAGTATGTGAACGTCATCAAAACACGTCCTCTATTTTTCGGTTTGTCGCTTGTTAGACTTACAACAACAAACCACTGAAAATAAGTGTTTCAAACACAATTAAAATATTCACACATATCCTATCATAGATTTGAAAGAAATTAAATAAGTTGTCGACAACTGGTCAAAACAGCAAACTCAACTAAAATCACTTATACAATCTTTGACCAGCATAGCAAAAACACAAACATTCATAATATATTTAATTTTGCGTTTTCCATTATGCCTTGAACTCCCCTTTTCAATAATGTACATAAGAAGAAAAGTTATTTATCAGCCTTATTTGAGATGTTATCACTATGTCTTGAAACGTTGATAATTTCATTCAATTTATCTTCCTTACAAAAGGGAATACCGGTTTTAATGGGATTCGTGGACCCAAAGGAGAGATTGGACTTCCGGGACAGAAAGGCGAACCCACTTACAGCGTCTCAAGTGCAGGTAAGATAACTGGGATACTATTCATGCCACTTGCTAATCCAGTTGCCCTTACCTCACTTCTCGCTTTGAGAACGTCACATTAACCTAGATAAGTATTGCAGATATCGATATGAAGCATCTTACGCGTATCCTTCCGAAGCAACTGGTCTTATATATTTTGCTCCTATTTTTATCATATTTGAAATGTGTATATTGTGTTAATGACGATTCTAAATATCCCAGAAATTAGCGCAGTTACGATTCAATTTGTAGGCCAGGACAACTTGTTGATAAGCTCGATTAAGCTACTTACATACATACAATGTACGATTATATTATAAATGATATACGTGCTGATTATAAGGTTTATAGTTTTATTTGTTCTATACATCAAATCATTTCAATCTTGTACAAAATGAAAACTGAAAAAAACGACCTAAGCAGAAACATGCTGATTTGTTTTTTTTCCTGTTTAGCTCAGCAGGTTGCATTTTTCGTGACAACCCAGATGACGATACAAAAAGAATATCAGACGATATTACAGAGTTATCTCATTACGAATGTTGGTAATGATTACGATAAATCCAATGCAATATTTACGTGTACAGTGCCCGGTATTTACATGTTTACATGGTCTATGGAGGTCCTGCGGGGACATGAAGTGTATTCTCATATTGATGTCGATGGAGGTCCATGGACTGACCTGACAGTTGCTGGGACAAGTACCCAAAGGAATACAGGAACACAGACTTTAATTGCCAGTCTCCGACGGGGACAAACTGTGCGAATTACATCAAGTTCTGATGCCTAAAGTGATTTTGTTACGTGTCATTTCTCTGGTGTTCTGCTGTCTTGAATAAACTATAAAAGAGATGTTGCAAGATTATATTTTGAGTTTTTCATCATATTGATGACAGCAACGGAATTGACAGCTAACAAAATTAGAGAATACCAAAGGGTCAACAAAACCATAATCTGAACTTAAAACCGATTAAACTAGAGGCAAAATAGAAACAAAAGAAAGATTTACATGGAGATTCTTGTAAAAGCACAAGAGAATAAGACCAGGTGTCCCGTAAGAGTAAGCGTCTGCTACTTCATTGAAGGCATCCGGCATGTAAAGCTTACAGATTCCTATTCTCAATCAAACTAAAGTGTTGACATCTTGTCACATTAGACTTGTGACAGAAACTAAACACTTATTTCATTAATACTGGAGAATAGAAGAATAAAACGGCATCTTCATTATTAAACAAAAATCAATCAAATCACATTACTTAATAAGTGAATTACAATCTAAAAGCATCACTCGGTATAAATAGAAACTTGGTATATATCATGCTAAATTATTTTCAGTAAATACCAGAAATGACCTTAATCTACGCTCCTGTCAGGGGTTGCATTTTACATATTTTTAAAGAAAAATAACCTGATAAAGCGTCTGTTATAACATCAAATGGGTATTTAAAACAGCTGTATGATACAGTTTCGGTATATTGTAAAAGGAGCAGCACATGTGTGTGTTACGTCAACTTTAATGAAAGGGGATGGCAGACTCTGCTGGTCGATTTTTTAGGCCCCGAGGTTTGCTGAAGCCTCCATAGCGACAATTAATCTCATTTGAGTAGTGGCACGGTACATAATTTAAACTTGTTCGTAGTACACGATTTGAAATTATACAGAAATAGTTTAATTTTACTTCTAAATTCATAAAATTAAAGGGGTTTACGCACCTGACACTTCTGCTTCTACGTTAGTTTTGAAATTTTGGATTCCTACCTTTTGGCCCCTAGTATCACTGAAGAGTCCTAGCTATGCAGTTTAATTCATTTTTCGGCATACTTTATCTATTTCTAAATTTAAAAGGTGCAGCATATGTGTGTGTTACGTCATCTTCTACTCAACATATACATAAATAATGTACTACAGAAAGAAACACTGAGAAAGAAACACTTAGCTGAGAAGAAAGTAAGACATTTTTTTTTGTTACGATGGCACAATGCTCAGAAAAACGGCCAGCTAAGCTAGGGAAGATGCAAGAACAAAACATAAACATAACTGAATTGCCAGTTTTTGGTTACCCCCAATCCCCTAACCCAACCCCTGGGAAATTAGCCCCATCATTTGTATACATTTGAAAGCCAGCTACCTTGGAAAGTTATCAGTGAAATGTCTCCATGACTTAGTTCCAGAGAAGAAGTCATTAATATAATATTTGCCAAATAGACTCCTTTCGGCTAGCCCTTTCATGCCCCAGAGGGGTCAATCGTATTTGTATATATTTGAATCTAAGTTACCTAGGAATGCTACCATTGTTATATAAATGTAAGGCATTCCTAGATCAAAAGAAAAAGTCGTTATGTTAATATCAATATTGCCCCCAGGGGGGTCAGTCCTATCATTTGTATTAATTTGATTCAGATCCAAACAGGAGTTTCTTACCAAATTTAGTTACATTTCGATAATTGGTTCAGAAGAAGAAGTCAATTGTTGACGGGCGGATGATGGCCGCGGGACGCCACGGTATGGCATAAGCTCACTTTGGTATTTCGGACCAGATGAACTAATAAATGGTAACTAAAAGCTATAGCATAACCCTACAATATGAAAAACGATTTAATAAACCACCGTAAAAATAATATAAATTAATAATCAAACAGAAAGCAATAAGATATGATCATAGCATGAACGTTCAGCATTGGACTGAAGCTCTAAAGATGTTCGTTACAAATGCCTAAAATATACATAATCGTTAGAAATATGAGTAACTCAATCTGATGAAAATCATATCTTGATCTCCGCGCCACTCCGTAAACTTCTCTCTGCTGCGTCAAGAGCTGAGGACATCCTTTAGTAAAAATATGTGAGCGCGAAGCGTGAGGCTTTTCCTACAATTCATTTAACTATTTTCGGTTGTCACAAACATATAAACGCACATATTTTAGTGCCGGAATTGTGGCAGGTTATCGTCAGGATTCCTACACCAAATGAAAAGACTTGCCAGAAACTATATTGAGGTTACACAACGAGTTGTTGGATATCAAATTTATTTCACTCGAGTTTATATTCTTTTTTTAATTTTGCAAAAGACACGACCTTTAGCGAGACCTTTAGCGAGAACTTTGATTCGTTATTCTAGGGCTTGCTCTGAATGAGATTTTCGTTATAGATGTCAACTGCTGACGAACAAACTACCAGCACAGGGATTCGAGAGATGCAGGTTGATGAAGATTATGGTCGCCATATTGATCTCATCGAGAAGTATTCTGTATCTTTGTGATATGAAGATGGGCGTTTTTTGAGTTTGCTTATTAGTGTGTTTACTTGTTGTAATGACAATTATGACTCGGTTCTCATTTTGAGGATTGATGTTTTCTTGGATGTGACCAATATTTATATTGCGTGTGTCGTCGATGAAGAAGAAGACGCTTACTTTTCCGGAACACCTGGTCTTATTATCTTGTGCTTTTACGGGAATCTCCATGTAGATCTTTCCTATTTTGCCCCTAGTTTAATCGATTTTGAGTTCGGATTATGGTTTTGTTGACGCTTTACATGTAACAGGTATGCTTCGCTCTTATGATTAAATTTTGTCGATTATTCCATATACCGACATCAGACAACTGTTTCATCCTTATCATTCATGTGTCTAATTTCCTGTAAAATTTTTGTTAAAATGTAATGAAGTTCTTACTTTCACCATCATTTATTCATGTTTACTGAAGCAAAATTTGAAATACTTTGACTTGAACTTGTTTTGCTTTAAAGAGTAAAATGTGTCTGTCTTATTAATGGCAAAAACATCAGAAAGACAGTTGTTGACGATTTTTTGGCGACTTTATTGATTGGGACATATAAATTGGAAGTATTGGTGCTGATACAAAATATTGTGCCCAAACATTTGGTTTTATGTCACCAATGATCATCACCAATTCAGTAAAACCCCCGAAAATAAAGACGCCGTCAAAATACCTCCATTGTATCCAGGTGGATCATGAAAGATACGGATGTCAACCACGTCTCCTACACTTAAGTAGACCAGCACAGTGCTAGAACCACTACCGGCTTTCTTGTCTGGATTATCAATATATACAGATCCCATCGGCGATCCATTGACAAATAAAACTGTTGTTACCTCATGTCCATAAACGAGAGTTATAGACCACGTGAACAGGTGTAGACCGGATACACCACACCGGTACGTGCCCTTGGCAGGATCGTAGTAGTCTCCAATGTTTAGCCTCAAATCGCCAAACAGCAGCACGCTTCCATTTGTAATGAACCTTGAATGACGATGATTCCATTTGGCGGAGAATGCGATCTTTCTGTCTGTTCCTGAAATTGAAATAAAATCTTTTCTACCCCTGTGACCTTTGAAAGTATGTCACCTCATACACTGTATAGTTGTTTAATTTCGCGGGGAGAAAGTTTCGCGTTTTTCTGTTCAGGACTATTTCGCGGGGAGAAAATTTCGCGCATTTTCATTTTCTTACAAAAAATTGACATGCAGTTGACAAACTTGCAAACTATAAGGCCATGCTACGCAATGCTTTTACCCTTGCTGGACTTTAAAATGTACTAGAAAAAATCCAGTATATAAATAGTTTTAATATTTTATGTGACTTTTAATACCATATAGGGAAATAGTAGATATAATATTTACGATGTACACATTTCATGCGACTCTAATATGATATCGTGAAACAGTAGAAACTACATGTATACTTAGGATGTACATGTTCTGCTTAACAATATGCTTTAAATAAAGATTGTTTATTATTCATTGTCATAGTGGTCACTCATCACAAGGTGAAAAATATTCATGGGTATTTAATTTCGCGGACATTACCTTGACCGCGAATAAAGCGAAATTATATCCTCCGTGAATAAAAGCAACTATACAGTATTTGAACAAACTTGTGAGCCCAATATCCCAGCTTGCAACAAGCCATATACTAGTACTCGGGGCATTAAAGTTAGTTAGAATAATTTCGATGGAATAGAAGTTATATAACACAATGAAAACGAAGACTATACTATCATCTACATCAGAATATTGACTAGTGTGAAGCGTACTAGTACTTGCGTATGTGGTGAGGAGATGATAAGGAATCGACAGAATTGTTCGGGCATATAATTACATGATCATGGTATTCAGGGCTTGAATGCGCACAGTTGAAAGTTTTAGGAATTAGACACGTCTCTTTAGGACTCTTGGTCTACTATACTAGTGGAAAAAGTTAAAAGTGGTTAAAAGTATATGAGGTATTAGGCTTCGTCCCAATTTTCTAGAGATAGACATTTAAGGTAGCTTAAGTGATAAAAAAGTTGACTGTAAGTTAAATGATAATGGCTGTATTGACCTTTGTAATATCTTTTTAACAAAAAAATCATGGCAATATTTTTTTTGTTGTTGCATTTACTAAAAATGACACTTGTTAAGACACTTTTGGAGGGTACTGTAATAATATTTCTTTTACAAAATCTAGCTGTTATTCACCTCTCAGGGTATCATATAATCATTACACCTGTTTATACCACACGTAAAATCAAATCTTAATGCATTTTGATTGGTTAACATGGTGTACTTTGACCGGAACATCGTCACTTGCTGATTGTTCGTGACGTCATCATTTGACGGGAAAATACGATCCAATAGTTTGCACTCATATTGTCCGCCTTTCATTTATATCTTTTTTAATGAAATACTGCTGTTCTGGCTGAAATTATGGTAGAAACAAGTTACACGACTCCTGGTTGTTGGAAATGGAATTTATTTCACTCTCGTTAGCTAATTTTCAAGAGTTACAATAGAAACTCGCTTAAGGTCTCTCGGTCCTTTGATTATCGTTCTTGGCAAAAACATGGCCGCTTTGACGGATATCAAATTTCATACCTATCGTGGGTAAGAAATTCACCGTACATACGCCGATGATCATGCAATTTGCAATCCGGCAAAGACCCAAGCGTCCGCTAGAATCAATGTAAACGCTAGAAGGTTAAGTTGGTTGCGTAATTATCGACTATATCAACCTGATCTTATGTAAACGTGTTTTGTTAACAATACAGTATGGTATAGGGGAGGTAATCAGTAACTCCAATGTATTTGAGTTATTCCCATTTATCAGAAATCTGTTTATGTAAAACATACATACATTTTGGAGTGAATACAAGGGCAACATGTTCTGATGATATCACTATTCAATTAATGTCATAAATGCTAGTTATAAACTATATTCTGTGTAATCTGATACCAGGCGAGCGGATACATTCAAATCAGGCTAAAGCAATTGATAAACCTAGTATCTCACTACTTTAAACGCATTATGTGATATGGGAAAATCTATACCTCCTACAATTAAGTCCAGTTGCAGTGAAAGGGGAGGCAATTGAAATAAAAAAAACAATAATTCTGATTATTTTCCCCAAATTTTAAGTGAAATAATGTTCTTTGGTTCAATTTTTTCATGCTTTGTTAAATAAGGATTTTTTCTTCACAACATAACTTTAAAAAATCAGTTTTTCATCCACACAATGTTTTGATATTTGAAAATGTTGATGAAAAACATACATATAATTGTTTGTTTTGTTGAATAAAAGTTATACGAAACGTAAAATATTTGCCTTCTTTTCTATTTTATATGTATATATAAAGTTAGCATTGTAATACATCAAAAAGAAATATGTTAGTTGTTGATTTCGCTCTTCCTGGTGTTTTCCCTGCAAATATCAGTTTTTCACCCCAAAAAGATTTCTGCAGTTTTTCGGCCAATTACAACAAAAATACTTGTCCTTTATACACTAGTAAACATTTGAGTGAAATTTCATGAAATTCCTATGGATATTGACAAAGGAACCGAGTGACCTTAAGCTTGTGTCCATTGTAACTTTTGAAAATTAACTAACGCGAGTCAAATAGATACCATATCAAACAACCACGAGTCATGTAACCTTCATACTACCAGGACTGTAACTCTTTCAAGGTATATCAGCATATTGTAATGATTGTGCGTTGGTCCTTGCGAAAATAGTTAACAAAATATAAGATCAGGACATAATTTCGTGGGAGATAATCTTTTTTATATAAAATACTACCTACTCTAAATAACTTATATTTCGCGTCGGATTTATTTTCGCGTTAAAACACGAGAAGAATTCGTGAATTCAAATCCCCCGCAAATATTTGTACGAAAAATAACAACTTTGTATGACATTGACGTTTGTTTGGTTGTTATCACAACTTTGTAGGTATTTCTATTGATATGATTTACCATACTATAAAATCACACACACAAAAATCTGTCTGACCAAATAAACTTTTAAATTCAGGCAATTTTAAAACTCTGTTTTAAACGGCATCGCCGTAATACTAATATAAGAATAGAACACATTTACAATAACAGAGATTATAACATTTGAATACTTTGCATGAAGAGTGTCCATGAAACAAGGAAACTTAATAGACAAAAATCGTGAGTATTGGTATGTGAATGTAAGAAACGGTATAATAGATATTGAGCTTACACAACGACAAATTACTGGGTAAGGTATTTATTTCATACTCGTAAGTTAATTTTCAAAAGTTACAAAAGACTCTCGAAAAAAGATACGAGTCGTGTGATCTATTCCCATCACAAGTTAAACCGCAAATAGCTAAAGTGTACTCTTGTTTGAATACACAAATATTTGTGGACGTTAAGCTTATTAAGATTTTAAGAATGGCTTTGTTTGGCAAGTCTCATTGCTTTCAAAATTCATGACAAAATGTAGTAAGGGAAAGCATTTGAACACTGAAACTTTGCAGTATTTAATTTTAAAACATTAATGATTTGCGGATAATATGGGTGTAAACATACCGGACGTATTTTCCCGCCAAATAATAACGACGTCAACAATCAGCAAATGACGTTTTTCCGGTCAAAGTTCACAATGTCAGCTATTCAAAATTTGCGTTGAGTTTATTCCACGTGTGGTATAAACAGGATGCTATTTAACAGTTGTAATGATACCCAGAAAGTTGAATAACACCCAATACATGTATTGTGGCGATGATAGTTTTAAACATATATTTTGTCTTGTTCGTCCGAAGATATCAATAGCTTTGAATTTCACACAAGATCAAGAGGCACTTCCCTTCACAGGAATATCACAACAACCATTGCAATGTATTTTCAAATTCATCTCAGAAAGATGGCCAGTGGATTTTCCGAACAGAGAAATTGCATATTTTATCACATATTGGGAATCTTATCTGCTGCAAAGTTTTGAAGACTTGGAAACTATAAGTTCCTTGTGATGTGACCAAAAACCAAAGGTTGTCATGACTGCATTCGTATACCTGTGCCAGGCATTTGTTTTCATAGTTAAAGATCGGAATCTCTGATGTTTTGGCGTTAGACCCAGAGATAAGTCCCCAAGGGTGTGGTAGTCCCTATGGTAAGAACCATCGCTTTGTACTCCACTATTGTATATATGGTTATGGGTGGGAGCCTCGATCGTTTTCAAGTTTTGTGTTACAAACTAGGTGGCCCTACCACAGATTCAACACTTATGTAATGATTATATTCGTCTTTTGATACCCACAGAGTATATATATAGTTTCAGAGTTTGGATATATCGCCCGTACCATAGTTATGGCCCGGGGTTATGTTAGCATGAACGGGATATACCCTGGAGAGAGGAAGTCGGTTAAACAAATATTTAGCATTAAACAACATTATGTTCCGTGTCATGGTCTTATGACACGAACAGAATTGCAGCCAAAATAGCTGTTTTAGGTTTCTTGTTTTCATTTCACATCGTGAGTTTTGCATTTTTTGTTGAAGAAGTAGACAGTCGGTTGCGTTGCCGCACGGAATGTTGTCTCGTGTTTGTCTATGTACAAAAAGAATAAAGTCCATGGAGATAACGTAAATATATTGATACTGTTCCCAACATTGAATCAATAAATATATCTCATTCAAATTATAAAATATTCCGCCATAAAACTGTGCGTATTGTTTTGGATTATAGCGGCTATGCGCTCTGATGCAAAGTGTGTCAGATTTTCGTGAAAACCTGGTTAGGCCCGGTTTCAATTTAAACATCAGTTGAGATCTTTCGTAAACCTCTGTTGTTATTTTTGTTTATGAATTAATGACTTGTATGTGTGACTGTGCCTGTATTTATTGTGCGTGCCGGGATAGATTATTTATGTTGTATACTGTAAACAAATGTATTTTCCCTAGCAGTTAATTGTCGCGTATTTCGCGGTAATTAAAATTTGCGACAATTAATCGCTGCGAAATAGGTTCAATCAGAGGTATGCCAACTGTAGGAGAAATGTACTGTTCATATGATTGATGATCGTATTTATTGCGAAAGATGACGTAACACACACATATGCTGCACCTTTAAAATTTAGTAATAGATACAGTATGCCGAAAAATTAATTAAATTGCACCATACAGCTGTTTCGTCCTCCTAGGACTCTTCAGTGATGCTAGGGGCCAAAGGATGGGAATCCAAAATGTCTAAACTAATTTCGAAGCAGAAGGGCCAGGTGCGTTAAACCCCTTTAATTTATGAATTTAGAGGTACAATTAAACTAGTTCTGAATAATTTCAAATCGTGTTCTACGAAAATGTGTATATTCTGTACCGTGCCACTTCTCAAATGAGATTAACTGTGGCTATGGAGGCTCCAGCAAACATTAAATCGCTGCAAAATAGTCGTTTCATATTATATGAAAACATGAAATCATATCGCCGCGAAAATAAGCTGGATTACATTAAGTCCTGCGTGAATGTCGAAACAAGTAGGCCTCGTTGGCGAGCTGCTCGTTTCAGAAATTAATAAAATGCAAATATATGTAACCCTGGTAAATACTTACTGCAAATATACTGCTCGGCTAGAGAGATCTTCTCTTTAGCTCGACCGATTGAGCGTAAGACTTAGTAGCCAGAGGTTATAATTGTTCAAAAAATGGTTAACTGTAAGCTTGAGGAAAGTAAAAGGCGTGTAGACATCGCATGCGTGGGATCATTATCCCTGGTCTAAGACGATAGTGTTTTACATGAATATTTCCGTTTCAGTTTTAAATGTTCGGTCTTCCTTTTTCATATCATACTATGACACAGTGTTCTGACGATAACTCGTAAACAGTATGAGCTACTAAACACATACATGTATTTTCGATATCGCTGCAACCGGGTCCTGATGTCATAACACGACACATGCCTTGGACGTGTTATGTAGTCGCAATACAGAGACACGGTTGTCTAGTGGAAGGACGCCGGGCTAGTGCTCGAAGGGTTGCGAGTTCGAGTCCCGGTCACAGCACTTCTGTTGTATGCTTCAAGATACTTTACTCTGCTTGTTCCAGTCTACTCAGCTGTAAATGAGTAAGTGGTTGGGCAGTGCTAGAAATTGTAGAATGATAGCTGTGAGCGCCGAAACGGCAGCACCGGTTGTATGCTCCCAGGGAAGTTGATAACGATATTTGCTTGTTGCTAAGGCCCTATAACCACGAGTAATAATTTGTGAACCGCTTTGAGGCGATATTTAAGTTGTGATAAAGCGGTATATAAGAACCTCGAATTATTATTAATACAAAGCGAACAGTTGACGCTATAATACGTAAATACTTCACATTGCTATATTAGTAAGTTATTAATTTTATCGAAGTAACATGGGCAAAGTCTTGTATTATACATTCAAAGTTAATGTAGTACTGATTTGCTCATTTTATTTGTATACGTTATTATTAATGTACCAATCCATTTTTTTCTAACACAATGTGAAAGACCTACGAAAGTATGCAAATAGGAAAGGAGCCTGTGTGATAATTCAAATTTTATTTTCAAACAATTTTCACGATGCACGACATGTTTTTGGTATCATCATTAGGTCTATACATTTGTAATTTTAGGTAAGTAGGAATCCTGAAAATGAAGATGGTATTTCAATATATGCTGTATCCGCTGAAGTATGGTTGCCGCGAACGTAAACCGTATCTCCGACATCCAACTGAACAAGGATTGAGCTAGACCCAGTGTTGAGATCCATGCGTTGACTCGAAGCAAATGCAACTCCAGCTGTCTTTCCATTAATCAATAGGCTTGCGTACATCCCATGCATATTATTGGCAGGAATAGACCATGTGAACATATAAACACCAGGTACACCACAAATGAATGTCCCTTGGTGAGAATCGTAATAGCCGCCGATATTCAACATCAGTCTATCAAACACAATCACGGATCCCGATTTGAAGTGAACTCGATTAACTCTGCTGGCTGAAAATGCAACCAACGTTTTTGTTCCTGGGGAGTAAAATACAAAATAATATGTATTACGAAGACTCTGAATTGATAATATTTCATACTACCGGTCGTAAAATAAATAAGCTTTCAGTTCATGATTTAAACCAACAATCAAAGTACTGAATGTTCGGAAAGGATAAAGATATTGCCAATGTAAATTTGTTTCGTACAATGGCATCAGAGGTAGCTAATGTTTGTGCAACAACCATTTAGATTATCGATTGTATTTCAATCAAGAATAACTGTTTAAGATTTATGTAAGGACTATTTTACACAACCAAAATATGTTTTATAGTAGATAAATCGCATCAGGTCTGGAAATGGCTTTCAAATGGAGCAGTCCCCAATGGCAGTCTGTGCTAGAAAGGGAGCTTAGAGTCTTTTTGGCAGGACACAAGGGTCAAGAAAATATGTTAGTGTCTTGGCATGGGTCAGTGGCAGTGGGGCATCAATGCCACCTCTTTGCATTGTGAAGGGGAAGACCAGGAAGTCACTGGGATCCTTCAGGACAGAGGATGTGTAACAAAGTAGGCATCTTGATATGTTATATCACGGTAACTGTACCATCTGGAAACAATTAATTAGCTTAGAGTACGGAGTAGGTCTTTGAGAGTTGGTGATTAGAAGACCATGGAGTAGGTCTTTTATAGTCTACACCTGTGATGGCTATAGAGTACTAGGCTTTTGACAGTCTACACGAGAGGCTGCCAGGAGGGCTACAGGCTAATGCTAGTAAACATGTAGAAGACTTATAAGTTGACAATTGACTAAGCCAGACTGAGACACAACGCCGAAGTACTTTCAAGTTTATTGTTGTTGTAATACCATGAACATGTACTTGTGATGTCGGTGTAATTAACGATCACGAATAAATTGTCTATTATCCAATATTACGTGTCGTTGCTGAATTGTGTCACAGATACTTCTAAATCCAGACCCCCCAAAAAGTTTACCTCGCTGGTATCCATTAATTGATCAATAGAACTATCACAAGGCAAGCAAATATTACTATTTCCTAAGTCAGATTCTGACAGACAAGAATCCTCGTTGATATCCATTTCGCAGACGACAGAACTAGGTAGGTGGCGTTCAATTTTTTCTATTAAACATAATGTAGCGTTTATTTTCATTTTTTCATTATTATATTAATCATTAGCTTTAGTTAAGGATAGAAACATTTTTTGCTCATTTTTGTCAATAGAAAGACACTTGCAGGGCTTGTCGATCAAGGGGAAGTAACTTCAACTTGTTTGCAGTTCTTCCAATATATCATACGCTGTCGGCAGTTTGTATGATTATATATTGTAAATGCCGAGAATATTAGTTTTGACAAATTATTTTGCCCCGTTTTATAGCTGAAAACAGGGTTTTTGCCCTAGCTAAAAGTTCTTAATTAAGAAGGATGCATTTTGTATATAATTCTTGTTTTCATAAAAAAAAATCATATTTATATTTTTCGCATTCTTGTAGGAATAAGCCCCCACTTTGACTACCAGCAAGAACAAGCTTACGATTATCTTTAAACATCCAATATGATCATACTTTCATGACTGACTCATCAAATGTCATTTTCATTCACGTTTTCCAATGCATAAGAGAAAACATTTATGTTAATACAGAATTGTCATAAAGAGCTTCTAGTGTGCTTGCATTCAAATAATCTGCTAATTATTTACTTCCAATTGTTATACAAGCAAAGTGATACCCAGTATAACGATCCTTCTAAGTTTTATTTTAATTAGTGTCCTCAGCTACATGTATGCTGAACGAGAATGGCTAGATGAAATCGTTTGAAGTCGTTTCTGTGCCTCTTTCATCTTACCGATCTCTTTGGTTGTAATGTATTTATCTTTCAGCTGATACTGGCGTGTGGTCACTTTTAATTTTGATTATGGTCAGTATTCGAACTTGCAAGTTTTCTCTCAGACTTAATTTGGAATAAAAAAATAAAGTTAAATATAAATTACAACAAAAGTATTAACAGAAATATAAAAGTACGGGGTTCTGATATATGATATCTGGTTCAGTATATGCGAGTTTTAGTGCCATGTTATTATCTGCAACAGCAAAAAATAAAAGAAACACACATTGGAGGGGAGTTTTGCATTTAGAGAAAACACGAGTTACATCCCTTGGACTGTGCTGAAATCATTAGACTTCGAAACCTAAAGGGTTGTCCGCAAAAGTATTACCACTTCTTACCAGACCAATACTTTTTCGTTTTCGATCGAAATATCAATTAGAATAGTGTCATGTATGTCTAATATGCCCTATCGGTATGTTTCCTGCAGAATATTTATGAAGTATATAGTGATCTTATCGGTCCTAACAGCTATTGAGAAATGACCCTTATCTACTAGGCAGTCAATTTGTACAATCTTCAATCTTCACCTCATGAAAATTTCTAACAAAATATGATTTATATCGAGGACATTCTGAAAAAAATCCTTTATAGCAATAAAGTCTACTTGCCCATTTTTGGCCCTATCAGTCAGATCCCCAGTGGTTTAGACCGCGATTTGTAAAATGGTGACTCCTCAACCTCTACAGGGATGCTATCAGTGAAATACGAAGTATGGATGGTTCTATGAGTTTTACTTATGGAGTCACTCTAACCACAGGGACACGCAGATACTTTTATATTGATATTGCTTGACTTACAGTCGCTGTGCTCTAAACGGTAAGGTCAAATACCCATTTTTACCTAGCCATTTTGACTATTAACACACTTTGGAAGGTTCAAAAATAAAGACAATCGCATCTCGTTATCTCGAAATCGTATGTAATATGAAGTATCTCGTCGGTCCAGGCAATACCTGTACCAAACATTAGAACTTACTTATCTCGGAGAACGTTTATTATGTCGACCTCGACATGTCCATGTCGGGAGTCGACTGTATTGTCAATATTTATATTTTTTTAGAAAGTATACAATCTGATTGTAGTCTTTTGCCCGCCTCCAACACGTTAGAGGAAGCCATGTCATTTGTACAAGTATAAATATCCATTACCTCTGTATGCTACCAGTCAAATATGATTGGTTTCCATTGCATCTTTTGGCCCCTAGCATCACTGACGAGTCACAGAAGGACGAGATAGCTGTATGGTGCAGTTTAATTCATTTTTTCGGCATACTGTATCCATTACTAAATTAAAAAGTAGCAGCATGTGTGTCATCTCTCAGAGACCAGGTGTAGATCCGCTACACTATTTTGCCTCTAGTTTAATCGATTTTGAGTTCGGATTATGGTTTAGTTTTGGCCACCTTGGATGTCAGAAGGATGAAATGTGTCATCCATTTCGAGCTTTGTTGTTCAATAAAAAGCCCTTGGTTATGTTAGTGTGAGTCAGCCTGTACACGTGTAAGGAGTCTGCTTTTATATTTTCAATAATTGTCTTTACCAGTCTGAATAGTATGATGGAATCAGATACTCTTTATAGATGAAAGCGTTTTATGACCGTAGTTCTCTTTTTCTGAATCCAGAAAGTGACCTCTATTAAAAGGCAACCCATGTTTAAAAGTAGATTTTTTTTCCGTTTTCAAAACTTAGGTGACGTTAAAGGCCAATTGACCGTTTGGTTAGCGATGGTTTAAATATATTTATCATGTTCACGGATTTGTTGATAGATATGCCGTCTACCCATGCTCATATATTTAGATTGTGTTGTTGGGTTTGTCAGAAGCAAACATGCATTAAGCTAAGACAGTAGATACAGTGTCCAGTTGTTCAAAGGGTGATTAGTTTAATCACTATTTAACGACAGTTTTCAAACTTGAATGATCCTGTCAATATACAAGCTACAATCTTAAAATTGTGGTAGTAAATTGACAATATTAGGTGTTTGATATCTGCAAAGAGGTAATTAAATCTACTAGTATGGTTTTCTTTTTTAAAGATACAGGATAATAAAAATTTGCACTAATTACTGATTAAGCTAATCATCTTTTGAACAACCTGGCCCATATGTCTTGATATGTGTTATATAAAGCGTTTACACTGCAACAATGATGACTTCGGGACTTACCTGAAACTGCTTGTCCTTGTTCGCCCTTTGGTCCTGGCTGTCCTACATGCCCTGTCGATCCTCTGTCTCCTTTATATCCTTTGACACCTGTGTAAACAATGAACACACTTATCAAAAATACAATGTTTGGTGGATGCTGACAAACAAACTTACGGCACAAGAATTCGAGAGATACATGTTGATAAGGACTATGATCAAGTTTTATGGTCGCCGTCTTGGTCTCATTGAGAAATATATTGTACCCGTGTACAATATGGAGGTTGACGTTTCTAAATATGCTTATTAGTGTGTTTTTGTTGTGATTGAGAACGATGACTCGTTTGAGGACGTTACATTTACTTGGTGTACACGGCGGTAGTCGTCGATGAAGCAGACGACCCTTGCTCTTCCGGATTATGTTTGGTTTGGTTTATTTTGTTTAACGTCCTATTAACAGCCAGTGCCATTTAAGGACGTGCCAGGTTTTGTAGGGGGAGGAAATCCGGAGTGCCCGGAGAAAAACCACCGACCTACGGTCAGTACCTGGCAACTGTCTCACCTGTGATTCGAACTCGCAACCCACAAGTGGAAGGCTAGTGGTAGAATGTCGGAATATCTTAACCACTCGGCCACCGCCGCCCCACTCTTCCGGAATATCTGGTCTTGTTTTTTTTAATTTTTTTTTTCAAGAGTCTCCGTGTAAATATCTCTTTTGCTCGTATTTTGCCTCTAGTTTAAGTTCAAATTATTGTTTTGATGACACCTCAGTATAGTTTGAATTGAATTGTGTTGTCATCATTAAATTGCAAAATGCAGAGCTGTCGACCTGTGCTTTCAGTAGTATCAAATCAAAGGCCCAAAATACGTAATTTTCGTCAACACTTGAAGCGAAAATCAAGCCTAATAACTTTTTTTTTATATTTATAGATTTAGTTAAGATTAACTAATATCAGCAATATTCAAGATGAATTCTTACGCGGTTCCGGTACAGCAGCAGTTGAAACTCGGTATTTGTAAACATGCGTCCATTTTGAACTGTCGTCTAACTTCGGCTTGTTGTTGAAGTAGGTCCAACATAAATTATTTTCTTTTCTTTTGATTTTTCTGTCAAGGGTTTCTTGTTAGTTACCACTCAGGTTTACTTCGTTTTAGGTTTAAGTTTGCATGGTTATCAACTGGTTATCAATTTTATTTTTAGAATTTTCCAGAATCATGAAACATTTCCTGAAGTTACGTATAATGGGCCTTTAAAATTAAGCAGTTCTCGTAAATACCAGTCCCGTCAAAAGTCTATCCTCGTGTGACTGAAAGACAGAATCGTCGTCCCTAAGTTTTCGTGTCAAATACAGTTATCATGGAACTGCAATGCACAGCTGTCGTCCTATAGTTTCAGCGTCATATTCAAACTAGCCAGTCACCGTACGAACTAGTCAAGTCAAAATAACATGAATGATGCAAAATTATGTTCAATTATAGATAAGTTTATAAACTCTTCAAACACTTCCTAAGCGTTGCAGATAATGATTTTCAATTCACTCAAAACTTGCTGCGATAGATCAATTCCTAGACAAAAACAATTTTAATCATTGTTACTCTTTTTAGGGACGACTCTGAAAAGCATTTTAACATTTTTTCTGAGGTTATAGGCGAAACAAATCGACAAGCCTTGTGTTATTTTTAAATAACTTAATCTTGTTTGAAACAAGCTTTTTCATTGGTTTGAAAAAATATGTTATTAGCTCATAAGTAAAAATTGACGTCGCCGTTTATAACGTCACTTTTGATTGGCTGATGCAGCAGCGTATTAATTTGTAAGAGAAAAGAGTCCAACGATAAATAGAATTTTCGCGGGGTATAGATTAAATTATAAGGATTAACTTGAATCTATTTTGTATGTTCGAGGTTTATGACGAGAGTACACTCCGGTTTTTTGTGTTATAACCCCATAACATACAAAATAGATTCAAGTTAATCCTTAAGAAATCGTATAAATCTTAGGGCAAACAGGTTGCTGTCAATATCGCACAAAAAACACAAGAAAGATTGTTTTTCTTCTCTTTATTTAAATTTATTGATCTCTGTTATTTGTTTAAGACAGACAATAGTCTCAGCCGGATATAATAGAGTGTGCTTTTTAAACACGCTAATGACAAATAATACTTTCTGTTTATCGGAAAGGTACTTAAATATAGGTTATGAATTGGTTAGTCAAGTTGATATTACGTCAGGAGAAGACAGAGAAGCTTACATGAGGCCCTCCCGGTGTTAAACACTCCAACTTCTCCTTGGTGATCGTGTTTTTTATCTGGTACGCTAATTCTACACCAATATATCACAAATCAAGTGTCACTTTAATACCATCCCTAAACTCTATAAAAGTTGTGACAGACAATTAAATAGCTGCGTGTTTGTATTGGTTTGGTTTATTTTGTTTTACGTCCCATTAACAGCCGGGGTTATTTAAGGACGTGTCAGGTGTTGGAGAAACGCCGGAGTATCCGGAGAAAAAACACCAACCTACGGTCAGTACCTGGCAAGTACCCCACGCGAGTTTCGAACTCGCAATCCAGAGTAAAATGTCGGGACACTACCACTCGGCCACCGCGGCCCTAACTGACTGTTTGTGTTTGAAATCAAGTTATATGATATATAGCTTGAACAAGGATTTCTAGGTATATGAGTTTGTCATATAAAAACATAATCGCATATATCACCACTATGTTTCAGTTATATTTTGTTTTTGGTCTTCAGTTGTCGGGCGCTAACTAAGGACATACGACTACAAACCAATATCCCGGACACCGGTCAGGGAAATATAGCGGTATAACCTTTATTGAGTTGCCCACTTCTCCGGCTGAACGATCTGTCTTGAGTTGGTTTGACTAAGTGACTATATAATGTTAAAAGTCTTAGTGGATTTAAACCAGTTTCAATCATGGTGGCAAACACGCTTTATCGAGATAATTCTCCAATCACAACCAAGGCTTTGTTCCCTCATCTCTTAGATAGGAACACTTGAGGATTATTTGATATCTAAGAATGTAACGAAGGGATATTGTCAAACTTCTTATTACATGTTTTCACATTCAGACTTTGACAATAAACTGTTAATGGCGGGTCCTATCCAGTTACTAGAACAGTGTGTCAAAACGATTACGTAAGAACCGTTGCGAATAAAAGATAATTTTTCGAAGTGTTATAAAAATATCGAAATTTGATGATTACAAAAGACGAAAATAGAGTTACTTATTTCTTATTGTTTGTAATATTTAATATAAACTTTATTTTATTCAAACAGTATTTATACAACATTATAGACAGAGAATATGAAAGAATAGGATCCGGAAACAAGTTTAAAACAAAATATTTATCTTATTGGCAACCACGGATACAATGGAAAATTGATGAAACCTGCTTCAAGATTTTTTTCTTGGTAGCGTTTGATGGATTTTGAATGTAAATATCATTATACTTTGAAATGGCTTTCTTCAACTTCTGAACCATATTTCAGAAATTTATTTATTATGAAAACCAAAAACAATTTGATTGGAAAAATGTAATATGACATTTAAAAATAAATACACATAGTCTATGTTAGTATCAAACCTATCTATAACTCCAATTCAATTGTAATTATGGCGTCATAACAGAACTATGTATTGGATGTTACTGCAGTCATTGTAATCCAGCAAAATGTGTAAGGTAAACCATGTTTTCATTGATTAATTAATTTCTAATTAGAAGCATTTTTGTTAACATTTTCTTTCGGTTTGAAAGTATTATTTATATAAAAAGTATTTCATACATCAAATATGAAGGTGACAGGGTACATATCGTACTAGTCATCGAGTCGTCACATACAACATTTATTGGTTGTGTAAAATAATCTTTACATCAATCTAAATAGCACCCCTTTATACAGTTGCGTCGATTAAAAAGAAAATGATCTAATGATGTACAGTTTAGGAAAGCTGCTCAGGGTTTCACATCCGAATTTGACTTTGGGAGTCCTTTAATTTGGACCCCATTGATTGAATATTGGGGACCGAGATAACTATTTGGGGTCCTTATAAATGATTGTTTTCAGCATCCATTGCTCTAAGTCATATATATACATCATTTAAATTTGGGACCTAGAAATTTTTTAGTTGACATTCCAGGGGGTCTTTGGGACCCAAGTGTTTTAGGGGTCCAATAATGGAAAATGGGGATATTTGAAGCAGGATTCTGTTTCATGTAAACCCTTAAGTTACTGTATATTATAAGTAGAATGTGACGTCCCTTGGTCTATCTATATAACCTACGTACAATACACATAAACTATAACGGGGCTGTTTAGAAACATGTACCTGTACTTTAATAGATTACAACATATCGTGCCGTGCGTTTATATCGAGCCCGAGCTGTTGTTTACATAGAAGAAAACTTTGTATTGATTTCATCTTAAGTAGATCTATAGTTTCCACTCGTATAACAAGACCTCACTGACACATCTATCTGATTAGGAAGGTTTAAACTTAAGGGTGTATGCTACCTTAGTTTGACGTTAGGCTACTCATATCCAAAAGAGGTGATTATGTTCGAATTATTCCCCTTGAATTAATAGACAGTTTCAGGTTAAAACGCATTGGAGTTCAATGAGTTCGAACTATGTTGTGACGAAGGGAAATATTTTTTTTTTTTTTTACGTTAGGCATATTCTTATCGCTATTGTTTCAATGTTAACACCTTAATATATGTATTTATATTTCCATTGCACGGCCAGTATATACACTAACTATGGAGACTTGCAATTAAATAGACGATAAACGACACCCAGCGCGTGACTATTATTACGTCATGGTTTTGGCATAGACCCGGCGATGGTTCGCCGTCAAATTGGCTGTTCCATTTCATGAATTCAGATGTCAATAATGAAAATACAATGATTTGTCTAATATCAATTTCTGTGCAAATCTAGTCCTTTGTGATTTTGTTAACACAGGTAAATTGAAATCAGTAAAAGACGGAGAAAAATATGTGTGTATGCTCGAGCGTAAACACATAACATATGATTGCCACGCCACTGAAGCCACATCAATGCTTAGATTTTAATGATAATCAAAGGAACAACCCAATGTGTCAATTTAACAAAGTGAAATTCTTCATGTTCTATAATCAAATTGAGCATGTATATAATTCTATATCCCGAACTCTATAGAAATAACCAAACGTATAAACCTGGCTATTTCAATGTACGTACAGGCAGACGTATGTACAATTCTGTCAGATATACAAATATAAAAGGCGACTACACTCCTCTGTTATAATACACGTGGGTATTTCAATTGAAAGTCGGCCTATGTGCCCAAATATAACTTATAATAACTATACGCATTGTCCGTTGTAACATTTTAATGTATTACAACAGACTTTGAAATCTGATAGGGTCAGCTGTGATTATACTCCTGGTATGTACACATTCGCTACACAACAGGGAACAAACAGAAGAAATATGTCAATATTATCTTTGTATAATCAACATTTAAATATCAGGGTGTTCTCAAATTAGGCTTCGTGTATATATATATATATATGGAAGGGCGAGGAAGAGATACACGTCGGCTAATTGATATGACTTTATTATTTGGAAAACTTGAGCTTTAAATATGTTTCGGGTGTTTCTAGATGTTTTTGGGATAATATAAAGTGTGTGGTGTACGATATATGGGAAAGAAATTGCCACTATACATGTACATGTTTGTCGTGGTTGTCTTTATGTAATCAGGAATTTTTTCTGAAAGTTGTTAGATGTATTTCTAAATCCTGATAAATTGTACGAATTAATTTTGTAGTTGACCATTTATCAAATAATGAACCAAATCCTAGGGTAACGATTTGTAGAAAGATTTTGAAAATATATAGCTAAATAGAAGAAAACTATATGGATCTATAACTTTCAAAAGCTATTGTAACTTCTGAGGAATTCTTTTAAAAAAAATTTGGGGTGAAACAATGTATCATTCACCCTTAATGTCAATGCCTCAGCTCAAGAGTTATCTCCCCTACCTATAAATTATCTATTCTTTTCTGATCTTGTTACTGATAATTTCATTGTCTCGACTGTAATTCTGGTTTGCAATATATACACAGCAAATGTACACGTGAATAATTAATAATGAATTGATTGTCATCATTAATAAAACCCGCTGAGAAATATCCCGTGTGGAACTCTTTTGGAAAAGGAGATTATTTCCCCCTAATCCCTGTCACAAGAATCTTTAAATCGCAAAACTTAAAAATATGTAACGTCAATAACAAGTTTCTAATAAGGGGTGATCATCTGCTAATTTAATTTAACATTTTAAAAGTGGTAATGTTTGGTTCGGTTATATTCTGTTTATCCCCCTATCAACAGGATAATGACTGATAGTTATAGTCTATATTTACCATTTATAGTCTCAACGACATATAGTTTCTATTTGGTTGATTTTGTTTATGTCCTATTAACAGCCAGTACCTTTTGAGGACATGCCAGGTTTTGGAGGTGGAGGAAAGCCGGAGTACCTGAAGACAAACCACCGACCTACAGTCAGTACCTGTCAACTGCCCACAATGATTTCAAACTAGCAATCCAGGTGTGGAGGGCTAGTTGTAGAATGTCGGGACACCTTAACCACTCGGCCACCATGGTACATCATAGAGACATATCAGCAATATTTAAAGACCCTACATATGGCACGCCAGGAGTTCCGTAAATTAATCAAAGTAGCGGCATGTCGCTTCAATGTCGCCCCTAGATATAATGAAGTGTCAATGACAGCGAATAGAAATGTACTAGAACTCCAGCGAGGCGTGCACTCGGACAGTGTGTAGCGGTTGGTGTATACATGTAACCAACACGTATGTCACACAATAACACGGTATTTGTGTAAGCAGCTACTGTAGTGCACTATAACGGGGAGGATATTTATATGTGTGTGTTTGTGGTGTAGGATTATTCCGATGAAATGTGAAGGTATGTATCTCTATGTAGATGAGCTAAAATAATTCTGATAAGTGTGTACGGTATTGAGAGCTTATATCGACAAACACAACGCAAATAGCAGTCTTCTATCATTTTTGGAGTCGTTAGATGATAGCTAAGGTAAGTTCAGTGTACCCCACAAAATAGTTCAGTGTACCCCACAAAATAGTTCAGTGTACCTTACAAAATAGTTCAGTGTACCCCACAAAATAGTTCAGTGTACCCCATCAAATAGTTCAGTGTACCCCATCAAATAGACGTATTGTATCAAATTTTAGAAATATAATTTCTCAGCTGTAAGTGGCCTTAAGACCTTAGTTGTTAATGGGACGTAAAAACATTGAACCTAAAAAATCAATCACAGACAATATTTCGTTTTAACCATATGTTTCCCCCCTCCTAAGTTTTAACTTATTTTTGAAGCAATAGTAGTGGTACATACAAATAAAAACAAAACTAACGGATACAGAAAACAGTATATATAACTTATATTAATAGCCCGTTTGACATGCATTCACATGCATTTTAATTTATGTGGTACAAACAGTTGACTTACCATCAAATAACATCATCACTATTTATACCGATTTCAGTTAGCACTCATATGGACCATGCATATCACTAATCCATTTTTGACGTCATCATTATTATGACGTCACAATAGTTACGTTGGATACCAATGATAATTCCCGGGTGATGTCGGTTCTATTCATTAAGCAATCATACACGATACAGTATATACAGTACAATTATTTGAACTAAATACTAAGTAGTGAAAAGTGCAATTGATATTTTTAATGAGATGAATATATTTCAAAAAAAAAGGTAAACACACATTGAACTGCTTTCAGTCGGCATTACATGTATATGAGGTAGTATGGATTTCAACGGGACCGTTGAATTTGTATTTCTTTACCATGCAAACATATTTTCTACACTGTATGCATGCCAACTGAAAGTGCATTTATTTCAATGCTTCAATATACATATGGTAGAAATTAAGAGATACGCTCACATATGTGTGATTTCAACAGAGAACATGTTATACTGCGATATGAATACACAGGTAGATAGTAGTTTTTTATGAGGTGTTACCTTTAAGTATCGGAAGAATATGGGGGAGATACCTGATGACAAATAAATGAAATTGGGGAGACGATTATCTGATATGTAAGAATTGCTTGGTAGGGGTGGTATCACAGTGATATTTTAGTGTTGGTATTTTAAGGATGGAATCGTAGGGTTGGTATCACAGTGATATTTTATTGTTGGTATTTTAAGGATGAAATCGTAGGGATGGTATCACAATGATACTTTAGTGTTGGTATTTCAAGGATGGAATCGTAGGGGTGGTATTACAGTGATATTTTAGTGTTGGTATTTCAAAGATGGAATCGTAGGGATGGTATCACAATGATATTTTAGTGTTGATATTTCAAGGATGGAACCGTAGGGATGGTATTACAGTTATATTTTAGTGTTGGTATTTTAAGGATGGAATCGTAGGGGTGATATCCCAGTGATATTTCAGTGTTGGTATTTCAAGGATGAAATCGTAGGGATGGTATCACAATGATATTTTAGTGTTGGTATTTCAAGGATGGAATCGTAGGGATGGTATCACAGTGATATTTTAGTGTTGGTATTTCAAGGATGGAATCGTAGGGATGGTATCACAATGATATTTTAGTGTTGGTATTTCAAGGATGGAATCGTAGGGATGGTATCTCAGTGATATTTTAGTGTTGGTATTTCAAGGATGGAATCGTAGGGATGGTATCTCAGTGATATTTTAGTGTTGGTATTTCAAGGATGGAATCGTAGGGATGGTATCTCAGTGATATTTTAGTGTTGGTATTTCAAGGATGGAATCGTAGGGATGGTATCTCAGTGATATTTTAGTGTTTGGAATCGTAGGGATGGTATCTCAGTGATATTTTAGTGTTTGGAATCGTAGGGATGGTATCACAGTGATATTTTAGTGTTTGGAATCGTAGGGATGGTATCTCAGTGATATTTTAGTGTTTGGTATTTTAAGGATGGAATCGTAGGGTTGGTTAAGTGTTTGTGATATCATAGGCATGTTACATATATTAAATGTACAAGTAATAGCGACAGTACGGACAAATAGATTGTCAAATTTTCAAGACTATCTGTCCCTTTATCACGACACATAAAATACACGTTACATCACATAAACAGACTGTACATAGAACATGAAACATGGTAGTTTTGTTAGGATGGTATGAGGGGGGGGGGGGTTGTATTGTAGTGTAGATGGGACAAACAACCGACAGTAGACCGAGATAACGTGAGGGAGGGAATGGATTGATAACTCCGAATATAAAGATTTAAGCATATACTATGTTAAGCACAGCAACTTTTCTCAACATTACCCATACACGTTGGTAAGAGAGGGCAGACTTGGGACAGAATTACGGGTCTTGGAAAAGAATCAGCTCATGACTTTGGTGCATGTAAGAAGTGATAAGTTGGACTATTCCCCTTTATGGTGCATTGAAGACGAGATAGAGTAGGTTACACACATTTCTATACGTCTTGTCATGACGTCATGGATCACGTAACGATTCCGCTAAAACCAGTGCGAGTGAAACATGTTGGACTAAGTTCCGGCCCTTGTCGGAGCTCTTCTGCTTGAATAACGTCCTCGAGTGCGTGCGTCCATTGTGAAAGCGCGTGCTCGGATAAGTAACATGTTTGACCGGTTTATGACCCTTTTCAAAGCGCGTGTCCTGTGTTTAGTGTTTTTTCTTGTCAAAGCATGCGTTGAGCCCATCTCTACTGTAATTCAGTGAAACTCATTCGCCAAGGAGAGTTAATAGTTAACTTTAGAAATATGATTTAAGGGATGAATGAGTAAAAGCCCCGTATGAACGCCTTCAGTCGATACAATAATTGGTTTCCCCGTACAACCACTGTATATTTCTTAACTCATATACTCAGTAGATAAAAATGCTTGCAACTGGTAAATTTGTTTTTGATTCTGTTAGGTAGCACCCTGTCCAAAGACCATGATCGTGAGCCTTTATTAGTCTGAAATTTTGACGACATCAAATGTGATAGACTTAAAAAGTAGAACGTTATTAATTAAAAGAGCGGATTATCATTTCTTTTTGCATGACATGTATCAATTGAAAAAGCATTTCGTGTTCAATTTTAGCTTTCTTTACGTACGAAAAATTAATCTTGTACAAAAATTGATTTTATCGATCGATTTTCGATTATCACGCGAAGAGTCCCTGCCTGGCCGACTATACACGGTTTTTACATTAATTTTACACTAATGCGATTAATCCCAATTCACATTTTAAACGGTGACTCTTTTTCCAATCGAAAACAAGCATACCTACACGATCCAGAATTTCATCTTTCTGGATTAGAAAATAGCACTCGTACATATATGCATTAAGTAAAGCAAGTATTACGTTCTTTTCGCATTGAGAGGTTATCGATAGGTGTTTTACGTGTATCATTTACACAGGTAGAAACCATCAATACTTCGTTTAAGCACAAATCATTTCAACTTGATTAAGTATGTATTCTTCTGTGCATTCAGTCACGTTCAAGTCTCGTTTTCATCTCAATGAAACATTTAACATTATATTGAAGATATTTGTTTAATATTCATAGCGAATATGTATCTGAAAATTTAAATTTTCCAATGTAATTGTGGTCTTCGGGTACGCCGACAGCCCCCCCCCCCCCCTGTTTCTTTGGCTTGTGCAAGGTCATGAAGTATAGATGTATATACAGACACAAATTACTTCGATTATTTTCAAATGTTTCTAAAGCGGTTAGTTTTTTTAGGAATTATGCATGTAATATTATAAGATCTGTTTTTTGATATTATAGGGTTATAACACAAATAATATCCAGAGTGTACTCTCATCATAAACCGCTTCTCTCCGGTTTTTATGTTATACTTCCATAACATAAAAAATAGATTCAAGTAATCCTTTAATAAAAAAAAAACTCCAAATATAATATAACGACCATCACAAGAAATGAACCACCATTTAAAACGAAATATCAAGGAAGTGGCAACTACGATCTCCCATAAACCAATACCGAAGTAATTGCCGTACAGGTGAGGTTTGTCCGCGGGTCTGATGTGTTTGTTTACATGGGGACGGTAAACAAGTAAAACTTAGGCTCGAATTTCACGTCAGAAATATTCACATAGTTTTGATAACATCGCATTATCATAATTGGCCACCTTCATGAGAAAATGTTGTCTCATTCCTTTCTATCAAAAATGTAAATTATTTTCCGAGTTTAATAAAAAATATCACTTCAAAAAGAAAGTATCTCATCGGAATTCTAAATACAACGTAGAATAAAAACAATGTGTTTATATTCTCGTATTTAGTAAACTAAATTTCCATGTACCCATTCGTCAATTATTAACACAAAACATTCAATGAACATTTTTTACACAATTTTTTATTTTATGGGCGATAAATGAATAAAAGATATTAAACAAAATCATTTCTAGAGTATCTGAAAGAAGAATACCATAAATTGTGTATTCTTCTTTTTCTTTTTATATGTAAACATAATTTATTATACAACAATTATAAACCAAGTTATTCTAACTTATATAAGTCACTATTGCTGGCCCAGATATCAGTGCGCGTGTGGTCTTATTATTGGAGGGACACCGGGGTACCCGAGGAAAACCGAATTTTCTTAAGTTTATATTGCTGAAGCTAACAAGGCTTGTATTGTCTGAGATATGTCTATAGTTGTCAATACACCGCCTGATTTAAAGTACAGATTGTGTTTGTTTTCCATTAGTATTCCCCGAGCCCCATTATAGCTCGTACAGGGTATTTTGTACAAATTGATGTTTAATTAATTGTTCACCTTCCATACGCTCATATACATTTGTGTACTAAAATCAGAAGCCCTTCTCGTATCAATGAAATATAGACTTATTAAAACTGTTTTAGGTAGAGTTCTCTGAGCACTGTAAAGTACATGGTAAGTAGGTCATTTTTATTTGAATCATTGTCCAATTCAAATGATTCTTTTTCCAAAGTTGCAAATCTCTAACCGAAAATAAAAAAAAAAGATATAAATGACTTTCTTTAAAAACATGAACCTTAACGCCTGGCGGTCCTTTACGTGCGTGCGATCATATTATTAAAAGTCCTCGTGCTTGCGCGTAAAGGTATGGGTGTCGGAGTTCCTCGATAGCAGCATGCAGATGATACCTGTATACTAAAAGTGTATACTGACAACAGGCGAAACAATCGTTAAGCAGCGGAAAGCAACCACAATGTTTAAGGATTGTTTTATGCACGGCCTTAGCATCCTCGATATTCAGGGATCACTCTCACTACACTCCCTACATCCCCGAAATATGTCACGCACAAAAAAAGTAGTTTGATTGGTTTTGGATGAAAAAAAAATAAATAGATTGATACCTGTCTTTTAAAGATTTCGAAGGAGCGAAACAAAATTTCAAAAACTGTCAGTATTAACCGTTATCTGACCGCGAGATTCTTTCGATTCACATCAAAGGATCGAGTTTTATTACATATTGTCTAATGCCTTGGTCACACATTCACGGAGTTGACGCCGGATTAGCTACGGATACGATCTAGCATCATTCGTGGCAATCCGTATTGGTAGATATCTCTGCGAATCGTAGCCGTAGTCATACATAGTATTATTTGTATATCCGTGACAAATTTTGAACATGTTCAAAAATTTGAACACGGATCAAACAAACGTCATAAATTTTACTAAACCGTATTAGAATATACTGATCCGTTCTGAGTCCCAATCAATCCGTACTTAATACTAATAAATAGTTACCCCACGTATCTGCGAATGATATACAATACAGCTTGTAACGAATTTATCACGGAATGGCACGATCCCATTACGTTGTTTTACGGATCGCTCCGTGCCGGTTCGTACTATTCCGTAAATGTAAGGTACAGGAAACATAAGAACTTTTATGAACATTATATAACCAATATTTGAAGTGTTAACAAATCAATAACTCGAACTAAAAAATTCGGACCAAAAAATCAACAAATGAGATATCAATACGGAAATCCTCCAAAAAGTACAACCGAATACGACCAGGCGTTTGGAAAGAGTAAGCGTGTTCTTCTCAAATTCACTCAAAGCAGGGCACCCGACGCATTGTTCAATTTAAGAAAGAAAACGGAACTGGGAACAAGATTCCAGTCCCACAATAAGACAAAGATTATATCATCAGTGGAACTTGGACCCCAATCCTAGTGTTCTTTCAGAAATGTATGATACATGTACATGTAACCAGACTCTTAAAATCCCTGTGATCTAGGAATCAAAGTCAAGCTCCATCACCACTACCTAGACTTCTGAAGAGCATATTGTGTTTTGTTTTTCAGTATGACACCCAGAGGACCCAGTTCAGTTGTACACCCCAATTTTCAATTAATTGTTTTCCATGTATGTATATTTGTGAACGAATACTCTGATCAATCACGCCAATACTACCGAGACCATCTTTAGCTAGCGGGCAGTGAGTAACCACTTTGAAAATGAAAGGAAAATGATATGAAGCTTATTGTTGGAGAGGCGGTGGGGAGAAAGGAAAGGAAGCCGGAGGGCAATGAGTAACAACAAGTTTGAAAATTAAAGGAAAATTGTATGAAGCTTTGTGTTGAAGCCGTTTTCAAGGGAATAATATACCAGAGGATTATGTTAGTAACCGGATAGATAATTTAGCTGGCCGCGGGTTCGAGTCCGTGACGGTCGAACAGTTGTATTTTCGTTTTTATCTTTTTTACAGAGACAGAAATGTTGCAGTAATCTTATTAGACACAAAATATAGAAAATCACTAAAGCTTGTAAAGAAAACAAGCTACATGTAAGATAAGAGAAAAGACATTACATTGTAAGATAAAAAAGCAAATTCTGGATTTAATGTTGGTGAGATTAATTTTCGTTTAAGAAAATAAAATGTTAAATATTTATATCTAAGCAATTTGTATCTCCAGCTAATAGAAATAAGTGATACACCCAAAACAATGCGAATAATTCTTGTAGCTCAGATAGAAATTTCGTAATAATTATAAAGAAGAAGAATGCCATATAGGAGAAACAAATTAAAGAAACTATCTGTCTCTTTAAGGAAAATAATGAAATGGCACAATGGTAGTTACCTTCAGGCTTCCGTACTTTAAACATCTAGTCTACTGTGTACTGATTGAGACGCTAAAAGGTCAAGGCTTGAAATCTATCGTATTGGTGATCTTAGACTATGACGTCACACAATGATCCCATCAACAACGGTGCAGGTATACCGGTGTATATATGGAAGATCGTCGTACATTTTAGTTAATGCCGAACCATTGTTTTTAGACTGGATTGATTACTTTTGTTATGTACTTCGTTCTTATTATTTATTTATTCATTTATTTGTAAATAAGACGCTAGCACTATTGTTCTGTTCTGTCAGAATATCATTAAATGTGTGGACTTGTGTGTGTTCAAATGATATTTATCCAGCAGCCATATTTGAGAGGTGGCTACAAATATACCAAGCAATGTAGTTGTCAAACTAATTGTTTAATTAATTGTAATTGACGTAATGTTTTGATACATACTTCTTTGTAAATTGAACAATAATTTGAAAATAAGAAATTAACAAAAAGTATGCTGCTATCTCATTATTAAATATAAAACCTAGAGATGCTTGTCAGTTCCGGAATACCTACCTGTAGGTTATGGTTAACATATAAATTATCTTCCATGAAAAACATTTGTTCGGCTTCATTTATAGTGTAATCTCGGAGCCCCTGCAGGACGACAGGTTGTGATCTGAAGACTATATTATAAAGATCATTTTTTGTGATTCCCTTTACGATCCTTTCTTTCTACTCTTTCGTTCCTACATGCATAACCCCTTTCTTTCTGACGGTACCCCCAAGAACCAAGAATGCTTACACTCATAGTAAAAAAACGCTAAGCCAGTTATTTTTTTTATTTATCTTTTTTTAAGTCATAAACAGATTCTGCCTTTTCAAGAGCAATTTGAACCACAACGTATTTGAATTTACGTTAAAGAGAAGAAAGTGTCGCTAGATGAAGAATAATCACTTTTTACACACAGTAGTCAAGTTTTACTCGTCTAGATTCTACTACATTTAGTGTTTCTATTTTCAGGGATCCATCTACGATATCACGTGTTCATCTGAATTTCCGTCCGGCCAACAGGGGAAAGGAAAAGACGCATGGTTCATAAAGGTGACGTCAGTTCCGGTTGCAAGACTGACGGTTAATCATTAACCACAGCATTACGGTAATAAGGTAAACTTAATTTGCTTTAAATGACCCATTCCGCTTTCAAACTTTACCATCCTACTTTTTTTCTCGAACGGAATGGTTTTGTTTTAATCATTTGTGCTTCAAATGTTGATCATTTACAGTTTTGAGAGGTGAATTCGAATGCCAAATATACAGTATAGCCAAGTAACTCATAAACAAGCAAAAACAACAAAAAGATAGACTCAAGCTTCATTTTTGGCGGAAATCACAACTAGGATCGATCAGGTAATCGATTATATAGGAATTTATATTTCATTTTTAGACTAAATTGTTTCCCCCAAAAAATTTTACCTATTGAAAAGCAGCATAAATAGTAAATGTATGTTCGTGGTTTTATAAACACACATGCTCTAGTTTCAAGGAGAATTGGTGAATTTGCAAAAACATATATTCTTCTTGAAAATATACTAACATAGTTAAGATCAAAGTGTCCAACCACTTCATTTTTATTTAGATGATACAAGGCACTTCATTTTCTGTGTTCTTATACTCAATTAGTGAATTATGTTTTAAACATGTACCGTTATACTAGTATTGCATATTAATTGCCATTAAACCCATTAGTTCATTAATATATATGGATGTTTTTCTGTTTTTTTTTTACCCCATTTCAAAACGCCTCCAAATAGAGAAAGTTTCAGCATTTCTCCTTATCTTTCCTATTCAATACTTTTAAACTGTTCTATTGTGTAAATATCAGAAATACCCAACACTAAATTGTGCGTGTTTACTTTATTTTACAAACTTATTGGCTTTATATGTAATCTTACAGTTAAACTTCGCATTGAAAGTTATGCTAGCAATAACAGATCATTATAGCTACATTTTCCGGATTTAATCCATACCATATTCTGAAATCCTGCAAAATGTACCTTTCTTGGTAACCTATCATATATATCTACAGTATGGATGGCATATGTGTAAAAAAGACAGGGACAATTTGGTTATGTTTCCCCTGGACTTCATGTAGTAAGGATTGTCAATAAATGTACATAATTTATATAATTGATATAACCTAAAACTTACACAGAAAATGGTAGAGCAGCATTTGAAAAAAAAGTTATTAATGAAAAATAAAGTGGGGTTATCGCCCGTACACTGTAGATTTGGACTGTTGTATAATAAAATGAAAACTCCGAAATAAGCCACGCCTGATGCCGAAATCCAATCGACATATTTGTAAAAGGCACTAACATATACAAAATACATATAGCTGACACCCATCGATATAGTACTAGTCAATCAAGTAATATTTATCCATCCTTATCCTAACACACAAAACATATTCGCCCTTATCCCGCCCTAAAACATATAGCTGAAACCCATCTACATAGTTCTAGTCAAACAATATTTATCCATCTTTATCCTACCACACGTTTTTACTTATTTTTGTTCAGCTTATATCTTCAAGTCTGCTACTTATTTAACAGCAACTGCTCAAACTAGAAGTTTTGTACATTTTTCAGTGTGTGAAAACTTCAACAACAAATTTTTCATTTTACACTCCCCCACTTTGACCCCCAAATTTCCTATGAGCCCACACAAAATCAGATGTTTTGAACATAAAACAATATGCAACTGTCCTTAAATTATCTTCCTGCAAAATATAAGCCTTATCAATGACCGGCTACAGAACGGCCCAAATTGGCACCCCTTTTTTGAAAAAAGAAATCAGCACTGTATTATTTTAAATCGTGTACTACGAAACTGTGTATATTGAGATATTTTTGTTTTGTATTTGAAGGAAAAGTTCCCCGGAAAGACGTGGAGCAGACTAAACACAAAGGATGCCGAGAAAGTATGATATATAATCTAGTACAACTATCTCATAACGTAGAGGAAATAAAAGTATTAATATGCGAAGTTAATTCACCTTTAGTAAAACATTTACTTTAAACGACACACAAATATTCATATAACGTTTTTTCAGTTTTATTTTTATCATAACCTTAATATGTAATATATCAAATGCACCATTATGTGTCTTTACTAATCTTTTATAGTCGATCAACAAGTTAGCGGTTGATTATCGTTTAATTTAATATAATTAAATCATTAATAAACTATAGTTATTTTCTAACAATGAACAATTAAGAGAATTTATTATTTCAACTCTTTCTTATTTGTTCTTGCTAGTCCTAATGTTTGAGCGCGTGTCGTTCTTAATCTTAGTGAAAAGCTGCATACCCGGATAAACTTGGTAAATCGATAAAAAGTGTAAATTGTTGTTCTTATTATTATTTTTTTTCTTTTTTCCTTTCTTCTTTTGTTTTCTTCCTTTTAGTAATTGTTTCTTTCTGATCAACTTATCTTTATTATTTTTTTTATTTTTCTTTTCAAAACAGTTACTTGAAAATGCATGGTTTCATGAGTTTCGCATCACGCAGATTTGAATAAAACTTTGAGTAAAACAATATGAAATTTTGCTTACAGTTTTTGTGAAACTAACAACAACTTTCAAACAGACTCTAATAAACTTCAGTTATGTTTTACTGCTTGTTTTCGATCATGACGTTGGTTTCATGGTTTTAAATTTAAAATGTTCCTTTTTTTAAATAATTTAAAAACTGATATGTGTCCCTTTGCTAAATTTATTACGTTTTCCATTTGAGTGTTACAGTATCTTTATTTCTCAACTAGTGTTGCTACAGTTACGACTTTCACATATTAAGGGGAGATAATGTTATAGAGGTGACTGATATAGTTACTTGTATCTTATATTTCAGTTTTACTAACATTTTATTTTCAGAGACGACCGTAATAGGTATGAATTGCTTAATGAAATGCTATACATGTATGTAATCGGTGTATGTTCAGAGAGACAAGAAGCCGTCTTAGCAAACGGGACTATTTTTTTGAATATTTGACCTTTTTGCTATATCCCTGTCCTTATGGAATCTTCATTATGCAGTTTTATTTAATCAATTGTTTGAACAAAAAACCTGATAAAATCATTGATTGGGATGAATATTTGAGCTAATGCATCGCGACCTCATTTAATAATGAATTATCGATTTGTTAAGCTTAATAAGAGAGACAACCATAGACAAACTATTACAGTTATAAGTAAGACGTTGATTCCTATCCCGGGGCTAAGGGAGCTTCTTACTCCTGGACATTTTTCGTGATTCTCCCATCGCCGAAAGGTTTTAAGACATTTTATTACATTAATCAGAGACACATTGACTTTATCTATTTTAGTAATGAGATAAATTTTTATCCCATTTGTGATGTTAAACTGATTTCCCTTTTATTTCAAATCACAATTAAGTGAAAAAACAATTATAATTTCAGAACTGCCAAAAAAAAGATATTTGACAAAGTTCATCTTCAAGTTCAAATTTACTGTGACGTCACAGATAGGATAATGTAATTATGATGTAATTATTTGTGGAAAGCTTTAAGTTGTTGCTAAAACATGAAACGGAAAAAGGAGTTGAAAACTTGGAATAATTCCGTTCCGTTAAATAATAATTCCCTTTTCCGTTCCGTGTTTTATTGACATCCGGCAAACATGCACGTACACATCAAATGCATTGTCACTTGTTTTGCTTCTTCACTGGTAAAGCAACAGAGATAAATAAAGCTCAATGCAACTATGTTTGAAAAAAGGTCAATTGTTTTCCCCTTCAATCAGACATTTTCACCGAAAGAAGTTTTTTAAAACAAACGAGTCATATATTAAGCTGAATATATATAGTTTCGAGCATTTTTGTTATTCAAAGTTCAACATTATCGTCACGAAATAAATGTTTCATTACATGTAGAAATCAGTGGAGAAACGTACCTCTGTTATTTCCGTTTGACAAGATTGCTGGTGATGTTGTGGGAAGAAGGGAAATGTTTTTGTGAGAAGGGAATATAACAATATGTATTATAAAACACCTAACTGTCCATACCTTAAGTTTTCATACAGCAAATCGGAGCAAATGACAGGCAAAGAAAATCGAATTTCTCAAAGATATTGATAATAAAGCTTCTAAACGTACAAGTTGATGATAAATCTATAACATTCAATTTCCGCCAATAGGTGAAAGTTTTATCTCAAACATTCTAAAACCCAAGACATTGAATAGTCATAGTTATAAATTATCATAACACATTAAAAACAAACGCATGAGCTTGTCATGTAGGTAAATAGTATCCAGGTTGCTTGCTTCCAGCATTGAGCATCTACAGGCGCAGCTTTTACAAATTGGCATTCTGTTTCTTTATTCTAAAAATATTCTACATATACAATGAATACTTTATATTGAAGTGGGCCTATATCAACATATTGCCTCTGTATTTTGGTTAATGTTGTTTACATGTTCAGTGAAACTTCGCTTAAAAACCACCGAAGAATTATGACCACCTCGCTATTACATGTAAGACCACTTCATTTCAGTCCCTAAAAATCTTCTTTTATCTTTGTATTCTATTCTTCATTATTAAGGTCACTTACATCTTAAGACTACTTCGCTATTTAGACCAGTTCTGAAAAAGTCCCAGTTACCACTATTAAGGCCATGTTGGTGCAGGCCCTAAGATGGTCTTAATAGAGAGTTTCAACTGTACATGAAGTGCACTAATGTGTCTCTAAAGTCATTACATTTATTGATATCAAATATAAACCATAAATAGGCTGATGATGAATGCCGGTTTTTATCCCTTTTTCGTTTTCTGTACGATGAAAAAACACGGTTGTTGAAAAGTGCCTATTTCGAAATTATCATTATGCCTTTTTTTGTTTTTTTTTTTTACTAATTTTTTTTTAATCCGCAAACTGTCAGTTTATTTAGCAAACATATTTGATATCAAATGACTCGTTTTAGAGACAGAAATATTACGGTGAATGGCATTATTTATAGTGATGGTGTCTAATATTTGCTACATTATGGTTATGACTCTTGTGATGAATAAATAAAAACGAATTGGGAAATTGGGATATATTTTTTGGTTTGGCTTTTATGATGAAAAGACAACGTTTATTGATGCAATATTATATGTGTATGAGTAAATGTGTTGTTTGGGACCAAATTTAATGTAAATAAGGGGGTACAATAAACACATTTGCAGCTACTCAGGAATGGTTTGTCATTCGTTTAATTAAGTGACAGAATATTTTTACCAAGTAAAATCTATCATATTTGCTTCCACACTGAACCTATATATCTTTACATTATTTTGACGTTATGAGTCAGAAAAATCAACCAACAATTAATATAGGGTAGCTGAAAGTTTGTTTAATTCTCATTTCAATCTCAAATGAGTAGTGACATGGAACATATTAAACACATTTAAAATTATACTGTAATTATTGAGTTCTTATTCTAAATTCATAAATTAAAGTTTATTTTGTACCTGGCCCTTCTGCTTCTCCATTAGTTCGACTCACACCTTTTGGTCCGTAGCATCACTGAAGAGTCATAGGAGGACGAAACAACTGTATGATGCAGTTTAATTATGTTTTTGGAATACTGTATCTATTACTAAATGTAAATGTGCAGCATATGTATGTGTTACGTCATCTTTAATGTACGATAAATCAATTTTCTTAGCGATTTTGTATATTCATTAACAGTATTTTAAGCGCTTCTTATTGCCTTAATCTTATCTATTTCTATGTTTATTTCTTTCTTAGATCTTAGATTATTATTTCGTTAATCAATGTTAAGCAAGTTTGAATGTCTGATATGAAGTGTTGCCTTAACTTGGTCTTTGAGTCATACAAGTTGGAGCGGTTATCCTAAAGATTTTACTTCTTAGCTTCTGTCTTAGTATTACAATCTATTTATGTATATCAACATTATACATATATTTCAGGAATATCGACCGTGACGTGAAGCTTATCAATGTGTCGTCTCGTCGAATGATGATAGAACGCGAGCGCGCGGTGGATGGCGCCCGCAATCCCGCCTTTAGCAAGCTTGGCTCCACCCTTTTGGACACCTATACAAAGCCGGACCAGAGTCTCACGAAACAATATCGGCACATCAACTCTCAGATCCGTCGAATGGAAGCCACTATGAGACTCAAGAAAAAACAATTCGTACAGACCTCTCAGGTTTTGAACTATGACCCTATAATTCTTGTTGAACGGCCACCATCCCCCGAAAATATAAAAATGGCGCATGCTAAATCCATGGCGGAAGCAATGAATGAAGAATTCATCGCGGATGAATACAAACCGCATTATATGAGACAATTACGAACAAAAGCAAGAACACCATCAACACTGATGACTATAGATGCGTTTACCGTAAAATCAAAAAAGAAACGCAACATTTGGAACAAAACAATGGACGAGAAAGACCCACCAGAATTCCAAAGTACAGTAAGACCGTATTCAAAACTTTCAGAGAAAGAAAAAACGGACCTTCAAATCGGCTGGGCTTACCATAAGCCTCGATTAGAGGCCGAGGAGGACCAGGAACCTAAGAGGGAAAAATCAATGACGCCAAAAGTTAAGAAGGCACATGAGAGCGAGGGGGAAACGGACGACGAGGAAGAATTTTTAACCCCTTTCATTACCCAGATGGCAACCGTCAGACGTCACAGCGATTCCGTAGCAACAACCAATCAGAAGTCTACAGATATGTCGCGTTCGAGTAGGGAGAAAACGAGCAACAAAAACGTCCGGTTCGCCAGTTCGAAACCCAATAGTGCAAATATTAAAACGACTGGAGGTGGACTTGTAAGAAAACCGAAAATAAAGGAAACTAAAATTGGAGGTTTTTAGCAAAAGCATAAAGGTGCAGGATATTTAAAAATAATAATTAACTCTACGGCAAGTTTGATATGTTGAAACGATGGAAAAGGTAATTGGCTCATAATTCTCGACTTTTACTCAAGAGACAGTCATAGATATTAAACTGTGGACAGGTTAAAATGAAATAAGTCGTCGGACGACCATAGGTATCAGACGGTTAGTCGACATTGTGGACATGTTTTGCGAAATTACGATTATCTAGATGCCTTCAAAATGATGAGTGGCTATATGGTATTGTTCCGTCTGTATGTTTTTCGCCGTCTGTTTTCCTCTCCCTACCTTAGTTATCCCTGTCTAAACACATTACAAACAAACCTTAACACACTAACAGTAGTACGAAACCAGACATGTGAAACTGCAATAAAAATAATACAAATTTTAACATCGATATTGTCATATTTTCTGGAATTTGACTGAGAAAAGACTTTGGGCATGTATTTTTTCTGCTGTGTTCCATTTTTCTGTCCTCCCAAAATTAAATGTAAAGAGAAAAACCTTTATTCGAACTTGGGAAAAACATGAAAAAAGTGGTTTTACAGTAGACCTCAACTGGTTCATGGTCAACTCTACCAATGAGGCACGATTAACGTAATGGCGCGCCCTCAAAATAAAGCAATACATGTAACGAACCATCAAGCATGACTAATTTAGGTCTTTATCAAGAACGTTGATGTTTATATAAAAAAAAGGGGGGGGGGGGTTGCCAAGTGGTTAAGAGGTCCGACATTCTACTTCCATCAGCACTTCACCGTCGGACCGTATCTAATATATATGTTTATATAAAATGTTGTCATCAGACCATTGGCAGTATGTTATACTAAAACTCACCAGTTATTCCTTTTGGTCCCTGAGGTCCAGTAATACCAGGTTGACCAGTATCCCCCTTTGATCCATGTGTCCCATTGTCCCCCTTTTGCCCTTGAGGCCCGGTTGGTCCCGTTATCCCCTGAACTCCCTGGGAACCTGAGTCTCCCTTTTCACCCTTTGGTCCGATCGCTGTTTCAAAATATTATTTCACATTTATATGTATAAGACTTACTAAAAACATATTTTACAATCATTATGTATATTGTGAGCATTTCCCCCATATGGCAAACTTGTATGACAGCGGGATGTCCCTTTACTATTCCGAAATAAGATTTAATCCCTAATAACATTATTACAGATTACAAAAATGACCAATACGTCGTGTCTTACCTTTAGATCCATTCCATATATTGGACAAATGTAAAGTGGGCGTATACGCTGAGAATTAAAATAAAACCTGTTTTGAATATCATTTAATATTTTCCATCATTTTACAAACGTTAAATTTGGTTCGTATATCTTATAAAAGACTTCATTATACCAGCCCATGATAAGTTTAAATGTATAAACCAAAGTTAATTATAAAAACGAAACTATCCCTAATTTAAAAGAATTTTTTGATATGTTTATCCTACCTGTCGCTCTCTTGTTTAGTTGAGTTGTCTCCCCATTGTCTTCTTTACGTTTCTGATAGTTGTTAAATGTGTCTGGTCTTGGTATTTTGGGATACATACCCATGCCCTGCTGTGTGTTCCTTGAAAAATATATATCTTTTTTAACTTGATATTTTTTCATTTTCACTTTGGCCCGCCTCATTGAAACTAGTAAATCTCATTTCCAAATATAGATTTTTGGCAGCGCTTTTACTTTCCTGGTGAACTAATTCAATGTTTACAATGGTGTATCGTTAACGTTGTGTACAACTATGTACCAGTCTACTACACACTGTATGTACATACATAACGGTAAGTATAAAACAATGTAACGAAAGTGTACCATCATGTGAAACCGTAAGCTTAAAATTCTTAGAATGCAAACGGTGGGAGGAAATTTAAAGCGTTTAACGTAAATAAAAGGCTGAAAAGGGGAAATGAGCATCGAGCAAATGGTACATGTATTGCTTTGTAGTTCATTTTATTTACACAATGTTCACTTCTATATATTAACCTACATAATATTATGTATGCAAGCAACAAAATAGACATTCAATCCTTAACTAATATAGCGATATCAATTAGCAAATATATATGGCATCACTTTTTTATTTACAAGAAATATGAAATAAACTATCATATTTGATTTTCAAAGACATCTCTCTGAATAGGAATACTATTTATAAGTCTCTTAAACTATATCAAATGGCTCAAAATTGCAAATTATTGGTATATATTATAGAAGAAGCTATTTCCCTGACTGTCTCTATGATTTCAAGCAACATTCTACGTTATAGGTTACTGGATGTAATTGTATTTACCGTACTTTCTTCATATCCTGAAACATATCTTTACTATTTCAGCTTATATTCGTCGTACATCAAATGAGTCATAAGAATGATAAAAAATCAGAGAATACCAAAGCGTCAACAAAACCATAATCCGAACTCAAAATCGATTAAACAAGGGGTAAAATTGGAACAAAGGAAAGATTTACATGGAGACTCTCGTAAAAGCACAAGAGAATAAAGACCAGGTGTTCCGGAAGAGTAAGCGTCTTCTGCTTCATCGACGACACCCGCCATGTAAATCTTGGTCACATCCAAGTGGACATCAATCCTCAAAATGAGAACCGAGCCATCATTGTTACTACTTCCTGCTGGATACTCAGCAGTATGGGCTTGAACGACTGGTTCAACCATTGTCAGTATAATGTGACCGGGTAGGATGTTGATAACACTCTTAAGTTGGTATCATTCCTCACTATCAAACAAGGCTTACACTAACCGTGGTCTCCCAAGTTAGCACGCACCGAACACATACATTCACATTGCATCCATCGGCAGGCCGTGCTATCTGCTTTTTGAACTTTTCTTTCCTCCGTCGCCTATTTGGCTTAACGTTTTAGACCAATTTTAGTATCAAGGACGGGTCATACAATGACGGAACAGCTGACCAATGAAGTTAAATTCATTTTGTGGCTCGACTATATTTTGAATTATAATGGTGCTATTCTCGTTTGTGTGTCTTTTGCACTTTAAATGACCTGAGCTGTTGACATTTGTCTTAACTATATAAAGCTCCTCAAATAATTATCATTACACATATATTAACTATGTTCCTTCAAACGTATTACGCTTGTGATACAATTGCTATTTGCCAAACGGCTACTTAGGGAGTAGCTACTATTCGTTTTTGTTCCTGTCAGACGAATGACCATTTATCATGAGTCGAAGATATGATACTTACCTGACAACTCGGATTATTATACCATATTTGTACATTCTACAATATAATGCTGATAAAGTTAATATTTGTGTGAGTGTTACATAACGATTAGCTATTATCTGTTATTGTTCTCGTAAAAATACCTTTTTTAATAAGTTGAAGATATAAAAAAAAAGAACTAACCTGACAACTCGGAGCTCCTCGTGTATGTCATCGTACATCTTACGGACATTGACCAATTCAACGTTCATGTTAAAAACGAATTTCTTCAAGGCGGAAACTTCATTTCGAAGACTTTCAGTAGTATGGTCCTCGTGACTGTTTATGGCAATTGTCACAGCCAATAAGATTACTAAAACAGCACCATACTCCATCTTGTATTGGTGTTAGATCTGATTAAAGGGTCAGATTGCCGGAACGTTTACACGTAATGCACTATGTCGTTATCTTTATCAGGCTTTGTGGCACAATAGTTCATATATATCTCTTTATCAGGTCAGGGAGATCACTTTATATAGACGTAAGTAAAAACTCTCATGACAACGCTCCTATAATGTATGTTTCGATTCAACCAATTGCCCGAATTCATTGTTGGGCTTTACAATATTCGTAATCTAATATATGTATTTTATACAGTTTTGGGGAGAAATCCCGCGGGACAAAGTTTAACTTCCAAATTCAACAACACGTTTGAAATCAGTAGATATGTACCCTATGTTCAATACTTTTTACAATATATATCCCCTGATCCCGTTTGGTGCAAAAATGTCTATAGACGCAAAATGACAGATGTTAGTTTTGAAAAAAAAATCAAAGAATATCAAAGCGTCAACAAAACCATAATCCGAACTCAAAATCGATTAAATTAGTGACAAAATAGAAACAAAAGAAAGATAAACATGGAGACACTCGAAAACGCACAAGAGAATAAGGTCAGGTGTTCCGGAAGTGTAAGCGTCTTCTGCTTAATCGATGACATCCGCCATGTACAGCTTTGTCACAGCCAAGTAAACATCAAGTTCTCAAAAAGAGAACTGAGTATCATTGTCAATCACAACAAGTAAACACACTAATGAACATACTCGAAAACGTCCATCTTCATATCACTTAAAGATACAGAATACTTCTCAATGAGACATAGATGGCGATCTTGCAACTTGCCCCAAATTCTGATCAACCAGTAAATATCTTCGTATGCGTCTCAACAAGACACAGTATTTCAAGATAATTGATAGTCCCTCGTCAGTAAGACTTCCCGTGTTTAACAAGGCAAACATACCAGTATGTCAGGAAGCATGTAGGTTACAGTGTTATCCGTTATCCTAGAATGGCCGTGGGCATCACACTGTTTGTTCCAGATGACAGAGTATAGAAAATGTCATGGACTAACATTTTCAAATGTTATTGAAATCAAGTAACAATGACCTAATTATAGAACTCTGAAACTCGATTACACTAGATACAAGCTAAGAACAAAAGATATATTTAAACGTAAACTTTTACCGGTACAGGGGAGCCGGTACAAATATGGATTCTGTGGTCAGGGCACCTTATTCATACCAATGATCCAAAAGTCAAATGTACATATTAAAAACATGTTTCGGCTTCAGTGATCGGAAATTAAAAAAAAAATAAAAGATTTTTTGATAAATTATAGACCAAACTAGAAATAGGTCTTGATAAGCAAATATATATACTTGAGTATTATTACGATATTATGAATATGGGCGCCCAGGTGCTCCTGAAGTGTAAACATCTTCTGCTTCATTGATGAACCCAGCTATTTGCATCAAGGTCACATTCTTGTTCAAAGGGAGAACTGTTGAAAGATATTCAAAAGTAAAGGTCAAAGCTCTAGTTTAATGTCATAGCAATATCACATTCTTCCAGATACCGATGGGAGACAAACAAAAAAACAAATTTTTGCGGTTAATGAAGGTAATATATTTGCCTTTATGGTCTAGCCGAATGTCCCAGACTAATGATAAGGCTGATATTCAATCTTCAAAATCAACATCATTTGACTATTATTTTCAATATCTGTATACTATTCTAGAGACAGGAGCCAGTCTAGGACTATAGTTGTAGCTTGATGCTATTCCTGGCTGGTAACAGATCGGGTGAAACTTAGGTAATTGTCTTGATGTTCAATTGTTGCTTTTCATTATATATGTATATTGATCATGTCAATCCTACTTGTAATGTTTTTTTCCAAAGTTTTAAAGTTTATATTTCTATATTAATCTAAATCGAATTTCCATTAGAAGAAATAAATCTGACAACAAGCTGTTCAGTTAACGCTATATACGTAGTGGATATAAAGCTTGCAATTCGCTTGAACCCCCTGTTGTTGCTGAAAGTATGGTAAGCTTAACACACTTTAAAAAAAATTAATCAGGTTTTTAAAAAATACTTAATAATTTACAAATACTTCTCTGAGAATTACGAAATCGGTATAAATTACAAATACGTATAATTTCGCTTTTGTTTTTATTATATCTATTTATTAGCATTTGAAAAAAGATGTGTTTTTAAAAGTCAGTAAGTTAACAAAGCTTTTGAGTGTTAGTTAAATGACTACTCGCCACCCGAGCTGTCATTATTCGTTCATATAAAGAGTTCGCATGTGTCTGTTAGGTTTAATAGAATTGTCGTCCTCGATCTGTAACTATGTTTTGTGATTTGATCATTGAGTGATCGACGCATTCGTGAATACATTAAAAATGTGTTCACGGAGGCCCATACACGTCATCCATACCCCAGCGGTTACAGTCAATTTCTTCTGCTTCGTATTTTTCATTAAATTTTTCTCTAAATATCAAATGTAATTAAAAAAAGTTAAAACTAGTCCTTTTTATTTCCACTATACTACAAAAAATATCCTTACGTTTTCTATACATATACATTGTACTATTTAGGGTTTTCCTGACGATTACATTGAATGCAGATGGAGGTTATTCAGTTTGTTTTGTTAGAATATTTTTCGCGAACGAATATGCGCATGATTATTATGGGGAATTCCAAACGTACATCAGGGGGGACTGTTCCCACGGCTGCTGTCAGATGTTCACTTTGTCTGGTAACAGGCGTAGATATGACCTTGAGTATATAATGATAACGAGGATATGTGAAGGGTGTTGGCGGTGTGAGTTGTAGACAGTAAGTGCAATAAAGTCGTAGTGATATTAGCTACAAAGAAAAAAATACTTCTTTCGGCGTCATTACTTTCCCACCAATGCAATGAAGCAGATATTGGTACTCGAGAATAACATGCGGCGTGTTGTTGTTGTTTGTTTATTGTGACAAGTAGGAAAATATTTACATTTTAACGGAACAGCCACTTTATAAAGGAGGGGAGACGTGTTCTTTAAGAGAACAAAAATGCCCCCCCCCCCCCAGCATGTGTAGATTATAAAGTCATTGCTTTAGCATAGAAACGGTGGCGTTTTATAGTTCATGGTTTAAATCAAATCAAATGGATATAATTTTAAATAAGCAAAATCATTTGGAAATGTAAATCATAAACATTGAAGAAGCTAACGCGCAGTATGCCTGCATATCTCTGTCATTCATATCGACAATAAAGACCATATTTATTATCAAGACACTTCAATGCTAGAATAAACAGTCTTCCTTGATGATATTTATTATTTGTCCATGTTTTAAAGGCCCAATATACGTAACTTTCGGCAAAACTTGAAGGGAAAATCAAACCTAATTCCTTGTTATATTTATAGATTTAGGATTTAGTTAAGATTAACTGATATCAGCAATATTCAAGATGGTTACCGGTACAGCAGCAGTTGAAACACGCTATTTGTAATCACGCGTTCATTACGAACCGTCTTCTACCCTCGGTTTGTTGTTGAAGTGGGCCCCACCTGAATTATTTTCAATTTTGTAGATTTTTTGTTAAGAGTTTCTTGATTACCGCTCAGGTTTTCTTCGTTTCAGGCTTATTTTTACATAGTTATCAACTGATTTTTTTTTCATAATTTTTCAGAATCACGAAAATTTCCCTGAAGTTACGTATATTGGGCCTTTAATAACTTATACATCAGAACTTTGTTATCATGGACCAAGCCAATCTCAGTCCAAGCCAAGCGCTTTACACTAGCATTCAAACACACGTAACAATACTACTCGGATAACTTGAAGATTCCTATGGTCCCGTTGACTTCGAGATAACGATGTTCAACTGTAATAGTGTCCTCGGTTAGATTCATACCATATGATATTGTATCGTGTCTGTATAAAGCATGAAAAAGTCACATGATACCGAACTGTCAATAAAACCATAATTCAAACTCAAAATCGATTTAACTAGGGACAAGGCATTACTAATTACACCGAAATTTAAACTTCATGGCAATATCAAAAAGGAAACACTTTATAAAATTTACAGAATGTTAAATCTATTATTTCAAAACCAGTCATGCAGGGAAAAATAGACACCAATTTAAATATTGAATTGCTGGGAAAATATTTCTCAGATCTGTATAGAAAACATAAGAAGTGAAGTGTTGGAGGAGTAGTGGCGTTTTATTAGACGTCGGGCACTAACATTTCTTCAAAGTATAAGTCACATTCACTTCAATCGATGCGTCGCCATAGCAACGAAAATAATTACTACAACACCACTACTGAAAGCTAAAAGTACTTACAATACTGTACATTTTAGTGTAGGAAGTATCCAAGTATTGAACATTATCATTACTACTCTCATTGAAAATTTAGTTGGACAATAAATTATATAATTAGCATGTTGACTTAGGAGTATATATATAGAGTGTAAAACCATAATTGCAAAATTATGTACAGAATGTCGTTGACACAAGTATGAAAGGTAGTATAAACCATTGACAGTCCCTTACAATGTTAAAGCTCTATCTCATAGTATAATAGTTTTACTAATATCTAAATATGACGTAACACACATATGTGCTGCACCTTTTCAATTTAGTAATAGATACAGTATTTCTAAAAAAATACTTAAACTGCACCATACAGCTGTTTCGTCGTCCTCGGACTCTTCAGTGATGCTAGGAGCCAAAAGGTGGAAATCCAAAATTTCTAAACTAATATAGAAGCAGAAGGGTCCGGTGCGTAAAACGCCTTTAATTTTTTAATTTAGAAGTAAACTTAAACTAGTTTTGTATAATTTCAAATCGTGTACTACGAAAATGTGTATATTGTGTACCGTGCCACTACTCAAATGAGATTAACTGTGGCTATGGAGGCTCCAGCAAACCTTTGGGACCAAAAAATCCATTAGCAGAGTTTATCTCGCATCACATAATGTGGACTCTATATCTTTAATTCATGTTGCATGTATATAACCCTGTAACAGCGTTTTGAAATTGTCTACTTTGTTTACAACTTGAGACAGCTGTGACATGCTTTGCTATGACTGGAATGGCAGCAGCTCCTGTGGCGTGCATTTCATTAGAAAGTTTGTGTTTTATATTCGTGTCAAGCATAGCAATAATTGGATGTGAACTATTATGAGCTTGTAAAAAATATTTTGTTTTGTAGTTATGAAGCATACTTTTTGAGCAAACAGAATATTCTTACTCTTCAGGAACACCTGGTCGTATTTTCCTGTACCTTTACAAGGGTCGCCATGTACATCTTTCTTTTTATATAATTTTGCCCCTTGTTTGATCGAGTTTGAGTTCAGATTATGGTTTTGTTGATGCTTTGGTATTCTCTTTATATTTAGCATTAACAACATTTAAGCTCATGATACGACATAGAAAACTACAGTGGATAAATTAAATTCAAGCATTGAGATATTTCAGAACTATATGAAATATACATAAATGTATAAAATTTATCTCAGAGACAGTAATTACAATTGTTCAATAAACGGGTCATTTAAGTTGGATTTACTAAACAGAAAAAAAAATAAAACACTTGATAAGCAAAGGAAATGTTATGAACATTTTTCTACTTCTGGGAAAATAAATGCTACTGACATTGTTATTAAGTACTTTACTAATGTTGAAAACACAACAAATTTTTGTTCCTTTGCATACTGAGCATGTTCTTTTGTTGGATGTGGACTGAATAAAGAGCAAATTGTGTTGGATGTATAATTGCTATTGAGTACGCTAAAATTGAAGTAATGATAGATGACTAATGTTTAGTGAATTTCCATCACTTTATCCATTTTCTAATATTTATGTCAAAACCATAACTGACCTCGTGCAGTCTTTCAATCATAAATCATATTCGACAAGATACAAAAACATGGCTGGTTATATTTCCATTACCTATAACTCGTGACATTAATGTATGATTAATTAATTCGACTTGGCTCAATTTTATTTTTAATATTTAAATCATTAAACCATTAAATATAAACTCAAAAAGGTTATTTCTCCATGAATCTGCAAAAATACATTATGTAGCATTAAGATTGGACGCCGTGTATATCGTCATGTTAATGACGTCATAAAGTGATGTAAGTTGTCGTCATTGTGACGTCATGATCAATTGTATTAATCGTAGTACATCTCATCATATTCAAAAATGATACATTTGTGTGTTTCACTTCACGTGAAATGTGAAAACTATTACTTTATATTGTATCAAATTATACCTTAAATTAGACAGAGTCATAAGAGATAGGTTATGGAACTGATAGAGATCGATTGTGTCACGTGGTGTGCTGAATGATAACATCACTACATAACAGTTAAAGCAAAAGGAGCGAGACGATATACAAGAAATATCGTAATTTGGGGGAAATATTACTATTTCAATCATTTAATTCTTTAAAGGCATATACGAAAACATCTTTGTAAACGTGTTAAACCCTTAGTGTGCTATAAATAGAAAGTTGACAAAAAATTGATATGAAATAAGAACATTCCTATTGTATCTTTCTGATTAGACAACGAAACAAAAGAAACATAAAAATAAGCTTGAAAACTATAATCCTATTAGCAGTTTTGTGAGATAGTTAGTTGGTGGCAATAACTTAGCTTTTCATCCAGAAAAAGCGTAGTAAAAGAACACAGAAAAGTCAGGTGTAAGTCTGTTTTTACTATTGTCAAATCTCGGCGTACATCTTGTATGGGGTTAAATAGAGCCCTTTTGATGTTGGGGGTTGAGTGATGAACCATTAATATTTAATGAATTTCTGGTAAAATTAAATATCCTGACCATTTACTTGAACAAGTAAGCAGTTCTCTGGTGTGTAGTGCTGATTCCGTATACGGGAATCCGTCTGTTACGTCGGCTGTATACATGATACATGGTCAGAAGATTGATAAAATATTTACAATACAATTACATTTCAATCGAGTGGCAATGTTTTGGAGCCGTTTGATGATAGTCCCATTTGATTGCTAATGATGACTCGATTCTCACTTTGAGGTTTTGACGTTTACTTTTATGCGTTGCTGGTGTCGATAATGAAGCAAAAGACGTTTGCTCTTCCGGAACACTTGGTCTTATTCTCTTGTACCAGTACAATCAAAACAACGCTTCGGTATAACTTTTTTTTTTGTTGCAATTTCTTATTCAGTATTTTATCGGAACATATTCAATGACAATATTACAATCAAGGTTTAATGGAATTCATCAAAATGTGGTATGCGTAATAATGTTGATAAGAGAAATAACTCTGACACGGAAAATTCTTAGATAAATTCATCATCTTCCATTACGCAATGATACTAGTAGAAAAAAAAATAAATGAAAAAAATAGAAAAATCATTACGATTTGTGTATGTCAGTTTATACACTTTATTTCTGAAATGATATTTAAGTACAGACATTTCTGAAGTAGTTACATAGATAACCCAACAGATATTTGAAAAAATGCATTGTTGTTTTGATAGCCAGACGCTTTTATAATAATCAGTCGTATTTGATCCTATACAAAACAGTTTTTTGTTCCGATCTGAGTCTCATTTTCAATCAATTATATATTGAGTCGGCGGTCGCCAACAAATGTCCACCAAACGTCGTGTACATGTTCGCGTAATAATATGACGTCACATCGCTCGTCGACGTCAAATAGACTTGTCCCCCTTGGTTGACTGAGAGGTACACAGTACTTGATGACGTCGCCCATTCTGGGAAACTCTCTGCCCAAACTTTGATGATGTCCTGTTGATCACCGCCTGGAGGTCGGTAACGTAAGTACACGGCAGCCTGAAAAAGGGAAAGTTCACGTAGAATAAACAGATAACGAAGTGTCGAATGCAGGAAAACAAATGGAATGATAGATCGAATGTTAATGTATATAAATATCACTTTGGCAAACGAGAGTAACTATAGTGAAGGATGACGTAACAAACACATATATGCTGTACCTTTTTTACTTTAGTAATATATACAATATGCCTAAAAAATAAATAACACTACATCATAGAGATGTTTCGTCCTCCAAGGACACGTCAGCGATGATACGGGCCAAAAGGTGAGAATCAAAATTTTCTAAATCCATGTAGAAGCGGCTGGGTCAGGTGCGTAAAACCCCTTTAATTTATTAATTCAGAAAAAGGAATTAAATTGGATTGTATAATTTCAAATCGTGTACTACAAATATGTGTATATTATGTATCATTCCACTACTCCGATAGAATACTGTGGTTATGGAGGCAAACCTCGGAAAATAAAAAATCTACCAGCAGAGTCTACCACCTGCTATCATGAACAAATACTATTCAGACAACTACTGTATCCAGCTAAGCGTCGGGCGATCCTATTCTTACTCTTACCTTTGTCCTTTTCTGTGCCGACACAACTATATTGAAGACGTAGATACCGCTGTGGGGAGCTGTAAACCTCCCCGTTAATCCACTATACCCTCCCCCTTGGTTCAACACAATGCGGGTATATATCAAATCACTGTTCTTCTCGGGGCCCTGGTGGTCAGCCAAACCTACATAAAAAGCTACGGTTGGCGTAGACGTCCCTGAAAAGTAAAACACAACCATTATCAATCTATGTACAAGTAATTGCCACTGTATAACACTTCACATTCTATTTGGCATTAATTCCTGCTATGAAATGGTGACGTATTTAGTACAATTATTTTATGACGCAATAGTTGTGACTTACCGCTACCATTAATCGGCAAAATCAACCTCATTGACAGAATTGATATTGATGTTTTTGAGTTTGCTCATTAGTGTTTTTACTTGTTGTGATTGACAATGATACTCGGTTCTCATTTTGCGAATTTGATGTTTACTTGGATGTGACAAAGATTTGCATGGCAGGTGTCGTCGATGAAGCAGAAGACGCATACTCTTCCGGAACACCTGGTCTTATTCTCTTGTACTTTTGCAATGGTCTCCATGTAAATCTTTCCTTTGTTCAAATTTTGCCCCTGGTTTTATCGATTTTGAGCTTGGATTATGATTATATTGATGTTTCCTTATTCCCTTATATATTAAGATTTTATGCAAAAATATGCATATCTTTGCTGCATTGGAATTCCCCCTACTTTCGTGGTTTGCAGAATCAGTTTATCATGTACGCTAATTATACATGTAGGAAATAAATGCTTGTAAGGTTTAACGTGTAATGCATTGTATTACTGAATAGGTAAATCTAGGTGCGGGGTTATTTGAATGTTATCACTTATCGTAAGAATCTAGTTTATGATTAAAATTGAATTTGTTTTTCCTTCGTTACCTTGCATCCCTGGTTCGCCCTTTGGTCCAGGTAGACCATCATACCCATCCAACCCAGGAGTTCCATCCAAACCCGGAATGCCAGGTACTCCGGGTTCACCTTTCCTGTTTTTACACTCCACCTTCAATGTACATTCGGAACTCTCGTCGTCCTCAAGTTTAGTAGGAGGTAAAGGATCCCCTGTGCCGACCTTAAATGGCTTTTTGAATTGATGTTGCTTGTTTGCATAGTAATTCGAGTATTTCTCCTTGTCACCGTTAACAAGTGTGACCGCCAACAAAATGGCGGCCATAGAAATGACTGATATATGCATTACTCGTTTATGGCAAAATAATCTCAAGAGTTTTGATATACCTGAAATATAAATTAAACTTATATTTAAAAACTAATAATTTAATTCTTCAATTTCAATTTAATCCTTTCACCCTTTAATGATACTGAGTATTTTCAAAAATTGTTTAATCAATTTTAAAAACATGTCAACTTATTTTCATTGAAAGGGAAGAACATATTTGTCCTCCAAGAAATATCTTAAAAACACAAAACTTGGGATATTAAAGAAAAAAAACCTCCTACCCCGAAGCAGTGTTCCTTTCGAATTTGTTTAGTGATACTCATATATCGATGTCAATAAAAAAAACTAACGACTTTAGTAAAGGTTAATTTTGATTAAATTTTTTCTTTCGTAATTCTTATATATAAAATGATTTGTGCTGCAAAGATGCATGTTTATCTGAAATATATGTTTCGAAATACGCAGATATTATCGACACCTTCTGAAGCACATTCATTTTTGTTCAATTTAATGACACTCATGATAAAAACTTAATTAGTCACTATACACGAGTATACTTTTTCGGATTTCATCAGATTTTTACTATAAACAGGGACACAGAATTACGATCTATTTCATAGCATTAACTCATCACCCCTGCAGTTCCATAAAGGACTCTTCCGAGATTTGAATTGGAATAGTTCAAATGTGTCTTCAGGGGTGAAAAGGTTAAACATGATACAGAGGGTTACGTTTTCACAAGAGGATATGTTCACTTAATCCACCTTTGTTGGGTAGATATATGTATATTCAAGATATTGTTTATGCTGTAAATATGTTTATGAAACATGGCTGACACTGTTGATGCCATGTCTGCTATGTTATCCGTCATTTAATAAAATAATATTAAATGGACATATTTTATTATTTATTGTTCTTGAAGTATACTGTATATATATCCTACAAACCTAGCTTAAGTCGTGACCGGCAAATCGTGATGGAGATTTACAGCATCAATAATGTTATGTTTTGCGGGCACTATTTTGTAGTGGTGACTTTGTCTTATTTAAGTTTAAACGCATTACGCCACTTGACACAGATTTCAGTGTATACATAAAAAAAAGTGTAAAATATAAAGATTGTTTACTAATCATGCAAAATTATTATGATTTTTGAAAATGGTTCATGAATTCATTTACAAACAACATAATTAATATATTATGCTATAAATGAATTCTAATGTAAGATAAATTAAATCTCAGCAACAACTAAATATCAATCTTATAATAGTTTAATCACAATCGATAAAAGCAATTTGAGTTGTATCAAAATCACTCATGTTTCATTAAAAACTACTCTTATTGAAATTAGTAATATCATTTGATTAAATTCTGTTAAGATCTTTAAAAAAATATTGTTTCTATGAATTAAACAAAATAACTAATACAAAACAGATCTTAGTTCGAAGAAGAAAGTGGTAGAAATAAGCTTTTAAAACGTCCTTACCTGATGTCGACGTCTGTTTGGTACCAGACCAGCCAATGTCTGCGGAGTGTATCTCGAGGTTGTTTCCCTGACGCTTTGTTTGACTGTGTGAAATATATTGTAACTACGCCTGTTTTGCAAAACGTAAAGCTTAAACGCTTTTCCATGCGTCAATTTAACACTTGAACATAATATCCGGCACTGTGTAAAGTCCGAACTGTATGCGCGTTGATATGATATACTAATAGATCATATATGAAAACAAGATATTGTGATACATAAATTGTACATTTGATGAAATTTTAAACTTGAACAGATATGAAACTGTAAACAACAACATATTTGTTTAAAATTATAAAGAAAACAAATATATGGGAGGAAGCTGAAAGATTGTAAACTTAAACAATTGATATATACCGTCACCAATAATAGTATTGTTATGTGTCGAATATTAAATAAGATCTCTCACGAGAATTAGATATGGTCTAAATGTTTCCAACACCTCAATTCAACTATTTCAATTTTCATTGTGGAATATCATGAAACATTTTTATTTAAATATAACTAATCGAATCTTGTATCCTGAAGATTCACTTTCGAATTAGTTTTACCATTTACGATCACTCCTAGGAAATACTTCAAGTTTTACTAGGTATTTTCAAAAGACGGAAAATCAACTTCAATGTCGATTAAACAGAAGACGCTTACTCTTCCGGAACATCTGTTCTTATTCTTTTGTACTTTTACGAGGGTCACCATGTAAATATTTCCTTTGTTTCTGTTTTGCCTCAAGTCTAATCGATTTTGAGTTCGGATTATGGTTTTGTTGACGCTTTGGTATTCTCTGAAGTTTCATGCCAAGGTCGGAAAATATCAAAGTCCAAGCTGCAATAACCAGTTTACCTGCTGGTGATAGAAAGGTAGTGACTTAAAGGAAAACTGAGACCTGAAATTAAATACGGTTAAATACCATACTTGGAAAGATTCAACGGTGTTACTATCACACCAAACATTTATAAACAAATAATAAAATCAGACGAATGCTTAATCAATAAACTAGTTTAATTAACAAAAGTTGTGTACAAGTCTCTTCTCCACTTTTTGTATTTCATTTCATGTTATCGTTACTGACTACAGGAACAGAAATATCTTCCGATCTTCCGCATTAACGACCTTTCAAAAACAAAACTTGATATGCCTCCCCTTTGCGACAGATGCAATTTCTGTGGTTTTTCTATCAACGTATTCTTCCTTTTCGGTAGTGTTTCAAAAATATGTCTCTCTATTTCACCTTATATATTTATATATTTCCATTAGCTATAGCATTGCTGCTTAGACTAAAAGGAACTATATCAAGTGTAAGTGTTAATTCATTAAACTTATTTACAAAATTCTCCTTTTGTATCTAATACAATACCTTAACATACAACACTTACATCAATGTGTTTAAACTTTGTAATATATACAAACCAGGAATATCAAATAAAACATAATAAAAGTCTCTTACTCGCCAGCATACCATTAAAGTCACTAAGTCTAAGAAACATTCATTTCAAAAGATTGAAACTTCGTTACAAAAAGTCTTGCTGTATGAAAACAACAGCTGTTTAATTAAACATGTACCTAATTAAAGTATGTTACACGATAACTTAATATTATAGTCAATAACTCTAAGATGTATCCATTTCAAAGGACTTACAACTTGGTATAAATATAGATTTTCGCGATAGACATCTTCTGTATCCTTTCGTGATATGCCGATGAGCGTTTTTGAGTAAGCTAATTGGTGTGCGCTCTTGTTGTGATTGATAATGATGACACGGTTCTCATGTGAAAACTTGATATTTACTTGGATGTGACAAAGATTTACATGGCGAGTGTCGTCGATGAAGCCGAAGATGCCTACTCTACCGGAACACCTGGTCTTATTATCTTGTGTTTTTACGAGAGCCTACATTTAAATCTTTCTTTTGTTCAAATGTTTTATCTAGTTTATTTGATTTTGAGTTCGGATTATGACGTTGTTGCACGTTGGTATTATCTGATTTTATTTTGCTGTATCGTAACGAAAACTGTTTAATCAAACATGTAAAACAACACAAAATAAGTCGTACGTCATAGTAAGTTCAAACTACATCACCTCGAGGCACTGTGTGAACATTTTGTAGTTGAAGTTCGTTCGTCACAGAATGCCATGGTGTCGTAAAGAAGTGTATATTCTGAGAGTTTAATCATCGCTAACAACTTGATCTGATCCTTTCATCGTGGCCCCCATACCGTGTTAACATTGCATATATATAAATCAGCGAGCACTTCAGTTTCAGCACATCTTTAGATATTAAATATGATAACGTCAAAGTTAACGTTCAGTGGACCTTTCATCTACAAGTAGTATTTACTCTGAAATAGTCTCACGGTACAATTAGGACAAACAAAATAGATGTAAACAAACGAATGATGTCGCTAAAAAGTATCTTATATTTGGAGTTTAAGTTAATGAGTGTCCTATTATCAAAATTAAATTTTGCATGTCAGCTACAGATTATGAGTTTAAGAATGTTTATCTTGATTGCGAGCTGCGTTGGCGATTCTTTGATAAGAGTGTTTTTGTTTCATATTCATTACATTAAAACAACGATCTGGTTATAAACAAGTGCGTAGGAATGTTTTGATCGGTCGTCTTAACGGGGCGGAACACGGCATCGGTTTTTCCGTTTACGTTGGATTTTCCATTTTTCTCAGTTGAGACGTATGTCGTTAACTATTTAGATCAGGGTCAAATCGTTTAGGAACAGAAAAATTGGACGCGTTACCGATTCGTTCTTTATAGATTTCGCTTTCAATGTATTAAACTCAGTTTCGATGAATAGTTTAAAGTTTTGGAGGTGGAGGAAAGCCGGAGTAATAGAAAAAAACGACCTACAGTGTCAGTGTGTGGGCTAGTGTTAGGTTTTCGGGACACCTTAACCATTCGGCCACCGTAATGGAAATTCAGTGCCGAATGAATAATTCAGTTAAAACACAATTCCATTATAATTAATAAATGTCAAGTAGTGTCGCGTCGAAAATAAACCATTGATATCAAATCATGATCTCTCGGCATTGTCCATCGCGTTCAAGATCTTGAACATGAACATAAACTATTGTTGCCTACCATACTAAATGTTTTTTGTACAATTATTCGTACACTTTACATTGTGAAATATACTTTCACGAAAGCTCGTACACTTTAAGGGGTAAAATTGTGTTTTACAAATAAACGAATTTTGCAAAAGTAAAACACAATTTCACAAATATCTGTATACTTTCTGCACAAAAATATATTTCAAAGAAAATAAGTTTACTGATATCAATATAACATCTTTTTTGCAGTGTTATCACTGGCTATATTTTTCGCGTGATTCATAAATGAAAAAATAGTTAAGAAAACTAGAAGTCGATCCTTTGTAAGAAATATTTACGGCAGTGTTCAGTGTATAGTTTCATCACACACACCAGAGCTTATCTTTCCAAGGGAAGTAACTCAGTTAATGTCTTTTACATGTACAAATGTATAAGGTAATTCCTTCAAAGAAACGGAATGCCTGATATACAGTTGTAATTGTATTATGTATATTATGTAAACAATAGACGTTAACAACTGTATAGGCCTATCGCCCTTAGGATATACTACATTTCCGTGGCTTAGCAAATATTTCTCGTCCTTAGTTCATTTTAAGGATTATTTGTTTAAACCCAATTCTTTCTGAAAGGGGCAATTAAGCGAAGTTTGTTTACTTTTTTATAATATCGCCAAAATGTAGTTCGGTAATCCTTGTGAACTATTCATACCGATATTTTGACAAAACTTGATGTTTTACATACGTTTTTCAATTAACAAAAAGGAAATCCTTTATCTTCCAACCCATGCAAATGCGACATATGTTTACAAGCATCTATGAGCACAGAGCATGCGTGTTTTCAGGTAAACAAATTTCCCTTGAGAGGGCCCCTTTGTGTTCGAGCCTTCGATAATATCTGCTTTTGGTATCTAATTATCAAGTACGGATTCCAGTGTCTGAAAATAGATATTTTTCAATTTCATTGGTTTTAAAAAACGCAGGTTCACTAAATTTCCTAATTAAATACTGAGTTTTTGTACAAACAAACTCAGTACAAAATTGTATATATCATTCATTCCAAACTGATGAATCTTATTTCAAATTACAGCGTCCACTCCTTTTTGCATGACTCAAATGATTGGATGAATTCCCAAAGCGACGTATAAGAGTTAATTAATTGCAACACATTGAAACCAATCGGAGGAAATCAGGTTCACATACAAAGTAATTGTGCTGTTTCAACTTAACCTACATGTATAAAGTTTTGGTTTGACATGAAGGTATTCCCAGTACGCCGAAATAACAAATAATAGGTTATTGTATTTTTAATAAAACGAAAGAAACTGTTTATTTCATTATATTTACAGTCTGTTTGGAATTGATAGTATATTGCCTATACATTTCTACGAATGCCTACTGAACTTTATTTTCCGATAAAATCAGTGGATCACGCGCCTATTGGCGCAGCGCGCAGTAATACACTCCGTTACGATTTGAACACGAGGCCGCGTCACTACTTTCCAGACTCGATCAATATCCTGCCGCGTAGTATGTGTTAATTTATTTAAGAAATTAATAAGAAGTATTTAAATGATTTTTTTAAATACAATAACAGTAACAAAGACAGTATGGTTTGTTTATATATGAACTTATGTGAAAAAATAACAAAAAAAGATGAAATCTTTTGGAACTTTTTTGTTTACTTGTTGACTAAAATTTCGCGGGAGTTCGTCACCTCATAAGGCGGCTGTTTCAACAGTCTACTGAAACCAAACGATACTGTTTGATTTCATCGCAATTAGTATCATAATATCTGATTAAAGAAATAATTACACGTGGGAATATAAGGTCTGGACAGTAAATATAAGGATTAAAGTTTCTTTCTGGTGGTTTTATCAAAGGATAAAGTTCAGTAGGATATCGATAGTTGTTTCATGGAACGCTTCGCGTTCCATTCCAACTATCGATATCCTACTGAACTTTATCCTTTGATAAAACCACCAGAAAGAAACTTTAATCCTTAAAGAAAACAAATAGAGAATACCGAATTATCATAATCCAAACTCAAAATCGATTAAACCAGGGGCAAAATATGAACAAAGGAAACATAAGGTAACCCTAGTTACGCATTGACCGGGTTTTCGAAAGATGAAATACTTTCCAACCATATATCAGTATTACAATCATTAGAAATACCCGTTAATGATAAAGACGCTGACTAACCTCGGCTATATTTGATACCTAAACTACAGAAGGATCCGTATAAGCACCTTTTTATCGCTGACTCGTCTCATTGCTCAACCAAGAGCCATTATCAAACTTCTTACTACCAGTCTATGTACCGTTAAATCGGGGCTTCAGCCTTATTGTGGCACCGTATACTCCAGAAGTGGCATTAATGGGATATGGATTTTGAAAAACTCAAAAGAGCTTTTGATAAGTCTTGAGCACCCCTTCTCAAAAATGTTTCGTCCATCAAAACATTTGATTTTTCCACCCTGTACACTACCATACCACATACCAAACTAAAGAACGTCTTCGGTCCTTCATAATGAGAGCTCTTTTTTCAGGAACGGCGGACGACGATACCAATATATGGTAGTGAGCTAGAGGGGCAGCATATGTGTGTGTGACGTCATCTCTTTGAGCATACTTTGAGTGAAAAACACGACAAAAGCTTAGAGGAAATATAGTGAAGAAGATATAGTAAGGATAATTGAATTCCTGGTCGACAATATTTTTGTTGACTTCGGAGGAAAGATGTTCCAGCAGATTGTTTGCATTCCCCTGGGAACAAACTGTGCCCCACTTTTAGCTGACTTGGTTTTTTTCATACGAGGCTGATCGACAACGTCGATCGTGTATACATGTACCCTTCTGAACTTGAATGAAGGACACAACAGACTCTTCTACATCAGCTGATTACCTCGATCATTACTTAAACTTGGACTAACATGGACAGCTTACTACAAAGCTATACGATAAACATAATGATTTCAATTTTCCTATTGTGAACTTTCCATTTCTTGATATTATCATCCCTGCTTCTCCAACCTATGATGTTTACATGCCGCAGGTGATTCGATATTCTAAGGCTAGCTCTAGGTATCGTGCCTATCGTGATCGATGTCGACTGCTGACAAACAAACTAACAACACAAGGATTCGGGAAATGCAGGTTGATCAGAACTATAGCCAAGTTTTATGGTAACCATCTTTGTCTCATTGAGAAATATTTTGTATCTTTAAGTGATATAAAGATGGGCGTTTTTGAGTATGCTCATTAGTGTGTTTACTTGTTGTGATTTACAATGATACTAAATTTTTTTTGTTTACTTTGATATAACCAAGATTTACATGGCGGGTGTCGTCGATGAAGCAGAAGACGCTTACTAATCCGGAACACCTGGTCTTATTATCTTGTGTTTTTACGAGAGTCTTCATGTAAATCGTTCTTTTATTCCTATTTTGCCTCTAGTATAATCGATTTTGAGTTCGGATTATGGTTTTGTTGACGCTTTGGTATTCCCCTATTTATTTTTTTTTTCGAGAACTTGAATGTGTAGGGGAATGTACATATAATCAGTTATCTTGTGTGTAATGCTAATTCTGTATGGGAAGGATATTTTTCTGCCTACGTCGGCTGTGCACGTATTCACAATAATAATATTGTGAATACAATACAACATTCAAATCGTTTGGCAGTATTTTGGCGCCGTTTTTTATATATGTTCAGTACTGTACTTACCTGTCGTGATTGAAAATGATGATTCGGCTCTCACATTGAGGATTTGACGTTTACCAAGATTTAAATTGCGGGTGTCGTCGTTGGGGCAAAAGACGCTTACTCCTCCGGAACACCTGGTCTTATTATCTTGTACCATTACATCGGTTTCCATGTGAAAGCTTCCTTTGTTCATATCCCCCCCCCCCCTAGCTTAATCAACTTTGAGTGCAAATTGTGTTTTTCAACGTTATCATTTTTTAGGTTTTTTTTTTTTTTGCAATTTCTTATTCAGTATTTTATTGGAACATATATCCAACGACAGTATTACAATCAAGGTTTTAAATGTAATTTATCAAAATGAGGTATGCATATTTATGTTGATCAGAGAAGCAGCTCTGACACAGAAATATCTTAGATAAAGTCATTATCATCCATTACGCAAAGATACTAGTGGGAGAAAAATGAAAGAAAAATCATTACAATTGATGTAAGTCAACTTTATACCCTTTATTTCTGAAATTATCTTAAAATACAGAGTCGGATTTCTTAAGTAGCTACATAAATAACCCAAAAGATACTTGATAAATTGCACTGTTGTTTAAATAACCAGACGTTCTTATAATAATCAGTCGTATTTGATCCTATACAAAACAGTTTTTTATTTCGATCTGAGTCTCAATTTCAATCATTTAGATCAATTATATATTGAGTCGGCGGTCGCCAACAAATGTCCACCAAACGTCGTGTACATGTTCGCGTAATAATATGACGTCACATCGCTCATTGACGTCAAGTAGACTTGTCCCCCTTGGTTGACTGAGAGGTACACAGTACTTGATGACGTCGCCCATTCTGGGAAACTCTCTGCCCACACTTTGATGATGTCCTGTCGATCACCGCCTGGAGGTCGGTAACGTAAGTACACGGCAGCCTGAAAAAAGGGAAACTTCACGTAGAATAAACAGATAACAAAGTGTCGAATACAGGAAAACAAATGGAATGATAGATCAAATGTTAATGTATATAAATATCACTTTGGCAAACGATAGTAACTATAGTGAAGGATGACGTAACAAAACACATATATGCTGTACCTTTTTTACTTTAGTAATATATACAATATGCCTAAAAAATAAATAACACTACATCATAGAGATGTTTCGTCCTCCAAGGACACGTCAGTGATGATACGGGCCAAAAGGTGAGAATCAAAATGTTCTAAATCTGTGTAGAGGCGGCTGGGTCAGGTGCGTAAAACCCCTTTAATTTATTAATTCAGAAAAAGGAATTAAATTGGATTGTATTATTTCAAATCGTGTACTACGAACATGTGTATATTATGTATCATGCCACTTCTCCGATGAGAATATCGTGGTTATGGAGGCAATCCTCGGGAATTAAAAAAATCTACCAGCAGAGTATATCACCTCCTATCATGAACAAATACTATCCAGACAACTACTGTATCCAGCTAAGCGTCGGGCGATCCTATTCTTACTCTTACCTTTGACCTCTTCTGTGCCGACACAACTATATTGAAGACGTAGATACCGCTGTGGGGAGCTGTAAACCTCCCCGTTAAGCCACTATAACCTCCCCCCTGGTTCAACACAATGCGGGTATATATCAAATCACTGTTCTTCTCGGGGCCCTGGTGGTCAGCCAAACCTACATAAAAAGCTACGGTTGGCGTAGACGTCCCTGAAAATTAAAACACAACCATTATCAGGCTATGTACAAGTAATTGCCATTGTATAACACTTTACATTCCATATGGCATTAATTCCTGCTATGAAATGGTGACATATTTAGTACAAGTATTTTATGACGCAATAATTGTGACTTTCTGCTACCAGTTGGCATTAATCGGCAGTATAAATGTTATTGACAAAATTGATATTAAGATTTTATGCAAAAAGATGCATATCTTTGCTGCATTGGAACCCCCCATACTTTTGTGATTTGTAGAATCAGTTGATCATGTACGTTAATTATACATGTAGGAAATAAATGCTTGCAAGGTTAAACGTGTAAGCAAATGTAGTTGCGGAATAATTTGAATGTTATCACGTATCGTTAGGATAAAGTACCTGATTAATACTGAATATGTTTCTACTCAGTTACCTTGCATCCCAGGTTCGCCCTTTGCTCCAGGTAAACCATCATACCCTCTCAGCCCGTCTTAACCCGGAATGCCAGGTACTCCGGGTTCACCTTTCTTGTTTTTACACTCCACCTTCAATGTACATTCGGAACTCTCGTCGTCCTCGTATTTAGTAGGAGGTAAATGATCCCCTGTGCCGACCTTAAATGGCTCTTTAAATTGATGTTGCTCGTTTGCATAGTAGTTCGAGTATTTCTCCTTGTCGCCGTTAACAAGTGTGACCACCAACAAAATGGCGGCCATAGAAATTACTGATATATGCATTACTCGTTTATGGCAAAATAATCTCAAAAGTTTTGGTATACCTGAAATATAAAATAAAATTTATAAGAAAAACTAAAAATTAATAATGCAATTATTAAATTTCATCAATTCCTTCAATCCTTTGATGGTACTGAGTATTTTTAAATGGTATTTAGGTACTGATGTATTGTTGTAAGGCTTCAAAATTAAGACTGTAGTGAGAGGCAAATCTGATACTATGGTTTCGTTTTCAATTCATCAATATAAACTGCCACATTAATTTGTGTTTAATTTGACACTCATGATAAAAATACTTGGTCAAATTAGCCAGTTTGTCACTATACACGGGTAATAGTTTGTAGGTCTCATCGGTATTTGAAAATAAAAGATGGAGACACAATCATTGCACTCTATTACCATGCAGTTTCAAAAGGAATTCTTCCAGCTGTAAATTTAAAGTGTTCAAATGTGTCAGGGGTGAATATAAGTTTTACATGATACAACGTGTTACGTTTTCCCAGAAAACTTGTTTTTGCTAAACAGTGTTATTTCTGTAGTAGTGACTTTGTCTTTTTTAAGTTTAAACGCATTACTTCACTTAACGAATTCTTCTGAAATACCAAAACATGATGTTTGGCTGATAGCTTCCATTGAAGAAGCCGAACAAAATTTGTGAATGAAATGAACAGTTAATATGCAGAAATCGACTTTGTTTTGATTAGGTAAGTTCAATCGAAACTGACAATAGCCCCTTAAATAAACTACCAAGGTACCAAAATGAGTTAAATAGTGTATCAGCTGATATAGAAATGATATAATTGATGAAGTGATCTGTTTGCTCTTTATAAAAAGTTTCTTTGAAAATGTACCATTTTTTATGCAAAATAAGTTTTAGTTTGTCTCGGGTTAACTGATTTAGCTAGGGTTGCTAAGGAAAAATATAAATGTTTACAATTGTAATTGGTTGCCATGGATGAACTGTATACTATAAACATCTGTCATTAATATAGGAAGTTACCACGTATATTATTTAAGAAAATATTTGATTCGTGAAAAAAATTGTTTTTATATCAGTAAGCTGTTTTAACAAGGATTGCTAAGGTAAAAACATAGTTGCTAAGGACAGATAATTGCATTGTTCTGTTTATTTACTACAATTCTTAAAGAACTTGTTAAAAAATCGTTGTGGTTTATATATTTCAGAGCTTGATTGATTTTATCCTAATACAAGATGCATATAGCAAATATTAATTTAATTCGCATTACATGTCTATTATGTGATATTTTCGGCTGCTAAGGAGAGTTATTTCAACGAGCTGTAACTATGGCAATTGGCGACGCATTGTTTAAAGTGAACCATTTTATAAACTGGCTTAAACTCATTAATAGTTGGTGAAAAATGAAATGAATCAGAGAGGGGGGCCAAAAATGGCCCTTAGTGCACCTACTCCTTTCAATGTATAAATTTAAAACAGTAAAAAATAAAGATTGTTTACAAATCATGTATAAGCAATTAAATTTAAGAATGGTTTGTGAATAAATTCAAAAATGACATTAGCATTAATGAATGCGCTAGCTATAGAAATAAATGTAATGTAACACATGTAATGTAAATCTCAGCACAACCTAAATATCAGTCTGATAATATCCATAAGCTAAAGCTCACTCGTCAGTCTACAAACAGAGCAAATTCAGTTATTTCAACATCCCCCGTGTTTCATGGGAAATTATTGAAAGTAATAATATCTTTTCAGTAAATTTTGGCAATAGCTTAAAATATTGTTTCGATCAAAGTGGGTGATATAAGCTTTTAAAACGTCTTTACCTGATGTCTATGTCTGTTCGGTACCAGACCAGCCAATGTCTGCGGAGTGAATCTCGAAGTTGTTTCCCTGACGCTTTGTATGACTGTGTGAAATATATTGTAACTACGCCTGTTTTGCAAAACATACAGTTTTAACGCTTTTAGATTACGAGTTTAAGAATATTTATCTTGATTGTGAGTTGCGTTGGCGATTCTTTGATAAGAGTGTTTTTGTTTCATATTGATTACATTAAAACAGGATCTGGTTATAAACATGTGCGTAGGAATGTTTTGATTGGTCGACTAACGGAACGGAACACGGCATTGGTTTTTCCGTGAACTTTTGATTTTCCATTTTCTCAGTTGAGACGTTAATGTTGGAAATAAAGATGATCACAGAATGTCGTTAACTATTTAGGTCAGGGTCAATTCGTCTAGGAAAAGAAAAATTGGACGCGTTACCGATTCGTTCTTAATAGATTTCACTTTCAATGCATTAAACTCAGTTTCGAAGAAAAGTTTACTTACAGTAATAAAAAGATATTCTAAGAGATGTTAAAAGTAAATGTTTATCTTTGATACAAAATGTAGATTCGCCAAAGTAAGTGTGGAATAGAGCATGTGAAGCTATTTCTTTATCATTAAATGTTCAAATTAATTATATAATTACTTTCTAATATGATCTTGGCGTAATGGTGTAAGCATGTATAATATTATTCTTGGAAACCGATGAGTCATAATTATCCTTTTAACAAGTTCAAGTTCATTTTCTTTATTAATCTTAAAGAACCTGAACTTGTGTAATATTATTATTTTAGAAAAGAAATGACTAGCTGGTCACAGATGTTCAATGGATGGTTTATTTTTTTTACGTCCTATTAACAGCCGGGGTCAATTAAGGACGTGTCGTCAGGTTTTTAAGTGGAGGAAAGCCGGAGTACTCGAAAAAAACCGACCTACAGTCAATATGTGGCAACATCCCCACGTGGATTTCGAACACGCAACCGAGAGGTGGTGGGCTAGTGTTAGGTTGTCGGGACACCTTAACCACTCGGCTACCGTAATGGAACTTTGTGCGGCTTGAATAATTCAGTTAAAACAAAAATCCATGTTAATGAATAACTGTCAAGTAGTGTCGCGTCAAATATAAACCATGGATATCAAATCATGATCTCACGGGCTTGTCCATCGCGTTCAAGATATTGATAAAACATCTTTTGTCAAGTGTTATCACTGATTATATTTTTTTATAAATGGGAAAAAAATATAAGGTGACCTTTTGTAAAAAATATTATTTACGGCAGTGTTTCAATGTATTGGTTTCATCATATACACCAGAGCTAATCATTCCAAGGGAAGTAACTCAATTAATGTCTTTTATATGTATAAGATAATTCCTTCAAAGATACGGAATGTCTGATATATAGTTGTAATTGTATTAGGTTTATTATGTAAACAATAGACGTTAACAACTGTATAGGCCTATCGCCCTTAGGACATACTACATTTCCGTGTCTTAGCAAATATTTCTCGTTCTTAGTTAATTCTTGTGATTATTTTTTATATCCAATCATTTCTTAAAGGCCCAATATCCGTAACTTCAGGGACATTTTCGTGATCCTGAAAAATTCTGAAAAAAAAATCCAGTTGATAACCATGAAAAAATTAGTCTAAAACGACGTAAGCCTGAGCGGTAACTAACAAGAAACTCCAAAAAAATCCAAAGAATTGAAAAATATTCAGGTGGGGCCCACTTCAACAACAAACCGCAGGTAGAAGACGGTTCGATATGGACGCGTGTTTACAAATAGCGTGTTTCAACTGCTGATGTACCTATAACAGCGAAGGAATTTGTCTTGGATATTGCTGATATCAGTTAATCTTAACTAAATCTATAAATATAAAAAGTAATTAGGCTTGATTTTCGCTTCAAGTTTTGTCGAAAGTTACGTATATTGGGCCTTTAAACATTACAGCGTTCATATATACTGACTTTTTGTACAAAACAAACTCAGTATATATCATTCATACCAAACTGATGAATCGTATCTCTAATTACAGCGTTCAGTCTTCTCTGCACGCCTCAAACGGTTCGATAAATTCTTAAAGTGACGTACAAGAGTTAATTAGATGAAACACATTTAAACCAATCGGGGAACGTCAGGTTGTCATACAAACTAATTGTGCTGTTTCAACCTAACCTAGAGGTAAACATTTTTGGTTTTACAGAAGATATTTCCAGTACGCTGTAATAGCAAATAACACGTTCTTGTCTTTTAAACAAAAAGAAAGACAATGTTAATTTCATTAAAATCAATATTGAGAATACAGAAGCGTTAACAAAATCATAATCCGAACTCAAAATCGATTAAACTAGGGGCAAAATAGGAACAAAGGAAATATTTACATGGAGACTCTCGTAAAAGCACCAGAGAATAAGACCAGGTGTTCCGGAAGAGTAAACGTATTCTGCTTCATCGACGACACCCGCAATGTAAATCTTGGTCACATCCAAGTGGACATCGATCCTCAAAATGAGAACCGAGTCATCATTGTCATCAGAACAAGTAAACACACTAACAAGCAAACTCACAAACGTCCATCTTCATATCACACAAAGATACAGAATATTTTTCGATGGTATCAAGATGGCGACCATAAAACTTGAGAATCGAGTCATCATTCATTGTCAATCGCAATGTTTGGGGGGGGGGGGTAATTTCTTGACTGCATTTTCTTTCCACACAATCCCATTAATAGTTTTCAACATAATTCAGAATCCTTATAGTGTAATTAGTCCTGTGAAAAAGCCTATTGATAAGGTTTCTTTAAAGATTGAAAAAGTTTCAAAATTCAAATTTTCGAAGTGTTTATCTGTTTTCTGACAAATTTATTTATTAAAAGACATTTTTATTCTAAATGTTTATAAAAGAAATATTGATATTTGATATTTACAGCGATGCACATACAGCCAATAATATGAAAGCAAACAAACTGTTGGTACGAGGTGCTATTTTATATTTCGTAAACAACCGAGACATATATGTTTCTAAATGTTTACAAAAGGGAAAACGATTTAATTATGTTTACACCGATGCACACAAAGTCAATAATGTAAAAACCATCAAATATTTCCTTGTTTTGTAACGAGGTGCTATTTAAAAAAGAAACAAAAAGCTCATTATGCATAACATGTAAATTATTTTTATTTCCATTTTATTTTTATATATAAAGTAGAACACCTTCAAACGTAGTATCGGAAGTTTCGGTGTCGGTTCTCTCAACCAGCTGTACCGTCATTGTGTCTCTGTGTTTCAATCTCACAAGACCTGATACAGAAGCTGTTTGGTGATGACGATATCCTGAGATTGCCAAGTAGCGCCAATGATGTCCATTCAATTTTATCTGAAATTGTATATTATGTCCCGGGCTGACAACTGACGATAACGTAAATAGATACATCCCGCCCACGTCACAGGTAAATTCACCTGTCGATCGGTCGAAGTCATGTCCGCTATTCAAATAAATCTCATCAAACTCCACATGAGGAAGATGATCGCGATGGTTTAACTTCTTTCCTACCGAAAACGATATATCGGGGACTGAAAAGTAGAAAAATTAAATTTAGTATTTAAATAAGTTAAAATAACTGCGTTTTAACTCCTTTGATTGTTTGTGGTAATGAATTGTTACTTTTGGAAATGATTCTGATATCTATTTGTTATATTCACAATTTTAAACTATTTTAACTAAAAAAACGCTGATATTAAATACATCGTATTATCGTAATTACAAGGCACTTGATTTATGAAATCAATAAATTAAAAAATGTGACGTACAAAAATTTATTGTCATTATATATATTTAATTTTGCAAATGTTATTTCAAGGAAATTCAGTTTAGTTTTAATTAATTAATGTATAAATGAATATCAATAACATGAATCTCATAATATTTAATAATATTTCAGTTTTCGTATTTCAGTATACAACAGTTCTAATGTCAGTACTAGTTTCAAGATTCAATATACTTACATACGCCTTTAAGTTTAGATAAAGAAAATTTACATAATCTGAATACAGTTTAAGATCGATCAAAGTAAGTGCTTACCAGCCCTCTCTAATCCTGCCTCTCCTTTCTCTCCTTTAGTCCCTTGGCTTCCGATGTCCCCTTTCTGTCCCACAATACCAGCATTTCCGGCATCTCCTTTCTGTCCAGTATATCCCCGATGGCCTTTAGTTCCCGGTGTACCAGCATTCCCTTTAGGTCCCATAGGTCCTATGATTCCACGGTCTCCTGTAGGACCTATATCCCCCTGTTGGCCAATGTGGCCTGTAGTACCTGGGGATCCAGGATTCCCTTTCGGCCCTATAGTCCCTACTTCTCCTTTTTCTCCTTTTGGTCCCGAAGATCCAGGAGCCCCTTGTGCTCCATTGTTGCCCTTTATTTCTATAGTACACGATTCTCCTTCGTCCCCCTTGAGTCCCTTTTCCCCTTTCATTCCAATAGGTCCTATGTTTCCAATATCCCCTTTTGGTCCTGTGGACCCAGTTGTCCCTTTCTCTCCTTTAGATGCGTGTAAGTTTGAATCTCCCTGTGAACCTTTTGCAGGCGATGCTGTAAAAAAGTCAGAGAATACACCAGCGTCAATAACACCATAATACGAACTCTAAATCGATTAAGCTAGCAAATTATGAACAAGGAAATATTTACATGGAGACCCTCGTAAAAACGCAAGAGAATAAGACCTGGGCCCGTATTCATGAAACCGTTCTCATGCTCAAGCATGGATTCTGTGCTCAAGCCTTATTGCTTGTTATGGCTATAAATTATTTAAAAATCTAATTTTGTCAAGGTTTTTGTAAAAAGTTGAAGAGGCATGAAGTCGGGAACTGTTTTCAACATTTACAATGACTTTTTGACACTTCAATATGATTCAGATGAGTTTCAAGAAAGCTAGCTTGAGCACAGAATTTATGCTTGAGCATGAGAACAGTTTTATGAATACTGGCCCAGGTGTCCCAGAAACTCGTGGTCATACCAAAGTAAACACGAAGCGCTTAAAGTGAGAACCGAGGCATAATTCGCTATCACAACAAGCAGGCATCCTAATGAATATATAGAGGATATCTAACAGTGTATTCCGTAATACCAAATATTAGCCACACGAGTGAAATATGTTTGGCATTACTGAAGATACTGTTAGATATTATTTTTTTATAGCAAAATCTACAGTGGCAACTTTTGATATTTCCAACGTTATTTGTAAGCAGCGTTCTGATTGGTCAAATCAGAAAAGGTGACGACTTTTTTATATTTAGGAAAAATATCACTTTTATAGAATGAATGATTTTCGATATTCACTGGTAAAAATGTAATAGATATATATATATCCATCTTTATTTCATACAAGGATTTAGAATATTTCTAAATGAGACCCCGATGCCGACCGTAGAACCTAATATAGTCTTTATCAACCTGCACAAAGTAGTTTAGGCTGGACGTGGCTGATTACATTGTAGTCAGTACAATAACAGTGATCATTGTGTAACAACTATCTGATTTGATAAATGTGTTTGGACTAGCAAGTTTTATTGTCGCCATCTTTATCTCGTCGAGAAATATTTTGTATCTTTGTGTGTTTTGAAGATTGACGTTTTTGAGTTTTCTTATTTGTGTGCTTTCTTGTTGTGATTAACAATGATGACTCGGTTCTAAATTTGAGGATTGATGCTTACTTGGATGTGACTAATATTTATATGGCAGGTGTCGTCGATGAAACCAAAGACGCTTACTCTTCCGGAACACATGATCTTATTTTCTTGTACTTTTACAAGGCTTTCAATGTTAATTTTTTCATTGATCGTATTTTGACCCTTGTTTAATTGATTTTGAGCTCGGATTATAGTTTTGTTGACGCGCTTTCGTATTCTCTGATTTTATTTTTAAAGCAAATGGAAAAACAATAACATGTATGTTAAAATAACAAAAAGATGTCTTTATCTTGCACCTCGAGTTCGGCTTGCTTACAGTGCGATTGGATGTACATCTCTAGGACCAAAGTTTTCGAGAAATGTATCCGACACCATACGACATCTTATGAATGTATATAAAATAAGAGAACACCAACAAAACCACAACCAAACAAGGACCAAATTAGGAACAAAAATAAACAACGGGAAGTCCCACACGGACACACTAAAAAAGTGTACAAGATAACAAGACCTGGACCCGTATTCATGACACCGTTCTCATGCTCAAACATTGATTTTGTGTTGAAGTCAAATTTTCTTGTTCCGTTTATATATTGATAAAGAAGTGATATTTTGTCAATAATTTGGAAATCATATTAAGAGAGTCGATGCCAGATACTGATTTTTAACATTTACATTTGACTTTTTGATCATTTGACACGATCTTAATGGATGATAAGAAAGCTGCATTGAACATAAAATCCATGCTTGAGCATGACAACGGTTTCATGGAAACGGGCCCAGGTGTCCAGCAAGAGCATGCGTCCTCCGCTTCATCGACGATACCTGCTATGTAAATCATCAGGTCACATCAAAGCAAATGTCACGGCTCCACACCGAAAACTGAGGCGTCAACCAACATACCAAACAAGGACACAGGTCATTTCTCTGTGAGACCAAGACGCTGACCATCAACCCCGCGCACACTCTTACCATCCTGCATCGGTCGAATCTCCTCGAAATAAGCTTGTTCACCAATGTAGAGTGTTATCTCGAATGTTTTGGTTCTTCTCGTCACAAATCAAAAGCAATATTTCCATAGTTTTCAATGCAACACATCATTATATATGTATATGCTACCTGCAGCGTGCATATATACATAAACAATATACATAGAAGATGCTCCACATGATTAAGATGGCATGTTCAAAGATACGTGTAAGAGAAATAAAATAAGAGAATACCAAAGCGTCAACATAATCATAATCGAAACTCAAAATTGATTAAACCAGGGGCAAAATTAGAACAAAGGAAAGATTTACATGGAGACCCTTGCAAAAGTACAAGAGAATAAGACCAGGTGTTCCGGAAGAGTAAGCGTCTTCTGCTTCATCGACGACACCCGCCATGTAAATCTTTGTCACATCCAAGTAAACATCAAGTTCTCAAAAAGAAAGTTGTCTTTTTACTATTGTTTTGAAGACGTCAGAGTCTTTGGATTTAATGAAACAGTGACCGGGCTTTGTGTATGAGGGAATGACTCTCACACAGACTGTACCTTTATTAATAGTCTAAAGGCACAATATCAAAAGCACGCCCCGAGCCTCGGCCAACGTGCGAAATAAATAGACAAGATGTTTCACAGTGACACAAAAACAGTAACACATGTTCCTGATTATGTCGATCGAGAGATAATAAGTTGAGTGTTCGACATACTGTATTTCTATTCACTGGGGGGGGGGGGGTAATTTCGCTATATTCGCGGTCAAATAGAATTTCGTTGATTTATATACCTGTGCAATATAACACCCTTTTCACGCCGCTTTCCATTAGAGAGAGAATCATTCATTCCGGCATATCGGGAAATTAAGCACTAATGAAAAAACGCTATTTCCCCCCCCCCCCCCCGTGAAATTAAACAACGTTACGGTAATAAGCCGCTCACTCGAGATAGTGAAATAAGCACTCGACACAAATAATGTTTGAAATAACGTATCACCGTGTAATGAAGACCTTAATCTTTAATTAAAGTAAAAAAAATGCATTTCTTATTCGTTTATAAATTTATCTTTACCAAATTGATAAAAAGGGATAACAAAAATGTCAAGCCTAAATGTGCACAGGTGCTGTGTAATTGTGCTTGTGTCCGCTTATTGCACTGAAAATAGATTTTCTTACCTTGAGATTCGTTCCAATGAGTTGGAGAAGTACCATTGAGGGCCTGACCTACAATAGAATCAGGTAAGAGTATTGATTCATATGTGTTTATATTTTAGGGACATGGTTTTTAAGCCAAAAAGGTATTACAACATATGAAGTCATGAACCGTCCGATCGCACACACATGATAATTACACATATTTTAAACAGACTTTCACTGTCCATGAGTACTTCCATTTTGAAAATGAAGCTTGTTCTGTCGATAATTTGCAAATTATGCATTTATTTCGTAGATAATTTGCAAAATATTCATTTATTTCGTAGATAATTTGCAAAATATTCATTTATTTCGTAGATAATTTGCAAATTATTCATTTATTTCGTAGATAATTTGCAAAATATTCATTTATTTCGTAGATAATTTGCAATAATATTGTATTAAAGATGACGTAACACACACATATGCTGCACCTTTAAAATTTTGTAATAGATACAGAATGCCGAAAAAATCAATAAAGCTGCATCATACAGCTATTTCGTCCTCCAAGGGCTCTTCAGTGATGCCAGGGGCCAAAAGGTGGGGATTTCAAGTTTCTAAACAAATGTAGAATCAGAAGGGGCAAGTGCGTAAAATCAACGTAGTAAAAAATGCAAAAAAGCCAAGTTACACTGCCTTATACAACTGTTTGGTACTTCTATGAGTAAATGGTTACCATAGGGACCAAATTAGCTGGAAACGTCATGAATATGTGAACAGAACTAATAAAACAGGCGGGCAGATACACATGTACAATTAGTATGGCGTTGATATTCTCTATTTAAAACGTACATATAGATGTATTGACTTTTCAATTATTTTTTGTAACACGTTCCTGCTGTTATTACTATCAATCAGCAAGTATTTGGTTACTGTAAGCGAACTTAATTTCGCATGCGATTAATTTTCGCGTTTTTCGCGGAGTACAGTACTGTAATGAAAGTACATATGATAAATGACCGCAGTTATCGCGAAATTAAATCACCGCAAAAAAGTAGTTTTTATATGAAAACACGACGTTAAGTCGCCGCGAAAATAAGTTAGTTTTCAGTATCCTTTCAACATAAAAAGACTTAATTAAACAAGTTATTATGAATGTATTATCCATTAGAATTAAAACAATGTCTTACCTGCTACTCTCGTATGAAGAACAGTATTCTGGCCATTGTTGTGCTCAACTTGTGGTAGGCTATCACCTTCTACTGATGAATGAGTGTCAATAGAGCCATGTCTACCCCTTAGAATGAACGAGATTTCACGATTGCATCAGTTAATGTCATTACTTATCCTAACACGTGTTAATGTAGAAATGTATGTTGCTATATAATCAAAGTTGTACAAAAATGTAAATTGATAAATTTAATGTAGTGCAATGTTACAAATATACATCAAAAATGGTGCTGGTCCTTTTAAAACATTAATAATTCTCATACCTTGTCACAATTTGAGTTGATTCTTGAACTCATTGGAAAAGCATATTTATTGTGCCATTTGCATTTTATCCAAATATATTTCGTCTAGTCTTCCTGACGCAGATATGACATATACTATAAAAGTCAGTTTTTTCGCAAGAGGAATTTTTCGCTTAGTCAGCCTCCATACTCTTCGCTGTGTGGATGTTTTCGCGCTGTCAGTCATACTAATTTGTACTGTGCACCTATTATACACTGTAGAGTTGAGTAGTGTTTAATATATTCGCTTGTCGATATATTCTCGGAGATTTTATGGAAGCGAAATAAGCGACAATTTCAACACCGCGAACGAAATCACATTTTACATTATCTAAATACTAGGTATTTATTGCAATGTGAAAGGTTTTAATCAATGCGCAGTAAATATGTACCTGGCAGCTCGAAGTTCTTCCCGCATCTCCTCGTGTTCTTGTCTGAGTCGACCGAATTCCACGTTCACGTTCAGCATGAATTTCTTCAAAGCAGAGACTTCAGATTGAAGAGCATCATACTTGGCATCCTGTTGGCCGTCAATGGCTGTCACGGCCAAAATCATTACAAACACCACACCATACACCATGTTGTGTTGGTGATAGTCTGACCTAATAACTGATCCTCAACAGGAGCGTAGGAGAACTTATCTTAGAGGTTACAATGATAACCTTGAACCTATAAACGTGTAAGTTGTATTGGTGTAAGTACTTTTACCTTATGAGTGTGCTTAACTTTGAGCTTGTAAATAAAGAATGGATATTTAGAGGATATCGAATAGTGTTTTCAGTAATACCAAATATATTTCACGATTTGGGCTACAATTTTGATATGTTTGTTGTACATTATTCATTCGATATTTATATAACAAAACAATTCGGTCCCGACACGTTTTCTTCCACTAGGCACTGTGCCTAACGTTAGTGGCTACCAAAAACTCACTCGGCACCTCCAAATTTTACCTGGCACCATATACAGTGTAGATAAAACAAAACAGATCGCTTGTTGGAGAATAATTACTTACGGAATATAAAATTATAGTATATATTCAAATTCGTAGCTTTTGATTTAAAAAATGTAAAATGTGTCGATTATATAACATCATTGAAAGATGACACTTTCCAATATTAAATGTTTGTTTTATATTTCAAGTTGTTCAGTGTTACATGTATGTCCATATTTGTACTTTCAAATCATGATTGGAACTTCATCATTTTGAAACTGATTATCATTGCTGATTTTCATCAATATTATTAAACTCTAGTTTCATCATTATCATTTAATCCAATTATAAAATCTATTTCAACTTTGTTTTAATTTTCAAACTGTACGGTGTAACAATGCCCATACTTGTACTTGCAATGCTTGTTGGCTTTCCTTTGTTTTTGTCACATCCTAAACATACATAATACGCAACATGGGAAATTCCCCAATTCAATCAGTGTCGTGTTGACGCTTAAGTATAGGCCGATCATGTCTGTTGTAAGCACACAAAGGTTCTAGACCAGAAATGAAGTGACCTAACGTGCCTGAGAAAAGCGAGACCGACAAAAGTTGAATACATTTTAAATAGGTGTTGTCAGGAACATTTGTTAACTATCGTTTTAATGAATTGTTGTGCACAATGTTTGAAATACATGTAGCATACATTGACAGTCAGTAATCAATTTTACTCGGCACTGGGGACGAGTGGTAAGGAGGACCCCACTCGGCACCGAGGCATTTCCACTCGTCTGGACGAGTGGACGATTACTTAATCGAAGCCCTGCTTAGACTAGCAAATATTTTAAACACATGGATATGGCGATTAGCAAGTGTTGAACTCTCCACGTTTTCACATGAATGTGTTCGATAAGAATGTTACAAAACCGTCTCTGCAGATTAAATTCAGATTAACATTTTCTAACGGCTGATGATTGTAAATGATAACATGTTTCTTCGTATACTTTTGCAAAACAATATGTCGCAAAAAGCAGCGGAACCCCAATTCTGGAAAGAAAGGGGAAAGCAATTCTGATTTATTATTTATTATTATTATTTTGCTTTGTGATGATATGTACAGAAATATCATTCTATTTCATATTTTGATATACTTTGTTTACGTTTGCAATGATATCTTTAAAATATCTCCTTTGTTAATGTTTGCCCTAGTTTTATCAATTTTTAATTGCAATTATGGTTTTGTTTACCTTTCGATATTTTCTTGTTTAAAGATAAAACATGTAATAATTTAACGCGTTCTTAAAAAATCAGGTCCTCCAGGCAGAAAGTTATTGCACCATCACTAAACCTTTATACTACACTTATGTTCATTTAACATGTACTTCTCTCACATTTACCTAGATAACACAAAATTGACACCTGCTCATTGTGTTCTTTAAATGTTTATTTCCTTTTATCTAAATAACCATAATTTCCGAATAATTATTATTCAAAAAAATGCATGGTTCTAATAGAACGCTCCTTTTAGATTTAAACATTAATTTTACGATGGGAACATGGTTACAATGATAGTTAAACTTGAACCACAAACGGAAGCACATGTACTCAATCTAAACTGATAAAAAAAGTTAATACACAAAATTGCATTCCGCTTACATTGACACCTAGATGCATTCACATCATAAAATTGATATGGATTCTCGAAAAGAATATAAAAACATGTGGCTGCATGAATTGTTTATTTTTTTGTAACATGATCCAGCACAACCAGAGAGGCAGCGAGGTATAGACTAGCAGCTAGACCGAAACGTGCTGGACGCCTAGAATTCAAATAAATTTTAAACACATTTACAAGGATGTTAACATAACATATCCTCGTCGATTTTAGACAGCGATTGCATTTATTGTGACGAGTGTTATATAGGCCAACTATCAAAAGTTCTTTCATGTAAGACTATTTATTGTTCCGATACAATGGAATAGGCAACAGACAAAGCCTATTAGCACCCTCCCTGTACAGTAGCAAACAATTAATACACATTATACTAATTCAAGTATAGGTAAAACATAAATAACTTCTATTAAATACATATTTATAACTATATAATTAATTTTCAATTGATTATAAGAAGAATGCGGCATTCTGATTGGTTGCAATTTTCTTTTCATACCTTTATGAACAAAAATTTCCGAAAAATGGCGCGAAAAATGTGACGTCACCATACGGCAATTGACGTTGCGTATTGATTTGTAAAAAAAAACCTTTGTTAGATCAGTGAAATGGTACATAAACACGTTTTAAATTTGAAAATAAGTAAAAAAAATAATTATAAGCGTTGATGGCAATTATGTTTTAGTTTCATAGGGTTGCTTGCAAACTTTTGTAAGAATGCGCTACGTGGATTCATACAGTTTGCAAACAAATTTACAAATTTTGCCCCTAGTTTAATCGATTTTGAGTTCGGATTATGGTTTTGTTTACGCTTTGGTGTTCTCTGATTTTTTTTTACATCAATACTTAAATGTAATTGTAATATTTTTACCATTTCTAGTGATATTGTAACAGGAACTAGATTACAGAAAAGAAACTAAGCAAAAAAGCTGGTGGACAGCACATAGTGCCATTTTGTGATGGAGTTGATTCCTTACACCAGTGTAATATTGTTAAACAAGTAACTATGATCTAGTAAAATCGTTTGAAAGCCTCCAAAATACAAACGCATTTAACACACCCTTCAACCTCGAACACACCACGAGGGCGTCCTTAAATTATCCTGGCTGTTAATAGGATGTAAAAACAATCAAACAGAAACTTTAATGGATTTACTAGTGTATTAACAGGTTTATAATAGTATATGTTTTTGACTGTCTGATACCAATAGGCATTTCGCTTGTTTGTAAATAACGTTATTTTAACAACTATGGTCATAAAAGGATGTGTCGGATTGTTTTAGTGTATGAGGAAACCCGTCGTTTCAGTGTAGGAGGAAATCCGTTGTTTTAGTGTAGGAGGAGACCCGTTGTTTTAGTGTAGGAGGAGACCCGTTGTTTTAGTGTAGGAGGAAACCTGTTGTTTTAGTGTAGGAGGAAATTCATTGTTTCAGTGTAGGAGTCGACCCGTCGTTTCAGTGTAGGAGGAAATCCGTTGTTTTAGTGTAGGAGGAGACCCGTTGTTTCAGTGTAGGAGGAAATTCATTGTTTCAGTGTAGGAGGCGACCCGTTGTTTTAGTGTAGGAGGCGACCCGTTGTTTTAGTGTAGGAGGAGACCCGTTGTTTCAGTGTAGGAGGAAATTCATTGTTTCAGTGTAGGAGGAAACCCGTTGTTGTAGTGTAGGAGGAAACCCGTTGTTTTAGTGTAGGAGGAAACCCGTTGATTTAGTGTAGGAGGAAACCCGTTGTTTTAGTGTAGGAGGAAACCCGTTGTTTCAGTGTAGGAGGAAATCCGTTGTTTTAGTGTAGGAGGAAATCCGTTGTTTTAGTGTAGGAGGAAACCCGTTGTTTTAATGTAGGAGGAAATCCGTTGTTTTAGTGTAGGAGGAGACCCGTTGTTTCAGTGTAGGAGGAAATTCATTGTTTCAGTGAAGGAGGAAACCCGTTGTTTTAGTGTAGGAGGAGACCCGTTGTTTTAGTGTAGGAGGAGACCCGTTGTTTTAGTGAAGGAGGAAATCCGTTGTTTTAGTGTAGGAGGAAATCCGTTGTTTTAGTGTAGGAGGAAACCCGTTGTTTTAATGTAGGAGGAAATCCGTTGTTTTAGTGTAGGAGGAGACCCGTTGTTTCAGTGCAGGAGGAAATTCATTGTTTCAGTGAAGGAGGAAACCCGTTGTTTTAGTGTAGGAGGGGACCCGTTGTTTTAGTGTAGGAGGAGACCCGTTGTTTTAGTGAAGGAGGAAATCCGTTGTTTTAGTGTAGGAGGAAATCCGTTGTTTTAGTGTAGGAAGAAACCCGTTGTTTTAATGTAGGAGGAAATCCGTTGTTTTAGTGTAGGAGGAGACCCGTTGTTTCAGTGTAGGAGGAAATTCATTGTTTCAGTGAAGGAGGAAACCCGTTGTTTTAGTGTAGGAGGGGACCCGTTGTTTTAGTGTAGGAGGAGACCCGTTGTTTTAGTGAAGGAGGAAATCCGTTGTTTTAGTGTAGGAGGAAATCCGTTGTTTTAGTGTAGGAAGAAACCCGTTGTTTTAATGTAGGAGGAAATCCGTTGTTTTAGTGTAGGAGGAGACCCGTTGTTTCAGTGTAGGAGGAAATTCATTGTTTCAGTGTAGGAGGAAACCCGTTGTTTTAGTGTAGGAGGAGACCCGTTGTTTTAGTGTAGGAGGCGACCCGTTGTTTCAGTGTAGGAGGAACACATTGTTATAGTGTAGGAGGAAATTCATTGTTTCAGTGTAGGAGGAAACCCGTTGTTTTAGTGTAGGAGGCGACCCGTTGTTTCAGTGTAGGAGGAAACACATTGTTATAGTGTAGGAGGAAATTCATTGTTTCAGTGTAGGAGGAAACCCGTTGTTGCAGTGTAGGAGGAGACCCGTTGTTTTAGTGTAGGAAACCCGTTGATTTAGTGTAGGAGGAAACCCGTTGTTTTAGTGTAGGAAGAAATCCATTCTTTTAGTGTAGGAGGAAACCCTATGTTTTAGTGTAGGAGATAACCCGTTGTTTTAGTGTATGAGGAAACCCGTTGATTCAGTGTAGGAGGAAACCCGTTGTTTTAGTGTAGGAGGAAACCCGTTGTTTTAGTGTAGGAGGAGACCCGTTGTTTTAGTGTAGGAGGAAACTTGTTGATTTAGTGAAGGAGGAAACCCGTTGTTTTAGTGAAGGAGGAGACCCGTTGTTTTAGTGTAGGAGGAAACCCGTTGTTTTAGTGTAGGAGGAAACCCGTTGTTTAGTGTAGGAGGAGACCCGTTGTTTTAGTGTAGGAGGAAATCCGTTGTTTTAGTGAAGGAGGAGACCCGTTGTTTTAGTGTAGGTGGAAACCCGTTGTTTTAGTGTAGGAGATAATCCGTTGTTTTAGTGTATGAGGAAATCCGTTGTTTTAGTGTAGGAAGAAACCCGTTGTTTCAGTGTATGAGGAAACCCGTTGTTTAAGTGTAGGAGGAAACCCGTTGTTTAAGTGTAGGAGGAAACCTGTTGTTTTAGTGTAGGAGGAAACCTGTTGTTTTAGTGTAGGAGGAAATCCGTTGTTTTAGTGTAGGAGGAGACCCGTTGTTTTAGTGTAGGAGGAGATCCGTTGTTTTAGTGTATGAGGAAACCCGTTGTTTTAGTGTAGGAGGAAACCCGTTGTTTTAGTGTAGGAGGAAACCCGTTGTTTTAGTGTAGGAGGAAACCCGTTCTTTTAGTGTAGGAGGAAACTTGTTGTTTTAGTGTAGGAGGAAACCTGTTGTTTAAGTGTAGGAGGAAACCCGTTGATTTAGTGTATGAGGAGACCCGTTGTTTTAGTGTAGGAGGAAACCCGTTGTTTTAGTGTAGGAGGAAACCTGTTGTTTTAGTGTAGGAGGAAACCTGTTGTTTTAGTGTAGGAGGAGACCCGTTGTTTTAGTGTATGAGGAAACCCGTTGTTGTAGTGTAGGAGGAAACCCGTTGTTTTAGTTTAGGAGGAAACCTGTTGTTTTAGTGTAGGAGGAAACCCGTTGTTGTAGTGTAGGAGGAAACCCGTTGTTTTAGTGTAGGAGGAAACCTGTTGTTGTAGTGTAGGAGGAAACCCGTTGTTTTAGTGTAGGAGGAGACACGTTGTTTTAGTGAAGGAGGAAACCCGTTGTTGTAGTGTAGGAGGAAACCCGTTGTTTTAGTGTAGGAGGAAACCCGTTGTTTTAGTGTAGGAGGAAATTCTTTGTTGTAGTGTAGGAGGAAACCCTTTGTTGTAGTATAGGAGAAAACCCGTTGTTTTAGTGTAGGAGGAAACCCGTTGTTTTAGTGTAGGAGGAGACCCGTTGTTGTAGTGTAGGAGGAAATCCGTTGTTTTAGTGTAGGAGGAAACCCGTTGTTTTAGTGTAGGAGGAAACCCGTTGTTGTAGTGTAGGAGGAAACCCGTTGTTTTAGTGTAGGAGGAAACCCGTTGTTTTAGTGTAGGAGGAAATCCGTTGTTGTAGTGTAGGAGGAAACCTGTTGTTTTAGTGTAGGAGGAAACCCGTTGTTTAAGTGTAGGAGGAAACCTGTTGTTGTAGTGTAGGAGGAAACCGGTTGTTTTAGTGTAGGAGGAAACCCGTTGTTTTAGTGTAGGAGGAAACCCGTTGTTGTAGTGTAGGAGGAGACCCGTTGTTTTAGTGTAGGAGGAAACCCGTTGTTTTAGTGTAGGAGGAAACCCGTTGTTTTAGTGTAGGAGGAAACCCGTTGTTGTAGTGTAGGAGGAAACCCGTTGTTTTAGTGTTGGAGGAAACCCGTTGTTGTAGTGTAGGAGGAGACCCGTTGTTTTAGTGTAGGAGGAAACCTGTTGTTTTAGTGTAGGAGGAAATTCATTGTTTCAGTGTAGGAGTCGACCCGTCGTTTCAGTGTAGGAGGAAATCCGTTGTTTTAGTGTAGGAGGAAATCCGTTGTTGTAGTGTAGGAGGAAACCTGTTGTTTTAGTGTAGGAGGAAACCCGTTGTTTTAGTGTAGGAGGAAACCTGTTGTTGTAGTGTAGGAGGAAACCCGTTGTTTTAGTGTAGGAGGAAACCCGTTGTTTTAGTGTAGGAGGAAACCCGTTGTTGTAGTGTAGGAGGAGACCCGTTGTTTCAGTGTAGGAGGAAACCCGTTGTTTTAGTGTAGGAGGAAACCCGTTGTTTTAGTGTAGGAGGAAACCCGTTGTTGTAGTGTAGGAGGAAACCCGTTCTTTTAGTGTAGGAGGAAACCCGTTGTTGTAGGGTAGGAGGAAACCCGTTGTTATAGTGTAGGAGGAAACCCGTTGTTTTAGTGTTGGAGGAAACCCGTTGTTGTAGTGTAGGAGGAGACCCGTTGTTTTAGTGTAGGAGGAAACCTGTTGTTTTAGTGTAGGAGGAAATTCATTGTTTCAGTGTAGGAGTCGACCCGTCGTTTCAGTGTAGGAGGAAATCCGTTGTTTTAGTGTAGGAGGAAATCCGTTGTTTTAGTGTAGGAGGAGACCCGTTGTTTTAGTGTAGGAGGAGACCCGTTGTTTCAGTGTAGGAGGAAATTCATTGTTTCAGTGTAGGAGGCGACCCGTTGTTTTAGTGTAGGAGGCGACCCGTTGTTTTAGTGTAGGAGGAGACCCGTTGTTGTAGTGTAGGAAGAAACCCGAAGTATACAGTTCAAGTTGTTACAGTTAGTAGGTATTGCAGCCTAAAATTCGGCTTCCATAGGAAGGGGTCTTAACGCAGATCATTTTGATATCGTAGTTTGTACGCGCCTTTATAATGAGCAACTGTTACATTTTGTTAGTGATTTAGGTTACAATAGGTAAAATATAATCATTCTACGGTGAAGATAATATACGTGGGTGGAATTACAGTTTGAGCATAGAATCATACATGATTGCTTAAAAGGACAGACTCCATAAATTTGGTCAACAAAGATGGGTATATAATTTTTATGTTCGGCCCGATTGTCATTATTTGGTAGGAATTTTGACTAAACGTTATTCGGGTTAAAATAATATTTGTTATATAAATAAATAAGATTTTTTCCTTTATTCCATAGCATAGAATGGGAAGATATTTTATTATTAAAGTGGCAATTTAGTGAACCGCGTTTTTTTAAAATCAGCTGGAATATATTCAGACAAACGAATCCGTACATGATAAATAGATACTGTGTAGCCGAGTTTAATCATTGGGAAAACCCACCCCAAATTTAGTGAAATAAAAATATAGCACGCAATAACCACGCCACCTGGCGCGACCACATGTATATGTGTGTTGTAAACAAATTGGACGAGAGCACTCTTTGAGTTTGATTTCTCACGTTTTACTTTCAAGGTATGTTAGATTCACGAAATACATTGTCAACAATTATTATTAGATCCCACGAGAAATTGTGGTGGTATACTTCAAACTAACCAAAGGCAAATATTATTGAAAACTAAGCTCGCAACCACAGGGGCTATCTGAAGGAAAAAAATTGTTAACCTTAAACGCGCATCATCCGTCGGGTCAAAGTGCTCACAGACGTTTGTAAATATATATACATGTATGTCTCATTTGCATGGGTTGGGCGATTAAGCATGTCCTTATTATTAATTGCAAAGCGCATGAAAAACATCAAGTTTTGTCGAAATATTGGTATTAATAGTTCACAAGGATTACCGAACTACAATTCTATAAAACATTTAATGATATAATAAAAAAGTAAACAAACTTCGCTAAAATGCCCATTTAAAATCATTTCAACTATTCTATACATATATGATGTATGGTTAACTTACGGTTTTTTATTTATATACATTTGTAAACATTTGTAAATTCATCGTACCAAAACTAGTATTTCGAATAAGTGGTGCATATGTATTGAATAGAGATAAAATGTTTTTTTATTTATTTGTTTGTACGTTTTGAAACGTTCGATTCGGAAATAAAATATCATTACTTAGATACAATTTGCCAAAAATGGATGACTGACAATTTTTTAACAGCCATGGATATTATCCAAAGCTGATAATTTTAGCATTGCATGCGTACGTATCCCACTTCTGCATTAACGCCTATTCAGATATATAGTTTGATAGATAGATTAAATAGATATATATAAACTTACGTTGGCGCAGCCAAGCAGAAACATCATGTATCCACATTGTATACACATATATTACATTATGTGGATGTGCTTGTGTATAACTTCATTAACTATAGGTAGGTCGCAGTTGAACTAATTACGTTTTGTACATACATTAGCGTCAATAAAACATTGTGTTTATTGACTTAGACACGCGGGAAACAAAGGAATACAATTTGTTATGCAATGCCCGTTAGTATGAACCTCCTAACACTACACCACCTAGCGGACACATTCGAGGCCTCATCGGAGGGGTAATACCAGTGTTACATGTACATGAATTCTAACCGTTTTCATTTTGGCAGATTATGAAGGAGTAATTCGCCAAAATAAGTTTCCATAATGACAGATTTATGATGGACAATGGAACATAACGTTAACGACTAAACAAGTGAGTACTTCCTGTTTCGTCTCTAGGGGTGTCTTTTGACACTGTGTAAGCTATGTATATACAATGTTGTGTCATTAATTACTATTTCATTTATCTTTATGAGACATTTTTATATATGTAATGTAACTTTGTTCTTCTACTTTTACTGGATACTGACCAACTTTAACTGGTTGAAGGTTAATTGTGGCAAGAAAAAAAGAGAGCAGAATTAAAATAGCAAAGATTGCTGATTTGAAAGAGGACAGATATAGATGCTGATGCATAATAGGGTTATATCAGCCGCCATATTGAAAAGCCCTATACACAGCACGTGCACGCCCGTGACCATTCTGGGTCATTCATAACTACATGTATTTTAGTTATCGTTATGAGATATATTTACATATATGTAATGTGCTCAACTGGTCGAAGGTTATGTCATGTTTGGATGATTGTGACAAGAAATGAAGACAATAAAATATTAATAGATATATGAAGGAGGAGACTGCTGATTGAAAGAGGATAGGGTGTCTGCTGATGAAAATTCAGGCGGTAGTGTTTTCCAATCTGTGACTGTTCGGGGAAAGAGAAGGATTCTTTCCTCGTGGAAGGTCTGCAAAGAATAGTTTATATAGGTATTCATTTATATATCTGTCTATCAATAGAAAACGTGAATTGGACTATAAATATTCAAAATCAATTAGCTCGTTCATAGCAAAAATAGTAAAGGGAGTAAGGTTGAATATATCCCTTTTGAAAATAACATAATTCGTATTATCCAATATAAGGCTGATAACATCGTACACATAACGAATAGAGACATGGATTGATACTCTCGTAAACCAGGCATTTTCCCTAAACGAGAAAATACCAATAAATTGCAAGAGTACAAAAATGGCTGTCTCCATGTGCTAAACACGTGAATGGTATCCAAAACTGGTAACGCTAAAGATGTAAGGCCTGTGATCGCTTACTTGTGGTTTATCCTTCATCAATATGATACGCAACAAAAGAATCATTCGGCAGTATAATAGTGACATTTTTCAAATAACTGAAACCGGTCAAGCAATTAGCTCTGTCCCTTAATTTGATCCTGGCTCACATATGTATTCTAGTGATACAGGGCACGTGCTTAAGTAAGTATTGTGTCTTGCATTTCGGGGAAGGAAGAACAGTAGTGAGCATCCATCATTCGTTATGAAATGCCTCATAGTAATTTCACAGCTATTTTACGCGAGTTATTTAAGCATTGATTGTCATATTGTTTATATTCATTGGTGCGTAATATGCATTGGCGCACCAACATAGTATATGGTGCGCGCTAGCCAATGTATGTTACACACCAATGAATGTAAACAATATGACAAACAATGCTTTTATTTACATTTTTGTTAACCAACCTAGGGTTGATTCAAACACTTATAAATAGTATTAGCATGTTTAACGTCGTCAGGGTTTATTCAGACAGAGAACATCCACCCATTGGCAGTGGAGCATGATGACGTCACAAAGCCCAAATGTACGTTATTGGAAAATAACATACATTTGGCATAGAAGTTTCATTTCATCTCTGTGCATTTGAAATGTAAATATTTGGAAATAAGATAACTTTGGTATGATAGGTTATCTTGTCTCTGTGCAGTAGAAATTGAAATATTTTATAATTTAAATCCATATACATATAATATTATATAGTCTGTGACGATTCACAAATGAACATCACTGGTGAAACACAATGACACCAATGTAACACGTCTAATATTTTAAGCTTTATTATCATATTATTTAATATTATGTGTCTTTGTGTGATATGACGATGTACGTTTTTGAGTATGCTCATTAGTGTGCTTACTTGTTATGATTGCCAATGATGACTCGGTTATCATTTCGAGGATTTATGACGTTTACTTTGATAATTTACATGGCGGTGTCTTCAATGAAGCAGAAGACGTTTACTCTTCCTGAACACATCCTCTCTTATTCTCATGTACCTGAACAAGGTCCTTCATATGGATTCTCTCTTTTTAAATTTCGATTTCGGGTTATGATTTGTTGACGATTGGGTATTCTCTATATTTTTTTTACGTCCAACAGGATGGCTGGCGTAACAGTTACTGACGATGTTATGCGGTACACTGTGGAGATGGGAGACGTCACCAGAATTGAGGACTGGGTGTATGCAAAGGTAGACCTTTCAAAATGGAGAGACATATCCGGTAACACCATCTACCATATCTGTATCTTATGCGGAAAGCTGTCTGTGCTTGAAAAAATCGACCAGACATTCCCGGAGTATCGTTGTCTTCTTAGACAAGAGAACGGGAATGGGTTGACGCCATTGATAATGTGTTGCAAGTCTGGACCGTACATCGACTCGGCAACAACACTGGCTACCATTGATCTTCTACTGCGATTGGACGGGCAACCGACGACTCAAACATTCAGCAAATGCATCTTAGTTGCAAAGGAACACAACGACATCCGTACATATTTACGATGGAGGAAGAGGAGTCCTAACGGTAATTTTGCTTATGTTCACTCATCATATTAAACGTATTCTAATTCAATGTTCTTATATACCGCTTTATCACAACAAAGGTCGAAGGTCGTCTGCACAAATGACAAATTATTATCCGTGGGGATAGGGCATTGCAATCAGCCAATATATATACGGGGAGGATATATTTTAGGCGCTTCATGCTTCATTCGACAACTCTTGCAGGGTCAAACCACGTGTTCATTTAAGAAGAAGCCAAAATTGATGAATTTCTTTCCTTTTACAGGACTACCCAATTTCATCAGAATGGAACATAATGACATCATATTAAAGTACATCAACATTGTGGAGACGGTGGATAGGGGTATGACGAAACGCTACCGGAAGAACATGCTGAAACTGCGCGGAGTGTCTGCGCATATCAGGATATTTTACGTTGGACAGGAAGGTGCAGGGAAATCTACTTTATGCAGACGTATGACCAATCGTTCTACTACGAATATCAGAAGCACAGATTTGATGGATACATCAATACACAGCCTTGCCCTCAATTTGAAAACTTGCCAACGACGGGAAATACATGACGTCATGGCGTATCAGCTATCATTGGAAAAGATCAGGACAGCAATTAAACATTCCGATCAGAAACTGCAACCGTCAGGTGAGCAAATGTACAAACGAGCATTGTTTACTTTTCTTGTTCTTCTGAAACCAGTTGGAACATTTGCTATAAAATGCAAAACTTATAGAGTATCTCTTTAAAAACAAACAAACAAGCAACAAGGAAAGAATACAAAAGTGCATTTTCTAACATTGCAGCTATACAAACATTGTAAATAAACTCAAACTTTTCCGTAAAACGAATGGTTTCCTTTCCCTTTCCATGGGAACTGTTCGCTTATAGTTTTGGCTGGAGAGTCTCTAGTCCGAAGGGTTCAGGCTCTCTGATTCGCTAAGTATTGGGGCGGCTTATTCAAGTCACATAAAGCTGTTAACTAACTGTCACCACCCATTTCGAAAAACATAACCAGATTCCAAGCACCTGTTTGAAAACGACTTCCGTCTAACGTCGCGTGATCCAATATAGTTAACAAAGAAGCCTTTCGTGATATCTCGGCAACGACGGCCATTTTCATTTGTGTATAAATGGTTTAGAGCCGTGTCATGTCGGAAACTTAATTGGGATAGGAACATATAATTTAGATTGAAGTTGCTCGATATCAGGTGACAACCGGGCCCAAATGGAAACTTGGCTCTCATGTAAGCTTTAACATGTTTATGGACAAAAATGTTCTATGGAACTAATGTGCAAAGATACAATATTTACATTTCTTTCTTATTTAATAGAAGCTTTTTGGATTTCTTCAGTACATCAATAGTAACAAATAACAAACAATGACAAAGCAAAGACCTAGTAGAGTTACTTAAATTATGTTATTCGTTAAAAAACAGAAACATTTTTATTTAATATTTTGAATACTGAACTAGCAACACTTTTTTTAAAAGTAATAACTAGATTTGGAAAATAAGAGGAAAATCTTTGTTCATTTAAATAAAATAAACGGATAACCTAAACTGCCATTAATTAGATAAAAGCACGAGTTAAAAGGTCACTCACGTAATTTGTATGAAATGTGAAAACTTCCTTAAAGTTCTATTTCTGTTAACATACGATAAAACAACTTTCCAACAATATTTCGCCTTCTTATTTTTTGTAGTTATGACTTCATCGACCATAACAAGATCTCCAACAAGACCAAGCGACGGTGCACGACAAGAGACGTCGCCAAGTGAAGGTAACCTACTTCTGTTATTTTGTATGACCAAACCTTTCCTTCAAAAAATACTTCATTTGGCCTGTGTGTGGTTGACTTCAGAGTACACCAAAAAATCGACAAAACCATAATCCGAACTAAAAACCAATTTGACAAGCGACAAAATACGTACAAAAAGAATATTTACACGGAGATTATTGAAAGAGTACATGACTTAAAAGTAAGAGCAAGTGTTCCGAAAGAGTAAGCGTCTTTTGCTTCATCGACGACAATACGCTATGTAAATCTAGATCACATCAAAGCAAATGTCACACCCTAAAAGTGAGAACCGAGGCATCATTATCATTCACAACGAGTAAGCATACTAATGAACATATTGAAAAACGTCATCAAAGGGAGTGTTTGTATTGTATATTTATCGCCACCCTTGATTAATTTCATATCTACTATTTTAAAATGTAGGATTTTTACTCTCAATACTTTATTTTCTATTATTTTATTTATCAGCCGATTCATTATGATGAGCATATTCAAAGCGTCCACCTTCATATCATACAAAGACAAGGAATATATCTCTATGAAACCAAAATTGGCAAGCTCGATTATATGTTTTCATCAACCTGTATCTCCGTTTTAATTGTGCCATACCTTTGTTCGTAAGCAGTCGACATCGATCACGAAAAACTCGTTTTCTAGAGAAAGAACTTGACTAACGAATCAACTGCGACTTGTAAACAAAATACAATACATATTTGTATCGTCGTCCATTTTTTTTTGGAAAAGAAAGCTCTAATGATGAGAGATTGAAGACGTTCTTTCAGTTTGATATGGTACATGTATGGCAGTATACAGAATGGAAAAATCGATTGTTTTGATAGACGGAACACTATTGAGGTACAAGTATTCAAGTTGATAAAAGGATCATCCGAAGTTTTTTGAAAACCAAATCCAATTAATTTCACCTTTTGAATTTATTGTGTCACAATTAGGCTGTAGCCATGGTTTATTGGTACTAAGAATGGCAGAATAAGTTTTGATAATGGTATGGTTGAGCAATGCGCAGAGCCAGCGATAAAACATTGCTTATTACGATCGATTTTGTTTTGTGTCTACAAGGTACAACCTACCGTTGAGAACTAAATCTATATAGTAAATATATAAGTAAAACTACAATATAGTTGATTCAATTGACCACGTAAAATGTAATGTTAGGCAACCACAATTCTTATTGTAAACGAACGCCGAACTACAGTTTGACATTAACAACAGAAGAGTATCTACAATATATACATTTATTAACATTTACAATATCTATATAAACATACGACAATCTATTTGATTGGTCTCAAGTGAAACCCTTTTAAACAGTTGCACCTCTTAAATTTGGTAACAGACACAGTGTGCCGAAAAATGAATAAAACTGCGTCATACAGCTGTTTCGTCCTCTTAGGACTCTTCAGTGATGCTAGGGGCCAAAAGGTAGGAATCCAAAATTTCTAAACTAATGTAGAAGCAGAAGGGTCAGGTGCGTAAAACCCCTTTTATTTATGAATAAAGAAGTAAAATTAAATTAGTTCTGTATAATTTCAAATCGTGTACTACGAAAATGTGTATATTATGTACCATGCCACTACTCAAAACTGCTCCTTCTTGTCAACTGCCAGATGGCATGCTCGACTGAATTGTATTATCTCAGTTGTTGTATATGAGTTCACTTCCGTTGATACAACCGGGCTTCCCTACCGCAGTATGTCACATCATGCTCCGCCATCCATAATAGAGTAATGTCTCTATACCAGAGAATATGTCACGTATAATTCTCCCTCTCCGGATAATCATATGCAGTACTATCTCAGTGCATCCGCAGATGGAAACGGCCATTACGGGTTTCCATACTTTTGTCCTCAGACAAACTGACAGGTCTTGACTTGGAAATAAACTACAAAATATAAATAATACTTATAACTACATAATTCTACACTCCATAACACACATCTCTTTTTATATTTACTTAAAAGTATTTGTTTCTTTATATCATTCTTTGCTCTTCTTATAACGTTCCGTACTAATGTGTTCTTCATAAAGCGAAAGAAAGTGATGGCCCAAAGCACACACTCGATCGACCGAAATCTGCCTTCCAACTCCTTACTGGTAGTCAGAAGGAACAAACTGAGCGAGATAACAAAATGATGTACAATGCTGCTGAGATCAACTTTGCTGGAGATTCGCAGACATCACCAGACGAAGAGGCGTACATTTCGCTTTGGGATTTTGCAGGAGAGGAGGTACATAGTGTAAATAGCAATAGAGAATAGCACAAGCATATTTTTTTATTTCACTTTCCGCACCACTTGATTATGTCATAGCAAAATTGAAAGCCCGCGACGTTCTCTTTGATTGGTCTCAAGTAAAATCCTTATCAATAGTTAGGCTGATACTTGTTAATCACAATAACACCTACTTCAAATCCAATAAGTTGTACCGTTACGTGACCGCGAGATTATGTTTAATGTACAGAACTGAGAACATATTCAAACTAGTCTTCTCGTGTCAACAACAAAGTGGTACAACGTTTTATCGGGTCCCTGTTTCATTCATGTTCCTAACCTTTAAGGAATTTCCTTAACGTCAAAATCTCCTAACAGAATTTAAAAGGAAAATCTGTAGCTTAGGAACTTTCATTGAATTCTGTAATGCTTTCCTTAGGATAGTATGAAGTTAAAGTATTTCCTCGGGATATGATGCGTTGATGACACAGGGGCAAGAACATAGCAACAGTCATAGTAACTATTTTAAAAGAATAACCCTTGGTGTTGCCTTTATACGTGTAAATAACGAGGTTGGTCGTTTTTGTTTCCTATTTAGAATGTCAAACTTAACATTCAATACTACATTTATTATGTATGGAAACGCGAAGGTAAAATATAGCTTATAACACAACGCGTTTTAGAATAGAGTTCCCGTCCTACCAATTACTCTGCTTGACCGTTGACCGTGTAATCAATCAATTTATATGAATTTTGGATTTTAACATAGTTATGTATCTTGAAACATGAGTAAAACAAGACCTGGTAGTAATTTGAATTTAGTTTATTTCTAAATACTAACTAGACGTTTAAATGAACCCAATAAGACTGAGGTGATTTCGATGAAAGACTTATTTCATGGTATTTTTGTTATTGATTTCCAGCTTTACATGAACACAAACCACCTATTCCTGACGAGGGATGCCGTGTTTCTCTTACTCTTCAACATTAACAAATGCATCTGCGACTCTCGTGATATAGGTGAGTACATTTCAATGTTAAAGTATGGCCTTTAACTGTAAAAGTCCAATTTGATTAGATTGCAACTCTTTATTTTCACTCTGGTGTACAAGTATCTGACAACATCCTATACGAGGTCATGTTCTGGTAACCTTTTGCACTAGCCAATCAAATTACCGCTTACAGATCTAGAGTCTTTAAAATGAAAGTCAACCAAAAAAGCTTGCATTATCCTATTTGTGCTTCAAGTCATTTCGTCACAACAAGCTTTATGTGCATGTTGTGACGAAATGACTTGGTGCAGATGACAGCGTCATTGAAGCATTCTACTAGTTTGAAGTAAAGAGGCGACAAAGATCACAAGAATTTGACTCTTAAGGGATATTGTCAGATCCTTATTATATATAACGGAGTGAGAACAAGGATCTGCATTTTAATCAAGTTGGTAAAAGTCATCCCATATCTTATTAAAAATAAAGAAATTGCGCAAAGGTGTCGAAAACTTTCTCATCTCTTATAAGGTATTCTCATGTTATATACTGAGTTTGTTTTGTACACAAACAGGAATTGAAAACTTAATTTGCGAGCTTTCGAAAACGTCTGTTTCCTTTGTCAAGCAAAGAGTACAATAGCCGAGTGTCGGTGTTCTGACCGTTGAAATCAGCTTACTACCCAAAATAGGGCGAGTTAGAGAAGTCAGATGTCAAAAACGTAGCGCGACATTTCGTCCAAATGTACTCTAATACTACAGGTAGACAGAGGGACGGGTAAGATGTTTACCCATTCCGCCCCAATTGGGTAGTGAGCTGATTTCAGCGGTCAGAACACCGACACTCGGCTATTGTAGTCTTTGCTTGACACAGGAAACTGACGTTTTAGAAAGCTCGCAAATTAAGCTTTCAATTCCTGTTTGTGTACAAAACAAACTCAGTATGCATCATTCATACCAAACTGATGAAATGTATTCATAATATTCTCATGTTATTATATTTACATTCTGATTGTCTCTTCTCTATATGAACATACCAACTGAAAACAACAAACACTAGACTATGAATACATCATAAATACAGTATGAATACATCCATTCACGTGAATTACTTATGACGTAATATATTAGTCTTGTTCAATTGGAGTCTTACGGCTCCGCTTCGGATAACATGGAGAAGGCCCCCGCGTCAAACGTTCAAATGACTACGGTAGATTATTGGCGCCAATTTTACACAAATTATGGCTGTGCCGCCTTTTTCGTTTAAAGGACGGCGCAATAACAAACGCAGTTGATTAACCAGTTGTTCAATAAATAAGAAAATAAATTAGACAATTGTTCAGTAGTATAAATGTAAATATATGAATTGAACGGCGTTGTTTTAATTTTCATGCCGGTATGAATGCAAATCGGTTACATCCATATTGACCATGAAGCCCTAGCGGGCTTCATGCAATATGGATGTAACCGCTTTGCATTCATACCGGCATGAAAATTAAAAAAAGCCGTTCAATCCCTATATAATATATGTAATAGACCACCAAAAAGGGCCATCGAAAATAAAGTTCTATAATAATTAATATATTTTATGTGTTTACTTGATGCATCAAATTACTATCTGTTGTTCAAAGTGTAAATCTTTTTAGATGATTTCTAATCCAAAAGCCTTATTTGTTTGTGATTTAATTTTGTATTCAGAACGACTCCATATGTGGTTGAAGTCGATCGACTCCCTATCAGTGGATTGTAGCTCAGCAACCTTGCAGGCCCCACCCATTGTACTTATAGGAACTCACCTGGACCAACTGTCAGGATCGGTACGACACACCATACATGTTTGTTTGTGAACTTTCCCTTTCTTCATAGTAACATCCCTGCTTTCCCAACCTATAGTGGTTACATGTCGCAGTTCATTCGTTATTCTAGGATTCACTTTAGATACCAAAATGTTCATGATAGATGTCGACTGCCGACGAATAAACTTACAACAAAAAGGTTCGAGTGATACATGTTGATGAAGACTATAGGCAAGTTTAATGGTCGCCATTTATGTACAATCGAGAGATATTTTGTATGGAATGAGGGTATATTTGGTTTGGTTTGTTTTTATTGTTTTACGTCCTGTCGGGGTCACTTAAGGACAGCTTCATGGTATATGTGAGATATGGATGCTTGTAATGAGTGCGTGTGTATTTGGGAGGCCATGGTATGTTCGTGTAGGCCCTCTTGCGATTGTCTAGATCTTGTCCTACCACACTGAAGTATTGGGGATTGGGGAGACGGATGGAGTCTGATAGGGGCCCTCAAAAGCTTCAATTTCAAACGACCTCTTATAAAGCTTCCTGCTCAATGATTAAATATGCTGTATTACGGAAAATATTTGAGCAGCATCATATATTAGCAAGCTAAGCAAGGTAGTGATTTTTTTACATCTGTGGTATATTTCTGCTCTGCATATATATGATCGTGCTAGAAATACATCATATGTTTCTGTCGCAGTTTGATCAGTGCAGTGGCAATAATTGACATTAAACGGATACATCCTTGAACGAAATACTTATATGCATGTATATTTACAGTCTGCACTGACATTCACTCGATAACCGTTGTTTCACAGACTATTATCATCGCCTCATAACTGTACTCAAACACGTGCTAAATGTCTATGACGTCGACAACAATACATGTTGGTGGAGCTTTGCAAGTCCTCCAGTTTGAAACACAATTGTGTGACGTCATCAAAAATAAACATGGGCGAAGCTAACAACGATTTATGCAAGGTTTATGCTGTTACATTTATTGAACCATTCTCAAGTTTATTAGTTTTGAAACGAAATATGTGTCCGAAGTTTGGACTATAATGATTTACGAATAGTTACGAACATTTCACAGAAAGATACTGTAAATATGAGAATAAAATTTCTTTTTTGTTTAGGTTATCGGGGGATAACTTCAATGGAAAACGGGTAAATTATACATTGGAACAGGGGTAAATTCAATAACCGGCAAAGCCGATTATGTATAATTTACCTGTTTTCAATTGTAGTTATCCTCCGATAACCTAAACAAAATAGAAAGTTAATCCTTAACTAAAATTGTGTGTTATATAGCAAAACAATGAACAGCTACGCAACAAAGAACACATTTCGTGGCGCTAGCAAGAACTATGTCCTAATTGAATATCACTTACACCTTGGTTGATTGTCTCTTCCTATCAAGGAATCGGAGAAAATTCTCCAAGCTGAAGCCATCTACTCGGACATCGTGACAAGACATCCTGCTATGGCGGCCATCGCTAAACGTCACGTTGTAACGTTCATCCCAATGGACATCTTAAAGAATGACGACCCTATGTACGAAATGTTATGGTACGCCATTGTGAATGCCGCGGAACACCAGTCCCATTGGAAATGTCCCGTTCCTCTTGTGTGGCTTGCTTTGGAACGAGACATAATGCTGGCTAAAGGCAAAAGTGTGCGGGTCATGACCTTGAAGGAAGTGATTCAAACAGTCGAAGCGCTTGAAGTTGAAATAAAGGAAGAGGATTTCGGTGTAGACGAGTGTTTAAGGTAAAATTGTTCCTCTTCGAGCAGGGATCATTGTACATAACAATGTCTATTCAGAAAGAAAGTTCTCAGTCTGATTGTTGGGCTGGATAATTGTGTTAAATTTCATTTATTCATTGAAATCTAACCAAATTCAAGTTAGTTATAAATTCGTGAAAATGAACTTGTGTAGATCCAAATACTGCACACTATACATTAAACAAGGTATTTATACGCTCTTTTTCGCTTGTACTAAGTTTTCCTTACTTTTGGATTGACAGTTTCGTTTTGATTCTGATATAAGTAGTGGCACAGTTCATAGTATATCTACTTTCGTAGAATACGATTTAAAACTATACAGAACTTATTTGATTTTACTTCTCAATTGGTAAATTAAGGGGTTTTACACACCTGGCCCTTATACTTCTACATGAGTTGATAACATTTTGATTCCAAGTTTTTGACCCATAGCAGCACTGACGTGTCCTAGAAGGACGAAGCAGCTGTATGATGCAGTTTAATTCATTTTTTCGGCATAGTGTATCTGTTACTAAATGTAAAAGGTGCAGCATGTGTGTATGTGTTACGTCATCTTTAAACGGACATTTTTATGACATTCTCCAGGTATCTGCATCGGACAGGAGTCATCCTTTGCTTCGGAATTGACAGTCCGGAAAGTAAAATAATAACGGATCCTCAGTGGCTTGCTAGGGGATTCAGGGCCATCATTACCGCTCGGAAATTCATGCCGGACATTCCCGACAACTCTGACGTCATGGATCGTTATTACAACACAGGCGAGATAACTCTTTCAATGATCCAATTGCTTTGGGGAAAAGAAAAAGAAGATGGCTTCCTTCAGCATGAACACGTGCTAATTACATACATGGTTCGCCTTGGTTTGCTCACACCACCACTTTCTGAAACAGGAAAAGAAATCGAGGAGTTCTTTTTCGTGCCATCTATCCTACCCAAAGCAGAACCAGAGAAAATACAGCATCTCTTAGAAAATCCATCCACACAAAGGAGTGCAACGTTGTGCTTTGTTTTTGCAGATGTCTTCGTTTCATCACCAGTTTATGACAAAGTCATGGCGTTCTGCATTCACAATTTCGGCAAAGCTTACTTAACATTTATGGAGCAGGGATATTGTCTCCAAAGAGGCTTTGGCTGTTTGCGTCTGAATCGACGGCGGAACATGGCTCTACATTGCCAGGACTCAATCATCAAAGTAACGATGTTCTCCTCGACATCAGATGATCCATTGGAAGCAGGTGAAGGCTTTCACCTGAAAATCGTTCTGACGGCGATATTGAAAAAAGTCCTGGTGACTAATCAGCAAGACCACCTAGTGAACAAATTCGACCTATTTCTTGACAAATCCTACCGTGTCAATAATGGCGGCAAATACGTGAGCGAGTCAGACCTTGCGCAATCCTCGGAACCAATCGCCTGTTCCGGTCCTGTCAGCAGCAGATCTGTCTGCAAATCCGACTGGGATGTTTGGTTTGTGGATCCAAATTTGGTGAGTAGACGCCATATCTAAATATATTTATGCTCTTTTGATCTACTTGCCAGTAGGAAATTCACTTTATTACTTTTTTCAGGTAAACCAAATATTTGCATATAATAAATATATAAAACGTCTGCATTTAAAGAAAATAATTGGTTTTTATCGAATATGCTTTATAATCACTTTAACAATAGTACGTATTAAAAAAAAACAAATAAATGTTTATTTTTTCATACTGTGGAAAGTGAATATCTAGTACGAACTGTTGGTAAAAGGATGTCAAATAAATAAAATGACGTCACTAGAGGAATTATGATATGAGATCAATGACGATACAGGAGGTTGTTTTTATCGTTAACGCGTCTTTGACATCAATAAAGAAAAAAAAACGTTTTACCAAGTTAATTTTTGTTTTGTTTGTTTGTTTGGAGTTAGTTTTGTCCGCTAAAAAATTCTAATTTCTCGGACCTTTTCTGCCTTTTCTATAAACAACAAATGAAAAAAAAAGTGAGCCATATTTTTTTTATTTTTTATTTTACTCAAAATATAGACCTTAACTAATCACTCGATCAAATATTTTAAAATGTACTTATTCCTCCGCATATTTTCGCTTTCAAAATGTACTTTTCGCAATGTATGTTTAGAAAAATCTAGAAGAGTTCTTACCAGCCAAATTTCCTAAAACTTATATTTCCGAAATAAGCCCGTTCCCATGGCCTATCTATATTACGTTAATCTGATGTATAGTATATAATGCCAAAAGAAAAGTTTCTAAGAAAACTTACTTACTCACTTCTCCATGAGCCAGCTTCCTTTAAGAACAAGACACCATAGCAGGGAATTAATATGTATCAGTGCTCCGCCACAATGTAACTCGCTTCCGGTCATCTCTTGATGTCTTGAATCAACTGCAATTCCTTTAAATTGTAAGTTCTGTTTTGTTTATTTGTAATATATTCATTGATTAAGGTATTTTGTTGTAGAGAGCTGATATCAAGGAATCAGCACCTGGTGAGTTAAAATGGAGATTTAAGGCAAAATACTTTTTATACATTTAAACTTAATTTATTTAAGATAAGAAGCAAACCTCCACTATTTTTAGCGACTGTAAGTCCTATGTATTTATGAATACATGTACTCAGTAGCCTATAATAATTTCTGTCCAATGAGTTATGGATTTTGAATTTAAAAAAAAATAAACATTTCGCTTGTTTGCTTATTTTAATAGCCGTATGTGTATTGACGATGTTTAGAGTTTTGGTACATTGTAGCTCTGTCTGACCTTTTTCTCGATTACAAATTCATATCTGCGCGTCATATCTGAAGAATAACTGTGATAAATCTTTTTTCAAAAACGTTTCATTAATAAGATAATTTTAAAGCTATTATATGGAAACTAAAATTAAAGATAATACAAATTCAACAATTCATCGGAAGAGAAATGATATTAATTTTACTGTCGTCCATATGATTTGCTATGGTTAAGAGTAAGAAAAAGAATTGCGACAGTTTTTGTTTGTCCAGTTCTGTCTGTCCTGTATTTGTGAAGATATAACAGGTGGTTTGTATTTATACTAAATCTTAACTTTTCACCTTTTTTAAATGAAGAGCCAGTCTTTTTGGTTTTAGTATGTCCCTTCAACAGTGTCGAGCGGCTAACGTCCAGACAAATGAGCCGAATTTCGAAATATATTGGTTCAAGTTACTGCCTCCTCTTCACTGAGCTAGGAGTGAAACTGCACGAGATTGAACAGGTACGGGAGAGCTGCTCCAGGGAGTGCTTCAGAACATTTATCACCCAACTTCTGTGCAAATGGCAAAATGAGTTACCTTATGATTCGTCCATCGAACTCATTTACAGAGCACTTTCAGCCAATCATGTGGACACAAGCTTTCTCTCTACTGAGTTGCAATGCGAGACAGCGTTGATCGACTCTAGCGGTAAGACAGCTATGGTTCAGTTTAAGTCTATAAAAACTTTTGCTTAGAGTGACATCTTGTAAATTGTGTTCGTCTGTCGTCACCCATGCACGTTCACAACTTTAAAGTAATCCAAATGAAACTTCATACAAGATATGTAAATGGCATTGAGACTTCACAAGAACACGACAGTAGCTCGGTAGGTTTTCATTACACAATTAAAAAACATCTTTAATTGCGAATTTCTGTATTTAAAATTGTGAAGACAGATTTTGCGAAAATAGTTAAACAAAGAAAAAATAAAAAAGAAATTGAGAATACCAAAGCGCCAACAAAACCATAATCCGAACTCAAAATTGATTAAACTAGAGGCAAAATAGGAACAAAGGAAAAATTTACATGGAGACCCTCTTAAAAGCACAAGAGAATAAGACCAGGTGTTCCAGAAGAGTAGGCGTCTTCTGCTTAATCAATGACACCAGCCATGTAAATCTTGGGCATATCCAAGTAAACATTAATCTTCAAAATGAGAACCTAATCATCATTGTCAATCACAACTAGTAAGCAAGCTAATAATAAATTTAAGGTAGAAAAAGACAGAAATAACAAAAACTTAGGAAGTTACATTAAACGTTGAGTTAACAAAGGACAAAAACTGATTATTTGTGTTTTAACATTATGATCATATCCAAGCGTAGACCAGCCATGTGTAAGCCTCCACACTTAAAAAGATTTTACAAACGTCTTAATTATTTTGTAATAGAATTATGAATATTATATATGTACCCCTTCCCCCCTTTTTTCCAGTATTCAGTATTGGCTAATTTTGCCTATCTGTTTCTCATAAACATTACTTCATTGTTGAGATTTTAAGGTTTGTTTTCAATAGTTTATTAATCATTAGAGAAGTTTAGAATATGAGTATACGCATGCTTTCTATTTAGCACATATATCAAAATACTATTTAATGTTTTAATAATGGTGCTGAACACGAAACCAATTCATCATCGTAGTGTTTCCTATTTCTTAAACGTTTTTCGTTTTCCTTGTTTTAATTTTTCCATGTTATGCGATTATTATTTTCAAATATTATCCACTCTCAACAAATATATATTGCAATTGCATTCAAATCTCTTACTCATTACCAAAAAAGAACCACTTTCATTCTATCTTCCTACACATATTGCTTCATTCTCTTCCCCTCTCACTTTCGTCTCAAATACTGTTGGTGATTTTATTATCCTTTTAGATGGAGACGCCTACAGAGTATTGGAGGAAATTGACATTGAAGATATTGCTCTCAGGCTGAACAAATCTTATGTTATCTTCTTCTTGGAACTTGGCATGGAGTTGGCAGAGATTGATCAAGCAATGCTAGATTTCAAAAATGTAAAAAGAGCTTTCATCAAATTGTTGAAACAATGGGTCGATCGATGCGGCCAGACAGCAACAATGGGTCTGATCTACCAAGCTATGGAGGAATCTGGTATGGATCATAGATCATTACGCGACTAGCTTCACGAAATCATGACAGAAGAGTAGTTGTAGAAGACGCATTAAAAGGCATAAAGAAACACATTTGTCAAAGACTTTATAATACGCATAAATCTTGATTTTATTACGGGAATTTTAAAGAAAAAACAGAGCAACATAGAGAGAAAGAAATAGAGAAGGGGCGAGAGAGAGAGAGAGAGACACAGAGAGACTGAGATCATCATGTTGTATTTCTACATTTTCAATGCGTTTTTAATGGTAATAGAAAAAAAACATATGTAGAAGCGACAAACACAGTCGTATTTCTTCACCTAACAGTTCCTGTAATGTTTCCTCGAATGTGATTCAATCTTTACTAGAAATATTTGTTTCCCTTGCTCTATATATGTAGCTGTGGAAACTGTAAACGTTGACTTGCATTATGTGTCGCTTTCATATTACAAGGATCTGGTTTAGATTCCTTCCTATGGAAGCTGAATTTTATCTTTTCTTGTGGTGGTCCTATTTGGCTGCAGTACCTACCAACTGTAACAACTTGAACTGTATACTCCGGGTTTCCTCATACACTCAAATTTAATAATTCATTTAATTATATAAATACTCTTACCGGGTTTTTGATTATTATTTTTTTTTTTTTTGTAAACGTGGCCTCTGAGATAGGCAATTAAGTCTGGGACTGTAATGAAGAAGGTAGCCTTACCAATATTTGAGTTTTAAATCTGCATTTCTTGTTTTCATTAGAAAAAAAAGAAGACACACAGTACATGTTTTCCATAGTGAAAAAGGGATTTGACATTAAGCTTACATAAGTCAAATTGTAGGTTCCATTCCTGGATAGTTACACATGAAGTTCAGGTTAACTTTAGTAATTTTGGAATAAACAAGAGGCCCAGAGGGCCTGTATCGCTCACCTGGTTTCATGTGATATGAAACAAGAATGACTCATAAGTGTATGTGTGGCCCTTCTTGTTATGTCAACATATCATAAGCATTTTTGATGGGTACATGTACATTGCTTTTGTTGTAATTCTAAAAATGTTAGGTTTTTTGGCAAAAAGGACATTAATCCATGAAATGCGTTCAGTGCAGCAGGCTCTACTACCTATGTTTCAGCAATTATGACCAAGGTTCGCTTGGTCTAGCTGTTAATGTTGCAATCTGATTTCTTCCAAGTCCAGGAATGTGAGGTTTTTACCCCAATGATACAAAGAAATCTTTGAAATTCTAGTGAAGAATGCACAATGCATTCAACTATACATCTAATGATACACATTTGGGGGCAGAACCTTTAACAGGGTTCATTAAGAAAACTTTTAAGGGGTTTTTCAAGACAACAAAATTCTTGTGAAAACCACTATGATCCTTAAAAAAGTTCGAAGCGTTTTTATACCTGTAGTTTTATACAGGACTCTGTCATGCTAATTAACTTTCTGAGGAACGTTTTTCTTATATTTTTTTTCAAAAGAAAAGAAATATGGAACAAATAATGAAACCTAGTTTAACATAATCAATAGTTTTCACTGGGTTTTTTAAGTCTTTCATTAATTTTTAAGGGTGTTTGAATCTATTATCATGTAGAAGGTATTTTCAAGACATCAAATTCAAAGGTTTTGCAAGACACGTGTGGATGCTACCACTGAAATATAAATGCCATACATTGCTTAGTTCCAGAGAAGAAGTCGTTAATATCAATATCGCCAAATGGACCCTTTTTGGCCCCACCCCTCAGGCCCCTGGGGGTCAGCCCCATCATTTGTATAAATTTGAATCCCAGCTACCTAGGGATGCTACCACTGAAATATAAATGCCATACATTGCTTAGTTCCAGAAAAGAAGTCGTTAATATCAATATTGCCAAATAGACACTTTTGGTCCCGCCCGTCAGGCCCCTGGGGGGTCAGCCCCATCATTTGTATAAATTTGAATCCCAGCCACCTAGGGATGCTACCACTGAAATATAAATGCCATACATTACTTAGTTCCAGAGAAGAAGTCGTTAATATCAATATTGCCAAATAGACACTTTTGGCCCCGCCCGTCAGGCCCCTGGGGGGTCAGCCCCATCATTTGTATAAATTTGAATCCCAGCCACACTGGGATGCTTCCTACCAAATTTAGTTCAATTCTGATCAGTGGTTATGAAGAAGAAGTCAATTGTTGATGGACGGACGGACGATGGACGCCACGGTAGGGCATAAGCTCACCTTGGTCCTTTGGACCAGGTGAGCTAATAAATAAGGCTGTGTCTGCAGTTCTAATACCTATCTAATATCTCATACATCTATTGTGTAACTTAAAATTATCCCATGATGCATTTTGCCACGAAATTACTATATTCAAGAATCTTGTATCATTCACTTATCAAAGAATATATAAGAATATTTTTGTATATTACATGTGTATAATTGTACCATGCTTTGTTGTTTTCTGTTGTTTTAAGTATAACCTAATTTACCTAATGAGAAGACCATTTAACATAAAAAAATGCAGGAATTGATGGAAATTTCTCTAAGTTACTGTAGTGAAGAAGTTAATAAAGTTAATAGCACATATTTGTTTGGTTAACGCTTTTATAAAGAAAAGTAATGTAAAACATGATGTTGAGAAAATAAAAAAGCATGCTTTTATGAGTCTCCTTGTTACGTCATCATACAAAGAGGCTAGATTTCGATGAAGCAGAAGACGCTTACTCTTCCAGAACACCTGGTCTTATTCTCTTTTAACTTTTACAAAGGTCTCCCTGTAAATCTTTCCTTTGTTCATATTTTGCCTCTAGTTTAATCGATTTTGAATTCGGATAAGGGGTCCCGAGGGACAAGTAGTTAAGGTGTCCCCACATTCTACCACTAGCCCCCCAACGAAGTCATTTCCATGAAACATTAATTTTACTTTCTCTTTTTGATAGTCTGAATCAGCAAATGTTTGAACTTTCAAGAGCCCCATCTTTTTTCTCAAGCATCTCTTCTACTTTATCAAATACGACAGCGAGCATGGCTGCATGATGACGGCTATGATTGTATTCCAAAAACAAGAGGCCCAGAGGGCCTGTATCGCTCACCTGGATACATTGGTATCTAGGTAATCATGATAAAATATTTTCTTTTTGGCTCGCCCCTCAGCCCCCTAGGGATTCAGTCCCACCATGAGTACAATTTGGAATCCTGAGCACCTAGGGATAGTTCCTACCAAATAAGGTTGATTTCCATTCAGTGGTTATGGAGAAGAAGTCGCTTAAACCAATATAGCTAAATAACGGTTTTTGGCCCCGCCCCTCAGCCCCCTAGGGGGTCAGTCCCACCATGAGTTCAATTTTGAATCCTGAGCACCTAGGGAAGCTTCCTGCCAAATAAGGCTCATTTCCAATCAGTGGTTATTGAGAAGAAGTCGACTAAACCAATATAGCTAAATAACCCTTTGTGGCCCCAACCCTCAGCCCCCTAGGGGATCAGTCCCACCATTAGTACAATTTTGAATCCTGGGCACCTAAGGATGCTTCCTGCCAAACAAGGCTCATTTCCAATCAATGATTATGGAGAAGAAGTCGTTTAAACCAATATAGCTAAATAACGGTTTTTGGCCCCGCCCCTCAGCCCCCTAGGGGGTCAGTCCCACCATGAGTTCAATTATGAATCCTGAGCACCTAGGGAAGCTTCCTGCCAAATAAGGCTCATTTCCAATCAGTGGTTATTGAGAAGAAGTCGACTAAACCAATATAGCTAAATAACCCTTTGTGGCCCCAACCCTCAGCCCCCTAGGGGATCAGTCCCACCATTAGTACAATTTTGAATCCTGGGCACCTAAGGATGCTTCCTGCCAAACAAGGCTCATTTCCAATCAATGATTATGGAGAAGAAGTCGTTTAAACCAATATAGCTAAATAACGGTTTTTGGCCCCGCCCCTCAGCCCCCTAGGGGTCAGTCCCACCATGAGTACAATTTTGAATCCTGAGCACCTAGGGATGGTTCCTACCAAATAAGGTTGATTTCCATTCAGTGGTTATGGAGAAAAAGTCGTTTAAACCAATATAGAAAAATAACCCCTTTTGGCCCCGCCCCTCAGCCCCCTAGGGGGTCAGTCCCACCATGAGTACAATTTTGAATCCTGAGCACCTAGGGAAGCTTCCTGCCAAATAAGGCTCATTTCCAATCAGTGGTTATTGAGAAGAAGTCGACTAAACCAATATAGCTAAATAACCCTTTGTGGCCCCAACCCTCAGCCCCCTAGGGGATCAGTCCCACCATTAGTACAATTTTGAATCCTGGGCACCTAAGGATGCTTCCTGCGAAACAAGGCTCATTTCCAATCAATGATTATGGAGAAGAAGTCGTTTAAACCAATATAGCTAAATAACGGTTTTTGGCCCCGCCCCTCAGCCCCCTAGGGGGTCAGTCCCACCATGAGTTCAATTTTGAATCCTGAGCACCTAGGGAAGCTTCCTGCCAAATAAGGCTCATTTCCAATCAGTGGTTATTGAGAAGTCGACTAAACCAATATAGCTAAATAACCCTTTGTGGCCCCAACCCTCAGCCCCCTAGGGGATCAGTCCCACCATTAGTACAATTTTGAATCCTGGGCACCTAAGGATGCTTCCTGCCAAACAAGGCTCATTTCCAATCAATGATTATGGAGAAGAAGTCGTTTAAACCAATATAGCTAAATAACGGTTTTTGGCCCCGCCCCTCAGCCCCCTAGGGGTCAGTCCCACCATGAGTACAATTTTGAATCCTGAGCACCTAGGGATGGTTCCTACCAAATAAGGTTGATTTCCATTCAGTGGTTATGGAGAAGTCGCTTAAACCAATATAGAAAAATAACGGTTTTTGGCCCCGCCCCTCAGCCCCCTAGGGGGTCAGTCCCACCACGAGTACAATTTTGAATCCTGAGCACCTTGGGAAGCTTCCTGCCAATTAAGGCTAATTTCCAATCAGTGGTTATTGAGAAGAAGTCGACTAAACCAATATAGCTAAATAACGGTTTTTGGCCCCACCCCTCATCCCCTAGGGGATCAGTCCCGCCATTTGTACAATTTAGAATCCTGGGCACCTAAGGATGCTTCCTGCCAAATAAGGTTGATTACCAATCAGTGGTTATGAAGAAGTCGCTAATATCAATATAGCTAAATAATTTTTTATGGCCCCCACCCCTCAGCCCCCTAGGGGGTCAGTCCCACCATGAGTACAATTTTGAATCCTGAGCACCCAGGGATACTTTCTGCCAAATAAGGCTGATTTCCAATCAGTGGTTATGGAGAAGAAGTCGCTTAAACCGATATAGCTAAATAACCCCTTTTGGCCCCGCCCCTCAGCCCCCTAGGGGGTCAGTCCCACCATTAATACGATTTTGAATCCTGGGCACCCAAGGATGCTTCCTGCCAAATTAGGTTGATTTCCTATTAGTGGTTATGGAGAAGAAGTCGTTTAAAGAAATTGTTGACGGACGACAGACGGACGACGGACGCCACGGTATGGCATAAGCTCACTTCGGTCCTTCGGACCAGGTGAGCTAAAAAGGCAAAAAAGTGCTATATGAGAGCATTTTTGTCCAAGACAAAACAAACAAATGAAGTCAATTGAAACGGGAGTGGTTGTTTGTCAAATCAGTCCAGCGATCTTTATATATACAAATCAAACTTGAAATAATCTACATTCACAACAATGTACTTATCGCATATTTCCTTCCTTTAACCTAGAATATCAAAAACAATGTGTTTATTTGAATTTTATTTTTCACCTTTCACTGTTGTTAGTATCTTTTTCATATTTCACAGGTGAAGATGGGTATCACATGTACACCTGTCCACAAAAAACGTCCACTTTTGTATTAAGTTTTCATGATCCCAGCTGTTCTACTGAGTCCTCGGTCATCCCAAGATCAACAGGTCCCAGTGTAACATCTGTAAAACATAAAAGTGGGTTTATTTTTAAGAGAACTGTAAATCCATTGAAGTAATAGGTCAGTCAAGTGATACATGTATTGGTCATTTCTACTGGCACAGAATTTGAAACCATCTATAACTTTATCATATTAAAATGCATTGTGCAGTGCTCTCATAAAGAACAGACAGTAGCTACTAGGCAAATACGACCAGCTCAGATTGTATTTCGACCAGTTCCAATGATCACGTTCTGTAGTACTTTATATTATACTAAGGGCTATTACAGAATGAACCATGTAGGAGGGAGTGAGACACACTTGTTCAGAGTCCCCACCACCCATTAAGTATCTAATTAGATTGATTATAAGGAATACTGTAGTAATATGCAGATTTGGTTTTAACTTCACCACCCATGATATATTAATACAGATGCATCCGTTCCAACCTCCCCAACACAATCAATTATTGAAAAGTCCTTAGAAAATTAAGACATAAAATATTGTTTTTGTCTTGTAAACCAATAAATGATACTAAAATGTCTAAATTATTTAACTTTGAGTGTCGGTTTTAAAAGTAATGCCATTATTTTCTGATACTTTCCAGCTATCAAAACTATCAGCTAATACCTCTTACATAGTACATATTTTAGTGGTAAAGCCATTTTAGAGAGAGTTTTGCACTGTGCAAAGTTCCAATGTCGTTCTAACCTAACTGGGAATGCTGGCATTGTTAGTGTAGATATCATTGTAACCTACCTGGGAAGGCTGGCATAATTAGTGAAGATATCATTGTAACCTACCTGGGAAGGCTGGCATCGTTAGTGTAGATAGCATTGTAACCTACCTGGGGAGGCTGGCATGGTTAGTGTAGATATATATCATTGTAACCTACCTGGGGAGGCTGGCATTGTTAGTGTAGATATATATCATTGTAACCTACCTGGGGAGGCTGGCATGGTTAGTGTAGATGTCATTGTAACCTACCTGGGGAGGCTGGCATCGTTAGTGTAGATATCATTGTAACCTACCTGGGAAGGCTGGCATCGTAAGTGTAGATATCATTGTAACCTACCTGGGAAGGCTGGCATCGTTAGTGTAGATATCATTGTAATCTACCTGGGAAGGCTGGCATCGTTAGTGTAGATATCATTGTAACCTACCTGGGGAGGCTGGCATGGTTAGTGTATATATCATTGTAACCTACCTGGGAAGGCTGGCATCGTTAGTGTAGATAGCATTGTAACCTACCTGGGAAGGCTGGCATGGTTAGTGTAGATATCATTGTAACCTACCTGGGGAGGCTGGCATCGTTAGTGTAGATATCATTGTAACCTACCTGGGAAGGCTGGCATCGTTAGTGTAGATATCATTGTAACCTACCTGGTAATGCTGGCATGGTTATTGTAGATATCATTGTAACCTACCTGGGAAGGCTGGCATCGTTAGTGTTGATATCATTGTAACCTACCTGGGAATGCTGGCATTGTTAGTGTAGATATCATTGTAACCTACCTGGGAAGGCTGGCATCGTTAGTGAAGATATCATTGTAACCTACCTGGGGAGGCTGGCATCGTTAGTGTAGATATCATTGTAACTTACCTGGGAATGCTGGCATTGTTAGTGTAGATATCATTGTAACCTACCTGGGGAGGCTGGCATCGTTAGTGTAGACATCATTGTAACTTACCTGGGAATGCTGGCATGGTTAGTGTAGATATCATTGTAACCTACCTGGGAATGCTGGCATTGTTAGTGTAGATATATATCATTGTAACCTACCTGGGAAGGCTGGCATTGTTAGTGTAGATATCATTGTAACCTACCTGGGGAGGCTGGCATCGTTAGTGTAGATATTATTGTAACCTACCTGGGGAGGCTGGCATCGTTAGTGTAGATAGCATTGTAACCTACCTGGGAAGGCTGGCATGGTTAGTGTAGATATCATTGTAACCTACCTGGGGAGGCTGGCATCGTTAGTGTAGATATCATTGTAACCTACCTGGGGAGGCTGGCATCGTTAATGTGGTCATGTCCTCTCCTTTCTGTACTTTAAACATTCCATTTACTCTATCAAGCTCACTGGCCAAGCCAGGGTCTGCGGATAGCTCCTTTATTACATTCCTGTAAGAATATAGACACGGTTAAGCATTCAGTATAGCATATACAGTGGAACCTGCTTATTATGATATCCTATTTACCAGAGAAAAATATCATAATAACTTATACAATGTATATTGTAAATTTATAATAGCCCATAAAGCTATTTGTAGGTCATTTCAGGTTGCCAGGACCAGAAGTGAGCTTAATATCAGTCATCAATATCCAATTATCCAAGTTTGTAAAAGATTGTAAAAGATTACCTGACTCTCAATGGAAGTGGGTGTGTAATCAGGGTCATAATGCACTTCAATGAGTGAAAGTGAAAAACATCAAAAATAATTGGGGGTGAAGCACAGATTTCCACCCTCTTGAATTTGAATTTAAATGTAAATATTCCTGTTTTTGTAACACTTTCCTTTTCAACGCTGTTTGATTTGATGATTTTACATTTGACGTACCATGGTATTTATTTTATATAAATACATACTGTATTCGCCTTAGTGAGCGCCCCTCCCCCATTCTACAGAGGTATGAAAATTATATAAGCATGACACAACTAAAAAGTTTCTATTAAATGATGTGGTAAACCTTGCTTTGCGTTTGTTTACAAGAAAAATTCAAATATCAAATATTTGTGTACAATTGTCTGAAATTCATGACAGTAGTGTCGTACATCATGAGTACTACCCATTCTTGTCACAATACATTGTTTTTATTAAAGGCCCAATATACGTAACTTTAGGGAAATTTTCGTGATTCTGAAAAATTCAGAAAAAAAATCCAGTTAATAACCATCCAAAAATCAGCCTAAAACGAAGTAAACCTGAGCGGTAACTAACAAGAAACTCTTGACAAAAAAATCCAAAGAATTGAAAATAATTCATGGGGCCCACTTCAACAACAAACCGAAGGTAGAAGATGGTTCAAAATTGACGCGTGTTTACAAATAGCGTGTTTCAAATGCTGCTGTACCGGTAACCGCGAAAGAATTCATCTTGGATATTGCTGATATCTGTTAATCTTAACTAAATCTATGAAAATAAAAAGTTATTAGGCTTGATTTTTCGATTCAAGTTTTGCAGAAAGTTACGTATATTGGGCCTTCAATATAACTTAACTTTAAAAAAACGACATTTTTTGTCCAGGTCCTACTTTTGTTATTTATACCTGTAAGTCCTGTTTAGGACCAATTTTTAGGCACCCTTGGCGCTAATTGTGGCAAATATCATATACCAAACTCACATTCAACTCATTCAACACTGACATTTTATAATAAACTGTTCCAACACTTGAATTGGAAGAGATCAAATTAATGTGTCTGAGGGGTGAAGCAGTTAATGACACTTGTCAATTACAAGTCTATAAGGGCATCCAATTAATTCTTTGTCATGTGGCAGTTAAAACTCCTGAATTTTCATAATGAGCTAATCCAACCACTGGCACCGATTAATGAACAAGAAGAGGAGTTCAAATACATATTCATGTGTGAATGCAAGGCTTTATCAGAGGGTTTTGGGAATCGGACCCCGAGAACAAATTGGGAAAAATTGATCGACATAACAGCTATTTGGGAAATTTTGACAAACATTATTATAACAACTTAATACATTATTTATTTTTATTTATTATTATCTATTTAAAGCACTGTCAGTATGACATTTACAGCCCATCTTTCTTGTTTCTTATTAAACTTAATGTCACAAGAAGCTCATCAAGTATGTAAAACCACCAAACTTTTTTCAAGTGTCAGAATTGGGAATTTTTAAGGGGAAATTTGGGAAAAATCAAACCTTTTATTCATTGGGACTGGGTCCGTTTACCGGACCTAAAAAGAGGGGTGGTAAAGCCCTGGCTGCCCCAAATCGTCTAAATGATGCAAGGCCCCCACCTATATTAATCCAGTCATAAGATCTAGATCATGTAGCATTTATAAGGCCAACAAAAAAATATGTATATTTCATATATTTCATGCCTGTCAAAAAAAGGGTAGGTTTGTAGGTAAATCATTTTTTTATTTTCATAAATTGAAATTATGCTTCTTTTCAAATGTTACATTGCCAGAGCTTTTTTCAGTGTGTGTTTTGCGCCATTAATGGGCCCATTCCAAATTGAAATTAATTCATACTTAAGCCAAATTACCAAAATTTGCAGTTTACTCCTGAAAAAAATCTTCCCAATTCACCAATCTTCTTCCCAAAATAAGACAAAAAGGCCCCATCCCAAACCGGTGAGAAAAAGCCCTGAATGCATTTCCAAACAGAATAAGGCCAGACTCACAAAACAGAAAGGAAGCACATTTTAAAGAGCTGCTGTTAACTTTGCCAGACTTATAAATTAATCTTTGACACAAGATGGTGATAAAATAGCAAGGGTTGGCAGTAAAATCTAGGGTCTGTCGGAATACCTGAAACACACATGTTTTGTTTGAGTACAGCAGGATCATTATACCTACTTCTGTTTGTATTCTTTAATTTTATCCAAAAACAACTTCTGTATTGGGTCAGCCTTCTGCAGCACAGCGGCAGACACACCAAAGTTTCGGCGTGCCTGGACTTGGACGGATCGTCCTACAGCTGCCAATCTTGAGACCAGCATGATGACTGCAATAAACAAACAAGTCTTATCATTATCTGTCGAGAATTGAAGCTGGATACCACAAAATCAAAAGTACCACTGTATACCATTGCAGGGTTTGCGTTTAAGCCGTCCCTATATCCTTTTCAAGCAAAGAAACTGAAAAGGACCCCACTAATTTTCAGGATTCCCATTTAAACTATGCAGAAGGAGCCCACTTATTTAGGAAAGTACCCCATTCATATAATACCCAGCACAAACCCTGTCATGGTATTGGCAGGGTATAGCCCCCTCACCTGGCTCACTAAAGTCATCAGAACGCACTACGTAAGCTACAAAAAGTGACCATGACCTTTGACAGTGACCTTGGTTTTTGACCTCAGTAGGTACTTATGTGTTTCTGTGAACCGATCCTTTTTACAAATTTTATGTTACTCAGAATCAGAGACAGTACTGTCCTTACATTATATTACCAAAAAGTGTCATTTTTCCCCAATATAAACAATCGTAAGCTTCCACCCCTCCCCTGGGAGGAAGTGAAGTCAAGGGGTATGAAGGTCACTATTTTCATAAAGTGCAGGGTTCACTTTTGGGCGCGATTTCGTGAGATTCTTGCTGTATTTTCATATAAATCGCGTTAAAGTCTGTCCTAAAGCGAGAAAAAATCGTGCATGCCAAAATTCAGGTATAGTGGATACCTACATCGATCAATAATACTGATCGTAGTTCCAGAAGTATTCCTGTCTGCAAATCCTAATGATAGTGTGTACCAGTCATAGTCTCAACGACGCTTGTTTCTCAATCACTTGCAATTCAAACGTTTAGATGACAAAGCCACCACGCAAACACAAAGGTGCAGGTGTCTGTAAATTTGTGACAGGTTGCGATTGGGGGGAAATGTAAGTAGTTAATGCCTCAAGAAACAGTATTGAAAGTTGATCAAACAGCCAGGGATGTCTTAGTTCATTAAATTAACATTAACCAATGATGAATCCATGGAAAACAAATAGATGGTTGAGAGAGGAAATGACTCCACCGGTGCTGGGGCCAATAGGCCAACAGTACTGACTGTATCCGTGACGATGTCAATGCTATTGATGTTTAGTAGCAAGTTTAATGTTATATTAGGAAATGTTGATTTTGGAGGAATTTTAACTTTAATTAGCCTGCATATGACAGAGTTAAAATCACAAACAAGGACGATTTTCTCCAGGAAATAAAACAAACAAAAGACCAGGAAACCCAATTACTGTACCTTGTGTTATTTATTTATTGACTTAATAAATGTAATTGTTATGAACTTATAGCATTCCTATCAATTCATACTAAATAACGTGTCATAATACCAAAAATCCCATCCATATATGAAAAATCTCACTCAAATTAGGTAAGGGAGATTTTTTCTCTCATTGTGCCCAAGGTCTAGGGTGAACCCTGAAAAGAAATGCTCTAATTATCTGAACCAGAAGACTTCTGAAATTGTAATTACATTGAATGTAACAGGAAAAAGAGAACAGTAGATCTGCTACATTCCTCCCCAAGACCTAAGTTACACTTTTTACGGGTGCCAGACGTTTCGCCCCAATGTCACAATTTCCCATGCCTGAATGTCCCAATTTTTTTTCTTATCGCCCCGATTTATTTTTTCGTTGTCCAAAATACTTTGTCATAATGTCCAAAAATATTTGGGGCGAACGGATCGATTCGCCCCATGCCAGATCGTCCCAACATGCCACAATGTCCCAAAACATTTCGCCACAATGCTCATCGTCGGAAACCCATGGTACACTTCTCTGAGGTTTGCATCGTCAGAGAAGTGTACCGTGGGTTTCCGGCGATGCAATGTCCCAATATTTGACATATCGCCCAAATGATTAACCATGTCGCCTTATACTATAATATGGGTAAATCTTGTTAACTGAACAGGAATTAATCATTATAATGATATATTTAGTCTGGTAAATGCTTGCATATTGTTGAACTGAAGAACAGGAATGGTGTACATGTTTACCCATTACCTGTATCTTGTAAAATCACGGCTTCTTTGTTTATTCTGATTACAACCGTGTATGCACACATAGATCATTGGCCCCAAATTAAAAACGGTAATGAGAACATGATCATGAGACTTTGTTTATATTTCCATAGTTGCACAAAAAATCTATGTGTATATCAACGCAAAAAAAAAAAATGTGTAACTAATTCAATTTTTGAAAAGAAAGGCTAGGTCTAGTTCTATTTCGTACATTATTGATACGCGATTATAGTGGTTGTGAGAGTTATCCCCACTAGCCATACACAATGAACTGTACAAACAAATATAAAAGGATAGAAACTAAGAAATAATTTTTTATCGGTCTGAATATTTTTTTGTTGTCAATATAAATTTTAACATTCATACAATAATCTATTTTTGTTAAGTTCCCATCGAGTGCTATTTTTTTTTTAAGAACACCCATTGATGTTCTTCTTTTGATGCAACCATTAATGGATATAATTCATCCTCAGATTTTTTAATGAATGAATAAAATGATGGTTTGGTGATCCGATTTGGGTACTGTCATCTTATACTCATTTGGGGTGATATGTCAAATTTTGGGAAAATGTTTTGGGACATTGTGGCAATGGGACGATCTGGCATGGGCTTATCGATCTGTTCGCCCCAAATATTTTGAGACATTATGACATGGCATTTGGGACAATGCAAAAATAAATTGGGGCGATAAGAAAAAAAATTGGGACATTCAGGCTTGGGACATTGTGACATTGGGGCGAAACGTCTGTAATTCCTTTTTACAGATGACAACACCGGACAAAAGACAATTAGAAGTCTTAAAACACGTAAAGGAAGTTTTCAATGCATCAATTAACAATTAATAAGCCGACAACTCTCTTCCAAATTTGAAGGCGTGAATTTCATGTCAATCGGCGAGTGGGGGGGGGGGGGGTGACTGAAGGATGGCGAGTGTCAACAATGAATGCAATAATATATGAAAATATCTTTTTCTACGCGTTATACGTTGTCATTTTTTACTTCGGTAAATAATTAATATCCTGACATGCTGAAACAACGACAATTGTCTCCCGAGTCTAACGTTAGGGCTACTGTAGTGTAGGCGAAGTGTTTGCAGACACCGGCATGACCGTAACCTGACCGTGTCAGGACTCAGAGGTGCTACCTTTTTCAACCTGTATAGAGTCAAACAGGTCTCTTTGTCTAAATGGGGAAAAGGTGTTTTTCAGATAAAAAAATGAGTGTTTTCTCTGGGTAAAACAATAGATTTTCAGCTTCTAAATAAAATCATTCTAATGTCGCTAACTTAGTTCCATACTGACCTCTATCCCAATGGTATCGCGAAATAACGAGAAGGACGAGAGTTGAGATTTCATACGAGAGGTGGCAAGAAATCATCTTCGCGAACTTAACTGTGTTTTTTATCGCAATTGATGTGTACATATAGGTACATTAACATTTTTGAGACATATTCGTAGATGGAAGTTCATATGTAGTACTTACAGTGGCACTATTCACGTGATTACCTAGGAGTGCGTTTCACTTTATTTCCCACGTTTGTAAAATTGATCTACTCTGCATAAATTATCAAAATTCTAGTCACGTGATCTAAAGGAAGATCCTGCTTTGTCTGGCATTTCCGTTTCAAAGAAATTTCCGGTCAAAAAATTATTAATTAACGAAGTTTTCAAAGAACTAATCGCTCGACGAGTCATTGTGACAGTCTGGACACAAATATTTAGGTAAGTATTGGCAATATTTAACGCGTTGAGGTCCAGAAATTCGTCTTTTATCCTGGGCGCGCACTGGTCAACAACTCTGAAACCAAACAGGATGTAGAACGTGGTTTTGAAAAGCCGGAAGTTTTGATATATGTTTGCGCTGTAGCAGACACTCATTTCCTCTCTGGTGACAATATTTGTCGCAACCCCATGAAACGTTTAGAATGATGATACAACATTCTTTTGTCGAAAAGGCCATTGTGGTTTCAAAAATTTCAAGATGTCGGCCATATTTAAACAAAACAGCGTGTTCAACTGGGCGTGTCGAATGAAGTACATGAAACGAAGACTTCATGAAGTTTTCATAGTTTCTCGATGGGGAAAAGTTCATAATAATACGAAAAGAATTTTAAGATAGTCCTATTTTGTATATTGTTTTGTGGGTTTAATTAACTGTTTGTTTTGTTTTTTTTTAAATGTATGATTAAAAGAAATCAACAGCAAACTTATCATTAGGTCCTGATCATCACATTGAACTTTCAAGTAGACTACTGCCAGTAGGCATAATCAAGCATTTAACTTGACAAATACTTACAAAACATTTTTTTTTAACATAAAATAATGATAAAAATATGATTGAAGGAAAATTGTGTAGCATTAGCACTGACAATAGTGACAAAGTTTTACCTTATTGTAAGTAGATTCGAGCTTGAACAAAACAATTAAATGTATTTCATTCAAAAATTATACTATTATTTCTCTTCAGTTAAACAAGAAACTGAGTAATTCAAGGACATTTCAAAGAAGTTTGGTATCATTTTTCTCCATGGCATATATATATATACATGTATAATTCTAAATTCTTTTTTTTTCATTTGTGTTGTAATGATCGACCAGGAAATTGTCTTGGATTACAACATACAAACTTCCTTATTGACAATGAAATGTCCTTCTTCTAGTAAAATGACAAGGTGATAATGTATACCGATATATCCATATAAGACATTGTTTGAGGGAAATGACATTACATTATATTAATTATGTTAATAAAGTTTATATAATAAACAATTTCTTATGGCATGCTCAGGGTGAGAAAAATAATTTTGAAAGCACTGTTACAAGGGGAAGATTGCAACATGAGAACCACTTGTCCCTGAACTAGAATTTGAATCACTTGTCCCTTTAACTTCCTATTTTCAATTTTTAAAAAAAATTCACAAAACCTGTTTAAATAGATATAGAAATTTGTTATTAGTGTTTTGTTTTGTTTTGTTTCAACGCTGGACTTTCACTCTGCACAATGTACACCTTCAACTTTGGTCTCATCATTAGGGCTTTAACGGTTACTCGGGTAACCCGTTACGGGCCAGGTTTGAGTGCAACCTGGGTTTTGAAAAAATGTACACGAATCCCAAAACATGTGCTTAGTACTTCTAACTAAATACAATGAAATTATAGAAAGATTGAAGCTCATCGACAGACTTGCCACTTCGTATTAATGCAATCCCAGGGGTCGACATTAAGGCTTGTCCGGTACCAGACAAAATTGCGGTCGGACAAGTGAAACGATTTTCTCACTTGTCCGACGGGACAAGTAACAAATGTTGTCTTCGTGTTGTTTGTTTTATTCTGAAATCACCATACATTAAATAATCACGGTAAAAATGTTTACACTCTATTGTCAATCTGTAAATTTGCCTCGCACGAGTAAAACAGAAATGCTGTTACGTAACGAAAATAGCGTAAATCGGAACTCTATACAAGTAATTAATACCTAACATTTCGAGGACTTCCGAAAATATGCAATCAATCTCACTGATGTGTTTGAAATAGAAATGCTTACGAATGTGCATTTGTCAAGCACTGCATCAATATCGGCATTGCATGTCACACAAATGTTAAAAAATACCATTAAAAAAGGGACAAGTAATTATTTCCCTCGGACAATTGCAAGTGAGAAAATCGGTTACTTGTCCGAAGGGACAAGTGCAAAAAAAAGTTAATGTCGACCCCTGAATCCTTCTGTGTACTTTTCTTTGTTTGTGTATTTGTAAAAGTTTTTGAGACACTGTTGCAGCGACATGTTACTCGATTATGTAGTAGATTTGACCCCCAATGTATTCAGGAAATTACCGTAAATAGCAACATAAACACTTCGATATTAAACTTGCCACCATGCAATAAACAAACCTTAAATTCATTATTGAGGTATTTTCATAATCAGTTTTTGTAAAGTGTCATTAACAAAATTGTTCATTTCATCAAGTTTTCACTAGGCCTAGTACTAGTACAAATGTGCTAGTTCTCTATTGGGAATTTAGGCCAATTTTTAGAATATGGTTCTTGTACATTTCTGGTCATGCGCAAAGTGTATACAAACAATATGGATGTGTTCTGTCTGAGCAAGATATCTGACTTGATCTTCACTCAATAAAGACTGTTGAAGTAACATCGTAGTACACTTATACTGTCACTGTCGGCTATGCGAGGATGATTTGCAAGGTACATGTATGTAGTTTCTTTCACCATACTTTGTGAATTGGTTTAGTTATAGTCACTGAAATTTTGAAACACGAGAATGAAACATACTTACTGGTAACTGGGTACAGGTCAGGTACCCTGGGCAGGAATTTTGTACCCTTGACAGCCCTACTCATTATTATCATATTCTTGTGCTGTTTTCTTTGACAGAGAATCTTTATGCCTAACAGGAACTTACAAGTCAGTTCTAAGCAGTAAAACCTTTTTCCAGACTAAGTTTTAAATAAAGTTTAATAGTAAATTTGCTTATGATACTTCTATTTATAAGGTATTAGAATACACAAAAACAAGACTCACAACGAAAAAGGCTAACTAACAGTGTAGTTTCAGTTCAAAAAGTAACAGACTTGGAGATTTAAGCTGAACAAAAATAAGTAAAAAATCTCATAAAGTAGGTCATTTAACACATTTGAACTCTTCCAATTCAAGGGTTGGATTAAAATATTTAATACAGAAAATGAACATCATTATAAAGTACAGGGGTGAGTAAGTTAACCTGACTTAGAAGGGGGGAAAAATCAGAGAATACCAAAGCATCAACAAAACCATAATCCAAACTCAAAATTGATTAAACCAGAGGCAAAATAAGAACAAAGGAAAGATTTACATGGAGACTCTCGTAAAAGCACAAGAGAATAAGACCAGGTGTTCTAGAAGAGTAAGCATCTGCTTCATGGATGACAACCATCATTTAAATCTCAGTCACATCCAAGTAAGCCTCAATCCTCAAAATGAGAATTCGAACCGAGTCATCATTGTCAATCACAAGAAGTAAGCACACTAATAAGCAAACTCAAAAACATACATCTTCATATCACACAGAATATTTTTCGATGAGATCAAGATGGCGACCATAGTCTTCACCAACCTGTATCTCTTAATTCACTGTGCAGTAAGTTTGCTCTATCACGAAAACTCGGATCTTCAGAGCAAGCCCTAGAATAACGAATCAACTGCGACATGTTAGCACCATACAATGTAGGATGGAGAAGAAGGGATGTAATCGTCATACGCATGGAACATTCAGAGAAAGTGTTTTTCTCCTGCCCACACAACTCCAACAACCCAGGTGGAGTACAAAATGGTCTGGGGTGGATGTTGCAGTATCTGTGATGTAGCATTCAAGTGTGGTGGCACTATAAAAGATGCCATTGGAAACATGGTCCCACTACAAACAGAACACAATTCATCTCCAGCACACACGCATACATACACACACACATATGGAGATAGTAGCCAGGTGGTATAGGACAAGTAGTTAGCGCCCAATAAGGCAGCTCCTGCGAACTCCTCAGAATTGTAAATGATAGAACTGTATGTGTTAATTGTATTGATTGTATGATAATTGTATATCTATGTACTGTAAAGCGCTTTAGAGTGGCTTATGTTAGCTAGATAGGGCGCTATATCAAATATTGTATATTGTTATATTTATTATTATTATCAAGAAAGGGAAAGTTCACGATCAGAAAATCGAAATCATCACGTTTATCATACAGCTTAGTAGCAAGTTATTGCCCGTGTTGGTCATAGTTTAAGTAAAGATCGAGGTAAGATGCTGATGTAGGAGAGTCGTTGTGTCTTTAATCTCAAGGTTAGTAGGGTACAGTATATATATAATTATACACATTTGTACGATCGACCAAGTCAGCAAATCTCATCTTCTGTTTCTGTATGATAGCAAAAAAAGAATGGAGATTTATTATACCCCCGCCATGAAATTGGGGGGGGGGGGGCATATAGTGTTATCCATGTTCGTCCCGTCCCATGGTAATATAACCAGCTTATTTAAATAACTACTGATCCGATTGTCATCAAACTTCGCATACTTAATAAGCATGAAGAACTAATTTCATATGAAGGCGGGGGCATTTTTGTCTCGCAGACATTTGTAATTGATCAAGTTTTCCTGTTTATGTAGGTTGGATTAGCCCTGGTCCAGTCTCTATGGATGGGGACAATAACACCATCACCGTCACCATGACGGAGGACGGATACATCTCCATGTGTAAGTTTTAAGACCAAAACTACTGTCAAATTCAGATCTTTTTACTTTTAAGTGATCATGTTATTGTAAAATATGAATTGTGGACATTTCACAATCCTTTTGTTCTGTAGTTCTGCCTTTGCACCGTACGCGTAAACATAATGATTTAGTTGGTGACAATTAACATGAAAAGTTGGGTCAGGTACAATAAAAGGTGAGGCCCTGGTTTAAATTTGAATTTCAATTACAATTGCACTTATTTTAAAACTGTCTCTTCGAATTCATTATCAGAAGCTGTTAATTATATATAAACAGTGATTTTGTTTACCCATTTTTACAGCCGATATAAGGCTGTTTCCCCTAGTAAAAATTTATGTTATTTTCCCAAATTTCAGCATTATTCAAGAATATTTTCCCAATTTATCTGAAAATCTTACTATATTTTCCCAATTCAATAAGGCACAGATTGCTGTAAAATCAAGGTAGCAAACACACTGATAAAGATGATTGAATGTGCATGTTTAACATTGATAAAAGCTCTTTGATATTAAGCATTTTTACATAGATTAAAAAAAAAGGTTTTTTTTTTTTTTCAATTTACTGTGTAGTTAAATTGTCTATGATTATCTGATGTATTGACCTACAGTATTGTATCCTGTAAGTGTTTAATTGTTTTGCAACTAATGATTGTAAGTGCCTATTTCAACCCTGCAGCCATGAAGCACCCGGAAGAAGAGGTGGAGGAGGAGTTAGCTGAAGATGAGGAACCACCCATTAAACAGCTCAAACTCGAACTGGGCGAGACGGAGGCCATCGAAGAGGCCGCAGCTCAGGAAGTTCAGATAGAGGAAGTACAGATCTCACAGGAAGTAGAACCCGACATCACGGAAACACAGGAAGTTTCCCTAGCAGACGGGTAATTATAACACAACACAAGGGCAGGGGCTATAGGCTAGAACAAAAAAATAAATGTTTCCTGTTACAATATAATTCAGAAAAAAATAGGGTAATAATAACACTGACACTGTCGTTAACCGGCGCCTGTCTAAAGTATGTTGTATACTTGAAATAATACATGTTGGAAAGATTTAGGTAAGGTAGAAATTGATTGGTAACATATTATATTTTGACAATTGATACCTGGTAAATGAAGTATTTAATTGAGCGCCACCTTCACTTTAACAGTGCTTCGTTGAAAATTGCCTTAAAAAGTTTAGGGTAGAAACAAAACAACGAGGGTAGGTAGGATTACTGGACACATCAAATATTGTTTGTTTGGCCTTCTTCCATACTGATCATCTTTTAAAACAATATTTCCATCTTTGATCTTGTACGAAAACACTAAAATTAAAGCAGAAGTGTTTTGTAAACTTAATCTACCATGGATTCAAAACGACTATCCATAGACAAGACATAAAACATGCGAACATAAGGAAAGATAAAGCAACATTGTATAGCTCGTTAGCTAAAATATATGGCTTAAATATATTTTGGCTGTGATTTCCTCATATCTATGCCAGTCATCATCAGACCATCAGTACGATACATACAATTTTAGAGGGATAATGTGTTTGGCTCAGACATGATTTCATTACATTTACATTTGCTTAATGGCGTGATAATGTCACAATGCAGGACTGGTATAAACAGTCAAGTGATACAAAATGATAAATTGTTTTATTACAATATTACAGTGAAAACTAAACTAGATATAAATACTGCCAAAGCATTTAACTTTTTGTTGTGATTTTTTTTCTGTTAAAAAACCCCAGTTATCTTTCAGGTAAATCTCAGAAATTGCATTTTGAATATTTTTGTGACCTTTTTTGACCTTGTGACCTAGGGTCGTGTATGAGGAGGAGGTAGTCCAACAGACCAATCAACAGCCAGCACCACACTACCAGAACCTTATCATTCAGCACATGGACATTGCCGAGCCCTTATCCACGCTCAAATCACTGCTGGAAATGAGGCTACAATGCTCTCTGGCTGAACACCAGTTCTTCTTACAGGACACCATTCAGGTATGTACTCACAAATTATTGTGACCATCTTATTGAGAGCATTCTTGTTTTGATGCTCTTAAAAGTTTGTATAATGTAATTTATTGTAAAAGCCAATATTTGGGAATTTTTCGCTTGGTCAGCCTCCAAACTTTTCGTGCTGTAGTCATGCTGTTTTGCACTGTGCACATGTAACACTTTTATACACTGTACAGTTTGAACGTGTTAAATATGTTCATGTGTGGATATATTCACAGAGATTTAATGCTAGTGAAATAAGCGAAAATTTCCACACCACGAAAACTTCCACTTTTACAGTATTTTAAAAATTTAAACAGATATTGAGATGAGTGCAACCTTGAATCAACACCCTCACAACTTCTTGTAGCAATATACAGAAATGTTAATTAGCGCAATCATATCTTAATGGAGTGCTTTCACAATGAAAATTGCTGAAATTGTATGAATATTCGTGATGAAATTTAGGAGATATGATAATAGGATTTAAGTACCTACATGGAAGTCATGTCCTTAAAAAGGAAGTATTAAAACTCCCTACCAAGGAAGTCTTAATGAATAAAATAACAGACTGCTTTGTTCGTGCAACATACAAGAGTCTGGTTGAAATTGATGTTGAGTTCATGCTTGAATGCGTTTAACTTGTCCAGTTGAAATTGGTGATGCATAAATAATACTTTGTTGTTTCCTGTGTTCAGCTTGACACATTCAAGAGTTTGGTTGACCAGTGTGTGCAAGGTGAAGGAATGGTACAGATCAACCTGGAGGTGAAGTCTCAGCCAGGTAAGTATTAAACCTAGACCTGTTGTGACTGTCCTAATTAGACAGATTAACATGGACCTGTTCTCTGTCCTAATTAGACAGATTAACATGGACCTGTTGTGACTGTCCTAATTAGACAGATTAACATGGACCTGTTGTGACTGTCCTAATTATACAGATTAACATAGACTTGTTGCTCTCTGTCCTAAATATACAGATTAACATAGACCTGTTCTCTGTCCTAATTATACAGATTAACATGGACCTGTTCTCTGTCCTAATTATACAGATTAACACGGACCTGTTCTCTGTCCTAATTATACAGATTAACATGGACCTGTTCTCTGTCCTAATTAGACAGATTAACACAGACCTGTTGTGACTGTCCTAATTATACAGATTAACATAGACCTGTTCTCTGTCCTAATTATACAGATTAACATGGACCTGTTCTCTGTCCTAATTAGACAGATTAACATGGACCTGTTGTGACTGTCCTAATTATACAGATCAACATAGACCTGTTGTGACTGTCCTAATTATACAGATTAACATAGACTTTAAACAAAAGAAAGAACCAAGAACCAAGGAAAATGATGTGATGTTAGCTAGGGAAAAATGAAGGCATCAAACTTTTCTGTACATAAGCGTAGATCAGTATGGTTTGTAGTTACTGCCTAATCTTCTTGCAGCACCAATGGAAATGGAACAACAGAACATAGAACATATTTGAAGAAATTAAGTGGCCTTTCTTCCTGACAAGTTTTTAAAGGCCCAATATATGCAATCTTTCGGGATTCTGAAAATTTCAGTTGAAAACCATGCAAAAATAAGTCTAAAACAAAGTAAACCTGAATGGTAACTATTAAACAAGAAGATCTTGACAGAAAAATCCAAAGAATTGAAAATAATTCAGGTGTGACCAACTTCAACTGCTGCTGTACCGATAACCATGCAAGAATGCATCTTGAATATTGCTAATATCAGTTAATCTTAACTAAATCTATATTTTTTATAAGTTATAAGGCTTGATTTTCGCTTCAGGTTTTGCTGAAACTTACGTATATTGGGCCTTTAAAGTGAATCATCATTCTACTGCACTTATATACAATGTACCATGTATTGAATTGGAACTGTATAATGTATATGATAGGAATAAAGGAAACACCAAAGTACTGTGCACAGTCCTATAGATCAAAGTAAGTTTTATTCCCACTGTTGATTTCCCTAAAATACTCCAATAAATGAAAATGATGCAGACAAAAATATAGTTAAACCCCACTAGCTCGAACTCATGGGGACCTTATCAATAGTTCAAGGAATACATGGTATTCAAGTAACCCGAGGTTGGTTGAATATGTACGAATTTAGTCAGGATCCAAACAAACTGTTCAATGAATGATGGCTATTCGAGTTAACAGGGTTCAAGTAAGTTGGGATTTGCTGTACTATACACAGTCCTATAGATAAGAATCTTACTTCCCACAGTTAATTTCCCTAAAATACACAAATAAATAAAAAATGTGCAGAAAAAATACAAGGACAACCATTATTGCCGGCTGTTTATTTACACAACACCTCTGAGCTTGCTGTTTGTATGTTTGTATTTACCTTGTGTTAGCAGGTGTGAAACCAAAGATCAACATTGTTGATATCCTCAAGCCCGCAGACGAGGTAGAACCACAGGTGGAGCAAGGTACAGCTATTAACACTTCATATTTATTTCTTTTTCTTTTGAAGGAAATAAAGTAAAATATACTGCAGAATCAATTTGTAGAGGATTACATGTGAAATATAAAATGTAGATCGTACTGTTGTTTCATGATTCAGTGTTTTATGACATACAAAGTGTATAGAGATGATGTAACGTAGTTGAGATTCAGTTTCATGTGGTTCTTCTGTCCCAGCCAAACTTGAGACCAAACCTGGAGTTTAATTCACTTAACTTGAATGTTCAGATAACACTCAAAGTGTTCTCACTGTCCTGCTGACTTTGAAATACTGATGTTTGACTGTACAATAATCTATTAACATGTGATTATCTCCCTTGACATGTAGTTATCTCCCTTGTATTCCTCAGCTGCCCCAGCCCCTCCAGTGGTCCAACAGAAGACAGTGTCTCCAGCTAAAGTTGTGATACCACTGCCGGAGGAGTCAGAAAATGTCACACGATGGATCGTTGACCAGCATTTCAGACGAGAACAAGAACGATTAAAAATACCTTTTGGTAAGTGAACAATGTTCACGTTGGCCTGTTTACTGGTACAGTTTATCCAATATTTTGTAAATCATCCCTTGAAGCGAAAATGCTTTGTAAAACTGGGCCCCCTATTAATTAAAACAATATCATGCGTTTTATCATATTTCTTGTTCCAGTTTAAAACAAATGAAATGTTTATTTTAAATATCATTAGTCAAAGGTCAATATTGAACCTCTCGACAGATTTTGTTGGCCATTGATCAAGGTTATAAGGTCAAAGGTTACACTTTACCACTTTGTTTGGGTGGGTGGAGGGAGTATATCTTTTATTTAGATATATTTACAGTCTACACTGACATTCACTCGATAACTGTTGCTCAACAGACTATCATTATCACTGCATAACTACTCAAACACGTGACAAATTTCTATGATGTCGACAACAATACATGTGGGCGGAGCTATGCAAAACCTACAGTTTGAACACAAATTTATGTGACGTCACCAACAATAAATGTGGGCGGAGCTTGCAAATTTCATGCTGTTACATTTATTGGACAATTCCCACGTTTATTAGTTTTGAAATGAAATCTGTGTCCGAAGATTGGACTATAATGAACAAAATAGTTACAAACATTTCACAGAAAGATACTGTTAATATAAGGATAAACTTTCTATTTTGTTTAGCTTATCGGGGGATAACTACAATGGAAAACGGGTAAATTATACATAACGAGCTTCGCCAGTTATTGAATTTACACATGTTCCATTGTAGTTATCCCCCGATAACCTAAACAAAATAGAAAGTTAATCCTTAATTGACTAGACTGTAATTTCAGCTGTTTTCAATAGACTGTAGATTTTGACTGTATTTCCAGACCCAGTACAATGGAGTGAGGTACATGTGAGACACTGGATTGAGTGGGCCATGAAAGAATTCCAGCTGGACGGAGTCAACGCAGACATGTTCAGCATCAACGGCAAACAGCTGTGTGAACTGTCACACCCAGAGTTCATCAAACTCATTCCAAACGACAAAGGCGATGTGTTCTGGACCCACCTCGAACTCCTCAGAAAGTGCAAGTTTGTCGGTAAGTAATGGTAGGATGAAAGATGCTTATATTGGGAATATGTAACGAATTCTTTATAATCCTTCATATTCTTGAGGAATATTAAGAAACTTGTTAATTTATTGGAAACATCCTTGGGTGAAGGGGATTTAATTTTGTAAAATGCTGGGACTGACAACTGGGGCTAAATAATATAAAATTCAGAACTTTTCAAAATAAAAGTAATCCAAATTGCTAAAACATATCAAGAGTTTATTTTTAAGTTGAACATATATACCTCATATTGACTATGGTATGGCAAATAGAAAAAGTGGATGTTAACAGCATCCATACACAAAATCATCATCATCAAACTATACCACTGACAAGAAATTAGAATATTTACGGGAAACAATATTTAGGCGTCTGACTAGCTTATTAATCCATGGTAGCCCCATATTAAAATGAAGGAAATATTTCCAGCTGACTCTGGTTTAAATAGACGTCTTGCATTGATAATATATGATTTGTATTGCGCTTTTACGTATTGGTAGAACAATGATCAGATATAATCGATTATCATAGTTATGATTCCTTTTCTATGCCATCATTGATATGATTTCTAATGATCGATTAATCGGACATTCATGGAACAAGGGATTTTGTTCAAAATAAACGAACTGGTATTTTATTATTGCTATGCAGCTTTTAAAAGACACATTATACAACAATTTAAAATTTTGAAGTTTGTTTTCTATTGTATATTAATATCATGCACTTTTATGAACACCAATTCACAACATGGTGTACGTCAAATCAAGTGTCATAAAAAAGTCAATACCTAAAAATATCCAAACATTATGTTTATGAAATTGATTATCTCACTGATGATCAATTGAAATTTTCCAACACTACATCTACGTCAATGCCTGTTATGTTGTTTACAGTAAAATGTCTGTTTACACTTCCAGCTGTGATGTGATGTTATTTACAGTAAAATGTCTGTTTACACTTCCAGCTTTGATGTTATGTTGTTTACAGTAAAATGTCTGTTTACACTTTCAGCTGTTATGCAACAGCCCACACCCCATGCCATTACAACAATCACGGTGTCGACTTCAGGGGGTCAGGATGGTGAGTTATCTCCCTTTCAGCCTTTGATGAAATATTGCGTAAACAGTGAATATTAAAATTCATATTCTTTCTTTCACTCTATTACAACAAGGATCTGACAATGCAACATCCCATAAGAGGTCATGTTCTGGTGACCTTTTAAGCAATCTCTGTAGTTCACATTTTAGTCTTACATACCCGTTAACCCTTCCTCATTACGAGGGAAACTCCCTCATTTTGCCAAAATTTACCAATTTCCCTTGAAATCTCCCTCATTCAAGTCCAAACTCACATAAACTCAAAAGCTACATCCTGTAGTCAAATAATCTCCTAGTTACTGCAGGGCATGTGTAATGACCATAACAGGTGTGTCTGGGTCAAATGAATACTTTTTAAAGTTATTTTTATATATAAAATGGGAAAGACAAATTGAGCAATGCAGTTTCAGTCGCATTTCACACACTTTCTCCCTCATTGGAAATGTGGAATAGTGGAAATTTCTCTCATTGGAGGTTTCAGAGGTTAACACCTATGGTCTTAAACAATGTCATCTGCAGCAAGCTATTTCATCACAACATGTATATTAGCTTGTTGTGAAGAAATGACAACACACAGATAAAATTATACGAAGTTTTTCGCTTACCAATATTCACGTTCAAGATCCTGTAAGCTATAATTTGCTAAAAGGTCACCAGAACATGACCCTTTATAAGATGTTGTCAGATCCAAGGTATGCAGAGAGTAACAGAGCACCATTTTGGATATGCATTTCAATAAGATAGTTTAAAATGTATTTCTTGTTTCTGGGTAAACTTTGTATTGATAAAGTACCTTGGTGTATAAATTTCTTGCAGAATGAATTTAAATTAACAATCACAGGGTTTGATGCTTCAAAATTTCATAATTATGATATCTCGCAAAATAATGAGGTTTGTCTTTATAAACACTCGGTGTATAATAGTGTCAGGTAAATATTGTATGTTTACAGGTAGAGTGCGGACTATCAAACATCATCGTCCTCGTTCTCCTCGGATAACTGGTGACGAAAGACTTTCCTCTCCAGGAAATAGAACCGGTGAGATCTTCTTGTACATTTGTTAGATGTATTGCAATATATTTTGCCCTAACAATAGTGTATGCAGATTTTAAAAGTTTCTATACTTTCTGTGAAAATGACGCAAAATTCACAGGGCAGGACAAAACTGAAATTGAATGCAAATTTGTTTGAAAGGATCAGATATTGAAAGGATGTGAGCCTGGTATTTCCAAACGCTCTTTTAAATTTCCTAATTGAAAGATGACAATACAAAATGTAGCATTTCAAATGCATTGTATTGTTTAACATGGGTGATTTGGTATTATAAAAATGATCATTGTTAAAAACAAAATGACCATTTAAATTTCTTAGAATAAGATCTTGTTCCTAAAGTAGAAAAGATACCTGTCAAAATGCCTGGTTTATGTGTTAAATTTGATGTATGACCGGGGCCTGTATTCATGAAACCGTTCTCATGCTCAAGCATGGATTCTGTGCTCAAGCCAGCTTTCTTGAAAGTCTCCTTAATCATTTCGAAGCATCAAAAGGTCAATGTAAATGTTGAAAACAGTTTTTGGCTTCATGTTTCTTCAATTTTTTTCCAAAACTTTGACAAAGTTAGATTTTTTAAAATAATTTATAGCCAAAACAAGAAATAAGGCTTGAGCACGAAATCCATGCTTGAGCATGAGGACGGTTTCATGAATATGGGCCCGGGACATGACTCCTTCAATCTGCCTTCATTTAGCCTATGTTGTTGGAGGTGAGGCTTCCACTTCAGTTAAACTCTTGTTAATTACACTGATAGTATTTGTTAACATCAGGAAACAACGGCCAGATCCAGCTTTGGCAGTTCCTTCTCGAGCTTCTCACTGACAAAGACTGCCGCGAGGTCATCCAGTGGCTAGGAGACGACGGCGAGTTCAAGCTCAATAACCCAGAAATGGTAGCTCAGATGTGGGGCCAGCGTAAGAACAAGCCTACAATGAACTACGAGAAGCTGAGTCGTGCCCTACGGTACTACTACGATGGAGATATGATCGCTAAGGTCAGTATTCTGGCACCAATACAGTGATCAATCTACGTGCGAGTCCCGAGTCCAGTACTCATAAAATTATGAAAGGACTCATAGAAATTCTGAAAATACTCCAATTTAACATTGTGGGACCCATAGTTTTAGGCAATATTTACAAAAAGGACCCTTGAAAATAAATTGTAAATTGATTGCTGCCAATATATACCTCTTGTGCAGTAAAACTTGTCTTAACTGGCCCCTGTCTAATTCAAAACCCTGTCTGTTCCTGCATTGCCATTGCGTCCCGGCATTTTTTCTAATATCCTTCCTCTTCAAAACAGTAAGAGTAAACTGGGCAAACATTTGGTCCCAGTGACATCTGGTTAAGACAAGCTTTACTATATACATAAAGTATAGAAACTTTTTAAGATCAACATAAATTACTGTTAGGGACACACACCTTCTGTATACATACAAAAGACAGCAGGCCCCGAGTAAGCGTACTAGTATATCTGCTGACGAACAACTTTCATCTCCGGGAAACAGGATCAGTGAGCTCTTGTTGTATATTTGTTTACCTCAGACAATTATAAGATGTGTTGCAATATATTTGGCCCAGCAGTAGGTGTGTGTCCCTAACAGTAATTTATGCAGATCTTAAAAAGTTTCTATAGTTTCTGTGAAAGTGAGACAAAATTCGCAGGGGAAGGAGGAAATGAAACATTTAATGCAATTTTGTTGAAAAGTAGATACAAAATGTATTGGGAAAAAGGTTTCTGTAAATATTCTTTTTTGGTGCAGTTAAATTTTTGCTGAAACAGATAAGTACAATGATGAATTGGCGTAGTCACAATGGTTGCTACAGAAAGCATTTATGATAAACAGAATCTGTAATTAGCTCCATCATGATTTAGAAGAATTCTTACACGGGGAAAATTGCTTTATAGTAAATAAAAGCTGCTAAAATATGTATATTTACAGTATATTTAACCTAAACAGTTGAAATCATGCTGCCAAGTTGTGCATTTATTATAGAATTGATTTATTTCAAAAGTCAAAAGAATTATTTTCCAGGTTTGGTGAATGTTTAACGTATTAAAGGAAAAGCTTCAGGATCCTAAAATGAGTTACCTCCCTTTACATGTTTCTTTGTGGTGGCTGAAATACACTCCTCATAGATTTGTTTGTTGTTTACAGGTGCATGGAAAGAGATTTGTGTACAAGTTCGTGTGCGACCTGAAGATGTTGCTAGGTTATTCAGCAGCCGATTTAAATAGACTTGTCACGGTGTGTGCGGAGAAAAAACTACAGAGAGTGCGCGAATCACTAAGGCCAGGTGTGACGGAACGTCTCGGAGCAACGAAACTTATAACAATGACACAATCGACTGTTCAGACAATGGAATAGCACCTGTTGATCTCTCATTTGTATTATAGACCGTTTCCTGTTCATTGTTTATAGTCTGTTTCATATTTCTGACCAGTGAATGCCTGTTATGTATGTGTCCATATTCCTCTTTGACCATATTTGCCTGTTATGGTCTGTTTCACATTTGACCAAAAAGATACCAAATTTTGGTATATATTCCTAAATCAATGTACACCTGTTTAAAAAAAGGTCTGTTTTATAGTTTGACCAGGAATGAGCGTAAATGGCAGTGGCATATATCATGAAATAATCTACAAATTCATTCTTTCAACGCCTTTAAAAAAAATACAAGTGCTAGCTTTCTTCTACAGTTGAAAAGAAACTGAAATCAGGATTCAATATCATAATCAAAGTTAAGTTTAAATGGAGAAACTGATGATTACTAAGAAATGTTGAAACCTTTAAAATGAAAATAATCAGCATGTGCTAAGAAGTTCCTGTCTACATCTGATATACCACATGTAAAGCATGTCATGAAATAAGATTTGTATGAAATATTTTACATGAAAATGTTATGCATAATGAAATTTTCTTTTAAAAGCCAGAACTGTCAGATGGAGGTTGGGACCAATTTTAAAGTTTGTTTTCCCTGGGACCCACAAATTTAATAAATTTGGGAGTCCTTTGACAATTTAAGGAGTCAAAATGCAGGTTTTTGTGCGTCAGGGAAAACCCTGTAACCAGGGGGAAGGGGGACACAGGAATCCAACACATGACATAAGGTTTTGTCATTCACTCAACCAATTGAGCTAAAAAACAAATTCTAGAATAAAACTAAAACACGACTACTCCTATGTGCTGATCTGACCCACCTGTCCCATTTCAGAATTTGCAGATTGTTTGGTGACTGTATGCCACACTGTGTGAATGTTGAGTATAGTCTGTTTCATATTATTGACCATGCCATATTTGTTACAAAGTCTGTTGATTTTTATACGAACGTTAGTGAGTGAGTTTGTATTGAACTTGATATATAAGTTGATATTTGAAGAAATGTGACCTTGATATTTGACGTCATGACTACTGACCTTGATGCATGTGATGTTGATTGCTCAAGTCATGTGACCTGATATTTAGATCATGTGATCAAGTAAGTTAATATGTCACCTTAATTTAAAGTTAATTAACTTTTATTTTTGAGGTCATGGGATATTGAAAAAAAGTCATGTGACCAGTATTGCTTGTAATAAAGAAGGCATTGGACCTCCATGATTAAGTATTACTCTTTACAATCTGATTAAAATCCAGATCATAATTGTCAGTCAATACTTTAGGCCTACAGAGGATCTTATAACTTCCTTTTAAGTGGTCATGTTCTGGTGAGCTTATGCAATAGCCGATCAAATTGATAAAATGACCGCCTACAAGATCTTGAAAGTGACTGTTGGTGAGTGAAAAAGCTTGCATACTCAAATTTGTGCGTTAATTCATTTCTTCACAAGAAGCTAACGTGCATGTTGTGACGTTATAACATGCTGCAGCTGACATTGTCACCTAGACATTCCCATTGAGTGTGAAGTATAGGCAGAAGTCATCAGAACATGGTTTCAAATGGGACGTTGTCAGATCCTTGTTGTAACAGAGTGAGAATAAGGACTTATATTTTAGTCAGATTGCTATATAAGCATAAAAAATAGTGAAGTATTTGTGGAAGGACTAGTTTTGCAATGTCATGAATTCTAAGGGAAAAATGCTCAAATAATTCTGATTATTTCAACTTTTCAAAACAAGACAATATCCAATAGCTTTAATGTTTTAAAGTTTTATTTACTGCAGGTAAATTGTTATCTGTACAAGTTTTATTATGAATACTAATTTATTTGAACATTTAATTAGACTTGCAGTGACACCTGTACCCAGTTAAAATGTAAGCAAGACAGATTTATACAACTTTATATATTTTGTCTAATATTTGTTGTAAAATAAATAAAGTTTACAAGATCTTAACATATCATTTAAAGGCCCAATATACGTAACTTTCGGCAAAACTTGAAGCAAAAATCTAGCCTCATAACTTATTTTATTTATAGATTTAGCAACGATTAACTGATATCAGCAATATTCAAGATGAATTATTTCGCGGTTACTGGTACAGCAGCATTTGAAACACGCTATTTGTAAACACGCATCCATTTCGAACCGTCTTCTACCTTCGGTTTGTTGTTGATGTGGGCCCCACCTGAATTATTTTCAATTCTTTGGATTTTTTTGTCAAGAGTTTCTTGTTAGTTACCGCTCAGGTTTACTTCGTTTTAGGCTTATTTGTGCATGGTTATCAACTGGATTTTTTTTCAGAATTTTTCAAAATCACGAAAATATCCCTGAAAGTTACGTATATTGGTCCTTTAAGAAAGACCACATTTTTTATATCCAAAGGTCTCCCTGTGATCAGGAACCATGTTACAAATTCTAAACAAAAAAGTGCATTTGGAAGTATATTAATTGTTTGCTTGGTATGTGAATTTCATTGAATTGTAAATGTAATGTAAAATTACACCAGAAATATAGAAAAAAATTACAATAAATGTATAATGATTAAAACTAAGGAAAACAGGAAAAAATGTTTCAGGACTGGAAGCCAGCTTTAAAATCAGGACTAGTCTTAATTAATTGTATGAGGGAGGCACTGTATTGATATATGTTGGGTTAACCCAGATCTGCCTATCACTTTCAATATTTGTTGGATGGTAAGGACTTCGTAAACGTGCCTCTCACCCACCACTTGTTGTTAATTCTGGAACAGCCCTCATAGCAAATAAATGATCTCCCGCCAACATAAATCCTAGAGTTGATATGTTTAAAATAGGAAGGATGCTTCATTTATGTACATATAATCAAATGGAGAAAATGACCATAATAACAACTTTGTTACGGTCATCTGACCATAATTACATCTTTGTTATGGTCATCTTCACCCTTTGATTACTCAACTTAACTGCCAAACTCTTGAATTCCTTGTGGAATCCTTCGGCTGAGTAACATAGAACCACACCAAACTTTTTACATGGACGTTGGATCTCACACTTCCCCTGTAACTATAATATACATATACTTTGAGTCACATAATGTTCCTGTGGTGATCCTCTAATCAGTGAGAATCCCTTGACCAATCTCTTAACCATTTCACCCCTTGTATCTTTATAGACTCTCCCTTGCATTGATGTGGGTGAGGCCATTATTGTTTACAAAGGGGAAAGGATTAACCTGACGGAATGTGTTGTTTGGTATATTTAAGAGTTCTCACCTTCTTAACTTGAGTAAACAGTTCCATCCATTTATCAGTGCAAGTCCATTACAGTCTGCAGTGATGGAAAATTGAAGGTTAACATTATATGTACAATCATATACTGTAGACTTCACAGGTTTGATTTATACTTTATTCTTGTAGAACAATGTAAAAGTCTGATTTAGGAGTGGATTAGATTGTATACTGTCGACCAATTAGAATTAACCTAATTACCTCCCTTGTGTTATATCATTTAGTTCAGAGTTATTTTAATAGAAAAGAAATTAATTTACCAAATTCATTTTTTCAAAAAACATTGTGTCTATTTAGATAGGGAGCCTGTCCAGTCTTTGTTATGCTGTCTTTTCTGCATTACTTTGAATAGGATTTCCAGACAGTTTTAACACCTTAGAAGAGATTATCATTGTTTTGTTTGAATATTAAAGAAATACATAATTTTAACAGGGAATAGAAAATGGTGAAATTCTCTACCTTTAATACCTCTATAGTTAACAGCATTTGTTGAAATAACTGATTCCAGTTTGACAGGATTTTTTTTTGTTTGTCAAGTTACATATCTGTCTGTAATATTAGTTTCCTGTTCCTGAACTACGATTTACAACGAAGTCCTTTTTGGTCTCTTTACCTTAATCCAGGAAAAGCTTAATTATTTTTATAATTGTAAATTTGTTTAACTAATTGTCTCTAAACAATATATTTATGTGATATATCTGAAATTTTTAAGTGATTTTTTTTTTTTTTTTTTTTTTGAGAGGAGGATTTTTCTTTTGTAATATTTCTTGGTTATTTATTTTTCTTAAACTAAGTTTCATGTATTAAAACGACAAAATTTGGTTGCTGCATTTATTCATTGCAGTAATGCTGTATAAATTGGTTTAGAAACACTAGTCAGACCATGTTTATAGGTTTATAGTACGGTGGATTTTAGCCAACACTGGAAAATATTTATAACCTGATGTAAAAATTCCTTCATATGGCTGTTATCACATCATTGTTGGCTATAATATTACAGTTAGTATGACAGATCTTTTTTTTATAAATATAACTGATCCTTGTTGTAGGCTTAATTGAGAATTGATTGTATTAGGAAATAATTTGAATTAGGAGAAATACATTACATCAGCGTATTTATATGTACGGGAGAAATACATTACATCAGTGTATTTATATGTGATTCGTGCTGAAAATTCATGACCCAAGTGTCTTACAATGCTGATGCCTCTGGTACCAACCTTTCAGGGTACCTGATCATTTACAGGAGAGAAATTACATGTGCACAGAATTTACACTGTGATAAAGATAATTTGGTTATTGTACAGTAGAACAATTCTGGTTTTGGGGAGGAGGTAGTTGCGAGGCCTTATGTCATGTATTTTTCTAGGAACTTCGACTTTCCACCACCAAAACCTGGCATATCCGAAATTACAATAGCTGTAAATAGGATGTAAACCAGGGAGAAAAGTAAAATTGATTAATTTATCATCTGAACAAGAATCTAGGCTTGTACAGCCCTGGAACTCATATTGCAATCAACATTAGTTTCCTACAGTGGTTCTTTTAAATGATTTGTATACACAATTAAGACCTGTTTAAATTGGTTAAACTAATTTTCTATCTCAATGAAAAAAAAAAATTCATAAACTAATAATTGATTGATTTCTCATTGAAATAAAAAAAAATATCACCATCCACTGTACACCAGCGAAACCACAGATTTAAGTTTCCAGTTATGCAGAAGGTGTCCTAAAGCTAGGGGGGGGGGGGGGGAGGGGGTTGATGTCACAGTGTATATATCAGGAAGTTATTTAATGTTGGTATTTCCTGTCCAGGAAATGTTTGTAAATTTGTACAGAAACACACAACTGATTTGTACTAAATGTGAACGCTGAGTTCAAAATAAAAATACAAAATTCTGACAAAATTATCTTGTTGTCTTTATATGGTTAGTATTGGTCAAATTATGTGTTTTGTATACATAACATTTGGAATATTTCATGGTGGGCCAAAATCTGTCCATAATAATTGTTGTTATCGCTACTTCTTAAGAAGAACTGGATGGATCATTCTCAAATTTCATATGTGGGTTCATAATTGTGCATGGTCTATTTTCAGGTGGATCTGATAAACAATTTGGCCGACAGGCGTCCATCTTGGGTTGGACAGTTATCGTTTGTTATTCAATATTGCTATTTCTTGACAAGTACTGGATAGATCATTCTCAAATTTCATGTGCAAGATTTATATTCGGACAGAATCGATAAAACAATATTGCCAACAGCGCCATCTTGGATTTGACAGAATTAGTTTGTTATCAATATTTCTTAATAAGTACTGGATGGAATATTCGCATATTTTATGTGAAGATTCATCATTAATCCCTAATATTGCATTGTCCCATATTCGGACTAAAAAAAATAACAAAATAAATGGACAACAGTACGCCATACTTGATTTTAATTTTAATTATACAGTGGACTCAATATTACATTCCTCTTTATATCATGTCCCCCCCCCCCCCCAGTACCATTTTTCTCTCTATATAATCTATGTCATTTTATTTGGTTAATATCATGTATTTTGAGGTGAATTCCTCATAATATCATGTTTTCTTTTACCAATCACATAAAATATCAGAAAATGATGTAATTTCCATTGATTTCAGATACAACTTGTAAAAAATATTGCATAGAAAATAAAAAGATAACCCCAAAAATTATTTTTAATTGAAATAATGTTATCTATATACATGTATTGAAACAATCGAATAGCTTACTTTTAGTTATGGAGATTTGAAAAGCTCTAGATTTAGTGGAAAAGCATGTTCCTCTTAATGTCACATTCCTGTTAATATCATGTTTTTGTCTGACAAATGCAACATGATATAAAGAGGAGTGCACTGTACTGGTATTTTGTTATCGGTCTTTCTTCAATCTGATTAAAATCATATCTTGATCTCCGATCCGTTCTGTAAACTTCTCTCTGCTGCATTAAGATCTGAGCAAATCCAAAAGGGGGTCATGTTCCGATGACCTTTTGCATTAGCCAATCAAATTACTACTGTCAGAATCTGGACAGTGAAATTTTGAGGCGACAAAGCTTGCATAAACACATTTGTCCGTTTTGTCATTTCGTCACCAAAAAATCGCGTGGAATAATGTGACGAATGTCAGATCCTTGTAAAACGGAGTGAGAACAAGGATCTGTATTTTAATCAGATTGGGTCTTTCTCTTATATTTCATATTTAGTTTCCAGTTGGGCCTAAGTTGAACTGACAGGTAACCATCTTTGATTTTACAGTTAAAAACTGATTTATTTTATAGATCTAAGTAGAAGGAAGGATAAAAATCAAACTTTTTTTAAGAGCACATGGAAATAATCAATTGTAGGCGCCACTGTCTCTTTAGGATTTCTTGTTAGGTCACATGAGCTTTACTTATTCTGATCGCTATCCGTCCGTTTTAGTATGTAAACTTTTTACATTTTCAACTTCTCAAGAAGAACCATCGGGTGGATTATTTTCAAGCTCGGTCAGAATTATCCTTGGTAAATGAGGATACAAAATTGTAAAATTGGGATTTCCTGCCCCAACCCTAAGGGTCAGGGTGGAACCCCAAAGAGGAAATCGATTAATGTTTAAAAAAACATTCTCCAGATTTGGAGGAACTGTAGTCCATTTCTCTACATGAATGGAAAGGACATTTGTTTTTTTAAATTCAGTACCCCCTGGTCATCCGTTCAGCACTGGGGAAGAGGTAAAGTTTACTACAGTTTAAATGCCCGTTTAAGGTTATATATTGCCCCATTGTCGGAAGCCCACGGTACACATCTCTGACGTTTGCATTCCGTGGACCAGAAATCGGTATAAACCTTCGTTTCCCCGAATAGAAGTTTATTCGGAGATTTCGACCAATCAGAATGGTCGTTTCTCGTGCCACTCTGTTGGATCATTTTACCGTGACCACGACCAGTACGTTTCTGTAGGCATGACGCCGATGACAATCGCCGTATAGCAGGACCTTATATTTTAATCACAATCGACACAATTATAGCACAATCGACAGGTTTTATTGACAGACGGTGCTACAAATGAAACGGGATACCCCGGCTTGATGTCCCGGCTGAATGTAGTCACAGATGAAACCATCGATATGATTGGCTACTATTTTAGTACGAAAACGAGAGTTTCTTTCCATTTTAGCCCACGGGATGTAATCGTCAAGTGTACCGCAGGTTTCCGACGATGTTATTGCCCAAATTCATCAATCCTTGAGTTTTGCATCCAATATTAATGATCAAACACAGTTATTTTGATCTTTGTTAAACTGACTTCTCAAAAGTGAAAAGTTACAAACTTTTCCTTGACCTTTGAACCAATGACCATGACCTTTATTACGCTTTGTCTTTGGTCAGTTGATCCTAGCTTGTTGAATTTCTGCTAACCTAACCTTTCATCATAATTTCATAACAAAATGTATTCAGAGAAAAGCTACAAAATTTGACCATGATCTTTGACCCGGCGACCTTGAATTATGTTACTTGATTCTGACCAACTTTGCTTCACAATGTCAAAACAAAATGCTCATCAGTGGAAAACTACTAAAACAATTTCTTGACCAAATATCATGCAACTGATAATGGGACCCTTCTTTTACCCAAAAGTGTAATTTTCTATGTAAACTATATCAAACTGCATCGTTTCCTAAGGGGAGATGGTGAAGTCAGTGCGGCATGAAATTCACAATTTTTATGAATTAAACACCTAAATCAAGACCCAATATAGATATACAGCTTCCATCTAGATACAAATTTGACTTACTGCCAAGGTCACAATAGTCAAATACTTTAAACCTATAACGTTTTCTAACATAAATGACCTTTAACTACTCACTGTCAATATTAGGAGGTTAAATATGTACAGCAAAAACTTTGAAAATTGCCTTATGAATGACCACGAGACGGAAGCATTGAGCTACGTGATAGCATGTTGATGACAGTTGAAAATATGTTATTGAACTACGTGATGGCACGTTGCTGACAGTTGAAAATATGTTATTGAATTACGTGATGGCACGTTTCTGACAGTTGAAAATATGTTATTGAACTACGAGAGAGCATGTTGCTGACAGTTGAAAATATGTTATTGAACTATGGATGGCACGTTGCTGACAGTTGAACATATATATGTTATTGAACTACGAGAGAGCATGTTGCTGACAGTTGAAAATATGTTATAGAACTACGTGATGGCACGTTGCTGACAGTTGAAAATATGTTATTGAACTGCATGATGGCACGTTTCTGACAGTTGAAAATATGTTATTGAACTGCATGATGGCATGTTGCTGACAATTGAAAATATGGTATTGAACTAAGTGATAGCACGTTGATGACATTTGAAAATATGTTATTGAACTACGAGATAGCACGTTACCGACAGTTGAAAATATGCTATTGAACTACGTGATAACACCTTGCTGACAGTTGAAAATATGTTATCGAACTACGAGATAGCACGTTACCAACAGTTGAAAATATGTTATTGAACTGCGTGATAGCATGATATGTTGATGACAGTTGAAAATATGTTATTGAACTACGAGATAGCACGTTACCGACAGTTGAAAATATGCTATTGAACTACGTGATAACACCTTGCTGACAGTTGAAAATATGTTATCGAACTACGAGATAGCACGTTACCAACAGTTGAAAATATGTTATTGAACTGCGTGATAGCATGATATGTTGATGACATTTGAAAATATGTTATTGAACTGCGTGATAGCATGATATGTTGATGACAGTTGAAAATATGTTTTTGAACTACGAGATAGCACGTTACCGACAGTTGAAAATATGCTATTGAACTACGTGATAACACCTTGCTGACAGTTGAAAATATGTTATCGAACTACGAGATAGCACGTTACCAACAGTTGAAAATATGTTATTGAACTGCGTGATAGCATGATATGTTGATGACATTTGAAAATATGTTATTGAACTGCGTGATAGCATGATATGTTGATGACAGTTGAAAATATGTTATTGAACTACGATATAGCACGTTGATGACAGTTGAAAATATGTTATTGAACTACTGATAGCATTTTGATGACAGTTGAAAATCTATTATTGAACTACGTGTAAATGCTTTTAACAATGATTTATCTTTTACACCTTTTCATGTATCTTACATTTTTGATGACTTGGATGATGTTTATTGGGCACATGAGTACTTACTTCATGAGGTGATGGATGCCCATGTGCCTATTGTTGAGAAAAAACCTAAACTTGTCAAACCACCCTATTTCAACAATGAACTCCGCAAAGCTGCTTTTAAAAAGCGTATGCTACTTAATAAATATAGAGCATGTAAGAGTTCTGTAAACTGGGATAAGTATAGGAAACAGAGAAACCTGGTGGTTAAACTACGTCTGAAATCTATCCGGAATTACTTCATTGTGAGATGTGCAGGTGATTCAAAGTCCAAGGACTTTTGGCCCACTGTGAAGCCTTTTTTTATCGAATAAAATAAAATCTAGTGGTGCTACTACAGTTCTCTGTGAGAATGACAACATTATTTCTAATCAAAAAGATGTCTGTGATGTTTTTAATGATTATTTTGTACATGTTGCTGACAATATAGGAAACCCTTCGGAAAATCACAATCTACAAAACCACAGTAGTATACATAGCATTAAAGCAAATGTCAAGAGGGAAAACTCTTATACTTTTCAACCAGTCAATGCCGAAACAATTTCAAAGATCATAAAAAAGCTTGACTGCAAGAAATCTGTAGGTGTAGATGGTATTCCTTCCAAGGTACTTAAGGCAGGGTCCCCTTCGTTAAGTTCTGTCCTGGCCACTTTGTTTAACTCTTGTATCGAGACAAGGTCATTTCCACACAATCTAAAGATGGCACAAGTTGTACCAATTTACAAAAAATGACCCTCTTGATAAACAAAATTACAGGCCTGTCAGTATTTTACCCTCTACCTCAAAAATCTTTGAAAGAATCTTACATGATCAATTATATGAGTTTTTTAACAATGTATTTAATCCCTTTCTTTCTGCTTTCAGGAGGGGATATGGATGTCAGTCTACTCTGCTGCGACTCCTTGAGGATTGGCGGGCCTTGGATGAGAATAAGTTTGTAGGTGCTATCCTCATGGATCTCTCCAAGGCCTTTGACTGTATTCCTCATGGACGGCTACTCGAGAAGCTGACGACATATGGGCTGGATGAGAGCGCTGTTGGTCTCATCAGCAGCTATCTTGGGGCAGATTTCAGCAGAATAGACTGGGGTCCAATGTCTCTGACTGGGAGCAGTTGGAAAGGGGGGTACCTCAGGGCTCTATTTTAGGACCACTTATTTTTAACATTTTTATCAATGATATTTTTTATTATGTTCATAAAGGTACTCTATACAACTATGCGGACGACAACACTCTGTCCCATATTGACTCTGACCCTGTACATTTAACAAACACACTTGAAGGGGAGAGCAATATTTTAATCAACTGGTTTGAAGATAATGGTATGAAGGCCAATCCTGATAAGTTTCAGGCTATATCTATTGGGAAAAAACACACAATAAGATATACTCTTTTACTGTTAAGGATCATGATATAAAATGTGAAGATGTTGTTAAACTTTTTTAGGTGTAGATATAGATTTTAATCTGAAATTTGATGTTCATGTATCCAACATTTGTAAAAAATCTTCAAAACAGCTATGTGTGTTGAAAAGAATTGGCCGTGATCTTAGCAAGCAGGGGGGAATTTTAATTTTCAAATCTTTTATTCTTTCAAATTTTAATTACTGTCCCCTGGCTTGGCATTTTGCAGTTTGAATTCCACCAGAAAGATGGAAAAGATACAAGAGAGAGCAGTTCGTTTTATTGAGGATGATTTTACAACACCAATATCAGAACTTTTACAGAAACTTAATTTATCATCATTGCATATTCATAGGATGAAAAACATGGCGTGTGAAGTTTTTAAAATTGTAACTAATGTAGCTCCTGATTATATATGCAATCTTTTAACTGAGAAAACTTCTTTTTATAATATCAGGAGTGAAAGGCAGCTGGAACTACCTAGAGTACGGACAACCAGGTACGGACTTAAATCTTTCCGCTACGAGGCCGCCCGGATATGGAACAGTCTGCCAAACCATATGAGGAAGGCGGATAGTTATCCAGAGTTTTCCAGACTGCTGCATACCTGGGATGGCCTCGTGTGCTCCTGTGGTATATGTTCGAGTGCTTAGCAATGCTTTTTATTTTTTGTTTGTCTTAATGACTTGCTTGTCTCATGTCTTGCCTTTTTGCATGTTTTTTTTTAATTTTTTTTTATTATAACCAGCAGCACAGTTATTTGTTTTTTTAGCCCTTATTTTCAATCTCAATTGTTTAATCACTTGACTTCATTGTCTTCTTTTAATTTACACTATATTGGTGTATATTATGTCAAATTTTATTCTCTGCTATATTAGCATCTATGTATATTTGACTTATAAGTGCTTTAATCATCTCAATAGCAGCACCTGTGTGATATGCAGGTGATCAATATTAATAAATAGTATAAATTTATTATTCTGGTAAATGTGATATATGCCACTATGTGCTGCTGTGTTATACATGTATAACCCAAATATTTTACTTACATTGATGTAATTTCATACTAGCTTGTCTTTGATAGTGTACAGCTTTGCATGTTGCTAAGTATTTAGTTAATTACCTTGTTTTATGTTTGCCTTTTACTATGTATGTCGGAGAAATAGCGCTACAGCGCTATTTTATATATGCGACTTTACATAAAGCTTCTTGTATCTTGTATCTTGAGAAAGCACGTTGCTGACAGTTGAAATATGTTATTGAACTACGTGATAACACGTTGCTGAAATATTAATGAAGTACCTGTTCTTTTGAACATGTTCGAACCGCCAATTGAAAACGGTTTTCCCAAAGTTATTTGGTAGTTAAACGTTTAATTACATCAAGGTTAAATGTAGATTAATTTACAGTACACTAATTAAATGACGCTGACATGTGTGACCTTGGTTTTACGGAACCTGTCGTAAAGACACAAGACGGGAATCAAAAACAATAACACATAATATATATTCATTTTTTTTATTTCATAATCAATTTCATAAAATATAAAAATACAAAATACTGAACATATGGACATGTATATGCCAGTCAGGATTATCTGTGCATGCTATATACTTGTAAGCAAACAGGACAGCAGAGATATTAATTTGTAAATGTCAAAATATTGAAACTTTTCTGTTAAATATACTTAGTACCAGATATATAAACATATATATACGTTATACGTCGCCGCTAGTACAACATTTCTGCTGACGTGTTAAATTCTCTTCCCTTACACGTGACTTCCTTGACCATCACGCGACCTGTTCGTCTATCACGTGCTTTGAAAATGGAAATCTCGGTCCGTCCAATTTGCTAGTTAAGTGGTTTCCCTGTGCATTTGCCAATAAGGTAATTTCCGAAATCAACGAATTGGTTAATCCATTTGCATTGTTACTTAATCGATATCCGTCATGTGAACCCATGTGTTAACTCGTCTGAGAGATTCCCAATTAATTACTAATTGTTAATTAATTAAGTCACTTTCTTTATATAAGTCGTATCTTCATGACTATATCTGGTTGTAGGTAACGATCACGTGATATTCTTCTTACTGGCAGTGCGACCGATTTGATGTGCCATGACGACGGAAAACCCAAAAGCAGCAATCTGTTTAAAAAGAAAAAGAGAAAATATTTCGAGATTAATTTCATGTCATTGAAAAATAGGCCAAGGTTGTGTATCGCCAAGTAAGCGACTTCAATGTCTTATGAGTATATCCTTATGATGTCATAGAGCAACCTTGTTCCCTGAGAGTCTTAAAGCTTTGTTTCGAAAAAGCATGGAGAACACTACTGCGTCAAACGCTCAAATGACTTGTTGGTGTCATTTTTATTCAAATTAGGATTGCTAATGTCGTTTAATGACGACGCAAATACAAACCCAGATAATAAATCATCCACTGGAGAAAATATCAATTAAATTAAACAATTATTCTAAATCAAAATTGCAAATATGTAGACGGAAAGTTTAAGAAATGCCTTTAAATTCTTAAACAGAAAGCGCAAAAATCAATCGGGATCTATCGGAACCTTCCGTACCCGTAAACGAGAAAATACTAGTTTACGGAAAGTACTGACGGTTCCAGATTGCAGGCAGATAATACAATCGGGAGCCTTCGGCAATTTCCGTTAACGAGTATTTTTTTTTGTCGTTTCCGGAAAGTGTCGACGGTTCCCGATTGAGATATGTAGCCAAAGTGCCCGGATGGGGAAAAGCACGTCAAATTCACGATTAGAAACCAAAGAGACGATAAAGAAGACTTAACTTACCTCGACCAACAGGAAAATGATGCATCCGATAATGGCTTCAATGTTGTACTTATTCAAGGTCTGATACAATACGTCAAAACATCCCTGTGAAGTAAATATGACGTCACCAAATTATGTATGTCCTCTAATCACATTGAAATGTTAAACTGTATATTATATACAAGTATATGTACTAAAACAAAACTAGGTTTACGAACGGAAACGTTATCCAATCAGAAAACGCCACTTCCAAATAAAATATCCACGGGGAGATAACCCTAAAGCATTTTCTTCACAAATGGAGATTGCGCTTTGTATCAAACGAGTGGTGCCCTATACGTTTTCATCATCCGCTGAACGTGACCTCGTTGTAAGCTATCAAACTGTTGTAATGTATCGTGGTGTTTCTTATAATCGATATTTTATAGCCGAACTTTAACACGTACTTAGAACTGACTTAAATGAAATATAAATGTACTTAAAACAGTACATTGTATAGGCAAACCTCGTCTCAAACTATTTTATATCTCGAATACTCCGTTTATTCGAAGTCTTCCGTCGGTCCCGACCAAACCTCATATCAAACATACGAACTCGCTTAACTCGAAAATCCCACACGGGCTCACCGACTTTGAGATAAAAAGGTTTCGCTGCATTTCGATACTTACCCTGTCTACGAAGGAGTTGAGGGCGGTGGGTGCTATCGTACAGGCCTGTCGGGCGTTGAACTGAGCGTTCTGTGGGTTAGCGTCCCTACAACAAAACCCGGGGATCTGATCCGTGCCTCTGTTGAAGTTCCTCCACCAGAAGGTGTACACCATATCATTGGACTGGATCAGGGGGTTCACGCCGCAACAGTCAAACTGGACAAAACAAAACAAAAACAAAGTATTATAATTATGTTCTAGTAACTTTTTTCTTTTTTTTTTATTTCTTTTTAACGTACTCAGAGTTTCTGGCTCTTGAGTTCTGAATGTTATTTTTCTGTTCTCTTACATATATTGTTAAGCATACATTTGTAATGCTAACACATACGATAAATATCATACAGGTAATATGAACATTTTTGTTTACTATTGTTAAATATTCTTAATGCTAAATAAGTTTAATAAGTTTGTTTGTTTTTATTATTATTATCATTACGTCCTATTAACAGCTATGGTAATTTAGGATGATGCTGAATAAGCCAAATGATGAAATTATAAATGTCCAAATCGGAAGCTGTCGGCACTTTCCGTAAGCAATATTTTCGCCAATCGCAACATCTCAGAAAAAAATCCGGCGATCTTCTGAAAATACTAGATTTCCGGTGATTACCGGCGATTTCCCAAAGATGTGCCGACAAATGCAAGTTATCTTTTTTATGGCGACCTCAAGAACGGAATCCTCAGTCAACGTACAATTATAATATAAATCCTTCAATAAAATCGTATAAGCACTTTGAACTTGAAATCTGTCAATTATTAGACAAACAAATTAACTGTTTAATTGTAGGTAGTAATTAACAAAGTAAAGTGTGGACGGTTTACACAACAAGTACTGATTGTAATGAGGGGCCGTTACAGATGTCCCCCATACCCCCGCAATTCAGTTCAAAGTGCTATATTAAAAATAGAAGTGGGGTTAGTCTGGAACCTTGGCGTACGCCTCTAAATATGTTAAATTAAAAGTGGCCGTAGCTGCCATATTGGATGTCGACGAGCCGCTAGCCGTCCCAATATTTAAGCGGAACATAGAGTCTGAACAACTTCGGAGTATATATCCGCCAGCTCGTGAAAACGGAAGTGCGCGTGTACTCACTGTCATAAAAAGCCAGTTCCAGGCCGTCGTCAGGGCACTTCCTTGGTTACCCTCGTAAGGTCGAAGTAACTCCAACATCCTGTTCTTCACTGTCGAATTCAGCTACAGAACAAAAAATGTTTGTTTGATTATTCAAATGTGTGATGAAACATAACTTGGACTTATGCATCCTCACTTACAATTGATATAATAATAATAATAATAATTGATAAATAAACACATTGCAAATCGATGACAGCTTCCTTTTGCCTTACACATCGGTTTGGTTTGGTTTATTTTGTTTTACGTCCTATTAACAACCATGTCATTTAAGGACGTGACAGGTTTTGAAGATGGAGGAAAGTGGAGTACACGGAGTAAAACCGCCGACCTATGGTCATTATCTGGCAACTGCCCACGTTGGATTCGAATCCTTGCATATGGGAGTCAACTCTGATTGGGTGAAGCTTTCATACACACTATTATCATATTTTTCAAACTTAAATAATATCAAATATAGTGAAAAGAAATTAATAATCTACTAACATGAAAGTGATTTTTAGTTTCATAGTTTAGACAATTACAGTATTAACCGTCGGCACTTGCCGTAAACGAGATAAATGCGGAAATTGGTGAAGGTACCCGATTGAGTATCATTGCAGTTAAAACATACTTTCAGTTTTTTCTCTATTTCTGAATAACTGTTTTTTTCTCATTCCACCGATGTCAATGTTTTTATCGTGTTATCATCGTATAACACAAAAAATCAGACAACGCAAAAAGTGTTTAGTTGAAGTTGCTTGGAGATGTTGTGTTTTGTGCAATACCATTTTCATTGATTATGAACTAAAATTAAGTCAAGTATCCGTAGTTCCTTACGGAATAATTAAAGGAATATCACAAACTTACATCACTTTTCATCTGAGACACTCCCCCGGCGATGACAAGCTGCATGATGATGACAATGATCACAACGACAGCATACTGGAATATGACGAAGGAAAATTGATTCATAAATGATAATGTTTATTTACAATATAAACCTAAAATATAAAAAATACTCAATGTATAGGTTTTTCGGCCTTTTTTCTTTTTGATAAAATTAAATTACCTCTTGTAAAGGAAGCATATTTTATAGTAGTAGAGTTGAACATGAATATAAAGAAGGATTTTTTCTTTTCCCTCTGTTATACGAGTATAGGAAGTACAGCAGTATGATTTGTAAATATGAAACACATATATTGAGCAAAAATGATATATCACTCAAAATATAAGTCAACGTAGTGTCAGAGTCCGCCCCGGGCTACTTTTTCCGGATGATTTGACGGTAAAAAAGTCGGTTAATATGTCACTCGAACTATTATGTATAATTACTTATCTGAACACGAGCCGCAAGCGAAAAAACAGACTTATGTGTGTATTTACCTGGTGAATCATCTCCATTTATGACCCACACTAATCAACCTCGTAACCTCGCGCTGACAATTCAGAGAATTCAATTTCACGTAATTCCAATAACGATACATTTCCCCCATTATCGCCGTTAATAAGATTCCCGGTGTTACATCAAGATTTACATTTCCGACATGCTTATCAGCACTCCAATGAGAATTTCGTAAAATATTCTTTTCGTAAATAGTTACGCAGAAATTATTTGAAAACACTCTGAAGTCATAAAATTCCGATGGTGAAAAACATATAACTTTTTGTCATGTTGTGGCTTTTAAATTAAAAAAAAACCGATTTCTTAGTAACTTTTAATATTTTAAAATTGTTTTTAAATAGTTTATACTAAAATCACTCTTGCTTTCCCGGATGCTGGCGCGGGGGTGGGGTCTGATTATGGGAGGGGGCCGGAGTACCCGTAGAAAACCCACATGGTTGGGCAGGTGACCCCATACCTTTTCTAAATGTTCACGTCCGATCGGGGAATTGAACCCTGGCCGCCTTGTTGGAAGGCAAGTATATGCAGGCTAAAGCACCACCCGACCAAGCTAAAATCTTAACCCATGTGACCAATAGTAGTTTTGTGCCCGTACAACATATTCTTATATGATAATGATACATGTATATCATATATAGTAGATTAACTTGTCGAAATTAAAAAAGAAATCAATAGTCACCAATTCCACGCAAAGGCTTGTATATTGTTATTGTTTGACTTACAGTCGCTGGGTGTGTCATAAGTCTAAAAGTAACAATATGAAAGTCTTGCGTGTCCCTATGTACGGAACAAACCAATTAAATAATTTAAAACGCAGACTTACGATTATGAGGAGCGCCCTCTGTTGTTTAGACGCGCCGATAATTCCGACGACGGCGACGATAACTACGATGACACCAACAGCGATGAAGAGGCCGGCGATGAGTTTGACGAGGTTGGCCAGGGTGAAACTCCCGATTGTGATTTGGTTCATCACTTCCGCTACATTAGGACCGGTGGCGCCACTGTTGTTGTAAAACACTATCCCGCCAATAAACGCAGCTACGCCCAATATCTGAGGACGAGAAGACAGACGGAATTAGTAAACTGACCGAAGATAGACGGATATAGAAACAGAGAGACAGAGGGAGAGACTCAGAGACAGACAGCGAGATGGAGAGAAGAAGGAATCCTTGAGGGAAGACGGGGGAATTTGCTGGTGAAGAGTAGGTGAAATCGATTGACGGAGAAATGAAAAGAGGAATCAAATGGAGAAATATGTGCGGGGGAGGGTATGGGGGTGCAGGGGGAAATATTAGAAAGATAAAGTGAGGCTGGATATAGGAAAATGGAAAGAAAATTCGAAAAGAACATAGTGAATTTGGGTAGAGAAGTTGAACTGATGAGGTGGAATGAAGAATTGAAATGATGGGGAAGTAAAGGGATGAGATAATTGGATGCTAAGAAGGGAAATATTTATATCAAAATAAAAAAAATGTAAACGTTTTATAAAATCGCTATGAATGTAAATTAAAGATTATTTTTTATTTATTTATAAAAAAAAGTAATGTATTGTAAATATACACTTAGAAGCACAAAAAACGTGCATACTTTTCTAAAAAGGTCATTAGTAAAGACAACAAATCGGTTTAATTCTGTCAGGACCACTAAGACTGAAAATCGTATTTTCCGTCAAATGAGCTTATGGTACTAATATAAAGCAGGTACTCTTCGACACATTATTTCCGTAACTCATATTTCTGACGTAAAATACAATTATGTCAGTAAAAAAACATTTATATTTAATCTGCTTTACCGATTAAAATATAATTGTCAACAATTTTAATTACGTCTTATAAATAGGTATATAATAAGATTTTACATTTTCATATATAATCAATAAAAATGAAAAAGGAACATCACCTTGCTGAACACCAAAGGAGACAAGTAAATTTTCGGAACACCAAAATTGCGTCGATTATGCTCTAATGAAAGTTTTCATATGATTTGTTTCTGCTTTTCATCTCTTTATCTACTTGTCATTAATACCAAGGAATGTGATTAATTTAATTCCGTGTTTACACTTATGTTACGAAAACAATAGTCACCAACTGGTTTTTTAATCAAAAGTAAATAAATTGATCACTTACCAAGAATATAGAATTCAAGACAATCAGGAACACTCTGCCAATTTTACCAAGGATATTCATGATGGACGACGTGAAAATGTCCACACACCGGCTAAATCCGAAAAGTAAATGATGCTCCCGAAATATCGAACTGGGGGTTTATTAACTCCAATTTATCACGCATGCGCATTAGAGCCGGTATGTAATATTTTGACACATCAATAACCTAGCCTGTCAATCAATGATTGGTCATCGATTAGCTAGTGGTCTACATTCCGGGTGACCTGTATCATATTTATGTCTTGCTTATATTGAAGCAATGAATGTTTTAGTAAATGTTATTATGGTCGTATAACACATATTGCTATTGATGACAAACTTACTAAAGCCCGTTGGGGCATTATGGAAGTCTGTCAGTAATGGCAATGTGTTGTTTATAGGACTGTAACAACATATGCTAAAATATTAATTATCTATATTTACATTTTCATAAAGTATGATAAAGTTATAATATACTTTACGAAGATATTTCGAACAACTTTTGAAACGCATATCAAGTATAGTGATAACAATGGAATTGATGACTTTACAGTAGCAAATGTTATCATAGTCTCATAACAGCATTTGCCTTCTCATTACATTACAATGGAACAACCTAGAGTAGGTAGAAATATACATAGATATAATCAGTATAGCTCTGTTTATACTGAGATAGCATAGCTAAGATATTTGTTTTCCATTTGTCCTCGATCAGAGACGTATATAACACGCTTTATATATATACGTTTCTGCCTCGATCCAGATTTCTTTGTATTGTTTGAACATTATGATTTAAAATATCGCATTGTATAAGTGTAGTATACGGATTGGGCAATAGTTATTACAACATTACAATGTCCCTCTCCACAATATATGATTACGCATAATGAGAAATCGTTTTTTTTTTCAAACATATTTTATTTCCATGCAAATTGATTGGCCAAATTCTGTCATCACTTTTTTTCTATCGATACCACTTAGCAATAATAATAATACGTATTACTAAATAGTGATAGATAGGGGACACAAACGTGTGGATCAATGTAGTTATATTAAAGTACATTCGATATTTTTAATGTAGTGTTTGTCTCTATGTTTAGTCCAACTTTCCTTCATCGAAAAAAAAACCCAACACAAATAACATGAATTAAAATTAAATCATAAAGTTTAAATAATTACTTCATTTTTTCAGGCCATATTCAACAAACAAATGTAAGTGTAGGATTCAGCAAAAAAGTATATATTAAATACTTACAAGAATCTGTCTCCTGCATGAAGATTAATCATATTGGGTATACATAAACGAAGCATAGTATAAACAGTAGCCTTGTTTAGTTTAAACAGATTAAAATGAACATTGGATACAACAACCCCTTTGAGAAAACAGAAAAATAGGGACCACTCTTTCATTTCACACACATCAACAATAATCGATAGAACAAGAAATTTGAAAATGAAAAATTAAATGTCGCCCCATTTACATTACAGGTGCTGGACACTGATGTGATTTTACCGTTAAATCTACATTAAAATGTTTTGTCACGGTTGTAAGTCCACGTTTACGAGGAAATGACTGACATGTGAGTTTTATAAATAAGTTTTTGCTATGTAAATGTAATATCAATGATAATAAGATATTTTAATCAAAATTTATCAAACGAAATTGATTAAAGTGAGATTAACGACAACGGATGATATCGAAGTCTATATATCCTATTCACAATTTGAGAGCTACTTATGTACAAACACAGCTCCATATGGGTTTGAGATTAAATTTTCTAACTATCAATGAAATGATAGATCTATATTTATAAAGGAATAGGTCATTTTGAGTAGCCCTCCGCACTTACAAGGTTTTGCAATTCATATTTGAGCATGGTGTAACAGGAAGTTAAAACTTACTGGTTTTTGTGTTGTGCAAAATCTTGTAACTGTCGAAAATTGAAGAAAAACAGAGGTAAAACCTTGTAACTGATCAATGGTAAAACCTAACAGGAGCATGTGATATACAATTTTATATCGCTGTGTGAAAACACGATGTTTTTACAAGTAGTTGCTTGCACACTTGATATTAGAACTTCCTGATTGAAGTCATGAAACAGTTTTTTGCTTCTCCTGAAATTTTGGTTTTCGGTTACAAGGTTTTGACTCCCGGACGACGATATAGTATTATGTATATACTATTATATAAAAGTATTATACAGCACATACGTATCATATTAGTGTATTCTGGACCCTCATTTTACATATTCAAACATCAAATATATGATTAATACCAGATTTATGTTTAGGTTCGAGTGCAAAATTCATAAATTATTTTTTTTAATATTTTAGGACGTAAAGGACTTCCTTGACAAACACCATAATAATTATATTTTTACAATGCAACCAAAAATAATTCCAACATACAATGCTACTTTCATTGCATTAATTATAATATTTTTTTTGTAACAAAAAATATAATGTTCATTTTAATAAATATCTGATATTTCATACACATTTATTGATTGATTGATTGATTGATTCCGCACGCGACGAAAGATTTTCTCACGTCACGCCCGAGGATACATAATGCGCATGCTCGTGTCAAAGGTTAATGGGTGTGGGTCATTTAGGCTGATTTTAGTGCAATGCTTGAAATGTGACACTCTCTGACCACATGACTAACAAATTCAACATGTCTGACCAATAGATGACCCAGAAGGCCGGAAGCAATTCATACCTATGTGGTCAAGCCAATATCTCAATATGTGTAAATATTTTTGATTGAGACATCGAGTGAGTAACATTAAATGAACATTGACAGGCCCCGGTTTCATCAAATCAACGCTCCTTAACTTAAGGAAATTTCTTAACTTAAAAATATCCATAGGAAATCATTACAGAATTTAAGGGGGAAATCCTTTGTTAAGAAAATTTCCTTAAATTCTGCAATGCTTTCCTATGGAGATATTTAAATTAAGGAATTTCCTCAAGTTAAGGAACGTTGATGAAACCGGGCAACTTAGTAAGTCAGTTAATTAAAAGTTAACATAAAAACAAATTAAAGTGGTTGAGGTATCTAGCTTTAAATATCTGTTACAGCTATAGCCCTACACCTCTTGGTCACGGGTTCCAGGCCGATTAGGGCGAAGGTTTATCTCCGGGTACTCCAGCTTTCCTCTGCTATTAAAATCTGGCACGTCCTTAAATGACCATATGTGTTAATATGACATAAAAAGAACCAATTAAACCAAAGTAACTAAAATACTTTTATTCACTATTTTTACCCTTTCTAAGTGTGTTTCCCTGTTTTTTTTTGTATCACACAAAGTCAGTACGTACTTGAAAGAAAACTGATTTCTGTAAATTTTCAGAACGAAACAGTATAAGTGTTAGTTAAAATTTGATTTTATTTTCGATAAAAGCTATGACTACTGAGGGGGCATTTTTATCGAAAATTGATCTTAACCCCCCCACCAAATGTGTAAAATTACGCTAAACACCCTATTTTAGGTCCAAAACTAGCTGTAACAAATTCTCAGGTCCCTGTGATAGTGATTACATGGTTTATAAAATATCCTGCCACCAATAGTAAATACTCGGAGATATTTATGGTTTTAAATTAAAGATAAAAATCTTTTTAAGTCCGCCTGAAGAAGCCTGAGAAGGCAGAAAGGCCTTGCGATAAAGTCTTAGTTTATTTGTCCTTTTTATATTCAATTTCGCAAGGAAAACTCATAACAGTACGTTTCTTTATACATTTTTGGGGGTATTGTTTTTATATTTATCTTTCATCCATTTTTGCATGGTGCTAATATTCTCTAACACTCACATCCACGCTGTCAGCTTAATACATCAAATATTAATATCACCTGATTTCATCATCATCATCATCATCATCATCATCATCATAAGTGAAGAATTATATATATTATTTGAATCACTGAATACAATATTTGGACGTTTTACTTGAGAAGATTTTTAATCTAGTATATGCATACAATTTCTGAAAGGTCAAAATCCAAAAACCATTTGTTTGGTAAATATAAATGCTCTGAATCGTATTTTAATAATAGTTTAATATCCATAAAGGTTTGAAACGAAAATCCCAAATATGTTTACCCGAAACAGAGCTCATAAAGGTAAGAGATTGTCATATATAGCTTTATCAATCAAGAAATTAATGAGCACAGGGAAGGACCTTTAGCAGTAAAGTCGTGTTGTATAATAAAGTGATAATATTGATAGATAGTTGGGTATTCTAATTGACGCCGTGTTTGTCATGGGTATGTATTAAAGGCATATGTCAGACTCTGTCAAAGGCGTTATGAGTCTTCCTCGATATCCAGGGGTTACGATCACCTACGCTCTCTACCCTGACTGGAATATGTCATGGCGAAACTAAGGCTCTGTGTGCGCCATCTTGTTCATGAGACAAAACAATACTGGTTCGACTCTTTCATGTACATCAAAAGAATCTCGTGGTCACATAACGATAAAAATGACAGGCTTTCAAAGTTGGTTGCGGCTCCCTTATAATCTTCAAATTATGACAGGGATGTTGCCAAGCAATTGTTCAGGTCTTTTACACGAGCTTGCCTTTAGTTTCACTATGTCATATTACAGGGGTGTCGAGAGCGTGTAGGTGAGCATTAACTGCTAATCTGGCAGTGTATCAAGGGAGACCAACCACATTTTGGAAAAGGGCTATGTCAATGATGCAGGAAAGTAAGAAAAAACCCGAAGCAGTGCATTGGGATTAACCCTGGTGTCCGGTTAAAACGGCCTCACTGCAGTAATTTGTAACGACCCAAGTGAAAACGACCCAAGTGAAAAAGGCAGCAAGAAAGACCCCTTAAACTATAGACCTGTTAGCTTGACCAGCATTGTTTGTAAAGTCATGGAGTCAATTCTGAGGGATAACATTATGGACTACTTGGAGCAAAACCAGTTACTAAACAAAGGCCAATATGGATTCCGAAAGGGCAGAACAACAACACTCCAGCTGCTTGAGGTCCTTGACGACATTACCAAAAAATTAGATGATGGCAACAAGATGGACATAATTTATCTGGACTTCCAAAAGGCTTTTGACACAGTTCCACATCAAAGACTATCAAAAAAAATCCAAAACATCGGAATACATTTTAAAGTAACGAAATGGATAGAATCTTTCCTGAGCAACAGACAACAACGAGTCGTGGTCAACAGCAAAACATCAGATTGGTCAAGTGTTACCAGTGGGGTTCCCCAAGGGAGCGTACTGGGACCTGTGTTATTTTTAATCTACATCAACGACCTACCTGAAACAACAGCGTCAACCACAAAACTATTTGCAGACGATACAAAAATTTATGGAGAAAGTAATGACGACTCTGACAACAAAAAATTACAGGATGACCTTAACAACATGGAAGAGTGGTCCAAGAAATGGCAGTTGAAATTTAACGCTGGGAAATGTAAATCCTTGCATTTTGGACGCAACAACACCAAGCATAAATATACATTGTATGGTGAAGATATTACACAAGGAGATGAGGAAAAAGATCTCGGTGTTATGTTTGACAATGATTTGAAGTTCAACGGCCAGGTAGCAGCCAATGTTAAAAAAGCCAACAGACTACTAGGTCTAATAAAGAGATCATTCCTGCATATGGACAAGTCTATGTTAACCACACTGTACAAAGCCCTCGTCAGACCACATTTGGAGTATGCAGTGACTGTTTGGAATCCTCTGTATAAGAAAGATGTTAGGGCTATTGAAAATGTACAAAGGAGAGCGACCAAACTTGTTGTATCTGTAAAGGATCTATCATACCCGGAAAGATTAATCGCCCTTGGAATTCCATCGTTACAATATAGAAGAAAGCGATATGATGTCATCCAAGTCTACAGAATTCTCAATGGAATCGACGAATCCGGGAAGGATATGTTCGAAGTTGTTAATGACAATCGAACAAGGGGGAACAACTCCAAAATCAGGCAACAACACTCAAGGTTAGACTGTAGGAGGCACTCATTTGGACTAAGAGTAGTTAGAGACTGGAATAGCTTGCCAAATGATGTAGTCAGTGCACCAACTATGAACGCTTTCAAGTCTAGGTTAAATACTTATTGGAAAGGACTCGCAATCAAATTCAACCCAGATTGTTATAACTGAGAGCAGGACTCAACATTACACGAGAGTAAACGAATATAAAGTGTATATAGTATGGATGTGCTCAAGTACTTATACAACGGTAAATATATCGACGGCAATATATTTGCTATGTTTTTAACCATGGATGTGTTTTTAAAGTTTAAAAAGAACAATTTAAATGAACTATGAATAACGTGGACACATGCGCAACCCACAACATCCTCAAGTTCAGAAGAATAAAGGTGGTCTAGAAGCTAATTATGCTTATACAGACCGAAGATCAGGTAAATCAGGTCCTATATCACTAATTTTATGTTATATAGGTATCATCCTCGATATCCAGATGAGTGTGCGGATCGTAACCCTTGCCTAGCGAAGATGTATAGGTATATGCACTATCAAGAAATAAACACGTGTACATGTACATATAAACAAAAATAAATGTATCTATATTGATATAATGATATTGATATCTGGTAGTTGATGTCTATAGAATTCTTACCATTAGTCCTTGATACCTGGAATTGTGCGGTGATAAATTACAAGCAGTTAAAGGGGCATCCCGGGGAAGTCTACAATGAAGTCCTTGAATGTACATGCTGTCTGGACTACCAGATACATTTTCCTGTTATTTCAATATTCAAAGTGCACTCAAAATGTGTTTATTAGCCACTTGCAAAATTGCATTCCTCGGGAAAGCCCGATAAAAATAGCGCTGATCCCGCGTCAATCACGTGACTATTTTGTCGCAAGTCGACGAGGGGCCCATAGGGAGGGGATACGTAATGTACAGGTCCGATGATGAACCAGACACAAAGTCCGTGTATAAATTTATTGAATCACATTCACATTAATAATCAGACGTTAATTACACACGATATGCATATAAATAAATTTATGTCGACATCTCTGCATCATTTATCGACATCAGTACCTGACTGAAACCGATGCAAATCACAGGGACCTGAGAATTTGTTACAGCTAGTTTTGGACCTAAAATAGGATGTTTAGAGTAATTTTACACAATGGTCATAAAAGCTACACTGCACTCTTACATTGTACGTTTAACAGTGTCATGTGGGTTTCCGACGATGACAACCATAGGGCAAACCTTAATTTCTGTAAAAAGTTATCTTCACGAATCCTCATTTAGAACCATTTCACAAAAGGTGTGAATGCATTGAAAAGTAAAAAAATAAAATGAAATGATTCCGATTTTTTTTTATACAACTCGATGTCTTGAAGATTTTTTTTCAGACTATCTATATAACGATCTAAAATCTATCCAAATTTCAGCGTCAACATACTTTAACACTTACAATTATATATGTTTCACGGAAGTCCGTGCACTCATATGACGCACCACGCACTAAACATGTAGAATACATGTATAATATATATCTCAAATTTGGAACTTGTCGAGAAGATAATTGTCCAATACTTAAAGGGGCATCCCGGGGAAGTCTACAATGAAGTCCTTGAATGTACATGCTGTCTGGACTACCAGATACATTTTCCTGTTATTTCAATATTCAAAGTGCACTCAAAATGTGTTTATTAGCCACTTGCAAAATTGCATTCCTCGGGAAAGCCCGATAAAAATAGCGCTGATCCCGCGTCAATCACGTGACTATTTTGTCGCAAGTCGACGAGGGGCCCATAGGGAGGGGATACGTAATGTACAGGTCCGATGATGAACCAGACACAAAGTCCGTGTATAAATTTATTGAATCACATTCACATTAATAATCAGACGTTAATTACACACGATATGCATATAAATAAATTTATGTCGACATCTCTGCATCATTTATCGACATCAGTACCTGACTGAAACCGATGCAAATCACAGGGACCTGAGAATTTGTTACAGCTAGTTTTGGACCTAAAATAGGATGTTTAGAGTAATTTTACACAATGGTCATAAAAGCTACACTGCACTCTTACATTGTACGTTTAACAGTGTCATGTGGGTTTCCGACGATGACAACCATAGGGCAAACCTTAATTTCTGTAAAAAGTTATCTTCACGAATCCTCATTTAGAACCATTTCACAAAAGGTGTGAATGCATTGAAAAGTAAAAAAATAAAATGAAATGATTCCGATTTTTTTTTATACAACTCGATGTCTTGAAGATTTTTTTTCAGACTATCTATATAACGATCTAAAATCTATCCAAATTTCAGCGTCAACATACTTTAACACTTACAATTATATATGTTTCACGGAAGTCCGTGCACTCATATGACGCACCACGCACTAAACATGTAGAATACATGTATAATATATATCTCAAATTTGGAACTTGTCGAGAAGATAATTGTCCAATACTTAATCCATTTATAAATGTTATGATTTTTTACTTTTTTTTATGTAAATTTAAAGGTTCGTTAACATTTTCAACACAACTGCAGACATGGGACATACATATATATGATTTTTTTATGAATTAATGACTTCACTTATATAATGCATATATTTTGGTTCATATCAAATTTAATACCGGGGTCCAAACCCGAGAATATTTGTACAATCCGTATTTTATAGATTAGGTATGACAAGATTTTTTTATCCGCACATGATGACATAAATTTATTCATTTTGTCAAAATTGAATCTGTATACATTAAACTCAATCACCCGGGATACCGGCTTTTTACAACGTAACCCCCCCCCCCCCCCCCCATACGGTTTTCCTTGTATGTGAAAAGGTCTTTCTCTTCAGCAATATAATTCAATAATGCCGTTTTACTGGAATATCATAAAGGGAATATTACAATACACGCTTTCAAGTTTTACACACGCATTTCATGTAACAGAGGAATGAAAGAGTTATCCCTTGGGAGGCCCCAAAACCAAATCAAAACTGTGTCACCGGCTATCCAGAAGAAAACTGTAACAATGGAAACAATTTGGCTGTTAGTCTCTCCCTTGAATACTTCACATCCCTCATTATGGTTCCGTAATATAATCCTTACGTTAAAATTTGACCATTCGGCCACTTTTCGCTTGGTAGTTACATGTAGGTCACGCGGATCGCCATTTTTTGTTTACCGATGTAGCTTGTTATGCGCATGCGTTATCATATGTGATGCAAAAAAATTTGCATGTCCAAATCGTTGATCAACGAATAGTGATTCCCTTTTTTAATTATTAATTAAAATTTTTGAGAACATATTTCAGCGTAAATCGCCCATTCATTTTCCACAAGAGTATACATTTAATTCATATATACAATAATTCTAAATAAGCATAAAAAAATTTAGTTTTACCGTGATGCCTCTTTAAAAGTTGTTTAGTTTAAACATATTTTATTGCCAATTTGCAAATGGATTGGGCAAAAGTTACATGAACATTATCAACGCCCTTTCCAATCAATATATTCAATTATATATACATATCATAAGATGGCTTAATTAGTTTAAATTTCATAATCTTAATGCTAGATAGAGAAAGAGAGAGGGAAGGAAGTAGGGGGGGGGGGGGGAGAGGGGGATTACCTCCATATTAATGTTATATAAATACTTTAACAATTTCTCTCTTACTATTTACACATTTACTCTATAATTACACAATTAAAATACAAAATACATTAAGAATATTTTTATGATATATAGAGGATATTCAATGGTTTGCCGTTTAATATCGAATATATTTCACGAGTATGGCAGATTTTTTTATATTTTCGCGAGTGCGTAGCACTAGTGAAAATATAAAAAAAAAATCTGCCATACAAGTGAAATATATTCGATATCAAACGGCAAACCATTGAATTTTCTTTTTATTACATTTCGAAAGTGGACTAAGATACTTTCATTATATTTTTCTTGGTCTACTTGCCTACTGCAAAGGAGCTACATTGTAAGTCTACTGTAACCGTCGAAATCACAACCGGTCGGGTCCAGTAGTGGCAGTACACAGCTGATTGGGATAAGCTGATCGGAAAAGTTGAACCATTCTCATCTTTCAATTCATTTCATACTTAATCCTGCAGCAGTTCCTATCAATATGTACTATTGATGCCATTTCGTCAAGACCATCTTTCCCCAAGAGACAAGTTCTAGCAGACGACAACAATGGCGAGCCTCCAAGATCCGATCAAGGGGAACAACTCATACAAAAGATTCGGTGTTACGTGAAAAAAATGACCCAGCTGAAAACTACCCACCGTTGAAAGCTACGGTGGGTCACTTTTTCACGGGACGAATTACGGAAAAATCGAATGGGGTCATTTTTCTACAGATGGCCGTGTACGATTACTACTGTTAAATAACGACCCCGGGTAACTTTTGCAACGTAGAATAATGACCCGGGTGGTATTTTATTGTCGGGTCACTTTTTCACGTTACACTGAAAAAGCCTTATATTTTCACTGCAAAATCTTATATTTTCACGGCAAAATCTTATATTTTCACGGCAAAATCTTATATTTTCACTGCTCATCACTGCAGTGAAAATATAAGTTTATCAGTTTGATAATTTTCTATATTTCGCTGGCAAAAATGTAATAAATATCAATATTTTGGTCAAATTATTTGGACCACCCAGCACAGTGATATCCTGGCACTATTCGTATCATCCAACTAATTAAAAATTGTGCTATAACACGGACTTAGGTGTATATCTAATTCCTTGGTTATAAACTGGTTCATTTCAATTAAAAATGCAAGATTACAAAAAAAAATGAAAAAATACGAGCTTGCCAGGATTCGAACCTGGAATCTTCTGATCCGTAGTCAGACGCGTTATCCATTGCGCCACAAGCCCTGCATGGTGATTTGGGATATTTGCTTGAATATAACTATAGGGTTACAACTTTGTTTCTGAAATTGTACTTGTTTTCATGTTGGTTGAATATATTTTTGTTTAGTTGAATTGGAATCGAATCTTTATCTCGTACACAATGTGACATGAAAGCATGCTTCCTCAACTTAACACAATTTCTCTGTGCATTGTTAAAACGCGCGGGAACCTGTTGTCGGAACTCTTTTATGTTGTGAAACAACAAATGTGTCTTCGATTGCAACACAACATACCGTATACGTATACGTATGGGTATATCATGTAGACTATATAGAAACAGGAAGCTTTTAGGCATGAATTATCCACCGGTAAACTCTGATGACAGTTGTGTAAGTCTTTAATATGGCCACGTCGTCGAGAAATCGGACAGATATGGCCAAAACAGACAAGATACATTGGTCTGCTATCGGATTGGAAACCAGTGACCAGGGTCAGGTCCAGCTGAAGTCAGTCAGGGGACGGGCAGCAAGAAATTCGAAACGACCACAGGAAGATTTGACAAAATTCTTTATTCCCGGTATAGTTATGCAGATTGTATGCTCAGTTGGTATCTGTATCTGTATGTTTACAATGCAGGGTCCTTGTGGACATATAATGCATTGGGGGGGGGGGGGGGGGGGAGGTGCATGTCACTTAAAAATAGTGCTGGAGGCCAGGCCAGCACTAACTGAGGCCTTAAAGGTCTCAGTTGAGGTACTATTGACGGTTTTCTCGTCAAGCAGATTCTGTGCAATGGTGGTGCGTGGGAAGAATGAGTTCTTGAATTATTGCGTTTTTGCGAATGGAACCCTGAATCTCCTATTATGGTTGCAAGAATGTTTTTCAACGGTGTTACTATAGGAGAAGCCACTGAGATCTTTTGGGCGTATTTTCTGTTGTTCCCTTTCTGGTGTTAAAAAGGATGTTTCTGACCAAGTTTGGTCAAAATCTTTTTTTTTAAACATTCATAAGTACCGATACGACTTTCATTAGTAACGAAACGACCGGGTACCGAAACTGCCAGGTATTAAGCTAAACCGTTCAATTTAGCTTGACGATGTATAGGTAGGTCTAACAAATTTTAGTCGATTCGGCACCTGGCAGTTTCGGAACCCGGTCGTTTCGGTACTAATGAAAGTCGTATCGGTACTTATGAATGTTGGAAAACAAAGATTTTGACCAAAATTGGTCAAAAACATCCTTAAGGGAAAAAAGAACATATTTTGCATAAATTGTGACTGATCCCCAAGGGGCCAGAGGGGTGGCGCCCAATGGGGGAACTAGTGATAATTCCTTTAAATCGCTAGTTATAATTAAAGGTTTTAATGCACTACAGTTACTCTTTAACCAAATTTGGTCAGAAACATCCTTTTTGGAAGAGCAACAGATTTTGCATAATTGGTGCCTCTGACCCAGCTAGCTAAAGGTCTCTGGCTGTTTTTGTTCTGAAGCAAATCAACAAGTGGCCTGTCATAAGTTTCTCTTTTTGTTATCCTCAAATATTGTTTGAGTGAAGCTATGTCTGTCCTAGTTGATCAGCAAACTTATAGGAAATTATAATTAAACCATATTGGAATTCCAATTGATCTATGTAGCAAAATTAGTTCATTGATAAGCTTAAAGGATTTGTGCAACGAAAATGAAAATTTTATATTTGGTAAAAGTAGTATTGTAAAACCTTAATAACATGCCCTGACGATCGCGCAGGGTCTGGTTTCTTGCTTGACACGAAATTCGGGTCATACGCCTTGGACCTCTCAGGCGAAACTAGAGATAATGAGTTCGTCGGTCACGTGATCGTGTGACGTCATCTTAGTCCAAGGACTCCTCAATCTAACCTTACCTGCATACATTCTTATATTAGGTCCGCTTATTACGCACCAAAAATATTGTAATTTTGGCAACATTCAGCATGCCAGATCCATATAGTGATGTAGTTGGTAACATAAGAGTTTGCCTTGATATTTTAACCACATAAAAAAACATGTTTATAGAGCTACAGAATTATTTGTCGTTTTCAGAAACGGACAAGTAGACATACCAGGGAAAGCGACATCAGCACAGAAAACATTGTCAACACGCATAATTTATGTTACTTCGACTCGAAAAAACTGGAAATACAATCTAATTATCTAAAAATGCTATTGTAAATTCTATATATATTCGCTTTAAATACCAACAAACGAAATCAGAACCCCATAAATATATATATATATTACATATTACCGTGTATGTTATAAGCACGGTACAATTATGACAGGGAATTCACAACATGTATAATAATCACGTCTTTTTACGTAATTAAGTTACAAGGTCGGGATCACGGTAGATAAATGTTAATACGAAAGTACTTATTTTCATTTATTTTACGTCAGCTTAGAAATGCAAACAATTTTAAGATGTGATTATTTTAGTTATGGTACGGAACATTCCGATCTTAGACTTGCCTCAGAAAAAACGGATTTCCTGTGTCGATCTCTGCGTGGGATAATTCGGGAATTTGAAGAAGAAAATATCGCTTCTTTATTATAAGCTCCATGTCGGTGACAGTTTTCACTTATGCATCGCAACGATTGCACTAGCGACGTTTTTTTTTCTAATTCATATTTTTTCCAGTGAATACAAAATTTATGTATAATGGGCGTAACAATGTACATCGCAATGTACATTTAGTTATTATCTGAGAGAATTGGACAGGGTGTCAATCTATTGTATACCTTTCCTAATGTGTTAATTGACCAGATGTATAAGATTATAATTGCATGTACCGATCGTATTTATCCTCTACCGGCCGCCGCGCATCCCTTTGATATCACAGGTAAGTCAGTTCACACCTGTGATGACCTCAGGTGTTATTTGCATTAGGTAACTAGCAAAGATGAAGCTGAAGAATTTATGAAATATCTAAAGCTCACATAAATGATAATATTAAAAAAAGGTTTATTATTGTAACTCGGATAAAGACACCCTGGACGTTCCGACCGAACCCCCCACACTCACACACACAAAAAAAAAAAAAATAAATAAAGAATTTCCTTAAAAGTTATTATTCGGTTAATTTCTTTCTATAAGCCACATATAAACATACAACCACGGACCTAGATAGCAAAATCTAATCCAATTACACTAAATAAAATAATGTTGTATTTCATCCTATTTTCGGAATCATCCACGTGGAATCTCAATACACAGTACAGGTACAAATTAGGCCCCGATTACATACTATTTTATACGTACCGTAAAATGCGAAACTAATTTGAAGATAAACATTAATTCGGGTTATTTTCGTCAAATTCGTATTAATATAAAGTTGGTTGCCTGGTGAACGTGTGTATCGTTTTTATGACTCTGGTACGGGTTTCGTCGTCCTGACTAATGTCAGTATATATATCAGTATAAAGGTAAAATGTTACCATCTACCTGTCCAGACCATCTATCCAGGTGAATTCACTGACCAATCAACTAATTAGTGTCACGTCTGTGTTAGATCACTAATCCCCCGTAAATGGCACGCCCGTGATTTGTAATGTTTCGACAAGGTGTCGAAATTAGCATTCAAATGCCCCACAAAACACCTTTTTGGCCAATACAAGTAAAAAAGTATGCATGGACTTTCGTTTTAAAAAGTATATTGTACGTATTGTATGTATCAGTATGCAACTATCACAACAATATTTGCCGTTATACACGTTATACATATACAATGTTTATGTAAGAAAGCAGTGTGATATGGCGATAGCTTGATTTTACTGGACTAAGATGACGTCACAGGGGGAGTGGCCTCGTTCTGGATCACAAAATATGCATAATTTAGAGGTCGGCGAAAATGACCTTATAATCGTGTCAACACAAAGTAACCAGACCACGCTTGCAAGATTGGGTGTTTGAATATTGTTTTAAAACATGACTTTTACCAAATATGAAATTTTCATTTTTCGTTGCACAAATCCTTTAAGTTAAATGAAAGTTCCCAAAAAACCAGTACAGGACAAATGTACCACAGTACGTACCATGACAACTTTATGCCACGGTATACCGGTAAAACCGCCCAGCCCTAGTACATTGTGACTCTGACCACCCCCATGTGTTATGAAGAGAGAAAATGAGATCTAGGCATGGCCAGAGAAATGCTTCATGGTGCACAGGTAAAGAGGGTTTTCGGGTTATAATTATCCCATTTTGAGATAGCATATTTTAGTGTGTACAGGCATTTGTAGCTTAAATCAATGAAAAAATATATATAATATAAGGAATTTAAGGATTTTTTCAAAATGCTAAGAAACTGCTTTATGATCATTAGTCAAAATATTCTAACTATATTTGACAGATGCTGAATTTTTCACTCCCATGAAGAAACCAAAAAAATCTGAATGGTTAGCAGAACACAAGACAGATTCTCAACCTTTTGAGAGATTTCTTCAGGGTTCAGCCAACTACCCGACTCTGAAACGCAATGTGATTTATCTTCTGCCGCTTCCATTTGACAACTCACCTGTTCCAGCTGACATTTTAGATCCTTTAAAGCAATTTGCGTCCATCTTTTTCGGAATGAAACTGAAAGTCATGAAAACGAGAAATCTCCAAGGGAAAGTTCCGGAACGATTTAATAGTAATTCTAATTCGAATCAAGTTAATGCAGGTAAAGTTTTGGAGAAAATGGCAACTTTTGTTCCAGATGATGCCTTCTGTGTCGCAGGAATAACATTGTGTGATCTGTATCCCCAAGACTCTTGGAATTTCGTGTTTGGTTTGGCACAACCAAAATCAGGTGTTGGTGTCTACTCGCTCGCTCGCTATCTGTCAAACTTCGGAGATCGACCAACAAGTGTCTATGACCCAGACAGGTAAGACACTAAAAGAATCTTTCACCTTCTTGTAGGTGAGAAAAGGGGATCTCAACCAGAGGGGTAAGATTCTTAAGTTGCCAAACACGTTGCTTACCGAGTGTTTGGCAGCTTAAGAATTTTACCCAGAGGGTTGAGATCCCCTTGTCTCAGAATGATTATTTTTCTCTTACCCTGTTAAACCTCCTGTATATGTAATATTTACATTACATGAATGCAAGACAATTTTGATGTGATGCAGGGATAATTCTGGCTCATAAAACCTATGGGAAAATTTGAGGGGTTTTATGAGATTAGTAGAATTTCTATGAGATTTTTCTATATAAAGTAATACTATTTTGAAATTTTAATGAGATTTGCGATTTGGTTTTGATTATGGGTAAAAATCTCCAAATCTCGTCCCAAAGTGATCCGTGATGATGTGATTGAGTTGTTAATGTGACGTCATACACGTACAATTGTTGAGAATGTGCAAAAAGAACGTGAAGCTTGCCGCAACCCTAGGGAACTGATGAGATAAGAAAATCTGCCACCGGTAAAAGTGTGGACATCCCTGTCCTGGCCCCTTGATCATGAAACAATCTTTAGACTTCAGTGTGTTCTTATAGCCAATCAGGTTACCTGGTATGACGTTACATTTTGTAACGTTATTTGTAATTGGCTAAGTCCACACCTAAGACAGTTTTAGACTTAAAGATTGTTTCATGATCCCGGGGCCAGGATAGGAGAATTGAAAAGAAAATGTCACACCGGTAAAAGTATGGATATCCCTGTCCAGGGTAAGAGAAAAGAAAATCTGTTTAAATACAGATCCTTGTTCTCGTTCCGTTACATACGGACCTGACATCATCTCTCGAGATGTTCTGATGACTTTTGCACCCTGGTGCTTTACCGTACACTCTGACTCAAGGCAAATTGTCTTATAAACATTGTAATTAGCAATTAAGTCATTACGTCACAACATGTTAGCTTGTTATCAGGTAAACTGTATGTCACTTGGCCATAGGTTTATCATGGGTACCTTACTGGTGTCAAGGTGACTAATTACACCTGGTCAGGTATTGTAGAAAAGTCCATCATATTGCACAACCGGAATATCCAAGTCGCGGAAATGTAACCGTATAAGTGTGGAAATGTCAATGCTGTATCTGCCATAAGCTTTACCAAGCTTTCAGATACAAAGACAGTGATTCAGTGATTCAGTAACATAACAGCTAGTCAGTGTGCTGGAACAGGCACAGGTGTCTATATGTAGCCACTAATAGGCAATTCGCTGGTGCTCAGGTTAAGTCTATGGTATCAATTGTACATATGTAGATAGAATCATTCTAAAAATTCTTAAAGTTTGTTAAAGGAATTTTGTTAATGGATCACTCTCCCTTTCAAAATAAATTGTTCAGTTTACTGAAGATACATTTGAACTCTTCCAAATCAAAGGTTGGAATAGTTCATTAAGAAATTTCAGGGGTGAATGGGTTGCAGAAATGTTGATCCAGAATTAACAGGTTTTTGTTTTGTGATTTTTTTGCAGAGAGAAGGGAAATAACTCCATCATGAAGCGTGCCTGTAAAACCATGTGTCATGAAATTGGCCACATGTTTGGTCTCCCACACTGCGTGTACTTCTCCTGCATCATGAACGGATCAAATCATCTGGAAGAGTCAGACGAACGGTCTTTGTTCCTGTGTCCGGTCTGTCTCCGGAAGCTTCATTTCATCTGCCAGTTTGACATTGCCGAGCGGTACAGGTTGATGGCCGAGTTTTGGTCTGGACTTGGCTACAGCGAGGAATCTGCCTGGCTGAACAAAAGACTCGAGTTTCTGGCGTAAAAGTCTGATCATGTGTATTTCAGGATCTTAGAAATCTATGAAGTATATGGTGTGACAGATAACCCCCATACATTTTCAAGTGCAAACTAATTCTGTGAATGAAACCCTGGTCGCCTTGTTGAAAGGCAAACCTGCTATGCACTTGGCCACCGGGCCACACCTTCCAACATTCTCCACTGATTAATTTTGTAGATGTCAAAATTTTTATACTTGCAATATACTTTTACAATAACATTAATTTTATTTTTTATATTAAAATTTAATGGCCCAATATATGTAACTTCAGGAAATTTTTCCAAGATTCTAAAAAATTCTGAAAAAAATCCAGTTGATAACCATGCAAAAAAAAGCCTAACAGGAAGTAAATATGGGCTGTAATTAACAAGAAACTCTTAACAGAAAAGTTCAAAGAATTGAAAATAATTCCGGTGGGGCCCACTTCAACAACAAGCCGAAGTCAGAAGACAGTTAAAAATGGACATGTGTTTACAAATACAGAGTTTCAATTGCTGCTGTACCGGTAATCGCGTAAGAATTCATCTTGAGTATTGCTGATATCAGTTAATCGTAACGAAATCTATAAATATAAAAAGTTATTAGGCTTAATTTTTTATTCAAGTTTTGCCGAAAGTGAATTTTATACTAAATATACATGTATGATACCATCATACCCGTTTCTGGTGAATGTCTTCTTTACAGGTCCACTGGGTCTTTTGTTTTTATTCACTGTTTGTTTTTGTAAATATACAACGTCACAATACCTGAGCTTTACAAAAATTGCTTAGCAAGCTTTTATGTGATAAATTTCTTATGCTCACCACCTATTGTTGTATAATTTTATGGTAACATTTTTAAAATATTTACATTTTTTTACATATTTATTTTGCTATTGATTTGTATTTATATTTGAATAATAAATTTGATCAAATAATTACTGGTAATTCTTTTGTATGCAAAAATAAACTCCATATATACATACAGAAAATTGCAAATATATCGGAGTTACTTCCCTTTACTCCATTTCGGTTGGTGCAAACCACATGTGCCTTAGAATTTGTTACATCATGATCAGGGACTTAAATAGAAATCTAATCTAATTTCGTGGTTACATTGAGTAATTTCACGCTTTCGTTTGGAATGGGGGATGGGGTTGGTAGATACATTTTCAATTAAAAAAATATGAATGCAACAAGTTTAATTTAGGTCCATTCAATATTTATAATTAGCTGTAACAAATTCTCGGGTCCCTTTCTCAGGGACCCGAGAATTTGTTACAGCCAGTTTTGGACCTGAAATAGGGTGTTTAGATTAATTTGACACATTCAGGGGGGGGGGGGGTTAAGATCAATTAATAGCTTTTATGACGATTGAGGGGCATCTTTTTTGAAAATTGACCTTAACCCCCCCAAATGTGTAAAATTACTCTAAACACCCTATTTTAGGTCCAAAACTAGCTGTAACAAATTCACAGGTCCCTCTGGTCCCTTTTGTACGAAAGCTACGGGCAATATATTTAGGCCTTACATGTATCATCAGGATGATGGCGGCCTGAAGTTTATCGAAACCACTTAAAGGTGTAAAATAACGGGATACATTAAGCAATTAAGTGCCATACATTTGAGGGGGTGGGTATCGAAAATCTGTTCCCCCAAGTGTGGTAAAACTTCTTAAGCCCCTGTGATAGCGCCCAGGGATATCATATTGTTAGAATTAGGCTGCAGCTAGTTTGGCCCTAAACTAAGGTATCGTATATACATGACTATTGAAGGGGGGCATTTTTTTATTATTGAAAATCGATCTAAACCCCATCAAAAGTATGAAAATTCGCTTAAAACCTTAGCTCAAGTCCTAAACTAGCTGTAGCTGTAACTAATTATCAGACCCCTGTGATGATAACTGGCTGTGTCATTGGTCGGTAGTTGGATGGGCGACAAGTTACAACCGACACCCTAAAATGAGTCTTTTTGTGGGGAACAAGGGTGCAGCATTGTTTTGAAAATTTTACCTATTCCCTCACATGCGCATCCTCGATATCTAGGGGTTACAATTTCCCGCGCTTTCTACACCCCTGGAATATGTCGATCGTGGCAAAACTAAAGGCTCCATGTGCGCCATCTTGTTGATTAGGTAAGGAGGCTGGTTCGACCCTTTGATGTACATCAAAATAATCTTGTGGTCACATAACGGTAAAAATTGACAGGCTTTGAAGCCGGTTGCGGCTCCTTTGTAATCTTCAAATAATGACAGTCACGCAGCCTAGCGATTGGCCAGTTTTGTTTTCACCTGAGCGTGCCTTCAGTTATGCCATGATGTATTCAGGGGTGTAGAGAGCGTAGGTGAGTGTAACCCCTGAATATCGAGGATGTTTGTATGATAATTCACGTTATTTCTTTTCATGGGTGGATTTTGAGACAAGTTAAAGTACATGTATTAAGTGGACGCATGGAACATTCAGTGATAACCTTGCTATTAAGACCACTTCATTTCAGTGTGGAAAAAATCTTTATATAATTATCTTTGTTTTTTAATCTTCACTTAAAACCACCTCACTATAAGGACTACATTGGTGCTGTTCCTAAGGTGGTCTTCATAGCGAGTTTCACTGTACTTTTCTTGATATATTGTTAGGTTCTGTCCAATCGTTGAGTATGTCTTCGCCACCCGTACTGTGTTAACCGGATATGTGCCAATGTACCTTTATAGTTATACTTAATAAACGAAGATGAGTGTGCCTCTGAGTCAATAAAATATGAAAACTGGACAAAACTTATTACAACATACTGACGTCCTTTCCATGACAAATACATTCATATTTACAGAGTTGGTATGTCACGAAATAGCCTAAATATATTGATATATAGTTTCTATAGTAAAACAGAACTAGATTTACAGAGAGGGGAATAGCAAAAGAAGTAAAGAAGGGACTAAGGACGCCAACGTATATTTTGATCTGTTTTGTATACAAATTTAATTAGAACGTGTGTGTGTCTTTCCCAATCGAGTCGGCGTAAGTACAAACCTTAACAACACTCACATAGCCTTCTATTTGTCTAATGTTCAGTCACATCCCGTGCCGCGTTTGTCTTTCTCCATCGTCACTCCATGTCCCTCCGAATTCCTGTCTTTCATACTTAACCGACTCGATTGGGTCAACCAGACACACGCTCTTTATTATATAGTAACTGAATAAATCTGTGAACATATATATTCAAAATTATCTCAGAGAATAACACCCATTAGTCTAAGTAGGTGAGGTTTTGCATAACATGTAAACAAAAATCTCATCAATTTTAAATTGGAAAAAAAAATTTTAATAAAATTGTGTATATGGAAACCTGCATGCATAATATAATATGCATTAACGTTATATAGCTTTTAAAATTCATGAATTAGATTTATTATTTTCATTTAAATTTCTTCTGATGATTATAATCAGCAATGTTTATCATCAGCATACCATAGCTAGCTCTTACAGTATTACTGATTAGTTTGTCTGAGCCATGTAATAAAACTAAAAAGCGCCTGTTGCTGAAATTAATACATTATCGGCGATATCTAGATAGTCCACAGTGATTTATTATACATAAAGATAACACTACTGAGTGATAATTGCACAAGCCCACCACAGGGGTTAGGCACGGACCTACCACAGGGGCTAGGCACGGACCTACCACAGGGGCTAGGCACGGACCTACCACAGGGGCTAGACACGGACCTACCACAGGAGCTAGGCACGGACCTACCACAGGGGCTAGGCACGGACCTACCACAGGAGCTAGGCACGGACCTACCACAGGGGCTAGTCACGGACCTACCACAGGGGCTAGGCACGGACCTACCACAGGGGCTAGGCACGGACCTACCACAGCAGCTAGGCACGGACCTACCACAGGGGCTAGGCACGGACCTACCACAGGGGCTAGGCACGGACCTACATGTATGTCTCTATGAAATGATTGTCTGATAAATATCTAACCCATCTCTAATGTGACTCCCTCCCACTACTGTATATCTGTGACAGATATAAGTAGTTGGAGGGGTTATATTCGAGAGAGATTAAATACTTATCAGACAATCATTTCATAGTGACATACGAAATTCCAATATTGTTTAATAATAATTTCCTATAAGTTTGCTAATCAACTAGGACAGACATAGCTTCACTCAAACAATATTAGAGGATGATGTAATAGGGTGATCAATATGTCATGTTTTATATAATTTGTATGTATATATTTTATTGACTTGTGTTATTTATTTGTCTGTGCCCATATTGTTTAGTGTGTGTGAAAGAGAAGAGGTGTATGTATATGTGTGTAATAGGTTACAGTGAGTGATCCTTTGATGACTTACCTGTAGTTCTATTCTTAGATTATTGTTACCTGTATGGTTATATTTTCATACATCACATGATGTACATGTGATAAGTTTATGAACATTCTATTGGTCTAAATAATATAATAGCCTTTGGTCAGTTTGGCGGGAATCTCTTTGTAAGGAAAGTTAGTATACTACAGCCTGCCAAACTGAACAGACCTATATGTTTTTGGAGCCAGGACTAATTTAAACAAAGGACCGAAAGACAGACACATAATTTATAATCATGTAGAAACATGGAATGCGGTGATATGTCCTAAAAAGGGTGGTTTAAACGGCTCTGTGCCATACACAGGTGAATACCTTTTTATTACAGTATATGTGCTAATATTGTGTTAATTTGTAATGGAAGAACCAAGTTTATCTATATATGTTATGATACAGATCTTTGTAAGGTGATTTGTAATAGAGAAGATCTTTCGTTCTCAAAGATCAGTTTCATGTGGGACGTATATTCTCAATATTTAATGTAATTCGAATAAGATAGATGTAAAGATAATTCTTGCATTGTATATTTCTTAGTAAGATGTAATTAAATGAGTCTATAAGATGTATATTTCGTGTTTATAATAACTAGTGTGATTCGCGAGTTATCTCCCTTGATTGTATCGTGTAATGTATGTGCTTTGTGTAATTTAAGTCTTTTATGTTTATTACAGAGTGTAGGTGTTTAACCTACTGAAATCATGGTGTAATAAAGAATCACGACAAACAAATCATGGCCTTAGTGGTTATTTGAAAATCCCCGGTTACAATAACGCAACGAGAAACTTATGACAGGCCTCTTGTGGATTGGCTTCAGAACAAAAACAGCCTGAGACCTTTAGCTAGCTCAAACATTCAATCAAGGTGGTATACCGTGGTACGTACCACAGTATTTGCCTAAATACCGTGGTACGTTTGATTTTGTGGTACCCAGCTCTAGTTACATACAATCAATAATCCCGATCTTGCCGATGGTCGATTATCGGCCGTCCTCGATATCCAGGGGTTACGCCCTCTGCACCCTTGATATCGAGGATGACCACGACAAGCCCGAGATTATTGATTGTAACACGTCACTGAATGAAGTCCAATATTTTACATGCATGCCTCATTTTAAAGGTGAGACTTTTATCTTTCAGTCGATACCAAATATATCCGGTTAAACGTCTGTAATAGTTTTCTAGGTTGCCTAGAATCCGAGGTTTTGGTTGAAAACCCCTGTGAGTATAAGGTATTTATCACAGGGACCTGAGAATTTGTTACAGCTAGTTTTGGACCTAAAATAAGGTATTTAGAGTAATTTTACAAATTTGGGGGGTTAAGATCAATTTTCGATAAAAATGCCCCCTCAATGGTAGCTTTTATGACCACTGAGGGGGCATTTTTATCGAAAATTGATCTTAACCCCCCAAATGTGTAAAATTACTCTAAATACCCTATTTTAGGTCCAAAGCTAGCTGTAACAAATTCTCAGGTCCCTGTGGTATTTATCGCTAATTTTATCATATAAGTCTATATATACATGTCCCTGTGTCTATAGTAAAACTGTAAACAGCATTGAATCCTGGGCGTTAATCACTTGTCTACAAGGACTGCCTGTGAAGGACATAGACCTCGATGGGCCTTTCCACAGGGACCTGAAAATTTGTTACAGCTAGTTTTGGAACTAAAATAGGGTGTTTAGAGTATTTTTACACATTGGGGGGGGGGGGGGGTTAAGATCAATTTTCGATAAAAATGCACCCTCAATAGTCATAAAAGCTACCATTGAGGGGATATTTTTATCGACCCCCCCCCCCCCCCCCAATTTGTAGAATTACTCTAAACACCCTATTTTATGTCCAAAACTAGCTGTAACAAATTTTCAGGTCCTTGTAGGCCTCTCCGAAGTTACAATTTTTGCATTATGTTTGATAACGTACCACTGTGATAACGATCATTTTATCGTCTACCGACTCGCGATCGACGACATACAGTTTCGAATTTCGATGCATCTAATACAATCTACATTCTGTAATAATATATATTTGCATTATGTATTATATCCCTATGCAAATTTAAATTTAAAGTCCAACAGCTGTCAACTCGGCGCTACTTCCGGCATCGTATTTCCACAGGGGCTTCATCCTTGATGCTATGTGGGAATGCTATACATGTAATGGTTATCCGTTGTATGTGGTGTATAATTTTGCATCATATTTGTCATATGTTTAATTCTGTTTCATATTTCCCTATGAATGTCTGTTCATGCATGTATTACGCATATGTATACCATATTGGACATTTTGTTCCACACATATATAGTGTTTGAGTGAAAGTAAAAATCTTTGAAAATCTTGTAACTCTCATGTCCCTGTGGACGCGGTGTCACGTAACTAACTTTCATGTCCCTGTGAACGCAGCGTCTCGTAACTACAATGTAACTCTCATGTCCCTGTGGACGCGGTGTCACGTAACTAACTTTCATGTCCCAATAAACGCAGCGTCACTTATCTACATTGTAACTCTCATGTCCCTGTGGACGCGGTGTCACGTAACTAACTTTCATGTCCCAATAAACGCAGCGTCACTTATCTACATTGTAACTCTCATGTCCCTGTGGACGCGGTGTCACGTAACTAACTTTCATGTCCCAATAAACGCAGCGTCACTTATCTACATTGTAACTCTCATATCCCTGTGAACGCCTCGTCACGTAACTAGCTCTCTTGCGTCTGTGAACACGGCGTCAAGTAACTGGTGAACCACGTAACTAGCTCTCATGTCCCTGTGAACGCGGTGTCACGTAACAAACTCTCATGTCCCCGTGAACGCGGCGTCATGTGTACTGATAGCGATAATTATTATATCATTTGTACTTTTATTGCACGTTAGTTATTACCGATACTGAATTTATGTGTTTCTGTTTTGCAAAATAATCAACAATAAACTTATTTATTCTAATTTATGTAAAAATAATACACAAAACGCACCAAACAACTCGATATTAATCTCTCATATTTTTATTATACACCAACATGTTGCCGATTTTGCCTTTTTATAACAGAGATGAAAAGCCTCTGTCGGGTTCACTTGGTGCAATTACATCATGAGTGTTGTTCAGAGAAATACCAGAGTACTTACTTACCTCCGTGACGTCACACCCCACCGGAGCTTGTACGCTGCTTATTCAAACGATGCATGTAAACTGCTAGGCCGTGTCTTCAAAGATGAACGTAATATAATGTACTTGACTGTAACAATCTTATAATTCCATAACAGACACAGTTCTCAAAGATGAATGCACTTTATCAGATAGCGGTTTCGTTCTTCTTGGGTTTTGTATAAACTGATGTTAAGGGACCACATTTGAAAATCTACTGTATTGTCGAAACATGTTGAGAGACAACTTCGGTGATATACCAGAACCATACTACACTGTCTGTCCATCCGTCAGCCCGATTAAGGTTTTGGATCAAGTTTCTTTTGATTGAAACATATTTTATTTGCAAATATACAAATGGGATCAGACACAAGTTAAACAACTTATAATTTGTCTTCTCCCGTAAAACATAAATGGTGATATATATATACATATGACTGCAAATTAGAAAAAAGATATAGATGATGAAAAATGACACTCTCAAAATTGACTGTAGAATAAAATTTACAAAATATATATCAAATAACAATGTTATTGTTGTACCCGTATATGTCAGCATAGCATTATGCACATGTATTTTTAGAAGTTTCTTTTGAGGCTTGTCAAGCATGCAGTATTTGTACTACGGTCCTGATTTTTGCAATGAGAATTTTTTTATGGTTCAACATCCATTTCATATACATGTACCAAAATTCGGAATAAAGTTTTGCAGAAAAATAAAATGCCTTTTTTGGGGCTTTAGACATTTTTTTGTGGAAAGTCCAGGGTAAGCTTTTGTGGCAAGTTTCTTTTAAAAGAGGCTTCCTATGCCTTTGTTTACTTGTAATTCATCCCCATATATATTGGTCTTTTCTTGGACAGCTCTAGTTAAATATAAAAAAGGAGTGCGATTACAGTGTACTGTATATTTGATCAAATAAGTTTGATGGCGGTACCAATATCTTTCTTCGAGGTATCCTTTTGAAGGTTCGAATTATCAGAGCTTTATCAATCTGATAAAAAACAAACCTTCATCTCCGCGCCGTCTCGTAAACTTCTCTCTGCTTCGTCAAGATCTGAAGACATCCCATAGGAGGTCACGTTTAGATGACCTTTATCTCCTTCACTCCAGTAGAGTTTTGTAATGACGCCGTCATCTGCAGCAAGTCTTTTCGTCACAATAAGTGTATACGCTTGTTGAGACGAAATGACTAAGCGTATAAGGATACAATTATGCAAGCTTCGTCGCTTCGAAAATAAAAAGTCTAGCAATCTTGGAGCACAAGTTAATTGGCCAAGACTGTACCACGTGATCGCTGACCCCTGTTTTAGTATGCACATTTCAGATTTTGAAAGTAGTAATTTGATTGGCTAATGCAAAAGGTCATCTGAACGTATCTTCGTTGGTTATTTAAGCGTCCAATAATAGCAGTTATTGACAAAAGTTTTCCATGATTTTTGCTCATCTGTAAGATCTGCCCGAACCCGAAGGGTAAGTAAGTGTATGCCGTGTTGCGGCGTCTGTCCTCCGTCTGTCATCCGTCTGTCGTTCGGGGTCGATATTTTACTAAATGTTTTATTCTCAAAATTCAAAGATCCAGTGTATTGATATTAGACCAGTAGCTGTCCTCGATATCTAGGGGTTACTCTCACCTTTGCGAGCGTAACATCTGGATATGGAGGATGACCAGTTGCATGCTGGGATGAAGGACTTCTAACAAATGAATGACCTTGGCTAGCTTTTATTATCTGTGTTCCTCCTAAAAGCTAATATGGCCCGAGTTATTCTCGGGCTCTAATGGTGCAGCAATTTCTATGAGCTTTGATGGTTCCGTCTTTGATATATTACAGCACTTCCCGGTGTTTCAAAGAGGAGCTACCTGCACGAGCCTTATTTGGCAGTAAAGAGGTTACGGTATTCAACAAAAACATTTCGCAGTTGGACAGGGTTTCTTCAGGCCGAAATTGCAAAATGTTGCAAAGTAAATCCATCTGATTAAAATACAGATCCTTGTTCTCACTCCGTTTTACAAGGATCTGACAACATCCCATCAAAGGTCACGTTCAGATTACCTTTTTCGCCTCTTTACTCAACACTAAAATAATTTTCCAATGACATATCATCTTGCAGCAAGCCATTGCGTCACATTATTCCACATACACTTTTTGGTGACGAAATGACTAAACGGACAAATGCGATAATGCAAGCTTTGTCGCCTCAAAATTAAACTGTCAAGATTCTGCAAGTAGTAATTTGATTGGCTAATGCAACAGGTCATCGGGACGGGACCCCCATATGGGATTTTTTCATATCTTAACGCAGCAGAGATAAGTTTACGGAACCGCGCGGAGATCAAGATATGATTTTAATCAGATTGAAGGCGAGATTTATCTCCGTGAAATGTGTTTGGACGTGTACACGTTCCTAGGCTGTGGGTTTCGTTTCAACATTACGTGTTGGCGTGCACGGCGGCGTCACTTATAGTGTAGTCACGAACGAGTACAGGTGGGCTCATGTCCGTAAACAATATCTCGAAAAAAACACAATGTGTTTAAAAATTAGATTTTCTTGTTAATATCACACCATTTATTTTTTAAAAGAAGGCAGACTATCTGCATTGGGACCTGATGATTTGTTACTGCTACTTTTAAACCTAAACTAAGGCTTTTTGTGGGTTTAGATACATTTTCGAGAAAACGTGCCCTTCAATGGTCATATACAACAGGGACCAGAGGATTTGTTACAGCTAGGAGTTTTGGACCTAAACTAAGATTTTTTTTCAATTTTACACCTGTGGGGAGGGGGTTCAGATCGATGTTCAACCACAGTTGCTTGAGTTTCTGTCAGTATATAAAAACATGTTTATATATGGAGCCGCGGCCCATTACAGAATGTAATGGGAGGCTCTTTTCAATATATATCTATTATTTACTGACAGAAACTCAAGCAACTGTGATATTACTATCTGCCTCAATATTCATATGTATATACGAGAAGGGTGGAAAGCTCTCGATCTCAAAAATAGAACGAACTTTTCACCGTCTTGTATATATGACGATTGAAGGGGACATTTTATATAAAAAATGATCTAAACCCCCACAAGTAAAAAAAATTGCGGTAACAGCTTTGGTTCAAAACTACCTGTAAAATATCAGATTCCTGTGTCAGTGTCTGAAGAATGTGAACCGGTTCAATCACTTTAAATTAAACATTTATAAATAACTGGTAGCTCTTACAACGCACGTATTCGTTCTATTTCAAAAGAAAATGTTTCAAACAGACAAACACAGCACCTTTGGCTAGTATTATTATGCATTTATATATATTGGCCACAGAAATCACTTGAAAGGCAATTAGCGAGGTTAAGGAAGAGGATAAAAATGTGGATTGCTTTCTAAAACAGATTGTTTGTTCTTAATGCAGTGTGTAGGTGTTGGGTTGAATGTCATTGATATAATCATATTGATATACATGTATTAGATATGGTCCGATTTTCCTCAATCCTCGGTCAATATTTGATTCTACCAGGTTGGTCTAACACCATATTAACCTCATTTAATGTCCATGATTTATATATATATATATCAATATAGATAACAATATTTTATCATCCACGGAAAAGACTTAGGATGAGTTGAACAACTTGCGCTCGATCTTGTTAGTTGTTATAAATGTCAAGAAAATAAGCTGAAATAAAAAAATAAAAACAAAATGAAAATCAAGTAAATTCGATATAGAACTTGTATGTCATATATCCTTAAAAAAAACTCTGTGTCAAGAGTTCCGAACTCAAATACCAAATCCAGAAGTCCTTCGTTTCACTACAGGACGAAAACCTGCCGTCTCGAACAGTTTTGATGAGGTATTTCCTTTTGAAGGAAAACGTACTTCCGGTTTACATTGATTCAAGGCCAATAACTTCCGGTTGCCCATTCCCTATCAAGCTGAAGGCTTTGTTCGTTTAATGATGTCATCAAGAACACAGTCACGTGAAGCGATGACAATGGGGTTAAAGGGCAAATATTCTTTGTGTGCACGGTAGGTATGGAGCCTGAACAATGCCTCGTTATCTTTTTCGTCAATAACAATACGAAAGTAGTCCGGACGGGAAAAAGCGGAAAGAAGCGGGCTAGGGTGAGGAAGGGGTTGGGAGCTTGGGGCCACAGGGACCCGAAAATTGCTTCCGTTACATTTGGACCCAAACTGAGGAGATGCGATGATTTTTTGACATATGTGTTGTGCTAAACCCTTTTAATGTATAAAATGACTCTGAACCACAAGACATAAACAAAGGAAATATGTACATGAAGACCCCTGTAGTTTCGGAAGAGTAAACGTCCTCTGCTTCATCGACAACCCCCGCCATGTAAATCTTGGTCACATCCAAGTTAACATTAATCCTCAAAATAAGAACCTATTCATCATTGTCATCACAACAAGAAAGCACACTAACTCTTATTAAGCGAAGTCAACGTCCATCTTCATATCACACAATGATACAGAAAATTTCTCGGCGAGACAAACATGGCGACCGTAAAACTTGTCCATAGTCTTTATCAACCTGCATTTCTCAAATCCTTGTGCCGCGAATTTGTTCATCAGCAGCCGACATCTATCACGAAAATCTCGATATTCAGAGAAAGCCCTAGTATAACGAATCAACTGCGATATATAAACACCATGGGATGGGAGGGGGTCAGCGTGCTTTCGGGGCAATTTAATCGCTAACGTCAGAACAACTTAAATGAAATAAGATTTTTGAAACTGTTACGTGAACTAAAATGAAAACAAGGTTTCTTAATCTTGTCACCTGAACTAAAATGAAAATAATATTTCTAAAACTGCTACGTGATCGAACTTTAGAAATGTTTTTAGATATTGTTTTTAACGCGGAACCTTTTCTGTTGCGGGTCCATAAAAAGATGAGAAATGTGTGTGTGTTTGGGGGGGGGGGGGGGGGGTACATGAAGTGATGAACACCGCCTTTGAATGATAGACTGATATGTCAAACAGTTTAACATCCTTAAGCGTTTTGGTTATGCCTGTCGGTGTTTTTTTGTATCTAGGCATATTGGCATTTTGACCCAAATCTACGAGAAGAGATTTTAAAGTGCCCCTATATTTAAAACAATTATATTATCTTGAATTCGTTAAATTCAATTTGCAACAAATGGATACATTTTTGCATGAATATATTTTATTTTGATATTCCTAAAACAAATTCGTGTAAAGAAACTTCGTGAAACCAGAAAATCCGGCTCTGGCGACTCCGTTGTTCAGATCACGCACGCATGCTACATACGTACGTTCGTAGATTATGATCAAACACTTCTCTTCATTAAAAACTGCCTATTAAGACATTTCTGTTACGACTTTCTATTAACTTAGCTTCATTTTTTTTTTATTAAAAATTCAGTTTACTTCACCATGACAATTTCTGTGACTCCACATTCATCCTCCATATCCAGCGGTTATGCTCACTTACACTCTCTACACCCCTATAATCATCCTCGATATCCAGGGGTTACGCTTACCTACATTCTCTACACCCCTGGTACTATCCTTGATATCCAGGGGTTATACTCCCCTACGCTCTCTACACCCCTGGTACATATGTACTGTACCATCCTTGATATCCAGGGGTTACACTCACCTACGCTCTCTACACCCCTGGTACCATCATTGATATCTAGAGGTGACACTCATCTACACTCTCTACACCTCTGGTACCATCCTTGATATCCAGGGGTTACGCTCACCTACACCCTCTACACCCCTAGAATCATCCTTGATATCCATGGGTTACGCTCACCTACACTCGCTACACCCCTGGAATCATCCTCGATATCCAGGGGTTACGCTCACCTACACTCGCTACATCTATGTAACCATCCTTGATATCCAGGGGTTTGCCCTCAGTTACACTGTCTTCATCCCTGGAATATCGAGCGTAGGTGAGCGTACCCCTTGATATCGAGGATGGTATCTAATTTCAGTATGTTATAATTATCAATATCGTTTTCATCTTATGAATGTATTTGACTCGTACAAAAAGTAAATATCCATTTCATTGTATAACATATATGTGTATAGACCTACGACTAATGTTGTTCTCTCCAAAGTGTGTCGTAAGTCTGTAATAACTGGGTGTTAATGCCGTTTTACTTGAATTTGTGAACTGCATTTGTATTTTAATATTTCTTAATTCTTGATAGATATTTTTTTCAATAATATACAATAAATCTAACTATGCTTTTGAAATCCTGTCCCGAATCAACGTCGGTGTTAGTCGTATTTGTCTGGTGTCAGGACCAGAGGAAAGGCTTACGTTGGTATGGTCACGAGTGCACTCCATATCGTTTCAGAAAACGCAAGTCATTATTAAGGTTTAACATTCATGAATAACATTTTTAAAAAGTTCGTTACATCACCAAGTTGAGAATAAACGTTACCATCCCACTCCCAACTCCCAGCCTCCCGAAACCAAAGTCTAGGAGCCCAGGTCCTAAACGTTTCAGGTTTTCTTGGCTGTAGATGGATTTCGGTAAATGAATATTATTTGATCGAGGTTTTCTTATTGTCGAGTTCCGAGTTTCAAAATGGGAGTTGCCTCAGGGATCAGGGATATGAGTTTGTCTTGTTTACCCAAAACCGAAAACATGTAACAATAATTCAAACACCTTAGTTCTGGGTCCAACACAGCTACAGTGTGATTGGTATAAGGACCCTAATTACTGTTACTCCCTTTATGTATACCGGACTGAGACTAAGGATCTGCATTTTATAGCTAAAACCACAGGGACCTGAGAATTTGTTACAGCTAGTTTTGAACCTAAAATAAGATGTTTAGAGTAATTCTGTAAGTCTACACATTGGGAGGGGGGGGGGTGGGTAAGATCAATTTTCGATAAAAAAAGCCCCCCCCCCCCCTCAATGGTCTAGCTTTTATGACCATTGAGGTGTTTTTTTATCGAAATTGATCTTAACTCCGCCCCCCCAAATGTGTAAAGTTAGTCCAAATACCCAATTATACTATTATAGGTACAAAACTAAATGTACCAAGTTCTCAGGTCCCTGTGGTAAGGAGAAATCCTAACGTTCAAAGTAGGTTATGTTCTCGACGACTTTTGAGAAGGAAATGAAAAACGAGCAAATAAAACAGCATTGGATGTCGCAATTAGTGAAAGCTGATACCAGAAAAAAAAGCGTTTCATTCATTCAGTCAATTGGATCCTCATGTTTTTGTATATGGCAGCATATCTCTTCATCACAATAAACTTTCGTACAACCCAAGTTTCCTCTGGCTCCGATATACCAGACATATGCATTTATCTGTTAAAATGTCTCAAGTCTGGAAACTCGGGCTTAAAGCTGTCGTTGCTTTCAAAACAAGATTTTGAGTCAGGGATCGGGCACAGGGACCTGAGGGGGCATTTTTATCGGAAATTGATCTTAACCCCCCAAAAGTGTAAAATTACTCTAAACACCTTATTTTAGGTTCAAAACTAGCTGTAACAAATTCTCAGGTCCCTGTGGGATCGGGTACGTTTAACATTTGTCGTTTGCGGTTTTTGAATAAACAAAAACAATCTTACTTTAATCAGCTCTGTAGCTCTGTGTACACGAAACCCGAAGTTGTCTGAATTTCCTTCCACAGTTCACCGATTCCAAATCGGAAAATCAGGCTTTCAATGACGGAAATTCACGAGTGGTTTCCCGGTGGAGATGTTTGTTGTTCTATTTTTAGACGTGATGCAATAAATTTCTTTGTTGCAGAAGAAAGCACGCGCACAATCTGGACAGAAAACTTCTGGTTTAGAAGGTATGTGATCAGTGTATGTCGTCATTTTAAAGTTAAATACATTGAAATTGATTTTGTTTTAATTGTACTGTAAAGGTGCATGAATTGTTTAAAGTAAAAAGTAAAATTTCAAGCCGTGAAACATTGACAGTGAGATCAGTTCAGTTAGAGATGTATCAAGTACTGTGATATCAAATTTATCAATTTGTTTGCGCTGTGGTTTCCATGACTTCCATTGTGATTAATCATTTCGCTGTTTTCTGACAAATAAGAACTCATATCACACCTTGATATATTGACACAAACCTTACAGCAAAACGTGAACCGAAAATGACCTCTAATTCAGATAAAAAATACTCCAAGAGATCCGCTTGTGAACGTGATCATTTGAAAATGGAGGACAACGGTAACTGGTTAACATGGCAATTTATTTATTTTTTGTTAATTTGTTTTGTTTTTCAGAAATTTTACATAAATATACACTTGCATTTAGCACATCACGCGCTGACTTCCATTCATACCTATCCTCCCAATCAACAGTTGTCACCAACGCGTCATCATCACCTTCATAACATAAATACATCAAATACAACACACCATAAGCATTAAGCGGTAAAACGTTAACTCTGGTGACTTTTCTCTCCAAAATGGCGGCCGTCCAAAAACACCCCAAACTTCGTCCATTTTGGATATAATTCCGAGCTCTTAAAAACTGTACCACCAGCTAGGTAATATGTGGTTCCATATAACGATGTTTGGTTAATATTATTAGACATTCTGATCAAATGCAGATACTTATTCCAACTCTGTTACATAAGGATCTGACAACATCCCATATTAAAGAGGTTATATGTTCTGGAGAAAGTTAGTTTCGCCACTGTATCAAATTCAAAAATTCTCAAGTTTTTGTGTCGCCTCCGACGGATGTCGGAAAGGCGGCACATAGGGGTTACTTTTCCGACGGCGGCGGCGGCGTCAACAATGTTAAAGTTTTGCGTTTAGCTCTCTTTCTGACAAAGTTACATCAACCAAACTTCAATCATTTTTGGGGTAAAAATCTCAAATTTCTGAAAGTTTTGCGTTTAGCTCTTGCATATTAGGCTGTTTCTGACTAAGTATAAAAGCTACATCAACCAAACTTTAATCATAGATGAAGCATGGGTAGTAAAGCCTACTGGACTAAAAAAATTCCTGGATTTCTGCTTTTTTTGGGTAAAAATCTCAAATTTCTGGAATTACAACGTTAAAGTTTTGCGTTTAGCTCTTGCATATTAGGCTGTTTCTGACTAAGTATAAAAGCTACAGCAACCAAACTTGGTATGTATGTGTATTATGACTCAACGAACACTATCGCACCTTCCGTTTTATGATTCAACAAAATGGCCGCCATTTCCTTGCCACTGATTGGTCGAAATTTAGATATTGTCCGATTTCACTCAAAATTTGTATGTAGGTGTGTTAGGACTCTACAAACACTATTACAACTTCTGTTTCATGATTCAGCAAATTGGCCATTATTTCCTGGCCTCTGATTGGTCAAAATTTTGATATTGTCCGATTTCACTCAAACTTGGTACAGTTGAGTGTAAGCTAACCTTTACACCTAGTGCACTAGTAGTGCACTACATTTAAACTACAGGTAAACTAGTAGTGCACTACACCCTGAACCCCATATAGGTCAAATACCCCTACAGGTAAATGGGCAGTCCCATCCATCTACCTGTGATTTTTACCTGTACCTCACCTTTGTCTCTGCTAGTACTTTGAAGCTGGCCTTATCATTAGTTAATATTTATAACTTTAATGTATATATATGCATCTTATGTAGTTATTTTTCTCAAACAACCTTTTTTCTTTCATTTCAAAACTAGAAATTGTGAAATCATGATAATTACTCTTACAATTTTCCCCAAAAAATTCTTGCATACATCATATAAATAAAATATAAAATTAATATTTATCTAGCAGTTTTGATGTCTTATTTTTCTTGTGATATACACTATTAACGTTATTTTTTTTATTAATTTACCAATTACAATCAAGTATATTGAAAAATTGAAAGAATATCTATTGATTATTATTTGTTTAGAAGTATATTTTTAAATATTGTAAAAACTAATTGCGAAAATAACAAATAAATATTCTTTTATTAATTAATTAAATTAGATATATATTTTTATAAAATACATTCATGCCTCAGATCTATATATTTATGAACGCTCTATAGAGTTTTGATAATCTTTATTTTTGAATTTTTTCTATATTAAGATCTGTATGTATATATATCACCACATACAACAGTGTTAATATAAATATAAGAATTTGAAGTTGAAAAAAGTAATACAACAATGAATTAAAATTTAGTCAGATTGGTTAGTATGGGACAGATGTTTTGATTTGACCCTCAGCCCTCAGGCAATTACCTGACCTGTCTCAACCTTGTCTAGGAAGGAACACCTGCTGACATAAGCCTGTCAGTGACATAATTGAAGTGTGAATTTCTCATCTGACTATCACTGGTCAAATTTGAAACCAATTTGATTAATAAAGGGCTAAGCTGGATATGCCCAGGATCATAAATATGATAATACATATGTTAACTTTTACTCGGGTTTATCAAGTTTATCTGAAATTAAAAATCTTTGAGAATATATCTAGATATTTACACATTTCCCTTTAAATAGTGGATATTTTGAGAACTTTATTCCACTTTTTTGTTTCATTCAAAACATTTAATTATACAATAATAAATTGATAGTACATAAAATAACATTGAAATTAATAATAATTAAGAATATATACTCTCTGGCTCAGTCGCTTCATTATAGTTTGATAATAAAATACTAACATTCATTATACTTAATTTTATTCTAATTATCAGTATAAAAGTATTTTCAAATGATGCATTTCCAATATTTAGGCCTAAATATTGAAGGCAATTACAGGTTGTATTAAATATGACTTGAAGGTTTATGCATATATGTAATAATGATTTAAAAAAAAGCAAGGTCAGTTAAATGGAATCATTTTAATTAATACTATATTGTAAGACTAAGTATACAACAAATAAATAATATGCAGATATATTAATCTAACTTAGAACAAAGTTAAACCTATGCCAGTCACATTTATTGTACTTTTAAATCAACCTAATTACTTATATAAAATCTAACTAAAAGGGACAAATATAGATCTTCAGGTAGAATCCTTTACCCTCCAGGCATAATAACGTACATGTACCTGACCTGCCTGGGCCACATCTTCACGTACATAGGTCAAGATAGGGGACACCCCTAGCTAGGCTGTCTGTAGTTAGCCAGGTGTGAATTTCTCACCTCCCTCTCCCCCACAGCTATCACTGGCCAAGTCTGATTAAAGGCCTGAGGGCCCTAGCCTGTTAATTGATTAATGATGATAACATTGATTACAGTCAATTGGATTACATGTAGATGTATGTTGGTATTTTGATATGAAGACGGAAATGGCTTTAAATGTTCTGGTGAAAGTAATCTTTTCTTATATTAGTACTTGATGTTTATATAACCTTTCATTTGTATGCATTGTACCTGAGTGTATAGTGAAACAGAATACCAATACCGGTATGTACATGTAGGTAGTACTGCCAGATACTTATAAAACCTTGTACGTCTCTGATATTACACAGCGAGCTCTTTAATGTCAAATATTAAAGTAATTTGTTATTGAAACAACTATACTAAGTACAAAATATGTTCTTCTAATATCTATTTTTTTATATTACAATCTGTTGTTTACTTTATTTTCTGCATATATTTTTAGTAGGATTAACTCAATAATTTCAACATAAAACATGTGTTATACAATTTTTTATTTGAACATATACCTTTCAATTTAATTGTAGAATACAAATATTTAAATAGAAAAGAATCATTGTTACTTCTTTTAAAAGAATTATAAGTTAGTATATTTAAATTATTATTTTATTTAAAATTTTGACATGCAGTGAATTAATTTATTTAAGTATCAGAATTGTTCATTCTTGTACTTATATGAGGAAGTACTGACCAACTAATGTCTTCAATAATATAACATAAAAGTACAGGTAAATCATATTACATCTGTACAGGTAAGGCCACAGGTAGGTATGGACCCTCCCATTACCTGTAGGGGTTTTTGTGGTCACACCTGGCTGGACGTAGTGCACTACTAGTTTACCTGTAGTTTAAATGTAGTGCACTACTAGTTTAAACGTAGTGCACTCCTAGTGCACTAGGGTGTAAAGGTTAGCTTACACTCAACTGTATGTAGGTGTATTAGGACTCTATGAAAACTATCGCAATTTCCGTTTCATGATTCAACGAAATGGATGCGATTTCTTTGCCACTGACTGGTCAAAATTTCAATATTGTCCGATTTCAATCAAATTTGGTATATAGGTGAATTATGACTCTACGAACACTATCACTATTGACAAAGCGGGAAAGGCGACACATATAATTACGCGTTATTCTTGTTTTATGAAGGCCCAATATACGTAACTTAAGGAAATTTTTCGAGATTCTGAAAAATTATGAAAAAAAAATGCAGTTGATAACAATGCAAAAATAAGCCTAAAACGAAGTAAACCTGAGCGGTAACTAACAAGAAACTCTTGACAAAAAAATCCAAGGAATTGAAAATAATTCAGGTGGGGCCCACTTCAAGCCGAAGGTAAAAGACAGTTCGAAATGGACGCATGTTTACAGATATCGGTTAGTCTCGCTCCACTGAGCGACTGGCAATAATTTAAACACAACGCAAATATCATATTTGCCGCTAGCTCGCCGAAAGGACGTATGGCGGTGGGCGTTTAATCAGTATATCAATTATGCATGTACAAAATGTAGTTATGAGCAATTGCAAACTAAAATACAATAAAATTTACAAAGAAAAACTTTCAAATTACCTCCATACTCAAAAATTGACTTTTCGTTTTCGTCTGACTTGAAAACACGTGCCTCGCAGTGCCACATTTACTGCGGGAAATAAACCATATAAAACAAACCCCGATAATCGGAAATCTACCTGCACGCCAAGGAAAAACCACAGGGACCTGAGAATTCGTTACAGCTAGTTTTGGACCTAAAATAGGATATTTAGAGTAATTTTACACATTTGGGGGTGTTAAAATCAATTTTTGATAGAAATGCCCCCTCAGTGGTCATAAAAGCTAAAGGGTGGAAAGCTTTCCAGATCGAAAAATCGACCCCACCTACCTTTCTTGCATCAAAAATCACATTTCTAGTTGAGGTACGAAAAAACGCTTGGTACCGTTGGAAAGATGGATAATTTTGTATTTTATTAACCTCCTAAACGCAAGTCAAATGTATCCTCCTTCCGCAGAAATAATCTCCATTTCCTCCAAAAACACGGAAAATTTCCGTGTCTCATAGTTCTCGACACCTTGCCGGCCACTTCGTTACATATTCATGAGGTTTACGTCACTACACGCGGAGGCCTTACGCTGTCATTGGATGCCTAAATTTAAAGGAAGACCGCCATCCAATGACAGCGTAAGGCCTCCGCGTGTAGTGACGTCAACCTCATGACTGTTGTGACAATTACACCATGCAACCATCATAGTTACACAGTATAAACCGTATAGTTAAATAGCGGTAATCAGTTATCTAAACCGTATTCAAAATAAAGACTAGTTATATCCTAATGTATTAAGAGTTGTTATAATACGTTTTATAAAACCAATTCAATTTTTCAATTCAATTTATTTCCAAATGCAGAACAGCACATAGGAATGCATGATACATTTATATATAATAAAATCATAGACCTATCCCAGATTCCAATCCAGAGAGCAGGTGATTGGGACAGCCCCTACCTAACAAGCTCTCTGGGATTGTACTTACAAATTACATATATAATAAAAGTATGTCTTTAAAAGATTATTACAATAGTATTAGATAAAATGAATAATTTGACAGATTATAAATATATAATTGTATAGCTCTACATAACAGGGGAATTCAGGTTTCCAAGGGTTGGGAAACCCCCTACCAGCGAGGTCTGCTAATTTCATCCTATCTAGTAGCTAAATACAATTTAACGGAATATTATTTAAAAATACTGATTTACACTTTTAACATAGCATAAATATAAAAAAAGGGTAATTGTATGTATATAAAATTGTATATGTATTATGGGGAAAGTCGTTAATGCAAATGTATGTTGCCAAAACAAACAAACCAATCCCTTTGTCATTTTACATGTCAATAAAATAAAATAAGTTTAAACTAAAACCATAGAGTTTTTCGTCAAGTTGACAGTACTTTTAAAACTGGCCGTGGTACGTATTGGACTATTGTCTATTTGTGGTTGGGAAAAACTTAACGCATCGCCAGTTTTGTATTCTAAAATAACAAAATGGTGAAAGAAATAATTTTTAATTCTTGCATACGATCTGATGCAATCACGACATTCCCCGACGATCCCCCATTCTAGAACCTTCCGTCAGTCCCAAGTACTTTTCCGATTGTGTATGACGTCATACCGTCTATTTTTTATTTTTAGATATAATGAAATCGTTTTCTGAAGGATTGTGCAGCCAGTAATTGTTGAAATGTATATGACCAGTATGATTTAAATCTAATATGGATTGCTTACAGACAACGCGTTGTATGTATTATCTAACACATGACCATATCTTTATAAAATATGATTAATATAGAACACACGTTACACGTACAGCATGCCAAATATGTTTCGTCCTTCTAAGGTTCCTCGGTAGTGACCATGACTACAGACATACATAGGGCTACACACAATGGAAGGGCTGATGTCACCGTTCTTTGACTCGTGTATTTTATTATTACAATGGAGTTACAAATTTGAGGACATACTGGCTAAACTAGATAAACAACGAGTGTTATACACAATGTACAAAGATATCTGTAATAATTTCTCGGACATGCGCATTGATATCTCGATTTATAAAGCGTAAAACAGATGAAAACTTGTGAAATGAAACCGCGATAAGAGGAAATTCAATCGTTTAATCTTCGTACATAGTTTCTACGTTATTCTGTTATTTCAGTATCACTGCTATCCCTGCACCTGTTACGAAATTTTTAGGCCCGTCCATTACCCGAATACATAAAATTCGAATTTAATTTATTTTACAACAATAATGAAATAAGTTAGTTCAACTTAAACATACAATGACATTTGTCCGAATGTAAACGCGAGGCGGCGGGGTCACTTGGCTGTGGACTACGAATTTTTTAAATAAATTTTGCTGATATCTGAAGCAGGGATTGATATCCCCGGATCAATAGTAACATGTGATACAAGACTATATAACGTATATATTTTTAAAATCTTTAAAACTCTGATAATATTTGATATGATGCAATCGGGACACACCCTAAATAAGCACACGTCGAGGTGCATTGATTCCAGAAGTTGGGCCTGGGTTGGACGGAAGTTACCGAGTACTTTTCCGATAAGCTGTACACCATATATGGTAAACGATTGAGTGCCGAACATTTTGGATCCCATGACAACCGAACAAGTCCCAACAGTGCTCGCTGATTGATCGGATGTGTCACGTGAGCTATATGGCATCATGTCGATTCTATTTTTAGATGCAATGCAATCATTTTCTCTTTACGTTTGAATGAGTTTATACAGTAAAGCTCATCCAAGTTACTCGCAACTAGGAATTTACAAAAAGTGAACCTCACCTCAAAGGCGAGAAGGTAAGAATTTCAACCGAATTTCAACTAACCATATAGCTTATAATATATATGATATATGCATGAGCTGTGTTTGGCATTACCTGTAAATTAAATCTTAATTACTAATTGATTAAAAAGAAAGTCGCCTTAAAAGGATTGCTCGTTTCACGGATTACATTGACAATGGAATGAAATTTTGAATACTTGAATTTTAGAAATAGAAAAAACTGCAGGGTTAAATGTAGGCCCTTTATAATTTGTTTGATTTGTATTGTGTAATCCCTTTTATTGATCCGTCACGTACGCGTGGACATTCCTGTGAGATGTTGGTAATTCCCCTGTAATTCAAGCTCTTGAATACAGAACTAATGATATATCGAATTAATTCAGATTTTTATCTTTATTTTGCAATGAAATACAAATACAGAGGTACTTAGACACGTCGATCTTTTAATGAAATCCAGCAACAGTGAACAGGCTTTAAGTAAAATATATTGCCTGTTAACATGTTTTGTATGCATTGTTGAATGTCATTATGTTGATATCTTTATGTATTGTATTAGAGGAAAAGGCATTGATAAGTTGATAGAACTTGTGCCTAATCCTTTAAACGACTTTGGGATGAACAATTTGTTTAAATCAAAATTAATATTTTTACTGAAAAATGAGTGTGTGAAGTTGATAGATGATGATGAAATATGACGTTTTATTTCATAAAGAAAACATACAGATATGCGCTTTTCAAAACATATCCAAACATATATCTATGTTTTTCTTAGTAAAGCAACATCTCATAGTGTTTATTTGTTTCAGTAATGTTTTAAATATGAAATTTCAATTCTAACTCAAGTTAGACTCGTTGCAACTACTAAATGTAATCTGTTTCATTTGCCGATGAATTTGACGAGATTAACATTGCGTGTACAATCAGAAACTGTCAGTGCTTGCCGTAAACGTAAAAGAACATTTTCTGGGGTTTTTTTTTTATGTAGCAGTAATTTGGGGTTGGGAGGGGGTATTCTCTTCTCCCACAAGTTCATAACCGTATTTGAATGAGAAAAAAATGAGACAGCTCGCACGCTCTATTATTCGAAAACGTCACGATCCTTATCACGTCATCACTTTATGTTGTCCAGAGTATAATGTTACCGAATTGGCACTTAGTACGGAGTTCACTACAATGTACCAGTTCATAACCGTGTTTGAAAGGGAAACGAGAAATATGGATATGGTCTACTATCCCTGTATGTTGTAGACTGATAAATCTCAACCAGGGGATACAATCTATTAACTTCAGCACGAGGCTTTCTTTGGTGACGTTACTCTGGTAACCATGCATAAAGTGATGACGCGATAGTGATCTTGACGTGATATTACAATTAGCGCGTGTGAACTGTCTTCTTACCTACACCTAAAAAATAACCCTAAAATAAACTTGTATTTTACTGGGATGCCAAAAAGTGTACCCCGGTAACAAACAGGTTTATTATTTTTCCCTACCAAGAATGGGAATGAATCTGTGACATGTGGGAGGATCAATACAGCTTGCATGCGCTATTATTCTAAAACGTCATGATCATCATCACGTCATCACTTTATGTAGTGTAACCAGAGTAACGTTTCCAAATCGTCACTCATTGCACTTAGTGTTAACCGCTAAAACTTACTTTATGTAAAGAAAGTGTTGTGAGCAAAATAATAAATTACCCTTATGTAATGCAGACAGAGAAATATCAACCCTTTGGATAAAATTTGCAAAGCCTAGTGCTAAAAATCATAAATCGTCGGTTTGAGATTTATCCGTCTTCACACTTGGTTGATATATTCTATTATTAGCAACACAAGATTGCTGATATAAAAAAAACACTTTATCTATTATAGGTGTAAATTTTTTCAAGCTGACAATTCTTTGAACATTCTAATGCTTAGTTGTGGTTTATCGATATGAAAAAAAAAACACAGAAATAAACGCCTTTTCGAATTCTTGTGTGCGATCTGATGCAATCGCCCACCATAATCGGGAACCGTCGGCATTTTACACTTACGGAAAGTGCCGACGGTTCCCGATTGGCTTGTTCCTTTGACCAGGCACATTCCAGTGTGACGTAAAGTCCAAAGTACACGTACTTTTAGGGTGCGGAAAAAATTAGCGATAATCAAGCATTGTTTTGAGCGGAACGTGAACCAACGATCAGACAATTTAATTGTGTTTATTGCGTCATTCTTTGTATATTGCTAGAATGCGGAACGAAATTATATCTACAAGCTACATTAGTTTCCGTTTGAAGGTAAACATGTGTAAATATAGATAGAAAAAAATACAAATTTATGCCATGATGCAACGTCCGCCGTCTGTCGTCCGTTCGTCAACTTTTTTTTCGAAAAAATCAATACTTTTTATAAACGAATGCGCGGGTCTTGACCGAATTTGTTCCATATTCGTGTCATTATGATTAAATTCAATTATATTCTGTTCTTTTCAATTTCATTGCATTTTACATCCAAATAAAATTGTGTGGATCGAGCTGCAAATAATATAACTAAGCATACAAGCAAACAAAATACATGTGCATACATTTATACACTGTAATATTGAACAAAAATTGCAAGCCTTTCTTCCTCATTTCAAAAGAATTTTTAAAGGCCCAATATACGTAACTTTCGGCAAAACTTGAAGCGAAAATAAAGCCTAATAACTTATTATATTTATAGATTTAGTTAAGATTAACTGATATCAGCAATATTCAAGATGAATTCTTTCGCGGTTACCGGTACAGCAGCAGTTGAAATACGCTATTTGTAAACACGCGTCCATTTCGAACCGTCTTCTACCTTCGGTTTGTTGTTGAAGTGGGCCCCACCTGAATGATTTTCAATTCTTTGGATTTTTTTGTCAAGAGTTTCTTGTAAGTTACCGCTCAGGTTTACTTCGTTTTAGGCTTATTTTTGCATGGTTTTCAACTGGATTTTTTTTTCATAATTTTTCAGAATCACGAAAATTTCCCTAAAATTACATATATTGGGCCTTTAATGAAGAAGCCAATATCTCGCAAACATTGAGGTTCGTTAGATGAAAATAGCTTTTGTCGGTTTTGTTTGTAGGAAAAACTAGTATATATTTTATATTGTTTGTCATTGCGAATGATACTTGGCAACATACAAATGTATATTAATTACCGGGATCGTAGTGTAGGTGCTGGTTAAGGTTTTGATCTCCTCAGTATAATTGGTTTGATCTGAATACCTGAATACGTATAATTATGGTTTGCCAAACTTGTTAATGTTTCACAAGAGAAAGCTTTGAACAGACGATAAAATCAATAAACCAAACAAGTGTTTCACCTGTTGATCCTGTCAGAGGGCGCCTACACTTGAACTTCACCGTTGCCAAGATACCAATGTCAGATGCGGTCAGAATCACGGGGATATGCTTTTATCGTCCACATTATTAATGACCAGCGGTCAAGTTTCTGTTTCGTGTTAATAATATTTATATTTTGGCCATATTGCTTTTCTGAAACTAATTAGCTGTATACACAAACCTTATATCGATTCTGAGCTCTAACATATTGTTATAGAAATACAGACAACATTTGTCAAGCAAAGTTTTCCAATCTGTTATTTTTTCTCGATGGCAGTAAGAAGAAATGTTTTGATGAGAAAAAACCCCCAGCTCTATTCATATTTATGATCTGATCAACATATGAATATCGTCATAAATATTGCATATTAGAAAATCTTGTCATTTATAGGGTTGACCTGTTTATTAGATTATAGGGAGGATAAACTCTTATTTATATTCAAAATTAAGTTTTACATACGAAATCATGTCAGTCATTCAGCAATAGTATATCGTTATGTGTTTATTTATAAAAAAAAATCGGTGTTCATTGTTTTCAGAATTAGCCCCAAAATGTGATGTACAGTTGTACGTGTTTCCGAATACCATGTTCAAATGTATGTTGATGTAATGACATGTAATATGTTGTCAAAAGGTATCTCTTTCACAATACAAGACAGAACATGGTCGTATATTTCCATCAACTGATATCTTTATCATTACATTCACATCATATCATCTGACGTCATCACCATTATCATCATTATCACATTCACATCATCATTGCTTTCATTGCATCATCATCATCATCATCTCTGACGTCATCATCATTGTCATCATCAGACCTGACATCATCGTCATCATCATCTTTGACGTCATCATCAGACCTGGCATCATCGTCATCATCATCTGTGACGTCATCATCATCATCATCATCATCATCATCATTATCATCATCACAACCAATTTTATCAAAATCGTATTACACTGCCCTGTACCAACTCTAGTCGTTAACATTTTTATAATCATGCCTAACATACTGTTATATCTGTCACGGTTTCCCGAACATGACAGGGTAGCGTTTGTAATGGCTGCTGATACACGTGTTTAGTCCAAAGGTTAGCGAGGTCCCAGCAAGGTCCCCATAAGGCGATGACCATCAAATGAACATTTGTATAAAAAATCAACAGATCTGCCCGTCATACAATTAAAATGCTTACCTCACCAGGCCAAGTGTCGGTTATCTCGGGTCAGTGGTAGCCATGTTTTGTGTCCGAGAATGGCTAACGGCGAGTATTACCGGTAATGGTCAATACCCGGGGTATTTACTTAACCGACATGTAAAGTCTACTGACCTATGTGTACACGAATATCTAGAACACATGGCCACGTTTCGACGTCTTACATTGAGAGTCTGTTGTTTTGTTAGCTCACATGGCCTATGATCCAAATCAAGTTGTCAAATACAAATGTCGAATTTTCAAACGACTGAAATACTGAAAGTCTCTTCGGATCAAGCCCGACAATGTGTGTGAAGAAAACTGACATTGACCTACTTTAAAGGTCACGGGGGCTAGACCACGTCAAAACATTCAAACGTCTTTTCTGAAATACCGAAAGCCTAAAAGACAGGATATTAGGTGTTTAACATCACCGGATCAAGTTCGACAAATTTTGTTAAGAAAACTGGTCTTGTTCTAGTTTTACTCACAAGCAGCGCATAGAGGATCAGGCAAAACAAATGTTATTCAACTCTTTGGCCATCTCAAGTAAATGTGATTTATATAGAAACATGGTAGATAATGTGACATTACAATATTATTTATTAAAGTCCATACCAAAACAACGTCGAATTATGATTACCAAATTACGTATGTCAGCTCACAATCTGTCAATAGAAACGGGAAGGTACAAGAATATTACAAGAAATAATGGATATTGTATTAACTGTGATCTAGTAGAAGTAGAAGATGAATTTCATTTTCTACTTGTCTGCCCTTGTCATCAAGATCTAAGAAAAAAATATATTAAAAATTATTACTGGATAAAACCATCTGTATTCAAACTAATCGAACTATTAAATACACACAATGTCACGGAACTAAATCTGTTTGGGTAAATTTATCGTTGAAGCTTACAAACGGAGGAGTACTTAAATTTTAATTTTGTCTTACCTAACTATGTTTTCCCAATCGAATTACGTTCACGTTTTGTTTGTACTTGTAGACTCCATATGATGACGATGTTATGATGTTGGTGATGATGACAAATATCCTTGATTATGTTGTTGCTGAAAATGTAGATAATTTAGCTTTTGCTGACGAATGTACCATGTATGAAAAATGCGTATCCTATAAATTGTAAAACTTACGGAAATAAAATGAATTGAAGTCAAGGGGGCCAAACAAACAACCGGAAGGTGAAGAGTCAAGCTATTTTGCTGTTAACGTCCTCTGATGATGCTCGACAAAGTTTGCCAAGGAAAACGGAACTTCTTGTACTTAAAGGTCACAGGGGTCAAATATGTCAAAACCTTCAAACGACTTCTTTGCGAATACCGAAAACCTCAGAGATATGTCCGGCTGACAGATTCCTTGTAAGGCGTTTTATTACTTATATGAAAAGACAAATTCCAGGTTTTCCGACCATAGGCTGGTGTGGCCGGGAGGTTAACCATTTATATAGCAGAGCGACATATGAATAATTAAAAAAGAATATAAAAACAAAAGTTTCATATTATCTTTTCGTGGTATTATTTTTCTAAAACTCAAATGAAAATAGTAGCCAAATTTCAGCTTGATACTTCAATGGTCTCTTTTTCAGTCGATTTTTTATCAAATGTAACCGCTAGACGTATAAAGCTGAAATTTGGCTATTATTAGGGTTTTGGAAAATTAAAGACCCAATATACGTAATTTCGGCAAATCTTGAAACGAAAATCAAGCCTAAAAACTGATTTTATTGATAGATTAAGTAAAGATTAACTGATATCAGCAATATTCAAGATGAATTCTTACGCAGTTGCCGGTACAGCAGCAGTTAAATGTCCGTATTTGTAAACACGCGTCCATTTTGAACCGTCTTCTCACTTCGGTTTGTTGTTGAAGAGGGCCCCACCTGAATTATTTTCAACTCTTTGGATTTTTCTGTCAAGACTTTCTTGTTAGTTACCGCTCGGGTTTACTTCGTTTTAGGCTTATTTTTGCATGATTATCAACTGAATTTTTTTCAGAATTTTTCAGAATCACGAAAAATTTCCTGAAGTTACGTATATTGACCCTTTAATAACATAAAAAAGATAATTTGAAATTTTATTTAATTTTTATTTATTTTTTTGTTATTCATATTTCGATATATTATCTTTATACTGTATCTTGGCTATATGTGGCGGCGACGGTGATAATGTTTACGGTGTCTCGGAACAGACAGCGGAAACCCCACACATTGGTCGCCTCTTTGATCATGTAGTGAGTTACAGCAGGCCAGTCTTTTCTCCACACTGTACATAGTATGTATATTTAGATAATTTATATATATATCCCCAATTTGCACATGTATGTATATTTACATGCAGCTAATTTATATATCTCGCCAAACTTGCATATATATGCACATTTATATATTTAGATAATTGATAATAATCTGCGTCATAAAGTAGGCTTAGCGTAAATAATTATTCACATGTACATCTATGCCGGAAACATTATTTAAAATTTCATTGGTTTGATTATTACCCAGTAAAAATCTGCGGATTTGATAATCAAATTGCAATGTGTATTAATTGAATACTTATTTGTCATTTTCCGGAATATTTCTTAATGATCATTAACTAACGCACGCGAGCTTCAATTCAAGTACTTCACTGGATCGTTCAATGTAACAGCGTTTCGCACGGTAAGTACTCGAGATTTTCCGGTGTTAGTCAAAATTCATTCACCCTGAGCTATTCCAATGTAGGTAACTGCGGGCCAGGATTAATATTCCTAGTTTGTTTTTAACTTCCTGGCCCCATTTGTTGAAAGGGTGATTACTAATCACTATTTAACGACAATTTTCAAACTTTGATAATTGTCAATATACAAGGTAAAAATCTTACGATTTTGCATGTTAATTGACTAATCGATATTTGAAATCTGCAAAGTTGTAACTAAATCGATGGTTTCATATTAAAGTAACAATATTTACGCTATTCACTGATTAAGCTAACCACCTTTAAACAGCTGAGCCCAGGTCCGTTCCACCCGATATATTGAAAATTCTTAAAAAAAACCCACCATATATTTAGACTACTGGACAATGAAAACAAAATACATTAGAATATATATTTGTCAACCTTAATTCTAACTTGTAGCACTCTCTTTCGTTCTGATAAGATATCTTGGAGTCTATACAATGTATTTCTATAGACCCCTCTCTGTCGGGCAGGGGCGCAGCTGGATGCATTTTGATGTGCAAGCCCCGCGACGTTTACAAGTAGGGGAGGGGGTCCTTCGGGGAAAAAATCACCTTTGAACTTCAAGTGGTACCATTGTTTTGGACTTGTTTAAATAAACATTGTCTGGCCATTATACAAATTATTAATGCGAAAATGGAATACGATATGTTTACTTCCATGATGTATGGAAAAAATATTCATTTTTCATATATACGTTTCTTATGCCATTTACTCGTCAGTAAGTACATTGTAATAACAGAGACATATAAAACTATCTTTGATATACATACGTCTCACAGGGACCTGAGAATTTGTTATGCTAGTTTTGGACCTAAACTAGAGTGTTTAGAGTAATTTTACACTTTTTTATTGGGGGGGGGGGGGGGGGGGGGTGTTAGATCAATTTTCGATATCTCAAAAGATCGTCAGGATTACAAATTCGTTATCTTTGGGTCAGGAGGGGTTTACGGGCTCATAGGGGGCGCCGCTATGGTCTGTATTGACTCCAAGCTTTCGACGGAGACTGGAATACACATGCACTTTGTACTTGATACATTTGTATGTACAAGTGCATAGAATAATATAGATATATGCATGCATGCAATATGTGTTAGAATAATTTCAAATTAGATAATTTTATCAGATAGTTTTCTCAAGAATGGATGTTTTAGCAAATAATTGTTAAAAATTGCTCATTTCAAACAAAATAAAAGGTAATATTCAGTTTTTTTAAAAAGACCTGTGACACTCGGAATAACAGAAAGTTCAATTTAAGGACAGTTGGGGGATTAAAATATAACCCCCGGTAAGGGTAGACGGGCTCGAATGAAAGTTATTCTAGCGGGCTAAAAGGTCACGCAACTTAGATTCCGTCACAGTCTCGTCACACCTTTTGTGTGACGTAGCAGACGTGTTTTGTTGACGATACCCTGTAGCTACAGGACGAGCCATTTCGTTTGGTCGTCAAGTATTATCAACTTCAACTTAACTGAAATCTAAATTTAAAACTTGATTTTCTGTTGATAGAATACATACTAACACAGCAATACAGGTAACCAAACGATTTGTATGGCTGGTTTTATGTAAAGATGTTCCGTAATGAACGACCGTGAAATAATTGATTTACGATACTCTGTATGAAAAATGAACATTGAAAGAGTTCGCCGGAATGACAGTGTTTCCCCGACAGCTGCGCGGTAGGAAATTGAATGCCGGAGTCTATTTCAATCCGGGTACACAATCTAGCGGTCATTCACACGATTACGACGCCGTTGTACTCCATAGAAATCTCTTAACAAATGTATTTTAAGCACGGATTATAAAATACTACATCAAGAAGTTCTATAACGTGTGCAGTACAAATAGTTCACGACCTCAGACACCGGCCACAGAACGAAAGGGATCAAACCATACTGCACAGACATCTAGTTATGGTTTCTTGCACAGGGACCTGAGAATTTGTTACAGCTAGTTTTGGACCTAAAATATGGTGTTTAGAGTAATTTTACACATTTTGGGGGTTAAGATCAATTGTCGATAAAAATGCCCCCTCAATAGTCATAAAAGCTAAAGGGTGGAAAGCTTTCCAGATCGAAAAATCGACCCCCACCTACCTTTCTTGCATCAAAAATCACATTTCTAGTTGAGGTACGATAATACGCTTGGTACTGTTGGAAAGATGGATAATTTTTATTTTATAAACCTCCTAAATGCAAAGCAAATGTATCCTCCTTCCGCAGAAATAATCTCCATTTCCTCCAAAAACACGCAAAATTTTGTGTCTCAAAGTTCACGTCGGCTTGCAGGCCATTTCGTTACATATTCATGAGGTTGACGTCACCCCGCGTGCTGGTCTTTTGCTTTCATTGGATGCCTCAATTTAAAGGAAGACCGCCATCCAATGACAACGTCAGGTCTCCGCGTGCAATGACGTCAACCTCATGAATATGTAACGAAATGGCCGTCGTGAACTTTGAGACACAGAATTTTGCGTGTTTTTGGAGGAAATGGAGATTATTTCTGCGGAAGGAGGATACATTTGACTTGCATTACGGAGGTTTATATAATAAAAATTATCCATCTTTCCAACGGTACCAAGCGTTTTTTTTAGCTCACCTGGACCGAAGGTCCGGTGAGCTTATGCCATGGCGCAGCGTCCGTCGTCCGTCGTCCGTCCGTCGTCTGTCAACATTTGCTTCAAATTGCTACTAGTCAAAAAGTCCTGATTGGATTTTAACCAAATTTGGTCAGAAACATCCTTGGGCGAAGGGGAACAGATTTGCATAAATGGTGACTCTGACCCCCAAAGGGCCAGAGGGGCGGGGCCCAATAGGGGAAATAGAGGTAATTCTTTAAATCTCTTCTTGTCTTAAAGTTATGAATAGATTTTGTCCAAATTTGGTCAGAAACATTCTTGGGGGAAGGGGCACAAATTTTGCATAAATGGTGACTCTGACCCCTAAGGGGCCAGAGGGGCGTGGCCCAATAGGGGAAATAGAATTAATTCCTTTAAATCTCTTCTTGTCATAAAGTCCTGATTGGATTTCGGCCAAATTTGGACAGAAACAACCTTGGGGGAAGGGGAACAAATTTTGCATAAATGGTGACTATGACCCCCAAAGGGGCCAGAGGGGCGGGGCCCAATAGGGAAAATAGAAGTAATTCCTTTAAATCTCTTCTTGTCAAAATGTCCTGATTGGATTTTAACCAAATTTGGTCAGAAACATCCTTGGGCGAAGACTCTGACCCCTAAAGGGCCCAGAGGCAAGGGGCCCAATAGGGGAAATAGAAGTAATTCCTTTAAATCTCTTCTTGTCAAAAAGTCCTGATTGGATTTCGCCCAAATTTGGACAGAAACAACCTTAAGGGAAGGGGAATAAATTTTGCATAAATGGTGACTCTGAACCCAAAGGGGCCAGAGGGGCGGGGCCCAATAGGGAAAATAGAGGTAATTCCTTTAAATCTCTTCTTGTCATAAAGTCCTGATTGGATTTGGCCCAAATTTGGACAGAAACATCCTTGTGGGAAGGGGAACAGATTTTGCATAAATGGTGACTCTGACCCCAAAGGGGCCAGAGGGGCGGGGACCAATAGGGGAAATAGAGGTAATTCCTTTAAATCTCTTCTTGTCATAAAGTTATGAATAGATTTTGTCCAAATTTGGTCAGAAACATCGTTGGGGGAAGGGGAACAGATTTTGCATAAATGGTGACTCAGACCCCAAAGGGGCCAGAGGGACGGGGCCCAATAGGGGAAATAGAGGTAATTCCTTTAAATCTCTTCTTGTCAAAAAATCCTGATTGGATTTTGACCAAATTTGGTCAGAAACATCCTTTGGGGAAGAGGAACAGATTTTGCATAAATGGAGACTCGGACGCCAAAGGGGCCAGAGGGGCGTGGCCCAATAGGGGAAATAGAGGTAATTCCTTTAAATCTCTTCTTGTCTTAAAGTTATGAATAGATTTTGTCCAAATTTGGTCAGAAACATCGTTGGGGGAAGGGGAACAGATTTTGCATCAATGGTGACACTGACACCCAAGGGGCCAGAGGGGCGGGGTCCAATAGGGGAAATAGAAGTAATTCCTTTAAATCTCTTCTTGTCATAAAGTTATGAATAGATTTTGTCCAAATTTGGTCAGAAACATCGTTGGGGGAAGGGGAACAAATTTTGCATAAATGGTGACTCTTACCCCTAAGGGGCCATTTTGACGACTTTAGGGTTACAAGAGAGTAATTCCATGTGAGCGATGCAGGCCCATTGGGCCTCTTGTCGTACCTCAACTAGAAATGAGAAATGTGATTTTTGATGCAAGAAAGGTAGGTGGGGTCGATTTTTCGATCTGGAAAGCTTTCCACCCTTTAGCTTTTATAACTACTGAGGGGGCATTTTTATCAAAAATTGATCTTAACCCCCCAAATGTGTAAAATTACTCTAAACACCCTATTTTAGGTCCAAAACTAGCCGTAACAAATTCTCAGGTCCCTGTGGTTTCTTGTGTATTTAAACTCTTATGTTATGTCATTTGTATTTATGAACAATTATCATGTTTGTCTCTCTGTCAAATTGTACCTCCTTCTCCTCCAGGGTCTTTGCTTGATTTTGATGACTTCGTACACATGTTAAGCCAGTAACCAATCTGATTAAAATCATATCTTGATCTCCGCGCCATTCCGTAAACTTCTTTCTGCTGCATTAAAATCTGAGAAAATCCCATAGGGGGTCATGTCCCGATGACCTTTTGCATTAGTCAATCAAATTACTACTGTCAGAATCTTGACAGTCAAATTTTGAGGCGACAAAGCTTGCATAATCGCATTTGTCCGTTTATTTATTTCGTCACCAAAAAGGTCATGTGGAATAATGTGACGAAATAACAGGTCATTGGAAAATTATTTTAGTGTGAAGTAAACAGGCGACAAAGGTCATCTGAACGTGACCTCTTATGGGATGTTGTCAGCTCCTTGTAAAACGGAGCGAGAACAGGATCTGTATTTTAATCAGATTGAAACGCTTACTACTAGTCATATGACACATGGCTAATGCCTCCCTGTGTGTGTGTACAGGATATCTCTCGACACAGTGAACAGTATCAGGCACAAGTATCGCAGAGCAAAACTTATCAAGAGCGGAGAGGTTGAGTGGAAGTGTTTGACATATGTTTCCAGACAATGGTCCTTATTTCAGTACATCTGTTATACATATGTGAAATGTTGCCGGGGTGGGGGTTGGGGGTTGGGTGATGACACCACTGAGACTGTTAGTAATTAATTTATTCATCCTGTAATTCCATAATGAACTGATCCGACCAATGATTTGGTGGGACTGAGTTTGATTGGTTTGACGTCAGTCCAAACGTGTCTTCCAGGGTAAAGGAGTTCAGTTAATCTGATTATCCTTTTCCCAAAACGTTTTGTTTTACTTCCGTTTACTATTTAAAACTCTGATTGGTGATATATACCTATCGAGGACTTGTGGGTCCTAAACTAGACAACTGAGTAAATCTCCACTATCTTCTTCACGCCCCAACAGCCGACTCGGCGCTGTTTTTGTCGGCTACTCGACACATGTAGTTGTATAAAGAGTAAACACACGATGTGTATCGACAGGTACCAATACTAGAACAGGGCCCGGTTATCCGTGATTATTCTGGTTAGTACAGCGAGTGTAGAAAGGTCGTTCAGAACACCGCCTCACAGGCACCTGTCACGTGTTGCGTTTTACAAAAAAAAAAGATTTATAAATCTTTTATTTTCGAATGGATGCAGCTTGTACGGCTCTGGCTCGCCTGAAACCAGTCTCGTTTTAACTAGATCCGATTTTATTTCAAAAACGAATAACTCGGTTCAGCCGCTTAGATCGCGATTAATAAACAAACTAGACTTTGGTCACAGTAGATACTTCATATGTTTGTCGTCTGAAGTGTTAAGATCAGCAGTTTTTAAATCCCATCCCAATCTACACCCATCCTACCCCATTCCTATTTAAGCGCAATTAACACGACTAAATTTTCAATTACACTGGGTTCCCAATCGAACAATCGGCACTATATTCTCGTTACGGAAAGTGCCGACGGTTCGCGAATGACTTGGTTATGTAGGATCACTTTCCTTTATCGTAGTCCAAATGGTTGAACTGGTTTCATCAGTGTTGTTCTTATTGTAAGGTCGGGTCTCGTAGTGTGATGCTGCTGTCATGCGTGAAAATTAGGATCTACTAACTAAGTATACTCCGACCACATGGACACGATACAATGATAATGTGTGTATACAATGTACGGGAGAGTATATAAACCATACATTTACACATATATTACAGCCTGGTCCGAAAAATCTATGTGAGCTTACTTCATACCGTGACGTCCGCCGTCTATCGTTCGCCAACAATTTAAAAACAACTTCTCCATCACCACTGATTGGAAATCAACCAAATTTGACAGGAAACTTCCCTATAGGCGCCCGAGATTCAAAAGGGTACAAAATGGTAGCACTGATTCACAGAGGATTGAGGGGCGGGACCAAAAAGGATTATTTAGCTGTATTGCTTTATGTGACTTCTTCTCTTGAACCAAGCAATGAGTACCAACCATATTTCACTGATACATATGTAACATCCTTCGGTAGTGAGAATTCTAAATTGTACTCAGGGGACTGAGGGGCGGGGCCAAATTATGCTATATATTGATTAAAACAATTTTTCTGGATAGAAAATATAGATTTCAGAAACATTAGGCTGAAAGTACATGTATGATTCAAAATATTACAAACCAACCCCACCCAAGGGGGCTAAAAAAGCGGGACCAGGCCAAAAATGGTAATTTGGTTATTTTGCTTTCAGCAAACATTTCTACGGAAGAATGCTGTATTGTCTTCCAGTATACAACCTTCAGGCTATAAGTAATATTCCAGATTCAGAAATAGGTTTTATTATTGATGATCAGCTTTTTTTAGAAACTGTTTTAATGGAAATCAGGGGTAAAACCATATCCTACTCATCAAACAGAAAGAAACAACAAAATAAGACTGAAACAAACTTAAGAAAGACGATACATGATATGGAAGAGCAGGAACAGGAAGACATTGAAGAATTAGATAATCTTGAAAAGGAATTAGAAAATATTAGATTAGATAGGATTAAAGGTAGTATTGTTAGATCTCGGGCAAGATGGCAGGAGGAAGGGGAAAAGCCAACAAGATATTTTTTCAATTTAGAGAATAGGAACTTTATATCTAAAATTATACCAAAATTAGAAACAGAAAATAATGGTATGTTGACACAACAGAAGGAAATTTTAGAAGAGGTTAGGTTATTTTATGAAAAGCTATATGATGATAGTTGCTACCTGGAAAATGTAAACTTAGCCAAGGTCTTAGATAATTGTAATGTTCCAAAGTTAGACAACAAAGTTTCTGATAGTTTAGAGGGGATAATTACCAAGGAAGAAGCAGCAAACACTTTGAAGAATATGAAAAATAATAAAAGCCCGGGTACAGATGGTTTCACCGTTGAATTCTTTAAATGCTTTTGGAAATATTTAGGGGAGTTTATTGTAAGGTCCATAAATTTTGGCTATAAGAAAGGTTCATTATCAATTACTCAAAGACAAGGTGTTTTAATTTGTATACCTAAGGGAGATAAGCCTAGACAGTTTCTTAAAAATTGGCGACCTATTACACTTTTGAATATTGTATATAAAATTGCTTCTGGAACTATAGCAGGGAGAATAAAAAGAGTTTTGGATAGATTAATTAATGAGGATCAATCAGGTTTTATTTCAGGTCGATATATTGGGGAGAATACAAGATTAGTTTATGATATAATGCAATTTGTTGAGGAAAAAAATATTCCAGGAATGCTCCTAATGATAGATTTTGAGAAAGCATTTGATTCTGTCTCTTGGAAGTTTATTGATAAGGTATTTGAATATTTTAATTTTGGTTCTGATATAAGAAATTGGATAAAAATTCTTCACACGAATGTGAGTGCAGCTGTAAATCAGGGTGGAAACTTGTCTTCATTCTTTAATATAAGAAGAGGCTGTCGTCAAGGCGATCCGATCTCTCCTTATATCTTTATTCTTTGTGTTGAAATTTTGGCGGCTAGGTTAAGAAATAATAGAAAAATTAAAGGGGTAAATGTAAGTAACACTCCTATCCTTATTTCTCAATATGCTGACGACACCTCTCTTATACTAGATGGTTCTGAAATATCCTTACAAGAATCTATAGTAGAATTGAATGCTTTTGCAAAAATATCTGGCTTGAAATTGAATATTGATAAAACACAGGTGATTTGGATAGGCAGCAAAAAATATAGTGAGGATACTTTTTTACACGAGTTGAATTTACAATGGGGAAAGGCTAAATTTACACTCCTTGGAGTAGAATTCAATGTTGATTTACATGAAATTCCAAAGTTAAATTATGATAAAAAATTAATCAAACTGAAGTCCATTATTAAAACATGGAGTAAGAGATCACTTACTCCTATTGGGAGAATCCACCTTATCAAATCATTAATGTTATCACAGTTTAACCATTTATTTATGTCTTTGCCAAATCCTGATGATCACTTCTTGAAACAATTAAACTCAATACTTTTTAACTTTTTATGGAATAGTAAAATTGATAAAATAAAGAGAGATGTTGTTACCCAGAATTATTGTGACGGTGGGCTAAAAATGGTTGATATAACAGTATTTATTGATTCTTTAAAATTGGGTTGGATAAAAAGATTATATCAGAAAGACGCAAAATGGCAAGTTATTCTTAAAACATACATAGATCTGAATATGCTATCAACTTGTGGAAATAATTATATTCAGGAATGTCACAATAACTGTAAAAATAAATTTTGGAAGGATGTTTTTAAGGCTTGGATGAGGTTAAATGAAAGAGTAGGGGTAAAACATTTAAAAAAAAATATCTGGAAAACTTCTTTATGGTTTAATAAAGATTTAATGGTAGGACAAAAAAGTATCTTTTACAAGTCATGGTATAGTAGAGGGATCATTATAGTGAATGACCTGTTTAAAAACTTTTCTACTGGCACTTTTTACACATTTCAAGAATTTATTGAAACCTATAGGGTGAATACAAACTTTCTCCAGTATCAGGGTGTGGTATCGACAGTTAAATCATATTTAGCCAAGTTTGACTTTGAAAACACATTACAAGTTTTTCCAATCATTCCTAATCATATTGTTTATTTTATAAATCAGGGAAAAGGGACTAAAGACTTGTATAACCTCATGGTTAAAAATTGTACCATTCCTACAGGTAGGAAAAGATGGGAAGAAATACTAGAATTAAATGATATGAATTGGGGAGATATTTACAAAAAATGTTTCAGGGCAACAAAAAATACAAAATTACAATGGTTTCAATTTAGAATAGTTCAACATATTTTAACAACAAATTCATTTATGTTTAAAATAGGATCAATAAATAATCCACATTGTAATTTTTGTAATTCAGAAAGGGAGACAATTGTTCATATTATGTGGGAGTGTCCAGAAGTTCAAAAATTTTTAGAAAGTCTTGAAATTCTGCTCGAGGCTCTTTTTATTCCATTTTCTTTCAATAAAATAAGTTTTATTATTGGATTTATTGTTGATAAACAGCATGTCACCTGTAATAATAGACTTGACAATGAGATTTTAATTATCATCAAATTTTATATATATAAGACAAGGTGTTTACATAAAATGCTAAGTACAAATGCTCTTATCAATTCAATTAAGGAATTTCATACTATACAGAAATACATTGCCAATAGTAAAGGAGAGCAATCGAGATTAAATTTTGATGATGAATGGAAAAAGTGGAAAAAGTTGTTGGAATTTGCAGAAATTTGACTACAAACAATAAAATGTGTTTTTACGTATGTATATATTGTTCTCTTGATCTTGAGCTATCGCAGATTCTTGATTATAACTTTGCTCATTTTATAGAACCTCTAACCCAGATCGATCTCTCCTCTCTCTCCCTCTCTCTCTCCCTCCCTCCACCTCTCCCTCCCTCTCTCTCCTCCTCCCCCCCTCTCTCTCTCTCTCTCTCTCTCGTGTGTGTGTTTTATATGTCTGTTTCCATGTTGTAAAATTGTGAGTGTATGAGTCAGTGCGAGTGTAAAAGTGTGATTGTGAGTCGAGATTACATTAAGATAGTTATCAATGTCATGATGATGATGATGATGATATGATGATGATGATGATGATGATGATGATGATGATGCAGTTGATGATGTCATTATGATGATGTTTTGGTGATGTTAAGGTGATGATGATAAGGATGATGGTGCACATGATGACGATCATGGTGGTGATGATGGTGGTGGGGATGATGATGATGACGATGATGATATGGTGATATTGATGATGTCATTATGATGGTGTTTTGGTGATGTTAAGGTGATGATGAGGATGATGTTGATGATTATGATCGATCATGATCATGATGACGATCATGGTGGTGGTGATGATGATGATGACGATGATGATATGGTGATATTGATGATGTTAAGGTGATGATGATGAGAATGATGGTGAGGATTATGATCTATCATGATCATAATGACGATCATGATCATAATGACGATCATGGTGGTGATGATGATGATGCTGGTGATGATGATGGTTGTGATGATGATGATGATGATGATGATGATTAACTTGAATTTTGTTGTGATCCCAACTCTATAACAATATATACAATTGTCGGGCATAACAAGACGAACACACTCATTATATTCTTATTGGTTCCACAGGGATAACTCTGGCTCATAAAATCTATGAGAGAAGTTGAGAGATTTGACATGATTAATAAGATTTCTATGAGATTTTTCTATATAAAGTAATACTTTTTGGAAATTTTAATGAGAGTTTCAGGAAAAATATGGGAAAAAATCCCCAAAGTGATCCCTGGTCCTAAGAATCAACTCCTGAGTCATAACTTTGAAACGGTTGAGATCTCCACCCAAAAACTATATAAAAAATTGCTGGGCATTAAGCGACGATCACAAACATGATTTAAGATTTGATCCACGAGTCTGTCACGGCCTTGTACAGACTTACCCCATGGATCATAGCTTTCAAACCGTGGAGATCACCGAACTAAAACTATATAAATAATTTGCTTGGCAGAAAGAGATGAAAACAATTATGATACTAGAACTGATCCTGGGTTCTGGCATATCCTTGTTAATGTATCCCATGTGTCATAACTTTGAAACGGTTGGGACCCCACCCCAAAACTATAAAATACAATTGCTTGACATAGCGAAACGAATACGATCGTGAAAACATTGAAGTCGGGGTCTGGTTACACCTATGATGATCTGGTTTGGAACTGGGAAACAGTTGAGAATGTAGTATTAAGTAGTATTCTTCTTTTCATTTTCATGCCACGTGTATTGTTTTTAACATGTTTTATTTAGCACATTCTTGCGCACTCAGCATTGTCAAAATATTCGGTAAGAGGAATGAGGACACGTGGTCGACAGAAGCAGAACCAACCCATTGAAATTGAAAATTTCATATTACAAATTCTAAATTTTGTTAAAATTGTTCTGTCTTTTTGAGTTAATTCAGTTAAATATTTTTCAAAGGAGAATTCACATTTAAAAATCATATAAAATTGACCTCGAGATGTACTCTCTAAATCATGACACCACTTCTGTATGTATTGGTCTTGCAGACGCTTTCTTATATTACATTCAAGCCACTTTTTGTCCACAGAAGAAGTTTCTTGAAAATTCCAAATAAAACTCATGCCTGTATCATTCAGTATAGATTTAATGTATCCATTTAAATTGATCGATGTACTATACAAGCCAGTACAGTTGCACTCGGCAAGTCTCCCTCTTTTGCTCGCAAACAAACATCGTTAGTTGTTTATTTTATCTGTAAATCAACATTGTGAACAGAAATAACATGCCCGATAGGCAGCTTTACCACGGTGTAGTGACCAGCTGGTCACGCGGACGACCTAATTGCACGTACAAATGTACTATACCAGCCAGTACAGTTGCACTCGGCAAGTCTCCCTCTTTTGCACTCTCTTTCTTTCATCGATACTCAGGGGTTACGACACAATCTCATTCTCGTAGTACAAAATTTGTAATTATACAGAATTAGTTTAATTCTACTTCTTAATTAAGAAATTATAGGGGTTTTCGCACCTGATCCTTCTGCTTCTCCATTATTTAGTTTAGAAATTTTGGATTCCCACCTTTTTTGGCCCCTAGCATCACTGAAGAGTCCTAGGAGGACATACTGCATATATAACTAATTTTAAAAGGTGCAGCGTATGTGTGTGTTACGTCACCTGACATCCCGGGAATATGTAAGGCAAAATATATGAGTTTGACTGGCCTCAAGTAAAATAAAACAAACAAAACAAACAAAAAACAACAATCACTACGCTGATTCCTGTCTTTTGAAGCTTTCATAGGAAGAACAACAGACTCCAAAGCCTGTCAAATTTTACCATTATGTCACCGGGAGATTGTTTTGATGTACATTGAATGATTGACCCACAGTGGTTAAGCAATGACCTATGTCACTATGAAATGATTGTCAGATAATTATTTTACCTTTCTCGAATATAACCCCTCCCACTAAGACTATATATCTGTGACACATTTATAGTTATGGTAGGGGTTATATTCGAGAAAGGTAATTTACCGTAAAATAATTATCGGACAATCATTTCATAGTGACATAGGTCCGTTCCTAGCCCTTGTGGATTGACCTAGCCATCTGGCCTCATCAACAACATGGCGCACACAAAGCCTTCAAGCTTGATACTAAATGTTAGATGTTTTACTAGATATTATTGACAGACGGTCAACCCGTGGATATCGAGGACGGCTACAAGATGGTACATTTGTATTACAACCGTACTACAGGAAAACCTCGTTACTTCGACGTCAGCAGGACCAGGAAGAAAACTACGAGTTATCCAAATATGCGAGTTTGAGATAGCGAGGTCTACTATATATTGCTAGTTCGTGACACGAGGGCCTTAGAATTTGTTACAGCTAATTTTGGATCTAAACTGAGTGTTCTTACGTAATTGTATGACCAATTTTGTGCTCGCATTTTTATTGAAAACTTATCATAATCCCGCAAAGGTGTAAACGTACTCTTAACACCTTAGTTTCGGCTCAAAACTAGCTGTAACAAAATTTCAGGCCCCTGTGCCACTGTTCGCACATTCACATTTGCCAACTTTTTTAAGTTTACATGGGGGAAATTACACGTGCTCAGAACTAAAGGATAAATACAACTTCAATATGTTTGTATGTACACCAAAAAGAGAAATAACACTTTTACTAAAATTAATGGCTTCGTTTTAGCTGTTCAATCGGATGAAATCAAGATGAATACTGAAGCAAAATCATTGGTTGAAAATGCAAAATTTAAGTATCCAAAATCGGGAGTCTCCCTACTAAAATAGGGAGGGTTGGTAAGTATACACGTGGTCACACAATGAAGGGCACGGAATGCAGTTTCGCGAGTATTCGCAGACATTACGGAGCGAGTACGAGAAGGTCGATCGTAGGATACCATCATGTCACGTACATATCAATAATGGGTCTCTACAACTGAAAGATCAGTCAGCTTAACCCGTAGTCATTTAATATTATTTAATTTGTAGTGTTTCATCATTTAACTTAAGTTTTTCCATCTATTGTTTTTGGTGGCCTTATATGTTAGACGTATGGTTTATTTTTTTTTATGAATTTCAGCTTGAATTTAAAGAAAAAATAGAAAACAGAAAATCTTTTTTTTTTGTCGGTAAGCTTGAACCCTAGACTTGGACGTCAACCATATCGTTTTGTTGTCTACGTAATGCGATGCATGTGTAAAAAGCTGCGTGGTGCTTATATCAAAGCAACATATTGCCAGTGAAGCGGCTTTGTAGCTGAAACTTTTTACCTTGAACAATTATGTCGCATGATGATGCGACTCAGAGGCACTGAGGCACTTCGGTCGTTTATTGTTATTTTATATATTAATATGAAATACTCATGGGATTTATTTTAGATGTGGAGGTATGGTTCTCGATAGTGGTAGAATGTGTGTGTGGAATAGGGCAGAGGGGGGGGGGGCCTGGTTTCAGGTATGGGGAAGGGTGTGTGTGTACATCGGGGGGTGGGGGGGTCCTGGTTGAAGGTATGGGGAAGGTTGTTTGTGTACATCGGGGGGGAGGGTCCTGGTTGGAGGTGTTGGGAAGGGTGTGTGTGTACATCGGGGGGGGGGGCCTGGTTGGAGGTGTTGGGAAGGGTGTTTGTGTACATCGAGGGGGGTCCTGGTTGGAGGTGTTGGGAATGGTGTTTTGGTGACATAGTGACCGTGAGTTGTAATGTCACCATAGTAACCGTAAGATGTCATGTCACCATAGTGATCGTGAGTTAAAATGTCACCATAGTGACAGTGAGATATAATGTCACCATAGTAACCGTGAGATGTAATGTCACCATAGTAACCGTAAGATGTAATGTCACCATAGTGATCGTGAGTTAAAATGTCACCATAGTAAGTGAACGTCAGATATAATGTCACCATAGTAACCGTAAGATGTAATGTCACCATAGTAACCGTAAGATGTAATGTCACCATAGTAAGTGAACGTCAGATATAATGTCACCATAGTAACCGTAAGATGTAATGTCACCATAGTAACCGTAAGATATAATGTCACCATAGTAACCGTAAGATGTAATGTCACCATAATAAGTGACCGTCAGATATAATGTCACCATAGTGACCGTGAGTTGTAATGTCACCATAGTGACCGTGAGTTGCAAGTCGTCATAGTTACCGTGAGCTGTTTTGAACAGAATGTTTCAAACAAAAACGTATCACATCATACAGTCGACAGTGATGATAATCGTTACCTAACCTGATACCAGTTACAAATTATATTGATTTCTAGCAATAGTTCTGACGAGGACACGGGAGCTGGCTTTCTATGATCATATTCAGGTCAATGTGCCAAGTTCTTGGTACAGATAGTTCACCCCATGCTTGCTCTGTCTATGATATGTACCAGATTGTCGATAACAGATTAGTCCCATGTACATGGTATCCATGCCAAACACATATAGTTTATCTCTTTGTACAGTGTAAGTCTGTACGTGATATTCCTGAACACGTGTTTCTCGTCGCGAGACGTATATACGATACAAGTACGATAGATATACGTTGGCCGTAATGCATTATCATATCGTATATACTTTCGCAATATTAGTTTGGTCGGGTTTTTTTTTACGAAATATCAATGAATATAATTATTTATGTCTTAAACTGTTTACTATTTGTGTTTATTTCTGTTTTTCTTTTCTTTTGTAAAAAATAAGATCTAATTTTTAAATTTATCACGTCAATAAATTTTTGTTTTTCTTCGTTTCAATAAAGGCCCAATATACGTAACTTCAGGGTTTTTTTTCGGGATTCTCAAAAATTTATGAAAAAAACACTTGATAACTATGTAAAAATAAGTTTAAAACGAAGTAAACCTGAGCGGTAACTAGCAAGAAAATCTTGACTGAAAAATCCAAAGAATTGAAAATAATTCAGGTGTGGCCCACTTAAACTGCTGCTGTACCGGTAACAACGTAAGAATTCATCTTGAAAACTGCTGATATCCGTTAATCTTAACTAAATCTATAAATATGATAAGTTATAAGGCTTGATTTTCGCTTCAAGTTTTGCCGAATGTTACGCATATTGGGCCTTTAAAACTGTAATTCCATTTTCTGTCTCGGATGAATATACTGTTTCCGAGTATTTCGTCGTCTTGTTGTTGATATTATAATTCATTGTAACAAAGACGTTTATTGTTGCTTATGTTGGTGTATTTGTGCTGGAGACAGGGTATGTTGGTTTATTTGTGCCGGAGACAGGGTATGTTGGTTTATTTGTGTTGGAGACAGGGTATGTTGGTGTACTTGTGCTGGAGACAGGGTATGTTGGTGTACTTGTGCTGGAGACAGGGTATGTTGGTGTATTTGTGCTGGAGACAGGGTATGTTGGTTGTATTTGTGCTGGAGACAGGGTATGTTGGCGTATTTGTGCTGGAGACAGGGTATGTTGGTGTATTTGTGCTGGAGACAGGGTATGTTGGTGTATTTGTGCCGGAGACAGGGTATGTTGGTGTATTTGTGCCGGAGACAGGGTATGTTGGTGTATTTGTGCTGGAGACAGGGTATGTTGGTGTACTTGTGCTGGAGACAGGGTATGTTGGTGTACTTGTGATAGCGCAGATTTGATACCGACTTTATAGTGCTATCTCACGGAAATATCACAACTAGATATCCAGTTCAGCAACCCACCCGGTTAACAGATGAACCAATTATTGGCATCAAACCAGTTGCTTGAGTTTAGCCGGTTTGTACTCTGGCCCGGTGACAGAAACGTTGTCTTTCTCACTTGGGCTAACGATATGGTATACTGAGGAAAATGAGGGTTTAATAAGGATGGTCGGATGGTGCAATGCATTGGGCACTTGCCTTTCTTCAAAGCGGCCGGGGTTCGATTCCCCGACCGGACGTGAAAATGTATCCATGGCCGGGATTCACCTGCCCGACTCCGTATGTTTTCCCCGATTACTCCGGTTTCCTCCCACAATAAGACTCCTCGCGCACCAACATCCGGGCTGACAGTAGTGATTAATGTTACACCATTGTCTCGGCAAGAATAATAGAGACTGCATGATGGCTGGTTTCAAAGTTTATTATTGATATACGAAAAGACCCTGAAACAAATAGACAAATACAATTTACAATTACGCTATAATGGACATACACTTAGTAGTACAAGACAAGAACAGCGACTCTTTATACATTAACGTGACCTCAACTCCGCGCGTGCGTATGGAATTGGACAATTATACAGACGCGAACCCATTATCTCCATTAAAACTTAAAATACCTACCCTATCGTTAGGACAGGGGTCTACTTATTATGCGGCGAAATGCGTACTCCGGACAACAGGAGTAGTGCTCAGTACACTATATGGAACCTGTTTCCGTTACGTCAAAGTCTGTTTCCCACATGCATGTATCATATATATACATGTATCAATCTGCCGATCGTGTCAGATAGCGCTGCTGGCATGGGCAGAGGCGTCTTGTGCCTTATGCCGCCAGTGTCAGAGTGGCTATTTCAATTTCAAACCACGAAGTCAGGAACACAGGACAAGTGGACAAACAAGTTTAACAACACTATAAATAGCAACACGTGTACAAAACATGCACGTGAACAGCTTTCACGCCACTAATTAAAATACAGGTAACACACCTGGACAACGTCACATGACAATCACGTGACATACAAACACAGCTCACCATATCACAACCCCGTGACGATACACAGGCGTACATGTTAACGCAAACACAGCACAACTCGGTATAATACAAGTGCCTACTACAGAACATTTAACGTAAATAATCGAATACAAATCACACTCTGCCACATTAATATAAGTTGATTAACTTATTTCATAATTGTTGTAAAATAAATAGTTATATAACAGTCTTAAAGGGTGCATCGTGTGATCACGTGACCGGTATCCACCCATCACCAAGGTAACATATTTAAACTTTACAAATCCTAATAGTCTTAGTCACGTCCGAATTTAAAACATCAATACATATATAATGTAAGGGGTGGTTCTGACAACTTTTAAACCACGCATATACGATAAGGTTAATCAACTTTAAATAGACAACGTCGACGACGACGAAATGTTCGATGATGTCGTTATCTGATTGTCGATGAGATCGAACCAAGCAACTCATTATAACAGCAAGCTGACACGTACTCCAGGCTGTCGGCGACCTCGGGGATATTTCTGTATTGAACATTTGATAGAAGTAAAAGATGATTAAAGTATCAATTTTCAGTTTAATTTAAATCTGATGGCTTTTAGTGCTGTGATAAGCGCGTGGCGGTTAGTTCTGAAAGGTTAATAACGCCCCTTCCGAAACGTCACATATCTACTCTAGAGTGACAAGTTTTTTTTAAAACTAAGACGACAGTCCACGTGTTTCTCGATACATAAATAGACTATTAAATTTAAACATACTTACGTTTTGATTTTACGCCGAAGAGAAATTTCTAATATGAAAACATTAAACATACTGAGCTGGTTGTGTTGTTCGTACTTGTTAATATGAAAGTGATAATTTGAATATAGATTGTACTGTATTGACTATGTCCGTAAATCGTGTTCTGTCCAGCTACCCTGAAATCTCGATACTAAGCCTGAATCGAAAATAGGCCGGTCTTGAAAATAAGCCATGTATTTCTTGCAGTCAAATATATCTTGAAAATATGCCGGCTGTGAAAATAGGCCGTACTTGTAAGTAAGCCTTGGATTCTTGCAGTGAAATATATCTAAAAAATAAGCCGACTATTTATTTGCTATCTTGTCACTAATCATAACCCTGTGTTGTTTTATTCAACTTTGAAAATCTGATTTGGAACTGTATAAAAAAAAATATTCAAGTCGGTGGAATAATTAATCAAAAGAAAATCATTAACGAAAATATAGAAAAGTAAACTCAATATTAATTTGATAAGCAACTCAATGTCAGTTGATAGCATAATTATGAAGGTAGCAATTTCTACAAATAATACATGTATAATGTAAAGTTTGTGGGTGGTTGGATGGTGCACTGAAAAGAGCATCTACCTTTCACCAAGGCGGCTGGGGTTCGATTTCCGGACTGGATGTGAAAAAGGACCCCATCACCTGCCCGACGACGTGGGTTTTCTCCTAGTAATCCAGTTTCCTCTCACCATAAGACCCCTCGCGCGCTAGCAACCAGACCAACAAGAGAGATTAATTCATAATTGTAAAGTTTATAGAGAAATATGAACAATAACATTTTGTATTGTTTATGTGTTTCTATATCCTCAAAGCTGTGGGGTTTTATATATCTTATCTGCAGTACTGTTTGTGACATAGTCCCCTCCACCCCACATCAGTGCTGGTGTTAGGTTAGCAATAAATTGTTTGATATACATAAGTACTTGGACACAAATGTTTGGTGTGTGTGTTAATGAGAAGAGACGTATTAATGAAATATCGGTGAAATATCGATTTTTAGCTCGTGCGACAATATCCGGTTGAATGGTAACCTTGTCTAAAAATACACTCTCCTCCTGTATATTTAATAGCTCAGGGAAATCGCCTACTTACTGACAAACCGAGGATTCGTCACTCCACGACCGAGAAACTAGAAACAAAGCATAAAAGATGACCGCTGTGAGGTCAGCTGGTATTAATGTATATAAAATTGTGAAAATACCCCAGAAGTCCCTTATATATACCTGCGCAGGTTCATATCGTGATTTTTAACGCTTATCATGTATTTGTCGAACCACGAACCCATGAATGCATACATTATATGACTATTTAAGCAATGAATATTTTAGCGAATTTTGTTAAAAGTTCTTAGAACACAATTGATTACAAAGTTGATAAAGTCTAAAGCCCAGTGGGTTTTATGTACGTTTGTCAGCAGTAGCAATGTGTGTTATAGGACTGTAACAACATTTTCTAAAACGTTAATTACATATTTACATTTTGATTGAATTTTTGTGCTTTATTTAGTTATTTCTAACAGATTTTGAACAGTAAACGAAGTGTAAACAACAATAAAATTGATGACGTCACACTAGAGATTGAAGACGTCACAATAACAAATGTTGTAACAGTCTTGTAACGATAATTACCTTTGTAATGCATTACAAGGGAAGTATGGAAAGAAAATGTAAACATATAGATATCCATACAGTGTAAAAATAAATTCAGTTGATTTGCATCTGTACGTATTTACTTTATCGCAATAAATATATTGTTCTCAATTTGTTATGTTGATGTATGTTAAAATGTATGTAACGAATGGTAAATGTATTCACAGCTATTTATATATATATATGTGACACGTGTATGATATGTACACGTACACGATTATCTCGGTGACCGTGTTTTTCAGAAGTTCTAGGACGAAGTTCCCTTTGATTTGTAAACCTTCATCCTCGATATCCAGTGGCTACGATCACCTACGCTCTCTACACCCTGGAATATATCATGACAAAACTGAAGGCACGATCAGGTAAAAAAAATACTGACCAATCGCTAGGCTGCATGCCTGTTTTACAAGGTTACGACCGACCGACTTCAAAGCCTGTCCATTTTTACCGTTATGTGACCACGAGATGCTACTGATTTACATCAAAGGGTCGAACCAGTCTTGTCTCATCAACAAGGTGGCGCACGCGGAGCCTTCAGTTTTGTCATGACATAATCCAGGGGTGTAGAGAGCGTAGGTGAGCGTAACACCTCGATATCGAGGATGGTAGAACTTCAGAATTATAAGCTATTTATTACTGAAATTGTCAATGATAATATCATTGTGAAGAGCATATGTGGTCCCGGGTTCGACTTCAATACCCATGTGTTTCTTATACACAAGTGTTTTCTATACCCATGTGATTTCTATACCCAAATGTTTTTGGGCTATTTCCTTACGAAAGAATCTCTGCTCATTGAAATCGTGAATCGTCGGCACTTTCGTAAACGAGAAAAAACGTATTTTGTAGTTTACGGAAAGTGCCGACGGTTACCGATTGTGCTCATTGCAGACCTTTATTTTCTGTGTACCAATCGTGGACGGTACGGTATTTTAATCAGTGGTGGTGTACTTGTGAGTGGGTCTCATAACCTTAATGTACAGCGACTCGTGACGTAAAAGCTGGGACATAACTGCATACAATCTTAGTTTTAGTGTATACATAAATATTACAAAATTATAAATATAGTTTACTATTTTCATCAATGATATGCATTTTATCAGAAAAAAATATTTTTCAAATTTCTCATGTATCAAGGTTTTCAACAAACGTTCTATGTGTACTTTTAACGGTAACACTACATGATATCACAGACACGGAGTGAAGAATCACGGTTATACATTTTTACATAACGGGGTCAAATTATGATGAACGCAGATCACCCCTGTTATAAAATAAATGGATGTTAGAATAGTGTTAATTAAAAGTGGTATAAACGCCCACAGGCCCAATACAGTGATAATGTTCCGAACAAAGGTGTGGTCAACATCCGGCGTCTTCTTCGATTTCGTTTATATCTAATCATGAAAGGTGAGAAAATAGTTCTGAAATAGACATCATCTCATCGGGAAATGAAACTTCACATTGCCTATCATCCGGCTCGTATATCGTACTCAATCGGGAACCGTCGGCATTTTCCGTAAACGAGAATTTTCTCGTTAACGGAAAGCATGATAACGTCACAAAATCCAAATATATAAAGATTGTACCTCATTTTGACTGCGTATGGGTAGTATGCCCGCAGTTGGCAACGAACATATTCACTAAGGAGCGCTAACGCGAACCATAGAATATGTTCGTTGCCAACTGCGGGTACAATCCATAAATATTTGGATTTTGTGACGTTATCATGCTTATGACGTCAAAAGTGTAGCGTTGGAGACTGCACAGCTTCACCGTCAGCGAGTTGATGCTCTCTCTGTCTGGATTTACACTGCCGTTGAAGCATGTTTTGGCTAATACTATATGAGTATGTCTGCATCAAATGTGCGTTGTTTAAAAAATAATAAAAGTAAACATTGATGTGTAACATACGTTTACATTGGCGCACCTTCATATTGAACATGGTCACTATATATATACATATAACGCCCATCAGTCAACATGTAGGTGCGCCCATGTATATATATGTTATACACCAATGAATGTCAAAAACATGAAAACCAATCCTGAAATACCCAAAAAAGTGTTAAAGTCGTGGGCTTTCAGACGTCTTGAAGATTCCCCAGGGTTTGTCGGATTTTACCAGCTTTATGTGTAACAAGTTGAATGATCGCGATTGACATTTTGTCTCTTTATCACAAACAATCGGTCAGTCACTCTCAGTGCCATATACACTTGTTTTTGTCGTTCTGTAGGTCAGAATGGGGCAGTGAATCTTCCTTTTGGTATCCACCCACCTTCCGCCCGCTATTCTTCATCAGTCCACCAACCATTTATTCTCTTTCCGTTCCCATTGTTCCGCCGTTTATTTTCTCCCCAAGTATACACATTTTACATAAGATTCTGTTTTCCATCAAATTTCCTATGTACTTTCGTTTTTCGTTCTTTGATGAATAGTAAGAGATGACCATATGCTGCATTATATAAAGCACATAAAAAACACATTTACAAATATAGTAGACAATCGATGTTTAACGAGATTTAAGGGCTATAATCACTTTGTACCTTTATACTACAAGATTAAAATAATTTCTTAAGAATATGTTGAAAAGTATTCAACATGAAATTAACGCGTGGTGGGAGAAACAGCGCGTGTCAAGAAAATACGGCGCGTTGTGGGCAGATATGGCGCGTGCTGGGCAGAAACCGTGCGTGCTGGGCAAATACCGTGCGTGGTGGGCATGGAATGAGAAGATATTGCGCGTGCTGGGCATAGGGCGCTTGCTGGGCTGATATTACGCGTGTTGGGCTGGTGTATCGCGTGCTTGGCAGACATAACGCGTGCTAGGCAAAATCAATTCGATGTGGGCAAATACGGCGCGTGCTGGGCAGATATGGCGCGTGCAAGATGCTACAGAAGCTGTGTTACAAATGCAAAATAATTTCCGGCAAAGGGCGGAAGTTTCTCGCTAAAAAGTTGGCGCCTTTATGACGTACACTTTTTCATACCCAACTTTGGCCTGACATTTAAGGACTAGGTACAGCCATATTGGTTGTTACCTGGATGAAAATGGTAATATTGAAATTTTAATGTTTCCTTCCAATACATGGCATAAGCTTTATCCCATTATGTTAAATATTGATATACAATGCAGTTCAGCCCCCAAAATTAAAAAAATCTGTACTTAGGAAAAAAATATTCAGTAAATAATATCCAGATGGGAGTGCGCAAATATTTTTCATCTAGTTATTTGAAACTTCTCAAAAAAATAATACAAAGCTACTGCAATGTTCATAGAATGATAACCCAGTGTTAAAATTTTGATATTAGTCTGTAAATCAGAGTATCAGGGAGAAATACACAGGTATCCCCTCTAAAAAATGTCGTCCATTGCATGCTGTTTTCAGTTCAGGTAAAAGTAGTTACCTGTATCTCGTGGGGGCAATATAGGGGCATTATTTTATATTAAATAGGTCATTTGGCATGTAAATGTAAGTTTCGTGTCAAATAAATGTATAAAATAAAAATAATAACACCAACATAACGTAATTTACATTTACGAAACGGTTACCTAGTTACTAATTAAGTTTGAAAAATGTATTTTGATACCAATGTGCCTCAACTGCCACACATGTTTACGATGGCAACAATTTACGCTAACGATGTTTGACAGGTGCGAAGCCGAGAACGAATCGGTATAATCAGTGAGTTAATACTGTCCGATCCACGCGGAAGTGTATTATATATACGAATTCCATTAGAATTTGTACAACACAAATTCAACTTTGTTGACAATTCTTTCAAAATCATTAAATTATCTAAAAAAACACTGCCGGAAGTGCCGAAGGACATCTTTGCACGTGCTATACATTCGCTCAAAAATGTAAAACTGGCAATCGCTAAAAACAATTTATCGTGATAGGAATGGGCAGTTTTTGCTTTGTGACGATATACCAAGTAACATTTACCTCTACTGCATGTTTGAATCCAATTTAATTGTTAATTTTGTCGATGTTTCACCATGCCTCTAAGTCAGGCGTATGAATATCTAAAAAAGTAAATAGTGCAAAATGGAGGACAGGGGAGTAAATTTCGCTACATGCAACGGGAAGATGTTTGATTTAAGAGATCTGACATAATGTCATAACTCGTCATACCGCAGACGGTAAGATTTTTGTTTTGGCTATGCGGCGTGCCACATAAATTTGTCGATCGGCGATGGAAATTTTAAAAATTTGATCCAGATGTGAGCGGTGTTCAGAATGTACATAAATTGCCATTCATGTGACGAGTACATTCTCTTATTCTGCGGTTTTCAATTGAAAGAGAGATTTATTAAAAAATCGAAGGCTCGTCTATCATTCTGTGTATATTAAAGTAACAAAAAATGATATTCATTGTTTTTATTATCTTTCGCAGTATTCTGTAAACGTGCACGTGTTTTTTGACATATAACACAAAATATCAGAAAAACCACCAAACGTACCAAAATATGGTTGAAAATTTCGATTCTCCATCACAAAATGTACTTTGTAGTCTATTTTGGTCATGTATTTTGCAGTATTAAATAAAATAACAAGTTTTGGTAAAAACACCCCCGCCATATTGAATTGTCCTGTACCTAGTCCTTAACCAACTCAACATCAGATTCTCTCCTTCCAATTGAAGTCCAGACCAGTCCAATCCACCATCTCTTCGTCGCCGTCCCCATTTGGTCTTCTTTCTATCATTTCTTGCTTACGTCACCACCGATTACTCAGGATGATATAAAATGAAGATAAATAAACATGGCCAAGTGGCAGCACTGTCTGACGCCTTAACCTCCAGACCTCCACCACTGGGTCGCGGGTTCGAGACCTACTTTTAGCAGTCACCAGGTACAGCTGTACTGACTGTAGGTCTAGAGTATTCTGGGTGTCCTCTGACCTTTCTTCGCCATCAGAACCCTTGCACGTCTCTGAATGGCCATAACCGTTTATTAATAGTATGTCAACTACAAACAAACAAAAACAAGCAAACGTTTTGTTCCGTTTATAAGAAAATCGCCAATCCGAAATTTCGTTTGATCGGTAGTTCAAACAGAAGCAAGAGTTTCAGCATCATCAACTTCCGGGTTTGTTGTCTTATTTCAAATTTTAATTGCATGTTACATCCAAATCACATCGTATGGATCGAGCTGCAAATAACATAACCAAACATTCAACTATACGTATGAAAGACATAATTATATAATAGTGTTAGGGCTATTGCATTGTGCATAACCAACAGGTGTATTTCTGGAATGCATCATACAAAGTGTCCATTTTGATGTACGCTATTGAGAAATCCAAACATTTGAATAAATTTATCTACTTTTCATGGAAAAATAATCACGATTCGATATGCTCAGTACAGAAAGTTCCGGTAAATCTCGGTCAATATACAGCTTTATATAGAAGCCCTCTTCGTTACGTGTCATTGCAGCTATAAAGATCGTATGTATATGGAAAGATTTTTTTTTCTATTTCTGGCGACATCTGATGCGTGATGAACGCCAGCAGCGTTGGTGAGATTATCATCATAAACATTATTCATATTCTTGTATCCTTCTCGAATTTATTCTCTCGTCGGTTGGCGAATATCGAGAAATTTTTTAGTTTCCTTTAAATAGACTTTCATAAATATAGAGTACTACATTGTTAGTGGTACAGTAAAATAAATCGATTACCACTCGAGACACGCCAGACATTTTGCCGAAGGTCGGTAACTTTTCCCTGGTATTCCGGTTTCCTGCAAAAAACCTAGTTCGCCTTTAAATCAACATTGTTAATAAGAAGCAAAGCGCAAACAACATAATTTAAATATGATCTAACATGAGTTTCCCATTTCATATCCAATTTAGGAAACGAGTCTTAAGAATTATTCAATTTTGTAGATGATGATGATGATGATGATGATGATGATGATGATGATCAGTGGCGTAGCTAGATGTCAAGGGAAATGCATATACCTGGGGGTTCAGGAGGTGAAGCCCCGGCCGGTGGGAGGTTTTGTGGGGCGAAGCCCCCGTGAAGCTTCACGACGATTTGTTTTTTGCATGTTCAAGCATGCAAGCATACACGGAACACAGGGACCTGAGAATTTGTTACAGCTAGTTTTGGACCTAAAATAGGGTGTTTAGAGTAATTTTACAGCTTTTACGACTAATGAGGGGGGCATTTTTTATCGAAAATTTATCTTAACCCCCCTCCCCCCCCCCCCAAATGTGTAAAATTACTCTACACACCCTATTTTAGGTCCAAAATTAGCTGTAACAAATTCTCATGTCCCTGTGACACCGAAGCTACGCCACTGAATTGATGATGATGATGATGAATTTCTGTGTATGTATTGTTATATTCATGTGATGTGATGAAAGAAAAAAAAATGTTTCAATTTAGCGAGCCTCATATGAAATGTTGGCTTCTGTAAGATGTATTTATCACACAGGATTTTTGTTATTTATTTTTGTAAAACGTCAATTTTCATACACTACCGAAATGTACAACGCCGCCATTTTTACTTCAGTGTGGAAGATAAATGACGTCATGTTAATGTAATTGGTGTGACGTCACAGTAAGAACAATTGAAACTTACAGCCAATCAAATGTGCGCTAGGATATACATTGCATGGAACTAGTTTGTATAACAGAACAATTATATGTGATAAAAGGTGAATTTGGAGGAATTTTTTTTATGCTCTCTATCCTTATCGTGAAATGTGACATAATTAGCAATATTAGAAATACCTAAAAGTCTAAAATATTTTTATTTGCTAATATTACCTGTTTTAGTAACTTAAGTTTGTTTTTTCTCAACAAAACATCGCCAAACAGAATACTTCCGGGCTCATTTACAACATTTTATATCATCTTGTATTTGTCGTATTGGCGAGTTTCCATAGATCTATATACACGATAATAGCTATACGATTACATGAATTTTGTTATGCAATTTTAATTGTGGCGACGAAAACAAGAAAACCATGACTCGGCAAATCAATGGAAGCGAAACCATGACTCGGCAAATCAATGGAAGAGCGAAACTTGCTCTAATTAAATACCCGGTATCTTCTTTCATTTTCTAAGACTTACTTTTCAAATATTGTCATTAACGGCCCAATGCACGTAACTTTCGGCAAAACTTGAAGCGAAAATCAAGCTTAATAACTTTCTATGTTTATATATTTAGTTAAGATTAACGGATATCAGCAATATTCAAGATGAATTCTTATGCGGCTACCGGTACAGCAGCAGTTGAAACTTCGGCTTGTTGTTGAAGTGGGCCACACCTGAATTATTTTCAATTCTTTGGATTTTTCAGTCAAGAGTTTCTTGTTAGTTACCGCTCAGGTTTGATTTGATTTTGATTTAAACATATTTATTTTCTATAGCAATGGGATTGGGCACAAGTTGTACAACTTATACTAAGCTCTTTCCCTACAATAAAACATTTATATATCTACAAATTTCAAGATGGCTTATTTACAATACTAAAATACAATATCTCACAGTATCATACAGTCACACATACAAACACATCATGAGAGAGAGATCGAGTGGAAGAGAGAGAGACCGCTCAGGTTTACCTCGTTTTAGGTTTTATTTTTGCATGTTTATTTTCAGAACCACGACAAATTTGCTGAAGATAGTTAGTATATTAGGCCTTTAAACTACAGACTTATTATTCATCCTTTATTGGAAGCAGTGTGTGTCCACATATTCATTTGCTTATATTTGTCATTGAATGACATTGCCTCTATACAACCCTGCCGAAATTATTTGGCATTCATTAGGCTTTGATGCAATTGGCCGTTTGTTGACGTCATCATTTAATAATTTATGACGTCATGTTTGTTATGTTTGATTCCACTGACCGTTCCGAGCGATGGATGAACATATTTTATTTGAGCTAAATGCTGTGAAAAAAGAAATGTAATTCAAGTTTTTATCAGATGAAAAGGTTCTTAAAATTTTAAAGATAAATATCCAACTGCTTTTAGTTGGCATTCATAGACAATATGAATCCAAACTGGACGACGGCAAATATTACATGAAACGCTAGTTACGCGCTTAATTATTTTGCCTTTTTCCAGTTTGCATTTATATTGCAAATGAATGCCAACTGAAAGCATATCAATGCTTTATTGTATACATTTGGGTATGTATAATCAATATAAGCTTCCAGCTTGTTTTCCTATCCCAAATTACAAAATAAATGTGTTTAGAAAATTGAATATATTATTGTATAAAAGTCATAATAATACGTAAAAGGCCTACAGCATATAAGATATTTAGTATGAAGAACCAAACTGCTGGATTTCCGGGATGATATGACAAGTACAATTTTACGCAATAGAAAATGTATTAGCCCAGTCTTTAGTAGGTAATATAGAATACTCCATCTCATGTACATGTATATATATTATTCAAATATGAAACCGAATTACGATTTTTTCATAGTTTACGTAAATATGAATACAATATTAAAGTAAAAATTGAAATAGCAGAATGTACGCAAGCAAGAAGTGTTTTTCACCTTTAGTTACTTAGATAATTGCATTAAAATAAACTTTGGTTTTGATGATAAGACTTGTACAATGTGTATTCATTATTACACATACTCTGAAATAAATATAACATATTAGAAATATATAACTCAATATTATAACTTACCGAATTTTTATATTAAAAACGAACTTGTATGCATATAAATATGATAGAAACTCGGTATTAACGGCTTGTTTACCGCAATAACTTGAGATCATAATCGCACACCGCTTGGCTAGCGAACCATGACCGCGTGGAAAAATGGGTCAGTTCGCATTTCATAACCGGCGTTAGCCGAGCAAGCGCTCTCCAACGAAACGACTTCGACAGCTAGCAAACCAAGCCTGTATGGAATGCATTCACATAAATAAAACATATAAACTATACAAATCATTTTATGCAATCGTAAAATTCTTGATTTTTGCAGAATTAATTCGCTTTGGTGCCGTTCAGGTAGGTCACCGGCAGTTCTAGGGTAATGTATGTGCTGTGTGTGATGTCACTTGACATCGACCAATCAGAATGCCGGGATTGAGTTCACTCCCACAAAGGTCGAGGTCATCGCTAGCGATCAGCTGTTCGCAGTCCGCGAGAGTAAGAAAAGTCAGGAGAGAAAAGCATCAACTGCGAGAGAATGAAGGGATTTTATTGTGATTTTAAAACGTGTATAGGATTATAAACAGTCCCAGAGGAGAGTCATACTCATTGGTATGTATGTCTAAATCTACTTTTCTCGATTTCACCCAATTTTAGTCCAATCTCTTTGTTCAGTTATTTCAGCTGACTCGTAAATGGGTCGATACTGGGGGCTCCAGTAGGTTGTGTTTTACCGGTTAGCAGGCTTGTCCATATTTATTTCAGATATATCCGATAATATCAATAAACAAAATAACACACGCATAAAAAAACTATTGAAGTATCTGTAGAAAAATATACTTCACGTTTCAGCACGAATTTTCCCGCAGTTGCTTCAACCAATGGTAACAATTTACATGAATTTTAATAAAATTATTCAGAAACGATGACATCATTTTCAGGTTCAAGTTTCACGAACTAGTAAATTGCTGAAATTGAGCAATATGGAAATGTTGTGTGTAGGACCTAATCATTTTAATTTAATTTACATATTTCGTAATATAATAGAACAAAAGATTAAATAAATATACTGTATGCGAACTATGATATCGTGAACACTGTGTCTTGTACTTCCTTGTAGAAAGGCTATCATTGGATATAAGTAAACAGGGTCTGATTAATAAATTTTCATAATCATAAATGTTCTACCTGAAATGCTTTGTACAAAAAATCATTCTATATAAAGGACATCTAAACGTATAAAAATCGCGTTTATATCTTATCAAAATATCATTAATATTTTCATAATTGTATAGAGAAATATATCTGGTTAAGATATTTCAACCAGAGATAGTGTGTATGCTTATACGAAATCAGGAAATCGATTAACTATATATATCACGGGAAATTGATTAAATAATGCCATAATATTTTGGGTCCATTGTAAGACCCATCCCATTTCCTCGAATCGAAGACAATTTCTTTTGAAGTGAACCACCTATCCAATCAAAATTTGATGACTCCTAGGAAATTAATATTAGAAATAATGAATAGTTTACTTCAATGATTAATCAGCGTGCCATCTGATATGTATCGAATGAAATAGAAATCATTCTATCATCAGCATGATTTCCATCTAGCGTAACCCAAACCCCCTCCCAAAATCTGTAAAATCTTACTGCGTAAAACACTAGAATCATAAATCTTATCAACTGTAGAAACTTCCATTTTTGCAATATTTTTTAAAGTAAAAGTGGCATTAATTTTATTATGTTTTTTTGTTAGAATGTCCCTTTTTAAACAATATTTTCTCAAAATTAAGGCACGACCCCCTCCCCTACACTGCAGCAAACAACTTTTTTTTGTGGGGTGATGGCAGGAGCAGCTATTATTAGCGTCCGTAGCTAAAAGCTAGGAGGCCCAAAGGAGGGGAACATCGATTTACGGCATAAATTACTTCCAACAATAATCAAACATCCAATAATATAAATATTTGTAATTCTAATCAACATTTCATTTTAATGAAATTTCAGATTTTTAATTTTTTTTTTCACTTATTTAAATGGCTTGTAAGAAAATGCACGCATCTTTGCACATTCATATTTTTAAACAACTTCATCTTTTCCAATGCTCTCCATTTTCGATACAAAGGACAAACAATTGTATTGCAAACGAAATTAAATATTAAAAGAAGAAAATGCGCATAGTTTCCGCTGTTCTTCTAAACTGCACAAAGTAGCTATTTTCAATGTGCATACTTGCCAATATCATGTGCGCTTATACAAATCGTAAACAAGTCTTTGTTCTGTACTTGGGTTATATTGGCTACAAGTCGAAACACATCTCCCTATATCATTGTTCGGCTGAAACTTCGTTTTTGCTGCGTTGAATTTGAACAAACAGATACGATTATGTTTCTTGCCGAAACGCCGATGTCTAATTAAAAAACATACCCGGACAAAGGCGGAGATAACCGGAACGTCTGTAATAGGATATTTTTGAGAAAAAAATGCACTCAACGTTTGATGTGAATTTTGATAAAGATGTTTCTTGAAGCATAAATACATATCCACATATGTTCTTAAGAATATGTATCCCCGTGACTGAGCCATTAAAATGTCGACAACAGTAATTTTACACCTTTACCAAACATTTCCTCTAAAAAATGTTACAACAAGATACTAATTCAGGAATCTATCAAAATGTTACAGAGCTTCTCTGTATACAGACTGGGGATGCATGTCTTCCTTCCTGATAGCTATTCTGTTGATGTCCGTAAACCGTTACAAAACTCCATAAACCAGATTTTCTCTATCTTTACAAACACACGTCTGCTTGAATTTACGTCATCTTAAACTCCCAGCTAAATGTATCTGGAGCAGAGATCGATCGCGTGCTTAATCGGTTACAGATGATAGGAATAAAGTGTTCTCTTACATAGAGAAGAAACATTGTAATAAAGAAATTCAACTACAGATAATTTATTCTCAATAATCCGGAAAATGATACGTTTCATGCCATTTTTTTGGAAAGAAAATAGGTACATGTAACTCTCGTGGGCTGTGGAAGGAAACAGTACGTGAAATAAAATGTGACATGTTATGTAAAAATTGTCCATGTCCGACTGTTAAATATATCTGAGAGAAAAATCCGTAGACTTGACAGCGAGGGTCCGACCCAATAAATTAACCCTAATTGTCGCGGTCTTCAGGATGTTTATTTTCCCACTCCTTTAAAGGAAAAATATTATCAGATGATGATTTGACAAAAACGAACCTTTTTTATCCAATGTAACATAATCTGTGTTTAAATTGAATGACGTCATCTGCATTTGAAAATTTGACGTATCATTCAGTTGTTTTCATTGTGACGTCACAATAGCGCATGTGCCTTATTATCTCAAGTGGTTGACATTATTTTCGGCTAAAACTGGAGACAATTCAAAGGATGGGTAAATTGTTTTCCTTTACGCTGTCTAGGGAAACTTCTATAGGTAAAACTGATATATGATCACACATTGTACGTACTGGCACTACTGGTGACCGCATGGAATGCAATCTTACAATTGCGGTAGAACTAATTCTGAGCCACAATGACCTTCTTAATTGATTTTGTTCGGTGTAACATTTCCATTGTACATGATGATCCACACGTACACATTCTCTTCGCCTTCAAGTCGTGATATAACAAGGGATTGAAAGTGCAATTGGTTAAATTTTAATTTCGCATTAATGTTCGTTTTCGCTTTATTGACTCGGGCTTCCATTGGTGCTCTGAGGGGATAACATACATTTTGTACTTGAAATTGAGAATTGCATTTTTAAATAATTTCATTTAAACTAGAATGTAGGAGGAGGTGTTGATAAGTTAAAAATATTTAACCGTACATTATTCACATTTTAATAGGAAGCTCGCCAGACAGTTATTTGTAGAGGTGATAATTTATCTTAGTTTTCTTGATAATCAGAGGTGTGCTCGATTATCGCTAACAATGATTGTGCATTTTTTGTTACACAACCGACCTACATGTCGCTGCTTGTTTATACTGATATCAAATCTATGATTGGTTGTGGTTTTTTTATATTGTTTTTAAATGACGATGTTTACCAGACGGAACAATTTGTGTCTATACACATCATATGTTGAGATCTGGAAAAGTGCTCACGGTTCCGGGATCCATCATATTTATATCGTGCTGGTGTTTCCGGTTTTTCGAGTAGGAAATTCTGACAAAACCTCTCTTAGATGTTCCGTGCACTTTATGACCGCAGTACATGTACACTGCGAGATTTGTTGACATTACCTCTGGGAAAAGGGTTTAATGAAAAAGGGGATTTCAAAGCGTCAACAAAACCATCCTCAGACCTCAAAATCGACTAAACGAGAGGCAAAATATCAGCAAAGCAAAGATTAACACGGAAACCTTTGAAAAGGTACCGTACCAAGAAAATAAGACCAGGTGTTCCGGAAAAGTAAACGTCGTCTGCTTCTAGGTCGGATTTAAGTAAATGCCGGGACCACAAAATGAGAAATGAGACGTAATTCTCAATTACAACAAGCAGACACACTAAAGAGTATATTAAGAAACGTCCGTCTACAAATGTTGTCGATTTTTGCGCCGAGTTATCACGTCATAAATACGTAATACCGGAGTATTTTATTCTCGAGTACATGTGTATATTGAGTCAATACTTGAGACTTCTTCTAAAAATAAAAATGTGTTGGTATTGAACACTTAAGTGTTTATACAGAGTAGTGCATCAGTGATGGGTTTAAACGTCTCCCGTTAATCGGAATCCATTCGGACTTTTCTGGCAGGTTCGGAATAAATCGTTTTGCGCATCCCTTTCTTTCCGGAAAAGCTCGGGGGATTTCCCATCGGCCTGTCATTCATTAACGAATATTTATTAGGATCAAAGTCCAGTTGATGACGTCGGGAGTTGGTGTAATACAGCACGGCGCGTCAGAACTGGACAACTTTGTTACCGAACGACAGACTCTAGAGGAGATATAACGTTATTTATCAAGTTAGAAAATACAGAGGATGACTTTGAAATTATTGTTGTTTGTTATTTTGTGGTACAGATCTGCATTTTAAATGGACAACGTAAATAAAAAAAAGATAGTAAATGAACAGCCAGCTGACAAATCATTGTTCACTTGATCCCTTTGGTCAGTGTGGTATTTATTTCCCAAGGTCGCGTACAATTACGGATTGGTGCGGCGTGTATGTCGGTCAGCTGTCTATCAAATATCACGTGACACAAAGGCTTATTAGCTTAATTCTCACACATAGAAACCTCGATAATCAAAACTTCGGTAATTCGATATCTCACTTCCCGTTAGGTCGACATCTTGATAATCATATGATGATCTTGATTCAGATTTATTCAGGTCAATTTGATATAGGCCTGACGACAATTGGAATTATTACGTCAATGACCGACAATCATAATCGTCTCTAGATTGTAAAACCCCAATAAGTGTATCTCAAATGAAGAGAAGCATTTTAATGCAGTACCGAGTTTGAGTTTAAACATATTTTATTGCAAAATTAAACAAAAGGATTGTTTTAGTAGTTAGCTGGTACAACGTACCAACAATGTGGCTCTGACCTTTCAAGAATCCATCAAGTAGCTTAATTACCATCCTTTTGACAAAGTTTCAGTGTTGTGAAAGTAGAAATAAAAAGAGAAATTAAAAGCCACATGCGTCGAATTGGAATCGTTTACGTACATTTTTGTGTATCAAAGTACCTTTTATCGATGTTGACATTTCTAGAGCACCATTTCAAATTGGTGTCTGGGGTTATAACCAGTCCTTCTAAGGAAATGAAAACAAACAGTCGACAAGAGAAGTACATGTTACTCTGATTCAGAAAACGCATTTATAGAGGTAGAGAACGTATACAAGTGAAAACTCTTATATTGGTACCATTATACTTAAGAACCTACACGTAAAGATTTAAGATCTTCACTGATTTTTTTTTTCGCTTATCACTATTTTCATGCATTTATTTGTTGTAAATACATCCGAAATTATATTGCTAATGCACAATATTGCACTTACAGAAGTCGTGCGCTTGAAAAGATTTCTTATTTTCCTAGAAAACTACAAGTCTTAATTTTTTTCAAAATCTTTGAAATCTCCTACACAATAAGTAAGATACTAAGGGGTCGGAAATTCGTGTAATGAAAACAAAAATATGTCTGTATAATGAATAAAAAAACCCCAAACAATCTCTGATTGGAATGCATATTATAATTGTCGCTCCGTTACGCTCCGTTACGCTCCGCACACCTTTATATACCGGAGTGAGAATAAGGATCGGCAGTTTACCTTAGATTGAGATAAAACTAGCGAAGGAAAATTCAGAAATAATACACAACATTCAATGAAGTTTACCTCTTACTAAATAAAACATTTCCACGCTAAATGTAATTTTGTCATTTTCTACTTGCAATTTCGGTCAAGGTCCCGTCCGGAAATATCGGGTAAAATTCCGCACACGTTGCCATGTGGATGGTGAGCTCGCGCGCGAGCAGTAAACAGCAGGCATAACGTTAGAAATAATTCGGTCAATGAGCTACCTATGTAACCGCAAATAAGAAAATGACCAAACTAGTTGATGTCCATCTCTACGTGTTACTATACTGTATCATTGGATTGGTCAAGCGTCTCGGACTTGCCTCCTGAAGAGAGGACCAGCATTACTGATTTGTTTACGATATTTGTGAGGTATGGACACGAATGGGCGCTTTATCTTTGTCGGTAAATATTGTTATGAAGTTTTTGTTTACAGTCAGAATTGCGCTTTTAAATTTTGAAATAGAGTTTTATTCACCATTCGTTCATGCTTGATCTTGAGGAATCTGAATCAGGATGGTTGACTCGTCCAGTTGTTTTCAGAACCACAGGTACTGGATACGCTAATATATGTCCATTAATGGTCCATACTAACACTAGTATAAAATAGTACACACATATAAGCGTGTCAAGTACCTCAACTCTGAACGGATAGGAGGATCAGATGTTACTTTGGCAACTTTAACCTAAATTAAGGTGTTCAAATTAATTATTTTGCACGCAGATCAATTTCAGTACATACACATATGTAGAAGTTGAGAGAACGGGTCACCTTAATAACTTCGACTAGTGGGGATTTCCCTTTAGTCAAGCGGTAGGGTGTCCGGCTAGGACCGAATGGTCGCTAGTTCGAACCCTTGAAACTATGAAAAAACATTAAAAACTGTGTAAAAACATTTCTGGACTACAGATAACTGCTAATGGCCGCACCTTTATATAAACTACATCTGAATGTGGTTGAACGAATAAAACTGTGAAGCTCTTGATGACATGACCTCGAAAAATGGAACAACAATAACGGCGTTAAAACACCGCCCTGTCAACATCACGTGACACAGATAGAAATCTAAATTGGACGATCTTTCTACTTCATTTAAACACAGTTGCTGTTATCTCGCTTCGCGTGGACCTTGAAAAATATGAACAGGTTCCCGACAATAACACGAACGAGAATATAAATAACTTCTGAGTGCTGGCGGTAAATAATAAACACAGATAAATATGGAGATTTTTGTGTACACATTCACGAATGCGACATCGTGATTGTAACGGTGTATTTAAAAGATAAAATATATATTCATATGTTCTTAAAAGCTACTTTCTGTTCGTCACGGTTTCCCCGAAAAAGGTGGTAAAAAACCCACGCATTCATATATATATATTTCTGTATACATAGATAAGGAAGTGGTGTAGACACATTGAGTTTGTCAAATTTACGGAGAAAAACAATCATATATACCCAGAAAAAAACGCACAAAATCGAAATAACTGAACGCTTCCTTCTCAAATATGTATGTGTACCAATTTGAGTAAGTTATATCCTACAAACAAACTTTTGTTGGGATCCGGTGTTATATAATATGTAAATCTACAGTTTGTACATGTATAGCTTCTCTAATACATACGTACAAGTTTATGTGTAACGATATACATATTCGCAGAGAAGTAATAACTATAGTGCAGACAAATAAATTATTTTGTCATAGTTTGAGGACAATCCGCCACTGTTTCAAAGAACTTGCTACGTTGTACATGTATACTGTATGTACATGTATAATACATATGTATAACATTATAGCGTAATAAAGCGTATATACACTGTACAGATAGTTAAATTTGATAGATTTATCAATTTTTATTATTGAATTATTCAAAATGTACTATTAACAAATATACAGATTTCATTTGACAACATAATTTTTTTTAAAATTCCGTTGATAGTATGAGCTCATTGATTTTTCAATTCAGTTTTATTACAATTTACATCCAAATTATGGATCGAATTGCAAATAACATAACCAAACATTGAAACATACATGTAAAAGACATACCATACATACTGTATTGAACAAAATTAAGCACCTTGCAAGCGTACCTTCCTCAGCCGAATGACAAAATAGATCATGAACTTGATTGAAATCATTATTTAACTCGGAAAGCGTTATGTTATAAAATTGTAAAGCTCAGCTTTTTTCGTCGGGCTTTCAATTAATAGCTTCTTGTTTGTCCCTGATCTATTAAGGCGGGATAAAAATGGCTACATGTATAAAATTTATATAATCGAATATTAGACCTAGATTACGTACTGTAAAAATGAAATCCCCGTCGGTGCCTCCTTCAGTACTTATCACCGTGGTTAATGTCAAGGACGACAGATGTGACTCACAGCGTAACGGATAATGCGCATGCGTGAGAAACTGGAAGGACACCATGCTGACGGAATACACAGGAATGATGCTAAGGAAACCGGCTGCCGACGAGTATGTATATTTCCGATTTCAATTTTAACGTTATGGTATGTTAGGGTAGACTCATATCTTCCTATTGATAGCCGTGTTATAACGATATAACGCGAACTTCAAGAGTGTCAATGGAATAACGTTTGGCGTAAACAACTCTAATAAATCGGCCATCGGCCTCTATTTATAGTAAATGGGTCGCTCGCGGTCCAACTCAATACACATGTACGGTGAATTCTAAACCACAAAACGAATCTCGTAGTCATATGACTTTAATTTCAGATGTGTTTGACTAAGAGATTTATAATACACGAAAAATGTATTTGTTGTAATATACAATGTTTCAATTTTATATTGTTCACGTTTGCGATGGTGAAATATATATATACCTACACTTGACTTTTATAGGCCTAGACGTTGCAATATATATATACATTCTAAATATAACGACAAAAATTGCTTATCTCATTCAAAACTATAGAGTTGCGAATGCACCTGAGACGATAATGGTATCATACAGAATACCTGACCGTCGTTTTCGAGAATCATTCTAGCCTTAAAGGACAGGAAAAATACGAGGAACCGGTGTTTTTCCTCCTTGTACACGAGGGGTGTGTACACGTGTGCACTCAACACGGCGGGGTTCGTCCGATAGGTTTTAATTAACCTATTTAATATAATTCATTGAACTTAAATGGGTGTTTGGAATAACTTCATGACATTTTTGCTTTTTAGGATTGTCGATAATCGGATTTTAAATATATAAATAAGTATAAATCTTTTGATTTTAATTTATTTCCGGGCGGAGGTTATACAAATCTTTTTAGTTTTCCGAATTTAAAGATAAGAAACTTTGAAAAGATAACTTTGACAGTCACATTATGTTCTTATAAATGTAGATAGTTTTGCATCTTTTGATATTAAGCATCCCATTCTGTAGATTTTGAGTTCGGATTATGATTTTGTTAACGCTTCGGTATTCTTTAATTTATCTTTCTATTTCTTCATCTTTCTATTATAAACTGTGTTACATATAAGTTATTGGATGTTGAAACCAACATATATTACAAGAGTTTTGCCGCACTGTGGATTAAATCTGGGGATAGACACTTTGTCAATCTGATTAAAATCATATCTTGATCTCCGCGCCGTTCCGTATTAAAACTTCTCTCTGTCTTGTAAAATGGAGTGAGAACAAGGATCTATATTTTTACCAGATTGGACACATTGTCGGAGGGGTGTAGTTTGATATTTATAAGTCCCCTCAAGGACGGACTCTAAATCGAAAACGTTCGGAACACTCATGACGTTTCTGCCGGAGATTGAGATCTTGCAAAAGTTATTGATATTGAAGTCGTTTGAAATTTACTAATATAACGAAATCCATATTTAAAAAAACATAGGATAATCATATGTTAAAAAAATGATGATCAAACCCGTAATTACGCCCATGTTTTAATATTGAAATTGCTAATGTTAGGGTTTTAAAAGTATTTCTGAGACTTTTCGTGTTCAATGTAGTAATAATAACAGAACCATCAAAACACAGCGCAAAAATTTCTTTAAATCTACTAATGTTTCAGTTTCCATTAACGAGATAGCAATTAACAAATTAACTGTGAATTGTGGGAGAAGACATTGATAAGTTTAGTTTAAACATATTTTATTGCAAATAAATATTTACAAAAGAATTGGACACAAGTTTTTCCATCTTATTAACGTCCTTTTCTTCAATTATATATAAATACAAACAATTAATTGATCAGGCAATTTACGCAATAATTATTAATTGTACATAATTATGAAATGGAAAAGGGGTGATAAGTTGTATTGATATTGTATGATTGCTTCTATTTTATACATGTTCTGTATCCAATGAGTCCGATCACTTAAAGAAGCAAGAATTTGAGCTTATAAAACATGTATAATTTAGATCTATAACGTTTAGCAATAAATATATTTAATGAAATGACATCAAATAATCCACTTGGTAGTAAATTTACACGAGGTGAAAATCGCTAAATGATAAAAAAACCTTTTAAATTGAACGTTGATTTATTTATGTGAATACGTGAAGATTCAGCTTGTGTAAAATATTTATGTAAATTTATATGTGGATATTCAAACGTGAATTCATATGTGAATTTAAATTCAACTGTATTTTACGAAAGTACGTGATAGCGCTAGACAGCATATTTTGTCTGGCGTTTCAGCACATATTTATTGCATGATGTCAATTTCTGGGTAACAAAGATCCTGTTCTAAGTAACTCATGCCAGTAAATTATCGTCAGGTTAAAAAAGTGGCCCTGAACATGGGGTGATCTTTATATTATATTCCGGAAATACCGCAAATTTCCAGACCGTTCTTAAAACGAAACCTTACGCAACCGACATACATGAGCTATTTTTAGAACCTTTTTGATGCGGTCATCGTATTCATAAACGCAGAATGGATTATTGTATTTTGTGGTCACCAGCTGACGGGTTTATTGTAGCGCCACGGTCTGGTAGTTCGGAAAGCCTTTCACTCGGTGTCGAAATTCTTTTATGTATATAATTTCGTCAGATATTGCAATGAGTATTAGTCCAGTTAAACTGTCGGTGCGCGCAGGTAATATTACATTAGGACGTGAGGAACCGGGATATTTCCGGGAGATTGTAAAGTTAATGTTTTCGGTGAGTGTATTTTATTCCAGTCGGCTATAAAAGATTGGTGAACATTTTATAATATTAATACATTAGTATTTCGACTTTAATTTGAAATCTGATTAATTAAACGAAGTGTACGTGTACTGAAGTCAAGTATATGCTGTAAAGAGTGGAATTCTGATATGGTTTTTAATGGGATTGCTATAATTTTAGTACTGTTAATTTAACTCACTTCACTAATTATAATGATAAATAGCGATATTTTTTGATACAAAATAACAGTTTTACTCACAAAGTCAAGCAGCTATAAAGAAGAGTTGTGGGTCTAATTTCACGACGAAATGATACTAAAACAACTGAAACTAAATATTTAACTGTCAATATTCTGGTATGAACACTGGGGGTTCTGGAATGTGCTAAGCTAAAGTCTACGGTATATCGGATATATCGTCTCGATACGATATGTATCGCGATGTGTACTGTATAAAGTAACACAAGAACCAAAAGGGAAATATGAGTTCTTCGTTTTGAATAGCAAAATTAATAATTACATCTGAAAATAGACTTGATTAAAAATGAACAACAATATCTTTACACATACCCCCCCCCCCAAAAAAAAAAAAAATGTGTATCGTACCGACTCGGTCCGTATTCCAAAAATGACTAACCTTCGATCTAGAGCAGTGTCGAGTGACATTACGTCCAGCGGAGAACATCTATACTCGATACAGCGTCAAAACGTACATAAAACACACCATTAGTTTCGTTTGTCCTAACTTACTAGTTACCAAGTTGAGATAGGAGAGGACTAGGTCAGACGGACTTGATTGTGGAGAAACACGCTATTTTAGATAACGAAGGTATCAGTTGAACTCGGCCAAGGCTAATGGTACTGTTACGTAGCTACTGCCTCGCGAGCGGAGAAACAGAACCTTCGACCGCTCGGCTCCATACATTCTGATGACGAACCGCATTGTCATCCTCAGATAGGTGCGTCGGCTACACCTAGTTTCATACGGCGCCGAATTTCGTTTTCTAATCGGATATATAATGATGAACCAATCAAGGCCGGTAAACCGTCTACCCCCCCACACGATCAATGTCATTTAACTTTTTACCAGCACTTATAATTACATTACTACCAAAATATCACATCCGGGGGATTCCCTTTGTTGTATGTTACCATGGTGATCGGCCATTAGGAAGTATTTCGACACACCCGCCATATCAAAAAGATGCAAAACCTCCGAGAATGATTTGTACATGTACTTGCCAATTCGACCGGTCAATGATAACGATGACCAGGCCAATGACCACTGTCGATCAGTCTGAGGTTTAGATACGGCGTGGACATTGTTCGTGGCTTGACCAACTGTTTTGCCATTGACCGTATTGAATTATGATCGTCGTATAGGTTATTCACCACAAGTACTTACTCACAGTTCTTTATTACCTTGAACTTTAAGGCTCATCGATAAACATACACAGTACTGGAATAGAAAGATTTACCGTCCTTGTTTATATAGCCGTGGCTTAAATTTATCGATCTCATGCAGGTTTGTTTATTGAAAAATCGTTCGAAATATATATGTATTAAAATGAGAATTGTTTTGATGTATTTATTACGAGACATCAGGTGCGATCTTTCTAATTATGACGTAGTCAACGAACTGACGTCAGAGTGACAGTCACAACATGTACCACACGTAATCCATGTTTCTACAAAATTTACTTGATTACATTTCAAAGCAAAACTACAAAACTTTGTCCGAAGCTCGCCAAATTATCTGAAGGCAAATTACACGCCTAATAATACGGTTTTTTTTTCGTGGCTAAATTTCGACCATTTATCAGCTTGATTCGTCATTTTTATTTGCATGTTTGATATTAATGATAGCAATAGTATGCTATTGGGTGTCATTAGGTCTAGGGGATGTTTCGGACATTCTTTCGGCTGACCTAACGACACACGGACCTAGATTAGAGATTGGACCGCGTACTTTTGGAGTGACGAGACAGTCGGCGACCTGATTGGAACACAGTTGACGACGAGGTTCAAAGGTCAAGGCTAAACTGTTATCGTGTTAACTGCGATTGTACAAGTAAAGTGCGCTCAGAAACGAGGACATTGTAGTTTGTTGTGCAACAGATAGATACCGTCAGTAACGTTGTTTTGATACATTTACACTTGTCTCGATTTGTTTTTCTTTTAAAATATGTATTGTAGTTTCAATTTCAAATGTGATTAACAAAAATGAAGTTGACACATAGACTGGCTATCAAGTTTTTTTATGAAGAATTTCTGAACTTAACTACTAGCTTTAATTATCTCCCCCTTATTTCAAACTTGGAACCGGACATCCGAGTGCATGATGGAAATTAGACTATTTTATTGTAAATGATTCTGTATATCGTCAGGAATGGATAAACTAATGTGTCTTTATCATACTTTTGGTTAAATTCTTGTACAAATTATATTGAAAATCAGGGATAATTCTGACTCCTAAAACCTATGGAAGAATTTGAGGGATTTTATGGGATAAGCCAAATATCTTTGAGATTTTTTCTATATTAAGAAATACAATTTTGATGTTTCAATGAGATTTTCAGGGAAACTATGGGTAAAAATCCCAAAATCTCGCCACAAAGTGATCCCCGGAAAATAGAGGAGGTGGTCCTCGTGGAGTTAGAAGCAGGAAGCAGTGTGACTCTCAGCCTAGTGTATAACCTCGCTGGCTCGGTAATAGGGTACCTCCCTCGTAAAACGCATCCAAGACTGCAGTAGTATACGTAGTAGTTGGCAAAGTCTTGAACCAATTTCGGGACGCAGGTCCGGAAAGCACTGTTAGCTTGCAGATACAACCAAGTGAAAACCTTGTTTACTTAATAAAATATAAAAAAACATAATTGTAGCCAAGATTATATGAGGTTGCCAGAAATTTAGCAATTATTTTGGTTATAAATGGACGGAAAGTACAAATATTTTGTCTTTATCATAGTCTCAATCGGTGAATATGTGGCGAAATCGCAAAAAAAAAAAGCTGACTATACTGTCAGAGAGCATACATCAGGATGGATACACTCGTACAAAAATGTACCTTACATCAGAGAGTACGTAGAAAGCCCAGAAATAAACATGTTTGCCGAGTTACGTCTCCTGTTAGGACGTGCACAAGGATGAAATGTCGGTTTATCAAGTACATCCGAACGTATCTACTCGCCCGGTATTCCTGCCCTTGATACCGGGAGTCGAGGTAACGTTTAAATCTGCTACGCGGAATTTTCATCATTTATATCCAAATAGTGGTAAAGCTGTCGACATTATAGGCCCACATCTTTCTCTTCTAGAACAAAATGGTCGACAGTATACAAATCTTCTGGAATAAATGAAAATGGTCGACATTATACATGTACATATCTTTAAGAACAGAATGGTCGACATCATACTGTTACATGTCTTCCGGAACAAACTTAATTGTCGACATTTATTTATGCATAATATATTCTAGAACGAAACGCATGAGAAACAGAACTCTTGGTTTACGAAGCCTGCTTGCTAGGCCGCTGGACAATTTCTGCACGTGTGTGTGCGCGCGCGCCTTCATGTGTGCTACTGATTTTCAAGATTACGCCCAACTATTACTGTACGCGTATATGATCATGTATATCTGTGGTTTTTGCGAGATACACTTGACCCTTGGTTATATTTTCTCGTTGAGAGAAGAACAAACAATTAGTTTACGGTCAATCGACAATTGAAGTATAACACCAATGCACTATGAGGATAAGAGTTTTGAGAACATGTTTCTCTTGATGTGAAGTCGAAGAGTGCAAAATGAAATCGGCTTCATGATTCATCATCAGCTACCAATTGTCACTCCTTTCGCCTTTATTTCCCTCTGGGTCTAGCTTGGTTATAATTTAAACAGAAGCATCTTGTTTAATCAGCGTTTTACCGGTACACATAAACTTAGAAATAAAAGTGTATAAAATAACAGCTCGACCCAATTTTGTTTTACCTGGCAGGTACAATGTACAATAGCTAGCCCTGGTCCCCGTCCTCCCGCTCGCCCTATACACATAACATATCGAAGGTCAAGGACGAACTCTATACGCATATAGCTCTTTAAACTGCCTTGTTAGCTCAAACTCGTGAAACTATCAAAAGTAATAAATAATTTATACTCTTTATGAGCCATATCGATTTTGAATCAATACGGCCTTAGCCTATGAAATAATGTAAAGTTCGTTTCCGTTTTTAACAGAACTCGGCACTGGGAAATTACAAAGTATGTAGCTGTTTAGGGAATATACACGAAGAACAAAGCGTTATTAAGATACGATGCTTCAATCGACGTTCCAACACGGGTTGTTGCGTATCTACGCTTATGTACAGTGTGTGTATTAAATGTATTATATTATTTTGGGCTGGCGACCCAAGCTGTTCCCGACAACTACATGTAGGTATATTGTATGTCTTTGTCACCGACGAATTGTTTTCGTAACACGCGGGAACCACGCGCTCTGCAGACCCGCTCCAAGTTTATATATACTATTCATATATATATACAAATGGATTTGTGTCATGGGCTAAATTTACATTCAATGTCAAGCGCTATTATTCTATTCAAAATGCTAAAACAATAGGCACTTTATTGTGCAGAAATTTATGTCGGTGCATTCATTGAACTCAGGGACTTGACCATGAGATCGTCACGTGAATTACAGCACTAAATCAAATGATCAGGCCAATTAGTCACTAATTAGTCATTGCTCTATAGATCACAGGGACAGGAGAATCGATGACATATGTTATATTTGAACCCAACGCATAGGGGATATTTTCCAATGTCCTTGAAGTGTAATTCCGTTTAAACGTTACTTCCGTTTAGGTATCACATGTGTAGGATGTTGCTCTAATTTTGAAAACTTATCAAAAATATTTCTTCTAGACTGAAGTATAACGTGCACCAGTTTAGTGTTTCCCATGTCCCTGCGATCTGCAGTAGTTATGTATAACTACATCCAATTACGGTAACCTGATTTTATTTCGAGGGTTAAAACATCAATTGAATATTTAACTTATGCTAATGCTGATCTATAATGTTAGATGTACGATTCTGACCTGTGATTGGTGTTTTATGGTCAAATGTTAATGACATACACGAGCACCGACATTATAGAATGCACCAAGTACTATACAGAATCCAATTCATAACATGGAAAAGATCGAAAAGAGGGTCAATAATTTTCATCGTATTTTCCTTCTAGGAATACAGTCAAATTTATTACCTTGTACGAAGCGGTTAGAAGTGTCGTCTGCTTCAGTCGGACATTCTGGCGGGTAAAGTTCGCCAACGTGTAGGCAAAAACTCCGTCACTTGAATTGCTACACAAAGATTCTATAGTAGGGTACTAAATCATAAAAAACTTATATACTACTTTGTACATGTAACTGTAATAAAAAAAAATCTCGGAATTGTAGTTAGATTTCTATATAACACTCTCAAGTTGTAATAAAAGGGTTTCAAATTTTTATAAAAAAAAGTCATTACCGTCAGCGTTTACTAAAAGAAGAAATGATTGAACATAGTTTGTGACTTAAAACCTGAAATGTTTCGTCTGCTTGTGAAAATAGCAGTGTGTATAAGCTACACACCGGGGGCTTCTTTCACCGTCTCATCATCCGAGACCGGCAACCATGCTGACTCGGCGGAAAATAAAACGTGGAAGTGGAGAGAATCGATTGTGGTGACTAACAATATCTGGAGCCCGACCTAGCTACGGACATATATAGTGAGCAAGGTCTTGGCTAGGCCGGCCAGCCGAGTGACCTAGATCTCCCGGCGCTGACCACCAGAGCAATATGCCGAGTACATGTAGATCGTGGCTTTGAAAAGGCGATATCTAGTGCTGTGGTCATATGTCCAAAGTCCAATTAGTATGATAACTGACCACTTTGGTTCAGGCGAACTCTGGCCTGTTTTAAAAAATCGTTTTTAAGGTTCACTTGTAATCATACCAGGCGGTTTTTAGCGCCAGATGGACATCTACCTTACCTACACTGTATATGTATATGATATGCCGTTAGTGGTTTTCAACTGTAATAATAAATGCACCAGGTGGAGGTTTTCAAATGCACCAGATGTTTTTTTTTCAGAAAGTGGTCAGTTCCCACAAAATCTAAACTGTCTTTGTAAAAATAACTTCCTTGCTATAATTACCCCCTCCCCCCTTTGATATAATTACCCCCTTTGGATGATTACCTCACTTTGGTATAATTAACCCCCCCCCCCTTGGTATGATTATCTCCCTTTGGTAGATTACCTCACTTTGGTATAATTACCCCCCTTTGGTATAATAACCCTCTTTTGGTATAATTTCCTCCCTTTGGTATAATTACCCCCCTTTGGTATAATTTCCTCCCTTTGGTATATAATTTCCTCCCTTTGGTATAATTTCCTCCCTTTGGTATATAATTTCCTCCCTTTGGTATAATTACCCCCCTTTGGTATATAATTTCCTCCCTTTGGTATAATTACCCCCTTTTGGTATAATTTTCTCCCTTTGGTATAATTACCCCCTTTTGGTATAATTTCCTCCCTTTGGTATATATTTCCTCCCTTTGGTATAATAACCCTCTTTTGGTATAATTACCCCCTTTTGGTATAATTACCCCCCTTTGGTATAATTTCCTCCCTTTGGTATACAATTTTCTCCCTTTGGTATAATTACCCCCCTTTGGTATAATTTCCTTCCTTTGGTATAATTTCCTCCCTTTAGTATATAATTACCCCCCTTTGGTATATAATTTCCTCCCTTTGGTATATAATTTCCTCCCTTTGGATGATTACCTCACTTTCATATAATTAATATCCTCCTTTGGTATAATTACCTCCCTTTGACTGAAAATTTCACGAACATGTTTGTCTCCCTTTGCAGATCTGACCATGTAACTTTGGAACAAGCTGCAGTAGCCAATGGCTGTAGCTGCTACAATGAAGGTCACCAAATTTGATGAGTGCAGCGAGAAGGACCTTGAGTTCGAGCCGGAGCCAGAGCCGCGCACGAACTCACGATGTCCAGATGGAGGCTGGGGATGGGTGATTGTGTTTGCCTCGTTTATGTGCAATGTGATTGTTGACGGTATTTGTTTCACGTTCGGACAGTTTGTCCAAGACATTATAAGCTATTACGATGCTGGACATTGGAAAGCGACCCTTGTGGGGTCTTTATTGGTGGGATGTTATCTATTGGCTGGTAGGTACCTTTCTGTGTGGCTCTCATAGTCAACATTTCACTCACTTTGTAGATATGTCAGTATTCTCACAGTGTGCTAAAGTAATGATAGATCGATAGACCGAGGCCACAGGAAAACCTGTCGGTCTATGCAAATTGCTATTACAGTAGACCTGATGTCTAAGCAATTTAATTGCTCATGAATGTCGAAAAGTATCAAAACTGTTTAAATAAATCATATCAGTTGCATTTCTCTAGCATAATGTTAATTTCCTGGTTCGTTTTGCTGCATTGGTCGTTGCAAATAAATTCTTGTTCACACATCGGTTGAAGAAGGGGAGATCACTCTGTTTAAGCGGTTCAATGACACTGATGGAAAAATTCAGTTTACAGAAATTATGTTGGGTCTAAGCAATTTGAAATGTCCATAGACCTATTGTCTATGGGACTTCATGAATTACTTTCGCACACTGTTCTTATATACCTATATCCGTTATCATTGCTATGGAATTTATACAGCAATATCTTGCATAAATGGAAAGGGAACACAATTTCATTTTATGGAAATTTTAAGCAATTATAATTTATTTATTCATTGAAATCAGATATATCTGAATATCAACAACTAGTAGAAATTCTGTTGCAGTTAAGAGTATAAATTATTCATCAGTTTAATGGCATATTTAAGGGGAAAGGAATTGTTCATTAAGTATATATGTCAACAAATTTAAACGCAACGCAACAATTAATTTAATTTAAAACCATTTAATACGTTTCATAAAACATCAAGATTTGCACATTGTTACATTTGCATTCGCAGGTCCGATCGGAGGTGCCCTGGCCAACAGATTTGGGTGCCGTAAGGTGACAATATTTGGCGCAATTCTGGCATGTGTTGGATTTCTCATCAGTATGTCGGCACCCTCGATAGAGATCCTTGTTCTAACTTACGGCATTATTGCCGGTAAGTAGCCAATCAGATTTCTGTCGGAAGTTATCCAAAAAAATATATTAAATATTAGAAATTTTGAGAGAATAATGAACAAAAAATGTCAAATGTTGATGATTTTGATTAACTTTTGTATCTTAGGAACCAAAGAAAATGATTTTAATGGTCAACATTTTTTTTTTCAAAGATAGATTGAGAAAATCAGTTTTTGAGATACATACTGACACAAGATTTTGTTCTGTTCAGCATATTTGTAGTGAAAAAAATCAACATTTACTTAAGATTTTTATTTGTAATGACCTTGACTTTGCAGGTGTGGGTCTGGGATTGATCTATTTACCGGCCATTGTAATCATTGGGTATTGGTTCGAACGCAAGCGGGCATTTGCAACTGGTATTGCACTGTGTGGGTCTGGGATCGGCACATTAATCTTCGCTCCCCTGAACAAATACCTCCGTGAGGAATACCACTGGAAACAGTGTACAATGATTGTGGCGGGGATCGTTCTACAGTGTGTCGTTTGTGGGGCTCTGTTCCGTCCACTGGAGCGCCCGACCGTGAAACGCATGAAGCGTGGCGTTGTACAAAGAGGTTCCATCATGAAGGCCCTAATTTTAGAGAAAGAACGACAGCGAACCATAAGTAATGGATCGCTGGACAATTGCATTATCACGAAAGACAATAGACTTATTAAGATAGATAAGATCGACTTACGGAACAAAAGTTCCTCGTATATCAACAGACTCAAGGAACACCTAGGTTATAGTTCGCGCAGTTTGCTGCGGAGTAAAAACAGTTTAATAATTCATGGGAATGGTGTTTTGAATGGAAGTGTAAACGGAAGTGCTTGTTCCACGCCCCAAAGACAAGGAAGCTTTGTTTCAACGCCCCCAGCACTCGTTATGTCATCCCCGGAAACGCCGTCGACAGAGGAACCTAAAAAAGCTTCCCCTCAAAAACGACGTAAAAGAGATTATGAACGACGTTTGGAAAGGCGCGATAGCGGGTGTGGGAGTCTGGAGTCTCCGAAAGCTCGCAGCTACGATGCACTGCCGCAGGAGGACCCCTGGGAAAAGTTATCGCAGGAGGGCTCTTTGAATATTAAGAGCTTGAGCTCAAACACACTTAACAGCCAAGACAATGTTAGTCCTACAACCACAAACGGCAAGATGAATGGAAGTTTTTACAACGTTGCCGACAGTAACGGCAACTCTCGATCTCAATCTAACAATCATCTTTTGCCACCCCAATGCATTATGGGATCATCTGTGATGACTGTCCCTCCTCAGTATAGTGCTAGCGTGCAGACGATCGAGAATTACGACGATAGAGACATCCCTGTTTGGATTCAGAGTTTGAGTACAATGTTCGATCTTTCGCTGTTGAAGGAAAAGGCTTTTGTACTATACGCAATAACAAGTTTCCTCAACATGCTCGGTAAGTACCATAAATTATATTGTGCATTAATGTCAAACAAAGAGTAAGGATGTACTACCAAAGTATAAAATTTATGGGAAATTGACATAAAATGGTAAACAAAAAATCAACCACAATGAAGAAAATGTAAGAACTTTCAATGTAAAAATTTTAATTTTGGAGAGTAAACATATGTAAAATATTTTTTAGGTTTGCATCATATTTGATGATAATTCCACTATGACACTCCTCTCCCTAAAGTCACAGTTCAGCCAAGGTTGCAAAACCAATGACAGGCCAAATTCAGAATTGTTGGGATAAATGAGTTAGTGGTATTCTAGAGTATGTTCTTCTTTCATTCCAGGGTTCTTCATTCCTTATTTTTTCTTGCCGGAGAAAGTCCGCAACATGCCGAAGGAAGACAGCTCAACACCAGACCCGGAATCATTCGTCCTGGCTGTGATCGGCCTGTCAAACACGCTTGGCCGAGTTCTGGCCGGCTGGATCGCGGACAGACCTTGGGCGAATTCAGTTCTGATCAACAACATGAGTCTGATTCTGGCCGGTGTTATTACGATCTTGTGTCCATTCTGTACGACATACTCCCTGATGATCCTGTTTTCTTGTGGATTTGGTCTTACAACAGGTAAGATATTAAGGCATAATCAACTCATTCACCCCTGAAGAAACATTTGATCTCTTCCAGTTCATTGGTTGGAATAGCTCATTATGAATTTTCAGGGGTTCCATGAAGTATTATCTGGGTCAATCTTTGTTGTGAAACTGAATTATAAAATGCTATTGATGGAAGAATTTATGTTACGATAAAACCAACCATTTTATTGCTGAAGTTTTGTTCTGTTCCTACCTGCATGCCAAACATTAAAACTCTCTCAAGTTAAAAGATTGAAAAGTTTATAAGGGGATGAATAAGTTACTGAATTCCTCAGGAATTGCGTTGAAGCTGTACCTTTATCTTTTTCAAGCATAGAAACTGAAAAGAACGTCACTTATTTTCAGGATTCCCATTTAAACTGTACAGAAGGAAAAAAAACCTATTTATAAAATGTCCAGCATGAATACTGATCCTTCATGATGTTTCTGATATTTAGTTTCTCCTTTCATGTCTATATGTCTATGTATATTTTATTATTATTTTTTATTATATTTTTATTATATTCTATTATTTTATTATCCCTAGCTTTCATCGATATTAACTGTCACACTGCTTTTCCGTGCAATAACTGCAACAAATATTACCAGATTTTCATGAAACTTGGTTACAAGATAAAATGCCTAAAGGGCTCAGCCACTTTTGAATGGCACCTTTGACAGATGTTATTTGGTGGAGTTATGGCCCTTTGATTAATGAAAAGTTTCATTTTTAATACGATTATCCTATTTTCTTGAAAATTGGTTATCAGGTTAATGCTGAAGGGCTCGGCTAAGTTCAATCACCACATTTTGCAGAATTTATTTGGCAGAGTTCTGGCCCCTTTAATTAATGTTTCCTTGCGATCACGGCAACAATTAATTCATGAAAATGGCAAAAGATTTATACCTTCAATATGATTACCTGTTACGAAATGGGGAAAGCTTGTCTAAATATATTTTCCTGTTTTCTGTTGACAGCTGCCTTCCTGTCGCTCCGTTCCATTGTACTCGTGGACTTGATTGGCCTGGAGAGACTTACCAGTTCGTTTGGACTTCTAATCCTGTTTCAAGGAGTCGCCTCCATCTTAGGGTCACCACTAGCAGGTGTGTATCTGGATCAGAATGGATGACCTCCCTTGATTGTGGTAGAAAATCAACTGCACTTTTCTTCAAATTTTTCATTTCTTCAGCATTTAAAAAATAAGGGAAATTTGAGAATTCAACATTGCAAAAAATATGAAAAGATTGAAAGTGAATAACTCAAGTTACAGTCGAACCTCATTAAGTTGAATTTGTATAACTCAAACTTGGAAGACCCTGTTTTTAGCTGAACTCGTATAACTCAAACTTCGAAGACCCTGTTTATGCCAAGTATTGTATTGGTCCTGGCAAGACATCTTCACACCATGTATTCAAACTCACCTATTTCAAATACCCTGATAACTCGTTTTTTTCCCGTTAACTTAGAGATAACGAGGTTTAACTACTTACTTGTATGGTAAAATTTCGATTTTTGAGACTGTAAATGAATTCCCGCATTTGTAATCTTACATAATGCTAAATGACTGAGGTTGAATTTAATATGTTACCTTTATTTTATCATAGGCTGGCTCATGGATGCTACAAACCATATTGACTCCGTGTTCTACATGTCGGGAGGTCTGCTCGCGTTGGCTGGAATTCTGGGATACCCATTGATGCGAATGAAACATCGCCCACTGGAACTACCTCCACCCCAGGACGACCCAGAGCAGTACGGAGATGTTTCCCCGGCTCAGATTGAGTATGTTAAGCTTGGGCAAAAAGAAACGGCGATGTGATTGTGTTGTATGTTTTTGCCACCAGGTGGCGTTATTGACTGCGGATTGCTTGTGTGTAGGAATGTCGGAGAACGTAAGATGACGACAAAAACTAGTCTACGGATTTTGTTGATTCTGTGGGTGCATGTACTAGTTTTACTGACCAATACTTACTCAAAATATATGATCATCAGGGAAACAAGAAAATGTTTGTTTACAAAGGACAACGGGGACTTGAAAATGCCAGATGATTATGAAGTTGTTGGCCTCTTCCATGGAAACATGGCAGAATGAGAGAAAAGACAAACTTATTTAGTCAAATATATTTCTGTGGAAAATTGTTTACTTGAAAACTGTAAGATAAAATCTGAACCTTCATTCAAGTATTAGTGACCATGGTGAACGATTTGGTATATTTTAATACCAAGGTGTGGAATATTATCGGTAAAATAATGAACAACCTTGTGTCTAACGACGCATGTTTGTGACTTTATGTTTGTATAACTTTTTGTGTTAAATAGGGCTGTAATTTTGTGACGTTCTTTAATATGTGACCTTGGTACAAGGTCAAGCCATATAAGGGCATGTGCCGGAATGGTTTTGGAAAAAAAACGTGAAGACTTACCATGTGATCATGGTTATAAATAGACTAGAGTCACTCTATATATATATATATGTATATGTGTGTGTACATATTTGATGAATGGATGAACTTTGACCTCTTTACCTCTCAATGAAGATCAAAAGTGGGCAAGCTGTGGGATCTCTGTGTTGAAGTAATGATGTATGTTGAGCAAGAGAAATATGTGCGATTGTTCGGCGGATGATATCGAGATGCATAACTGATATATAGTAGAGGTTTCAACAGATCGACTTCTTCAAAGTTGAAATGTTATTGTGTTGCCTCTGAATTTTAGGGTCAAAGGTTAAATATGCTTACGGCAGGGAATTTTTTTTTTCATTCGTCTGGTGCTGCTTAACTTGGGTCGAGGGTCAAAGGTCAAGATTCATTGTGTATTGGAATGAAAATTAAATGTGATGTTTGGCATTATCTGACCAAAGGTCAAGGTGACCAGTGATTGGAAAGATTTTAGTGTGAGAAGGATGTCAGAACTTTTTACTTCTAGACCTGAAAAATGTCCCGCGTTTTTGGGTTCCTTGGTTTGTCATCAAGATTCATTCACGTTACATCACCCTTGATATTTATAATAAACTATTCCAAAATTTAAATTGGAAGAGTTCAAATGTGTATTCAAGGGTGATCAAGTTCAAAATATCTCCTTTTTATCCATTCACCCCTTAAGTCAAATTTGAACCTTTCCAAATCAAAGTCTGGTTTAGTCCACTTTGAAAATGTAGGGTTGAATGAATTAAACCAATTTTTTTAGCTTGAAAGATTTCCCTATTTTTTGTTTCATTGAGTGAATTTAAAGAGTTTCTTTTCTCGTTAAACATCATTCAGTTAAAAAAAAATGGAGGAAACATTGAGTTAATTAAAGATACTGCTTTGAGAGACTGGACAGAAATTATTTTCTGTTGAATTAGCTGAGTGTAGTTTTGAATAGTGCTATAGAACTAGATTGATATTAATTATTAGTGCTTTATGAAAAGAAAATTTCATAATATCTTAGAAGAAATTTATCAAAAAGTATTTGATAGGAATTCATGATCAGCATTGTTTTAAAAAGTTTCGCCGGTTATTTCCATAGAAACATTTTCATGTGCACGATTCTGACCTTCTTGCAAATTGTAACTTTTCCCTTTGGGAGGAATTGATTCTTTCTTCTCTTAGAAGGACAAAAACATTCAAATTTTTAAAAAGTTTTACTTAATAAATCATGGGTCTCGAATGTAATTGCAGAACAAAATCCTTTTTTCTCTGATCATGCTGTAAAATTATCAAATATTAAAATGTTGTTTGTTTAGGGTTTTTGATATATTCTGTATATTTGTTGTACATCAGAGGCTATCGTGTTCCTTTTGTAATTGATGTCCTTTGAAGTTCAAGATTTGAAGGATTTTTGAAGGTCAGGGTAATGAAAGCTTTTAGCACATACTGCAGTGCCTTTTTAAGATGTGAACGTGCGTCTGTGGATCGCTAGTCATCACTGTGGCATAGAAGAGATGTTTGGAGAAAAGAATGTGTTTTTGTCAAAACAATGTGGTGAAAAACAGCATTTGTTGAGTTGCCTGGGACATGGTCTTTTGAAGTGATTCATTCAAAGTGATCAGAATGTTTTCAGAAATGAACAAAAAGTCTTTCATGGCTGCAAAATGATTGGAAAGTGTCTGATTAAGGGGGTATGCTACACCTTACCCTTACTTGTATCTTTTTTGTGTGAAGAGTTCCAAGACTGGAAATGATTTCGTTATGAAAGTTAATTTTTCTCAAATTTTGATGGCAATAATGTCCTTCATGCTATTAAGAAACTTTTTCAAGGGAGATAACTTTTCAAATAAGTCATTCAACTTCTTTCAATATTTTGTAACACTTTGAAAACCTTTTTTCAGACATTTTCCCCATTTCTTTAATGACTTGCAAACATTTCTCATGAGTGTTTCTCCTCGTATGCAGTGCAGGATGGTCCAGAAGTTATGTCGGGTATCAAAAAGAAACGGAACACTGGCTCTTTATGGAAATGACCTTTTGTGTATGTGTGTGTTTGTGTGTGTATGTATGTGAAGTGTAGTTAACTTGTGGTGGTACAGTCTGTTAAAAGTCTGTACAGTTATAAAATTACCTTATATAGATATATATATATCTTTTAAAAAGTCTATAACAATATATCATGTACTTAGTATACTATTGAATTCTACTGTTATTCAATTTAGTGAAGAAAAGAAACGTCACATGACTTCATATGTTTTGCTCATGTGGCTGACTGTATAAGGCAGTTTTACATCCTATTGACCTTGAACTTTGAAAGGTCAATGGGTGTAGGTCAAAGTCAGGGTCATTAAAAACTACACAAAGTAACTAGTATTACACAATTGAAGCAATCATGTAATTATAATAAGTTTGTACCTTTGGGAGATAAGTAAAAGGTATTGAGATTGATTTGCTGTTATGACCTTTGACCTGGGATGTGATTAGAAACTTGACCTCCTCACTTAAAGGTCAAAGGTTCCTGAGTGCAGAGAAAGATATTTTAATTACTATAATAATAATACTTAGAGTAGTTTAACAAATTACTAGGCTATCTAGTTCAGTGTTGTTTTTTTGTATATTAAGCATGCCTAAATCATGTTGTATTTTATTTGTATATATTTTAGTTACAACTTTGATATTACATTTAATAGAAATTTGTCACAATTTAATGGTTCAATATTCTTCTCAAGCTCAATTCAGCTCCAGCATTTTATGGGGGGTGGGGGTGGGGGGGGGGGGGGGTGGGGGTTTGGGAGGGGGTGTCCGTCATCATTTCACTTTTGTAGAAATGGAGATAGTGTCTGTTGTGTCATGTCATGAAGACGAAAAAAAAAACCTGACAAGAAGTTGGTATCCACTATGTGCTATCACTGGGAGGAAAGTACACCAGCATACCTTGTCTCCAGAAAACATACACAGCACACTTGGGGGCACATACTTGGACGACCTTAGCTGTTCAGCAAATAAAACCAAACTGAACTTGTTCTCCCCTAAAATTTCAAAATGAACTATTCCAACTTTGGGATTTGGGGAGTTCGAATGTGTCTTCATGGGTTAGATAGAAAATATTGAAATGATTGAATTGTGACAAAGTCCAAACTTCTTTGAAAGCTCTTTATTAATACTTCATGTTGGCTTGTAAGTATGCTAGGCTGGTGTCTGTTTAGTTTGTGATATGGATGGGAGAAACTTAGTGCTTATTGAATCTACATGTTTATTCTCCATATTTTTGCTTTGTATCTATTTTTTGTAATATTTGTTTTGTGAAGTTTTTGAATCGAAGGTCCAATGACCTTGGTATGAAAGAATTGTTTGTTTTACCCTTTAAGTGTTATTATAGGTTAGAAACTTGTTTCTGTATCGCGACACACACTATCAAAATCATTTCCATGGCCTCATGAAAACAGTACCAAGCTTTTGTGTATAGATACAGCTTCTATATTACTCCCCTTTTATCAAAATATCGAGGAAATTGCAATTGAATGTTACTTTTTTTTGCAAGCTAAAATAGAAATGCTTTTCAAACGAAACATTTCATAAAATCATGTAAATTTTCATGTATAGGTTTTCTTTCTATCATCAGATATATCATCATCTTCATGGTTTTCCCCCCAACTCATCTTTTCTCTCTTTTCCCTCAACCCCACCTACCCTTCTGCCCCTACCTCTTCTTGAGTAATATTCACCCAATCAACCTAAATGGTCACATGTTCAATACTTTTGTCGAAACGCACAGTTTTGTTATATTGATGTATCATATGTATGTTGGCTATGTATTGTAGAATGTGTTTGACTGTTATGCTGTCTAAATGCAAGGGCCGTCTGTTTAGAGGAATTCAATAATTGCAGACAATATTGTATATTTAATTATTTATTGATGAGAAGTAATCATATTTTTGTTGGGAAAAATATTTGATGAACTTTTAAAAAAAGAAATGTTTCATACTCAAATAACATCTACATTTCCCAGCCAGAAAAACGTTTCTTTTGGGTAAAGACTTGATGGAAATTTCTCATTTCATTGATTTATCAATAAAGTGAAAGTTCATATTTGAAGAAAAAATATGAGGATGTTTGAAGTGCTATATTAAATTAAAAAAGGTTTTCTTATGTTTGTTTAGGGAAGCATAATATATTAGACATTTTATCATTTATTGTTTTAACCTTTTAAAGTATTTAATTTTATTTAAAATGTACTTAATTATTCCAACATGAAAGGGGTCCTTGCATGGCTTTTATGCAGCTTGAGAGACTGGTTTAGACGTTTCTAGTATGTTTGAGAAACTGAATATGATTGGTTGCAGTATATGTATTTTTTGATTGGTTGAATTATTAATATACCTTGAGCTATCATTGGTTAGAAACTAGTATGATGTGTATTGTGGATTCTGATTGGTTAGTATTTCTTAATTCTGATTGGTTAGACAGGTATGTTGTAAGTGATTTGATTGGTGGAAATATGTTTGTACAGTGTGAATGAGCTGAAAACAATTACAATGTAAATCTGTAAGTTCCTTTTCTGGTGCTTGTAACTATATTGAAACACAAATTCGTCATGGGCGAGTTGTTCAAAAGTCAAGTCAGCCCTTCCAACCCCCCACGTGTAACTTCTTCGGGTAGGATCAATGACTTGGATTATTCCACTACCAGAAAGCAGGGGTCTTTCATTGTTCCGGATAATCTGAGTACGAATTCATCCCTCCCACTCACGATGGAATTTTCAGGGATGTTGACGTATTTACCGCTGAAATGTCATAATAAACTATTCCATCCTTTGATTCGGAAGAGCTCAAATGGGTCTTCAGGGGTGTATAAAGTAATATACATCTAACTATGTTTGAGTTATCTAAGTGTCAGCAAAATAAGATTTTTATTGCATGTATATCTGTCCTTTCACCCAAGAGGGAAATTATAAAAATCATTAGAGACAATTTGACATTTGAATAAGAGCGCTGTTGGACTTGGAAGGGTTGACTTAAAGGTTGTGCTAAGTAATAATATGTTCTAGAGGTTTTTGATGATCAAACTGGGTAGTTTTAATTTGCTGTCATTACTCTATATCGGGAATTATTTTAAACTTTTTTTTTTTATTATTTTTTCCCATTTTGGAATAAAAATTTAAAGAGTATAGGCTGAAATGTTAACTCTAATTTTGGAGGAGTTTTTTTTCGCAGATTAAGAAAAAAATAAATAAAGAAATGTGAAAAACAAAAAGTAATGAAAAGAACCCAAAATCGTTATTTCAGAACAGTATCTTTTAATGATCGGACAACTTTTTAAAACCATGCTGCAGAACGTAGCATTATTCCCGATGTACGGTGTGTGACACACTATTAATGTTAGAAGGGAAATACCGGAACCTTGTCGAACACAGGGAACAAAAAGGTAATTTCCTTCTCTCAATTTTATGCAATGGCCAGCGTTTTATTGGACCTGCCCATTAGTATATGACCGTACAAAGGGATGACTGTTCATGGAGAAGGTTTCGGGAACGTTGATGAATGAACAGAACCATGTTTTTCGAAGTTGATTCATAATTTGGCAGTTAGATATCCCAAAGACAACAATCGTTTGGTTATGGTCTGTTCATTAGCTGAGACGAACCCAGAACTATTCTTCCAACTTTTGTTATGCGACACGTCTGACTAACATAGGGCATTAAAGTTAGGTCAAGATTTTTTTTTTCAAATCTGAATTTTGTTGTATAATCTACCTTTCCGTAAAGGAATGCCACAGTTGAAGGGTTTTTTTTTTGTCATTTTGTTGTCTGATTGGCCAGTAAAAGTAGTTAAAGAGCAAAATGACAAAAATATGCACAGTAAGACCGATTGCAGAAAGACATTCAGATTGAAAACGTTAGTTGCGTAAAATGGATCAAACATTTGGTTCAGTAATTCATCGTTGGTGTTTATGATATTCATAAACATGTATTTTTTACTCCTTGTTCCCTTCACTCTAACTAATGGTATAAATCTGCTCCATGATATTGGGCAAGTAATTGGACATTTTTATGATCTCTGACAAATTAACGCTGTAGCATTTTTAAAAGAAATGTCATAAGTTTGTTTTTACATTTTCATTTAACAGGTCTCATTCCTTCTGATGTTAGCTTTTATCTCGGTCTTAAGTTTTAAAAAATCATATCAAGTTTTAGGAGATGTTAGATCGTGGTACACAATTACTGATTTTAAAAAAATGCAATTTATTTTTGAAAAAAGGTCTTCGTAACATAGTATATCGTTTTAATTGGATGTGACATTTCCTTTTATCCTATCCACCCCTGCGGTATATTTTTGAACTATTAATGGGAACAGTTTACTACGACTGATAGGGGTACCATGTGAATCCTTACTTAAGATGACGTAACACACGCATACGCTGCACCCTTTAAATTAAGTAATAGATACAGTATGCCGAAAAATGAACATTATACATATACTAGGAATCTTTGTTAATTCATTCACCCCTGAATTTTCATAATGAACTATTCCAACGTTTGAAGTGGAAGAATTCAAATGAGTGTTCAGGGGTGAAAGAGTTAAAGTACTACCAAACAACTGTCTTTCACAATTATTGTCTGAAGTAGAGAAACTGAAACTCTTCATTTGTTGAGCAGATTGGATTCCGAATTGCAGAACTCGGAGTCCGATTTGCAGGGATCTGTATGAAAGAATGAAACTGATATGTTGCAGTCCTGTAGACTCATGTTAACTAACGTAAGGCTTGTTATAGGGACACTAGTAAACCCTGAATGCAGTATTCTCCTCCATATGGGTTTACTGTGCTGCAGGCTTTTCAATTTTAACACTAGGTGGCGCTCAGGTATTATATAGATGGCGCTTTTCATTCAGAAAATACAAACTTGTTGTCAATCATGTTTCAAATTACATTGAGAAATAAAACGTTTAAAAGATGATTTATGTATTAGTTGTTATGTACTGTATTTGAATTTGTATTTAAATGCATAAAACCGATTTTATTGAAGGTGAGAAATGGACATACAAATTTGTCATACATGTATTTTGGAAGCGTTTCAGTATATAACACTTCGTTTCCTTAAATAACACGAGTTTTGTTAGACAAGTTTTGAAATTAAAACCTTACTTAAATTGCTTATAGGTGTTAAGATGACATGAATTTGACAAAAGGTAACAAAGTTTACCAAACTTTTTATATTGGAGTTACCTAAGAGTTAAGGTTTAAAAACGTAACAATAGGCAACGGACCTTACCACTCTCATATGATATATGGATGAAATATCAATGGGTGCAACTGTGTTGGAGAAGCAATGGAAAGGAAATCGGAAACCAAGTGGGCAGGTTCGGTTCGACATGAAACGGCACTTCCGGTTGGAGAATACCGAAGCGTCAACAAACCATTATCCGAAATCAGATTCATTAAACTAAGGGCAGTATATGAAAAAATGAAAGATTGCATGGATACCCTTGTAAAGATACAAGAGAATAAGACCAGGTGTTCCGGAAGAGTAAGCGTCTTCTTGAATGGTAAAAAACTTCTCCCATTCAGTGGATAATGCAGTACGTCAATTTGGGCTTGGCATTGGTATTCAAAGTATCACCGAGCTACAACCCAGTGAAAATACTTATACCAAGATTGGAGTCAATGACTAAAAACCATGGTTGGAGTCAATGACTAGCAACCAATATTGACAATCATTAGGGCATATTTTAGAAAGAAGAGTGGTATCAAATTAGTGGTTAGTTTTGATTCCCAAATCGCAAGGACAATTTGAAGTGCTACCTCACTGAAGTATACTGCCAAAAGCTCCAGCAAAACACCCACCCAGTCACATTACACTGACAACGGGGAAACCAGTCGTACATCTCTCATTTGCAGAGCGTCTAGCAGGGAGTAGTATCAACCATTGTTACAGACTCTAGTATTTCTCAGTCAGGGGACAGAGCTCATAGCCTTTCTCACAGGAACGAATCTCAGCTAAAGGCCAAAAGAGACATAAGGAATAGAAGGCAAAAGTTTTGTTAAGGAAGAGTGGGAAATATAAGATCCCACATTTAGTCGCCTCTTACGATCATGCAATTGGGCAGCAGGTACAATTCTTACGTCCTATCTTTTCTTTGTTCATAATGTGCGTATTTATTGTTTTGTTGACGCTTTCATTCATGTAGGAAAACGATTTATCAACACCATACCTTGGACATTATAACGAAATGCAATTAATGGTCCTTTATGGATGACAGTGTACTTAATATACTAACATTTGTTGCTTCTGATACGAAGAAAGTGTGTAGATTTGTACATAACATCAAAACATCAACACGCTCCTGCTATCTCATATATAGTGAAAGGTTTGGTTTGGTTTATTTTTGTTTTACGTCCTATGAACAGTCAGGGTCATTTAAGGACGTGCCAGGTTTTAGAGGTGGAGGAAAGCCGGAGTACTCAGAGAAAAACCACCGACCTACGGTCAGTACCTGGCAACTGGCCCACGTAGGTTTCGAGCTGGCAACCCAGAATCGGAGGGCTAGTGATAGGAATTCTGGGCATCTTACATAACTACTCGGCCAACGTGGCCCCTTCAGTGGAAGATATTAAGATACTTTCTTCAAAGGACAGTTAAGTTTTAAGTGATAAATCAAGTTTTGTAAACATACTGAATTTAGCGATAATCTTTTTCTGTGGGATTTCGTGCTGAAAGTATTTCGCTAATTAATTAAATAATGATTGCACATAGAACAGATTTTGTATATAACTTTCTTCAACAAATATTGTTAGTGCACCAATTCATCATTGCGGTTATCTGTATGTAGATTCGGTTATGGGCTTAGTGCGCCAAAATAAAAACGTTTAATTACAATATAAGAGCTCGTTAACTAGTTAAAATGCACTTCTAAATTCATAAATTAAAGGGGTTTCAGGCATCGAATTTAAAAGGTGCAGCATATGTGTGTGGTACGTCATCATACATTTATGTGTGATAAATAGAGAGCTGCTTTTTACACAAACACTTAATACTTTACTGTCAGTTATACCTAGCTCGTAGACATGTTTGATGTTATTTCCCTTAAAATGTAGTTGATTATGCCGTGTTGTTGGGTTGTATATTATGTAACAAAACATGTTATTCTTTTCGTAATTCCAACCACTTGTTGCCTATTTACATTTGTCTGTATAAATGAAATACATATCAACGCAATAATGTTTAATCAAAGATGGCGTAACACACACATGCTGCACTTTTTAAATTTAGTAATTGATACAGAACGCCGAAAGAAATGAACTAAACTGCATTATACATCTGTTTCGTCCTTCTGGGACTCGTCAGTGATGATATGGGCCAAAAGGTGGGAATCCAAAATGTCTAAACTAATGAAGAAGTAGACGGGTCTAGAATATTAGTTATTAGGTATATTAATTCATGAAGTATACGTAGTACACTCGGCAGATAGTACAGGGTAAAGTCCAGTGGGCGAACGGTCTGAGTCACCGAGAGACAATAGCTAGTCAGTGCGTAATCCTTTTATACATGTATGTACTGGGCCTACAAAATCAATGACATAATTGTATCCACTAGTACGATTGAGGTCATCGCGTCTAGATTTTATCAAGACGTATACAGACGTCATGATAATTATTATAAAGGCGAGGCGTGTACCAAACATATATATTGTTACTATATTCCTGACCTAATTCTGTTGTCGGTACAATGTTCAAGGACAGATACTGTTCAATAAAACACGTGTTGCAAGTAATAACTTTGGAGTTTTACGCAAGAACAAAACTTCATTGATCAATTTTCTGTTTAAGTTAAAATTCTGTATAAGCTGTTTAAAGTGATTTTTTTATTTTTGAAATTTAAGCGGAATATGTTTACTCTTCAGAGTCTTATTCTATTGCACTTTTTAAGGATCTACATGTAAATCTTTCCTTTGTTTTACTGCTTGAACAAAATTATTTTCTGCAAACATAACAAGCCGTCAACGAAACAATAGTCCAAACTCAAAATAGATTTTACTGGAGGCAAAATATGAAAAAGGGTAGATTTATCAGAAGACTTTTGAAAAAATTCCAGGTATTCCGAAAGAGTAAGCATGTTCTGCTTGATGAACGACACCTGCCATTTAAATCTAGGTCACCTCTAATCAAATTTCACGTCCTCAGATGGTTAGCTTTGGAACCATTCTCAACATATAACCACAGATAAAAATACTAATGAACATACTAAAAACAGCCATCTCATATCATTCAAGGATACAGAAATTTTCTCAGAGAGACTAAGATTGCAACCATTAAACTTGCTCATAAATGAGCGTGTAATAAAGCATATTGAGTGATTTATAGTTTACTGAATCAACTAAAGTGCAACGATTAAGTCAAAGAATACTATAGACGTACATATTTTTGTGTTCATTTTATTTAGCGATTTTCGTACTGAAAGTATTAAGCTTTAATATGATTGTGCTAATTGCAGTTTTTATATGCTTCTTATGTAGTTATAACCACGGATGCGTGCATTTATCATTGCGCTAATGTTCCAAAAATTGACAATGCGCCAACATTTTAGTGAGTTATAATAATAACGTCGAAATATTGTCAGTTAATCGATATTTGATGTCAACATTCTAACAAGTCTCTGTAAATGACAGGTTGTTATGAACATATTTACGAGATTCCATCTTTCAATAAAAGTAGCATAGCATATAATTATATAATCATTGATAAAGACGTAATGGCGTGAGTTGATTACACCTATAATTCATTGTTGAAAACCTTGGTTTGGTTCAGTATTATTTTGTTAAGCTAAGGCCCTTAAGCCAAAATAAAATATGAGCAATTTGTTACCTGGCTGGTATCCAAATGATTTGAAAATTTCATGTGAAATGTATTCAGACCTTCATTGGAAGAGTTTTAAAAAGAAAGAAAATTTCTTTTAATTCTTAGTTTCAATTATGCATATCTCAGTTTTACGTGTGCTAAATTCACCCAACCATTCTCAAAACATACTTGTTATTTGGGACCATGGTTTCTCTTACCCTAGACAGGGATATACACTTTTACCGGTGTGAGATTTTCTTATCTCACCCTAGGTTTGGACAAGCTTTTAGCACATTCTCAACAATTGTATGACGTAATGACGTCACGTCGACACCTCAATCACTTCACATCAATGTTGTCTTGCATTGATGTATCGTCAATATTAGATATACATGAGGCTTAACAGGGTAAGAGAAAAATAATCAGTCACTTCCTTTGTAGTGAGACAGGATATCTCAACCCTCGGCAAGCCTCGTGTTTGGCAACTTAAGAATCTTACCCCTCGGGTTGAGATTCCCCTGTCTAACCCCCAAGAGGGTGAAAGATTCTTTTAATCTTTGTCTTGTTTCTGACTAACTCTACAGATTCGTTTGAATCTCATTTCAGTTTTTTAGTTCCGGTTTGTACTTGTATGATGACGCGACAATACAATAAATATTTTTAACATTATCGCAAATGAACGATTTCCAACAGAGACATAGATTGTCACTCGTGCAAAAAGGGACAGAAAATATCGATAGTCGCATGACAGATGTCATTAACTCATTCACGCTTGAAATTGCATAATGGACTATTCCAGCATTTAAATAAAAAAAAATCGGATGTGTCTTAAAGGCCCAATATACGTAACTTTCGGCAAAACTTGATGCGAAAATCAAGCCCAATAACTTATTATTCTTATAGATTTAGCTAAGATTAACTTATATCAGCAATATCCAAGATTACTTCCTACGCGGTAACTTGTACGGCAGCAGTTGAAACTCGGTATTTGTAAACACGCGACCATTTTGACTGTCGTCTACCTGCGGTTTGTTATTGAAGTGGGCCCCACCTGAATTATTTTCAATTCTTTGTATTTTTCTGTCAGGAGTTTCTCGTTAGTTACCGCTCCGGTTTACTTCGTTTTAGGCTTATTTTTGCATGGTTATCAACTGGATTTTTTTTCAGATTTTTCCAGATTAACGAAAAATGTCCTGAAGTTACGTATATTGGGCCTTTAACGAAAAATGTCCTGAAGTTACGTATATTGGGCCTTTAAGGGGTAAATGAGTTAGGTTGAAGTTCAATTCACTAGACAGTGAAGATCACGTAATCACCGGTGAGATTATAGTCAGTTTGCACTTCCGAAAAATAGGCGTAAAGTACACATCACATCCGTGTCACACTCGAAGGACTAAGAGTGCATTTTATGTGTTTACAACAAAATATTATGATAACAAAATCAGAGAATACCAAAGCGTAAAAGTACAAGAGGATAAGACCAGATGTTCCAGAAGAGTAAACGGTAAACGTCTTCTGCTTCATAATATTATGATAGGTATGTAAAGCTTCATTAAATATATTGTTATTTCAAATTTTCGATTAAAATTGTTTAGATATCTGCATGAAGATGATAATTTTCAACTATATTATATCTGTTTTTATTAGTTTGTAAATTAGCTGTATCTTTGACTTCATCTTCCTTTTCAAGAATTATAGGTACATGTTTACACAAACGATGATGAAATCTGCTATAAATCGACCGATCTACAGATAGGGAATCAAGAAAAGAATACATCTGTTGTACGAAGGAATTATTCATAGGAGGTAAAAAATAGAGACCCCCCCCCCCCCGCACAAAAGCAGACCACTTTACCCGGATAGATGAGAATGTAATTTCATTGAGGGTGTAGCTTCATCTACCAAGATAGAACGGAGTGCCATATATGAGGAGTACGGCTTTATTAACTTGAGTTGTAGACATGCGGACTGCAGCTTTATCTGGCTAGATACATTTGAGGAGAGGTATGTTTGCAGCTTTATCTGGCTAGATACATTTGAGGAGAGGTATGTCTGCAGCTTTATCTGGCTAGATACATTTGAGGAGAGGTATGTCTGCAGCTTTATCTGGCTGGATATATTTGAGGAGAGGTATGTCTGCAGCTTTATCTGGCTAGATACATTTGAGGAGAGGTATGTTTGCAGCTTTATCTGGCTAGATACATTTGAGGAGAGGTATGTCTGCAGCTTTATCTGGCTAGATACATTTGAGGAGAGGTATGTCTGCAGCTTTATCTGGCTAGATACATTTGAGGAGAGGTATGTCTGCAGCTTTATCTGGCTAGATACATTTGAGGGGAGGTATGTTTGCAGCTTTATCTGGCTAGATACATTTGAGGAGAGGTATGTTTGCAGCTTTATCTGGCTAGATACATTTGAGGAGAGGTAGGCATGAACATTGTAGCTTTATCTGACTAGATAGATTTGAGGAGAGGTGTGTTTGCAGCTTTATCTGGCTAGATACATTTGAGGAGAGGTATGTTTGTATCTTTATCTGGCTAGATACATTTGAGGAGAGATATGTTTGCAGCTTTATCTGGCTAGATACAATTGAGGAGAAGTATGTTTGCAGCTTTATCTGGCTAGATACATTTGAGGAGAGGTAGGCATGAACATTGTAGCTTTATCTGACTAGATACATTTGAGGAGTGGTGTGTTTGAAGCTTTATCTGGCTAGATACATTTGAGAAGAGGTGTGTTTGCAGCTTTATCTGACTAGATACATTTGAGGAGAGATGTGTTTGCAGCTTAATCTGGCTAGATACATTTGAGGAGAGGTATGTTTGCTGCTTTATCTGGCTAGATACATTTGAGGAGAGGTGTGTTTGCTGCTTTATCTGTCTAGATACATTTGAGGAGAAGTATGTTTGCTGCTTTATCTGGCTAGATACATTTGAGGAGAGGTATGTTTGCTGCTTTATCTGGCTAGATACATTTGAGGAGAGGTGTGTTTGCTGCTTTATCTGTATAGATACATTTGAGGAGAAGTATGTTTGCTGCTTTATCTGGCTAGATACATTTGAGGAGAGGTGTGTTTGCAGCTTTATCTGGCTAGATACAATTGAGGAGAGGTTTGTTTGCAGCTTTATCTGGCTAGATACATTTGAGGAGAGGTGTGTTTGCAGCTTTATCTGGCTAGATACATTTGAGGAGAGGTATATTTGCAGCTTTATCTGGCTAGATACAATTGAGGAGAGGTATGTTTGCTGCTTTATCTGGCTAGATACATTTGAGGAGAGGTATGTTTGCAGCTTTATCTGGCTAGAAACATTTGAGGAGAAGTATGTCTGCAGCTTTATCTGGCTAGATACATTTAAGGGGAGGTATGTCTGCAGCTTTATCTGGCTGGATACATTTGAGGAGAGGTATGTTTGCAGCTTTATCTGGCTAGATACATTTGAGGAGAAGTATGTCTGCAGCTTTATCTGGCTAGATACATTTGAGGGGAGGTATGTCTGCAGCTTTATCTGGCTAGATACATTTGAGGGGAGGTATGTCTGCAGCTTTATCTGGCTAGATACAATTGAGGAGAGGTATGTTTGCTGCTTTATCTGGCTAGATACATTTGAGGAGAGGTATGTTTGCAGCTTTATCTGGCTAGAAACATTTGAGGAGAGGTATGTTTGCAGCTTAATCTGGCTAGATACATTTGAGGAGAAGTATGTCTGGAGCTTTATCTGGCTAGATACATTTAAGGGGAGGTATGTCTGCAGCTTTATCTGGCTGGATACATTTGAGGAGAGGTATGTTTGCAGCTTTATCTGGCTAGATACATTTGAGGAGAAGTATGTCTGCAGCTTTATCTGGCTAGATACATTTGAGGGGAGGTATGTCTGCAGCTTTATCTGGCTGGATACATTCGAGGAGAGGTATGTTTGCAGCTTTATCTGGCTGATACATTTGAGGAGAGGTATGTTTGCAGCTTTATCTGGCTAGATACATTTAAGAAGAGGTAGGTATGAACATTGCAGCTTCATCTCGCTAAAAACATTTGAGGAGAGGTAAGTATGAATCCCGCTAGAAGCATTAAGGAGGTGTGCGACTTGATAAAGCTGAAAGAATATTTTGAGTGTAGCTTTGTGTTGTTTGATGCGAGTAAATGGTACCAAAACTATAGTTTTTTCTCTCATATCTAAGTGTGTATCTCTGATCGCTGTGGTTGTATTACATATCTATTCATGAAATGCAGCCACATTGTGAAGTCACAATGGGCTAGCAATTATGTGACGTCACGAATACGATAAATTCCGATGCCAAAAAGGGAAAAAGGCGACGTGATGAAACTAAAAGCTAAATTAGATTATTTTTCTGTGCAAACATGTTTGTAAATATGGGGCATGCTTAATGTCACTGAATAATTAGTTTTCTTCAACAAAGGTAAAAAAAAGTTAATATTGTCAAAATGGTAACCAGTAAAAACGTAGTAGCATGGTTTATGAGCTTATTTATTTAGGAAACAATAGAGAATACCGAAGCGTCAACAAAACCGTAATCCGAGCTCAAAATCTATTTGACAAGGGGCAAAATACGAATGAATGAAAGATCTACATGGAGGGTCTTGAAACAGTACAACATAGTATGACCAGGTGTTCCGGATGGGTAAGCGTCATTGGAATATGAGAAAAATACTCTTTCATGACCAGGGGTGTAAGATAGGAAAATTCCATCAGCTGATAATTTTGTCAAATTAGAAAATCCCGAGGGTGGAATTCCCTTATCGTACACCCTGGCATGCATGATTCCTAAGATCTTCCTAATTAGTTTTGGGAGTACAGCTTTATATAGGTATACAGCTGGGAGTACAGCTTTATATAGGTTAACAAATGGGAGTGCTGCTAGGTATAGGAAACCAATGAAGCGTACTATTATGTTAAAGTACATCTCTTTTACATGCTAATTTCATTGATTTAAAAACTCATTAAAATAAAATGTTTAACCAATAACATTTCCATAACTAGTAACATTGAACATAAAATAAACATATTTGCTGTTTATTTTGAGTGCCCTCTTTGACATATAAATCGCTCATTATACTGAAATCGGCATTTAAAAATGGTAGACAAACTTTACTGATATTGCATAAAATTGATCACAGCTTGAACAATGTGCGTGTATACATTTATCGTTATTTTACTCCTCAATTTAGACGTTAGGACCGGCGGAATTAGAATTAATCATACAAAAATCAAATCATAGAAGGGCGTTGATTAATAATTGATTACCCAAGACGATATAAAGCATATTTTATTATTATGATTATTTTTTCATCATAATTGATCATCTTTTTTACTTTAGCAATGAATTGCACACCATTAGTTTTGGTTGTATTTGTGTTATCATCCTATTAACAGCAAAGGTACTTTAAAGACATGTTTCCATGCGTCATGTAGGTGTTTATTTATGTAAATATTGGCTTGTAACTTTAGCAATAGTATTCACATCTTTGGTTTTATTAGGTCATCTGACCCGAAGGGTCAAGATGACCTATTGCCATCATGCTTCGTCCGTCGTCGTGCGCCGTGCGCCGTCCGCCGTCCGCCGTCCGCCGTCCGTAAACTTTTCCTTTAACAATCTTCTTCTTAGTAACCAAAAGGCTCTAGGTGCTGATATTTGGCCAGTAGGCACCTGGGATTGAGTGCTACAAAGTTTCCTCATTTCAATGACCTTGACCTGTTTTCAAGGTCACAGGGGTCAAATATGTAAAAACCTTTAACAATCTTCTTCTCAGTAACCAAAAGGTCTAGGGTAATGATATTTGGCCAGTAGGCACCTGGGATAGAGTGCTACAAAGTTTCCTCATATCGATGACCTTGACTAACTTTCAAGGTCACAGGGGTCAAATATGTAAAAAAGCGTTTGACAATCTTTTCCTCACTAACCAATAGGCTATGGGTGATCATATTTGGCCAGTAGGTACCTGGGATAGAGTGTTCTAAAGTTTCCTCATATAAATGACCTTGACCTACTTTCAAGGTCACAGGGGTCAAATATGTTAAAAAATCTACACATCATTATCTAAAGAACTAAATGATCTAGAGCAATGATATTTTTGTATGATATGTAGACCAGCAATGCGAATCTTTTTCTAACATATTGTGTTTAGGTCAAAGGTCAACTTTGAGTGCTGGACGGGGTCAAAGGTTAACATGGGTTATAATAGGTAAAAAGCTTTAAGAATCTTCTTCTCAAGTTCCATAAGGCCCAGGGTTCTGATATTTGGCCAGTAGGTACCAGGGATAGAGTGTTCTAAAGTTTCCTCATATAAATGACCTTGACCTACTTTCAAGGTCACAGGGGTCAAATATGTTAAAAAATCTACACAACATTATCTAAAGAACTAAATGATCTAGAGCAATGATATTTTTGTATGATATGTAGACCAGCAATGCGAATCTTTTTCTAACATATTGTGTTTAGGTCAAAGGTCAACTTTGAGTGCTGGACGGGGTCAAAGGTTAACATGGGTTATAATAGGTAAAAAGCTTTAAGAATCTTCTTCTCAAGTTCCATAAGGCCCAGGGTTCTGATATTTGGCCAGTAGGTACCAGGGATGGAGTACTCTAAAGTTTTCTCATATAAATGACCTTGACCTACTTTCAAGGTCACATGGGTCAAATATGTTAAAATATCTACACAACATTATCTAATGAACCGAATGATCTAGACCGATGATACTTGCATATATTATATGTAGAGTGGCAATGCAAATCTTTTTCTGATATATTGTGTTTAGGTCAAAGTTCAACTTTAAGCGCTGGACGGGGTCAAAGGTTCACTGGGGCTATAATGGGTAAAAAGTTTTAAGAATCTTCTTCTCAAGTTCCATAAGCCCCAGGGTCCTGATATTTGGCCAGTAGGTACCTGGCATGGAGTGCTACAAAGTTTCCGCATATGAATGACCTTGACCTACTTTCAAGGTCACAGGGGTCAAATATGTAAAAATCTTTAACAATCTTCTTCTCAATAACCAAAAGGCCCTGGGTGCTGATATTTGGCTGGTAGGTACTTGGCATAGTGTGCTATCAAGTTTCCTCATATGAATGATCTTGACCCACTTTCAAGGTCACAGGGGTCAAATATGTAAAAATCTTTAACAATCTTCTTCTCAATAACCAAAAGGCCCTGGGTGCTGATATTTGGCTGGTAGGTACCTGGCATAGTGTGCTATCAAGTTTCCTCATATGAATGATCTTGACCCACTTTCAAGGTCACAGAGGTCAAATATGTAAAATCTTTTAACAATCTTCTTCTCGCTAACCAAATCCCCCAGAGTAATATGGTATTTGGCTAGTAGGTACCTGGGATAGAGTGCTACAAACTTTCCTCATACAATGGACCTCAACCTACTTTCAAGGTCATAGGGGTCAAACATGTAAAAATACCTTTAACAATCTTCTCCTCAACAACTTAAAGGCCCTGGGTGTTGATATTTAGCCAGTAGGTACCTCTAATGGAGTGCTACAAAGTTTCCTTGTATGAATGACCTTGACCTACTTTCAAGGTCGCAAGGGTAAAACATGTAAAAATCTTTTAACAAACGTCTTCTCGCTTACCAAAAGGCCCTAGGTGCTGATATTTGGCCAATGGGTACCTGGGACAGATTGGTGCAAAGATTCCTCATATAGACCTTCACTTATACTTTCAAGGTCACAGGGGTTATAAACATGTATGTAGATATCTTTGAACAACTTGGCAAAAACAAACACAAATGATATAGATCTTTATAGTCAGATGACCGTTGAGGCCCCTGGGCCTCTTGTTATGGTTAGCGTCCTATTAGCCGGGAAATGAATTCAAAGACGTGTCTCCACGTTACATAAGTGTTGATGTGTGTAGATATGCTGGAGGCGGGTATGTTGGTGTACTCTCTTCCTTGTGATAGATCGGATCTGCTGCCGACTTTATATTGCTAACCCCATTAGCACTGCAGCCCGCCAGATCATCTTTACATTACATACTGACCACAGGAGAAGTTGAACGTAAAACAACCCAATATAACTACAATCCATCAATTATTTTACACTGGTTTATCTCGGTTTAGTTTTAATTTTGTTTATTAACATCTAAGGTGCTGCTTTATTGTTTAAGTGTGCATGTATGCCAGTCTTATGGTATGTAAGACCATGAGCTCATGTCATACAATAACCCTTCTGTCACTAAGATGTATATACCGACACTTGTTTATCTAGTATGTTTTTATATACACTTTGATATTATTACACGTCTGCTTAGACTGTAAGATTTTATATACTTACGCACTGTAAGTATCAAATTATTATCCACATGTTGTCACGGACTTAGATAGCATTTCATTTCGTGATATTGTGAAGAGCTTTAGAGTAATTTAAGAGCGCTATATAAATGGTGTATATTTTTTTTATTATTATTAAGTTACTTGTTTTTATATCAAAACATAATTAACATATAACCCATTAAATTATAGTGAAAAGAAAATTAAGAACATAATATTCATTATGATATTTTGGTGTTTTGATATTAGAAGACTTTCAGGTGTAGCATGCAATCAAAGAAAAAAACAAGAGAATACCAGAGCGTCAACAAAACCATAATACTAGCTCAAATTCTAGTAATCTAGCTGTAAAATACGAAAAATTGGAAAGGTTCACATGGAGACCATTGTAAAGGTAATAGAGAATAAGACCAGGTGTTCTGGAAGAGTAAGCTTCAGCTGCTCAATCGACAACACCCGACATATAAGTAATTTTGTTTATCATAATGTAGGTAAATAGCGACGAGATTTATCCATTAGCGAAATCATCGAAATTAGCAACTATACAGTATCCTTAATGGTTGTAGACAAAAATGTACGTATATAATTTAGTGTCACCAGGTATTTCTAAACAATTTTCTATTTTAATTTGTAAATGTTCTTTCATTAAATAAATTAGACAAAAATGTTTGTTCCTTCATATACAAAGAAATATTTAATTCACACGTCTTCAATTTGTTCTATCGAGCTTTTCATCATTAAAGATATATTTCCGACAAATTGTTCAGCAGAGGTATTGACGTCTATACCAATGTGGCCATTTTCATTTTAGCAAACACCAAGCCCGTTGTCGGAGCTGAAGACGTATTTGTAGATGGTGACTCAAGTATATGCTGATGTGGAGAAGGATTTCCAGGTGTCGACCAAATAGATTCTAAGCGAGGGTATAAGGTCTCATTGTTACCTAAACAACAGTAACGCTGAAACCAGAGTAAACTATTCAACATGTACCCTTAAAAATCGTCTAACTTTTCATGATTTATTCCATGAAGTATCGGTGACCTTTGGTTGGGGTGAACTTATGTAAAAATATACAGCAACTAATATTAGCATCTAGGTTTGCTTATTACGCATATGACCTAACCCAGTATAACCTGAGGCTTGAAACGGGTGAATTTCAATCCATGAAAAAATCTTAAAAAAAACAATATTCAAAGGAAATTCGACTGCTAGTTTGCTCAAACATTGAATTGATAATTAGATTTTAGAATATCGTTACATGTGTAAAGAACATTTAAAACTAAGGGTTTTATCGAGGTTTGGTTTATTGTTTAATATTTACGATATTTGCATATTATTTTAGATTCCCCATATGTGGCCTCCCCAATGAAGCAACCCCAGAAATCAGCTGATACACCGCAGCTAAAAATAGGTATCAGGTTCCCCTGTTGTTTACGCCAATGTACACCTTTTTAAACATTTAAATAGAGTTTTCTCAACGACCTGTTTCAGCAAAAGAGGTTTAAATATTCACATTTGACTGACTTATAAATGCACAGACACAGAATAAACCTAAGGGATGTCGTTCTCTTTGTTCTGGTAAATTGCAAGCCCTAGGCTGGGCAAAGGTCAGATTTGCCAAGGTTACTTCTTTGTGAGGCCCGGGAGGGGCACTTATAATGAACGGGCCATTGAATGGAGCGCACGATAAACAAACCTGTCGAAAAATGATTGATATCTCTTACAATCATCGTTTAGAACTGTACTGGTTTTCCTGTGTGTAAATATTGATATATAAAATGTTTTTTTTCTATAAATGCCCCCTTATATGATAATATTAGAGAAATGTATCTCGATAAATGGGAACAAAATACATCAGAAGATGAAAATGTCATAACAATTTTGTCAACGAATGACTATTATTAAAATATCTAATGTAATGTAATATCTAATATCTATATATAATGTAATATAATACTCTAGTTATATTTCGTAGTTATATGTGGGTGTATATGCATTGCCATCAAATTATACCTATGTAATTATAATTGTGCAATAAATGTTTTAATTGAATTGAATTGTAACATAACCAAATAAAGGAAGTTTCGATTAATTTCAACAAATGTTATAAAAATTATAAAAGCTGGAAAAAATATAATATTGTCAAAGGCAAACGAAAATATACAGATTGTCTGTCAGTCTCTATACTTAACACTCATTATTCAATTTTAAATCAACTCGAGCAAATCTACATATTTCAACTTCATGTTAATGCATTCAAGACCAGCTCAAATTAATTTACAATAAATAAGGCCTAAACCTGCTCAAGTTCATAAATAGAATTACGAACTATATTCTAATGAATTTTTCCAATATGCAATTGATAACTTATCATACAGCTAGGACAAACATACAAGTATCACACAGCTACAGACAGTTAAACAAAATTCACTTGTGATGCGGTAACTCAATTATTACATTTTTACCGGTGAAATATTAAAAATTATTCGTTCTATATAGAAGTGATATTTTTCACTAATGAGAAAGATGATATTTTTTACCTGTGAGGAATATGAATTTTTTCCCTAGTGATAAAATACCACTTTTTCTGAATTGACCTATTGGAACGCTGCTTACAAACGACATTCAGAAAAATAAAAAGCTTCCATTGTGTATTTTGTTATAAAAATGTAATAAACAGAAAATCTAACAGCATGTTTTAGTAATACCGAACATACGTGTATTTCCCTCATGCGGCTTATATTTTTATATTTTTCACTCGTGGTACGAACTCGTGAAAAATATCAAAATATTAGCCCCACTCGTGAAATATTACTGAAGACACTGTAAGAAATCCTCTATTTCCTTTCTGTATAATTATCAAATATTGCACATATTGGATAGTTCTTTGACGACAACCCTATGTACTGTACTAAATATTGTTTATTATTTTACTGTTGATACATCTTTTACGTACTGTACTTACAATGTAAATACTGCAATTCTTATCAGATTATTTTTATTTTATATCATCTGGTTAACTGGAAATTGCGTATATTAAAACGGTATTATTCATTGAACTAGATATTATTAGCAAATAGAAAAAAAGAAAAGAAAAGAAAGCAGTATTGTCTATATGCCTTTCGTATCTCACGAGACTATTCATGAGACTGTTTTAGATATAAAAAAATGAGAGAATACCAAAGCGTCAACAAAACCATAATGCATTTAAAAACGATTCAACTAGAGGCAAAAGATGAACAAAGGAAATATTTACATGGCGACCTCTGTAAAAGTACAGAGAATAAGACCATGTGTTCCGGAAGAGTAAGCGTATTCTGCTTCATCGACAACACCTGTCATGTAGATCTTGGTCACATCCATAGAAATATGAAGAGAATATCTAACATGCAGTGTCTTCAGTACTACATATAATATTTCACACGTGAGAGTGAGGGGAAATATAAAAATATTAGCCACACAGTAAGCGTTTAAAGTTTACTGAAGACACTGTAAGATATTGTTTGTTGCATTCTTATAGCAAAATCTTCCTTGACAGCTTTCCATTTTCCCAATGTCGTTTTTAAACAGTGTTTTGATTAGTCAAATAAGAAATAAAGTGATATATTTCACACTTTTAAAGTATGGATAATTTTCGATATTGTAATATACAATGTAATGTACATAAATAACCTGTTGATGTATATATCTCATCAGATATTCAAATACTGTAACACTTTATCAGATAATGTTTGGGGTATCTGTCAGTGCATATAAAGGTAATCATAAGATGTAAACATCAATAGTAAACAGTTTGACGATTTAATTATTCAGTATTTGAAAAACATGTATCATGAAAAGGCTGCAGAATACGTAATAAGATATAAGAAATATTCATAACAAGACTAAAATGGACAATATTCGTTTTAGTCTTCACATATTCACAGTATATTGATTAAAATTGAAATGTTTTTTCAAAATGTAATATAACATTTGACATAAAAAGTTAAAAAAAGAGGAAACAAATTTAAATGTACTTTTAGTGGAGAGTAAACAAAAATAAAGTTAAATATTTTATCAACAGCTACACTTATACATGTATAACGACATGCATATGTTTTTGTGTCTGAGTATTTCGTAGCGGTGCATGTTTATTTCTGTTGTTAAGTAAGAAGGCGTCAGCAAGTGTGAGTATGCTTATAATATAATGACAATATAGAGATTCAACGGTAACATACACACTTCAAAAACACTCACCGTAAAACGTAAATACATACCTAAATGTAACTTAGAATTATAAATTAAGTTATTTAACTATCTTATTATTATTTCTCACAAAAACATATACAAAATAAAAAATATATTGACCATAAACGGGTGTTCGAATGTGATAATTACTATATTAATAAAGGCAGCACACACAGGGGCTAGGCACGGACCTATGTCACACTGTCCCAACCCTCCCACTATAATCTAATGAAAATAATTGATAAATTTCAGCGTGATACGTCAAGCGGTCTCTTTTAATTTCAGTGTCTGATAGTCGATTTTTGTGTGAAATTTAACCGCTTGACGTAGAAAGCTAAAATTTTTCATTACGGTTTTAGATGATTAAAGACATTAAAAACAATTGGAAAATTTTGTTTTTATATATTTTCTCTATATTTCGCTATATTAGTTACATATAGATGCCTAAGATGGTTATCCTCCTGGCCACAAGTGCCTGTCATTTAGGAATAATTTTTATATTTGTGGTTATGCATGTTCGCAATACAATCATCTGATATCGTTGCATAAATCTGCTGAACTCGTAAGAAGTACAAGAGATATTGATGTACAGTCTAAGAAGCTTGTTTACGATAGGCCACGGAAAGCATTATCATAACTCATTTTCTCCCTCGATATACGGTCGGACAACTATAAAATGCCAGGATTTTCATTCACGGTGAACGGCAAGATAACATTGGGTTTAGTTTTGTATTATACATACTAACAGCCAATGTTATTTACATTTACAGTTGGTTGTACATGCGTGCTAATGAGGGGGATATGGTATATAAGTGGAATACCTCTTTATGATTAGATGCCGACTTCAGAGAATGATATACCTCGTAGAAATACCTTGCCAAACCCCCAAGGTACACTGTAGGGTCACCTGGTGACGTAATACTGACGAAAGGGTTAGCCAGTTGTCGTCATTATCCGCAATGCTAAGCGTTAGGACAATCATTATCACTACTTTGATATGCCTAGAGTAGGAACTTCATCCATTGCTTCCTTATTTTGGCAAATGTTCAAGGCGTTGAAATTGAGGGTTCATTTTGAAAAAAACAAAGTAGTGCATTTTAATATTATCTATTTCTTATTGTTGTACACATTATAAATGAACGTTTAAAATGTATTACAAATATTTAAAGAGATAACATAATGTTTAGGAGACAGATTTCAACAATATCCATACATGTAAACAATAGAACCTTCTCTTGAATATGCACCTTTGGCATATATAATTTTCCGGCTTGGTTACATTTAGTTCTAAGGGTTGAAATTACTTATTTTTCACCTTTGCTATTTTTGGAATGATTGCAAGGCTTGTATCTCCGTAAAGATATTGTTCACACGTAGGAGTGCGAAAATACACCATAACCGTGTCCACAATGTCGACCTCCCTGACAAACGGTCGGCTAACGAGACGTCACAATCGAGCGAGCGCGTCACCAACTTGCTGACGTGGTATAAAAAATGGCGAACGTGTCATATATATAAGTTCTTGCTAACGTCATACATTGTACGTACTGGCTAACGAGTCTCACATACTGACTTATACATATTGTCTAACAAGTCATATAAACTGGTTAACGTGATAAACATATTTCTACCACAAATCCCCGTGTTATTCCACTATCAGACCATTATATAAACGTACTGACTGTGGGATAAATATATGTTATATACCACTAGTGGAATATGACCTTCCGGACTTTTGATTGGATGAGAAACTGAACCTTGACCGGAAATCACGTGGTTCAATACAACGTGCTGATTTTTGACGTCGTCATCGATTGTTGACGTCGTCTCAATTTGGTGGAAATATATAAATGATGATGTGTTCTCGCGCAAATATCCCACGGTTTACAGAAAACAACACTTCTACTGCGACTTAATATTATTGTGGTAGAAACAGGTCACACGACTCATGGTTGTTGGATATGAAATTTATTTCACTCGCTAAAGCTCGTGTCTTTTGTAACTTCAAAAAAAATTAACTCGAGTGAAATAAATTCCATATCCAACAACCACTCGTTGTGTAACCATTATCAACACTTATTGGGGCAATTTTCTATCTGGTGTAAAAGCTACTTCCTGCTGGACGCTCACCCTGTTGTCATTCTGATCTGACTTCTGTGTGGTAGCACTTTAAATCGGAACAAGTGCCGCACTATCGCAAGAAAGGCTTACACGAACATACCACATCCTCCCAACTACACGCGCTCTCAACACATGCACCCACATCACATACACTGGGAGCCCGCCCTTTGATGACCATAGCAGTTACAATGTAATAAAACGTAAACCCTAATAAAATCAAACCAAATACTGTAAAAGTGGAATTGTTCGCTGTGTGGAAATTGTCGCTTATTTCGCTGCATTAAATCTAAGCGAATAAAATCACACGCGAAATTATTTTTTACTCACTCAAACTCTACAGTCGATAATAGTGTACATAGTGTTAAACAGAAGACTGACAGCGCAAAATGTTCCACACCGCGAACAGTTTGGAGGCTGACTAAGCGAAAAGATCCACGAGCGAAAATATTGGCTTTTACAGTATACACTGTTTTACATATCCGTCATTGACCTTTAACACCGTTCATGTATTGTTATACCCGGTGACAGATGCCGTGCAGGTTTCATGTTTCATCAGCATTGTAATATAATGACCTTTTATCGGGTATGTTTTTCATCATAATCGAATATATTTATTAAACATACGGAGGTTCGTCTTTATATGACATTTTGTTTTAATAGCCGGTGGAATCTAAAACATAGAAAACATTGATTTTGATTATTACCATTCAAAAACGTGTTTTTATCAGTTATCAATACCAGAAACGTAATTCAATCGAAAGGAAAAATTTAGGCAAACTATAGGCTTGATATTGTTCACGGGATTTTCTATCCTATTGAAAAAAATGTCAGATAAGGACGAGCGTCTGTGTATAAATAATATACACTTATTCGTATCATAAGAGGAAATAAACTTCAAACGAATCAACAAAATAACGAATTTTAAGTGTTCTGGAGTGTTTAATGTAATGAAAATCATACCCGATAAAAGGTCATTGCTGATGAAACATAAACTCTGTACAGCATCTGTCACCAGTAAAACAATACATCTAAAGGGATTAAAGGTCGATGACATAGATGTAAAAAACATGATACATTTTACAGGCTTATTGTCCTTTAAACAGCTGAGGTCATTTAAGGACACCCTCTCTGTGTATGCGATGTGAGAGTATGTGTTGAACACGTGTGTATTGAGGAGGATGCGGTATGTTCGTGTAAGCATCCTTACGATAGTCCAGACCCCGAGACCATGAAACAACCTTTGACTTAAATTTATGCTTAGCCATTCACGTATGACGTTACTTTTTGTAACGTTAAAGGCCCAATATACGTAACTTCAGGGAAATTTCCGTGATTCTGAAAAATCCAGTTGATAACCATGCAAAAATAAGCCTAAACCGAAGTAAACCTGAGCGGTAACTAACAAGTAACTCTTGACAAAAAAATCCAAAACACTGAAAATAATTCAGGTGGGGCCCACTTCAACAACAAACCGAAGGTAGAAGACGGTTCGAAATGGACGCGTGTTTACAAATAGCATGTTTCAAATGCTGCTGTACCGGTTACCGCGAAAGAATTCATCTTGAATATTGCTGATATCAGTTAATCTTAACTAAATCTGTAAATATAAAAAGTTATTAGGCTTGATTTTTGCTTCAAGTTTTGCCGACAGTTACGTATATTGGGCCTTTAATCGTGGCAGGCCAAGTCAAAACGTAAGATTGTTTGATGATCATTGGGCCGGATCTTTTGCTGATTTGAAGTGGTAACAGATTTAAGTATACTGCTGAAGGTCACCGCAAAACAACCAATCTAGTCGCATTATGCTTACAACTGGTGAACCAGTCGTTCCTCTAAAAATCGTTTTTACTCGGGCAAGGAGTAGCATTTCCGGGAAACCGATAACTGTGTGTGAATGTGTGTGTTGGTGGAGACTTGTGATAACACAGATATGGTTCCAACTTTAAAGTGCTATCATAGTGAAAAATTAGGACGAGGGTAACCCTTCTTTCTGTCACATTACACTGACAATAATGGTTGACGAGTTGGTGGTGCAGTAATCATAATGATTGAACGTTATTTACGTTCTGTGGCATGTCTCGGCCCCGACACAGAATCAGTTATCTTTCTCATCTGGGCAAACGGTCATTACTTAAGCTTTGGTTTATTTTGTTTCAAGCCCTATTAACAACCATGGTCATTTAAGGACGTGCTAGGTTTAGGAGGTGGAGGAAAGCCGGAGTACCCGACGAAAAACTACCGACCTACGGTTAGTATCTGGCAACTGCCCCACGTGGGATTAAAGTCAGAGGTGGAGGGCTAGTGGTAGAATGTCGGAACACATTAATCACTCGGCCAGCGCGACCCAACATTGCTAAAGCAAATTATATTTTCATTTTCAAAATAAATGATGCACAAGGTAGATGTGTATACGGTATCGGGCTAAATTTCGAGACGGGAATACGATATGCAGTGACACATAAAGACGTAGGAAATATTTTCTTACTGTGAAATTGCTCTTCCCCTCTGTTTCGGCACTCAGATGGTACCAACACGATATTTATTCGTTAAATCCTAACTAACTTACTGTTTCTTAGTGCCTTTTTTGGTATAACACAATCTTTGACTTTAGTATTACCATTCGCTCATGTGAGAATGTTGATGGTTCTGTATCAGGCCGTGAACACACTGGGCGGCATACTGTGCTGGATGCCTCGGTATGGTACTTCCTGGGTATGGTACTACCTCGGGTATCAGATCAGTAATATCACAATGAAGCAAGTACCCTGTCATCCTCGATATCCAGGGGTTACAATAATCTACGTTCAAGTAAAACAAAACTGACCAATCGCTAGACTGTATGCCCGTCTTTTGAAGATCACAAAGGAGCCTCAACCAATTTCAAAGCCTCTCATTTTTTACCGTTATGTGACCACGAGATACTTTTGATGAACATCAAAGGGGATCGAACCAGCCTCATTGTCTCATCAACAAGGTGGTTCACACAGATCCTTCAATTTTGCACACATTGACACATTCCAAAGGTGTAGAGATCGTGTCCGGCACACATACCCAACAATTCCTGTATTCCGCAAACAGGGAGGCTTAAATAACAACATACCCTGTGTCCGGCACACAATACACCAACATATTTTGTATTCCGCACACAGGGAGGCGTATATACCAACATACCCTGTGTTCGGCTCACATACCCTGTCATACCCTGTATGCGGCACCTATTCACCAACATACCCTGTATTCACCACTCATACCCCAACATACCCTGTATTCGCCACACATACCCAAACATACCCTGTATTCGCCACACATACTCCAACATACCCTGTATTCGCCACACATACCCCAACATACCCTGTATACGGGACACATACCCCAACATACCCTGTATACGGGACACATACCCCAACATACCCTGTATACGGGACACATACCCCAACATACCCTGTATACGGGACTCATACACCAACATACCCTGTATGCGGCACACATACCCCAACATTCCCTGTATTCACCACACATACCCCAACATACCCTGTATTCACCACACATACCCCAACATACCCTGTATTTGCCACACATACCCCAACATACCCTGTATGCGGCACACATACCCCAACATACCCCGTATTCACCACACATACCCCAACATACCCTGTATTCACCACACATACCCCAACATACCCTGTATTTGCCACACATTCTCCAACATACTCTGTATTCGGGACACATACAGCACCACAAACGGAATTAACTCCTGACAGGGCGCTACACATTAATCAATCATATAGCCAAGCCAACAATAGTTGTTTTCTACAAGAACCAAAACGTACTTCTGTAGGTGTTTACAAAACATCAATCCTTATATATAATTGAAAAATGTAATCCGAATCGCTTGATTTTCTGACAACATTTGAGCATAAGACATTCTTTATTACTATGATTATATGCACTATACAAAAATCATATTTTGTTCACTTTTAAAAATGAATTGACTTGGGGAAAATATAGATTTTATTTTTTAATGGATTATCTATCATATTTAAAGAAAATATCTATAGGTTGTGATATTAAAATGGTCATGTTATAAACTTTTTATCATATGTTTTGTTTTTTGTAGGTTTTTTTTATCTCGAGTAGGCTAAACTACTTCAAAAATTTGAAGTAAACTTCAAAGGAATTGATAAAATAAATAATCAAAGTGTTCTTACATGTTAAAAGGTCACTGTATTACAATGCTGATAAAACATGAAAGCTGCACAGCATCTGTCACCATGTATACATCTAAGGGATAAAAGGTCAATAACATAAGTGTAATACATTGTATATGTGGTATGGTTTTATTAGGATAAACGTCCTATTACAGCTAATTAAAGGTCATCTAAAGACGGCCTCCAAGTGTATGCGATGTGTGAGCTTTTGTTAATCTCATTTGAGTAGTGGCACGGTATCATCATTCAGCTGTTTCGTCCTCCTAAGACTCTTCAGTGATGCTAGGTGCTAAAAGGTGGGAATCCAAAATTTCTAAACTAATGTAGAAGCAGAAGGGTCAGCTGTGTAAACCCCTTTATTTCATAGATTTAAAAGTAATTTAAACTAGTTCTGTATAATTTCAAACCGTGTACTACGACAATGTGTATAGTATGTACCGTGCCACTACTCAAATGAGATAAATGTTGCTATGGAGGCTCCAGCAGACGTCGGGGACTAAAAATCAACCAGCAGAGTCTGCCACCCCTTATGATGAAAGATGACGCAAAACACATATGCCGAATCGTATATAGTAAGGATCCTTACGATAGTCCGGAACTGGGGCCTATTTAGAGTTAACACACGTACTACTGAACACAGGGACCTGAGAATTTGTTACAGCTAGTTTTGGACCTCAATAGCTTTTATGACCATTGAGGGGGCATTTTTATCGAAAATTGATCTTAACCCCCAAAATGTGTAAAATTACTCTAAACACCCTATTTTAGGTCCAAAACTAACTGTAACAAATTCTCAGGTCCCTGTACTTCTGAAGGCCGCAGCAGAACAACCTATCTAGTCGCATTATGCTGGGAATACGTGCACCAGTCGTTCTGAATAATATGTAAAATATGAACTTACTATCTTAATTAAAACATAATCTTACACAATAATAATAATTAGCTCGTGTTTGGACCAATTTCTAAATGAAATACATTTTCTGAAGGCAAATGATATTCTAAGAAGGAAAATCAAGGTCTCAGTTGTGTCAATTAACGGAAAGTACATGCAAACGGCATTTTTCGCTAACTTTGGTGCTCGTCTGCTCAATTTCGTCGCCGCCATTCGACTAATTATAGGAATCTCAACATGGTACGACATGAAACATTTTCTATAATGTTTTCAACCTTAACAGTTTAGATTATCAAACAATAACAATTTTATTTCATATCAAGTTTTATTATTTAGCACATAAGTTCCATAGTTATATTTTTATTATCGTTTTCCATGTTCATAAAACATTTCTTATGTTTTCTCGAGAATTGGCACGGAACCGGGAACAGGATCGTGTTCACATGATTCGAAAAAAAAATCACGTGATTGCTGGTATACAAATAGAACCGGAAGCGCAATTGTCAGGTAGCCGCGATAAACAAACGAAAACAGAGTTTCAAGACTAGACAAGAAAGAAGCTGAAACAGACTATTGAAAGAAAACAAAAGATGTTCGGTAAAGCTTGTAATAAGTATGATTCTACCACAATACCCTGTGTTATTCCACTCTCAGACCATTGTATAACCGTACTGACTGTTGGATAAATATATGTTATATACCACTAGTGGAATATGATCTTCCGGACTTTTGATTGGTTGAGAATTTGAACTTTGAACGGAAATGTGGATTGTTGACGACGTCATCGATTGTTGACGTCGTCACAACTTGGCGGGAATGTATTCGAGATGATGTGATTTCCCGCAAATCCGCGATTCGCACCAGAAAACAACACTGCAACTGCCGACTAAATATTATTGTGGTAGAAACAGGTCACACGACTCGTGGTTATTGGATATGGAATTTATTTCACTCTCGTTAATTATTTTTTAAAAGTTACAAAAGACACTCGCTAAAGCTCGTGTCTTTTGTAACTTTTAAAAAATAATTTACTCGAGTGAAATAAATTCCATATCCAACAGCCACTCGTGGTGTAACCTCTTTTTATCATATGTTTACTACTGATAACATCCTTTTTGTATATGTGCTATCTCTAAAATTCTCACAAGTTGATATCAGCCCGGGTGAAACCACACCCCCTTTGAGTGAAATCACACCCCCTTTGAGTGACATCACACCCCCTTTGAGTGATATCACCCCCCCCCCCCCCTCAAAAGTGATATCACACCCTCTTCTAATTTCTGGATTTTGCCACTTTTGCTTATTGCTGTCTGTTTCAAATGTGCAAACAAGCACACTTTAACGTGAACCGTCGTCAAAAGACGACTCGGCTGCCAAGTATGAACACTGAAAATACGTCTCAGAGCGCAATCAATGGTGACGTCAATGACGTCAGAAAGGATGGGAAGTAACTCTGCCTTTTCATCTCCATCAACATGCAGAAATCAAAATTCTATCCATGGATATCAATTGTGTTATTTCATCAAGTTATAATAAAATGACCATTTTATTCGCATGTTGACTTTTACAAATTTTTAATTTTAACCCTTTTTATAATAAATTGTGTTACCATTTTCATGAATATCATGATATATATATTTAGACTACTCGAGATAAAAAAAAAAACAAAAAAAAAAACAACATATAATAAAAAAGTTTATAACATAACCATTTTGATATCACACCCCTCAGCCCTTGAGCCCTGTTATCAGGGCTCTTTGGCTGAAAATGAGTATTATATCAAAATGGTCATGTAATAATCTCTGAATGATACTTTTTTTGGAAATTGCCATGGTATTGTATGAATATTAAAGGTATTGTATTGTATGAGTATGAATGGTGTTTGAGTAATTGTGTGGAATTGATCCAGGGGTCCGCCCATCTTTGCAGGCTTAATCCCCTGTCGTAACTCTGAAACAGTGTTGATCCCCACCCGAAGAATATATATATAATTGCCGGGGATGGAGAGACATTACAATCATGATATACGCATTGACTTGGGTGTCTGGACACGTCCTTATAGATATCAGAGTCAAAACAAAGGTTGATCACTCTTTAACCATATATAGAATTGCTGAACATAGAGAGACGAATGCACTTATGCTTCGATGATTCACCGTGGCTTAGCAAAACCTTGCCGACTGAATACTTGGGTCATAGCTTTGAAACTGATGCGATCACCACCCTACTGGTATATACATATACTTACTGGGCATAAAAAGACGATATCAACATTGATTGTGGTCATCTATCCTTGTTTCTGAGTTCCAGCTTGAAAACAGTTGAGATCCCCACACTATTGCCATGTATGAACTTGCTAAGTATAAAGAGACGAATACGCATCTGCTTCCAGGATGGCCCAACTCTTGGAGAGTAAACACCTGCGGCCTATCTAACAATAGGTGAGATCCCCATCTTAAAGCTATTATATAAGCATTGAACTGCTTTCAGTTGGCAATTATGGGCTGAACTGGACAGAGGCAAAATTAATGAAGCGCAAGTTTGAGATGGGGATCTCACTTGTTTTGAAAGCGGTTCAATGCTGATATTTACCACATGCGAATTTTTAAAATTTAATAACCACTAAATAAATAGACCAATTAACGGAATTCACGTTTCTCCGCCATTCTTCGCTGTGATCCTGTTGACAGCTCTACCACGCTGTTCCGCGTAAAAAACTGGTGCGTATAAGACAATAGAAAACCAGATAAGAATAATCAATGTAATACAAATGTTTGATGTAAATTAACATTAGGAAAATACAAAATGTAAACTGTCCGTCTAGTTTTTTAAAAGAAAAAATGTGTTATTATTATTGTTTCCGCAACATCTGTTGGGCAACATTATTAATGCGTCGGTTGGCAGTTTATGAGCTGGTTATGCTCAACTCCTGTTGGTAAGGTTATATAGTGACAATGTCATAGAGTGGTAAATATATTAAATTACTTGGCATAAAAGAAGAATGCAGTCATGCTTTAATTACGAACTGACCCGTGGGTGTTGCCGCATACCTAGGGAGTTACTTTCCGAGTCAAACCTGAAAGCATTTGAGACCTCCACCAAATAACTTTTATACAGTAAAGATATACTAAACAGATTAGTATTAGGGTCTGTCACTGTCCCTGGGATATTTCGGGAGAATATTTGCAATGATCGCTTAGATAAAAAAGAATATCAGGTGAGTGATACAAGTCCTCTTAGCCTCTTACTTATATTAACTTGAAAGTAAAAGGCTGTTGGGGGCATACGACCTGCACTGCACCGCAAAAAAGATAAATACTAGCGAACTATCTCCAATACATACGCATTCTATCAACCAGAGAGAAACTTAAAGTGTTTGATTTGGACATCATATTAATTTGATAACGGCATCAGTAATAATGTAATGTGTTTTGTGGAAAAAAATAACCTTAATACATTTTTAGAAAAATACATATGTCAGTGACTTTTTAGTCCCCTACCGGCAAAGCCCCTATTATTGGTTCACCTGCCGTCTGTTCGTCCGTCCGACCGTCTGTTCGTCTGTCTGTGACCTTTAGGAGGTTTCCGAGCATTATCTCGTGTGCACATATTGAACTGAAATTTAGTAAACAGATACATCATTGGGATATCTAGGTCAAGTCCCTGTAATTTGTTTAATCAATCATTGCATCTTAATAACTTGCGGGGGCCGGTATGGAACATGTATTGCTTCAGCAATACTCAGTATGTTTGTTAATTTTAAATTCTGTCAATTTCAATTGTTTTATCTGTTCAATTTATAGGCATTCAGAATTAAAACAAAACAGGATAGGATAAAATAATTTAGAGTGAGAAATAAAAAAAATACACCGGAAGCTGTGGTAACTTTACCAGTGTGTACTTTAGAACATGGATTCACTCAACATCTGACACTATTTATTTAATCGGTGAGAAAATAAATAAAAATTGAATCGAAAACCTAGATAAGCTGATCGAGATTTATAATGTGTTGATGCACACCACTGATATCATCTCCATTGTGTACATGTAGCACACCGTGACCTTGGGTGCTAGAATCTGATTGGATGAAAACTAGCACACCCACGGCTGGAAAGTTCAACAATGATTCGAGGTAAACAAGAAAATTATCACGAGGTTTCCGCATATTTCTACTTCAATGTCACTCAACAGTGAATACTGAGTTCAGAGCAACAACACGGTGGTGCTGTACATTGATCGGCAATACGGTACAGTGGAGATGGATTATTAATTATTCAAAAAATATCTAGATGAAAATGTTATATTTTATTTTGTCCAAATAAAGTTCCTATCATCGTTCTGTCAATTAATTACCTAGATAATAATTTAACAATGAGGTTACAATACTTTTTTGAAATATTAGATATTCTCTCAATGAATAGATACGAAAAACGTTCACTTTCTTTGTATAAATATTTCTAATAAAAATTAAATAAAGCTTTAGAAAAATCTGAAACTATGTTCGGCTTACGTAATTTAAGATAAATTATTTCATTCAATGTTTAGCTCATTAAATTGTAAAATTAGGTATTCTGCCATAACCCTAGGGGCCGTGGGATGCCCAAATGGGGTAATGCACGATAATTCAAAACTCATCACTTGACACAGATGTGCAACCGATTATTTCTCTGTATGGATAGCGGACCCTCAGGTGGTGTTGACAATGTAAATATCAGTGTCTCTGTGCCATCCATTCTTTGGGGAGGAATTTGATTAAGTTTCATTATGTTTCGCGTCCTGTCAACAGCTACGGTCATGGAAGGACGGCCTTCCGGTGTACGCAATGTGAGTCTGCTATGCTATTAGAGACTGTAGACTGGCTACCAGCTCCTGAGTTTCTATAGAGAATTTCTCTTCTTTATTTAACTACTAGCGTATCTCCCCCATGTTTCAAATTTAGGAATCAGATCCAAGTGATCAAAATTATTTGACTATTTGTATGCCTCCGCCAAGAACTAGGGGTGAGGGTGGAGGGTGGGTATAGTGTTACCCATGTCCGTCGTGTCCCGTCGCGTCTCGTGATCGTCCCATGGTAATGTTACCAGATTGGGGCGGGGCGTTTATGTCTCACAGACAATTCTAGTTTTTTTCCCATATTTGTATACTATTATAGAGACGAGAGCCAGTCTAGAGACCGTGGTATGTTTATGTTTAATACAAACCTCCATGCGATTGTCCAGAAATTCTACCGATTTAAAGAGCTTCAAAAATGAAATAAATGAAGAATACTGCCAAAAGCCCCCCATCATGTACTGATTAACCGCAGCTCGAGGCTGTTTATGCTTCTTCTGGTACCTTTCTTGCTCAGATGATTTCCCCTCCATATAGCCCCGGCTGTTGGAGGAAATGAAAACGCATTCAATTAAGGACCCAATATACGTAACTTTCGGCAAAACTTGAAGCGAAAATCAAGCCTAATAACTTTTAATTACTATAGATTTAGTTAAGATTAACTGATATCAGCAATATTCAAGATGAACTCTTACGCGGTTACTGGAACAGCAGCAGTTGAAACACGCTATTTGTAAACAAGTTAAACTGTCTTCTACCTTCGGCTTGTTGTTGAAGTGGGCCCCACCTGAAATATTTTCAGATTTTTTTTGTCAAGAGGTTTTTGTTAGCTACAGCTCAGGTTTACTTCGTTTTAGGCTTATGAACTGGATTTTTTTCGTAATTTATCAGAATCCCGAAAAAATTCCTGAAGTTACGTATATTGGGCCTTTAAATAAGTAAACACAGGTGTAATTCGATTTGTCTAAAAATCATTGCTTTCGTTTAATCCATCTTTCGTCTGAAACGAAATATACGGTCTACAATGTAACCTGTAATAAATATGGTCCTCAAACTTATTTCTATACAGTCTGCAAAGTGACATTGTATTATCGCGTACTGTATTCTACATCGTAAAATAGACCTAGTGCAGAAGTGCTTTGTAACAGGGTGTAATTATGAAGGGCCCGTGACCTGTTTCGCTTCCTTTGTGCCTCCTGACACACGTCAACCTACTTTCGTCACCAATACAATGAGTTTAGACCACTTAACTAAACTAAACTAGATTAAAATCGCGGTCGTAAACATGAGTGGTGTTTGTTTACCTTTTCACACTTAATACATTACCAGATTCTGTCATGTGTTAATATGTATCATACTCGCTAGATATACAACTATGTGTAGTCGTATCCAGCCGTATGAGAGTTTATAAATTAGAACTTTGGCAATGTCAAGTTATTTTCCATCAAAGTAAAAAGATCAGGATGCGATATAAACAGGAGAATATGTGGACTTGCTAATGTATATATTGACAGACACAATAAATCCAAGATTTTCATTTACCAGTCAGAAACTCGGCTACGAATCATCATAAAAACGGGAGTCGGCTACTCGATGTCATCGTTTGGTTTGGTTGTTTAGGCTCTTTTAACAACCAAGGTCACCCAAGTTTTTTGGTAGCTGGTTGATTGTTTTTACGTCCAGTTCATAGCCAGGGTCATTTAAGGCTTGTTTATTGTAGTTGCCAATGTTGTATAGTGGCAGCTTCTTAGCATTGCTATTCATTAATTTAATGTTTGAAGACACATGGTGACTTTTGTAATAATACATTTTATTGTTACCTTTATGGGTAAGAATTATCGAAATATCCTCTTTCTTGATTTTGTACTTCGATAGAATCAATAAATGACACTTTTATTCATGTCCGCGGTACTTATGTACGCTAAGGTAACTACACATTCAAAAAATAGCGCAGTGCAAAGATGAATTGCCGCCTGGACATTGCTGTAGAATATAAGACTCTTTCATGGCCAGGGATGTAAGATAGGGAAATTCGACCCGAGGATTTTCAAATTTGGTAAAACCCAAGACTTTACCTTACACCTTTAATCATGAAAGAGTATTTTTCTCTCATATCGATTACCTGAATAATTAAAAAAAAAAAACCGTTTTGACTGGCTACCATTTTGAAAATTTTAACTTTTCCTTGAGGTTTTTTGACAAAAATATATAAATGTTGAGCCATTGTGACGTCACGTCGTGTGATATGCTATGTAAGATATATTTTTCTTACATAGCTTTCTTCCATGGGCAAACTTCATGGTCCTACATGGCGAGATATCAGAGAAATCAATATACAATGACTTTAATTGACGCAATCATAATGTAGTGGAATGCTTTGAGCACGAAAATCGTTAAAATGAGATTTACGCTAAACTATCTACGTTAACAATGTTTAATTACCGCACAATCAACATGCCTCTGAAATGCATGGAATCACGTCCTGAAATAGACTATTTAAGTGATTCACCCCTTAAGACGCATTTGAATCCTTCCAAATCAAAGGTTGGACGAGCTCATTTTGCATTTCAGAGGTGAATGAGTTAAGGATCTGTTTCAACGTGCATTTTGCGCCCGTGCATTCGTGTATGTGCAATAAACGAAACGTTCTCAATAACAGCAAATATGCTTCATGCTCTTAGCGATTCAGTCAAATGAGGTCGAAAACACACTCACCGAAATCCGAGCAAACGCAAAAAATGTGTTTATAATCAACATTGGTAGAGCACTCTACATGTCAAGCAGCTATCTCGTACAATGCATATATATTACACATGAATGCCGCCTGGAATTTGTTGTAAACACAGTGTTATACTGCCGACATAAAGTATAATAACGTGTCCCCTCACATCTCCTTTATTCTCTAACGTCAGACTGATCACATAGAAATACTTCGAGGTTTAAGTGAAGTTTGTTTGGGGTTTAATGTCCTAAAAGCGAGGGTTTTTGAAGGACGGATACCCGGGCATACATAACAGCCAGGGTTATACAAGGACGGATACCCGGGCATACACAACAGCCAGGGTTATACAAGGACGGATACCCGGGCATACACAACAGTCAGGGTTATACAAGGACGGATACCCGGGCATACACAACAGCCAGGGTTATACAAGGACGGATACCCGGATATACACAACAGTCAGTGTTATACAAGGACGGATACCCGGGCATACACAACAGTCAGGGTTATACAAGGACGGATACCCGGGCATATTCAACAGTCAGGGTTATACAAGGACGGATACCCGGGCATACACAACAGTCAGGGTTATACAAGGACGGATACCCGGGCATACACAACAGTCAGGGTCATACAAGGACGGATACCCAGGCATACACAACAGTCAGGGTTATACAAGGACGGATACCCGGGCATACACAACAGCCAGTGTTATACAAGGACGGATACCCGGGCATACACAACAGTCAGGGATATAGAAGGACGGATACCCGAACATACACAACAGTCAGGGATATAGAAGAACGGATAAACGAACATACACAACAGTCAGGGATATAGAAGGACGAATACCCGGGCATACACAACAGTCAGGGATATAGAAGAACGGATAAACGAACATACACAACAGTCAGGGATATAGAAGAACGGATAAACGAACATACACAACAGTCAGGGATATAGAAGGACGGATACCCGAACATACACAACAGTCAGGGATATAGAAGAACGGATAAACGAACATACACAACAGTCAGGGTTATAGAAGGACGGATACCCGGGCATACACAACAGTCAGGGTTATACAAGGACGGATACCCGGGCATACACAACAGTCAGGGTTATACCAGGACGGATACCCGGACATACACAACAGTCAGGGTTATACAAGGACGGATACCTGGACATACACAACAGCCTGGGTTATAAAAGGACGGATACCTGGACATACACAACAGCCTGGGTTATACAAGGACGGATACATGGACATACACAACAGCCAGGGTTATACAAGGACGGATACCCGGACATACACAACAGTCAGGGTTATACAAGGACGGATACCTGGACATACACAACAGCCTGGGTTATAGAAGGACGGATACCTGGACATACACAACAGCCAGGGTTATACAAGGACGGATACCCGAACATACACAACAGCCAGGGTTATACAAGGACGGATACCCGGCCATACACAACAGTCAGGGTTATACAAGGACGGATACCCGGACATACACAACAGTCAGGGTTATACAAGGACGGATACCCGGACATACACAACAGTCAGGGTTATACAAGGACGGATACCCGGACATACACAACAGTCAGGGTTATACAAGGACGGATACCCGGACATACACAACAGTCAGGGTTATACAAGGACGGATACCCGGACATACACAACAGTCAGGGTTATACAAGGACGGATACCCGGACATACACAACAGTCAGGGTTATACAAGGACGGATACCTGGACATACACAACAGTCAGGGTTATACAAGGACGGATACCCGGCCATACACAACAGTCAGGGTTATACAAGGACGGATACCTGGACATACACAACAGTCAGGGTTATACAAGGACGGATACCTGGACATACACAACAGTCAGGGTTATACAAGGACGGATACCCGGACATACACAACAGTCAGGGTTATACAAGGACGGATACCTGGACATACACAACAGTCAGGGTTATACAAGGACGGATACCCGGACATACACAACAGTCAGGGTTATACAAGGACGGATACCTGGACATACACAACAGCCTGGGTTATAGAAGGACGGATACATGGACATACACAACAGCCAGGGTTATACAAGGACGGATACCCGGACATACATAACAGCCTGTGTTATAGAAGAACGGATAAAAGGACATACACAACAGCCTGGGTTATAGAAGGACGGATACCCGAACATACACAACAGTCAGGGTTATACAAGGACGGATACCTGGTTATACACAACAGCCTGGGTTATAGAAGGACGGATACCCGGACATTCACAACAGTCAGGGATATAGAAGGACGGATACCCGGGCATACACAACAGTCAGGGATATAGAAGGACGGATACCTGGACATACACAACAGCCAGGGATATACAAGGACGGATACCCGGGCATACACAACAGTCAGGGTTATACAAGGACGGATACCCGGGCATACACAACAGTCAGGGATATAGAAGGACGGATACCTGGACATACATAACAGTCAGGGATATAGAAGGACGGATACCCGGGCATATATAACGACCAGGGTTATACAAGGACGGATACCCGGGCATACACAACAGTCAGGGATATAGAAGGACGGATACCTGGACATACACAACAGTCAGGGTTATACAAGGACGGATACCTGGACATACACAACAGCACGTGTTATAGAAGGACGGATACCTGGACATACACAACAGCCTGGGTTATACAAGGACGGATACCTGGACATACACAACAGCCAGGGTTATAGAAGGACGGATACCTGGACATACACAACAACCTGGGTTATAGAAGGACGGATACCTGGACATACACAACAGCCTGGGTTATAGAAGGACGGATACCTGGACATTCACAACAGCCTGGGTTATAGAAGGACGGATACCTGGACATACACAACAGCCAGGGTTATACAAGGACGGATACCCGGACATACACAACAGCCTGGGTTATACAAGGACGGATACCCGGACATACACAACAGCCTGGGTTATAGAAGAACGGATAAAAGGACATACACAACAGCCTGGGTTATAGAAGGACGGATACCCGAACATACACAACAGTCAGGGATATAGAAGGACGGATACCTGGACATACACAACAGCCAGGGTTATACAAGGACGGATACCTGGTTATACACAACAGCCTGGGTTATAGAAGGACGGATACACGGACATTCACAACAGTCAGGGATATAGAAGGACGGATACCTGGACATACACAACAGCCAGGGATATACAAGGACGGATACCCGGGCATACACAACAGTCAGGGTTATACAAGGACGGATACCCGGGCATACACAACAGTCAGGGTTATACAAGGACGGATACCCGGGCATACACAACAGTCAGGGATATAGAAGGACGGATACCTGGACATACATAACAGTCAGGGATATAGAAGGACGGATACCCGGGCATATATAACGGCCAGGGTTATACAAGGACGGATACCCGGGCATACACAACAGTCAGGGATATAGAAGGACGGATACCTGGACATACACAACAGTCAGGGTTATACAAGGACGGATACCTGGACATACACAACAGCCAGTGTTATAGAAGGACGGATACCTGGACATACACAACAGCCTGGGTTATACAAGGACGGATACCTGGACATACACAACAGCCAGGGTTATACAAGGACGGATACCCGGACATACACAACAGCCTGGGTTATACAAGGACGGATACCCGGACATACACAACAGCCTGGGTTATAGAAGAACGGATAAAAGGACATACACAACAGCCTGGGTTATAGAAGGACGGATACCCGAACATACACAACAGTCAGGGTTATACAAGGACGGATACCTGGTTATACACAACAGTCAGGGATATAGAAGGACGGATACCTGGACATACATAACAGTCAGGGTTAAACAAGGACGGATACCCGGGCATACATAACAGCCAGGGTTATACAAGGACGGATACCCGGGAATACACAACAGTCAGGGATATAGAAGGACGGATACCTGGACATACACAACAGACGGGTCATACGGACGGAAATCTAGGAGACATAACAACCTCGGTCATATTTGGACGGGTGTCTAGGAAGATACAGCAGCCAGGGTTTTTCGGGAGACCCAACAGTCAGCGTTATATGAGTACGGGTATACCTAGGGAGACCCAACAGTCAGCGTTATATGAGTACGGGTATACCTAGGGAGACACAACAGCTATGATCTCACAAGGATAGGTGTCTAAGGAGACATATTAACCATGTAGGGTATTATGAGGATGGTGTTAAAAAGGATGATAAACAATACCTCAATTAATACGGCGAATTCCAACTCTCCTCCTCTCGATTCATTTCGAATCTCAAGTCTGGAGATTTTGTTAAGATTTTTTAGTCCTCATAGGTATTTCGGAACGAAAAGGAAAAACGTTCGACATTATGAAGTTAATATATATGGTCACAATGACATTTTTATCAACTTGTCTTTTATGTCCGAACAGATTCATTATTTGCAGCAAAGGTGTAACTTTATCAGAATTATGAAGAAACGGTCAATACTAGCATGAAATGTTGTGATTTTGGTCACCCACTTTCCCCTTCACATCCCGGGATGGGTTTCAATGGTGACCTGATGTTTGCATCATAATATTATCAGGATGGCACTCAGTTGCTTCAGTTTCTGTCAGTAAATAAAAAGTATATATACAGTATATATATATATTAGGAGCCACCCATTACATAATCTAATGGCATTTCATATACTGTATATATACTTTTTATTGACTGATAGAAACTCAAGTAACTGTGGACAACATAACCCTGAAGTATTTATATATGCAAAACTAAATCAAACTTATCGGTGATAGCCACGAGAGGTCCAAAACTGGTAGCTCTTCTTTAATTTCAGGAAGTAACATTTACGTAGTATGGTGAGGTGCAGTTTGGGAAGTTTATTGGAACTTGAAGATTTCTGCGCTATTCATAGGAGAATGAACCATACAAACAGGTTTTATATCCTGTTAACAGATACGGTACGATAAAGCTGATTTTACACTGCATCGTAAAGATGTTTCGTCGTCCTAGGACTCATCGGACTTCAAACAAGTATACCTTGTACTCTTCGGCAGTGCACATGCTTGTTTATTTTGGTGTTTCTCATGGAAGTATGCTGATCAATGCTGACAGCTTTATGACTACTTAACCGACTTTTCAAACATAGAAGGCAGATTCCACACAAAAATCTACACCTACAGAAATAGATCGACTTACTTTTGGTTCTTGCATAATTGTTGCTTGTCAAGATTGTTTGGTAAGCAGGTATGAATGTCACTCCTCATCACCTTTAACCTAATTTACACAGTAAAGCCGTGAGCCGATCTGTATTTATGCCAATTAACAGATAGAAAAAAAAGAATATTGTATATCAAAATAAGTAACGTCGACAATATTAATTTTATAATAAAATAAAAACATCGACATTATGAATTTGAAAATCAGATCTATATCTTTACACTGTTCGACTCATTCACACTTGAAACATCGTTCTCATAATGCGAAATATTGAATGGGATGACTTTAAGTGTGTTGTAGGGGTGAACGAGTTAAGCATACAACTGTATAGTAAGTGTTTTTAGAAGGCTGGCGTCTAGAAAAGAATCTGCAGAGACGAAATTCTTTTGAAACCGACAGTGTGCATGCATTTGTGTGACGTCATTGGTCCTAAATTGTTATTTTGTAATGGAAATGCACCAAAAATCGCTAACCTATACATAATGGACTCGAGGCAGTTCAATTAAAACACGATGTTAAAGGTTATGATAGTAGGTTTTTGGAATGCGCGTCTTTACCGTTCCCTTCATACAGGCAATACGTACTGAGTATGACACGTGAAATGTAGTACAAATTGGAATTTCACTTTAAAAATTTCAATTGAAATTAATATGACTTTTTATTTGAATAATTTTCAAAGGCTAGTTTCATTATATAGTTTTCCAATGGATATCATGTCAAAAAAAATATCTTGAAATAATTCATTTTATTTTGAGGAGAAAAAAATCATGTGATTTTCAGGTGAAGAAACATTTGCTGTGTACAATAGGATTAAACAGGAAGCTAGTCTAATTTAACTTCTATCCTTTGGTTGACATGACAAATACAGATGAAATAATTCGAAATTATCGATGGAAGTATTATATCATAAGCATATATTTACATTTGTGCTGCAACCCACTATGTGAACATTACCAGCAAAAAATGCCTTTCATAAAGATATATTTACATTTACGCTGCAACCCACTATATGAAGATTAACAGCAAAAATGCCTTTCATAAAAGCAAATGGTTCTCGAGACGTAGCACGTGGTTACATTATGACGTCATAGATCAAGCTTGTTCAATCAGAGTCTTGTCGCGCCGCTTCGAATAACATGGAGAATGCCCTTGCGTCAAACGCTCAAATGACTAATTATTATCATTGGCGCCAATTTTATTCAAGCTTGACTGTTCCGCCAATGTCGTTTAAATGACGACACAAATACAAATGCAGGTAATAAACAATTAATTGGAAAAAATATAAATGAAGTTAAGCAATTGTTCTATAGTAAAAATGTAAATATAGGGATTGAAAGTCATTTTTTTTTACTTTCATAGTGCTATGAAAGGTCAGCCGTTACATCCATATTTAGCATGAAGCCCTAGTGGGCTTCATTCAATATGGATGTAACGGCTGACCTTTCATAGCGCTATGAAAGTTAAAAAAATTACTTTCAATCCCTATATGAAAGCAATGGTTCTCGAGACGTAACACGTGCTTTAATTATGACGTCATATATCAAGCTTGTTCAATGAGAGTCTTGTCGCGCCGCTTCGATTAACACGGAGGATGCCCTTGCGTCAAACGCTCAAATGACTAATTATTATCATTGGCGCCAATTTTATTCAATCTGGGCTGTTCAACCAATGTCGTTTAAATGACGACACATACACAAACGCAGTTAATAAACTATCAAATGGACAATATATAAATGAAGTTAATATATGGATTGAAAGTCATTTTTTTTTTAACTTTCATAGTGCTATGAAAGGTCAGCGGTTACATCCATATTTAGCATGAAGCTCTGGCGGGCTTCAGTCAATATGGATGTAAAGGCTGGGTATACTAATCTCCCATTGTTGGTGTACGCAGGAACTGAAATGTCAAATGAAATTAGGAGCGGTATACTTTATCATGTTTTCTTTAACTTAAAAAAATCCTCAAAAAAACCCCATTTGAAAGTAATACTGTCTTTCGTTCATATCAGTCTAAATGAAAATATTGATGCTTTCCCTGGATGATCTCCCTTCCATTGCCAAATAGCCAAAAAGTCTTACGATATTGTTCTGGTTCACAAAAAATCTGACGAGAATCGTACGTGAAAAAACTATCGTAACTTTACGATAGCTGGACCCCTCTCTACGTGTCAAATTTAATCGTAAACATAAATATATATGATCTTAATTATTAGTTGAAAACAACATGACTGCAGCGTGTTTGAAAATGAAAACAACGACATTTACAATGTACATCGAGGAAGTGATTCATGAGGCTGTTTGATTAAACAACCGGGCCATATTTCTAATAAAAATATGAATGTTTCATAAGGCAGAGTATTACTGTAAAATTGGAAAAATTCGCCCTCGTTTAATGTTCGCCCTTTTCGCCCAACAACGGTAAGGCGAATTTAAGATCTAGACAGGGCGAATATTTTTCCAAACATCAGTTTGTTTCTCATATTACATCTATATATAAGCACGGAATTAGATTAGAGGGAAAGGAAACCGCCTCACTGGCACATATTACATCTATATATAAGCACATAATTAGATTAGAGGGAAAGGAAACGGCCTCATTGGCATAGGAAATATGTCTGGTGCAATTCACCGGTGCTAGAACACACGAGAAATTACGAGACTTGGAAAAAATACCCCCGCCTCGATCATCATGGGACATTGATCGCCGTCGGAAAGCTATATATTCTGAGGAATTTGCATTATTTTAATCATGTCAAATCTCAGTAAAATGTCTCAGAATACGGAATTTTACAGCCTACCAACACGGCAGTATTTCATGGCTTCACACCCGCTATTATCCAATATCGTTCGCGTCATCCTTGTTAACCAATGAATCTATGAATATAAGAACTAAAGAAAATAACCAATTTATTGTTGACCATTGTGCAGACCGTGGTCCTTGAGTTGTCGACTAGTACACTATAGACGACACAAATCATAGAAAACTCAAAGTATATCGGATTGGTCTGATGCAGTTCAAGTATGAACATTGCATTACATGTGTAAAAGTTCTGGTACTTATTGAATACATTTGTATTTGCATATAGTTTGTAAAAATGTGATTATGACAATACCCTACTAACGCTTGGGCTCCAACTGACGCTCTTGACGCAGAAACATTCCAGGCGATCCTTGTAAAGCGACATATAATTTACATAGGGATTGAAAGTCATTTTTTTTTTAAACTTTCATAGCACTATGAAAGTTAAAAAATGACTTTCAATCCATATATTTACATTTTTACTATAGAACAATTGCTCAACTTCATTTATATTTTTTCAAATTAATAGTTTATTACCTGCGTTTGTTTATGTGTCGTCATTTTACCGACATTGGCGGAACAGCCCAGCTTGAATAAAATTGGCGCCAATGATAATAATTAGTCATTTGAGCGTTTGACGCAAGGGCATTCTCCATGTTATTCGAATTGGCGCGATAAGTCTCTAATTGAACAAGCTTCATCTATGACATCATATTTAAACCACGTGCTACGTCTCGAGAACCATTGCTTTCATACTTTTATGAAAGGCATTTTTGCTGGTAATCTTCATATAGTACGTTGCAGCGCAAATGTAAATATATACCAATCAACTTATATGCTAGTGTTGGTGACCATAAATGTTTCAAGACCACTCCTGTGAACAGCTTAAATTCACAGCTATCACTCACATTAGAATATTGATGGAAATGTCTGGTATTAGGACATAAAAACAATCAGACCGAACCAAACCAAAGTGCAAGAATTCAAAATCCAAGACCGTATCATGTTTCTTAGTCGAGATCGCAAGACATCACGATAGCTTTCTTCCGAGCTTGTGACACCATAATTCCGCCCACACACCTATTGAAAGAAAGAGAGAGACTTATTTCAGTGAGGACTATATATGTAGAAAGTCGGAATTTGATCGCGCCATTGCAGCGAGGTTAAAACACATAAGTATCCTGCATCTAACACACACAGACGTCCATATTAATTACCTAGGACAAAATCAAACCAAGGATTAGAATTCCTTACCAAGAGCGCGTTGCATTTACGTTAAAATAAAAATAAATATTGCTATTTCTAGTGAACTTGGACGAGATATACCTACCAAAGTGTTTGAAGGTTATTTTTCGATAAACTTTCCAGTTGGCGTATAAATACGTCAGTAAAGTAGTGCGGGAATTAATCCCTTTTTCCAAACTGTTTACAACCTGGGTTTTGTTTCAGTTTTCAGATCAATTAACCGTAGTTGTGTTGTGCCGTTTTATAGTTGTTTTTAGATACGAAACAGCTATATAAATTTCATCTGAATAACGTCACACATGAATGATGACGTCACACGTCTTGGCATCTTCCGCTGCATAGACTTGCACGAGTCCAATATTTTAGAAATAACAACAGAATACCAAAATCAACCTGAATGTAAATATAAGGATTAAACTCTGTTTTGTTAAGCTTAATGGGGTATAAACCTCAATGGGTCTAGAGACGAATTTGATATGAACTGCTGCAGTTCATTAAATTTGTCTCAATCCTTGAATATCCCTCTAAATATGTTGAAATGTATCTTGCATGCCTCATACACCCAGGCTTGAGTTAATATAAGTTCACTAAGCTTAATTAGAGTACAACCAACCCCCCGCCCCATCCCCCTAAAAAGGTAGTTTCTAATACTTACCACGTTCATGAATTTTAGGATGGGGACATCAATATGCGGTAATTTTCGACCTATTCCCTTCCTTGTTGGGTCCACCTCATCACAGTAATTCTCGCACTGCAAAATCTGTGACCAACGCAAATTAGAGTTAACGAGTTCATGAAATTGTTTTTTTTTCTTTTCAAAGTCTTCTCTGTGTGATTCGTCGACCAAGTCGATTCCGGTCATCACTCCAAAGACAGGAATTTCTAAACAGAATCGCACTCATACACATTTTATAGATTTATAATTGATAAGGCTTTATATACATTTTCATTCCATTTCTTGGGCTTCCAAAGCGCAATATCACGTTCCTGAAATTCGACAATTGAAATAAAGTTAATTTTTTTCGATCTTGTGAATCTCGTTTTTACAACAGTTATAAGTAACCTTTTAAGGCCTTCTGATAGGTGTGAGCTAAGTATTAAACCTCATAAAATAGTCAGGATTATTAGAATTCATATCAATTACGGAGAAAGAAAAACAAATAAAAAAGACAGGTTGCATCTTTCAGTTTTGCAAAAATGAATGGAACCGAAATAAGATGGCCTTGAAACTAAATCATTAATAAATAAATTATGTTTAAAAGTAAACTACTGGTTTACAAACTCTGTTGTGAATGTCGTCCGCAGGTCGGGCAGCCTTCATGACAGTACTGATAAGTTCCTGTAGCACCTCCTCTTTCGACAAGGCCACGAAAACCACACGGTCAATCTTTAAATGGTTTTCAGGGCACAACAAGCCGTACCACATTCGCAGAGCCCAGATACCGTAGGTTTTTGCAAATCTGAAAACTGAGTTAACGTTACTTGTGTTCTTTAATTTTCCGTAATATATCAATCGGAGAATCTCCTGGGTGATTTCTTCTCCTCCACTTTGGAACCCTGTCATGTCTATCAGAGTCGGTAGAGAAATGCCCCGTAAATTAGGACACACTCCATAGTTGGAAGCTTCAAGACTAGATAACATTAAGAAGAAAAAAACCCCATTAAATATATGCCGTTCGTCGTTTTTTTCTGAAATCTTATCATTAAACCAAAACATATTATTTTCGAATGTTTAAATGGAATGCTACCACAGTCTGAGTGCTATATTAGACCCGCACTGATCCGTATTCAGTAATCCCTGCAGACACGGACCAGAATTGGTTTGTTTTGCTTTTCAAATATCTTTTAAAACAGTATTTTTGGCAAGAACAGCTAGTCAGATACTTTTAAACAATTTCAAATTCGTAAAATGTAATCTAATCAAGAACTAGTATAAAACTGTGTCCTCATTTTGTATTGTTTACTGTCACGTAAGCGTTCATGTGTGTATGCCAGACACAATGATACACTTCCTTGTCATAGGATGTCTACAAGATATTAACTTTGTGAAGTATGAAGATGGACGTTTTTGAGTTTGCTTATTAGTGGTTTTACTTGTTGTGATTGACAATTATGACACAGTTCTCATTTTGATGATTGATGCTTGCTTAAATGTGACCAAGATTTACATGGTGGGTGTCGTCGACAAAGCAGAAGACGCTTACTCTTCCGGAGAACCTAGTCTTATTTTTTGTGCTTTTACGGGGGTCTCCATGTTAATCTTTCCTTTGTTCCTTTTTGCCTCTAGTTTAATCGATTGTGAGTTCAGACTATGGTTTTGTTGACGCTTTGGTATTCTCTGATTTTTTTATAGTGAAAAACCATAGCTAAGGCACCTAGAACTGGATTACGCCTGCTCACAGTCCACGAGTAAGCTAGGAATTATCGCCGCTACTCTTTAAGGCTGAACATAAAACAGGGAACCAAACCTGCTATTTTCATTGACTTTGACTAAATTAAAAAAAAGAGGCATCAAGGGAGAGACATAAAGAATAAAACAGGATTAAGAAGAGTCACACGATCCTTAATTAATGTCTTCTTACGAAGCATGAAATGAAGGATGGGGAGGGGGGGGGGGCAGCATTTACAATTCTTACAAATCCTTACAGGCCCTTGTTAAGAAAGAAAGGGGAAAGGAGGTCCCTTCGCCTCCGGAACTGTTCTTTGTCATTCATTTAATTGGATTATACTTTAGCATGATAACACTTTAAGTCGGCAAAAGATCCGGACTATCGGCAAAAGGCTTACACGAACATACCACAACCTTCAAAATGCAAACCCACTAACACAAGCATCAACATCGCATACAACGGGTATCAGGGTATGTTGGAGTATTTGTTTACCTGTGCTAGTGTAGATCTGATACCTGCTTACTCAAGATATCCTACTGAAATACAAGAGGGCGGGACCCAAAAGGGAATCCATATCTCTATATTTGTAACTCCTCTTGTTTTTAACCTACATCGATCTGGATTCATTCTTTAGCCCACCTGGTCCAAAGAACAGATGAGGTTATGCCATACCGCGGCGTCCGTCGTCAAGGGTCCATTCGTCAACATTTTCTCAAAAGTTCTTGTCATGAACGACTGAGCGGATTTTTATTAAATTTTGTCGGAAGCATTCTTTTGGGACAGGGTTTCTGGCCTCAAGAGGGATATTGAGCATATTCTTTAAAATCCTTTTGTAAGAATGACCGAATTCTGTTTAGTGTAAAGCATCCTTGGTGGAAAATGAGTACATTTTGTATAAACTGTGGGTCATAAGACTCAGGGGGCTGAAAGACGCGTCCCAATCGGGAAAGAAGAGAAAATTATATATCATGATTTTGTTTCAATTAAGTCTGAAACATTCTTGGAATCAATTTAGTATTAATGGTTTGGGAGTTGAACCTGGACCGGACAGCACTATACTAGGGAAAATAGAGCATTTTTTAGCATCTTTATGAGAAAGGAAATCGAATTTGTGTAGATGATTGGCCTTGAGGTGCGGAGCATAGTAAAAAGTAGAAAAAAGAGCACGTTATTTTAAATCTTTCGTATAAAGGAATACCAGGATTTTGTTCTAAATTAACAACTAGATGAAGATGTGAGCAGTTTTATGGAAACGAAACCAGGTGAGCAACTCATGCCCATCGGGCCTCTTGTCTGGAATGAGTACTAATAGCTAAATGATGAGTGTGCTCTTTATAGCTCTTGTGGTTTATAGGAAAATAATATACTTGGACCTTTGAACTCTGACAGTAGTTTGGTGATCCTCTCCACATTCCCGCTTCCCGCTGCTCCCACTGAAAGCGTATTCCCGCCAGCATTCATCTGAAATGGAGGCTGCGAACGAATTGATGAAGGAGGATTTTCCACATCAAGGGGTCCCAATGAAGGCGATGTTAAGGGGTGAGCAAATATCTTTCTTTCCCACCGTTTCCGTGGGTTTGGCTTTTAGGTTCGTTCGTTCCTTTAGAAGAGTGTCGTCCATCTCGGCGCGTAAGGGGGTAATATATCTGCAATATGGAAATACAATAAGACTTGACATTACAGTATAATTCATTTAACTGTGTTTCAATACATTTACTTCTTACAGATAAGATTTCTTATTCACAATACTTTTTTTATTCCTAATGATGGGCTAAAACCAAAGAATCAAAAACAAAAAAACAAACAAACAACGCAAACGTACTTTACTACGCGACCACCAGTGTAACACGTATATTGGCCTCCTCGTTCTCACGTTACATACAATGTACCTGCATATAGTTTGGTATGTTGATTTAGTTCATGAAACGGTTTTTGAAAAGACATTGCTATTTAAAGTTAATGCTTTTGTCAGTGTTTTGTATGCGTTCATTTGTAACGCATTATACAATGTACACGTGAATATTTACCTTAGACGTGTATATCATTGATTTCATGCGTGAATAGTCAAAATCAAAATGCCTCAAAAGCCACAACTTTGCACCTACAAATGTAAAGTCATGTATCTTCATATTCTGTTCATGATACGTTCATTCGTTCTTATTTGACAATTTCGTTTTGAATCTCGTTGTCCTCGTAGTCTACATAGACATAAATAGATTTTAATTGTCATTACTGCTTTGACAAGTCCATGTATCTCTCTATAACAGATGATTGTTATCATCGTAAAACAGCCGTTGAAAATGCCCAGGCTTAATCTACAGAGTGAATATAAATTATGTAAACATAATCGATTAAGCTAGTATATGTCATAATTACAAAGTAAACCTATATAGGTATGTATATCAACGACAATAGTCCCTGTGGTAGATACATAACGAAAGGGGGCTATAAGGGAATCAAACACATTAAGATACCTTGTAACTTTACACAACACATCAGTGATTGGAACAATTAAACATCTATGGTTACAATATTGTCTTGTGTATAAAATCATGCGTACCACTCACCTCTGCTCAGGAAACAAACCATGTAATGTATTGAAAAACTGTATGTCCTGTTGACCGCGGAAGCGATTGTGTATTGTATCGAAACAGTTAAAATGGTTGTACCCGACTTTTTAGTTAACAAAATAAGGTCACAAACAATAATGTGATATTTATTTCAGTCTTTAGTGAACCCGCCTGGTTTTATACCAACAGGAACACAGTTAAGCAAAATCGGAAGCTATAGTTCTACTTTCGTTTTTTCAATGACCTAAACTGGTATCTATTACTATACACTCTCACTTCGCATACATTCGGAGGACGTCCTTAAATGACCTAAGCTGTGGGTCGTAAACAATAAAAACCAAACCAAAGATTACGGATAAGCGTGGTGTTTACCAGGAAGACAGATCTGGTGATTTGGGTTACATAATTGTGTAAGCAGCTACTCCGTCCCGTTACAGTAATAATTTAACCTGAGGTGCACGTTAGCAAAGTCACATGTGCTAGGTTTCCCCACACTGTTTCTCTTTTCTTACAGGTTTCACACCTTGTTTCATTTCTTACGCACTTCTCGATAAAGGAAACTATTTCGACGTTGGTTAATGGATGGTTTTGTATCCAACATTTGGGAGTCAATGTAAATTAGATGAAGTAATTAAAAACGAGCTGTCCGTCTTTTGAATTTTTCATCTTGTACAAGATAATAATATTGAACATTGATAATGCGGTTTGTTGTATGATTTATTCAAGCTAACGTAACACACACATATGCTGCACCTTTTAAAGGTGACGTAACACACACATATGCTGCACCTTTTAAAGATGACGTAACACACACATATGCTTCACCTTTTAAATTTAGTAATAAATACAGTTAGCCGAAAAATTAATTAAACTGCATCATACAGCTGTTTCGTCCTCCTATGACTCTTTAGTGATGTTAGGGGCCAAAAGGTGGAAATCAAACATTTCTAAACTAATGAAGAAGCGGAAGGGTAGTGTGCGTAAAAACCCTTTAAATTATGAATTTAGAAGTACAATTAAACTAGCTTAATATAATTTCAAACTCCTACTACGAGAATGTGTATATTATGTACCGTGCTACTACTCAAATGATATTACTGTGGCTATGGAGGCTCCAGCAATCCCCGGCCTCACCCATTGCGATATAACATATAACTACAGTTTGATAATTCATGCGAATGTATTAATTGCATGCTGAAATGTACGATAATGAGAAGTATGTCTCAAGGTCAAACAAGATAATTCAACGAATTACAGTCCCCCACCGGGTTGTTATCTCGAGATCCAATAGCAATGAGTGTGAATCTCGAGATGCAATAAGGTCATGTATTTTCTTCAATGTATTGAAAGGTGAAGATGAAGTTTACAGAGACCCGCTTCTATACAGGAACCATCCCATTCTCACTAAATACATGTACAATGTAGGTATACTCTATAAATGATCTCTATATAAAGGACACAAGTCTATGAAGGACACCTTTAGTTTTTCTATTGGGTATCCTTTATAGACAGGTTTTACTGTAATAGACATGAAATTGTAATAATAATAACAAGATGTTGTTTGTTATGCTTACATTGAATTCAACAGTACTGTATATTGAATAAATGGTGATCTGAGAAGAACACTAAATGTAGGTCAGAGGTCAAAATATAGCAAAATAAAGGTCACAGTGACCCAGTTTTGGTACGTGACACACCGCCTTCCCACAGGGAACTATACTACCAAGTATAAAGTTCTAATCCTTAATAGTGTAGGAGATAGAACCTGGACAATTTTTTCTTTCTTTAATGTAGGTCAGAGGTCAAAATATACACTGTAGGTCACAGTGACCCGGTTTTGGTACGCGACACACCGCCTTCCCACGGGGAACCATACTACCAAGTATTAAGTTCTAGTGCTTTATAGTGTAGGAGATAGAGCCCGGACAAACTTTTACTTTAATGTAGGTCAGAGGTCAAAATATAGCAAAATAAAGGTCACAGTGACCCAGTTTTGGTACGCGACACACCGCCTTCCCACAGGGAACTATACTACCAAGTATAAAGTTCTAATCCTTAATAGTGTAGGAGATAGAACCTGGACAAATTTTTCTTTCTTTAATGAAGGTCAGAGGTCAAAATATAGGTCACAGTGACCCGGTTTTGGTACGTGACACACCGCCTTCCCTTGGGAAACCATACTACTAAGTATTAAGTTCTAGTGCTTTATAGTGTAGGAGATAGAGCCCGGACAAGCTTTTTCTTTAATGTAGGTCAGAGGCCAAAATAAAGGTCACAGTGACCCGGTTTTTGTACGCGACACACCGCCTTCCCACAAGGAACCATACTACCAAGTATTAAGTTCTAGTCCTTTATAGTGTAGGAGATAGAGCCCGGACAAACTTTTACTTTAATGTAGGTCAGAGGTCAAAATATAGCAAAATAAAGGTCACAGTGACCCAGTTTTGGTACGCGACACACCGCCTTCCCACGGGGAACCATACTACCAAGTATTAAGTTCTAGTGCTTTATAGTGTAGGAGATAGAGCCCGGACAAATTTTTCTTTAATGTAGGTCAGAGGTCAAAATATAGGTCACAGTGACCCAGTTTTTGTACGCGACACACCGCCTTCCCACAGGGAACCATACTACCAAGTATTAAGTTCTAGTCCTTCATAGTGTAGGAGATAGAGCCCGGACAAACTTTTACTTTAATGTAGGTCAGAGGTCAAAATATAGCAAAATAAAGGTCACAGTGACCCGGTTTTGGTACGCGACACACCGCCTTCCCACAAGGAACCATACTACCAAGTATTAAGTTCTAGTCCTTTATAGTGTAGGAGATAGAGCCCGGACAAACTTTTACTTTAATGTAGGTCAGAGGTCAACAAATAGCAAAATAAAGGTCACATTGACCCGGTTTTTGTACGCGACACACTGCCTTCCCACAGAGAACAATACTACTAAGTATTAAGTTCTAGTGCTTTATAGTGTAGGAGATAGAGCCCGGAAAAGCTTTTTCTTTAATGTAGGTCAGAGGTCAAAATATAGGTCACAGTAACCCGGTTTTTGTACGCGACACACCGCCTTCCCACAGGGAACCATACTACCAAGTATTAAGTTCTAGTCCTTTATAGTGTAGGAGATAGAGCCCGGACAAACTTTTACTTTAATGTAGGTCAGAGGTCAAAATATAGCAAAATAAAGGTCACAGTGACCCGGTTTTGGTACGCGACACACCGCCTTCCCACAAGGAACCATACTACCAAGTATTAAGTTCTAGTCCTTTATAGTGTAGGAGATAGAGCCCGGACAAACTTTTACTTTAATGTAGGTCAGAGGTCAACAAATAGCAAAATAAAGGTCACATTGACCCGGTTTTTGTACGCGACACACTGTCTTCCCACAGAGAACAATACTACTAAGTATTAAGTTCTGGTGCTTTATAGTGTAGGAGATAGAGCCCGGACAAGCTTTTTCTTTAATGTAGGTCAGAGGTCAAAATATAGGTCACAGTGACCCGGTTTTTGTATGCGACACACCGCCTTCCCACAGGGAACTCACACACAGTATGAAGTTCCAGTGTCTTATAGTATGGGAGATAGAGCCCGGACAAATAGTGTGCGGAAGGACGGACGGACGGACGGACGGACACAACGCAAACCTATAGTCCCCCCCGGATTCCGGTGGGGGACTAAAAACCAGCACAATACAATAGCAAAAGTCATCTCGCCGATTCGCTTACATCATTTCGTTTTACAAAAAAATCACAAGACATTGCTTTGCCACCGTGAATGATATACATATCATGGATTATCTCCCTTTGTCCTATATCTCTCCGCAAGGCGTCGTATATTTAATCGAGTTCCAAGAATAAGCACATACGAAACAAATTATTGCATATTTCATTAAAGGAATGCCGGAATCCCAGAGAAAAATCGATGGCGGTACCTCGTAACTGTCCCAAGTAGGTGTCGAATCTGTGACTTAGTGGTTTAGGGCTACATATGTTGTGGTAGTAGAATGTCTAACAAATTAATGATGGTGCTTTAAACGGATTAGCAAGTCAGGTAAGTCGATTTGGTAAACCTAGTGTGTAGCATTTCTGTTTGTTTTACAATTACAAATCCTAGCGTGAATAGTTTTACAGCATTTCATTGACAAAAAATAAACCGATACGTGATTATTTTTTGTAATTACTTGAATAATCTATGTTGTAAATTAGATTTTGGATAAACATGTATTATTAAACCGTATTTTTTACTATGGGATAAAAACTAAACAAAACTATCAGTTCTTTTCAGAGCACAGGTCCTTTCCTCATGTAGATAATAACATAGATTAATCAGATTAATAAAACAACTACCTTAATTTACTTCCCGCGGGCTAACCGTCGGTGCGGGTAATACGTTTTTTCTCTAATATTGCGAACTGATACATGTTAAATATGTACATATGTATGTATTAAGAAATAAAGGTTGACAAACAAACAAACCTTGGGATAGAGGACAAAGAAAACCTCTGTTTCGACATAAGTCAATCGATTTATTATCAATGAAGTCTACACGAACCTGTGTAAACACAAAACCAGGAAGAAAAAATATTGTCATATTTGTCGGCTTAATTTGTCGTTTCATCATAATGTTTTCGAAATAGGAAAATGTTGTTTTGAAATGAAATATTTACAAAATTTAATTTTTGTCTTCAAAACAATAATCTATGTCCAACACTTTTAGTTTTACATATTGCTTTTGTCTTTTTTGATTGTTTGGTAATATTGCTGTAAAGCTTATCAGACATGAAGCATTTGCACACTTGTTTACAAAGATATATGACAATTTTTAAACTCCTTGCAAAAACAAGGTCAGTATAAAATAAATGCCACGAGTATTGGTATAGATACAGGGGATCATTGTCTGGTTATAATACACCTATGGTACACGCCACTCATAGAGGCAATTTTCAGCGTATCTTTAAGAAGAACAGCAATGATAATATCGATTACTTAGGGACTCATTATTGTTACAATTAAAGCTTTGTCAGCTTTACTAAAATATTTTCATATCAAACATTCCTTTTGCTATATGCTTATTTTTTTCCTTTCCTTTTGTTCATAATATTAATAATGTAGTCGATTTGTTGCTATTTAAAAGGTCCTGGTATTTATTTGTTTTTATGTTATTTCTTCAAAAGGAATTTGCTTATGTAAACGGGATATATGTGCATTATGTTTACATTATATTCATTTTTGATTGGATGGCTATATACATGAGATTCAACGTTAAGTGTCAAGATAAAAAACCCATAGGGTTTTGCACGACTTGACAATATATGAGCTATATAAAGGTTTAAAGTTGTCCATGATAAATGTTAAATATATCTTTTTGTTTACAATCCTGTCAACAGCTATGCAAATTAGCTTAATAAACTTAAAATAAAACGCAAAAAGTTAAACATAATCTGTAATTAAATGTTTAAACTAGTGTACATTACATTTGCGTTACATTAAATTTCCGTACCATTGTTGAAATAACTATTAGTTTTAGTGGGTTTATTTTTATCTTTAAACGTCAGCTTAATGTGACCAGGCGAAAACCTTGCTAACTGACCTCGGCGTGGTAATTCCTGATATCAAGGTCTGGGTCTCAGATTCAGCTAACACAAGGGGGCATTGAAACATAAGCCAATCCGTCTTTCAATTCGGATAGTACGTGAAACATAATGAAATCAATCCAAACCCTACAAGTCGAAAAAAATACACCTGTCCATCATTGCATGTATTGTAAAAGGCGAATGATGTGGAAACACCTGTATATTCCAATAAGATACTGGCTGATGCTATCTGTATAGTGCAATCTCACTGAAATACCCGACCAAAAGCATAGCAGTCCGTTCACGGTACAAGGACAATGTTTGTACGTTTGGTTTGTACGGCTTGGTTATACTATAAATGAAGTTATCTTTTGGTTTGTAATGAATTAGAATGTTTACCTTTGACTTTGTTTTCTATTCTTACAGAAGAGCAAAGCTGACTTTTTACCAACCAAGACTTTGGGAAATGGCTTATAAACTAGCGTTCGGCTTCTTTCCGTACGACATGCGACACCCCATCTATCTGTCGTGATGGTAAACATAGCAAGAATACAGTAAGAACAACATGAGAAATGGCTACGGGCATAAAAAAAGAACTAAAAAAACTTCAATTGAATGATATCCGGGTTATTGCTGACCTTGAATCTGACAAACAGCATATACCGCATTTGAAAAAAGAACAAGAAAAAGCAAATTTGGAGATTGTAGAGAAAATCAATTTGCAACGTGGAAAACTCCATTATGCAGTCAATAAAATTGCTGATAATCTAATCTTGTTGTACAAATCTAAAATGGACCAGAATTGCGACATCCTCGATAAGCGTGAAAAAGAAATGCAGCAATGAAGATGTAGATGAAAAGATGTCCGACTTTGATGATCTAGAAAAAGTAACATACAAACCAGGAATGATCGATAGTCCAAAATTGACTGAGATGATGGTACATGCATGTTCAACATGTCGTCTTCCGGAAAAATCGACAATAACATCAAAAGAAGGTAAATCTGCGCAACACTGTGTAAACACCAGTGCATCGTCTGTCGTTAAAAGTTCAGATTTCTTGGAATCAGTACATCCAAATCAACAAAGCCTTGAAGTACGGAAAAGAGCAACTTTTCAATGTTCTAAAAGTCAGCTTGAAAAATCATACGCGTGTGAGATATGGCCGACAGAGAAAAGATTTACTTGGATAAATTGTGCCAATAAAAAAAAACTGAAACTGTTCGATGTTGACGGTCGTATAGAAAGCATCTTAAAACTTGAAAATCATTTGGGCGGTATGTTCGTCACACCCGCGGTGACAGATTCAATGCTGTTTTGTTCTTATGATGAGATGTGTATCAAACAGCTAACTGGTCCAGAGTTACAAGTGTCGACGGTCTTCTCAACAAAGCCTCTTCATCCACGATGTGTTTGCAGATCGTGGAAGGATAAAGAAATTCACGTGACTCTTGTAGACAGGAACGATTTTCAAATTACACCTCGCAGTACCCGATGTGTGGCAACGTTCAAGAATAGTGAAGAAACACGCAGGATGGAAAAGGACAAATTTGGAGACGCCATATTTGTAAAACCTAGCCGAGTAAAATTAAACAAGACTGGTGACATTTTGGCTGTAATTAATCGTACAGACGAAGACAACACTCACTTGTTGCTTCTCAACAAAGATCTCACTTTAATGTTGAGGTACCTAGGCCACAATATAGTTTTGAACGATAGAGAGCGCTTTCAATGTCGCCTTTATAAACCTGAAAAGCCATACACAGTAAACGACTTCGAATTCACCATCGACGATAACCTTTTGGTAAGCGAGCATTACAGCCGCTGTGTCCAGCTCCTCACAGCGGACTGTCAACACTTGATGACCGTTGTACCACAGAGTGAAGTGGTGCCCTACTCACTGGCCTGCTGCTACGGTGACCGGATGTGGGTAGGGTACTTTGACGGAAGGGTGAACGTTTACGATATGTCCTGATGGGTCACACACTAAAAGGAAACATGAAAACATTGACACAAAATCCATGTGATATTTACATAGTAATAAGCTCAAATAAAATGCATTTGTGAAAATTTGACGCGAATCGGATCATACATGTCTACCAGTGTACAAATAATTAAACAAGGCTCTGATAGAAAAGACGCAACTAGAATGAAAGTGAACAAATGAATGAATAAATGACAATAAATAAATGAATGACCATGAATAAATGAATGAATGACCATGAATAAATGAATGAATGACCATGAATAAATGAATGGCAATGAATAAATGAATGAATGATAATAAATAAATAAATGAATGACAATAAATAAATGAATGACAATGAATAAATGAATGAATGACAATGAATAAATGAATGAATGACAATAAATAAATGAATGACAATGAATAAATGAATGACAATGAATAAATGAATGAATGACAATAAATAAATGAATGACAATGAATAAATGAATGACAATGAATAAATGAATGAATGACAATAAATAAATGAATGACAATGAATAAATGAATGACAATGAATAAATGAATGACAATGAATAAATGAATGAATGACAATAAATAAATGAATGACAATGAATAAATGAATGAATAACAATGAATAAATGAATGACAATGAATAAATGAATGAATTACAATAAATAAATGAATGACAATGAATAAATGAATGACAATGAATAAATGAATGAATGACAATAAATGAATGAATGACAATGAATAAATGAATGACAATGAATAAATGAATGAATGACAATGAATTAATGAATGACAATGAATAAATGAATGAATGACAATAAATAAATGAATGACAATGAATAAATGAATGACAATGAATAAATGAATGACAATGAATAAATGAATGAATGACAATGAATGAATGAATGAATGACAATGAATAAATGAATGAATGACAATAAATAAATGAATGACAATGAATAAATGAATGACAATGAATAAATGAATGACAATGAAGAAATGAATGAATGACAATAAATAAATGAATGACAATGAATAAATGAATGACAATGAATAAATGAATGACAATGAATAAATGAATGAATGACAACAAATAAATGAATGACAATGAATAAATGAATGAATGACAATGAATAAATGAATGACAATGAATAAATGAATGAATGACAATAAATAAATGAATGACAATGAATAAATGAATGACAATGAATAAATGAATGACAATGAATAAATGAATGAATGACAATGAATAAATGAATGACAATGAATAAATGAATGAATGACAATAAATAAATGAATGACAATGAATAAATGAATGACAATGAATAAATGAATGAATGACAATAAATAAATGAATGACAATGAATAAATGAATGACAATGAATAAATGAATGAATGACAATGAATTAATGAATGACAATGAATAAATGAATGAATGACAATAAATAAATGAATGACAATGAATAAATGAATGACAATGAATAAATGAATGACAATGAATAAATGAATGAATGACAATGAATGAATGAATGAATGACAATGAATAAATGAATGAATGACAATAAATAAATGAATGACAATGAATAAATGAATGACAATGAATAAATGAATGACCATGAATAAATGAATGAATGACAATAAATAAATGAATGACAATGAAGAAATGAATGAATGACAATAAATAAATGAATGACAATGAATAAATGAATGACAATGAATAAATGAATGAATGATAACAAATAAATGAATGACAATGAATAAATGAATGACAATGAATAAATGAATGACAATGAATAAATGAATGAATGACAATGAATAAATGAATGACAATGAATAAATGAATGAATGACAATGAATAAATGAATGACAATGAATAAATGAATGACAATGAATAAATGAATGAATGACAATGAATAAATGAATGACAATGAAGAAATGAATGAATGACAATAAATAAATGAATGACAATGAATAAATGAATGACAATGAATAAATGAATGAATGACAACAAATAAATGAATGACAATGAATAAATGAATGACAATAAATAAATGAATGACAATGAATAAATGAATGACAATGAATAAATGAATGAATGACAATGAATAAATGAATGACAATGAATAAATTAATGAATGACAATAAATAAATGAATGACAATGAATAAATGAATGACAATGAATAAATGAATGACAATGAATAAATGAATGAATGACAATGAATAAATGAATGACAATGAATAAATGAATGAATGACAATAAGTAAATGAATGACAATGAATAAATGAATGACAATGAATAAATGAATCAATGCCAATGAATTAATGAATGACAATGAATAAATGAATTAATGACAATAAATAAATGAATGACAATGAATAAATGAATGACAATGAATAAATGAATGACAATGAATAAATGAATGAATGACAATGAATGAATGAATGAATGACAATGAATAAATGAATGAATGACAATAAATAAATGAATGACAATGAATAAATGAATGACAATGAATGAATGAATGACAATGAATAAATGAATGACCATGAATAAATGAATGAATGACAATAAATAGATGAATGACAATGAAGAAATGAATGAATGACAATAAATAAATGAATGACAATGAATAAATGAATGACAATGAATAAATGAATGAATGACAACAAATAAATGAATGACAATGAATAAATGAATGACAATGAATAAATGAATGACAATGAATAAATGAATGACAATGAATAAATGAATGACAATGAATAAATGAATGAACATGAATAAATGAATGACAATGAATAAATGAATGAATGACAATGAATAAATGAATGAATGACAATGAATAAATGAATGAATGACAATGAATGTAATGCGATATGCGGTGAAAAAGCCTTTCTTTGTATGAGGGCAGCATTTGTATTGAAAGTTGATAATTCATGAAAATAAAATTTTCCTGTAAATAAAAAGAATTGACACTTACAATGTAAATAGTTATAAAGTTTTTAATCTGCTTAGGACAACTTTTGCATCTTTTACTTATAATAGACTCACAATGGTTCAGGTTTATCTCATATCTGCCAACAATATGTGGCATTATGTCCAACCCGGGATAAAGAGGATAAATGAGTAAGTATGCTAATGTACGTCGACTAATATGAATGATTTCAGAAACGTCAGAAGGTATACTAGCAATGTGAAATTCTCTAGAAACTTATATAAAAAAAATTGAGTTTTAAAGTCAATAAAAATAAATGTTCTTATGTTTGGAAATGTTTGTTATCTTATATTGAAAAGAGACGTAAAGAGTACACGTTTTAAGCTACAAGTATGAAAATTCAGTTACTTGCAAGTTTGGTTAAATTACAATGGGACGTTTGGGAAAGCACAGCATAAAAATTCAGAACAATGTAGAAAAACACAATTTGCAATATATAAGTGTATGCTAACAAACTTATTGTAGAACTGAAACCGGATTGTCTGTTATCGACTAGAAAACAATCGTACTTTCCACACACAAGTACACTTATCATATTCTACAATCAATATGTATCTATAGTGCAAGTAAGATTTTCAGTTATAAGCGCTCGCGCAAAAATGAATATGGATGACCTTAGAATAAGCCCCCCCCCCCTATAATGTTTTTGTTCTTCATCTCGATATTGTTATGGTCCAGCTGGACACACCGTGACAACAGGCACATGCTGCCAAGAGATTAACCATAATACATAAGAAAATTTTAAAAAAATCTGTTGATGTAATTTATTATTTTCAACCACAATGCAAAAATATCCTTTAAGCTAGATGCGTGAATTAAGCGGTGAAATTTCACCAAATCAAAGTACTGCAAGTACTGAAACGCTAAAACTTCAAACAATAGTATGTATATTTCGACAGCTATTGAATTGTTTTTGGTTGTATGGGTTACTATGTTTCGATATCAGAAAGTTTCAGAATAGGGATTAAGTAAGTATTTAGAGTAAACCCAATAACACGCAGGTTGTTTAGATTGACGAGTTGTATTTCAAGCTACAGTGTACATGTACAATTAAATGCAGTGCTTTAACAATTTAACTAAAATATCAAGTTTTATTACAAATGAGCATTGATCCATTTACACGGAAGCGAATGTGTTTATTTTAATATATGCACCGAAATAAACGGTATTAGTGTTTTAGACACAAAATAAAAAGTGGGATCTTTTCCCTTTTGTCTTCTAAAGAAAAGGCATTATTAATTGAAAGATGGTAGACTATGAGCTAAAATTTCAAGACGGCCGTCCGTCGGCCATTTTGTTTTTTCTGATCGGCCCTAAAAGCAAAATAGCACAACTATAAGGACCAACAGGAACATACATATGAAGTTTGAGAAAGATCCACTTCACTTACATCTCTAACACTAATTATCAAAATTCAGGATGGCAATCTGTCAGACATTTTGTTTATCTGATCAGTCTCAAAATCTCTCAACGGGCACAACTAGGCACGAAAGTGAAACTACATATGGAATTTGAGAAATATCAATCAATTACTTCTTTAAGAAATAGTGATTTCAATGTCAAAGTCCAAGATGGCTGCTTTTCAGCAATTTTGTTTTTCTGATCAGTTTCAAAATCAAAAGGGCACAACAGTAGGGACCAAGGGAACCTACATATGAAATATTAGAAAGATCCCTCTAGTAGTTGTCAATTCCAATGCCAAAATCAAAGATGGCAGCATTTCCGCCATTTTGTTTATATTGATCAGTATGGTATCAAACGGGCATAACTAAGCACAACGTGAAACCTACATGTGCAATTTCAGAAACTAACTGAAGAAGTTTTTAACACAATAATAACAACTTCAGGTTAACATTATCGTTCGGAGGGAGGTGAATGAATCATTGAAATATACGCTGCTGGTAGTTAGCACAATGGATATTAGATAAAAAATAAAAGGATTCGCAAACATATCTCTCGTTACAAATAATAGTTCGAACCAACCATTTTGTCATAAAATAACACAGTAAACAGTCAAATTGTTTTTCCAAAAGATCGAACGACGGCTTATTACAATATCTTTACCAAGCTGGAGAAAAGTAACTTATATTGAGTCAATTACTATGTACACTTTACAAGTTCTGATTAAGTTTCGTTAAAACAAAAATGTGAACCTACAATGTATAGTGATATAATAATGTGAAGAATCATAAAACCACGAGCTTCTGCTCGCCATAGAAAAATATAAGTGTTATTTTCAATAAATCAAGTATTTTGCCAATTCATATGTACATAAATTATACAGGTTCTGATAATGTCTCATTAAAAATTGTTTACTCAGTACAATATAAAGTAAGAAAATCGACCAAGCTTGTGCATTCAGTATACACGTATATAATATATAAGAAACACGGAAACACAAAGTACGTAGGAAGACACATTTTTGACTCGTGCCCTATCCGGGCCTCGAACTCACGATCTCCGGCACGAAATCGCCTAGCCAGAAATACCTGCGGCCGTTACCACTGCGCCAACTCGACATCCCCAAAAAGACGCTTTGAAGTCGCAGTGATAGACGGTCCGGTATTCTCACATGATCATAGTGGAAATCGTCTATTATAGTGATGTGAACACCTGGATTGCAATGCATATACATACATGGATACGAATTGTCTAGATAACATATTAAGCACGGGTACAATTACGACAGGAAATTCACATTTTAACCTTCGGATCAACAACACTAAGTACCACAACGTTAGTGACAATCAGGGGAAATAACTCGTAAATAACCCGACCGACAAATTGATCAAGTATTTTGGTTTATGCACATGTATAAGGTAATATATCATTGAAATCAAAATCAGGCTATTTGGCTTTGGCGCGATTATATAATCAAAGTTTAGCAGCGAAGTACACCATGCCAGGAATTCCGCAATCCGTATACGCGTGTAAAGCACAGAGAGGTATATATAGCACGAATGTATACACGAGAGGTCAGACCCTGAGCAGAGACGTAATATTTAAATGAGCCATGGGAGTGAAAAACTGATTTCTTTGTTACAAATCGCATATAGATCATTAAAGTCATCATAATTATTAACAATACCATGGGACCATCATTTCCTGTTATGTTAAGGCTTTTAAATAGTTCAGATATCTTACGATTAGTAGCTATTCAAGCTTTTCCGGAGCGGGAGGGGAAAAAATGACATGGGTCAAAGGTCACAGAATAGTGGCAGCAATAGACGCCAAAACTACTCGTAGTTTTAGCGCTAAAAACGTGAATCAAGCGGTTAAATTTCACCTAAAATTCGACTATCAAACACTGTTTAATCTTACCGTTCCACATTTTCCAGGTTTTGCATTTTTTAAATGCCTATCCTAACTTGTTATTTTGTTATTCATCTTTCGACTTCTAATTTTAAAAAGAACACTCAATTTTTTTTATTACTTATTTCGTTTCAAGTTTTACTTCCGTTTTGATTCAAGTCCAGCGTAAAATCAGCGTTGCAAGGGAAGCAACTCTGAAAGTAATTCTCAGAAACGAAAGTAGAAATACCTTTTCCGGAAGGCAACTGACTGAGAGGTAGGTAGGAGCGAATTATCCGTCTTATTCAGTAGTATCAGTATAATATCCTTCCTTAACATTATCAACATGGTAGCTAATGCTACAAGTGCTTTACTATAGTCAGGATCTCTTCTTATACAGGTAACGTTTGTAAGCAAACGCCACGTACCCACCACGTACTTGGCTAATCTACTGTTAGTATGTCCTGGCTTACAAGTCATTCAGTATTATAAGCCAAGCAATATATATCTTGCGATATAATTTCATAGAAACGAATTATGACACACAGTTTGAAGTTGTAACCCGTTAATGTATAATTTCATTATAAATATACATTAATCTCCCGGTTTCGGTTTCTAATGCCTTGCTCAAGTCATAACGAAATACAAGTTTAAATTAACTCAAAGATTGCTAGAGATACAGTAAAATTTAGCCACAACTTGTATTTAAAGATCCAATTACAACCGAAACGTCCATATATAGCTGGAATGTGTTGAACACATGCTAATACATGTATATATATAGATTGTGTATATGCTTTTAAAAGTAATATATATATATCATATATAAGGATATTAATATTGTCAATATTATAATTATGGCCATTCAGCCTGGGCCCAGTTGTTCAAAAAGTGTTTGCTTAATCACTATTTAACGACATTTTCAAACTTAAAATAATTCTGTCAATATGCAAGAAAACATCTTACACTATTGCCTGTAAATTGACACTATTACATATTTGATATCTGCAAAATGGTAATTAAATCTATGTTTTAAAATTAAAGTTACAGGCTAATAAAAATTTCCGCTATTCACTGATTAAGCTAATCATCTTTTGAACAATTAACATACCGTAAATGAACATGATGATTTGCATACAAACTTAAGAAAGATAAAGTATTGATGGGTAAAATAAAGTTAAATGATTTGTGTAAACTGTAAAACAAAATACATCATCATCATCATCATCATCATCATCAATTACTTTGGTTCTTAGTTTGATATATTTTGTAATCTGTATAAAATTGTGCACTTCCGGTGCTATCCTATGCATGAAAGCCTTCTGGGAAATTGAGACCGCATACTGTCTACAAGAATGTAACAGTTGGCCCTACCGTGCCAATGTTTGGTACATGAAACTAGTGAAACATCATGATTTTTCCGTTTGATGAATTCATTTATTCATTGCAGTGGAGATAAATGCAAACCATTCACATGCTTAGGTATCATTCTAATATTATCTAACGAAAACGGTTTATTCCGTTTCACTGGTTTTCAATTTGAAGTCAGAGGATGAGAGGGCAGAATAAGGAGTTATGACTCTGTTTTGCTACATACAGAATGTCCATTGTTGTTATTAATTTAAGGCTAAATTTACATAACTTCTATTTGATATAGTATCACTTAATAGCAGCAGGTGACATAACATCAGAGCGAGCAACCCATTCAGTGTGGTTCTCTCTATGGTCGTCAAGCGTCACTAAACCTGCCGCCATAAAAAAACACAACAAATTCTCGTGTTTTTAGAATTACTGTCGCCTTCTAGCTTGGAGCTAGATGGAGTTTCTTGGGCTGTTGACTGTGAGTAAATCTTATTTGTTATAGTAGTATTGTCCAGCAGCTTTGTTGAATTGTTTTGTTTGTGAATTTAAACTTGTTTTTCGCCGTCACCAAATATTATACTCATGAGTTCAAAAACAGAATCATTGCTCTATCGAATTGATTTATATATTTTTTATAGTTGGCTATGGAAGAACTTATTCTGACCGACCGCATCGACCAGATCGAGAAGCTAAAACAAGTTGTAGGCAAGACAGAAAACGGTTGTCGCCCCTTAAAAATATTGATTATTGGAGCACGAGGGTCAGGAAAGTCTTCCTTCATCAACTCCATTGCAGCATCTGTGGCAGACGATCATTGGCGGGAATATGCCATTAGCGGATCACAAGGCCTTGGATCAGGAACGTCTGCTAAAAATACGATTCGGATCAAAAAGTAAAAATGGCATTGGTATTATTTTGTGTCTTCCTTCTCAATGAGATCACGTAACACACATATACTGCACCTCTTAAATTTAGTAATAGATACAGTATAGCGAAAAAATGAATTAAACTGCATCATACAGCTGTTTCGTCCTCCTAGGACTCTTCAGTGATGCTAGAGGCCAAAAGGTAGGAATCCAAAATTTCTAAACTTATGTAGAAGCAGAAGGGTCAGGTGCGTAAAAACCCTTTAATTTATTAATTTTGAAGTAAAATTAAACTAGTTCTGTATAATTTCAAATCGTGTACTACGAAAATGTGTATATTAAGTACCGTGCCACTACTCAAATGAGATTAACTGTGGCTAATGAACGTTTTTAGTCGTATTCATTGAGCCTGCTACCTTCAATTGCCAGATTCGTCGACGATTAAGGTCGATGATAAAGTCGATTCAGCTTGGGATCTTATATATTCTTCATTTATAACTTTCTCCTTTCCAATGTCTTCCTTAACACTGACCCACCTTTATTGGAGCATCCGCCCCTGTTAGCAAAGTGATGGTTCTGTTTCATAGCCGAGGTTATATAATTTGTAGTTTTGGTTCACTGCGAAACGTTCTGCATTGAAGCAATCTGCTTAAAATGCATACCCTTACTATAACTCCGTTACATATGAATCTGACAACATCCAAGACTATGTCATGCTCTGGTGATTTTGAATAAGCCAATCAAATTACTGCTGCCATAACCAAGCATGTGAATGTTTGTTGACAAACATCTTGGAAATTCTTACCACTTCGTTTAGTCATTTCGCCACAAGCTAATATGTATGTTGTGATGAAACGACTTGATGCGGATGTCATGTCAAAAGTGACTAGAACATGACTTTTTATGGGATATTCTAAAATCCTTATGAAACAAGTGAGAATAAGGATTATTCACTGGAATAATTCTGGCTCTTAAAACTTATGGGAGAATTTAAGGGATTTTATGAAATTAGTAAAATTTCTTTGAGATTTTCAATATAAAGTGATAATATTTGGAAATTTTAATGACATTTTCAGGAAAAATATTGGTAAAAATCCCCAAATTTCACCCCAAAGTGATTCCTGATTCAGATTGGCATAAAAGGGTAACGACAAAATGAGCTCGTGTATCTTTTGGTTCCACTTGAGGAGTATTATCACAAACGTCCAATACCTAAATAGATATAACTAATCTGTTTTATTTTGTAGTTTCAATGCAGCAGACTATGTGACGTCTTCAAGACTTCAAAACTACGCTCTCCCGACCATGATAGACATCGCTGGGCTTGAAGACGAAGATTCTAAAATAACAGAGGAAATCTTGAGACTACTATTTTATGGCCAGTTAAAAGATCATGCGAATATACATTCTGTGTATAAATATGGAAAACAACACGGTGCGGAATCAATGCGATGGCAATTCTCCAAATGGTCCACGCCCGACAGTTGTAAAGTTGATCGCATCATTGTGGTTGCTGCAGCAACGCAACCAATACCAACAGCCTTGATCCAATGCGTGATGAAAGCTGCGCGCCCAACTGGTGATATGTTCACAAGAGGTAGGTTATATTGGGTTGTATATTAAGTGGTAAGATATCAAAGAAAAAACCCAGAGAATACCAAAGCATTGCCAAAACCATAATCGATTAAACTAGTGGCAAAATAGGAACAAAAGAAAGATTTATACGGAGACTCTCGTAAACGCACAAGAGAATAAGACCAGGTGTTCCGGAAGAGTTAGCGTCTTCTGCTTTATCGACAACACCCGCCATGTAAATCTTGGTCGCATCAAAGTAAGAATCAATTCTAAAATCCAGCAAATGTGAATAGTTAATGCTCATATAAAAACATTAAAAATAATTTCTTTATGGATAGCGTGTATTGGAGATACAAATCTATAGAACCGAAAATATAGTCAAGTAAACATCAAGTCCTCAAAAGGAGAACTGAGTATCATTGTCAATCACAACAAGTAAACACACTAATGAGCAAACTCAAAAACATCCATCTTCATAACACTTAAAGATACAGAATATTTCTCAATGCGACAAAGGCGACCATAAAACTTGCCCATGCTTCGGATCAAATATATATTTTATATTTTCGTGGGTTGATAAGAAGTATTTTCAACAATAACCTTAACCTATCGTGTTTTCTTTCAAAAAGAAATTCCACTTTTTGGCGTCCTGACAAAGTTCGACCAAGTCGACGAGTCTCGTAAGGAATTTAAAGAAAGAAAGCAGAATTTCATTGAAAGTCTGTCGCTGTCAGGAGCTACACACCGACTTGGACAATGTGTCAATTATTGTGACGCCATCGACCCAGATTCGGCGAGGACACACCAGACTCTACCAGATGTTGACGTCCCTATCTTAAAGTTCATGAACGTGGTAAGTATGTACGGCTAAACTATGATAATGCTTTATTTATATCCTGTATAGGGCCGCGGTGGCCAAGTGGTTAAGGTGTTCCGACATTCAACCACTAGCCGTCCACCTCTGGGCCGCGATGACCGAGTGGTTAAGGGGTTCCGATTTTCAACCACTAGCCCTCCACCTCTGGGTTGCGAGTTCGAATCCCACGTGGGACAGCCACAAGGTGCTGACCATAGGTCGGTTGTTTTTCCAGGTACTCTGGCTCTCCTCCAATTCCAAAACCTGGCACGTCCTTAAGTCGCCCTGGCTGTTAATAGGACGTTTAACAAAATAAACCAAACCAATTTATATTTTGTATACATGTATTACTTTCTATTTCATATATTCCTTGATAATGAAGGATTGTTGACATAGACTACCACAATGACATGTTCACAATGACCCTTTATATTGCAACTCCCTGCTTGACGCTCAACATTATGGTAGTGAAATGACTAGTTCAACCAGGATAATGTGACCGAGTGGTGTGTACTGCTGGGGGGCCCTCGGCAGTATATATCAGTGCAGTACTATTTTTAAATCGCCACACTTTGCAGACTAAAGCAAAGAGGCTTACACGAGCATGCCGCAGCCGCCAAAATACACAAACCTGAGTGGATCAAATTCTTTAGGGTGTGAACTGACGATGATTTTTCTGTTCATGGAAGTCAATTTTGTTGTAAACAATGATGTAATAAGTGGTTTATTGTTTTGTGGTTAGCAGCGTCTGAAGAATCTTTCGTTGTCTGAATTTTGTTCATATGGTAAACACGTGCTACACTCTGGGACACTTTATGAATAGTCACCCCACCTTTGAAATGTAATAATTAATTGTTACTGAAACCTTCTAAAATTATTTATTATTGATTAATTCGCTATATTTATCGTCATAATGACATAAATCATTGACTTAGCATATTTAGTTTTCTATCTCCTTGTCGTATACAAGATCGATTTAAATTTTAACTTATAGTAATGTACGAGCGCTTGTAAAAGAATAGTTCAGTTCTCAGTTAACCCTATTTAGCGTCTTATCCCAAAGGAAAAACGCGTCAACAAAACCATTATCCGAACTCAATCGATTAAACTAGAGGCAAAATAGCAAGAAAGGAAAGATTTACATGGATACCCTCGTAAAAGCACAGGAGAATAAGACCATGTGATCCGGAAGAGTAAGCGACTTCTTAAAACATAAGTAAGTCGTATAAGGCTCATTTTAAAAAAATATTTCATGTAATCTATGAAAATGTGCAAGTCATCATCGATCTAGATTGAATCCAAAAGAAGATTTTAAAATTATTTGATATAGTGTTGTGTAGACGAAACGATTCTACCGGATTTAGAAAGTAACAGATATTGTGTTTCCAATATTTCAGGTGTGTGGATCGCATTATGCCGTCAACAACCCGCATGAGAGTTACCGAAGTGTCCTTATGGAGGCAGCATTACATCGGTTAAATGTGTTTGACTGTTTGAAGGCTTTTGGAATGTGTTTGATTGTTGCTTTAATAGCAGCGTTGATGCTTTCAACTGTAAAGTTTTAGAGACAAGACTTGGAACTGTGAAGTTTTTAGAGACAAGACTTCAAAAGTAAAGTTTTAGAGACAAGACTTGGAACTGTAAAGTTTTGAAGACAACACTTGCAACTGAAAAGTTTTAGAGACAAGACCTGGAACTGTAAAGTTTTAGAGACAAGACCTGGAACTGTAAAGTTTTAGAGACAAGACTTATAATAATAATAATAATAATAATAAACTTTATTTTCCGAGGATAAAAGACCTGTTTAGCAAAGCTAATCTTCCACAGGGTCCTCTGTTAGTAAAAATGTTAGTTAAAACAATGCTATATCACAGTCAATAAATAACTTGGAACTATATATATAGTTTTAGAGACAAGACTTGCATCTTAAAAGTTTTAGAGACAAGACTTCAAAAGTAATGCTTTAGAGACAAGATTTCAAAAGTAAAGTTTTAGAAACAAGACTTGCAACTGAAAAGTTTTAGAGACAAGACTTCAAAAATAAAGTTATAGAGACAAGACTTGGAACTGTAAAGTTTTAGAGACGAGACTTGCAATTGTAAAGTTTTAGAGACGAGACTTGCAATTGTAAAGTTTTAGAGACAAGACTGGCAACTGTAAAGTTTTAGAGACAAGACTTGGAACTGTAAAGTTTTAGAGACAAAGCTCCAACTGTGAAGTTTTAGAGACAAGACTGGCAACTGTAAAGTTTTAGAGACAAGACTGGCAATTGTAAAGTTTTAGAGACAAGACTGGCAACTGTAAAGTTTTAGAGACAAGACTTGCAATTGTAAAGTTTTAGAGACAAGACTGGCAACTGTAAAGTTTTAGAGACAAGACTGGCAACTGTAAAGTTTTAGAGACAAGACTGGCAACTGTAAAGTTTTAGAGACAAGACTTGCAATTGTAAAGTTTTAGAGACAAGACTGGCAACTGTAAAGTTTTAGAGACAAGACTGGCAACTGTAAAGTTTTAGAGACAAGACTGGCAACTGTAAAGTTTTAGAGACAAGACTTGCAATTGTAAAGTTTTAGAGACAAGACTGGCAACTGTAAAGTTTTAGAGACAAGACTTGGAACTGTAAAGTTTTAGAGACAAGACTGGCAACTGTAAAGTTTTAGAGACAAGACTGGCAACTGTAAAGTTTTAGAGACAAGACTGGCAACTGTAAAGTTTTAGAGACAAGACTGGCAACTGTAAAGTTTTAGAGACAAGACTTGGAACTGTAAAGTTTTAGAGACAAGACTGGCAACTGTAAAGTTTTAGAGACAAGACTGGCAACTGTAAAGTTTTAGAGACAAGACTGGCAACTGTAAAGTTTTAGAGACAAGACTGGCAACTGTAAAGTTTTAGAGACAAGACTTGCAACTGTAAAGTTTTAGAGACAAGACTGGCAACTGTAAAGTTTTAGAGACAAGACTGGCAACTGTAAAGTTTTAGAGACAAGACTTGCAACTGTAAAGTTTTAGAGACAAGACTGGCAACTGTAAAGTTTTAGAGACAAGACTTGGAACTGTAAAGTTTTAGAGACAAGACTGGCAACTGTAAAGTTTTAGAGACAAGACTGGCAACTGTAAAGTTTTAGAGACAAGACTGGCAACTGTAAAGTTTTAGAGACAAGACTGGCAACTGTAAAGTTTTAGAGACAAGACTGGCAACTGTAAAGTTTTAGAGACAAGACTCCAACTGTGAAGTTTTAGAGACAAGACTTGCAACTGTAAAGTTTTAGAGACAAGACTGGCAACTGTAAAGTTTTAGAGACAAGACTCCAACTGTGAAGTTTTAGAGACAAGACTTGCAACTGTAAAGTCGGCACGACATCTATTCGATCAGGATACATTTGCAGCAATACACTTTGTCTTAAACATACAAAAATACATGTGCAGGATATTGTCCAAATTTGGGTTGGAGCATCCTTGGGTGAATGGAAATCATTTGTTTATAGGCTTGGGTAAATTTTTCATGCAGGAAATTCTAAATACGCTTTATGTTGCAACACTTTATTGAGGTAGCAAACACGTTTTCAGTATAAAAATAAAATCTTTATTTTAGCTCAGCAATTTAAAACTACTTAAAATATAATTGCTTGAGATTAAGAAATACAAAGAACTCAAATACAAATTAATGTGACCAAAGTAGTAGACTGTTGAGGCCTTAGCCGTCCTGTTGCCTATTCTTAAAACTAACTCTTTAGACTTAATGATTATTTTTGTATTCCAATAGTCTTTTACGTATTGACTTTATGTTACAACGACCGGGCTCTTAAAAGGCGGTTTCCATCTCCACATCATCTTGTTTCTTTGTCAGTATTTTTTATATTTAGCGTGTTTTAACATTGTACAGAAGGCTGTATACAAAAGATGGTTGTTATTATTGTTTATTATTCCGAAATTTGTGTTTGAATTATTAAACGCATTTTTAATTAGCTCATTCCTTATTGTGTCTCGCTATTCAGCGATCACCAATTAGTTTTAGTTTACTATACCGTCGAACCTTGTTAACTCGAAGTCAACAGGCTAACCAAGTATTCGAGTTAAGTGAGTTTGAATGCTAGTGTAAAGCTTTGCCGGGACCGACAAAATTAAACCAGGGCCTGTATTCATGAAACCGTTCTCATGCTCAAGCATGGATTCTGTGCTCACGCCAGCTTTCTTGAAACTCACCTGAATTATGTCGAAAAGTCAAAAGGTCATTGTAAATATTGAAAACAGCTTTCGACTTCATGTTTCTTCAACGTTTTACCAAAACTTGGACAAAATTAGATTGTTTATACAATGTTTAGCCATAACAAGAAATAAGGCTTGAGCACAGAATCCATGCTTGAGCATGAGAACGGTTTCATGAATACGGGCCCTGGTCTTCGAGTTATACGAGTTTAACGAGGTTCTACTATATATTACTACTACTTCATTGAATTTTATCAACCAATAGTCAAGGTCTCAAACTTAAACTTTTTTCATTCGAAAGTTCAAAGGTGTACGCCAAGGTGGTGCCGACAGTCCCTCGCTGTCCTAATTGCATGCAATAACTGACCAAACTGCCAGGCATCAGATAGCTTAACGACTAAACTATTAGGGTAATATAACAAAAGTTGGCCATTTCCGATTTTTCACTGTTTCAGTTTTGCTTAAACGTTGTATACAATACGATGGCATTGAATACTGTTCCCGTATAATATTATGATTATTTCTGTCTAATTGGTCAGTTTGGAGAACCTTTGCAGAGGTCCCATTTACTATTAAGTCTTAGTTTAAATAATATTTATTCAAAAATACTAGCATGTTAATTGGTACATATAATTGCACATGAATTGGAAAACAACCTGAGAGCTTATAATTATTACTATTAAGACTTTTGTTCTTGTTTGTTTTTCATAATTTAATAGAAGACAAATCATAAGTGACGTTCCCGCCACATAGTGGCTGATCCCTTTTAGCGATTGACATTAAATATCACGTGATCATACCCAGATATACGCACTTCTGATAAGCTAATACATTTATGGGTTTGCTGTTTTCCATGGGTAATAATTGTTAAAACGTTTATTGTGTTTTATTGGACATTTATGTCTCTTTTGTAACTTTGAACTTGCTCTCTCGAACATTCAACCAAAACAAACAAAAAAATGAACCACATTTTTTTTATTTTGATACTAATTCTCAAAAGTCATATTCAATTTTGGGGTGATGAATATAGAGATTCATATATGAATCAGTTTTGTTCATTTACAATTTATGCTTTTGGAATCAATTGTATAAGCAAGTGTAAAATTTCATGCAGGAAATTCTAAATATTCTTTATGTTGAAAAACTAATTGAGGAAGCAAACACGTTTTCGTTGGAAAATAAAAAAAACTTTGTTTCAGCCCAATTTTAAATTACATAAAATATAATTTCTGGAGATTAAGAAATACAAAGAACTCAAAAAAATGGATGTGACCAAAGTAATGGACAGTTGTTGCCTTAGCCGTCCTGTTACCTTTTCCTTAACCTATTTGTATTTCTTTAGACTTAATGATAATTTTGGTATTCCAATAGTCTTTTACGTATTGACTCTATTTTACAACGGCGGGGCTTTTAATAGACGGTTTCCATCTCCACATCATCTTGATTCTTTGTCAGTATTATTGATATTTAGCATGTTTTTACATTGTACAGAAGGTTGTATACAAAAGATGGTTGTTAGTATTGTTTATTATTGCGAATTTGGTGTATAAATTATTAAATGCATTTTTAATTAGCTCATTCCTTGTTGTGTCTCGCTATTCAGCGATCACCAATTAGTTTTAGTTTACTATACCGTCGAACCTTGTTATCTCGAAGTCAACAGGCTAACCAAGTATTCGAGTTAAGTGAGTTTGAATGCTAGTGTAAAGTTTAGCCGGGACCGACAAGATTAAACCTGGTCTTCGAGTTATACGAGTTTAACGAGGTTCTACTATATATTACTACTATTTTATTGAATTTTATCAACCAATGGTCGAGATCTCAAACTTAAACTTTTTTCATTCGAAAGTTCAAAGGTGTACGCCAAGGTGGTGCCGCACGACAGTCCCTCGCTGTCCTTATCACATGCAATAACTGACCAAACTGCCAGGCATCAGATAGCTTAACGACTAAACTATTAGGGTAATATAACAAAAGTTGGCCATTTCCGATTTGTCACTGTTTCAGTTTTGCTTAAACGTTGTATACAATATGATGGCATTGAAAACTGTTCCCGTATAATATTATGATCATTTCTGTCTGATTGGTCAGTTTTGAAAACCTCTGCAGAGGTCCCATTTACTATTAAGTCTTAATTAAATAATATTTATTCAAAAATACTAGCATGTTAATTGGTAGATATAATTGCACAGGAATTGGAAATTAACCTAAGAGCTTATAATTATTACCATTAAGACTTGTGTTCTTGTTTGTATTCCATAATTTAATAGAAGGCAAATAATAAGTGATGTCCCCGCCACATAGTGGCTGATCCCCGTATAGTGATTAACATAAAATATCACGTGATCATACCCAGGTATACGCACTTCTGATGAGCTAATACATTTATGGGTTGGCTGTGGGCTCATGCATTGCCATGGGTATTCATTGTTAAAACCTTTATTGGGTTTAATTTGACATTTATGTCTCTTTTTCTTAACTTTTTACTTTGCTCTCTCGAAAATTAAAAGAAAAAAGAAATGAAATTACATTTTTTTTTATTTTTATACTAATTCTCAAATTTATTCATATTCAATTTTGGGTTGATGAAAATAGAGATTCACATATGAATCAATTTTGTTCATTTACAATTAATGCTTTTGAAATCAATTGTATAAGCAAGTGTAAAATTTCATGCAGGAAATTCTAAATATTCTTTATGTTGAAAAACTTATTGAGGAAGCAAACACGTTTTCGTTGGAGAATAAAAACTTTGTTTCAGCCCAATTTTAAACTACATAAAATATAATTTCTGGAGATTAAGAAATACAAAGAACTCAATAAAATGGATGTGACCAAAGTAATAAACTGTTGTGGCCTAAGCCGTCCTGTTACCTATTCCTAAAACTATTTGTATTTCTTTAGACTTAAAGATTATTTTTGTATTCCAATAGTCTTATATGTATTAACTTTATGTTTCAACGACGGGGCTCTTAATAGACGGTTTCCATCTCCACATCATCTTGTTTCTTTGTCAGTATTATTGATATTTAGCATGTTTTTACATTGTACAGAAGGTTGTATACAAAAGATGGTTGTTGGTATTGTTTATTATTCCGAAATTTGTGTATGAATTATTAAACGCATTTTTTAGTAAGCGCATTTCTTTCTATGCCTTGTTATTCAGTGATCACCAAACATGTTTTTATCTATTTCTGTTTCATAACACAAAAAAAAATTGAACATAGGTGAAGTTTGATTTTAACATTATTATGCAATCTTATTGAAATGCATATCCTTTTTCTCACTCCCACATCCCATACGAGGCCATTCATGTTGTGGTAACCTTTGTCGCCTCTTTACCTAACACTCCAGTAAAATTGTATAATTGCTCACATTTGAAACTGTTACCTGCGCATTAGCTTGTTGTGACGAAATGACAAGACGCAAAGAACAAACATTCTCATTCGCGATTCTGGCAGCGGCAATTTGATTGGCTAATTAATGGTGTCATTCGCAGCATCTCATTGCGTCACAAGATGAATTAGACTGCTGTGACGAAATTGCTAGAGAAATTGCTAGAGAATAGCAAGAGAATCAAACACGCTAACTCGTACAGCAACATTCACTGGTTGGTAACGCAAAAGTTCATCAGAACATGACACCTCAAGGGAAGATGTCGGATCTTTTGTAAGGGACAGTTACAAAGCGACAATTAACATCCCCATTCAAATCAGATCGAAACATCATCATCTAATTATACAGTGTTCTCTCAAGTACATTGGCAATGCATTAACAGTGCCTCGCTAGAATATTCAAATTAGCCTTATTACAAAGCAAAGTCTGTTCTTAAACACGGAATTACTTCCCTTTGAACACAACAGTAGATACTAGAATGCTTCACATTTGATGTGGTTTAAGTCTCTTTTGTATTTTCAACTCTCCGAATGGTTAAAAAATGGAGATTTTAATATTCTCTTGCATTTAAAAAGACAGCAGACGATGCGTTTTTTAAAAAATTTAACGACAAGTCGACCAAAATCAGGTTTTCTGTAATTTTCTTATCCTATAATACCTCAGGCACAGTTTATGCTTATTACATATTCACTTACAAAAATACACGCTTTAAGACATACACGCCTACGGGTAATCACTTACACGCTTACACACAAACGCCATTTCATTACCTCAGTTGATTATAGGTCTTGAAACAAAACCAAACCAAACTACATTTTTATTATGATTCTTTTGTCAAGGATGCGCCAACTTTGTTTGGCCAAAGATACCCTAGACACCATAAACGTAATCACCAATAAGATATGGACAGAATTGAGTCTCTTTAGCACACAAACAAATAGCAAGACGCTAGAAAAATTAATTGTCACGACTTGTGGGATTTCACAAAACATTCTTCTGTAGCATGTGACAGGAAATCTTTATCGGTTGTTATTAACCGACAATAAAAACAATGCGCCGAACAACATTGTTACGACGGTATACAAAATAAGATATATAAACATCCTGAGACAGCTGATGCTCACTGTAGATTTCAGCCGACCTGCGATCCAGGCAGAAATTCCTGCTGTGTATGTCTCATTCGGATTTGAAACGTCCAATGATCTTTGACAGACCTGGCAAAGATAAAAACCGACATTCATGTTCATGTTACCTTTTTTTTTAAAAAAATGTGTTATTAACAATACATATATAATACATAAAAATATTTATGTATGCCAATATAGCATTGCTAAAAGAATCAGACTGCAGACTAAGCCTATAAAATAATGTCTTCTTCTAGAAATAATTTTGGTTGGTTCATGATACCTTAATCGTGATACGGAGGCGATTAATTTTGTGTTTACTTCATGCTCTTCGGAAAATGAAAACCAATTATACACCTATGGTTACTCACTTCAAAATCAGAGAATACCAAAACGTCACCAAAACCATAATCCGAACTCAAAATCAATTAAACTAGAGGCAAAATAGAAACAAAATATGAACATGGAAACTATCGTAAAAGCACAAGAGAGTAAGACCAGGTGTTCCGGAAGAGTAAGCGTCATCTGCTCCTTCGACGAGAGCCGCCATAAAATCACATCAAAGTAAACATCAAGTTCTTAAAATAAGAACCGAGTATCATTAACAATCACAACAAGTAAACACACGAATGAACATACCCATAATATCACTTAAAGATACAGAATATTTCTAAATGAGACAAAGATGGCGACCACAAAACTTGCCCATATTTCTGATCAACATGCATCTCTCGGATCCTTGTGTTGTTAGTTTGTTTGTCAGCAGTCGACATCGAATAAGAAAATAAGATATTTAGTGTTAAAGTGACAGCTTATGCCAGTTAACGTCGTATGTGACGCGAGTGCTCGAAATTGTATGGCTTGTTTTGTCCTAATGGTTCTTATACTGAACAAAAGAATACCCCCTTTATTTAAGGAATTACCTCCCTTTACCGCGTGTTGTACGAGCTTTTTCTTACATTATCATATCAAATATATATTAATTTTTATAAGTTTATTTTGGCCATCTTGTGGAGACAACTAATACAGGCTTTGCCTGTTATTTTATTAACATTGACTTGTAACATCTTATGTCAATAAAAAAATTGTTGAAATTAAATCACCTTTATTAATAAAAAGATAACAGTCGAGCTAAATGATGGAAAACTGCATGCTGCAGCTTTCTCGGAAACGCAAGAGCCTAAAAGTTGAAACCTATGAGGAGACTAAGGATACATCTGGCCGATAGAAATGTCAAAATCGTGATGGACACTGTGATTAAAAAACTTTGAATACTTTCAAATGATAATAATTGCATGATGTTGTAGATATACTGTGATACAAAACAGAAACAAATTACGGGATTCCCACGTTAACATTTTGTAATAATAAATTGATGCTGAATATGAACTCAAGAAGACTTTAACTATTAAGTGGATATCGAGTGTTTTCACAAAGCGGAGGTGTACTAAGGAAATCTAAAACTAGTCCGAAATATAAAGGTAGTCATTTCAATTTGAAATTGATTTTAAAAGCAGTAAAACAAATAATTTCCCTTAAATTGTTGTGTTATCAAAACAGGTGATAACATAATTCACTTACTTGGACCATGAATTTCAGGACAGGGATGTCGAGTTCTGGCAAAAACGTGTCCGACCTTTTTTGTTCTTGGTCGACATCATCGCAATAATTGGAGCATTTCGTATATTTAGTTTTAGAGCCAATCATTCCTAAGGCCTTGATGAAGCTGCTTTCTACACGGTCGAAATCCTGAGATCCTGGAGTTGCTTTATCTGCATTTGTCAGGATACCAAACACTGGAATTGCTGCAAATATTAAGTGAATCTGTTGTAGTTATATTTGTTATACAAGAACATCGATGGATTTGGGCGAGACAGTAGGACAGAGAGTACGACACTATGACCTATGCTTTCCTATATAAATCTACTGTTCGTTAAATATTGAAATCATTTTCGGAAGGGAATAGGGAAAAATGAAATATTGTATCAGATGATTATTTAAGATTTATATTTTGATGATATCAAATGAAAAATATTAGTCATTTGGCATTGTGTTAAGGGAAAAGGCAGTAGTATTTCGAAAAATCGATCACTTTCTTAACCAGCAAATCTAACTACATTAAATGATCCAAGCTGCTAGGAGGACGTAAACCAAATACAACCAAATCCGTAGGTAATGTATTGTCACCTCTTGGAAATAAAAGGTAAGTAGACATGGAATGAAATATGCAAAGGGCACAAATACAAAACACTGGCACATTTTGATATCAATGACGGACTACAAAACATGTCCGTCCATAACATAATTATCATTACAATCTTTACCGAACATAATCGTACAGCTAGTGTACGTGAATGAAGAACGTATTATCAAATACGTATCAGCTGAACGTTTTTGTTTTCCGAAAGCACTTTCAACTCAACACTTCGTCGGTCAAACCATGCTCTTCGTCTTTTTTGATGGTGACGTATTTTTTTTTGTTGATCAGATGCATCTTTCAATAGTCTCTTTCAGCTTCTTTCTAGTCTAGTCTTGTGACACTATTTGTTTACCGCGGCTACCTGACATTTGCGCTTTCGGTTCTATTTTTATACGAGCAATCACGTGATTTTTTTTCGACTCATGTGACCACTATCCTGCTCCCGGTTCCATGCCGATTCGCAAGAAAACATAAGAAATGATGTTTTAACATAGAAAACGATAATAAAATATAACTATGGTACTGATGTGCTAAGTCATAAATCTTGATATTAAATAAATATGTTATTGTTTGTTAATTTGAACTGTTAAAGTTAAAAAAAATATAGTAAAATATTTCATGTCGTACCATGTTGAGATTCCTATAATTAGTCGAAAGGCGGCGGCGAAATTGAGCAGACGAGCACCAAATTAAGCAAAAAATGACGTTTTAAGGTACTTTCCGGTTAATTGACACAACCGAGACCTTGATTTTCTTTCTTAGAATAACATTTGCCCAAAGAAAATTTATTTCATTTAGAAATTCGTCCAATCACGAGCTAATTAACATTATTATGTTGGATTATGTTTTAATTAATTCAACTGTTTCACACCGGCAAACATGCGAAGCATGCATTGTATAACAGAAATCGAACAGAAGCCGAAGAAAGTCGTCTGATTAAACAGCAATCATGTTAAATAATTTTATTCATTTTGTTTATGTCTATAGCTTATCTGTGGGAAGGTTAATTTCAGTCCTAAATATCTTAATGATGGAGTTATGAGTAAAACAATTGATGCCTTTATCATCTTACAACGTGTATAGTTGACTCCTTTGGGTTGTGCAGCCTTCAACAAACATCGTATCAAATTTTCTGGAATTTTTTCCCCGGCTGAGGCTACGAAGATAACCCGGTCAATTTTGCTTTCGTTTAATGTTGGAACGAGAGCATACCTCGTTTGCAAGGCTTTTATTCCCCATTCCTTCCACGCCTTTGAGAATCTGAAAACAACAATAACTAATACAAAAATATAGTGCAAAAGATAACCATGGCTTCAATAAAGATAAAGTAATGATACTGTTTTTTACATAAAAAAATAAAATACCCGCTTTTGTCGACCGCATGTTGTACAAGACAGTTACTGTGGAATTCTTGCAAAATTAGAAAATTCCTTGGTGTTGTTTACTTAAGAACACTTTTTTGTTTAGTTTAATATTGTTTAACGTTTTATATATATAGGGACATCACAGTAAGCTATTTTTTCTTTACCTTTTGTCAAAAACTACACAAACATAGCAAGCGATTTTCTGGAAAGTAACAGTCGGATTTTGCTGACTTATGCCCATAAATATGAAAGTTTTTTTAGATGACTGTCGGGATTTCTTCTTGTCCTCCAAATAAATTGTCCGAAGATTTCTTCATCGTCAGAGCTAGAACGCATGTGTATAATATGTTAATTTATTGCATCCCAATGCCTAGCAATGTCGAAGTGTTAGCTACGAAGCTTTAAAGTGCCAAATGTTGAAAATATTTTATTACGGAAGAATAATTGCCGGTGAGAAGTAACAGTTAGCTACCTTACAGTTATAGATGTGAACACATTCTTCTGGATATCTATTACAGAGTTAAATAAAGCTAAAATGAATATATATAAATGCTATAAATGCAGATATGCATGTCTACGTTTTTTAGTTTGTTTTTTAATATATATTGTTTTACTAGTTCATGTTTACACTTATTATTGATTAAGAATGAATAATGAATCTTGCAGAATAGCTTGTGTATAAACATTTTACATCGGAATACGCATTCAAAGAAGGGAAAGGTAACTTTTACGATGCAAACAATTGCAAATGCGGTCGAGAACTACGATAAAGATAAGATCCCAAATTAAGTCGCCTTTTACGAATCAAGTGATTGTGAAGCAGAAACCCCCTAACTGCATTGCGATCTAAATCTTAGATACTATACTTTCTCTTCTTTCTTAGCTTTTCTTGGCTTCAGTTGAGCATTCGCTTTTGGTCTTCTGTTGAGTGTCCATTTTTGTGAGGAAGGTTCTTGTTTCTTATCTCTACCTGAGACAAAATTAAACCTCGACCATCAGGGTCGACTCCTGTCATGTATAACCATTTTCAAGGATTCAAACCCTCTAATACTTATACCCAATAACTTTATATCTAACTGTACCAAATTGCCCTAAACCCTTACTTGTATATATCGTTGATATTAGTTTCATCTCTCAGTTTGCCGTAAAGTATAAGGCGCAGTATCTCTTCTGTTAAGGCCGTATCTTCGTCAGCAAATCCTACTAGGTCGACCATGGTAGGTAAGGCGTAGCCTCTCTTAACCCAATCCGCTCCATATCTCGATCCTTTAAAACTACAAATAAGTAATCATATTAATGTAAAAAGTTTTTAATATTTATGTCAGCTACATGTACCTTCAAATTTGTAATATAGGTGAAACGTGTCAACTTCACAGTTTTGATTTCATTTTGTTGAAGAGTAATGTTATAATTATGATGGTTGTTACCCGAACATTGATATATTGATATCATCGTTAAAACCTTCAATGATGGCTATGCTACTTATGTCCTTCTCTCTCCGTCCCTTCACATCCCTTTCTGTCCTATCGTGATTTAATGTGAGGCTTCTAGAAAAACTGTTGCGATGTTATAAAACCATAATCTGATTATTATCCGTACCCTTTATCTGCTTAGTGTCGACCCTGCGATAATATCGATAATATCATCGTCGATAGCCAGGGGTTACACTCACCTGCGTATTCAACACTCGTGGATAGCAAAATGGAATTCTCTGTGCACGCCAAATTGTTGATTGATGAGGCATGGAGACTAGTGCGATACTTTTATGTACATCTTAAGAATATCGCGATTACATAACGATACAAAATTAGAGGCTTCTCGCTTGTCGGTTGTCGCTACTTTAAAATCTTCAAAAGACGGGCATTAGCCTTCAGTTTTGCCACGATATGTCCAAGTGGTGCCGGGAGCGTAAACCCTTGATATTGAGGATGACGATAATGTATAAAACATATTTTTTAACTTACTTTTTAAGACGGACAGTTTTTTGAGTGTCTTCCCCTTTACCACTATCGGCGTACAGACGCCAGCAGTCCTCTGCAATGGCGGCTGCAAATGTGTTGATGAAGGAGGACTTTCCACATCCGGTCGGTCCGATCAAAGCAATATTTAGGGGTAAATGGCCATCTTCAATCTTCCCTATTTCTTTCTGTAGTTTATCGTGTAGTTTCTGCCGCTCTTTCTTGTTGTCGGTCTTGTCTCCCATTATGTTTGGTTTATGAATTATGGCCTATGTAAACAGAAATGGAATTGTAACTTCAATCTGGAAAAAGTACAACGTTAAATCAAAATCCGGGTTTGGGTTAATATGTACACAAACTGTAAAGTATTTGACAAATAGCATGTTGTGAAAAGTTCACAAGTCAGACTCAGTGAAAATAACTGGCTTTATTACATTTTTACCTGAGAAATATATAGAGGATATTCAATGGTTTGCCGTTTAATATCAAATATATTTCACGAGTATGGCAGATTTTTTTTTATATTTTCACGAGTGCGTAGCACGAGTGAAAATATAAAAATAATCTGCCATACACATTTCGAAAGAGGACTAAGATACTTTCATTATTTTTTTCTTTGTCTACTTGCCTACTGCAACGGAGCTAAGTCTACTGTAATCCGTCGAAAAAACAACCGATCGGGTCCAGTACACAGCTGATTGGGATAAGCTGATCGGAAAAGTTGAACCATTCTCATCTTTCAATTCATTTCATATTTAATCATGCAGCAGTTCCTACCAATATGTACTATTGATGCCATTTCTTCAAGACCATCTTTCCCCAAGAGACAAGTTCTAGCAGACGACAACAATGGCGAGCCTCCAAGATCCGATCAAGGGGAACAACTCATCCAAAAGTTTCGGTGTTATGTGAAAAAATGACCCAGTTGAAAACTACCCACCGTTGAAAGCTACGTCGGGTCACTTTTTCACGGGACGAATAACGGAAAAATCGATTGGGGTCATTTTTCTACAGATGGCCGTGTACGATTTCTACTGTTAAATAACGACCCAGGGTAACTTTTGCAACGTAGAATAATGACCCGGGTGGTAATTTATTGCTGGGTCACTTTTTCACGTTACACTGAAAAAGCCTTATATTTTCACTACAAAATTTTATATTTTCACGGCAAAATCTTATATTTTCACGGCAAAATCTTATATTTTCACTGCTCATCACTGCAGTGAAAATATAAGCTTAATCAGTTTGATAATTTTCTATATTTCACTGGCAAAAATGTAATAAAGAAAATTATCAAACTCATGTGATGAGCAGTGAAAATATAAGGTTTAAAAAATTATCCGGGGTCATTATTCTACGTTGCAAAAGTTGCCCGGGGTCGTTAATTTACAGAAGAAATATTACATGGCCATCTGCAGAAAAATGACCCCACTCGATATTTCTGTAATTCGTCCATTTGAGAAAGTAACCGTGGGTAGTTTTCCACTGGGTTATTGTTCACGTTACAACGGAACTTTTGTATGAGTTGTTCCCCTTGATCGAACATGGCATTGGAGGCTCGGGATTTTGTTGTCGTGTGCTAGAATTTGTCTTTTGTGGAAAGATGGTCTTGAAGAATTGTATCAATAGTAAATATTGATGAGAAACTGCTGCAAGATTAATATAATATTATAATGAATTTGAAGATGAGAATGACGGATTAGGTCTAGTTACTTTCCAGTATGCAAGTAAAGAAAACAAATCACGAAAGTATCTTAAATCCTCTTTCGAAATTTAATGAAAAGAAAATTCAATGGTTTGCCGTTTAATATCAAATATATTCCACTTGTATGGCAGATGTTTTTTTTTTTTCACTCATACTACGCACTCGTTAAAATATAAAAAAAATCTGCGATACTTGTGAAAGATATTTGATATTAAACGGCAAACCATTGAATATCTTCTATTTATTCTATTCTATGTAAGTACTTTTTGTTTGCCTCTTGAGCAATCTGATTAAAATCATATCTTGATCTCCGCGCCGTTACGTAAACTTCTCTCTGCTGCGTTAAGATCTGAGATAATCCAATAGAGGGTCATGTCCCGATGACCTTTCGCATTAGCCAATCAAATTACTACTGGCAGAATCTTGACAGTGAAATTTTGAGGCGACAAAGCTTGCATAAACACATTTTTCCGTCTAGTCATTTCGTCACCAAAAAGTTCGTGCGGAATAATGTGACGAAATGGATTGCTGCAAGATGACAGGTCGTTGGAAAAATATTAAAGTGTTAAGTAAAGAGGCGACAAAGGTCATCTGGACGTGACCTCTAATGGGATGTTGTCAGATCCTTGTAACACGGAGTGAGAACAAGGATCTGAATTTTAATCAGATTGCCTCTTGAGTAAGTTTTCTCGAAACCAGGGGCAAGCTAAATAACTATAAAAAACCTTCTCACGCCCCTGAATCTATCCCAATAGATCTAGTTGATGTAACCATCAAGTTTGGTGGAATCAACCTAATCATAAAACGAAGAAGAAGCATATTTATCAGGGATTTTTAAAGAAATATAAAGCACCATGAACCGTTTCGCTGACCACGAACAAAAGCAATCTCCTGTAAGGTTTCGTTTGTGACATACAGTATCTAGGGTTACATTTGTATCTAGTTTAACCTCGTTTGCAGTACCTCACGTAATGTTTGGATGGATTTGTATACTTTTGTTTAACTGATGGGCTATTTTGGATCAGGAATTATATTAAACTTAGTGCAATAAAATCTTTGTGTTAGCCGACTGTACTTCTCGCCCAACTGCCTGATAAGGAAGAGGCGACTCAATTTGGGATTTTGGGAAGGTTATGGGTTCTGTCCCCACACACACTCACAGCATAAATTGAATGACCGTCCTTTCATAAGTAAAAACAAACGAAATATTTGTTTCAAATACCTATATTTCTTACAGTGCATTTGTGGACAAGCACAACGTCACATATTAGTCTCAAAACCTGGTAGTTGCTACTCCTTGCTTGACGTGTGGCAATATGGGAGTAAAACCACTGGTTCAACCGTTGTCAGTATAATGTGACTGATTCAGGGTGTTGTCCTTGGTGAGGATATTTCAGTTGGACAACACTTTAAATTAAATTCGGATTCACTCAAGAAGTCTTACGCGAACATATCGCTCCCACGTGACTAAGTCAAGGTCTTGTCCTTTATGAGGATATTTCAGTTGGGCAGCACTTTGAATTAGATCCAGACTATCGCAAGGAGTTTACACGAATATACCGCACATCCCACAACACACACTCTCACAAAGCATACACTGGGAAGCCCAGTTCGAAGCCTTCCTACTCTCTGATAGCTACACATTGGGACGGCTGGCATCTACGACGGTCAGAAATCCTGAATTCCTGCCTATATAGATATGCGATATTTTAGCGAGACTTCCAAGGAATTTATAACATGCAATGTATTTTACACTTGCAAATCAGTTATCAATGGAAAGAACAGCTAATTGTCTACCAGCCTATACACTTAAATAAATCACCCGGTCAACCATTTTCATAAAAAAAATATCTATTTGATAATAATCCATGGATAGACTGCAAAAATGCGCATTTTTATAAAGACAGGAATTCTGACACTCGTAGCCGCCAGCCGTCGCAATATTAAGCGGATCAGAGAGTCAGAACCCTTTAGACTACAAGATGCAGTCTTTAGATAACCTTAGATTTTGATAGGACGTTAAAATAATAAAACCAAACAAAACCAAATTACAACATCACAATGGGTTAACATGCTCACATACTAAATTGTTTTAAACAGTCGTGCACATTTTATTATATACACAAGGCTATATACAAAGCAATCCAATCAATCTTGCCAATAAACAATTAACGTATATGCGTCATATAGTTTATTACTGAACGGTTAAGGCTGTGCAAGATCACCAAATCGTTATGGACAATTAAAATAGATAGGCCCTGGTATTTGTCCTCGGTAATGTAAGGTATCCTGATCGAGTAACGACCCTTTTCAATACGTATAGTGCTAATACTGAGCCAATCTGGCCACCCAGCCACACAAATAATAAACGATTAAAAATCCCCTTACGGGGAGACTTTTTTTTTATGTTTTCGACCGTCTGTCCTTACGGCCGTACTTTCCGTATTCGTCGGGAATCTATTTCCAAATTAATCGCTACTAACTTCATATTTTGGGTATAGGTTTACATGGGTAAGGCGGTGAGTAATATATCATACATGTAAGTAAGTCACTGCGACCTTCATTTTGACATTTGACCAACTTCTAAAAAAACGTTTATCCGAACTCTTTTTTCTACGCTACTTGTCATTGGAGCTTCATACTTGGGACACGGTTTGCCTTGCAGAGACGAATTGTCATGTTTCATAAATAGGTCACTGCGATCTACGTGTATATTGCTACCATTGACATATATCAAAGACGTGTTTATCCGGGCACTACACTGCTCTTCTTGGAACTTCATACTGGGGTCAAAGGTTAATCTTGGTGAGGCGGTCACCTTAGGAAGTGGAATGCTTCTAGTCGTATTAGTTTTAGGTATGATTTGGAGTGCTGCATAGTCATATTTGTGAGTTATGTTGTTGGCGCGGACCCCCAGATTAATGAGCACACAGTTATTTCGGTGGACTGGTCACAATCCGTCCTTTAACAGTATTTCACCTTGACTACCAGATTTATTATGATAGCATATACAGAAATTGTAAAATATCGTGTAAAATATCCCTACCCCGTGTTCCAACATGCAATCATTCATTGTCTGTTTTCAAACTTAGTATTCACGGTTTTTTTCTTTCATACATTTAGTCTCTTAATAACATTATCTGTGGGTTTGGGGATATATACTCTATTAACACCCGGCCAAATCGTACAGCAATGTTTTTTTCAACGTTGTTGTGTCACGTTTCCGGTATTGCCTCTCTGTTTTTCTTTTCTTTCCACTCTTTATCGTATTTAATATCAGAATATTAATGGTCGTATATCTACATGTTGTCATCATGTGTTGTCTTATTGCATATCATACTGTTGGGAGAGGGCCTAGTAAGTTTTGAGAACTTGTGCCTCATCCCTGTGATTGTTATGATCAATACAATATGTTTAAATGAATAAAAGAAGAACGATGAACGCTGTTGTGTCACGTTTCCGGAATTGCCTCTCTGTTTTTCTTTTCTTTCCACTCTTTATCGTATTTAATATCAGAATATTAATGGTCGTATATCTACATGTTGTCATCATGTGTTGTCTTATTGCATATCATACTGTTGGGAGAGGGCCTAGTAAGTTTTGAGAATTTGTACCTCATCCCTTTGATTGTTAATATCAATACAATATGTTTAAATGAATAAAAGAAGAACGATGAACGCTGTTGTGTCACGTTTCCGGTATCGCTTCGGTGGTAAACAACTTTATACAAGGGGATGAAAATAGATGGATACTACGAACATATTTATTTATACAAGTATCAGTAGGTTGTATCGGTAGTTAAATGCACACACTTCTTAGAGATACTCGAAACAGTGAATACCTTTCTTCCTGATAGTTCACAATTTTAGAAGGTGCATTTTTAAATCGGTAAAAATGCCATTAATGAACGTTTTCTCATTTACGTCTGCATAGGCTTTCATTTTGAAACTTATTTATCAATTGTTATGAAACGTGACGGCATATGGAACCTGACGTAGGCATACAAATCAAACAGATCCGTCACGACGTAACATGTTATCGGGTACCAGGAGCTGTAATTATGTTGAAGAAATTATCATTGTGATAATTTATCAGTACATTTCGTACATGCAAACACCCAAACATGGGTTATAAATTAATACAAACATGGGAAATAAACAATATTTTACAACAAGGAGCAGAAATGAAACTAGTGAGATGAGCCGGGTGCGAACCCGAGACCTTTAGATTATGGAGCCATGACGTTTTTTTTTTTTTTACAAAATAAAACATTTATTTTTCCCGTCAGGCCAAAAGGTCCGAACCAGTTGACCTTGTTTGTAATTTCCTGATATTGTTATGCTAGGTCGTGTCGCCACGTAACACAATCTACAGAAATTCCCTTTCAATCGATAAATAGCATTGGATATGTGCAGTTGGAGAAATATTAAAAATATGCAAAATTCTTCCGTGTTTTGCACTGTTTACGGAACAGTAGTGTGTGTGTAGATAATAGCTCTACACCAAAAGGTTCAAGGTCATTGAGAAAACGAAAGTAAAACTATAAGCTCCCGAAAAATCTGCCATACTCGTGAAATATATTTGATATTAAACGGCAAACCATTGAATATCCTCTATGTATTCTATTCTATGTAAGTACTTTTTGTTTGCCTCTTGAGTAAGTGTTCTCGAAACCAGGGGCAAGCTAAATAACTATAACAAACCCTTCTCACGCCCCTCAATCTATCCCAATAGATCCAGTTGATGTAACCATCAAGTTTGGTGGAATCAACCTAATCATAAAACGAAGAAGAAGCAAATATTTATCAGGGATTTTAAAAGAAATATAAAGCACCATGAACCGTTTCGCTGACCACGAACAAAAGCAATCTCCTGTAAGGTTTCGTTTGTGACATACAGTATCTAGGGTTACATTTGTATCTAGTTTAACCTCGTTTGCAGTACCTCACGTAATGTTTGGATGGATTTGTATACTTTTGTTTAACTGATGGGCTATTTTGGATAAGGAATTATATTAAACTTAGTGCTATAAAATCTTTGTGTTAGCCGACTGTACTTCTCGCCCAACTGCCTGACTCAATTTGGGATTTGTCTTCTGTTTTAACGGCTTTACTCTCCCTATTGTCTCCCTTGGCACTGTCTCACTTTAGATGAGTGTTCTCCCTGTCAGGAAGGTTATGGGTTCTGTCCCCACACACACTCACAGCATAAATTGAATGACCGTCCTTTCATAAGTTAAAACAAACGAAATATTTGTTTCAAATACCTATATTTCTTACAGTGCATTTGTGGACTAGCAAAACGTCTCATATCAGTCTCAAAACTACTCCTTGTTTGACGTGTGGCAATATGGGAGTGAAACCACTGGTTCAACCGTTGTCAGTATAATGTGACTGATTCAGGGTGTTGTCCTTGGTGAGGATATTTCAGTTGGACAACACTTTAAATTAAATTCGGATTCACTCAAGAAGTCTTACGCGAACATATCGCTCCCACGTGACTAAGTCACGGTGTTGTCCTTTATGAGGATATTTCAGTTGGGCAGCACTTTGAATTAGATCCAGACTATCGCAAGGAGTTTACACGAATATACCGCACATCCCACAACACACACTCTCACAAAGCATACACTTGGAAGCCCAGTTCGAAGCCTTCCTACTCTCTGATAGCTACACATTGGGACGGCTGGCATCTACGACGGTCAGAAATCCTGAATTCCTGCCTATATAGATATGCGATATTTTAGCGAGACTTCCAAGGAATTTATAACATGCAACGTATTTTACACATGCAAATCAGTTATCAATGGAAAGAACAGCTAATTGTCTACCAGCCTATACACTTAAATAAATCACCCGGTTAACTAACTGTTGTCAACCATTTTCATAAAAAAAATATCTATTTGATAATAATCCATGGATAGACTGCAAAAATGCGCATTTTTATTAAGACAGGAATTCTGACACTTGTAGCCGCCAGCCGTCGCAATATTAAGCGGATCAGAGAGTCAGAACCCTTTAGACTACAAGATGCAGTCTTTAGATACCCTTAGATTTTGATAGGACGTTAAAATAATAAAACCAAACAAAACCAAATTACAACATCACAATGGGTTAACATGCTCACATACTAAATTATTTTAAACAGTCGTGCACGTTTTATTATATACACAAGGCTATACACAAAGCAATCCAATCAATCTTGCCAATAAACAATTAACGTATATGCGTCATATAGTTTATTACTGAACGGCTGTGCAAGATCACCAAAGCGTTATGGACAACTAAAATAGATAGGCCCTGGTATTTGTTCTCGGTAATGTAAGGAATCCTGATCGAGCAACGACCCTTTTCAATACGTATAGTGCTAATACTGAGCCAACCTGGCAACCCAGCCACACAAATAATAAACGATTAAAAATCCCCTTACGGGGAGACTTTTTTTTTATATTTTCGACCGTCTGTCCTTACGGCCGTACTCTCCCTATTCTTCGGGAATCCATTTCCAAATTAATTGCTACTAACTTCATATTTTGGGTATAGGTTTACATGGGTAAGGCGGTGAGTAATATATCATACATGTAAGTAAGTCACTGCGACCTTCATTTTGACATTTGACCAACATCTAAAAAAACGTTTATCCGAACTCTTTTTTCTACGCTACTTGTCATTGGAGCTTCATACTTGGGACACGGTTTGCCTTGCAGAGACGAATTGTCATGTTTCATAAATAGGTCACTGCGATCTACGTGTATATTGCTACCATTGACATATATCAAAGACGTGTTTATCCGGGCACTACACTGCTCTTCTTGGAACTTCATACTGGGGTCAAAGGTTAATCTTGGTGAGGTGGTCACCTTAGAAAGTGGAATGCTTCTAGTCGTATTAGTTTTAGGTATGATTTGGAGTGCTGCATAGTCATATTTGTGAGTTATGTTGTTGGCGCGGACCCCCAGATTAATGAGCACACAGTTATTTCGGTGGACTGGTCACAATCCGTCCTTTAACAGTATTTCACCTTGACTACCAGATTTATTATGATAGCATATACAGAAATTGTAAAGCAAGTACAATATTTAGGTCATAGTGACCTAATATTGCCCTGTATCTTACCACTTGAGCACACATTTGTCTGTAAAGTATCTTTTACACTCTGTAAAGGAAAATACACTCAATCAAGAAAATATAAGAACAGAATTTGTTTCAAATAAACTATCACATTACAGATAAACCACACACTTGAATACCTTGTTGCGGGTTGTGAATGCTATAAAATTTTAAAAGCTAATAAGTAAAGTTAAAACTAACCTGCACCTTGCTCCTGGGTTATAATAAGGCGTTTGGCCCTGGGGTTTAGAATCAGCTCCTCCGTGAACCCTGTACACACCCGTCCATGCATACATATGTAATAGCACATACGTCATGCCAAAACATGTATTTCGGGTACCAGGAGCTGTAATTATGTTGAAGAAATTATCATTGTGATAATTTATCAGTACATTTCGTACATGCAAACACCCAGACATGGGTTATAAATTAATACAAACATGGGAAATAAACAATATTTTACAACAAGGAGCAGAAATGAAACTAGTGAGATGAGCCGGGTGCGAACCCGAGACCTTTAGATTATGGAGCCATGACGTTTTTTTTTTTTTTACAAAATAAAACATTTATTTTTCCCGTCAGGCCAAAAGGTCCGAACCAGTTGACCTTGTTTGTAATTTCCTGATATTGTTATGCTAGGTCGTGTCTCCACGTAACACAATCTACAGAAATTCCCTTTCAATCGATAAATAGCATTGGATATGTGCAGTTGGAGAAATATTAAAAATATGCAAAATTCTTCCGTGTTTTGCACTGTTTACGGAACAGTAGTGTGTGTGTAGATAATAGCTCTACACCAAAAGGTTCAAGGTCATTGAGAAAACGAAAGTAAAACTATAAGCTCCCGATTCTTGGTAAACTGTATGGGACTGTACTGGCATACCCGGCCAAACCGGGTTTCTTATCTAAAATTACTGTTTTTTTGCCGGTATAAAGCCATGCGAAATTACAAATGTAATACAAGCCTTAACATGTTGGCAATGTTCGACAGGGAGCAGCATTATATCACATGATCTGACATTACTTCGTAAACTAACAAGTCTTAACCGTTTTAACTGTTTTGATCGTAATACACGAATGCGTGCGGGGTCAACAGTCGTACTGTACATGACAGGATTTGCTTCCTGAGCACAGGTGAGTTGTAAACACTATTTTATATTACAGGGGCGTAGCTGCCATGTAAGCACATAAGCCCGTGCTTGCACATCATTTTCCAAAGTATGTGTATTAAAGTCGAGAAATTTCATACTTATATTTTAAAAGTCCAGTGATATTGTTACTCCCTTTTTTCGACTCGTCAGATTAACATATTAGGCTTCAGAAAATGTGTCAGCTATAAATACTTCAAATTCAATTTTATTTCTTTTCTAATGCAATAGGATTACAATACACATACATATTAAATCATATATACTTATGCAAGATGTCGGAGACCGCAGCCAACACAATTCAAATACTATTTACAATACAGCTCACTACGACAATATAGGTATTGAGTTTATCGTGAGAAAATTCGTATTCAATTGAATACCAAACAACATCCAAACATAAGCATCAGTTTGAAACTACCTTCACTTAGGCCGACTTTTTTTTATAAAACCATGTCATATAAGGTTTTAGTGAAAGATATATATTAGCTGCTGACGAACAAACTTATGGCACAGTGAAAGGAGACGTGTAGGTTGATGAAGACTATGAGCAAGTTTTATGGTCGCCATCTTGGTTTCATGGGACATATTCTGTATTTTAAAGTGATATAAAGATTGACGTTTTTGAGTATGCTGATTAGTGTTCTCCCTTGTTTTTATTGACAATGAGGACTCGTTTCTCATTTTGAGAACCTGATGTTTACTTGGTTGTGACCAATATTTACATGGCATTTGTCGTCGATGAAGTAGAAGACGCTTACTCTTCCGGAACACCTGGTCTTATTCTCTTGTGCTTTTACAAGGATCTCCATGTGCATCTTGCCTTTTTTCATATTTTGCCTCTAGTTTCATCGATTTTGAGTTCGGATTATGGTTTTGTTGACGCTTTGGTACTCTCTGTTTTTTCAGTAAATCTGTATTCGATTTAATATACAAAAATGACCCTTTTATCTTTCTAAGAGTAATAAAAGAAGGGCCAATTTTTTACTACATTTCGGTTCAAACAAAATGTCAGCAAATACAATTATTAATGAGCCCGGTTAAATATATCCATAGGAAAGCATTACAGAAATTAAGGAAAATTCTTTTAAGTTAAATTTTCCCGTTAATTCCTTAATGCTTTTCTATGGATATTTTTAAGTTAAGGAACTTTCGTGAAACTAGGTCTGTTCGAATTATACAAAATTATGCTTAAGAACACAAGCATGAGTTCTTACTTCCGGAGTCCTTCACAGAACATATATGATTATAAACAGAGACGTATGTATATCAAAGATGGTTTTACATGTTAATGTCTCTAGTTTTACTTACTGATGAGTTTATAACATAAGAAAGGTATGGATAATGATTTTGTTTCCATAAAACATATCGTATTCCATTTTCGGATTTATAATTTGTACAATGATAGGCCAGACAATGATGATTTAAAGTCCAAAACAATGGCACCATTTGAAGTCCAAATGTGATCCCCCTCCCCCGAAGTACCCCTCTCCAAAATTGAAAACGTCGCGTGGCTTGCACATCAAAATACCTCCAGCTACGCCCCTGACTGACCTTTGCTAGTGATTCGGCGTTAAACTATGATAGTTTAAATACCAAACAATCTATTATATTCTGAACTTGAAAGGTTTATTATGTCGCTTACACTTGTATCTTTGTGTTTTAAAATAATTTAGTACTCGCGCAGCTTTACTAAAATACAAATCCAGCACATATGCGATACTGCTCATAAGATATTTAACTACTATTATGGAGTCGCTCATGTGTCAATCGCTCAATTTACGTTATTGAAACCCCAATTTCATTCAAATTAGGGCTGTTCCACTAAAGTCGTTCAAAGGGAGAAAACTGGAAAATCACCGTTTAGACTTATCAATGAAAGCCTCATTTTCAGAAAGTATTTCACAAAATACATTACACTTTCTCTCAATACAATTTATAACTACTAGTACATGTACAGTATCAATGCCAACATTTTTTTAAACAATTTTTTATCAAAAACCACTATTTTGAAATCAACCTAATTTAGCAGGAAACATCTCCAGGTGCTCGGGATTCAAAATTAAACAAATGTTAGTACTGATCCCCCAGAGGGCTGAGGCCAAAACAGATTATATACAGTACTAGTAGCCATATTGGTTTAAGCGACTTCTTCTCTGTAAGTGTTCCGACATTCTACCACTAGCCCTCTACCTCTGGGTTTCGAGTTCTAATCCGACTTCGGGCAGTTGCCAAGTACTGACCGTAGATCGGTGGTTTTTCATCGGGTACTCCGGCTTTCCTCCACCTCCAAAACCTGGCACGTCCTTAAATGACCCTCGCTGTTAATAGGACGTAAAACAAATTAACCAAAATCTCTGGAACCAAGTAATGTGGACCCTCCATATTTCACTGGTACATGTAGTATGGCTTCAAAATTGTACTCGTGATTCGGTTGAACCCCACCCCTCCCCGGGGGTTGAGGGGCGGGTCCAAATTCTGTAGTTAGGCTATATATGAATTAAAACAAACATGTATAGATTGAAGACATAGATATCAGTATTATTAGGTTTAAAGCTTTCCTAGGTGGTGGAGTTTAAAAATTGTACAAATGAAAAGGCTCCCCCAGGGGCTGCCAACTCTTGAAAATTTAACTCATGGATCATAACTTTTGAAAAAAGCATAAAATGATTTCTTCCCCCATATGGTTTTAAAGCTACTTCTTAGCAATGGGTACGAACCATATTTCACTGGTAGCACCTCTGGATAATGGGAATTCAAAACTGTAACCTTGGTGTGGCTGACCGTCGGGGGGCTGAGGGTCGGGGACAAAATTGTTATTTAGCTATATTGTTTTAAGCGACTTCTCTGGAACCAAGATATGAATACAAACCATAGTTCACTGGTTGCATCTCTAAGTAGTCGGTATTCAAAACTGTACTCATGGTTCGGCGGAAGTTAGTTTTATTATTTGGACGTCATATTATCAGCTCAGGTCATTAAAGGGCGGTCTCTCGGTGCGTGCAATGTGAGTGAATGTGTACTCGGAAGGTCTGTCTGATAATAACTATCCCTAAAGCTAAGGTCATTGAAAAAAAAAATCTAAATTTGAAATAAGGCTCACGATTCCCTATGAATTCACCAGGACCGCATTTGCATTTTCCATCAATTTGATTGGCAAATACTTATAAATGCAAACCTTGCAAAGCTTTGTTATAAGTCATAGAACAAACCAGAAAGCAGAATCAGATTACTGGATCGAACTTATTTTGCAAGCTTACAAGTCTGGCTCAACCGTTTTAACTGTTACGATCGTGATAAATGAATGCACCCAGGGTCAACCGAGTTGTATGTTTGCTTAATAGATACGCCAGAATTTGCTTCTTGAGCAGAGGTAAGTTGTAAACACGGTTTCATATATTAGATAATATTGTTACCAAAGATGTTTAATCGCTCTTATCGTGAAAGTGTGGTGTATTGTTAGACCATTTCATTTTTCGATTGGCTTGATTTCCCTGTGGCCCCACCTGTTTTACGTATAAGTTTGTACCCAGAGGTAAGAATTATCTTCCATGATTGCATCGCCATCCATTTAAATATTACAAAATACGGTTTACCTAGGTTAGTACTTAACTGTATGGAGATTTGTAGCTTTAGAATATGGAGGCCGATAGACATAAAATCAACGTCTCATACGTCCCATAGACTGGGCATATTGATTCATATATGCTTTTGATTTCTATACGTTTGAAACTGTATGTGACACTTAAATAAAAGGAAGAAAAGGTCTAATCCTTATGTGAAGTTCCTTTGAAATCCGTCCGTGTTTTAGTTCTTGAGATCATCCATAAAAACCAAAAAAGTGGAAGAAGAAAAATAAGAAACGGAGTAAAACCAGTGAGTCCCCCAAACGAAGTACATTTCACCTGAAGTCCCTCACGAATAAACATGTTTCATTGAAATTCGTCTCATAGTACCTGAGATCATCCACGGAAACAGCGGAAGAATAAGAAGAAGGAATACAAAACGGGGAAAAGTCCGCCAACTTCGTTTGGGAATCTAAATATTATTGATATGTACCTCAGGCGGTGCTCGGTGAATTATTTTTGGTTTGCTTTACTTGGATTATGTCCCGTAAATATAGATATTTGGTTATTAAAAAAAGGTTCTTAACAGGACATCTTGTACAGAAAAGATCTCTACATGAAATGAGTGGTGTGGGTATATGTGAGCTGCTGTTCTCTTTATGTAGGTAATACATTTGGACTAAAGGAAACCAAACCTAAGGGTTGATGCTCAAACGTATTAATTACTCGTTTAATCAGTTCTCGTTTGAGAACTTGATGTTTACTTTGATGTGACAAAGATTTACATGACGGTGTCGTCGATGAAGCAGAAGACGCTTACTCCTCCGGAATACCTGGTCTTATTGTCTTGTACTTTTACGAGAATCCCCGTGTAAATCTTTCTTTTGTTCCTATTTTGCCTCTAATTTAATCAATTTTGAGTTCGGATTATGGTTTTGTTGACGCTTTGGTATTCTATTGTTTTTTACTGTGCATATTGCAGAAATATTTTCCTTCGCGCCAAGATGGAAGACACCATTCAACAAGAAAAAACGGAGCTAATTGCCAAACTGAAGGAAACAGTTGGAAACAAAGGAATTTGCACACCACTTAACATCGCCTTCATTGGGACCCCTGGGTGTGGAAAATCCTCCTTCATCAATTCGTTCGCAGCCTCCATTTCAGATGAATGTTGGCGGGAATACGCCTTCAGCGGGAAGAAAAAATGTGGAGGAGATCATCAAAATACTGTCAGACTTCAAAGGTCTAAGTATATTGTTTTTTGTATTAACCAAAAGACCGATGGGGGCACACTACTCATTTAGACAAGTTAAGCTCTCGTTTCAAACATATGAATCCAAGCAACCATAGGTTAAATACAAGGGGCAATTGCAAATATTAATGTCTTTATTTATACCATACTAGTGAAGCCGGAAGAGACTATTACCTTCCGTCTAGTCTTTCTGTCCATCTGTTACCTTTGTAGGGTTTCCGTGCATTATCTCTGCAACGTGTGAACATATTCAACTGAAATTTGGTACACATAATATTATGACGATATCTAGGTCAAGTTTTGATTTGGTTACGGTTTTTACAGAGTTACGGCCCTTGGACTTGTGCACATGTTGAACTAAATTTGGTATACATATACATGTATATTGTACGTCTTTGGGATATCTACGTCAAGTCCCTGTAAAATTTTTTAATGAATCGTTGATTTTTTATAGCTTGTGGGGCCCGGTGGGGGACATGTATTGCTGTAGCTATACTCAATATTCTTGTTCACTATTGGATCCTGTCCCTCATGTATTTTAGTGGAATAACAATAGCTGGCAGGTATAAGATCCGTACTATGACATTAAGACAAACACCTCAATATACACTGTCTCCGACACAAACACCTCAACATACCCTGTCTCCGACACAAACACCTCAACATACCCTGTCTCCGACACACAAACACCAACGTACCCTGTCTCCGGCACACATACACCGACATACCCTGTCTCCGACACAAATACACCAGCATACCCTGTCTCCGGCACACAAACACCAACATACCCTGTCTCCGGCACACAAACACCGACATACAGTGTCTCCGGCACACAAACACCAACATACCCTGTCTCCGACACAAATACACCGACATACCCTGTCTCCAGCACACAATATACCAACATACCCTGTCTCCGGCACACAATACACCAACATACCCTGTCTCCGACAAACAGTACACCAACATACCCTGTCTCCGACACAAATACAACAACATACCCTGTCTCCGGCACACATACACTGACATACCCTGTCTCTGACACAAAAAACCCAACATACCCTGTCTCCGGCACACAAACACCAACATACCCTTTCTCCGGCACAAGTACACCGACATACCCTGTCTCCGATACAAATACACCGACATACCCTGTCTGCGACACACAAACACCAACAAACCCTGTCTCCGGAACACATACACCATAATACCCTGTCTCCGACACACAATACACCGACATACCATGTCTCCGGCACAAGTACACCAACATACCCTGTTTCCGACACAAATACACCGACATAGCCTGTCTCTGACACACAAACACCAACATACCCTGTCTCCGGCACACATACGCCGACATACCCTGTCTCCGACACAAATACACCGATATACCCTGTCTCCGAAACACAAACACCAACATACCCTGTCTCCGACACAAATACCTCAACATACCCTGTCTCCGACACAAATACACCAACATACTCTGTCTCCGGCACACATACACCGCCATACCCTGTCTCCGACACAAATACACCAGCATACCCTGTCTCCGGCACACAAACGCCAACATACCCTGTCTCCGACACACATACACCGACTTACCCTGTCTCCGACACAAAAACCTCAACATACCCTGTCTCCGACACAAACACCTCAACATACCCTGTCTCCGACACACAAACACCAACGTACCCTGTCTCCGGCACACATACACCGATATACCCTGTCTCCAACACACATACACCGACATACCCTGTCTCCGGCACATATAGGCCGACATACCCTGTCTCCGGCACATATACACCGACATACCCTGTCTCCGGCACATATACACCGACATACCCTGTCTTCGGCACATATACACCAACATACCCTGTTTCCGACACAAATACACCGACATACCCTGTCTCCGACATACAGTACACCGACATACCCTGTCCCAGGCACAAGTTCACCGACATACATTGTCTCCGACACAAATACATCAACATACCCTGTCTCCGGCACACATACACCGACATTACCTGTCTCCGACACACAAACACCAACATACCCTGTCTCCGACACACAAACACCAACGTACCCTGTCTCCGGCACACATACAACGACAAACCCTGTCTCCAACATACAAACACCGACATACCCTGTCTCCGGCACACATACGCCGACATACCCTGTCTCCGGCACATATACACCGGCATACCTTGTCTCCTGCACACATACACCGACATACCCTGTCTCTGACACAAATACACCGAAATACCCTTTCTCCGGCACACATACACCAACATACCCTGTCTCCGGCACACATACACCGACTTACCCTGTCTCCGACACAAAAACCTCAACATACCCTGTCTCCGACACAAACACCTCAACATACCCTGTCTCCGACACACAAACACCAACGTACCCTGTCTCCAACACACATACACCGACATACCCTGTCTCCGGCACATATAGGCCGACATACCCTGTCTCCGGCACATATACACCGACATACCCTGTCTCCGGCACACATACACCAACATACCCTTTCTCCGGCACATATACACCGACATACCCTGTCTCTGACACAAATACACCGACATACCCTGTCTCCGGCACACATACACCAACATACCCTGTCTCCGGCACATATACACCAACATACCCTGTCTCCGGCACACATACACCAACATACCCTGTCTCCGGCACATATACACCGACATACCCTGTCTTCGGCACATATACACCAACATACCCTGTCTCCGACACAAATACACCGACATACCCTGTCTCCGACATACAGTACACCGACATACCCTGTCCCAGGCACAAGTTCACCGACATACATTGTCTCCGACACAAATACACCAACATACCCTGTCTCCGGCACACATACACCGACATTACCTGTCTCCGACACACAAACACCAACATACCCTGTCTCCGACACACAAACACCAACGTACCCTGTCTCCGGCACACATACAACGACATACCCTGTCTCCAACATACATACACCGACATACCCTGTCTCCGGCACACATACGCCGACATACCCTGTCTCCGGCACATATACACCGGCATACCCTGTCTCCTGCACACATACGCCGACATACCCTGTCTCCGGCACATATACACCGACATACCCTGTCTCCGGCACACATACACCAACATACCCTGTCTCCGGCACATATACACCGACATACCCTGTCTCCGGCACACATACACCAACATACCCTGTCTCCGGCACATATACACCGACATACCCTGTCTTCGGCACATATACACCGACATACCCTGTCTCCGGCACACATACACCAACATACCCTGTCTCCGGCACAAAAACACCGACATACCCTGTCTCCGACATACAGTACACCGACATACCCTGTCCCCGGCACAAGTTCACCGACATACATTGTCTCCGACACAAATACATCAACATACCCGTTCTCCGGCACACATACACCGACATTACCTGTCTCCGACACACAAACACCAACATACCCTGTCTCCGACACACAAACACCAACGTACCCTATCTCCGGCACACATACACCGACATACTCTGTCTCCGGCACACATACACCGACATACCCTGTCTCCGGCACGCATACGCCGACATACCCTGTCTCCGGCACACATACACCGACATACCCTGTCTCCGGCACACATACACCGACAAACCCTGTCTCCAGCAAACATACACCAACATACCCTGTCTCCAACACAAATACATCGACATACCCTGTCTCCGACATACAGTACACCGACATACCCTGTCCCCGGCACAAGTTCACCGACATACATTGTCTCCGACACAAATACAACACCATACCCTGTCTCCGACACAAAAACACCAACATACCCTGTCTCCGGCACACAAACACCAACATACCCTTTCTCCGGCACAAGTACACCGACATACCCTGTCTCCGATACAAATACACCGACATACCCTGTCTCCGACACACATACACCAACATACATTGTCTCCGACACACATACACCAACATACATTGTCTCCGGCACAGATACACCGACATACCCTGTCTTCGACACAGATACACCGACATACCCTGTCTCCGACACAGATACACCGACACACCCTGTCTCCGACACAAATACACCAACATACATTGTCTCCGGCACACATACACCAACATACTCCATTTCCGGCCCATGCATACACAAATCACGTGGAGGCACTTACTTAAATACCATAGCTGTTGCTTAGACGTCATACACCATGAATCCAACCCAATGAATTATTCTGAAGGTGTTTGGTGTAAGAATTGTACTTTCTTTGCTTTTTCTTAATAATGACCTATCCTGAAGGTAGAGCGTAAGAAATTTCATTCAGCCTCCAATTCACGATTCGTGGGAAGCGATTAAATTGTTGATTCTATCGTATCTTCTCTGTCTAAACATCGTTCGTCCCTTCGAGAAAGGCTTTGGTTTTGTTTTACCTACCGAGAAAAAATTGAATTCTATAGAATTAGTAATTATGCTCCCTGCTTGTCAGTATAAGTTGACCGGATGAGGTGTTCTTCTTGGGTTTTAGGCAGTATACTTCAGTTTGATAGCACATTAAATCGCAAGAAAGCTTACACGAACATACCGCGGCCTCCCAAGTACGCACGCACTCAACACACACCTTCGCATTGCATACACTGGGAGGCCTTCCTTTAATGACCCTGGCTGTTAATAGGACGTAAAAACCATCAACCAACCAACCCTATTATTTGATTACATTTACAAATTGAAATAGTTAAAATGGATCTGAAAAAAATATTTTGACCAAAATAATGTTTTGAATATTATCATGTCGACGTATATGCTGTATTGTTGTGCTACTTTTAAATTCATGCAGGACGAATTATAACGCTCAATAAGGTGACGTTGGTTTTGTGAAAAGTTGACAGACAATCGACGAACGTAACTGTAATATGTTTCACTTTTATTTTGTTTAGTCTTGCAGCTAACAACTATGGAGCGTCTCCAAATCTACGGGACTGTTCCCTACCGACTCTGATAGACATGACGGGGTTCCAAAGTGGAGGAGAGGAAATCATCCAGGAGATTCTCCGATTGATATTTTACGGAAAATTCAAGAACACAAGTAACGCTAACTCAGTTTTCAGATTTGCAAAGACCTACGGTATTTGGGCCCTGCGATTGTGGTATGGCTTGTTGTGCCCTGAGAACTATCTTAAGATTGACCGTGTGGTTTTCGTGGCCTTGGCAAAAGAGGAGGTTCCACAGGGACTTATTAGTACTGCCATGAAGGCTGCCCGACCTGCAGACGACATCCACAACAGGGGTTAGTAAATCAGCGTTTAACTCAAAGAGTTAAATCTATTTTGACAGTAAATTCGCTATTAAAAAAAGAGGACATTTTATTCTAGTTCCATTCATTTTTGCCAAAGATATATTCACTTTAAAGTACAAGCTACAATTCCTATTTGCTTTTCTATCTCTTTCTTCAAACATGATTGTCACAAATGCTCCAGATCATGCTATGGTTCTGTATCTGGCTCTCCTGTCCAAAATGTATTTTAAAAGGCCAAACTATAACTTGAAAATACGAGATACACTGAAAAATTGACAAACAGTAACTTTATTTTAAATGTCAAATTCCATAACGTCATATTACGGTTTTTACAAACTGATTAAAATGCAGATCCTTATTCTCATTCTGTTGTATAAGGTTCAAGGTATTACATCCCCTCAGATATCATGTTCTGTTGACACCCAAGTTATTCCGTCAAAACATTAACTTGTGAGGAAATAACCAAACGCACAGGTAAGATTATGCAAGTTTTTTTTAACCTAAAAACGTTCACATTCAAAATTCTAAAAATGGTTATTTAATTGGCTATGCAAAAGGTCACCAGATTATGACCTTATATATCATGTGTTTAGATCATGATGTAACGGAGTGAAAATACGGATCTGCATTTTAATCAGATTGCGCTTTGGAAGCCAGAAAGCTGTCATGAGATTGCATTAATAGATGGAAAACGATTTTTGAATTATAAACCTATAAAATGTGTATAATTATGTGCAACTCCGTTTAGAAATTCCTGTCTTTGGAGTGATGACCGGGATCGACTTGGTTGACGAATCGCAGACAGAAGGGTTTGAGGAGACAAAAATTAATTTCATGAACTCGTTGGCTTTGATGGGCGTTGGTCATAGATTTCTACAGTGCGAGAATTACTGCGATGAAGTTGACCCAACAAGAAAGCGAATCTGCCAAACGTTACCACGTATAGACGTTCCTATCCTAAAATTCATGAATGTGGCAAGTATTACACACTACCGTTACTGATCTTGGTGACTTCAAATTGTGTTCTTTTCTTTCCAAACTCAAAACCACGAACCCTTTTTTTCTTGTCTATTATAACGAAAATGCTACGCGCTTTTAGTAAGGGAAATTGCACCTTTGTTTGATTTTGTTCTATAGTATATATAAATTCGAGAATCTTTATTAATGGACAAAGATCAACCAAAGAAATATTCTGTATCTTTAAGTGATGTGAAGATGGACGTTTTTGAGTATGCTCGTTAGTGTGTTTACTTGCTGTGATTGAACATTTTGAGAACTTGATGTTTACTTGGATATGACACAGATTTACATGGCGGGTGTCGTAGATGAAGCAGAAGACGCTTACTCTTCCGGAACACCTGGTCTCATTATCTTGTAATGTTACAGGGGTCTCCATGTATATATTTTCTTCGTCCATATTTTGCCCCTAGTTTAAGCGATTTTGAGTTCGGATTATGAATTTGTTAACGCTTCGGTATTCTCTTATTTATTTTCAATAGGTTTGTGGGCGTAATTATGGTGTCACCAACTCAGAAGAAAGCTATCGTGATGTCTTGCGATCTCGACTAGGACACGTGATACGGTCTTGGATTATGAATGCTTGCAGACGTGTCACATCATCATTTACTGAGGCTAAAAGGAATCCGATTCGCATTGCCAACCTTCCAGGCTTTGACATGAGGACCGTGTTACTCTGTTTGTTTGTGTGTGTATTGTTTTGTATGGTGTTGCTAAATTTCCGTAGTTGGTGAAAATCAACTTCAAAGAAAACGTTTACAACTGCAAAAAATGTGAACATAAAAAACTATTAAAAACGTTGTCCCGACCTTTACGACTACACCAGATGTAAAATGAGACAATTTATCTGAAAAGTGAGTCGTCGGTTTTTTTACAGACTAAAAATAAATAAAACAAATCTTTTTGTCAGTGATATTGATTCTTAACGCTGGTAAGAATCATCAATCATCTATCAAACTTAGCAGATTTTGCTAAACCAACCATCTATCAAATAAACAGCGCCGACTTCAGAAGTTTGCTGAACCAATCATCTATCAAATAAACAGCGCAGACTTCAGAAGTTTGTTAAACCAATCATCTATCAAATAAACAGCGCAGACTTCAGAATTTTGTTAAACCAATCATCTATCAAGTAAAAAGCGCAGACTTCAGAGGTTTGTTGAACCAATCATCTATCAAATAAACAGCGCAGACTTCAGAATTTTGCTAAACCAATCATCAATCATTATTAGGGGAGACTTAAGTGATTTAACAGACCGTGGCTGACTGGAAATTTCAAAATAAGACAATAAATAAAAAAAAACGCTGGTAAAGGAAGATTTAGTCAGGAAAAGTCGGTTTCAGATTTCAGTTGGGCATTTATAATATCTTTGAAAATCTATCATCGGTATGCCACATTTACAGCTAAAAAATATGTAAAAAAATTATTACTTATAATTGCTATTATCGTTATATATTCAGAAGTACTACATGGATACGTTTACGATTTCATATGTCGGTTTCCTTTTGTCTCTGGTTGAAAATTGATCTATGGATTGATTTCGCTATATTTTCTGCCTGGATCGATTATTCTCAAATTCCACATAACAGTTATTGTACAGGTTGTACACTACTACGTGATAGCTATATGTCGTTTTGTCAGAATATCCTGACTATTTAAAGACAGCATTAGTTCAGCACTATCACAAGGAAGCTTATACGAACATACCGCAGCCCCCTTCTACATTAGAAAATTCGAATCCCACCTTTTTGCCCCTAGAATTCCTGGCGAGTCAGATGAGAACGAAACAACTGTATGATGCCGTGTTATTAATTCTTCCAGGAAACTGATTATCATAAAACTTGAAAGGTGCAGCATGTGTGTATGTTTTGTCATTTTTCAGGATAGAGAGTGGTAGAATCTGCTGGTGTATTGTTTAGTCCCCGGGATTTTCTGGGGCCTTCATAGCAGCCACAGTTATCTCATTTAAGTAATGACATGATTCTTGATATACACACTTTCGAAGTACACGATTTGAAATTATACAGTACTAATTTAATTATTTTTTCTTAATTCGTTTATCAAAAAGGTTTAAGCACCGGTCCTTTCTGCTTTTACATTAGTTCCGATTCCCATGTTTTGACCCCAAGCATCACTGACGAATCTGAGAAGGAAGACACGACTGTATGATGCAGTTTAATTATTTTTTTTTCCCAGCATATTGTATATTTTACTAAATTTAAAAGGTGCAGGGCACGTGTGTGTCATCAGCTAGGTCTCATCGGTGATATTAAAAAAAACTACTTCCAAAATAAGAGGCAGGTACATGGAACTACATCTCATTACATATATCTTAACAGATTCAGAAAATACCGAAGCGTCAACAAAACCAGAATCCGAACTCAAAATCGATCGAAGAATAAGCAAAATATATACACTTCGATGATTCGAATTTCTCGATGTGTCGAACTTTTGGCAAAGTCCCGTTTTTTTTCATTATATAACACTACTTAATACTATTCATGAATCGAACTTCTATGAATCGAATTTTTCGCTGTATCGAAGTTTTAATCTGACCCGTTCGTTATGAAAACATTGAAAATTACATCTAATAAATCGAAGTGAAAATTTTACCTGTACGAAGGCCATAAATTGCCCCGTAGTCATTTTCACACCTTCACGGACGCGTGTGTCGATGTCATGTCATGCAGTGAACAGTAGTCGGCGACTACACATAATTAGCAGAACCAGTTCACGTGTGATGTTATCTCCAATCTCGTTTTAATATATGGTCTGTTTAGCCGAATATGGAGTTACTACGGCTTACTACGACTTCCTTATTTGGTCCGCACGCGCGAGCCCATTCACAATTTAGAGGAACTCTTCAGAAAAGAAACCAAGAAATTTACTGAAGTCTAATCATGGCTACCGCTACTCATTTCATTTTATGCTTCGTTACGTAAACTTGATATTAACGATAATTAGATGAATTTTAATTAAAGTTAGGTAGGGGATCGACAGAAATGGTTTATAATTTAAGTACGTTTACCGCTGAGAACCAATCGGCCGATAGATGATGCAAAAATCGCCCCGGTGTGAATTCGAATCAAACCGGGCTTGCTCCATTACGAGGCATGGGACCGATTTAATACACGGCCGGGACAGAGCCATAGGAGGCCGGGTATTAATATTAGTTCTACAAAAAATTATAGTTTGTATTTTAATATATTATTTTTTATAAATATGAATCTACAATTTCTTAGCCTGCGTTACGTTACACTAGGACCGCATAGGTTCTTCTTATGTACAGTTCATATATACATATAGGCCCACATGTCGATGTTCGATGTTCAAAACATCGAAGTTTGACTGTATATATAAAAAAAAAACAACATCAGAGTACTATTTCCATGGTGGCCCTTAACTAAATCTAGTCTAAACGATTTTCAAAAGGTTGAGTATAGTTTAATGTCTGATTACGAAAATCGAAGCAAGGGTCAAGTATTGACCTAAGTTTCCATCTGATTCTGATCATTAGTATTAAGTTGTTTGTGGTTATTGGTATATATAATAACATGTAGAGTAATTTGTACAGACATACAGTACCTAGCTTTGTTAAAACAATTTTGAGTTCGATTTATGGTTTTGTTGACGCTTCGGTATTCCCTGGGTTTTTTTTCGAATGATTGTTTCCTAATTCGCCTCATAGATTTCATGTGAACTTGAGATTAAAGACACAACCGACTCTCTAACATCAGCTTCTTACCTCGATCTTTACTTAAACTATGACCGACACGGGCGACCTACCACTAAGCTGTATGATAAACGTGACGATTTCGATTTTTCGATCGTGAGCTTTCCCTTTCTTGACAATAACATCCATTGCTTCTCCATCCTATGGTGATAACATGTCGCAGTTGATTCGTATTCTAAGGCATGCTCTGAATATCGAGATGTTCGTGATAGATGTCAACTGTGATATGCAGGTTGATGAAGACTATGGTCGCCATTTCTATCTCATCGAGCGATTTTCTGTAATTTGTGTGATATGAAGATGGACGTTTTTTAATTTGCTTATAAGTGTGTTACTTGTTCTGATGAAAATGATGACTCGGTTCTCATTTTGAGGATTGATGCTTACTTGGATGTGACCAAGATTTACATGGCGGGTGTCGTCGATGAAGCAGAAGACTGTTACTCTTCCGGAACACCTGGTCTTATTCTTTTGTGCTTTTAGGAGCGTCTCCATGTTAATCTTCTTTTGTTCCTATTTGCCTCTAGCTTAATCGATTTTTAGTTCGGATTATGTTTTTGTTGGCGCTTTGGTATTCTCCGATTGATTTTCATATTTAAGACTTTTTCTGTGTCTTCTGTCCCCATTGTATCACTGGACATGTGCTCGACTTGGATCAGATGTAAAACAAACGCATGTCTTAACCATTGCATCAGCTTTTAACAAAAAAAAAAAAATCAGAGAACACAAAAAAACGTCAACAAAACCATTCCGAACTCAAAATCGATTAAACTAGAGGCAAAATATGAACAAATAAATTAGAGACTACCGAAGCGTTAACAAATTCATATTCAGAACTCAGAATCGATTAAGCCAAGGGTAAAATATGAACAAAGGAAAGATTTTCATGGAGACACTTGAAAAAATACAAGTATTAAAGAATAAGACCAGGTGTTCCGGAAATGTAAGCGTCTTCTGCTTCAACGACGACACCCTTTGTCACATCCAAGTAAACATCAAGTCGTCAAAATGATAATCGAGTAACATTGTAAAGGAGCACACTTATGAGCAAACTCAAAAACGTGCATCTTCATATAACACAAAGATACAGAATATTTCTCAATGAGGCCAAAACTTGCCCGTAGTCACTATCAGCCTGCATCTCCTGAATCCCTGTGCCGTAAGTTTGGTCGTCAGCAGCTGACATCTATCAATAAAATCTCGTTAATTATCATGCCTCGTTGATTTAAGGTATTCAATATAATGTCTTAACTAAACAAGTCAAAGAATACCGAACGGCAACAAAACTATAATCCAAACTTACAATCTACTCAACAAGGGACAAAATATGAACTAAGGAAATATTTACATGGAGACCATAAAACTAGGTGTTCCAAAAGGATATATCCCTGCAGGTAAGGTGCATGAATGTACCTGCTGCCCCCATTGCATGATCATCAGAGGTGACAAATTTATGGATCTTATATTTCCTTTCTTGTATGGTCTGTTGAGGTTGTTTTAACGTCCTATTAACAACTGATGCAATGTTCATCTCACTTATGTCTGATATAGAAGATGTAGATTTCGGAATATGTTCATAAGTATACCTGCGTGTTGTAATTGAGAGTTATGCCCCACTTCTCACTTTAAATACGCTACAGGTAGGACGTAAGAATTGTACCTGCTACCCCTCGTATAAAGTGACTAAACTTAGGATCTTATGTTTTCCATTCTGTCTAAACAACTTCTCCTTCATAATGTCTCCCTTGACTCAAACACACTTTTTTTCCTTAGTAGAGCGTTCGCCCCTGTGAGGAAGGCTATTCGTTCTGTCTCCAGGCCGAACGTACCAGAATCTTAATGATGGTTAATACTCCTGACCTGACGTTCAGTATTATTGGAGTGTTGAATGGCTAGTTCACCCGTTGTCAGTACAATATGACCGGTTCAGCTTGGGGCCTTTGTTAGTATACGCAAGTGTAGTAAATTGGCAAAAGATCCGCGCCAGCGCAAGAATAACCAAATACTCCCCGATACACAAACCGAAGCTGATAACAGGATGTAAAAATTCAAACGAAACCAGATATGGATCACAACATATAGTCATACGAGTTCACAAATACACGGATGCATACAACGCACCAAAAATTGCGTGCGTACATCGTGCTCACTCCGTTCACACATCGTTCGCCCATAGTGCACACAACTGGGCGATCTAAATATCGTGTGTTCATGTGTACGATTCTCATCGCACACACGCACGATTTGGTATAATTGGTCGATGCATATTACGGAATGGAAAAAATTCGGAACCCTCTTGTCGAAGAACTTATTAAATTTGCATCATATTAATTGGGATTATGTTAAAATTTCCAACATACCGTAAACTATATTACAATGTACAGTGACTATAAGACAGTCAAGAACGGATTTAGCTTCCAGGTAACAGAACAGGCAAATTTTGCCTGCCCTATGGCAACGTCGGCGGCCACTGCTGATAATCGCGGTGGCTAACGTGTGGCCGTTATGAAAGCAGAAATCGTCGCTTATACTTAGCAGTGTTGTTATTTGTTCCCGACCCCTTCAATCAACTGTGTTTCACACCTTGGCGAGTGATGTTAGTGCCCCGGTCCAAAGATGTATAAATATATAATCTTTGTACAGGTTTAACTTGGTAAAGAATGGAATGTTTACCTGAATGAGAACATGTTAATTCGTGTTGAAAAACTATTTGTTTATTTGATTTGTTTAAAAAAGCTATACCAAGTCAATTTCTAATTTCAAAAAATAAATTAAATACACTGTAGAAAGATCAGCTTATATGTAGCTAAACTATAGAAATAAGCTTTAATTAGTTAGTTAGTTACGAGTTTTACGCCGTTACGACCGGCGTAAAAAAAGCTTTACAAAACTAGACCGTATATATTGTAAAGCCATTTCTCAATTTACACCAACCACGATTGTCATCGCACAATGTTAGTTTATCGTGCGCCTAATTGTGCGATGAAAACAATGGTCCAAAATAACATCGTTCTCATATCGTGCACATCGTTCACCTATCGTTTCCGAAGTCTACATCAACCTGTAGGTCTCGAATCCATGTACTACAAATCTGTTAGTCAGCAGCAAGGGTCTATCATGAAAATCTTGATATTGATAGCAAGCCCTAGAATAACACTTCACGCATGAAATCATGTCTGTTGTATGACATCAACAGTGTAACCAGCATAAGTAAAGTGTGATTATCTTCCAGCTTTTGAATTAATGATTAAGAGCCCTGGGTACGTTAGACACCATAAAAGATTCATGGGTGTCTATCAGTAAATACATGTATAACATGGAATTTTATTGGGTAGAAGAGATTTGTGGGATAATTCCCATGTCTTGATTGTGTAAAAAGAGAGGAAGAAAAATGCATTGCCAGACCGGGGTCCGAACGTGGGAACTTCCGAATTCTAGGGGGGGGGGTTAGGGCGGCTGTTAATGATGTAAGACACAATATCTCACCCTAAGTACGGCACCCAAATACATTTGTTTTTTCTGACGTCTAAGCAACACTACCGTGTCGTCACGGCAACGATACAGTGACGTAGCAGCGACAATTCAACCAGTCCAAATCTACATTGTTTGGCATTGCATCACATATTGTATTTTTGGGTAAACAGTTTAAGAACAAAATAACCATTCACCCCTTGGGAGTGAGACAGGGATATCTCAAGCCTCGATCGGAGTAAGATTCTTAGTTGCCAAACACGAGGCTACTTAAGATTCTTACCCCGAGGGTTGCGATCCCCCTGTGGAATCCCTCAAGAAGGGAAAGGTTCTTTTAAACTTAAATATCTTTTATCAATCCATGTACAGTAAAAAATATTAAGTACGATTGACTCAATGGAAAACAATCATGTGGGTTTATCAGTAAACACGGCACAATGCCATTATTTAAAAATGTTATAAAACACCCTATGTACAATATGTCAGTTACGTCCTACAATCGATTTCGAGTTTTGGTTGTCTTAAAACTATATGTATTATTAATACGCACTATTTATCACTAGGTTCAAGCAACACATTATTAATGTACGTCGATCATAATCTTTATTACTGGAACGTTTTTTTATCACTAGGCTGAAACAAAAAAAAATGTTTATCTGTGTAAAGCATCATCTTTATTACCGTAACGTGTCTGTAAATCAATAATGCCTTCGTAAAGTCGAATAAATTTGATCGATACTACATCAACATGTTTGCTAAGCCTTAATAAACAAATAGAGATGGTTCATCTAAGTGACGTTTTGTCATTATTTTGTCATACTTTCTTCCTTTGCCTTCATGTAGGCTAGAGATACTGTACCTTCATTTGAGTTCATGTAGACTAGAGATACTGTAAAATCATTTGCCTTCATGTAGACTAGAGATACTGTAAATTAATTTGTATTCCATGTAGACTAGAGATACTGTAACTTCCTTGTCTTCTATGTAGGCTAGAGATAATGTAACTTCCTTTGTCTTCTATTTAGACTAGAGGTACTGTAACTTCCTTTGTCTTCTATGTAGACTAGAGATACTGTAACTTCCTTTGTCTTCTATGTAGACTAGAGATACTGTAACTTCCTTTGTCTTTCATGTAGACTAGAGATACTGTAACTTCCTTTGTCTTCTATGTAGACTAGAGATACTGTAACTTCCTTTGTCTTCTATGTAGACTAGAGGTACTGTAACTTCATTTGTCTTCTATGTAGGCTAGAGATATTGTAACTTCATTTGTCTTCCATGTAGGCTAGAGATACTGTAACTTCATTTGTCTTCCATGTAGGCTAGAGATACTGTAACTTCATTTGTCTTCGATGTAGACTAGATATACTGTAACTTATTTTGTCTTCTATGTAGACTAGATATACTGTAACTTGCTGTAAATGCTGTAGCCCCCGCCCCGTCGCCGCCGCCCCGCCCCCACCACCCCCACAGTTCCCCACCACCAAGTCCCCGCCCCCTCTTCCACATTTCCAATGTTATCCATATATCTTACATTAACACAATTACAACCTTTGGCCTTGTAGTTAGCCCGGATGAACTTCATGGGTCCTGGCCCCTGGCTGAAATGAAAGCTTGAAATTGGCAGTTGTGATCCCTTCCATAGCGTTCAGTTTTAAAGGGTTGCGAAAATAGCTGCATGGTTTACGCATTGGCAGTACAATTTTGCTTTTATAGTGCTATCACACTGAAGTATACTGCCAAAGGGCCCAAGCAGAACACCACATCCTGTCACAATATACTGACAACGGGCGAACTATAATACCAAGCGTCAAGCATGGTGTAGAAATTACCATTGTTTGAGACTCTAGTATATATCGGCCTGGGGATAGAACACTAAGCCTTCCTCAAATGGACGATTGAGTAAAGTGGTGACAAGGGGAGATAAGGAAGAAAAATGTTGTTCAGAAAGAAGAGAAAATATTTAAGGTTAATCCGAATCATGCAATAGGGACAACCCATTGCTACACACTCAATACATACACTCACATCGCATAAATCGAGAGACTGTCGTTATATGACCTTATCTAAAGTCGAACTTCGTTATCTCGAAGTCGACGGGACTGTGGTAAAACTTCGAGTTAACCGAGTATTCGAGTTTAAATGTTGTTGTAAAGTTTGGACAGGACCGACAAAATGCTCCAGATTAAACAGGGTGTTCGAGGTACACGAGGTTAAATGCTATTGTAAAGTTTGGACAGGACCGACAAAATGCTTCGAATTAAACGGGGTCTTCGTGTTATACGTGTTCGAGATAACGAGGTTCGACTTATCTATAAATATTTACAGTCTACACTGACATTCACTCGATAACCATTGCTCAACTGATTATCATTATCACCGCATAACTTTAGTCAAGCACTTTACAAATTTCTATGACGTCGACAACAATACATGTGGGCGGAGCTATGCAAATCCTACAGTTTGAAACACAATTGTGTGACGTCACAATTAATAAACGTGGGTGGAGCTTGAAAATGTCATGCTGTTACATTTATTAAGCCATTCCCACGTTTATTAGTTTTGAAATGAAATCTGTGTCCGAAGATTTGACTATAATGAACGAAATAGTTACGAACATTTCAGAGAAAGATACTGTAAATATAAGGATAAACTTTCTATTTTGTTCAGGTTATCGGGGGATAACTTCAATGGAAAACGGGTATTGAATTTACCCGTTTTCAATTGTAGTACTCCCCCGATAATCTAAACAAAAAAAGAAAGTTAATCCTTAAATAGGACGTTAAACATACGTATTTACTGGTTTAATCGCCCACAATCTGATGATTCCATGGAACGTAAAAAGTACCAAATCACTCTTTGACAGAATTGCATCATGGAAGTAGTCTTTTCCAAGTAAAGGTACTTATCGTTCAAATAATAACTCAACCGAAACGCTATGTCATCTGACAGGTGATTGGTCTATACAGATACAGGTTTGCTTCTTATGGGCTTGTTATCTCGGTTGCTACGCAGAAGCGGCGTTAACTACATTACGTGTGCGTACCCGACAAGACTAACATATATTTGTTTCAAACAATTCATTGTAAAGATCTGTGGATATAACCATTTATCTGCTGTTAATCACAAAATCTTGATCCAAAGGCAAAATTGAGAATCGAATCAATTTAAAGCTTTTTACGAACGTTTAACATTCTGAGACTGACAAAGAAGTCAATACAGTCACCGACATCATGGATATCATTACTGTCATCTTATGGGGTTGGATGATCGTGGTCGAAGGTAAATATAAATTTCCTGGTGTTTATCAAATCTCTTTTCTAACAAGTAGAACATAGTGGTAAGTCGTAATTTTCAAATAATTCATATTGATTGTATGGTGAATTCATATTCAAACACATACCTTATTGAACACCAAACACCTTTTTATAATATTAGTTAAACTTTAACCAATAAACCATTTACGCACGTTAAGGTTTGTTTAAACAGCTATTGCCATACATTGATATGTTTTCAAGCGTAAAGTATTTTTAAAGGAATTGCGGCACAAGGATTCAAGATAAGCTGATTGATAAAACATATCAGCAAGTTGTATGGTCGCCATATGCTAGTCTCATTAAGAAAAAGTATGTATACTTCATGTGCTTTGAAGGTAAATGTTTTTCAATAGTTAGTGGTATGCGTGTTTTGGTGTATGTGTGTACGGGCATGGGTACTTATATGTACCAATGAATATACTGATATTCGCATGCATGTTTGCAGGTTTTTTTTAGTTTGCAAGAAAATGCATATGTATGTTGGTAAGTATACAAGTATTATGAACAAATGTTTTGTGCGATCTGAGGAGAGGTGATGGTGTACATGAATGTGTTATAAAGTGTATGTAAGCACGAAACTGAAAAACAAAAAACAGAAAATGAAAGAATGAGAGAATGAGAGAATTTTACACGAAAAGCAATTTGGGCAGTTTGTTTTTTGCTGGTTGCTCTAACACATTTCTCGGCTCTGAGTGCTAAAAAATGTTTTTCAATATGTTCATGATTTTGCCATTGTGATTAAAATACACATCCTTATTGTCACTTCAATGTTTGAGAATCTACATTTCAATCAGATTGTGAGTTTGCCTACTTATTTGCATGATTGATAATGTTGTCTCATGTCTCAATTTGAGGAGGTAATGCTCACTTTATCCCGCTAAATCTCATTATCCCATTTATTAAAACAACGTCACATGATGTATTGAACGATCCCATATCGGGTCACTAAACATTCGTATCACGTCAGTAACAAGTTGCTCTTCCTAAAATAACTAAAACAATCATGTCTATTCATAAACGCTTCGGCCTCACCATGGCAGATTAATTGGCCCAGAAACGTCTGAAAGTAAATTTGGACGATACTGTAAGATGCAATGAGAAATCTGCCAGAGTATTGAAAGCTTCTTTAACCGAAAAAACCCAGGGAACTGCATTTGACACGCTTTATAAGGTGAGGTTGGGGGAAATGTTGGGGCAATTCTAGGTTGAAGCCCGCAAGACAGATAGTGCAAAACATATTCCTTTCATGTTTTTTTTTCTAATCAATGTCAGGGCTATGAATCTTCTGCAGGATAAATTCGCTAATACATATTTTGTTAGTGACCCGATACGGAAAAAAATATCGGGTCTCAATAAATTTGTATTAGGTGAAGTGTAAGAGGACGTAAAGCACTCATGTGCTGCACCTTTTAAATTTAGTGATATATACAGCATGCCGAACAAATGAATTAAACTGCATCATACAACAGTTTCGTCCTCCTAGGACTCTTCAGTGATGCTAGGGGCCAAAAGGTGTAACTAATAGTACTAGGATATAATCTGGATTTGTAATTCGTATCACGTCAGTAACGAGTTATCCTTCCTAGAAAAACTCCGTTCAAAACAATTATGGCTGCTCGTAAACGCTTCGGCCACACCGTGGCAGATTAATTGGCCCAGAAACGTCTGAAAGTAAATTCGGACAATACTGTAAGATGCAATGAGGAAGCAGCCATAATATTAAAAGCTTCTCTATGCGAAAAGACAAGGTAACTGCGTTTGACACGCTTTATAAGGTGAGGTCGGCGGAAATTTTGGGGCAATTCTAGGTTGACACCCGAAAGACAGATGGTGCCAACTATAATTTCATTTTATGTTTTTTTCTAATCAATTTCAGGGGTATGAATCTTCTGCAGGATACATTCGCTAATACATATTTTGTTAGTGACCTGATACAGAAAAAAAATATCAGGTCTAAATAAATTTGTATTAGGTGAAGTGTAAGATGACGTAATTCACTCATGTGCTGCACCTTTTAAATTTAGTGATATATACAGCATGCCGAACAAATGAATTAAACTGCATCATACAACAGATTCGTCCTCCTAGGACTCTTCAGTGATGCTAGGGGCCAAAAGGTGTAACTAATAGTACAAGGATATAATCTGGATTTACAATTCGGATGTAGTCGATAAGTTCGCATGGTTACAGCAAGATGGTGTAGTGATATTTTGTTTAATTCTTTTTTACTTCGTGAGCGTCGAAATAAAAACAGGGCGTGGGAAATTATCCCCTATGGACTTTCTCCTTCTCTATAAATCTTGTGACTGTGATACATTACCCGATAACAACCCCTTAATCATGTTGTGTAAAGCAAACCTAAGGCTGTTTTTTATCATTAATAAATAAACGGGAATATTATCACAAGTCATCGATTTCAGGCCTTATAGATATACTGTTATGTTGGTGACACAGGCAATTACTTAACATGCCATGCTTTCAAGCGTGAAGTGCTTTTCTATCGCTCGTGCTACTTATCGAGATTTCAAGATAAATGTCGGCTTCTGACAAACCACCTTGCGGCACAGGGATTGGATTTATTTTTTAATTCCCATTGATAGCTAAGGTTACATAAGGATGACCTCCTTGTGTATGCGATGCGAGCGTGATGCATTGAGTGCGCTAAAGCTCGTGTGTTTTCTAACTTTTAAAAAATAACTAGCATGAGTGAAAATAAATTAGAGAATACCGAAGCGTTAAGAAATCATAATCCGAGCTCAAAATCGATTACACTAGGGGGAAAATATAAACAATGGAAAGATATACATGGAGACCATAAAAATAATTTTCATATCCAACAACCACTCGTTATGTAACCCCCTATATACAGTTGAGTGTAGACTAAAGGTTACACCCAAGTGCACTCCGTTTGGACTTGGAGTGCACTCCATTTGACCTCCAGGTAAACTTGGAGTGCACTCCGTTTGGACGCCATATGAACTTGGAGGGCACTCCTGGTCCACTCTGAGTCTACCTGGAGTCCTATTTTAAAGATATGAGATACAATACTGATTGGGGTTCACATTCAAATTAAATAAAATACTATATAAGACATGTAGTTCTGTTTACAAGAGATAAAAGATAGGTATTAGAATCAACATTAAATTGTGTTGTTTTGTGTACAAGGAATAAATATCTGGACCACTATTACATAACTTTATAACACAGTTGTGTTGTGAACACATTGAACCAATTAACCCACATGTATATAAAGATGTATAAAAGACAGTATAATATCAAGTTTTAATGAAAGTTAATTGCATAATATTTAAAATGATATTGATAATATTCGATTGAAACAAAAATAAATTAAACATTTTTTATTGTGCATCTGAATGTCAAAATATTTTTTGTGTGTATGTGTCCATGTATATGCTATTATATATTGTAATTAAACAAGTATTGATGAAACTTAATTAATTTTCAATGAATGAAAAAATATGTTAATTATTTCATCGAATCATGTATGTTTGTTTTACACCAAAGGAAAATGTTATTGTAATGAAGAAAGGTTTAACTTCAATTTCTAATAAAATCAGTTTAGCTTATATGATTAGGCTTAAAACCACTACACTAACTATACATTTTTAATATAATTACATGGTAGATTGTACCCACACTACAGTATGTGTATGGTTGTGTACTACCTAATATAAGTGTCAATTATCTGTAGTGGCCATGCATGGCTAAACCTGGTCTGTCACACCTGAGATTTGTTCCAGGTGAGTGACTTGATAGCCAGGAATGATACAGGCACTGCATGTATACCGGGATTTGAAATCCGTGTAATGATGAAAAATCTTAAAGTATGACTTTGACCACAGAATTACACTGTATAGATCTCAAGTTTTGTCGGTGCTTTGACATTCATGTTATTTTATAGCTACATGTATCATGCATTCATAGTAAAATCAGCTTCACTTATATACATATATAATGCAACTTTAATAAATTATCTCCAAGTACCATCACAGTCTTAGATATAGCAGCTCTAATCTAATTCCGTGGTACCATATATACATATACCTTTAATTCTCTCATGATTTAGTAATTTTATGCTCCCGTGTTCCATCTTTCTGTCATAATTTCGTTTCTGCTAATTATTTCCTCCATGGATAGAGATATTGAACCATAACTTGGTTGATATATGTAGTTGTATGAGGATATAAGAGGTAAATCAGGTTCTAGCTATTAGTCAACTTAACTTAAATTACATCGCTGACATTGGAGAGCCATGTCTGAGACCAGTGTAATTTTATTTTATTTGCTTGTATGTCATTTGATCATGAGCACCAACTGTTTTTTGACTGAAGATAGTGTCACACATTACCTCACATGTTACAAATACAAGTAGGAGTAAAATTTTGCAATGCTCATCAAGCCCATAAATTTATAGACATTTAATTGATGAAAAGCCTTGTCATATTAGGATGAAACTTATATGTGTCAATATCTGTTATATTATAGTGGCCATTGACATTTCTAAATATTAGAAGAGTCATACTTTAAGTTATATTTATTTTGTTTTTAATGATATTTTATTATGCAATCAAAGCTAATAAAATATGTTCCATATAAGTCAAATAATACCTGATATTCCAGAGTATTGATATATTGCATACTGTAATGTATGTTGACCAGTTTAAGATCAATCAGAATTAAACCATGTACCGTTTGTGGTATGTTAGAATATTGCTTTTGTCTTGGCTATTATATTATCTATTATATGTATGTGTTTGTATTTAGGTTTCAAGTTTATAGAAGATATAAGGTCTGGTGTTTTCCCATATTATATAATTTAGTCCATATAGGGTTCGGAGTCTATAATTATCGGAGTTCTGCTTAATTATTAATAATGAATAAATTATGGTTTTGCTGACGTCCGCATAAATGCAGATACTAGCAACACCATGGTCAGAGGTTTCGGAAAAATATCCTTGTATTTTAGTAAATAGGACACAGGTACAGGGTGAGAACAATGGGTACTAATTACAGATAAGGCTATAGTATAGCCTGTTTTTGAAAAGTAACTATAATTCTCAGGTAACAACTCACCTGTGGAATGCTTAATCGTATTTAATTTATTCCCTTTACAATGTTTATTAAAACATTTTTCATTTTGTAAAGTAAAAAGTATTTTTGACTAAAGGCTAAGTTTAACTTGAAATAAATGAACAGGTAATTATTTGACTTGTAAATATTGAAAGAGACTATACTCGTTTTTTTTCAGGTAAAAATACAAGTAATTTATGAACCCTGGGTCTAGACTGTCAACAGCATGTACCTGTAATTATACATAAAGGTCATACATGTATAAGGTGTGATGACCTGTTCCCAACTAACAATCAGGGGCCCCGGGGTTATTATCTCCAGATCTTCACACCTTGCATCAGACCTGATACAGGTAAATTTTGACCAGGAGGGGTTGATACCTGAGGGGGTTATTATCGAATTAGATGACCAAGTGTAAGTTTGCCCAAATCTTAAAATCTGACCTGACCTGATACAGCCAAAACATTCAATAGGGAGGGGACGGGCAACACCCAATTATCAAAAGCCATTAATTATTTATTGTGTTTTGAAGTTGTTGTTGTTGTTTGAAAACTTTCAAATGTGAAACTAACAGTAAATCTTCTTCACATTATACTTGAATGTCAAAATATAACTTTCTTATAACATTATATTTTATTATAATTGAATTTATCACTACTCGACATTTGAAATCCACACACAGATCTAGACTTCACATATAAGACCACAAAGGACAAGTCAATTATATGTTGTGCTTGTTCCGAAATCCTCATTGCATTGTAAATCCTCGAGATATATTCAGTTATTTTGTATCTGTTATTGTCATTCAAAGTTTCAAATACGGTAATGTAAGTATACATTTTAAGGTTTTTATACCAAGTTCAACTAATTTATTACACAAATTATACAAAGATTAAACAGCAGCAGGCATAATCTATATTGCTAGTTAAACAACTAATTAACGAACCTTTAATATAGACATCTACAGCAACAAAAATATTTATTAATAAATATTGATTAATAGATTTATAATTATGATACATGTATATGTTGTACTATCAACAATTTTAAATGTGGTATAAGTGGATTTTTGTCATCTGCGGTTTGAACAGTTACGTTCGATTCCGTAAGGATTTTGTAGTGCTATGTGACTCTGTAGTGGGTTTTGCTCTTTCCAGGTGTGCGTACCCTTAGTCGCGAAATAGTAGTACTCTGGGATGGTACAGCCTTGGGGTTACGGGGGATATTCTGGTTTGACGAATGTCTGCCCGGGTATTTTCAGTTTATCTGTTATGATGGCCATCTTGCCGGGTGAGCCGGGGACAGGTTGTGTAATGCGCTGTCATTGGTCGAGACTGCAGTGGTGGAGCCAGTCACCGATCGCGAGTCTCTTAGATTACGGATGTTATTCCGGGTATTTACACTAAGGGTCAATGTCAGGAGAAACCTCGCCTATGCATGGTTAGTTTTATTAGTTAGCTGACACTCTGAAAACAGAGCAGCTTATAATGCATGCGTAAGTTAGGTCTATTAGATAGCTGGCAGTCTGAAAACAGAGTGGCTTTATTGCATGTTTATATCTAGTAGATAGGCCTAGCTGGTACTCTGAAAACAAAGCGGCTTATGCATGTGTACGTGTTCTGAAAACAGAACTGCTTAGCATAGGAACATGTTCTGAAACCGGAACAACTTAGCGTAAGAATTAACGTTACGTTGTAGTCACTGTGCATGTGTAGACAAGGGTTTATTAGGTGATGTTTCTAGAGGGAGGGTGGAAGTCTAGCCCGTCTCGTAGGCTAGTTATAATTATGGACCAAGTGGGATATATACTCTAAAGTTTCGTAGTACTTGTCAAGTTAGTCATATTTACAAGGCATTGAGGTGTGTGTTGAGAGTTAACATGGAACTGCTCCAGGGATTGTCTCGTGCGGTGTTGTCTCACGTAGCATACATTTGGTATTTTCCTTTTTACAGGTAAGGTGTTGGGTGTATGCTAAGTGAGATTTTGTGACAGGTAGTGAACAATAGGATTTAATTACAGGTAAACCATAGTCTTATCATGTACTAACTATCTTACCTAGCATACTTAATGTTAAAAAATCTGCCCCGAATCCTTTGATATAGTGTAAACTATGTCGTTTTCCATTTAAATATTATAGAAAATTTGGAATATTTGAATATTAGTTTCAGTTGTCAGTATTTAAAACAAAACCCAAAAAACAAGAAATGGTTTCAATTGTGTTAATTTTGTATGTAATCTCTGTATTACAAGACGATTTGTCGAATTCATTCTTGAATTATAATGTATATAGAAATATAAACTTAATGAAGAAACACATCAAACATTATTATTTGGAAAATCCACTTATATATAAATTGACCCAGTTATATAAAGTAGAGAATGTAAAAGAACTGTAGTGCTCCCCGAGTAATTGTATTTATATGAACAAAGCTATATTGAATTTGGTAACTTCAACAATTGTATAATATGATTTACATCTTATCGTCACTATGTTTTATATACACCATGCTGTAAAATGTTGTGTCATGATTTGTGGAGTGATTGGCCGTTAAACCGAAAGTAATAGTTATGATTTAAATTGAAACACGGATATATACGTACCGCGTATGCTTACATATCAACAATTATTTGAACTGTTTATTTATATGTATTGATGATATTCTTTACGTGTACATTGAATTTGGATTTTTCATCTTATGCATAAATAATATCTATTACATAAGTGTATAAAAGGATACATACTATTTTGGAAGCGCATCATTAGACATTATAAATCTTGGTACCTGTATGTTCATGATTCTTAAACACTTATATATATATTGTCATAAAGGATGTCTTTTAGATTATAAAGAAAATACAATTTTTAAAAATCATTGGCTGTCATCTAACAGGATTTTAATTCCTTCTGTTTTGCATTGCACACTTTAATACAATAATTTATGCATATAAAAAGAATATTTTTTGCTAATTATTAAGTGTATAATGCAAAAGTAACTTGTATACAGTCATATACTTTAATAAAAACAAATTGGAACAATATAAACATCTACAAAAGTGGTGCTGGAATTTATTACAAAGATACAATACTTTACACTTTAATTAAAGTAGATATACAGTTGCTTTATAATAAATATATGTATACCTTATAACACCACCTACATCACTATGAAACAGACTATAGCCAAATTGTCAATAGGTTGGAAAACAGAAATGTATGCTAGGTGAGACAAGGTATTTTTCAAATGTATTCTATGCGAGACTAAACATCTCGTTCATGTACTTGTGGGTAACTTGTCATAGTCTGGGTAACCTATTATTTGGATACGTTTGATTTCCTGGCATACATTTTGTTACCATTTCTATACTTGTTACATTCTATTTTACTTCAGGCTTTACATCTGATTTAACTGGAACTTGGTGGTTTTATTATGTTATTTATGTAAATGAAATCAATCTCGTCTTAATTCATAATAAACTTGTAGAACTTTTAATGTGGTGTTGCAGTGGGTTTTTCCTAACACTTCGACTAATCAAAGGGAAAAGAACCGGAAGGTGGGTTTAGAAGGTGACTGCTGGCCAATGGTTTCATGTCACGGGCCGGTACATTTTGTACCACATTTAAAATAACACAACGCGAAGTCAATTGTGGTGGCAAACTCTTATCTCCTGACTCCTTCTACTACAGTAATAGGAATGTTTCCCTTATATGTAGAGGTATAAATGCCTGATAGGAATTCAGGTATACTCGGAGTGGACCTGGAGTGCAGTCCAAGTTCATATGGAGTCCAAACGGGGTGCACTCCAAGTTTACCTGGAGTCCGAACGGAGTGCACTCCAAGTCCAAACGGAGTGCATTCGGGGTGCACTTTGTGTAACCTTTAGTCTACACTCAACTGTACCTCACATAGGACGTAAAGATCAGTACATACTGAGAAAAACGATCACACGCATCGAGATTACATCACTTTTAAATTGCAAATTTTGTATCATTACCTGATATTGCTACAAGTCTGTAAATCTAGCAAACAAGATGACCGACATCGTTGGCTTTATTTTTTTTAAGGCCATGATGAATGTCACAAAGACAGTATAACCGAAAATATTTCCACAAGGGAAACATATCTGTATAAAATGTATCAGGATTCTGATACCATGACGTGAACAGTTTTCCCCTCTATGTCGTATATAAAAGAGATAGTTCACAATGTAGTATATATAATAGAGATAGTTCACAATGTAGTATATATAATAGAGATAGTTCACAATGTAGTATATATAATAGAGATAGTTCACAATGTATTATATATAATAGAGATAGTTCACAATGTAGTATATATAATAGAGATAGTTCACAATGTAGTATATATAATAGAGATAGTTCACAATGTAGTATATATAATAGAGATAGTTCACAATGTAGTATATATAAAAGAGATAGTTCACAATGTAGTATATATAATACGGAAAGACTTTGTAGAACATTAACGCAGTGGTCAATCTATGTGCGAGTTCTGTACTCATAAAATTAAGTTAGGACTCATAGAAATTCTGTAAAGAGAGGCTATGCAATGGTTTCCCATTTATTATCAAATATATTTCACGAGTATGGCAGATTTTGTTTATATTTTCACGAGTGCGTAGCACGAGTGAAAATATATTTAAAATCTGCCGACGAGTGAAATATATTTGATATTAATTAGGAGACCATTGAATTTTCTTTTTATTTCATTTTCGAAATTACCAAAAGTCTGATTTTATTTATCAAATTTGAGGTTACAACTGACCAGGACGGACTGTCTAAGGCTTATAGAATATTAATATGCCACAGGATGAAGTTCTATTTTTTGTTCAAAATATATTAAAGATACAAATCTTATTAATGAAATTCATTACATATCTATTAATTTCCAAAAAACTAGAAATATTTTAACATTTCCTTACTTTATATGATTTGATTCTAGAATAACGAAAACATATTACACAATAGTGCGCCATGTATCGGACCGAAACTTAAATCATCACTAGTGATGATATAGGTTTTATCAAACTGATATGTTCTGATATTTCATTGGTAAAAATGTAATAAATTACATTATTGTATTAATGGATATAAATATTCAGAAAATATATGTCTAATCGAGTTATTAATAGAAATGTAGATTTTTTTCCCTGGAAATATGTGGGTGAAATTGGGGGAAGCTGTTCTGTAATATCCACTTTATTGTAAACAAGTCGTTGATGACATCAACTGTTTATTTCCCTAAATATATTTATATTCATTTATGTTTCATTGTTACTCTTACAGAGGAAATATAACCTGATGTCTGGTCTTTAGTTTTCTAATAAACGATAAAACATTACTTTTCATTCACACATTCAGTCAAGTATACAAATGTTTTTGTTTCCATTTCAACCTCGTATGAAAACAAACACAATACAAGAGCACCCCCTTTTTTGAGAAGGGGGTTCTCCTATTCAAGATATAAAGTAGTACGAGTGCAATTTATATAAAATCTGCCATACGAGTGAAATATATTTGATATTTATTGTGAAACCATTTAATTTCCTTTTAATTACATTCTCGAAATAACAACAAATCTGATTTTATTGATTAAATTTGAGGTTACAACTGATCGGAACGGAGTGCCTAATGCTTATAGAATATTAATACGCCACAGGATGAAGTTCTATTTTGTTCAAAATATAGTAAAAATACAAAAACATATTAATAAAATCCTTTAGATATCTATTTATTTCCAAAATACTATAAAGATTTTTAATGTCCTTACTTTATATGATTTAATTCTAAAATAACGAAAAAGTAGTACACAAATAGTGCGCAATGATATCGGACAGAAACTTATATCATCACTAGTGATGATATAATCAGTGATGATATACGTTTTATCAAGTTGATATTTTCTGATATTTCACTGGTAAAAATGTAATAAACACCTCAACTTAACATTGTGGGACCCATAGTTTTTACCAATATGTACGTAAAGGACCCATGGAAATAAATTGTAAATTGATCGCTGTTAACGATGTTTTTATTTGTATTGTAGGTTGTGTTTTGGCTATGGGTTCGCCCTTCTTCTTCACCCCAAAAGGTACTTGGATGTTTGGCAAGTCCTACTGTGACACACACGACGGCCGAATGCTGACAATAGACTCCCAGACCAAGTACGACTATGTCATAAAAACGGACAGCAAATCACTCAGCAACTTCATGTAAGTAAATGGTTGTAACTGTCAGACCGTTCCACACAATATCAAAAGTAGCGAAAAACACAGAAGAACAGAGAATACCGAAGCGTCAACAAACCCAAAATTCGAACTGAAAATCTATTAAACTAGGGCATATAATGAACGAAGCAAATATTTACACGGAGGTAAGTTGATATCACATTCTGTGCTCAAAACGTATTTCTTGTTATGGCTTTACATTATTTAAACAATCTAAATTTGTTAAAAGTTCTGGTAAAAAGTTGAAGAGCAATGAAGTCGAAAGTTGTTTTCAACATTTACAATGACCTTTTGACTCTTCGACGTGATTCAGGTGAGTTTCAATAAAACTGGCTTGAGCACAGAATCCATGCTTGAGCATGAGGACGGTTTCATGAACACGGGTCCTGGTCTTATTCTCTTGTACTTTACGAGGGTCTCCATGTAAATATTACCTTTGTTCATATTTTGCCTCTAGTTTAATCGATTTTGAGTTCGGATTTTGGTTTGTTGACGCTTTGGTATTTTCTGATGTGTTTTTTTAATCACAACCAAAATGGATGTAAAATGTATCATAAAAATAATAACTTCGTTGATCAATCGCAGACGGAAGCAAGAATTTAACGATATAAAACAGATGGTAAACACGAGATACGAAGAGATGCTATGGAGGTTAATGTTTTGCCCGAGGTTTGCTTGAGCCTCCATAGCCACAGTTAATCTCTTTTGAGTAGTGGCACAGTACATACTATACACATTTTCGTAGTACACGATTTGAAATTATATAGAATTAGTTTTACTTCTAAATTCATAAATTAAAGGTGTTTTTACACACCTGAGCCTTTTGCTTAGTTTAGAAAATTTGGATTCTTATCTTTTGCATGGTCTCTAGCATCACTGAAGGGTCATATGAGGACGAAACAGCTGAATGATGCAGTTTAATTTTCACACCTTTTTAATTTAGTAACAGATACAATATGCCGAAAAAAAAAAAAACTGCATCATGCAGTTGTATGTAGAAGCAGAAGGGTCAGGTGCGTAAAACACTATACTTTATTAATTTGAAAGTAAAATCAAACTAGTTCTGTACAATTTAAAATCGTTTGCTACGAAAATGTGTATATCATTATGTCCTTAGCGGTTGATGAGACGTTCAACAAAACCAAAGTAATCTACGATCTAAATTGACAGCGTTTAATATTTTCTTTTCGAGCTCTTACAACAGTTGTGAAAAAGCAATTCAATTGAAAAAAACAAACATAACTTTTTCGTAACTTGAGTATTCGTATGTTTGGCGTCTTAGAAGGCGTCAATTTCCAAACATCTCGTTTCCCCATATCCTGTTTGAATTTAAAGGCCCAATATACGTCACTTCAGGAAATTGTTCGGGATTCAGAAAAATTACGAAAAAAATCCAGTTGTAACCATGCAAAAATAAGTCTAATACGAAGTAAACCTGAGCGGTAACTAACAAGGATCTCTTCACAAAAAAAAATCCAAAGAACTGAAAAAGATTCAAGTGGGGCCAACTTCCACAACAAACCGAAGGTAGAGGACAGTTAAAAATGGACGCGTGTTTAAAGATACCATGTTTCAACTGCTGCTGTACTGGTAACCGCGTAGTAATTCATCTTGAATATTGTTGATATCAGTTAATCTTAACTAAAGCTATAAATATAAACAGTTACATGTATTAGGCCTGATTTTCGCTTCAAGTTTTGCCGAAAGTCACGTTTATTGGGTCTTTAAGAGCCACATTACATTATCACGAATTTGTCATACATGTACGAATTATTCACTCCTTTTCAGCATGACATATTTCATCTTTCCATAGCAAATTATTATAGGACTAGCTTAATTATTCTCAATTGTATAGATAACTGAAGCTGGAGCATCCAAAGTTTATAACTGTACCGCAAATTCGTGTATAATGCCTGCGGTTTTAAAACAACCATAGGGAAAGTCTTCCTGTGGGCTATCTGATTAAGAAACGATATTTGAGAATATACGGGCTATACACAGTGGTGGGCAATAGGCAGGAAATGAAGGTACTTACATGTTTAGCTTGTTTACCATTAAAAACGTTTGTAAGGTTGAACAAATATTTGTTTTCAATTGATTACCGGTTATTACAGAGCCTTAAACACATTAATGCTTCTTTGTTAGCAATAAACAACTTCATATTTCTTAGTCAGCAATTAACAACTTCATATTTCTTAGTTAGCAATTAACAACTTCATATTTCTTAATGAGCAACTTACAACTTCATATTTCGTAGTTAGCAATTAACAACTTCATATTTATTTGTTAGCAATTAAAAACTTCATATTTTTAGTTAGCAATTAACAACTTCATATTTCTTAATTAGCGACAAACAACTGCATATTTCGTAGTAAGCAATTAACAACTTCATATTTATTTGTTAGCAATTAACAACGTTATATTTATTTGTTTGCTATTAACAACTTCATATTTCTAAGTTAGCAATTAACAACTTCATTTTTTAGTTAGCAATTAACAACTTCATATTTCTTAATTAGCGACGAACAACTTCATATTTCGTAGTAAGCAATTAACAACTTCATATTTATTTGTTAGCAATTAACAACTGTATATTTCTTTGTTAGCAATTAGTAACTTCATATTTATTGTTAGCAATAAACAGCTTCATATTTCTTCGTAAGCAATTAACAACTTCATATTTCTCAATTAGCAATTAACAACTTCAAGTTTTTAGTTAGCAATTAACTACTTCATATTTCTTAGTTAGCAATTAACAACTTCATTTTTTAGTTAGCAATTAACAACTTCATATTTCTTAATTAGCGACGAACAACTTCATATTTCGTAGTAAGCAATTAACAACTTCATATTTATTTGTTAGCAATTAACAACTGTATATTTCTTTGTTAGCAATTAGTAACTTCATATTTATTGTTAGCAATAAACAGCTTCATATTTCTTCGTAAGCAATTAACAACTTCATATTTCTCAATTAGCAATTAACAACTTCAAGTTTTTAGTTAGCAATTAACTACTTCATATTTCTTAATTAGCGACGAACAACTTCATATTTCGTAGTTAGCAATTAACAACTTCATATTTATTGGTTAGCAAGGAACAACTTTATATTTCTTAATTAGCAATTTGCAACTTCACATTTCTTTGTTAGCAATTAATAACTTACTATTTCTTAGTAAATAATGAACAATTCATTTGATTTTTTCTTAGCAATTAGCAGCTTTATTGTTGTAGATTTGATAACGCGATTTTTATTGGCCTGTCTACCGAGACCAACAACTGCACCGAATACTTTTGGACCAGCGGTAAACCATTGGCATGGGCTTTTTGGGCTCCTTCAGGGAACTACCAATGTGTTACTAAAAGATGCATCTTTTTGAAAAAGGGACAGTTCAACACAGGACTTTGTTCAGGGGAAAAAATCACCGTCTGTGAATTTGGTAAGCGAAAATTGAATCAGACAGATTCAGGTATACTTTTGAGATTGATTTGACAACGCAATTTATATAAAGAGCGAACGTGTGATATACAATGTAGTAGTATACACATTGTAATTGCATTCCGTATTTCTTTCGGACGTTTATCCTTCCAATTTGTGCCTTCACATTCAGACAAACAGGCGACGGAGAAACAAAAGGTTTCATTCATTGCAATAATTGACATTTTGGCACTTGAGAAAAAAAATAATAAAAGAGAATACCAAAGCGTCAAAAAATCATCATCCGAACTCAAAATCGATTAAGCTAGAGGCAAAATAGGAACAAAAGAACGATTTACATGTAGATCATCGTACAAGTACAAGAAAATACGACCAGGTATTACAGAAGAGTAAGCCCCCTGTGATTTATCGCCGACACCCGCCATGTAAATCTTGGTCACATCCAAGTAAGCATCAATCCTAAAAATGAGAACCGAGTCATCATTGTCAATCACAAGTTAGCACACTAATAGCATATTCGAAAACGTCCATGTTCATATCACACAAAAATAAGGAATATGTCTTGATGAGATCAAGATGGTAATCGAGAACTTATTAAGTGTTATTTCCTTGGAACTTGATTGGCGGTAACTCAGTCTTTGAATGTTAAACTCCACTCTAGGGATAAAACAGTTGGCTAGATCATAACACTCTGATACGGGATTTGTAATGGGTAGTAGTTCCTACTTAATATTGGCTTTGTGTCATTTTCGCTTATTTTATTCACGGTTGGGAATCACGTGGTCTACAGTTGGTGGGTAACACGAATATATAATGGCGGTCGCCAAAGTTGAAGGTTACAATAGAGGTAAAATGCTAAAAATACTCATTACGTAAGCATTTCATAGTGACGAGCGTATACCATACTTAAATCTGGACATATCGATACCTCATTTGTGCTGCCAAGGTCCGTCGTTTTCTGTAACATTCTGGCCAAATTGTTGCATCTGAGTGCTTCTCCTCGAATGAGGGGTTGTGGTTTACACGAACATTTACTATTTCGTACGTTTTCTTTGTCTAGACAAGAAGTTTGGAAAAATATTGTTTTCAGTGTCAATTATTTATTGATGAGTAAACTGCATTGCGGTGATGAGTAAACACGAACTGCTGAAGAAATTGTTTTTGTTTTGGGTATTAAGCGAGCAAAAGATAAGCACGTTTGAAATGCCGTGATATTTTGGCGGTACTTTATTATTGTAAGTGCAACAAGATAGCAAAAAGCCATGCGTCTGTTCAGTCAAAGAGACGGATATCAAAGTTGACACATTATTTTGTCAGCATTAGCCATTTGTTGCATGACGTGTTCCGTTTTGAAGCGCCCAAAATAGCCAGTACTCGATCACAACTTGACACAAGCGTAAGAGGTCTGTTCCAACACTGATATCAGTAACAAAGGGGCTCAAAAGAGCTAGCACAAAGGTTGGTAGAATATAACCATCCTAATCTGATCATAGTATGGTCAAACCCTAAGTATCCCGTGAGTTAGCTCAGGAAAAATCACCAACCTCTCTAAAAGTACCTTTATCCTTCTTCCAAATTTAGGGCCAGGCTCAGATAATTGAGTGCAGTTAACCCTTAGAGGTGGCATATACTAAACTTGAAAATACATTTTAAAGCAAAATGTTTTCCATAAAAGATAAAAACCGTAAGTCAGGGCAGACCAAAAAAGGTACTTGCATTATGTTTTGTTGGAGGAGATTTGGTTGAATTTACGGGCACCTCTTGTTCTCCTATCACCTGATGTTATATGTGAAGTTGGATCGCTAGCCACATACGAAATAGTAAATGTTCGTGTAAACCACCACCCCTCATTTGAGGAGAATCGTTCTGATTCACAACTTTGGTCAGAATGTTACAGAAAACTATAGACAGTGGCAGCACAAATGAGGTATCGATTGTCCAGAATTCATTACGGTATATGCTCGTCACTTTGAAATACTTACGTAATGAGTATTTTCAGTGTCTTACCTCTGTTTTCACCTTCAACACTGGCGGCCGTCATTTTATATTCGTGTTACTCACCAACTGTAAACCACGTGATTCCTCACCGTGTTATTGGCCATTTCTATGCTGCATCCCTCCTCTTTTAATTTGTGCATACACCATGCCTTGATGTCTTCCTGCTTAGATTTGGTTTGGTTTGATTGTTTCTACGTCCTATTATTAGTTTACGTCATATAAAGACGACCCCCTGGTATATGCTAATCGAGAACATATGTGTTGCGTTCGTGTGTAGTAAGGAGGCTGATGTATGTTCATGTTACACTTCCTGCGATATTATTACCCCACTGAAGTATACTGCCAGATGTCCCTAGCAGAACACCCCTTCAAGTTACATTATACAATGAACTGACAAAAGGCGCACCAGTCATTTTACTCTTATAATGCTGATCGTAAGCGGGGAGTAACAACAACCATTGTTTGAGATTCAGAAACATGTCTCGGCCAGGGGACAAAACACAAAGCCGTTCTTACAGGGACGAACGCTCAACTAAATGCCGAAAGTGGGGTAGTGTCAATGGAGAAATCAGGACGGATCAAGTTATTTAGAAAGAGGAAAGAGAGAAAGGATATTAGAAAGGAGAACGTTGCTTTGAAAGAACGTAAAAGATACGATCCCAAATTTAAGTCGGATGGATTGAATTTCCGACCCGATCGAAACATTACTGATCAATTATGATTTTTCAAGCAGGTCCGAAATCAATCTGATTAAAATCATATCTTGATCTCAACGCCGTTCCGTAAACTTCTCTCTGCTGCGTTAAGATCTGAGATAATCCAATAGAGGGTCATGTCCCGATGAAATTTCGCATTAGCCAATCAAATTACTACTGGCAGAATCTTGACAGTGAAATTTTGAGGCGACAAAGCTTGCATAAACACATTTGTCCGTTTAGTCATTTCGTCACCAAAAAGTTTGTGTGGAATAATGTGACGAAATGGCTTGCTGCAAGATGACAGGTCGTTGGAAAATTGTTTTAGTGTTAAGTAAAGAGGCGACAAAGGTCATCTGGACGTGACCTCTTATTGGATGTTGTCAGATCCTTGTAAAACGGAGTGAGAACAAGGATCTGTATTTTAATCAGATTGGTCCGAAATCTAATCAATCCGATAAGTGCACACGCCTTATCATCACTCCGTTACATAAAGATCTGAACATATCTTATACAATAACGTATCATGATCTGGTGACTTTTGCACCCTCTGTAGCTTAACGACAGGTAACGCTCGCATTGTCTGCTAAACGACAGGTAACGCTCGCATTGTCTGCTAAACGACAGGTAACGCTCGCATTGTCTGCTTAACGACAGGTAATGCTGTAATCTACAGCAAGTAATTTCGTCACAACAGGCACACTGTCTTGTTGTGACGTAATGACTTGACACACAAATAGCATACTGTATCTATTACTAAATCTAAAACGTATAGCGTATATGTGTAATATGTCATCTAGTATACAAACTTCTTCGCAATCAAAACTAGGAGCATGCATTCGCAAACCAATTCAATATTTACTTTCTTGATTGTGGATCGCAAATTTGGTTGGTTAATGCAAATATGCATCAGGACATTATCTCTGATTTGATTTTGTCACATCCTTATACAACGGAGTGAGGAAGGATTTGGTGAATGATGTACCAAAAATAGGGTACTTACCCTGCAGGTAAGGCGCAACAATTGTACCTCCTGTCCCTATTGAATTAATTTTTCTTTCCTAATGTCTCCCTTGACACAGACTCACTTTTGGCCTTTATTTGAGTGTTCGTCCTGAGAGAAAGACTTTGGGTTTTGCTCCCTAGCCAGTATAAAATACATCTGTCAAAACCATAGATGGCTACCTGTCAGCCATATCGGATTCTTCATCATTTGGAAGTACTAACACAAAACTGCTTATGAAATTTGAAAATGATCTAATAGTACATTGTACTTGTCTAGAAATAACGATAATAAAAACATTCTGCAAAAATCCAAGAAGGCCTCCTCTCGGCCATTATTTTCAGATCAGTCTGAAAAATAACAATGTTAAACTAAGGAACAAGAGAAAGCAGCATAATTAATTGGAGCAGGGCCAATCCTTGACTTGTCAAAATAGTGAAAATAAACGTTTTCTGACAAAATTGAAGATAATCTCATCTGTGCTATATTAAATTTTCAGATCAGTTCGAACATAGAACAAATCATAATAAGGGACCAAGGGAAACCGACAAATGAAATTTGAATATGACCCTTCCTTCCTGGGGTTGTGGGTGTCGTAAAAGTAATTTCCAATCGTTGCTGTATTATCCGTTGAAGTGTTAAAGGCCCGCTGAAGCCTGGAGCTTTTCCTCTATATGGAGTTTGTTTCGGAGGTGGAATGTTTAGGGAAGGCTTAACATTCCCTTGCTTGTCTTTTGAAAAATGCTTATATACTAGTTCATAGCTTATATATCTGGTAAACTTCTACAAATTGGGTGACGTGCTTTGTTGCACATTTTAGTCCTGTATCATAATATGTCTATGCTTGCTTTTTTTTATTTCAGGTGAATTCCTGTCCAATTCCACATTCTTCGCTAGCTCGATTGACATGCCCTTACCTGTCGCCTACAGTGTGTGTTCGAAAGTCGGCGGTCGACTAGTCGTTATCGACCGTGAGGAGAAAGCGACCCGGATCCTTTTGGCACTTCAGAATCACTTTGGGTATAATATGTTATTAGTACTTTTGCTTACGTCTGTTGATTTTAATTTACACTATACTGATTTTAAATCCTTTATTCAAGCATTCATCAGATAACAGTTGCAAGATAATAATAGGTTTCCTCTGTTATTAAAGATGTATATAATAGGTTTCCTTTGTTATTAGAGAGAGAATATAATAGGTTTCCTCTGTTATTAGAGAGGTATATAATAGGTTTCCTCTGTTACAAGAGAGGGTATATAATAGGTTTCCTCTGTTATTAGAGAGGGTATATAATAGGTTTCCTATGTTGTTAGAGAGGGTATATAATACGTTTTCTCTGTTATTAGAGAGGGTATATAATAGGTTTCCTCTGTAATTAGAGAGGGTATATAATAGGTTTTCTCTGTTATTAGAGAGGGTATATAATAGGTTTCCTCTGTTATTAGAGAGGGTATATAATAGGTTTCCTCTGTTACTAGAGAGGGTATATAATAGGTTTCCTATGTTATTAGAGAGGGCATATAATAGGTTTCCTGTGTTATTAAAGAGGGTATATAATAGGTTTCCTCAGTTGTTAGAGAGGGTATATAATAGGTTTCCTCTGTTATTAGAGAGGATATATAATAGGTTTCCTCTGTTATTAGAGAGGGTATATAATAGGTTTCCTCTGTTATTAGAAAGGGTATATAATAGGTTTCCTCTGTCATTAGAGAGGGTATATGATAGGTTTCCTCTGTCATTAGAGAGGGTATATAATAGGTTTCCTCTGTTATTAGAGAGGGTATATAATAGTTTTCCTATGTTATTAGAGAGAGTTTATAATATGTTTCCTCTGTCATTAGAGAGGGTATATAATAGGTTTCCTCTGTTATTAGAGAGGGTATATAATAGGTTTCCTCTGTTATTAGAGAGGGTATATAATAGGTTTCCTCTGTTATTAGAGAGGGTATATAATAGGTTTCCTCTGTTACTAGAGAGGGTTTATAATAGGTTTCCTCTGTTATTAGAGAGGGTATATAATAGGTTTCCTCTGTCATTAGAGAGGGTATATAATAGGTTTCCTCTGTTATTAGAGAGGGTTTATAATAGGTTTCCTCTGTTATTAGAGAGGGTATATAATAGGTTTCCTCTGTTATAAGACAGAGTATATAATAGGTTTCCTCTGTTATTAGAGAGAGTATATAGTATGTTTCCTCTGTTATTAGAGAGGGTATATAATAGGTTTCCTCTGTTATTAGAGAGGGTATATGATAGGTTTCCTCTGTTATAAGAGAGGGTATATAATAGGTTTCCTCTGTTATTATTAGAGAGGGTATATAATAGGTTTCCTTTGTTATTAGAGAGGGTATATAATAGTTTTCCTTTGTTGTTAGAGAGGGTATATAATAGGTTTCCTCTGTTATCACAGAGGGTATATAATAGGTTTCCTCAATTATAACAGAGGGTATATAATAGGTTTCCTCTGTTATTAGAGGGGGTATATAATATGTTTCCTCTGTTATAAGACAGAGTATATGATAGGTTTCCTCTGTTATTAGAGAGGGTATATAATATGTTTCCTCTGTTATTAGAGAGGGTATATAATAGGTTTCCTCTGTTATTAGAGAGGGTATATGATAGGTTTCCTCTGTTATAAGAGAGGGTATATAATAGGTTTCCTCTGTTATTAGAGAGGGTATATAATAGGTTTCCTTTGTTGTTAGAGAGGGTATATAATAGGTTTCCTCTGTTATTAGAGAGGGTATATAATAAGTTTTCTTTGTTATTAGAGAGGGTATATGATAGGTTTCCTCTGTTATTAGAGAGGGTATATAATAGTTTTCCTTTGTTGTTAGAGAGGGTATATAATATGTTTCCTCTGTTATCACAGAGGGTATATAATATGTTTCCTCTGTTATAACAGAGGGTATATAATAGGTTTCCTCTGTTATTAGAGAGGGTATATAATAGGTTTCCTCTGTTATTAGAAAGGTTTATAATAGATTTTCTCTGGTATTAGAGAGGATATATAATAGGTTTCCTCTGTTATTAGAAAGGTTTATAATAGATTTTCTCTGGTATTAGAGAGGGTATTTAATAGGTTTCTTCTGTTATTAGAGAGGGTATATAATAGGTTTCTTCTGTTATAAGAGAGGGTATATAATAGGTTTCCTATGTTATTAGAGAGGGTATATAATATGTTTCCTCTTTTATTAGAGAGAGTATATGATAGGTTTCATCTGTTATTAGAGAGGGTATATAATAAGTTTCCTCTGTTATTAGAGAGGGTATATAATAGGTTTCCTCTGTTATTAGAGAGGGTATATAATAGGTTTCCTCTGTTATAAGAGAGGGTATATAATATGTTTCCTCTGTTATAAGAGAGGGTATATAATAGGTTTCCTCTGTTATAAGAGAGGGTATATAATAGGTTTCCTATGTTATTAGAGAGGGTATATAATATGTTTCCTCTTTTATTAGAGAGAGTATATGATAGGTTTCATCTGTTATTAGAGAGGGTATATAATAAGTTTCCTCTGTTATTAGAGAGGGTATATAATAGGTTTCCTCTGTTATTAGAGAGGGTATATAATAGGTTTCCTCTGTTATAAGAGAGGGTATATAATTGGTTTCCTATGTTATTAGAGAGGGTATATAATAGGTTTACTCTGTTATTAGAGAGGGTATATAATTGGTTTCCTCTGTTATAAGAGAGGGTATATAATATGTTTCCTCTGTTATTAGAGAGGGTATATAATTGGTTTCCTCTGTTATTAGAGAGGGTATATAATTGGTTTCCTATGTTATTAGAGAGGGTATATAATAGGTTTCCTCTGTTATAAGAGAGGGTATATAATATGTTTCCTCTTTTATGACAGAGGATATATAATAGGTTTCCTCTGAGAGGGTATTTTTCTGCAGAAACTGTGGTTGCCATAGTAACCAGGACAAAAAGCCAAATTCTTGTTGGACACTAATTGCCCAGCAAAATTACAAACCTATGAACCGATTTAAATGGAACTACACAGGGATGTAAGGGACTATAGGTAGACATGCATTCAGATTTCTTTTAAACAAATATTTATGATGTCGGGCTAACCAGGTAATATAAATAGGTATTTGGTGGAAATTGTTTGACTAAACAACTTCTACTTACCAGTGAACCAAATTCAATGACGTTTCACATGGATACCAGGGACATGTGTAGATATGCATGCAGATTATTGTATGCGAAATTTCAACGAAACTTTATAATCCTTATACACTGTAATTGTGCGTAAAATTACGTTAAAAGATGTTGGTTGTCATGTACACTCTAAATAGGGTTTTATTGCATAATTTTGACTAGAAAAGTGTTCCTTAACATGTGAACCAATTTCAGTGAAACTACGAAGGGATGTTAGGGATGATGTGTATAGATGTATCTGCAGATAAAAATTTGTTCGTTTATAATATCAACAGGTTTTTTTTCAAAGGTGGGGAGCGGGGGTATTAGTTAGCCATTGCCGAACACTTCTACTTTCAATTATTCATTTATCTATTTTCTACCACAATAAGTGGGTGTCATTCAACTCTTACGGTATCAAATTTAAAAAAAAAACATTTTGATTGGCTGACATGGTGAACTGTGACCGGAACAACGTCACTTCCTGATTATTGATTATGGTTACGCCCATATTGTCCGCTGTTCATCAATAGTTAAATCAATGAAATACTGCTGTTTTCGGCGGCGGCTGAAATTGTAGTAGAAACAAGTCACACGACTCGTCGTTGTTGGATATGGTATTTATTTCACTCTTGTAAGGAATTTCTCAAAAGTTAAGGTGTAACGTTTGAAAATTAACTTACTCGAGTAACGTACATACCATATCCAACAACCACTCGTGGTGAGACTCTATTTATCTCATGTCGGTTGCGGGTGATCCCAGTGACAGTTCTAGTTGTAAGCCGTTCACATTGATTTCACAGGTCCCTTAGCGACAGGGATCCGTACTACTGGATCGGTCTACTGACGCTTATAGGTAATTGCAAAAACCTCACTTGGATTGATGGCACGACCATGGGATGGACTAACTTCGAGAGCACCAAAATTGATTGCACTATAAAGACTTGTGTGTCATGGAACGTACAAACAAACAAATGGTCCATGAGTTCCTGTGAGCATAACCATTATGCACTCTGTGAATACGGTGAGTCATTATATCTCAATGAGACACTGTGTGGATACGGTGAGCCATTAATAAGTATGAGACACTGTGAATGTTGTGAGTCTTTAAATAATCAGGAGACACTTTTTATACGGATAGTCATTAAATAATCATGACACAATATAAAATACGGTTAGTCATTAGATAACCACGAGACACTATAAAATACGGTTAGTCATTAGATAACCATGAGACACAATAAAATACGGTTAGTCATTAGATAATCATGAGACACTATAAAATACGGTTAGTCATTAGATAACCATGGGACACTATAAAATACGGTTAGTCATTAGATAACCATGGGACCCTATAAAATACGGTTAGTCATTAGATAACCATGGGACACTATAAAATACGGTTAGTCATTAAATAACCATGAGACACTATTGACTACGGTTAGTCATTAAATAACCATGAGACACTATTGAAACCGGTTAGTCATTAGATAACCATGAGAAACTATTGAATATGGTTAGTCATTAGATAACCATGAGACACTATAAAATACGGTTAGTCATTAGATAGCCATGAGACACTATTGAATACGGTTAGTCATTAGATAACCATGAGACACTATTGACTACGGTTAGTCATTAGATAACCATGAGACACTATTGACTACGGTTAGTCATTAGATAACCAGGAGACACTATTGAATACGGTTAGTCATTAGATAACCATGAGAAACTATTGACTACGGTTAGTCATTAAATAATCATGAGACACTATTGAATACGGTTAGTCATTAGATAACCATGAGACACTATTGACTACGGTTAGTCATTAAATAACCATGAGACAGTATTGAATACGGTTAGTTATTAGATAACCAAGAGACACTATTGAATACGGTTAGTCATTAGATAACCATGAGACAGTATTGACTACGGTTAGTCGTTAAATAACCATGAGACAGTATTGACTACGATTAGTCATTAGATAACCATGAGACAGTATTGACTACGGTTAGTCTATAGATAACTATGAGACAGTATTGACTACGGTTAGTCGTTAAATAACCATGAGACACTATTGACTACGATTAGTCATTAGATAACCATGAGACAGTATAAAATACGGTTAGTCATTAGAAAACCACGAGACACTATAAAATACGGTTAGTCGGTTATAACCATGACACACTATTGACTACGGTTAGTCATTACATAACCATGAGACACCAAAAAATACGGTTAGTCATTATATAACAATGAGACACTATAAAATACGGTTAGTCATTACATAACCATGAGACACTATTGACTACGGTTAGTCATTAGATAATCATGAAACACTATTGACTACGGTTAGGCATTAACTAACCATGAGGTCATTAAATTACCATTAGACACCCAGTGAATACAGTGAGTCATTGAATAACAATGAGACACTTTGTGTATACGATGAGTCATCATACGGTAATTAGAGTATCGCTTCGGTTAGGCTTGGTGAAATATGTTGTGTGCAAAAATGAATTAGAGAATACCGAAGAGTTAACAGAATCTTAATCCAAACTCAAAACCGATTAAAGCAGGGGCAAAATATGAACAAAGGAAATATTTACATTTGCGTCTTTGTCACGTCCAAGTAAACATCCAATTCTTAAAATGAGTACCGAGTATGTCATTCACTTGCCTTAGCTGCTGATGTTAACGTATTACAATCACAGAATCAAACCTACTTGAAATAAAAGACTTTCATATGGTACGCTCCTTACAAGCAAAAAAGTAGACCCAGCTGTCCAGAGCAATTTAAAGCCAAATAAGGTTGTATGTACACAACTATTAAAGGATGGTAAAAAAAATGATATCATACAATTAACTACACTCATTAATAATGACGGAAAAAAGCAGAATGATCTGCTTGGGTATTACCTAGCCAAATAGACGAGCGTAAGAAATTCTTTTTAAAAAGGTCTGGACAATTAAAAAATGATGATTGCTTAAATACTCTAGATGGCTGGAAATCAATGAAAACTATATCAAAAATACTTTACGTGATGATGCGTTGTCCTTCGACTGTCCTGCATCCGTCAACGTTTCCTTGCCAAAATCTTCTTCTCAAAAACAATAAGATGTAGTCATAAGTTTAGTGGGTAGCTTCTTGGGATGAACTTGAAAGAGAACATGAACCTACATAAAGTACTTTCATGGACGAAGGGTCAAATATGGCAAAACCTTCAAACGACTCCTTAAATACCAAAAGGCCAAGTGACATGATAATTGATTGGTAGTTTTCGTGGAATGAGCCAAAAGTTACAAAAATAACCACTTTTAATGTCACAGGGTCCAGATACATGTATTGGAATACATCCAAACAAATCTTCTTCAGAAACGCCAAATGACAATTGATATGGTATATTTAGCTAGTAGCTTCTTTGTAAGGAGCAAATCAACGTTTCCAAATAAAAGTGACCTTCACATGCGTTCAAGGTCACAGGATTCGATTAAGTCACCACTTTCAAACTACTTCTGAACACTAAATGGTCTATAGACAGGCCAGCAGGTAAGTGTAAAATATTGAGAAGTTGTTATGTCTATTTTGTTGTATTAAAGATAATGTTTTGACGTGTCTAGTGTGAATGAGATGTTGTTTTGACATGTCTAGTGTGAATGAGATGTTGTTTTGACATGCTTAGTGTGAATGAGATGTTGTTTTGACATGTCTAGTGTGAATGAGATGTTGTTTTGACATGTCTAGTGTGAATGAGATGTTGTTTTGACATGCCTAGTGTGAATGAGATGTTGTTTTGACATGTCTAGTGTGAATGAGATGTTTATTTGACATGCCTAGTGTGAATGAGATGTTGTTTTGACATGTCTAGTGTGAATGAGATGTTGTTTTGACATGTCTAGTGTGAATGAGATGTTGTTTTGACATGCGAGAGGCTGAACAAAGTTTGGCTGGTATCCATATGATAAGCTGAACATTTGTGAAGATAGATGATTTATTTGGCTGGTAGCTATGTCGTATTGAGGAATAAAGTTTGTCAAATATGTCATTGACCTTCTAATATTCCCGAAAAACCACAAGTAACTTCCTTGAATAGAACTGAATAAAGTTTGCAAAAAATATTAAAAAGAACTAATGTGACCTGTTTTCAAGACCACAGGGGTCAAATGTATTCAAATCTTTTAAACGGCCCTTTCTGAATTTCCAAAATTGCCAAAAGGAATGATAATTGGCTGATGGCTTTCTTAAAAGAAACAGATTCATTCAAAGTGTGCATAAAAACTCACAGTTATAGGAGTCAGTCATATCAGCCAAAACCTTCAAACGTCTTCTCCAGAAATACCGCAAGGCCTAGAGATATAGTCTTCTCCAGAAATACCGCAAGGCCTAGAGATATAGTCTTCTCCAGAAATACCGCAAGGCCTAGAGATATAGTCTTCTCCAGAAATACCGCAAGGCCTAGAGATATAATCTTCTCCAGAAATACCGCAAGGCCTAGAGATATAGTCTTCTCCAGAAATACCGCAAGGCCTAGAGATATAGTCTTCTCCAGAAATACCGCAAGGCCTAGAGATATAATCTTCTCCAGAAATACCGCAAGGCCTAGAGATATAATCTTCTCCAGAAATACCGCAAGGCCTAGAGATATAATCTTCTCCAGAAATACCGCAAGGCCTAGAGATACATGTATAGTCTTCTCCAGAAATACCGCAAGGCCTAGAGATATAGTCTTCTCCAGAAATACCGCAAGGCCTAGAGATATAATCTTCTCCAGAAATACCGCAAGGCCTAGAGATATAGTCTTCTCCAGAAATACCGCAAGGCCTAGAGATATAGTCTTCTCCAGAAATACCGCAAGGCCTAGAGATATAATCTTCTCCAGAAATACCGCAAGGCCTAGAGATATAGTCTTCTCCAGAAATACCGCAAGGCCTAGAGATATAATCTTCTCCAGAAATACCGCAAGGCCTAGAGATATAGTTTTCTCCAGAAATACCGTAAGGCCTAGAGATATAATTTCGCTGATGGCTTCCATGAAAAGGGCCACACATATTTTTGGAATAAAAATTACTTTGGCCTACTTTAAAGTCCACATGAGTAAGATACGTTTAGGTCTTTCAACATCTTCTTATCAAAAACTTTTAGTCTTAGCTTTTAAAAAGCATACGAAGGTTACAAGAGACAAAATACTGCCAGGCGAGCGATGCAGGCCCTTAGCGCATCATGTTCATTCGATGATTTTCAAATGAATCGTTTGTTTTTTAGTATCCATTTTGACATACCATTGGTGATCATCAAAACACAAAGCAGCTGATGAAGTAATATCTTTCTTTTTAAAAATATCTGAAATTCATATGATATGTAAAATACTCCATCTATGCGCTCGTGTTATTTCCTATTCGACAGATAATGACAAACAGGAAAACTTTTTCATCGCCAAAGGAAACGTGAACTGGTATGGAGCTGGTCACTTGTGCAAAGAGAATGAAGGCGTATTGGCGACACCTGACACCCTGAAACGGTCAATAAATGCGCTGCACATCCTGTTAATAGACAGGTAAGAATGGTCTATGACATTTTGGAAATTATATGTCACGCCTACCTATTGATCTTTATATAAATAATAAATAAATACTATTGATTGACTTTATAAGTCCCATGTCGGTGAAACCGGAGGGGACTATAGTGTTTTTCTTCGCCTGTCTGTCCGTCTGTCCGTCCATATGTTTCCCCGGATGTTGAGAAAAGATACATGAATTTTGGTGAAAACGTCATACAATGTTCGCGTATGGGATAATGTTATGTATCAATCCGGATTCACGTTTCTATTATTAGTCACGCCTTGCGTATTAATCTGTACGCTGAGTGCTAATAAAAAGTAGTTCTAAGATGGCGACCATGTGTTTCAGTTTTACATGTCACCGGGCCTAAACATAACAGATAATACTGAGTGGGAATTGAGTTGGGGTTCGAAAGGTTAACTACAAAGATAAGTGTTATTAAAAAATGACATTTTTGGCTTGCAGATAATGAGGTTGAGCGATTGTATTAAACTTTGATGTAATTTAATCTTAGTCGACAGGTAAGAAGGTTATATGACGTTTTCGAAATGACATGACACGCACACGTATTGATCTTTATTTAGACTGCAAGTGTTGCTTAATATCAGCAAACCTAAATCAAGGACTGACTCCGACATAATCTTGTAGAAAAAATTGTCTTCGTGGCGAAGATTGGTCTTCATCAAGCACTTTAATGAGCATATTCAGAAACGTCTATTTCATATCATAAATGGATAAGACCAATGAGACTAAGATGGCAACAATACAACTTGCTGACAGTCTTCACCAACCTGCAACCATTGAGTCCCTGTGTAGCAGGTGTGTTTGTTATCAGCCCGATATTTAGAGCAAGCTTTAGAATAACGAATAAATTGCAACATGTAAGCACCATAGGTTGGAGAAGCAGGGCTGTTTATATCAAGAAAGAGAAAGTTCACGATCGGAAAATTGAAATCGTTACGTTTATGTATATAACTCAGTAGTAAGCTGTCCGTGTTGGTAAGGATTTCGGTAAAGATCGAGGTAAGCAGTTCAGAAGGGAATATACAATGGACGTTGACAAACCTCTTGTTATTTAATGACATCGTCGATATATCTTAGAGTGACTTTAAAAAATTTGGCAAGGTTTCGTTACAAGTTCTGATTAGCTCTCCCAGAACTTCCAAAGTCCAAAGTCAGACAAGAGTGTGGAACAGATTTCCTTGAGAATACCAACAGTTCGCTAGAAAATGTTTCCTCCAAACTCAGCAAAAATATTGACAATAAGGAATTCGTACTGTATCTACGTCATTAAAACTCATCTTACCTTTCGTGATGTTTTTCAAAACGTATATTCCAAAACAGCTAACAACCATACTGAAAGAAGGCCCACACAAACTCAAAATGCTGAGTTTGTCAAGCAGGGTATAGTTACTACCATTTTTAATCCAAAGAATGTAAAATTGATATCGTGGTTCCCTACTTAACAATTAACATTAAAGAGTAACCAAAACAACTAGTTCACCCCTTGTCAGTTCGGTGAAACAGATTAAATTATAAGACCTTATGGGATGCTATACTGTGCGTCTTCAGCAGGCTATATAATGAAGGATTTTTTTCGGAATTTTGAAAAACTATGGAAAAAAATTCAGTGCGTAACCATACAAGTATACGTCTCAAACGAAGTAAATCTGAGTGGTAACTAATAAGAAAATCTTGACAGAAAAATCCAAAGAATTGAAAATAATTCAGGTGTTACCTACTTCAACAACAAGCAGAAGTTTGAAGACAGTTCAAAATGGACGCGTGTTAAAATAAAACGGGGTTCAACTGCTGCTGTTCCGGTAACCGCGAAAGAATTAATCTTGAAAACTGCTGATATCTGTTCATCTTATTTTGATTTTTGCTTCAGGTTTTGCCGAATGTTACGTATATTGGGCCTTTCAATGGCCGTAGCAATTAAAGCAATTTGAACATGACGTGAAACTAAAACCAATAACAAAACTACATGGTAATTGCTGTTTCAGTGAGAGACCGGAAGTCTGGGTCGGAATATGGACGGATTCCAAAGACTGCACAGATTACAAATGGACAAATGGGAATCCACTAAGTTGGGCCGACTGGAGTCCTGGTGAACCAGATGCATGTTCTACACAAAAGTGCGTGACATTAACCATTTACGGATTGAAAACAACCACTTGCAGTCAATTCTTATCCCGAATACTCTGTTCCGATGGTAAGAAAGCATTTATTGTTGAAAATAAAATTCATTTCATTGCATTTTGAAAGACGTGATGAGTAAATAACAGTTTAACAGTTAACTACATTTCGTGCTCTTACATAATGTACACTGTAACTGCTGCGCCTATTTCAGGATTTGTAAGACAACTTGATTTAGGATGTTATTTTTAGCTCACCTGGACCGAAGGTCACACGAGCTGATGTCATGGCGCGGCGTCCATCGTCCGTACTTCCTCTGTCAACATTTGCTTAAAATTGCTACTAGTCAAAAAGTGCTGATTGGATTTTGACCAAATTTGGTCAGAAACAGCATTGGGGAAACGGAAAGGGAAACAGAGTTTGCATAACTGGTGACCCTGACCCCAAAGGGACCAGAGGGACGGGCCGAATAAGGGAAATAGTATTTAAATCGCTACTTGTCATAAAGTTTTGATTGCATTCAACCAAAGTTAGTCAGAAAAATCCTTGGGGAATTGGAACAGATTTTTCATAAATGGTGACTCTGGCCCAAAAGGGGCCAGAATGGTGAAAATAGGGGCCGAATAGGGGAAATACGTAATTCAAATAGAAGTCATACAGTTATGAATGGATTGTGATCAATTTAGTCAGAAACAACCTTATGTGAATGGGAACAGATTTTGCATAAATGATTATGATCCCCACGGTGCCAAATGGGCGGGTCCCAAAAGGGTAAAAAGAGGTAATTCCTTTAAAAAAATGCTAGTCCTCACGTTATGAATGGATTTGAACCGAGTGTCAGAAACATCATTAGGGGAAGGGAATTAGATTTTCCATATTTAAATGGTGAATCTGAACCCCGCCCCCAAAAAAGGTCCAGAGAGGCGGGGCCAAATAGGGGAAATAGAGATTGAGTTGACACCCACCCATTAATATATATGAAACCAGAAATACATCAATGCCATTGTACTCTCGTTGCCAAAAGTGTCTAAAGCACACAATAGGGACATTTGTTTGGCTGGATATTGGCTTTTTCAAAGTGTACATATTGATTGAATTTTGACCTTGAAATGCAAATAATAAATATAAATATAAAGTTGTTAAACTTCCAGCACAGTTGGGGCACTTTAAAGTTAGTAAACTTCCAGCACAGAGAGAGCACTATAAAGTTGTTAAACTTTCAGGACAGTAGGGTCACTATAAAGTCGGTTAACTTCCAGCACAGTAGGGTCACTATAAAGTCGGTAAACTTCCAGCACAGTGAGAGCACTATACAGTCGGTAAACGTCTAGCACAGTGAGGGCACTATAAAATTGGTAAACTTCCAGGATAGTGAGAGCACTATAAAGTCGGTAAACTTTCAGCACAGTGAGAGCACTATAAAGTCGGTAAACGTCTAGCACAGTGAGAGCACTATAAAGTCGGTAAACTTCCAGCACAGTGAAGCCACTATCAAGCCGGTAAACTTCCAGCACAGTGAGAGCACTATAAAGTAGGTAAACTTCCAGGACAGTAGGGTCACTATAAAGTTGGTAAACTTCCAGCACAGTGAGAGCACTATAAAGTAGGTAAACGTCCAGGACAGCGAGAGCACTATAAAGTCGGTAAACTTCAAGCACAGTGAGAGCACTATCAAGTTGGTAAACTTCCAGCACAGTGACAGCACTATAAAGTCGATAAACTTCCAGCACAGTGAGAGCACTATAAAGTTGGTAAACGTCCAGCACAGTGAGAGAACTATCAAGTTGGTAAACTTCCAGCACAGTGAGAGAACTATAAAGTTGGTAAACTTCCAGCACAGTGAGAGCACTATAAAGACGGTAAACGTCCAGCACAGTGAGAGCACTATAAAGTTGGTAATTTTTCCAGCACAGTTAGAGCACTATAAAGTTGGTAAATGTCCAGCACAGTGAGAGCACTATAAAGACGGTAAACTTCCAGCACAGTGAGAGAACTATAACGTTGGTAAACTTCCAGCACAGTGAGCACTACAAAGTCGGTAAACTTCCAGCACAGTGAGAGCACTATAAAGTTGGTAAACTTCCAGCACAGTGAGAGCACTATAAAGTTGGTAAACTTCCAGCACAGTGAGAGCACTATAAAGTTGGTAAACTTCCAGCACAATGAAAGCACTATAAAATCGGTAACCTTCCAGCACAATGAGAGCACTATAAATTTGGTACACTTCCAGCACAGTGAGAGCACTATAAAGTTGGTAAACTTCCAGCACAGTGAGAGCACTATAAAGTTGGTAAACTTCCAGCACAGTGAGAGCACTATAAAGTCGGTAAACTTCCAGCACAGTGAGAGCACTATAAAGTTGATAAACTTCCAGCACAGTGAGAGCACTATAAAGTTGGTAAACTTCCAGTACAGTGAGAGCACTATAAAGTTGGTAAACTTCCAGCACAGTGACAGCACTATAAAGTTGGTAATTTTTCCAGCACAGTTAGAGCACTATAAAGTTGGTAAATGTCCAGCACAGTGAGAGCACTATAAAGACGGTAAACTTCCAGCACAGTGAGAGAACTATAACGTTGGTAAACTTCCAGCACAGTGAGCACTACAAAGTCGGTAAACTTCCAGCACAGTGAGAGCACTATAAAGTTGGTAAACTTCCAGCACAGTGAGAGCACTATAAAGTTGGTAAACTTCCAGCACAGTGAGAGCACTATAAAATCGGTAACCTTCCAGCACAATGAGAGCACTATAAATTTGGTACACTTCCAGCACAGTGAGAGCACTATAAAGTTGGTAAACTTCCAGCACAGTGAGAGCACTATAAAGTTGGTAAACTTCCAGCACAGTGAGAGCACTATAAAGTCGGTAAACTTCCAGCACAGTGAGAGCACTATAAAGTTGATAAACTTCCAGCACAGTGAGAGCACTATAAAGTTGGTAAACTTCCAGCACAGTGAGAGCACTATAAAGTCGGTAAACTTCCAGCACAGTGAGAGCACTATAAAGTTGATAAACTTCCAGCACAGTGAGAGCACTATAAAGTTGGTAAACTTCCAGTACAGTGAGAGCACTATAAAGTCGGTAAACTTCCAGCACAGTGAGAGCACTATAAAGTTGGTAAACTTCCAGCACAGTCGGAGCACTATAAAGTCGGTATAAGATCTGCCCTATTACAAGGGGGCAGGCACACCAGCATGCTCTGTGTCCGACATTCATACACACGGCACGGAATTAGCTGTTAAACAGACATTAGACACAATTAAACAAATCTAATAATCCCAAATGCTGCTGTTCATGCATTTAGAAGATTCCGATAATGAGGAAAAATGTATTGCCATCTTCAACAGTGCGAACATTCAATGACAGCACTTTATTTTCCGTACAGACTGCGGAAGCATGCTGGTATTAGTGGCGAGCTTCAATCTGATGTCGTTTCCATAGTGACCAATTCCAGGTTCTTCGGAAGGCATCATGCTGCTGCGGAGTTATTTGTATGCGAACTATCATATCTAGATCTCTAGATCCGACCAACGCACCAATATCTTGTTTTGTTTCAACGATAAATTTTTCATATGTTTAGTTTGTGAATTTTAATGTTATGAATTGAAATTATTTGCAGAGACCTCGACACCAACGGAATCAGCTATTTTGGTGACTAAAGAGGCAAGAACGGAACCGAAACTTACCACCACCGTGGAAACACGTACCACAACCGTGGAAAAGACTACCACTACCACGTCCAACACTGTCAATGCTTCTTGTGGCTGCTGTACAAGAAGAACAACAAATACCACCAGTCCGAGTCGAGCCGAATTACTAGAAGCAATTACTCAGCTGAGGGCGGAGCTATTTGTCAACAAAAACAACACCTCGACCTACCAACGGAAGCGTATTAGCGTGTACGAGTCGAGACCGTCTAGTATGGCAATGGGGGGCGTGGCATGTACAATCATGTCAGTCGTGATTGGCTGGTTGGTCGTCCCGGACTTTATCACGATGTGTATGTTTCTGTTCAAATGTTTTAGCAGATAAACATCAGTTCACAGACATTTGGAAATGAAAGCAAATACTTGCTGCATATGAAAGCTCACCTGAGGACCAAGGTTAGCGTATACCATACTGCTGGGTTCCTCCGTAAACAGTTTTAATTAAACGACTTCTATAACCGCTGATTCAAAATCGAACAAATTTATCTGGAATCATCACTAGGTGATTGGGATTCAAAAATAATCTGGTGGTTTGGCTGATCCCAGTGGAATGAGGGGCGGGTCCAAAGTAGTAATTCATTTGTATTGGTTTAAACAATTTCTTTTGTTCGAGTTATTTATACAAACCAAATTTCACTAATAGCACCCATAGGTACATGTAGTGGGGATAAGAAACTGTTGGACTGACACTCCGGGAAGCTGAGGGCGTGGCCAAAAAGGGTGCAATTTTGGTCCCTTGTTTCCTAATTTGGATTCGATTGTGATCTCCACCCTAAACTTTAAACACAATTGCTAGGCATAAAACATAAAGACGAACAAAATAATGGTATCATAATTTATCCCACGGTCTGCTACACCCCTGCAGACTTAACCAATACATTTAAATCGCTTCAGATCCTTACCCCAAAAACTCTTTATATAGCATTACTGGGCACTAGCATTGATCTTTTAGTGATGCCACAGCCCAAGGGACCTAGCGTTCGAGTTGCGACTTGGAAACAGTTGAGATCCCCACCCTTTTATTACAAAACTGTTCTATCGGTTCGCTTCGGTCCACGTACATATTATTGGGTGACTGACCAGTCCATAAACTCCCATATTGCTCCAAGTGCCATGCAATAATTGTATTAGGACAATAACAACATGCACTTACTTATTGTGATGTCATCAAAATTTATTGTGACTCATTTATACAGTATGAGGATATATCACTCCTATAATCATTATATTGATATTGATATACTCGTATATAGTGATAAAACACTCATATATTATGATATATTTACACCTCTCCCTTCTTGTGCTTAGTAAACTCTGACTGCGAATATATTACCGTATACGCAGTGAAAAAAGGCTCGGCGGATTGATATTTGTTCAAATATGGCGTCGTTCACGCTTCAGAAAAATAAGTATTCGCTGTTGGCCATTGTTTTGTTCCTACAATATTTTGAATCATGGAACATATATGGAATCAATTTCTTTTGATTAAACAATAAATAGTTTCTAGCAAACTTTTGATTCCAAATGATGCGCATTCAAAATTAGTTGACGGAAACGCAAACATGGCGGCGCCCTGCAGTTGTGACGTCTGACGTCGGACCGCGTCACAACCAGATCACTGTGTCAATGCGTGTACATAACGACCGTTATAAATAAAGAAATAAATTCGAGTTGCTAGAAATATTATTTAATACCAAATTTACATATGATGTTATGAAGAAAAATAGTGCTGTTCATAGTGTATTTTCTAAATCTACCAATATATTGATGAAATCTAATGGGACTATATTATCTTAGCAACCACGGCCATCGTAGTTACCATCTTAGCAACCCGCTTTGAATGTTTTTTTCTTCGTTTAGCACTTATTCGCTATGGAGCGCTAACGCGCACCATAAAATATGTTCTTTGCCAACTGCGGGCAAACTATCGTATACGCAGTCAAAATGAGGTACAATCCTTATATAGCAATCATATATTGTGATATAACACTCATCCATAGTGATATAACACTCATATATAGAGGTTACACAACGAGTAGTTGTTGGATATGGAATTTATTTCACTCGAGTTAATTATTTTTTTTAAATTACGAAAGACATGAGCTTTAGCGAGTGTCTTTTGTAACTTTTAAAAAATAATTAACTCGATTGAAATAAATTCCATATCCAATAACCACGAGTCGTGTGACCAGTTTCTACCACAATACTATTAAGTCGCAGTGGCAGTGTTGTTTTCTGTGAACCGCAGATGATATTTGCGCGAAAACGCATCATCTCGTATGACGACGTCAACAATCGATGACGACGTCAACAATCAGCACTTTGCATTGACCCACGTGATTTCCGGTCAAAGTTCAACTTCTCAACCAATCAAAAGCCCAGAAGGTCATATTCCACTAGTGGTATATAACAGTCAGCACGTTTATACAACGGTCTGAGAGTGGAATAACACATGGTATTGTGGTAGAAATAGTGATATAACACTCATATATTGTGATATAACACACTATATTGTGATATAACATTCCCATATTTTGATATAACACTCATATATGGTGATATAACACTCATATATTGTGATATAACACTCCGATATTTTGATATAACACTCAGATATAGTGATATAACACTCATAAATAATGATATAAAGCTCTTATATTGTGGTATAACACTCATATAAAGTGATATGAACTCATATATAGTGATAAAACATTCATACATTCTGATCTAACACTCATATTTAGTTTAATTACACCCATATATTGTTGTATAACACTCAAATATTGTGATTTAATTCCCATATATTGTGATATAACACTCATATAAGTGATATAACACTCATATAAGTGATATAACACTCATATTTAGTCAAATAACACCCATTTCTCTCATATCCCGCCATGTTGGATAGAGGTTGCCCATGTAAGAAAGCTATGTAAGAAAAATCTATCTTATATAGCATTTCACGCGACGTGACGTCACAATGGCTCGGGTTTCACCACATTTTGTGACCCCTCGGGTGAAATATCCCTATCCTACATACACGCATATGAAAGAGTCTTATAATATTGTGATACAACCTCATTCATTGTGATATAACACTCAAATAAAGTGATATAGCAATCATATATATTTATATGACACTCATAAATATTGTTAAAAACTTCCTGCTTCTACATTAGTTTAGAAATGTTCTGTCCCCACCTTTTGGTCCATAGCATCACTGAAGAGTCCTAGAAGGACGAAACAGCTGTATGATGCAGTTTAATTCATTTCCTCGGCATACTGTATATATTACTAAAAAAGGTGCAGCACGTGTGTGTGTGTTTGGTTCAACTTTGAATTAAAGATGGATATCTCCCCCACTCTCCTCTCTCTCTCTATCTTCTAATCTAATACATGTACTTCTTTGAACAAAATATTTTACATGTAAATTAATCGAGTTATAGTATGTATGCTATACCCAGGGGTAACAGTCAGCTACGCTCTCTACACCCCTTGACTATGGCATGGCAAAACTGAAGGTTTTGTATGCGCCACCTTGTTGATGAGGCAAGGAGACTGGTACGACCCTTTGATGTACATCAACAGAATCTCGCGGTCACATAACGGTAAAAATTGACAGGCATTGAAGTCGGTCGCGGTTCCTTTGTAATCTTCAAAGGACAGGCATGTAGCCTAGCGATCGGTGAGGGGTTTTCAGCTGTTATTTATATGTAACCCTAAAGGATACTATTATCATTTATATTTCCTCGTATTTTTTTCAATAAAATTATATTAAACACATTCTTTCTGGTTTTCTTTGTTTTTAGTTTACTTTGTTGATCTCCTCTGTGTTTTGATCACCTTTCGTCCGTCGTCGTGTGTTAAACGTAAACAATTACAATATGTTATCTCCTCTGAACCCGTTAGTCTGATTTTGATGAAACTGAATAAGGTTCATATGAGCCAATAGCGGGGATATACAATATAAGGCTGCGTGGTCACCTCATTTGGCTGACGGGCAATTACCACTTATGATAAACTGACAAGTGGATTGTCATGAACATTTCGTAAAACGATGCTTGCAGATGACGATCAGAATGTATACACAGGCAAAATGTTTTCAGGTCAATTTGACATGAAAAAATCTTGACGTGAAATGACCTTAAATTACTTTCAGGTCAATTTCAGGTAAAACAATTGACAGGAATTGACTTTTTTTGCTCTTTTCAGATCAATTTGACCTGAAAATTTTGACCTGAAATTTCCCTGAATTGACATGAAGAAATTTTGCCTGTGTATATGCTATAAGAATTTTAACCCAAGGGGACCGCTCCCGAGAAAAAAAAACCATTAACTGGCGCAAATAAGAAATATACGCTTGATAAAATTAAAATGAATCTATAGTTATCAGCAACCTAAAATAGGGATACGAATCTATAATCGGGAAAAGTGGATTATTGATGAAATACTACTGTTCCTCACTACACTTTATGTCGTAACTTCCGTAAGTTTGCATTATGGCAGTGGTGCGACTGATTCACCCGTTGTCGGTATAATGTGACCGGATGGGTATTCTGCTTGGGGCCTTCGGCAGTATACTTCAGTGTGGTAGCACTTTAAATCAGTAAAAGATCCGTTCTTTCGCAAGGATGCTTACACGAACATACCACGGCCTCACAAACACACACGCTCTCGTGATCAACACATACACTGGGAGACCGTCCTTAACATAACATCGATAGAACCGGTAAGCCAGATATATATTGGTAAAGGGACATATCTATTTTGTACATTAGGTTTTGGTGATATATGGTTAAGCCATCGTCATCAAATGTTGATTTAATTTCACTTTTTCGTCATGGAATTGCTGACCTAGAACAACTGTTACAGTATTTAAGATGCCGTCATTTTGGAGTCTTCGTCTAAATGCTATGTATATATAAGTACACACTGTATATTGTTTATCGGTTTTCCATGCAGTATTACTTAACAAAAATTGCTTTTAATTTTTGAAGAAGTTAAACCACGGAAGTCCGTGGTGAAACAATTAGTAACGCTTGTCTGCCAGGTAGATATCTTATTGTTACATAAAATGATGTAATTACTGGTTATTTCAGATACTGATGATTGGTACAAATCTATATGACATGATGGCAGTAATATAAATGGTAACAAACTGAGACTTTTAAATCGGAGCTATTACCAAACACGTATGTTAAACTCGTTAGGCAAAGGAGCAAACGAAGAGTTCTTTTTAATTTAAGATGTGGCTCTACCTCTAGCAGTGGAAACTGGCAGATACGCCAAACCTGTGATTCCCAGTAGTGGATCGTTTTTGTAAGATATGTACAAATGTAAATAATTGTATAGAGGATGAATTACACTTTTTAATTGAATGTAATGCGTATAATGATATCAGATAATCCTTATTGAATGACGCAAATATTATAAGAAATGATTTTAGTAGTTTTGATAACATAGACAAATTTGACTTTTTAATGTTTAACGATGAATTACAAATTTCACTTGCGAATCATTTATGTAATATGTACAGAAGACGTAGCAGCCTATGTGAATGATTCTATTTTAAACCGTGTCTTGTAAGCCATAATTGGCTGAATATCACATACAATTACATTTTTATATTTATGCATATGTAAAATATGATAAAGGTGTAAATCAGTATTTTAAAACAGTATTTCGTTCAATTGTATTTAGCTACTAGATAGGGTAAATTTAGCAGACCTCGCTGGTAGGGGGCTCCCCTACCCTTGGAAATCTTAATTCCCCTGCTATGTAGAGCTGGAAATGATATATTTACAATCTGTCAAATTATTCATTGTATCTAATACTTTTGTAATAATCTTTTAAAGACATACTTTTTATTATATATGTAATTTGTAAGTACAATCTTAGAGAGCTTGTTAGGTAGGGGCTGTCCCAATATAGCGTATTAGTTGGGATGTCACTAGTCTTTATTTTGAATACGGTTTTGATAACTGATCACCGCTATTTAACTGTATGGTTTATACTATGTAACGTTGATGGTTGTATGGTGTAATTATGATGTATGATACCTTAATAAACAAATTGATTGATTGATTGAGTGATTGATTGATTGATTGATTGATTGATTGATTGATTGATTGATTGTTATTAGTCCCCTACCAGGAGTGGGGGTTTAGGGGCTCCAGGAGGAGGGGACTATTAGTTTACCAGTCGTCCGTCCGTCTTGAATACATCAAGCGAATAAATTTCACACAAAAAAAAAATCGATTATCAGACATTGAAAGTAAAAGAGTCTGACAGTCCTTTATGTATGTGGGTGGGTGAAATTTAACCGCTTGGCATATTTAGCTACAGTTTTGCAATTATATTTTCATCAGGATTTTTCAAAATTTATAACATAAAAAAAAAAAAGAAAAAAAATATCTTTAAAACTTTTTTAATTATTTATAATTCACTTTGTTATCAAGATATATATACATATAGAGAGGATTAGTTATTATGACTATTAGTCTGGCCTCATGTGCCCGTGAATACAAGCAATTTCAGCAAAATAAAAAAACCAGACGAAAGATATGTGATCTAGATCTATATGGTATTATGGGCCCCTGGATATTGTTCTTATGATTTATACACGTTTTCGTTTAATTCATTTTCAAGAAACGGATACAATAAAATAAATTCTAGCAATAAACCTATAAATAATGTATATATATGTTTACGTACATACAGACTATATCTTGAGATCATGGATATATAACCAAATAATAAAGGTAAGCATTAGTAGTCTAATTTATGAATATATCTTTTATATTGCGTTTTTAAAACGCAATATAAAAGATATATTCATAAATTACATACATTTCTCATGAATTGTCGTCTGTAAAGCATATTGTTAAAACCAAACGTGAATATCTGAATCAATTTCTAATGCGCGCAGTCTTTTTAAATGACCAAGCTAGAAAAACTAAAAACGCCGATGTACACTGGTCGGCATGTTTAATCTTGATCGTGCTGTAAGGGCAGTAACTCCAACGCGAAAACTTTGTCACCAGGTGGCGTGTGTATCCCAGCAACGGTTGTTGATGTCGTCCGCCATTACTGTTGGTAGCAGACAGCAGTCGATAAGAAGAGGAACTAATTTGTCTTAAGTTTTATCACCTTAAAAATACAAAATGTCTGATATCGGATCAGAAGAGATGGAAGAGGAGCAGGGGCCATATTTAGGCGTAAGTAGAAACTAACAGTAGCACAAATTTAAACCATATTTTCACTGAATGAACGAGTCGGATCAGAACATGCTGGATTTGGCTATGAGCAATGGCCATAGCTTGACGATATACGGAGTTAATTATCACCATTCAAATCAAAATGACACGTTTTCCAGATATGTAAATACTGTGCAAAAAAATCACTCTATGTATGCGTATAATACTTGATAGGTTTATCTGACAGGTTATTATTTTTTAGAAGTTTTTTAGTCTGGCATTGGTCAGTTTGTCCAGGGATGGATTTTGTGTCTTCTGTCGATGTTATGAATTCTTTGCTTTTAAATATTGAAGTTTGGTGTTTCAGTCTACTAAATGCAAAGGCAATTGAATAAATATATCATGATATATTACAGTGAGTAGTCATTATGCCACCCTAAAGCATTTCGTGATGAACAAAAGTCAGTTGAAAAGCAAACAAAATGAAAACAAACCGTTGGCAACACCTGATCCAAATGAAGTTGAAGAAACTAGTATGTCTTGTTTTATCAATTAAATGTTTAGGAATATAGCTAAAACCATAAAAATTTTGAAATTAGTTTTAAGGATTATAAATACAGTTTGCAATAACTGAATTTAAGTTCTCTGGTTTCATTCAACCAGATTAGGACTATAGCTAGCTATAAAATGTATTTGTGCAAAGCAAAAAAAAAGAAAAAAAATCCAACGTAGAAAATTTTCCACAATAAGAAAGATCCTTATTGTTGTGATAAGGATTATGAAATATTTAACTAGCCCATTGAAATTAAATTTGAATATATAGTTAGGTCTATTTGCCTATTGTTTTATGCTGTAAGACTTGTCCAAAATATAAAATTTTAACATAGTGTAATACTAATAGGACGAGGATCAGTGATAAATATAGTATCGTTGCTAAGGGCTTAAACCCCACGACCCATGGCTTTCCAGCCCCAGCAAAAGCACTATTTTTATCACTTTTTCTTGTCCTATTACAATAGTGACGATCAGACATCCACAACTGTTCTGGCTTATAAACATCTGTTATATGATGGGTTGTTTCTATTTCTAGGAATATGAAGGTGGACGAAATGAAAATGAAGAAAGACATGGCCAGGGAAAAGCAACATTGCCAAACGGTGACACATACGAAGGAATGTATGACTGTGGTAAACGCCACGGCCAGGGAGTGTATAGGTATGTTTTATAGTCAGGTCTGACGAGTGCAAGTGCACCAGGGTAGTATAACTACTACAAGAAGAAATATTTTAATCTCAGTGCGTTTAATGGAAAGATGTGGACAGTACACAGATTTAAAACTTAGGAAAATCAGATAAATGGCTGTAAATTGTAATACTCTTCTGCATTAATATTATAGTGCATGATATTGATGCAAAATGAAAATTGCTGATTTTAAGTTTGATGATTGAGATAAATATTGTCATGTCCAGCTAGGTATATGAGGGGGAAAGTTTGCCTTAAATAAACTGACAAGCTTATTAAGCTTTCCATACAGTAATGCAGTTTAACCCAGGGACCTGCTCAGTCAAGTCAGTGGCCCTAACAATATAGTTAAACAACAGTGTCAGGGTTTTCCCAGACTCGCAAAAACCTGTATTTCGACTCCTTAAATTGACAAAGGACTCCCAAAATTGATGAAGTTTTACTCTAAAGTATGTGTGGTGCGAGTCCCAAGACTCTTAAATGTATACAATTTGTAGCCAGGGAAAACCCTAGCTGCAGTGTGCTAGGTCAGAAGTTAGATGGGTGCACCACTTCCCCATTACAACATTGTATGAATTAACCTGTATTTTAACAGAAAGTTTTTTCCTATTTTTATCCAGATTTAAGAATGGTGCCAGATATATTGGTGAATATATAAAGAACAAAAAACACGGACAGGGAACGTTTATATATCCAGATGGTTCAAAATACGAAGGTAAACATTTGCTGAATTTATTTTCATGTCTCTTTGGAAAGTTAAGTCATTTGTTTGTGTGTATTTTTTCAAGTCTCTCTCGTTTTCAATCAAGTTTCTTGTACATGTTTTTATGAAGTAATATAGTTCTAAACTGTCATTTTTTGAAATATTGAGGATTTTAATTTTCAGGTGGATGGGTAGATGATCAGCGGTGTGGGTTTGGTAAATATTTTTATGTTAATGGAGACGTTTATGAGGGTGACTGGCAAAACCATGTACGACACGGACAGGGAACCTACACATACGCCGCAACAGGCACAAAATATGTCGGGCGGTGGCAAAACGGCAAACGAGAGGGACACGGCGAACTGGTGCACACAAATCATAAATACGTAGGAGTGTTCCGCGATGACAAGGTAAGGGGATCCACTCCATTATTAATATTTGAAAAGAATAAGATCAGTAAAATAATCAGTCTACAAGACAATTAAAGCCATATGTCGTATAAATTGACTATTCAGCTTTTCTTTCTTAAAAGCGTTAAAAGTTCTTAAAAGTTTCCAATATAAAGTGAATTAAAACTTCATTCAGTTTTCTAAACTTGAGACAAATATTTTCACTTTAAAGTTGCCCGTCCTTATAAGGATCAAACATTAATGTATGTAGTTTGACGTCAAATTACAGTAACTATATATACAATGTAGATAAAAAATGTATGTCTTAAAATATTCATCAGTTCATGGCTTTTATTTCTTGTTTCAGCCAATGGGAAAGGGAAAATATGTGTTTGATATTGGATGTGAACAGCATGGAGAATACATCCCAGTAGAACAGGTAAGAATACATATCACTGACAGGAGGGGGTCAGAGGTCAGGTAACTAACAGGAGGGCCAGAACTTAAGTCACTAACAGGAGGGGTCAAGAGGTCAAGTCACTGACAGGAGGGGTCTAAGTTCAAGTCACTGACAGGAGGCATTAGAGTTCAAGTGAAATTGATGGGAGGGGTTAGCTGCAAAGTGGCTGACAGAAGAGGTCAAAGTTAAAGTGATTGACAGGGGTATTAGAGATGATTGATCAATTTCTACCTGAATAACAGACAATGTCAAATAGCCCAGAAAATAACTGTCAGAAAGTGAAGAAAAATATCCTATGAATGCATCCTGTTGCAATAATAATAAAATATCTAGTACAATGTCAAACATTTCGATCAAATAATCTTCAAGGCTTCAGTTTTCACAGTTACCCTAGAATGAATTATTGAAACAACATTCATTATGAAATGATTGCCACTTGATTCTATAGGAGAAGGAAGACAAGGGAGCGGAGGATGAGGAGGCCTCAGCAAACATCATCCCCAAGTGGAAGGCTGGTCAGGTGACGGCCATCCACCTACAGACGGAGGAGGAAGACGAGGAAGCTGCCAAAGAGGAGGAGTCAAATCAAGGTGAGGGAGGAATGTGTGAAGGTGGAAGCAGTGTTTACTTCTAATATAACATGACCTAAGGTTTCTAGGAGTGGAGTAGAGCTTTAATAAAGTGTTTGGGATGCAGGTTAAAGGCCCAGGAAATTGTGATTTGGGTACCAGGAGTGGAGGTTATAGGGGCCCAGGATGTGGTGATTAGGGGGACAAGATGTGGGGATTGGGGAGCCAGGAGATGGTGATTAGGGGGCCAGGAGATGGTTATTAGGGGGCTAGGAGTGGATGGTAGGAGGCCAGGAGATGGTGATTTGGGTTACAAAGGTGGAGCCTAAGAGTTATAGGTTGGAAGTTCGGGCCTAAAAGGGTCCAGCTAAAGGAGCCGGTGGCTTGAGCTTAGGGCTAAGGAGATTGAGCTTGGAGTTACATAGGTGGAGCTTAGAGTCCTGGACATGGAGCTTTGGTCACAGTAGGTTGAGTTTAGGGGCAATGGATGGATCTTCGGATGAATTGGTGCATGAGCTTGGTCGGACGATATATACGGGAAACAGGTTTATTTAGCATTCTAAAAAAGATTGTATAAATGTCTTCATGAGGATGAACTTACAACACCCCTGAAGACACATTTGAATTCTTTCAATTCAAAGATTTGAATAGTTCATTATGAGAGCTCAGGGGTGCATGAATAAGTCAAACACAAAGTATTCATTACTGCTACAAGTGTTTGGGTGTGATCATGTTCCTATCTGAGGATTATGTAGGGAAAAATATCACTGCTGCATTTCTAAAAGTATTTGTATGACTCAGAACACTAGGTTTATCAATGTATTTTTATAACTTAATATGAGCTGGGAGTCATCCTTTCCTAAATGAAGATGGACAGCCATTGTATATATATAGTGTAAAGCCTGTTACAATATATTATGTTGTATGGAATTCTGAATGGATTTCCCAACATGTTTGTGTGGAATTCTAAACCGATTTCACTCCCTGTTTGTCTTTTTACAGGCTAATCACTAACATGACATCACTAACACATCCAATCATGTTCAGGTAAACAATAGATGATGTCCAGCAGTGGTCAGCATGTGTCCAGCACGCAGCACTTGTCCTAGCTCCACAATGTGTCGACAAATTCAGTTATCAATCTGCATGCGAGTACCAAGTCCTGTACTCATAGAATCATGAAGGGACTCACAAAATTTCTGAAACACCTAAATTCAACATTTTGGAACAAAATTTCTGAAACACTTAAGTTCAACATTTTGGGACCCATTCATTTTAGCGAAACAATTGAAAAGGACCCGTGAAATAAATTGTAGATTGATCACTGCGAATTACAATCCTGACTCTAAAATTCCCTGTTATACAGACACATTTGAAAATTTTTGTTTTCAAATTCATTCAAACACTTAAATAATAGAATATACATTCAGAAATCTATAGTCTCTTAGAAATTGAATTTCTAATCTTAACTTTTAATTTTGAATAAGGATATCCATCCTAAAAAGATATCTTAGTAATTATGCCTTTAATATTTACGAACGTATTCTTCCATTAAATTGATTTCAATTTTAAAACTTTATTGGTGAAATGATATTTGTTATCTTTAGCCTCAGAATCAAGCATTGTGGAGCAAGATTGTTGCTTATCTGACGTATCATGTTGACATTTTTGTAGCATGCCCGTGTTTTCCCTTTTACGTTCAGTATTGTTTTTATTTCAGATACAGGCATTTTTTGTGTGTTTTATTCGAGTTAAATATTGTCTGTTGTATTTTAAAAGTTTTTTTGATGTTTTGTGTTATGTTTTTTTTCCTATGCTGAATTATTTCAAGATATTATTTTTAAGAGTTAGTAAGAATGATAATAACAAAATTACGTTAGATAAAATATATTTCGAAAATATTTCATTGAAAAAAAAAAAAATCAGAAGAATAGAAGAATATGTAAAGTTCTCAAAAAATACCAAAAAGATACATCCAACAAACTCTAGAGAATTCAATGAAGAATGTTTGTATGTGCACTGCATGAATGTTGCAATGTTGCTACGATCACAAGCAGCAAATAATAAGTATATATTAAGTGTTTGCTTAGAAATAATAATTTAAGACTACCACAGAAATAAAAATAGCCTAGCACTTCATATATGAATGTAGCACAATGTGATATAAACATATGAGCGTAAGCCGTATAAATGTTTAACATATTACTGATCACTATAATGTTGTATTATAAAGAGCTGTCTTGAATGTTGCTTAAAATACTACTACGGTGTAATATTCTTAATGATCAAGTTTGCACATTTGCATGCTCACAAAAATTGTCTTAAAAAATCAACTAGAATTCACCATATACAATGTATGCACTCTAATTGAAGAAAAATAAAATCTGTTCGGTCAAAAAAATTGTCTAGTTCCTATCAAATTTCTGTAGACAATACAGAGTTTTCTGCTTGGTGTATATACTGACAGTAAAACTTGTTGTAGACACACTCAGTTAGGCCTATGTTCCTTTATTTTCTAGTTTGGATATTGTGTTACTGTTGTGTATGTACTTATTTAGTGAGACTAGCATTAGGCTTTTGTAGAATAATTATTTTAAAAATAGACTTATGAGAAAAGATTACAAATCAATAACACAAAATATAACAGAAATGTCGCCAATCATTTAAAGTTTGGTTTAAAAACCTCAAATTTGACTAAAGGATGAATTTAAATCATTTGCTGCTATCGGTGTTTTAAAAAAAAGTTTATGGTTTTAAATCAAAATTTTTTCATTGCTTCAAAATTTAATTGTCTAATTAAACTGTTCCACAAAAAACAAACATTAAGATTCCTAGCTTTTATGGAATTCCAAAGAATTAAAAAATAAATTACAAAATAAATATTAAATTATATCTTGAACTGCTGGCATTTTAATATTTGTCTATTCAAAATGAAGCATTCTAATTGACTATTTCTTGACCCTTCATAATTCATGTTTAACTAATATTGATTAAAATAAATCATATAAAATGTAACACTACTTTTAAATGTTAAACTTTATCATATAATATTTCTTAAATTCTTAAAAAAAAATTTAAATTGAAAAATTTAACATTACTCCCACAGAACAACCACAAGAGGCTACTGAAGGGGAGGCCCAACAATCGGCTCCTGAGGGAGAACAACAAGCAGAAGAGACGAAGCCAGAGGACGGAGCCGAGGCCCCACAGGAGGGAGAGACGGAAGGTGAGGCGAAACCCGAGGGTGACGAACAAAAGGACGAAACACCAGCAGAAACGACTGAGGCACCTGAGGCTCCCGCAGAAGGCGAGACAGCGGAACCAGTTTCCGAAGAAGCACCACAACAAGAGGAAGCACCTACAGAGCAAGCTGAACAGGAAGCTCCCGCCGAGTAACAAATCGTAGCTTTTCATGGGCGGGTGGGACAGGGTGGACTCAAATAACCAAGTGTTGTGACGATGTGTAAGAAATCAAGCAAAACTGGACTAGAAACTGTTTGTGGAAAGTTGGAGATACCCCAGTCATGGGTTTCATAGATATCTCTGTGATATATATAGATATATCGTGACAATCGACAGAACATTTCTAGGCTGAGAAACCTTGGTTTGATAGAATTGATAAAAAAACATCAAACTACATGTATGTACATGAAAACATTGGTTGATGTGAATTCAACACTGGGTTTGATAGTTATGTGGAGAAAGGAAAGTGCATTTGTAATGTTTGAAAAGAAAACAAGACATCACTACAGTACTTAGGAAACATGAACGATGACCTGGATAGTGGATACATGTAAATCAGTTCTTAAAAAGTGATCATTTAAATACTCCAGTTTGCTCAAAGACAAAAGTCAAGACATAATTTTTTCCTGTATGAAAGTGGATACACTAAACTATAAGAAGATCTTCAATAAAAAAATTAAGTTCACATTTTCATAAAATCCATGTTTTTTGTAGACAATACTTATAGGGAAATCTATCTTTATAATAAGACTGCCATTTCTATCAATTAATATGGAAAAAGGAATTTGTCTCTCATTTTCAGCTCTGCAATCGTGTTAAGAAGAACATGAGTTTCTTCTTTTGCAAGAAACGATTTATCTCCCCTTACAAGATAAGAGTTAACTCCCTTGCACAATATTTTGTTAATTTCCTTGCATGACAGGACTAATCTAATTTCCAGGATACAAGCTATCATAGATCAGAGCTGTATCTTTGGAAAAAACATTTTGAGTTAATCCTTTGTAATTGGAGTTTTCAATCTGCATGATATGATACTTTCAACTATACTAATTAGTATTCAAAATGTGTGCCTTCTTCATTGTATTGTATTTCACTGTTTTGTAAGGGGAAAAGATTGGAATCCAGGGCGGTTTTGGGAACGTGTTTTGGATAAAACAATGTACTGTGATATATAACTATTTGGAAGAAAAGTCTGTGTGGTCGTTCTGAACAAGATGAATTTTTATTTATAACCCTTCACATCTGTAAATACATTAAATTATCGCTATCTTATAACATGTAAATTTTGTACATCAATTAAATATTTTGTTTACCGACAGAATTTCTTGTTGTTGTCTGTTGTGGTACTGATAAGGGTAGAATTTATTTAACTAAGCAACTCGTATATTTATAAAGGTGCTTCCCATGTGAAAGCCCACATATAATTCCTCTTTTGATGCAATTCTTTGAATTTGAAATTCTTGTATTTAAGTTATAGCTGCTACCAAACTAAGAAATTCCCCCTTTCCAATCTGATTTAGGTGCAGATCCTTAATTCCCTCTCCCTTACATCTACAGTTACAATAAACAACTGTAACATTCCACAAGAGGTCATGATCTGATGACCTTTGAACCAACTGTACTTCACACTCGTGAACTCTGATTGATGATGTCATCTGCAGCATTAACTTGTGACAAACTCACTTAATACATAATCAGGATCATGTAACATTTTGCCAACCACTATTCTCTTTAAAGATACTGTGAGCTATAATTTGTATCATTTGATTGGCTAATACAAAAGTTCACCAAAACATGACCCCTTATAGGACGTGGTCAAATGCTATGTATGCAAATAATTATAGCAGCAACAGTTAGGATATGAATGTCCCCATTTGATGATGTCAGGTCAGTTCTTCATTCTAATTTGCAGGTATAAAATTCCCTATTTCAATTTACAATTTTACAGGTAAATTTCTCAATCAAATTTTCACAAAGTGTTTTACAAGAGATTAGGTAATCTCTTTTAATTAATTCAATTCAATTGTGGCGAAACTATTGTAGAAATTTCCTTTTAGAAATCTATCAACTTATCTACAGCAATTTAAAATGTGACTAAACAAAAAGCAACCACAGGGCTGAACTGAGAGGAAGAGAAGATAAAATTGAGGATATACTTGTAAATGGTGTACAAAACTTCAGATTTTAGCAGGAAAAGGAATACAGCAATTTTAAATATTTCACAAATCCATTATAATATTCTATCTTTTAAATTCTTAGAATTCACTGAAAACTGCATGTACCTGCATAACATTGGAAACTTCTATGAACACAAGTGCTCGAGTTATCTCCCCTCTGTGTTGGTTTAAGCTTGTCGTGACCAATCTTGGATTTCTAGCCAGATCAAATTATCCGTCTTTATAATATCTTCGTAGAGACAGTTTATGCCAAATTGTATATAAATCCTGTACATTTATTAATGAACCATGTGCACTAGCACTGCATTTCTCAAAGACAAGTCACCACTAAATTTAGTTTTCATAAATATTGTGACAACACTTTTATTCTAACATTCCAATACATAGATTATAGCACATTTACAATGTACATACAAAACTTGTATGACAAACATTTTGGTTTAGGACAGAACTTAATATACAGAGTATACATCTTCAAATTTCAAGGGAGACATTTTTATCTCTCTTACATTTCCCGCCCTTTTACATTTATATAGTCTCCAGATCTTTGGGATGATTAAATAATATTTATCACATTACTGACCCGTTCAGTCATGTTATACAACTATGTCATATATATGGTATTACACATGTGTAATAACACTATTGTGATGTCATAAACAAATGACATCATATTTGTCTCAGTAGTGAAAATCGTACGGTCAAAGTAGAAAGCTAAATTTCATAAAGAGAATGAATTTGAGAGTTTTGGTGTATTTTCTCATAAATATGTAAGTTATACACGTGATAAATAGAATCTTACACTCGTGTCAATGTAATATGGAATTTATCAAACTCATTAAATAGATTAACATGTCACTAAAATTATGGAACTTGTTTAATAAATTCTACATTACATCCACACTTGTGTAAGATCCTCTTTCTATATATAGACTAGTTTGATCATTTATATAAATCAAAAGAATTCTGAAAATTATAAAATATTTATTATAAGTATTAGCTTTGAAGACTTCATCCTTTTTGTCATCCTCAAAGAACTTATGATCAGTCTAACAGTATTTCATAGTCAAACTATACATTTTATTTTTAACTCATTCAACGTGACCCCTTATATTTCATAATGAACTATTCCAACCTACTATTTGGAAGAGTTCAAATGTTTCTTTAGGGGTCAGTGAGTTAGACTAAGTATAAAATTAATTTGTGTTATGATTATCTCCAAGAGGTACCAGTACTAGGCAATGCCAGGAATTGCCAGAGAAAACAAACCAACAGCCAGTACTTGGCAACACCTGGAATTGCCATAGAATAACTGCCAACCAAAAGCCAGTACCTGGCAACCACCCTATGTAGGCCTATAACCTATGACCCAGTGATGGAGGGCGAAAGATTATTTTGTTATGACATTTTGCAGGGCTCGGAGAAAGTCCATAACATAACCCATAAAATCTCTAGAAAAGACATTGCATCAATTTCTAGCAAACCATTAAACCATAGAAATTGTCACCATTAATTCTACAATTAAGATCAGTATTATATCTTCCAGAGTCACTAACTTCAAAATTCAAACTATTTTTACTATATTAATGTTTCTCTGGCTATAGAAATTAATAATCAGAGTCTGTATCATGTTTCTCACTGAAATCAGAATTGCCCGTTAAATCTGAATTTTCATTAAATTGAGGAAATTACTTGTCGGAGTATTCTTCAACAGAGTCTGCCGATTCACTCAAGGATTCTGTTCGACTGGAGCGAATCTTTTTCCTACTTGATCGAAAACTTTCTCCTGAATCTGAACTTGTCTCATCACTTTCATATTTTCTTTTCTTTTTCTTTTGCTTTTTCGCTTTTTTCCTTTTAACATGTCTTTGCTCTCCTTCACTCTCACTGTCCGAACTTGAATCAACCGAACTTGAATAAGATTTGTACTTTTTTCTTCGAGATTTCTTGCTCCGATATTTTCTTGATTTGTCTTTGTGATATTTGCGGTCTGAATTTGAGTCTGCAGAACTGTCGCTATTCCACGTCCTCATTTTCATCCGTGGTTTAGATGGTTTTTTAGGTCTTACTTCACTGGTAAATCTTTGCATAAGCATTAGATCAGAGTTTTGTTTCAGACTGCCTAATTTAGTAGTCACTTCAGCTGCCTTAATTTTTTCTTCCTCTGCTTTTTTCTTCCTGTCTTCTTCATCCTCACTTTCCGAGACATGTTTGTTTCTTTTCTTGCGCTTCTTGTTCTTTTTCTTTTTACTGCCAGGAAAAGAACAAAATGTAAAAATTTCAATAGAAAGTTCCTTTTAAAGATGAAATGATATAAAAAAAAAACATTTAAATATTGAACGATACATAAAATAATTTTTGTTTTAATTGAAGAATACAAATTTTTATATTGTCCCATTAACACAGAGAATATAAATCAGATTGAGCCCCAGGCATATCGGACTGTTTCAGGTCCTCAACCATTATTTTTCACAAAAGTATTACAACTCAATAAGTTATAAGACGATGTTTGATAAATCGAATTATCTAGACCAATTGCTAATAGAAAATCTGTTATTAAAGAAAAACAACAGCACCACGAACTTGTAGTGACTGTTATTAATCATTCTGAATGTAAAATGCTATTTCAATGAAACAAACAACAAGAATAATATCACTGGTATAGTGTGTCCTGAATTCCTTGATTAAAGCAGTAGTATATCCAAAATGGCGGACTATTGTGAACAGGGGTGTATTCCTGAATAAGACCCCTCCCTACTTTTGATCAATTATTTTTCTCAGGGGGTGGGGGCTTATTCCCGGTAAAATAAGGTATAAACATGGTAATATGAGAGGAAAATGTAGGCCACATCCAGCATCTGAAACCTGGCATGTGCTGTAATTATCCTTAGATACATCAGACATGAAAGTTTGGTTGATGTAGGACTTATATTTACCTTAAAACTGACTTCAACCATTCTTCTTAACCAAAGTTTTACATTTCACTTATATTTAAAGTTATTAATATGGTCATTCGAGTGGAAAATATGTAGACGAAATCCAGGATTCAAAACATAGCACATGCAATTCAAACTCCATTTCCATTTTCCTGTTATTGAGTACTAAACAAGACAAGATTTGTGGTTTCCTCTTTCCTACTTTATTTCATACCGGACAGAATTTAGAGTACCTCATGCTTTTCTAGCCATGGAAGACACATTTTAACTAATTTGACTCTAAGGAAATTTCACAGGTGAAATAGTTAAGGAGCAAATATAGAGGAAAGTTAATCTGAAGTCACTCTGTGTGTAGATTTATTTACCTCCACTTAGGGTAGCTTTCTCTCTTTCGCTTTTTTCCATGATCACTGTCGAAATCCCCAGGATACATCAGCTGATAGCCGCTATGGCCCCATCTGTAAAATACAATACATCACAGAAAGTCAAATACCACACACTTATTAAGATATACAATGTATTATAATTTTGAAGATTGACTGCATTGCATAATTAAACTTTATTTGTTTTATTACTATTATAAAACAAGTTATAAAATTTGAATTAAGTAACTCTTGTTGGCCCAAATGTAAACACACATGGGTCTTATTATGGGAGGAAACCTGAGTACCTAGAGAAAAACCCACCTGGTCAGGCAGGTGACCTATACCTTTTCATGTCCGGTCGGAGAATCGAACCCCAGCCGCCTTGGTGAAAGGCAAGTGTGCTATCCACTTTGCAACACAACCACCCCACAGGAAAATTATTAAGGTTCTGATACCCCACACTATTTGCTGTGTTTTAAATGACCTCAATATTTTATGCATAAACTGTTTTTATATTGATCGAGTGGCACATATGTACACATTTTTTTTGCAGTTTTTTTCTTTTCGCAGTAGCTCTATTGGGCCAGGACAGTTTCATTGACAACGTAATTCAATCTGATACCAGTTAAATTGAAATTATTTAACCATTGAACATCTGTCCGATTGTATTTATTGGTAATATGAATGCAGTCTGGATGCCAGATAAATAGAAAGAAGTCCCTTAGGCTATATTTATATTTCAGATATTATCTTTTACATTATCATGTAATCTTTTAAAATAATAAAGATTTTTCTTTTTTGTATGTTAACATTCTGAAAGAGCTTTTTAAAAACCATTATCGGCTGAATATTTAATGTTAAGCTACATTTGTATAATGTGTGTCATCTGAGGCGACATTCAAAGTGTTCACATAACGCCGGTCAACATCGCACCAAAATGATGTTCTATGATTGTCTGGTGGTTTAGACTGCATCTATACTCCTATGAAAACAATCCAGATTTTGCAAAATATAAATATATGAATCTTAACTCTTTCATCACTGTAAACCATTAATGAGATGCACGGAAGAGTTGACTCAGTTTAAATAGGGATGAGCAGGTTAAGTCTGGGATTTAAAACTCAGTCTAGACTAATTGAATTTTTTTTATCTAAACACGATTTATCAATAAGGATCTGACAACATCCTATAAGAGGTCATGTTCTGGTGACCTTTGTCGCCTCTTTACTTCACAGTCAGTCAGATCGGTTCTTTTTATTTAACATGCAGGTTCAGGAGCATAGTCCAAATCAGTGGGGTCCCTTCTAGATAGCTGGCTAGCTGTAGCATGGCAGATCTCGCTCCAGATCTCCGAGTGGCTCTATCATGAGGGTCAACCATGGAGAGATTCCATTCTCTGGGATCTCTCTTTGTCAACTCACTCCATGACATCTTCTGCAATCCAGGTCCCCTCTAATAGAAATGTCTAATTGATGACAGTTGACGTTGTCATCAGCAGCAAGTCATTTCGTCACAACATGTAACAAAATGACTAAATGCACAGATAGGATTATGCAAGCTTTTACGCCCACAAATATTCACATTATAGATTCTGGCAGTGGTGATATGATTGGTTAATGCCAAAGGTCACCAGAACATGACCTTAGATAAGATGTTGTCAGATGCTGATGTAGCGGAGTGAGAATAAGGATCTGCATTCAAATCAGCTGCAGACTGACTGTTTCTCCCTTGTTTTCATCACATTAATTCATCATAATGTTTTCTCAAAATGGTTCGGATTGGTATGGTCATTTTTTCAGAAATGTTTTACCAAAGTTGTAAAAAGAACAAAACAACTTTTTAAGCGCTAAGTTTTCGTTAGTGGACTGCAATAAGGACACTTATTAAAAAGAAACCGACTAATTTTTAACTTGGCCTTGTATACCTTTCATCATCTCGACCCTTGATCCTCGACGGATTCTGCTTCTCAAATCCACCATGGTCCCAACTACAATGTAGAGATCAAAGGTCACTGGTGTTCTGTCATATTAAGGATACATCATGATCAACACAGACAAGGGCCTGTTCTAGTGTCTAGTGAAGGTATTTTGTAGAAGCAAAAATGTCAAGAAATGCCTGACCAAGGCTAATCCTAGAGGAGGCCACAGGACCTCTGACCTCCTAAAAACTGAAATAAACTCTTCCATGTTGCAATTTTCTTTTGATTCTGACATTGAATGCCCCTTTTTAATTTTGACATTATGCAGGGATAATTCTGACTCTTATAACCTATGGGAGAATTTGAGGGATTTAATGGGATCAGCAAAATATCTATGAGATTTTTCTATATAAAGTAATTCAATTTTGAATTTTCAATGAGATTTTCAGGAAAAATATGGGTAAAAATCCCCAAATCTCGCCCCAAAAAGATCCCTGGACATTGAACAGAAGCTGCTGTAATGGCCCTCTACAATACTCTCAATTTTCAAGATTTTCTTTAGTAACAAGTACTTCAACCTGTATCTCCTGGACCGTACAGATTATAGTATACAGGTTATTGTTTTGGCTGAAACAATTTTTTTAATAAAATGTTTTAGGAAGTCAAATACACCAATGATACATTGATAATTCTGAGTTTTATACTCTTATTTCTGAATTCAGTCTAAACATATCAGTTTCCACATCCAGCCCCACCCAGTAATTATTGTACAATTTTTTCAAATCCTACCCAGTATCAATTGTAGAATCTCATATAATGTATGTTAGCAAGGTCAAGTAAAACATTTTTTATCATCTACATTTGACTACACATTATTTAAATATTTTAGTACAAGTTACAACATTATTACAAATATTACAAATCAGGTGTAACTGAAGTCTAGTACTCTTTCTAAGAAATTTTGAACTGCATGTTAAAATTGTATCATGGCTTGCCCAGAGGATATAGCATGCTCCAATGGAGCATTAATTACAAAGTCTAACACAATCATGATACAAATAACATTAACGTAACAATTATCTATTTTTCAAATATTTTTTTTGTTATGGTTTTTAATCTGGTGAAGAGGAGCTTAGTACATTCTGTACTGGAAAATAAACTTATAATTACAAAAAGCTATCAGATAGTGTTGGTTTGATAATCTTAATATCAAATACAGAATTCATATATATCAACATTCCATCTTATAAGTTATAAATTTATATATATTTGGTTGTGAATAATTTAAATATACTGAATTTTTCAAAATAAGAATATTTCCAAACCATAAACATTCTGCTTCATTCAGTATATTTTACATATGAATATATATATCAGCATGACAAGTTAAGAATAAGAGAATTACCAATGATCAAATATTAATTCAATTTAAAAATATGTATACGCGTGTATGAAATATATACCGGTCATTTCCTGCCTTTTGTTCCTGTTTGGTTTTCCTTGATTTCTTAAACCGATCCAAGTTACGGCTGGATACAAAAGGAACAGATGGTTGTCTGTCCATGTAAGCCCCACAACGATCCTCCGGAGATTCCGAGTCATCTCTGTCATCATACAGGAAGGAATCTTGGCTGTTGTTCCGACCCTGAAAATGATTGGGTCGTCGACTTCCCTGGTCGTATTTAGAGTTTGCGCGACCTCCCCTCCCTCTGGCCGTGTCTACGTTACCTGATTTTCTATCATTGTCCAGGTTTGATAATTTACTATGAGTTGCCCACATCTCAGACTCCTCCACCATCTAAAGCAAATTGTTATATAATGAGAAAATATCAAATTAAACAATATTCAGATTACCTCCCCTTATCTAACTACCTACATGTAAATAATACACATGATTATACACCATTTATACTGGCTTAGCAGTTTTTCTTCTTGTCGAGCAGTTATTTGATAACCTCAAATCTACTAGTTAATTTCCAATTATCAAAACCGATCCATATTATTTGATAAGCTATTTTATTACATTTTTACCAGCAAAATATTGAAAATTATTCATTATATAAAAGTGATATTTTTCACTGGTGAGTCACATAGAAACTGAAAAGGACCACACTAATTTTCAAGATTCCAATTTGAACTATGCAAAAGGACCCCATTTATTTAGGAAATGACCCCGGGATTTATAGAAAAAAATAGAAAAGGACCCCATTTACAAAAAAAAACAACAAAAAACAGCATGAAACCCTGATGGTTAAATTTACAGTGTAACATCTAAGTTACGATGTAAGTACTAATCACACAAAACTTAAACTGATATATGTATTATATACTGTACCCTGTTATGTGTATCAGCATGGCGGATGTGATTTTTCAGCAGAGTTTTTGCAGCAGACGTAAACATCTTCTTCAGTCAGTCACTCAAACATCAATCTTTAAACTGGAATATGTTCTTCATAATGGATCATCTTGTCATCCTTTAAATAAATAAATAAATAAAAACTAGCATCAATATAATGTACAGCGATTCAGATCAGAAATGGATATAAGATAGCTATATAGGTATATAGTCTGATATTTGTTTTCAGTTTCTTTATCTTGAGGACAAAATCACAGAATTACAATTTTTTTTGTAGAGTTATGCAGAAATAAATCAAATAATGAATGCCTGCATGGACATGCGAAAAGCTCACAGCTAGGACACTCGAACATATACCCATATATAAAGTGATGATCAATCTACATGTGAGTCCCGACTCCCGAGTCCAGTACAGTGTACTCAAAAATTATGATGGGCTCATAAAAATTCTTGAAATGCTAAAATTTATCATTGTGGGACCCATCGTTTAAAGCAATGTGTACAAAAAGGACCCATGAAAATAAATTGTAAATAGATCACTGAACAGTCATATATATACAATTATAAATATGTATATTCTTCTTCCTGTATTGGATTGAACTTGTTCAAGTACTAGTGTTGATTATACTTCACAGCATGCATGGACAGTATAGTTAAAAGTTCACAGTATTGCAGATTCTAAAGTTCACTTCCAGGGTTTAATTGTGTTGAAGCCGTCCCTATGTCTTTTTCAAGCACAGAAATTGAAAATTAAATGACCTCACTAATTTTCAGGATTCCCATATCATTTAGACTATAATGAAGACCCCTTTTTTAAAATACCAATCGCGAATCCTGAAAAACAGGGTAAGATAGACAAGTTTATGTCAATAGCGACAGGGTGTCCCTGACACCTTGCATGCAGGTGCTAGCTAGGCCAGGGCTGCCTTGAAACTGTCAAAGGTTAATTGGTTTCTATATCTGATGCCAGACGGTATAAATAGGGTTCCAGTTAATGACGGTCCTGAATGTCACTTACGCACCTGCAGACAGTCCATTGGATAAGACTATTAACGGTGTCCCGTGTGGAAATGTCAAACCTACACGCAAAAGATCCATTTGTGTATTGTCGTAAGAGTAGGCACGATCGGTTAGGATTAAGATAGGATTGGTATAATAATTAAACATTTCATTAGGCGGTTTCGATGGACATCAAAAACATACTCATTAACCAACAAAATTTTAATATGTAGGTAAAGGTTTAAGGTCATAGGACCCAGGGTGACGCAGACTAGTAACATATCTATACGTTTGGCTTTCGGCACATTTTAAATTTCACGAGATACGGCTAGTGACTGACAACAATATTTACATTATCATTCGAACTCAAAGTTGCTCTGAAATTAACAAGAAGCCCAGAGGTCCTGTATCGCTCACCTGGATACATTGGTATCTAGGTAATCATGATAAAATATTTTCTTTTTGGCTCGCCCCTCAGCCCCCTAGGGGGTCAGTCCCACCATTAGTACAATTTTGAATCTTGAGCACCTACAGATGCTTCCTGCCAAATAAGGCTCATTTCCAATCAATGGTTATGGAGAAGAAGTCGATTAAACCAATATAGCTAAATAACGGTTTTTGGCCCCGCCCCTCAGCCCCCTAGGGGGTCAGTCCCACCACGAGTACAATTTTGAATCCTGAGCACCTAGGGATAGTTCCTACCAAATAAGGTTGATTTCCAATCAGTGGTTATGGAGAAGAAGTCGCTTAAACCAATATAGCTAAATAACGGTTTTTGGCCCCCCGCCCCTCAGCCCCCTAGGGGGTCAGTCCCACCATGAGTACAATTTTGAATCCTGAGCACCTACAGATGCTTCCTGCCAAATAAGGCTCATTTCCAATCAATGGTTATGGAGAAGAAGTCGATTAAACCAATATAGCTAAATAACCCTTTTTGACCCCGCCCCTCAGCCCCCTAGGGGTCAGTCCCACCACGAGTACAATTTTGAATCCTGAGCACCTAGGGATGGTTCCTACCAAATAAGATTGATTTCCAATCAGTGGTTATGGAGAAGAAGTCGCTTAAACCAATATAGCTAAATAACGGTTTTTGGCCCCGCCCCTCAGCCCCCTAGGGGATCAGTCCCACCACGAGTACAATTTTGAATCCTGAGCACCTAGGGATAGTTCCTACCAAATAAGGTTGATTTCCAATCAGTGGTTATGGAGAAGAAGTCGCTTAAACCAATATAGCTAAATAATGGTTTTTGGCCCCCCGCCCCTCAACCCCCTAGGGGGTCAGTCCCACCATTAGTACAATGTTGAATCCTGAGCACCTAAGGATGCTTCCTGCCAAACAAGGTTGATTATTGAATCCTGAGCACCTAAGGATGCTTCCTGCCAAACAAGGTTGATTACCAATCAGTGGTTATGAAGAAAAAGTTGCTAATATCAATATAGCTAAATATTTTTTTATGGCCCCCACCCCTCAGCCCCCTAGGGGGTCAGTCCCACCATGAGTACAATTTTGAATCCTGGGCACCCAAGGATGCTTCCTGCCAAATTAGGTTGATTTCCTATCAGTGGTTATGGAGAAGAAGTCGCTTAAACCGATATAGCTAAATAACCCCTTTTGGCCCCACCCCTCAGCCCCCTAGGGGGTCAGTCCCACCATTAGTACAATTTTGAATCCTGGGCACCCAAGGATGCTTCCTGCCAAATTAGGTTGATTTCCTATCAGTGGTTATGGAGGAGAAGTCGCTTAAACCGATACAGCTAAATAACCCCTTTTGGCCCCACCCCTCAGCCCCCTAGGGAGTCAGTCCCACCATTAGTACAATTTTGAATCCTGGGCACCCAAGGATGCTTCCTGCCAAATTAGGTTGATTTCCTATCAGTGGTTATGGAGGAGAAGTCGTTTAAAGAAATTGTTGACGGACGACGGACGGACGGAGGACGCCACGGTATGGCATAAGCTCACCTCGGTCCTTCGGACCAGATGAGCTAATAAAAACAGATCAAGGTATAGGAATAGATATGCGACTTCGTCCCCCAGCTCACCCTTCCCTGAGGGAAGGCAACTTCCCTCACGCCGGTCGAAACACGGATGTAATTCGGTGCGTGTAGTAGCGTTAAACTCGTAAGTAAGTAAATAGTGGTTCTTGGTATGAATTTGAAAGAATATGTGTATGCGTTGATCATTATAAACCTGCTTTATTTTATAAAACATATTGTCTTCGAAGTTATTTCATGCATGACCATGTACAGTATGTTGCGAGTTATATTCATAATGGTACAATGTATATATGTATCTAACAATAGCAGTGTAGGAACAAAACAATGTTTTGTTTTATTTGATGTTTTCACTTCATTTTAACACATTATTTCCTGGATAAATCAATTTTATCAAACATGAAATTATGAATATTAAACAAAATTTATTGGTAAATTTATAAAGGTACAGTATAAAAATTTCAGGAGTTAGAAACTAAACTGGCCCACACTCCAGACACAACACTAGACTTATTTTACTATATAAAATTATCCACCATCATGACGTCGCAATAGACGCAAACACCATCTTACACCCAGCAGACCCTAGGACAAGACAAACACACCCATACACATACAGACACCTATCTGCCACCAAGGACACATACAAATACTCCTTCTTCCCACACACAATAAATTAACACAATGGAACCTCCTCCCGGTGGCAGCAGTACAATGCCCTACACTAGAGATCTTCAAGGCACATATATATACACAACGCAGCCCTTGTCGATCTCAAACACACACCAACACCCTAAATCATAAAGTTTTTTTATCTTATAGCTCAAAAAATCAAAAAAATAAACACTCACCCACCCTTCACTGTAAATAACAATTTCTTCGCTTCTTTTTAATAGCGTCCAGGCCAGCACAAACAACCTTTTTACCCGTAATCGTCATTTTTGATGGAGGGTGTACGATCGAAGAAGAAGAGAACCCAAATCAAAACATCCATTGAATTGGGGATTTACTGAGTACTAGTCAGTTAAGTCTAATAGAAAGCCACTCATCACAATGCTAGATTGTTCACATAAAGGCTTACATGAAGATACGAACCTCTACTTGTGATGGATCACCTATATGCTAGCAGTAATCAGCTGATCATGCAAATGCCAGTCGTTTTTACAAAAAAAGAATGACTGTTTTAGCGTTTATCAAACCGATATTCACATATATATTAAGCTTTGTTTTCGATTGGGAGTCTTTCACGTGATCTACAGACTAATTCAATAAATAAATATTATAATTACGTAAACATACTGACCATCAGCTTTCCGATCAATCATCTATCCCTCAAACCGGTCTGCCGCTTGTTTTTGTGTATTAAATAACGTTTGTGTTAAATTAAGAGTGATCTCCCCTGATAACACATTTTTTGATGACGTATTACGCTTACTAAGGACGCTACTTCATGTTGTGGCCTGCGACACACATATCATGCATGTTATAACGCCAGGAGTGGACTTCTTCAGGTAAGGTGGAGACCAACTCTGTAGGCCTAGACCTATAATATTAGACGAAACTGAATCCCTTTAACGAATATAATTGATGTGAACGATTATCTAGTTAAAATTACATTCAAAGATAAACCTTTAAGATAGAGGACCGATTCGCGAGGTGCTGGATACATGAAATGATGAATGCTCGATAGGCCTATGTAGAAGTTGTTTGGGAAGTTGTTGAGTTAATTTCCAGGGGGGGGGGGGGGGGGGCTACATTAATTCACCCAATGCCCTCACAATAGTCACATCTACTGTGCCATACTGGTAATTATTTACATTGCATTGAACAGCTTTCATTTGGCATTCATAGGCAATATGAATGCCACATGGGCAAAGGCAAATTCAATGCAGCACATTATATAGCGATTCATGCTGTAGAATATTGATCGAGGCAATGCCATATGATTTATATAATGGTAAATATTTCTTTATAAATAAAATACTTTCAACTGAGACAACACACCATATACAGTAGACTTATAAGTTTGGGTTTGATTTACATGTATATACTGTAGAAGTGACAAATTCTCAGGCATCTGTGTGAGGCCAATGGGTCACAGGCACTGGATCATACTTTTAATTTTATTAATTATTGTTTTTGTACATTGGCGTTAAAAGATATGTGCCCCTAATTACATTCGTATGTATACTTTACTTATTTTAGTAAGACTATATATATATATACAGCACAACACCTGTAGTATACGTATAATTATATAAACTCACCATGTATTTGTTTGAAAGTGTCATTACCCTGTTCCTTTTTTGCTGTCTTTCTTAATTAAACAAGACGTTTCTGAACCTGCTGTTTGTCAAATTGTTTTAAGTTCAATAATTTTTTCATCAGTGACTATTAGGCCTAATGGCATTGCATACTGTCCTACAGTTCAGAAACAAATCAAATGTAAGATGAAGGCGGAAATTGAACTTTTAATCGCTGATATACATAAATGAACTATTTCTAGTCAAATGCTTTACTGCTGAAGATCTTAATTAGTACTATAAAAGAAATTTCCCTCAAGGTAGAGCTAGAAAAGCAACATTGACAACATATATATATATATACAGCCTGATGATATACAGGTACACTGCATTCTCCTTAAAATATACATGTATGTAATTGATTAAAAGGACAATTTTAGCTACAGTACCACACCCAAGATATTAACTGAAAAATATTGATTATTCTTATTTTGTTTTCCAGAAATTAAGTAGCAGATCAATAAACACAGAATAAAAACAACTGCCTTCTCATTTTAATATGGAGAATGTTGACAATGATTCGATGATGCATCAAGCACAGCATATATGGACCATGTTGGATGATATGGCGAACTCTGACCCCAAAGCGTACAAAAATTTCATTGACAAACACATCAAGGAGGGTAAAGAGTACATGTCTCCTCCAACACCTCACATGTGTGTCCAGACAAATATACTGGTGAGTCATGAAGAAGGTTTTCAAAGTGTGCAAATAAAAATATATTCATGCAGCAAGTTTCTGAAATTCCACTGCCAATCCTTCCAAGATTTAATTTCCCCAGTCACCCTTCATACATTGTATGTCCCTGTTTTTATCCCCTCATACAGCTGTCCTTCTCTTCTTATGTCCAACACACTGCCCTTACATGTTCTCTTACCAACCCTTTATATACATGTCCATTATTCAATCCATCCTTTCCATTTTGTCCCCATCCAGGTCCTAAATTCACATTTTGCATGCCAAAATCCAACCTTCACATATCTCCCATCCACCCTTCAAAATTAATGTCCCTATCATCCCTTTAAATGTTTCCATACACCATTTAAGTGTCCCCATCCACCTTTCGAAAGTCCCCATCCACCCTTCAAATGTCCCCATCCACCCTTCACATGTCCCAATCCACCCTTCACATGTCCCAATCCACCCTTCCCATATATGACCCCAATCACCCTTCCCATATATGACCCCCATCACCCTTCCCATATATGACCCCAATCGCCCTTCCCATTTATGACCCCTATCACCCTTCCCATTTATGACCCCCATCCAACCTTCACATATATGACCCCATCCAACCTTCACATATATGACCCCATCCAACCTTCACATATATGTCCCCATCCAACCTTCACATATATGACCCCATCCAACCTTCACATATATGACCCCCATCCACCCTTCACATATATGACCCCATCCACCCTTCATATATATGACCCCCATCCACCCTTCCCATGTATGTCCCAATCCACCCTTCACATATATGTCCCCATCCACCCTTCACATATATGACCCCATCCACCCTTCCCATATATGACCCCATCCACCCTTCCCGTATATGACCCCATCCACCCTTCACATAAATGACCCCATCCACACTTCCCGTATATGACCCCATCCACCCTTTATATATATGACCCCATCCACCCTTCACATATTCCCATCCACCCTTCAAATGTCCACCATCCACCCTTCACATATAGGTCCCAATTAACCCTTCACATATATGTCCCAATCCACCCTTCCCATATATGACCCCATCCACCCTTCGCATATATATCCCCATCCACCCTTCCCGTATATGTCCCCATCCACCCTTCACATGTATGTCCCCATCCACCCTTCATATATCCCCATCCACCCTTCCCATGTATGTCCCCATCCACCCTTCCCATGTATGACCTCATCCACCCTTCCCATGTATGACCCCATCCACCCTTCCCATATATGACCCCATCTACCCTTCCCATATATGACCCCATCCACCCTTCCCATGTATGACCCTATCCACCCTTCCCATGTATGACCCCATCCACCCTTCCCATGTATGTCCCCATCCTACCTTCCCATGTATGACCCCATCCACCCTTCCCATATATGTCCCCATCCTACCTTCCCATGTATGACCCTATCCACCCTTCCCATGTTTGTCCCCATCCACCCTTCCCATATATGACCCCATCCACCCTTCCCATATATGTCCCCATCCTACCTTCCCATGTATGACCCTATCCAGCCTTCCCATGTATGTCCCCATCCACCCTTCCCATGTATGACCCCATCCACCCTTCCCATATATGTCCCCATCCTACCTTCCCATGTATGACCCTATCCACCCTTCCCATGTATGTCCCCATCCTACCTTCCCATGTATGACCCCATCCACCCTTCCCATGTATGTCCCCAACCTACCTTCCCATGTATGACCCTATCCACCCTTCCCATGTATGTCCCCATCCACCCTTCCCATATATGACCCCATCCACCCTTCCCATATATGACCCCATCCACCCTTCCCATGTATGACCCCATCCACCCTTCCCATATATGACCCCATCCACCCTTCCCATGTATGTCCCCATCCACCCTTCACATGTATGTCCCCATCCACCCTTCCCATGTATGTCCCCATCCACCCTTCCCATGTATGTCCCCATCCACCCTTCCCATATATGACCCCATCCACCCTTCACATATATGTCCCAATCCACCCTTCACATACATGTCCCCATCCACCCTTCCCATGTATGTCCCCATCCACCCTTCCCATGTATGTCCCCATCCACCCTTCCCATGTATGTCCCCATCCACCCTTCCCATGTATGTCCCAATCCACCATTCACATGTATGTCCCCATCCACCCTTCACACGTATGTCCAAATCCATCCTTTATATATATGTCCCCATCCACCCTTCACATATATGTCCCAATCCACCCTCCACATACATGTCCCCATCCACCCTTCACATATTTGTCCCCCATTCACCCTTCATATACCCCCATCCACCCTTCATATATCCCCATCCACCCTTCATATATCCCCAATCACCATTCATATAACCCCATCCACCCTTCATATACCCCCTTCATATACCCCCATCATGCAACCTTCATATACCCCATTCATATACCCCCATCATGCAACCTTCATATACCCCATTCATATACCCCCATCATGCAACCTTCATATACCCCATTCATATACCCCCATCATGCAACCTTCATATACCCCATTCATATACCCCCATCATGCAACCTTCATATACCCCATTCATATACCCCCATCATGCAACCTTCATATACCCCCATCATGCAACCTTCATATACCCCCATCATGCAACCTTCATATACCCCCATCCACCCTTCATATATCCCCAATCACCCTTGAACTGAATTACAGGAAATACTGAAACAAAAACTATATTTCAAACATGTTTTAATTTCATTATTTACTTTTGCTCATCTGATATGATGTCTTATAATTTCAATGTTAATATTTTAATCAAACTTTACAGTAAACTAGATGAATTATTTATTATTTTCTCAAAATCAATATTGAAAAAACTTATTTTATCTTAATTATATTCTTATTTATGTTTTGGAGGAAAGACATCTTCAAATTTGTTTACTTTCCTTATAGCCATAGTCCATTTAAAGGCTTTATTTTACTTTTATCAAATTAATTAAAATACATCATTTCTTTCAGACACCAAAAAGAAAGCCATTCTTTATCAACTTTTGTTCCTGGCCAAAAGTTCCGAATCCGAAGTCACCAGACGATGCCGTTCCTGTCACTGGAACAGACATCACAGATGGTCGAGACGACAGTGGTACGTAATGTTATATGTAAAACATCATACAATAAAAAATGTTTGTACTTAATGCTGTGTATTTGGATTGAAATACCGGGTATTATTTCCAAATTCAAAAAATGAAATCTCATTTAAATGAAATCTTAGTTGAAAAGTCATTATTTACAGATAACTTAGATTTAATTTTTTGGGGAAAAGAAAATAAACAGGTTTCTAAAAGTATTTATTAATGAATGGGACTTTCTTAATATCACAGTCATTTCATATTTTCAATTGCTTTCTTTTTTTTTGAACTTTTACATATCTTCTTTGTTAATATAAATGGAACATATGCTTGAACAAACTTTGTATTGCTCTGGATATACAATGGTATCTGACATAACAAATCACTTTTCAGAAGTTTGTTAAAGAATTCTCACTTTAATTTTTCTAATTTCTGTAATTGATACAAATTTCAACTAGCTTAAATTGTAACTGTAAATAAACAAAACAAGAAATCATCTTGAAAGCAATATAAATCAATGAGAAGTGTGAAGTGATTTTCATTTAATATTTGATTTATCCAAGACGCTTAACTCGACATTCACCCCTTGAATTTCATAATGAACTATTCCAACCTTTAAATGGGAACAGTTCAAATGTGTCTTCAGGGTCCTATTATAAACTAAACACTGTCTAAGTATGTATCACTGGGAAAATAAAGGATATGATATTAATATATTCGGGATGAATAAGTAAAACCCAGAGTCCTTTAAATTTAAATTTATTTATTTGTAAGAATTTTTTGTTTAAATATTAGAAACAAAAAGTTTTTTTTTAACAATTTTAAAAATTCTCAACATCTGTCAATAAAGTAAATAAATGAAAATGCTTTACTTAAGATAAATCCATCACATATATTTAAATATATTTATTTGTAAGAACTTTTTATTGAAATATTAAAAACAAAAAGGTTTTTTTTTCAACAATTTTAAGAATTCTCATCATCTATCAATAAAGTAAATAAAATGAAAATGCTTTACTTAAGATAAATCCATCACATGTATTTAAATTTATCTATTTGTAAGAATGTTTTATTGAAATATTAAAAACAAAAAGGTACATGTAGGACAAACAGCAACATTTTATTAAAAAGACATTGAAGACCTCAAAAAACAAATAAAAAATAGTGTCTTTTTTCTGTCATCATAAATAGTATAGCTTGAACTAGATTGATGTACATGTATATTTGGTGATTTTTTTTTTGGAAATTTTTATATTGTTAAGTTGTATTTTTATTTTCCAGGATCTTATTCTATGACGTCGTGTGCTTTCAACCCTAAAGTTATAGAAGAGTACGGCCATGATACAAAATCCTTGGTTGATCGGGACACTCTGATAAATTTGGCAATTGATTTTATCGAACATCACCATAAAGTGGAAATATCTAGAAGTTTCACATTGCTTCCCAGAGACATTACACACAAAGGGGACATAACTCTGCTTCATAAAAGTTTTTCGAAAAAGTCGCAAAAAAGTGAACAACAGTTTGAGGAACAATTGTCAGAGTTAGAAGAAAGTTTTGGACCGTTAGCAGCTGGAGCAAAAGATTCTTTACTAAATAAGTTAGCGAATTTGTCGACAGAAGAAAGCGGAAATTCCCAAAAGTCAAACGGGCATCAGGGTATGGGAACAAATTATGACTCTCCAACTATCAAAATGCCCAATCAAACAGAAGCTAGAAAAACAGGGATTATTGAGGAAATCTCCTCACAAAGTAACTCCAAACTGACTTGTCCCGTGTACACAATGGATTCTGTACGGAACCATTCTGGAGACATTGATCAAGTTGTTGTTAAAATTCAGCTTCCTGGCGTGAAAAGTGTAGCTGACTGCAAACTTGATATATCAAAGGTAAGAAAGGTTATTTTATATGTCAGGTCAGATGAAAATTAAATTACTTCCTAACCCATTCACCCCTGAAGACACATTTGAACACTTCCAAGTCAAAGGTTGGAAGAGTCCTTTATGAAACTGTAGGGGTGAATTGGTTAGTTCTATCTGTTCAAAAATTAGAACTGGCGTGAGTAGAATAAAAGATTACGGAGCACCCCAACACCTTGAAATTTAATGTTTCCGATCTGTTCTGGTCTAACTCCCTCAGTTTGTAGAATTTTTGGACCTAATATGTGTTAACAGCTTTACACGAACTGTGGAATTTTTCAGAACCACAAGATTGTAATTTCAACACTCTAAACAAGCACACCGTCACCCTCTATGTTATCAAAAATATATCTCAAAACAAAAATTGTGTATAATTTGTGAACAATTTGATGCCAGAAATGAAAAACAGAAGGTACATTGTACATCTATGTGTTATACTTGTTTTTATAGGATGACCTTCAGCTGACTGTGGAGGACAGCTACGACCTTCACCTTTCGTTCCCCTGTCAGATAGCGGATGATGATGCTGTGGCAAAGTTCAGCAAAAAGGCATCTGTTTTGACCGTGACCTTACCAGCAGTGGGAAAATCATAACAGTGAAACCAGATACCTTCATTACCTTGTAATTCACAATTCATTCAATGCTTCAATGAAGCATTCCATTAAACCGGAAATATTGCAAAAAACAAGTTGAAAATTGTTGGTACCATGATGGCAGCGATTATATTTTGAAGTTGTTTTGAAGTCACTGATAACAGGTCTATGTGAGGCAGTTGCCAAGTACTGGAGTACATTGTAACAGGTCATTATTTTTTCTCCGGGTACTCCAGTTTCCTCCACAACCTTTGATAGGATGTATTCCACACAACAACCAATCCAAACAACAGATGAAGCTTTATATTATGGGTCATGTTATATTTCTAAGACTGAAAATGGATCCAAAGTTGGTTTAAAAAAATGCAGTTTTTTGAACTAAAAGTAAATAATATGCTACTGATGAAAATCAGATACCTGATATTTTATTGGAACTGCTGATCATAAAAAATATTGTTTTCGTTGTCCTGATGGTGTGAAAAAATTGCATGTCATGTTTTCACCAGCACATGTACAGCTGAAAGTAAAACATCATAATTATTATTGTGTTAGTTATATAGAAATGACTAAATATTTCTATTGTACAGAAATGTACATTGTAGCATATCTTATTTATATTTGATAATACAGAAAATGAAGCAATCCAATTTGTCACTCTGACTATGAAATAGTTAATGAACAAGGATTCTGACTCACTGATCCACGAAATATTGGGACGTCTGGCGCAGCGTAGTCAGTCATGCAGCCATCCCATTATTTAGCAGATCAGAGTCAGACACTTCAAACTAAGAAATAGTACATGCATCTTGTATTTTATTTGCAAGACATAATGTGCTGCTGTTTTATTTTATATTTTCAGCACTCAGTTCTGAATTGTGATGAATTTGAATTAATTTAATATTGAAATTAATTTAATATTAAAATTTTAAAAAATATTGAATTTTCTTGTCTGATTTCTCATGTACAGATGTTCCAGAGTTTGAATTTCAGAATACCCCAGTTTCATATCTTGGCATTTGCTTATAAATAAATACAAAACAACAGCAATACATATAATTATAGTCAACTTTGGCCGCCCCTGGTCAGTGGTAATAATCAAGGGTTTAAATATACAAAACCAAAACAAGCACTTGTACATTCTGTTACCTCTGGAACTGTCAACAGTTCATATCATTTTCCTGTCCCACATACTTAACAAACATCTTACCATAGGTATTCTCCTCTGAAACCTCCAATAAAGAAGATTTTCCTCATTCCACATTCCAAATGAGGGAGAACGTGCTGAAATGTGACTGAAGCTGCATTGCTCAATTTGCATTTCCCATTTTATGTATCAAAATAACTTTAAAAAAGTATTTATTTGATCCAGACACACCTATTATGGTCATTACACATACTCTCTAGTAACTAGGATATCATTTGACCACAGGATGTAGGTTTTGAGTCTGTGCGAGTTTGACTTGCATGTAAATGATGGAGATCTCGAGGGAGATTGGTAAGATTTGGTCAAAATAAGGGGGTGACCCTCCTAATGAGGGAGGGTTAATGGGTATGTGTTACTGTACCAGAAATAAATCCTTTTCCAGAGCCCGGCCAATATAACATGTACCATGTATACTATAAAGGAATGTCTTGCAAACTCGTTTACCCTTGGGTAAATTTTAACCCTTCCAAGTCAAAAGACTGGGCTAGTTGATTGCAGTAAGAGGCAGAAAATGCCTTAATGGTCACATTTTGATAAGTCTGTAATGTTTGCTGTAGATTTGTCAATGTCATATACACATGGAAACGAGAGGTTTCTTGCAAACATTTGCAACAATGTTGCTGCAACTGTTGGTGGCAAACTTGCAGCAAATATTCAGTTTGCATGAAAATTACTTTTTTTTGCAAATAGTTGCCGCAAACATATGCTGTAACTTTGTCAAAAATAGTTGCTGCAACTTTATCGTAAAAAGTTACTATAATATAAGTTTAACAAAAGATCATCGTCGGAAAACTACGGTACGCTTCTCTGCCGTTTGCATACAGTATGCAAACGCCAGAAAAAGTGTACCGTGGGTTTTCGACGATGAAAAAAGATATATTTATGAATCATTCAACAATTCACTTGATTAATACTATTTAGATCTAGTAAGAAAAGTAGACACGGGCTAGAGCAGTAATATACGCATGGTAATTCTATGAAAATGGTATGGACACTCCAGTGACTGAAACAATGGTTTATTGCATTGTTTCCATATATATATAGATTCTAATTGATCCGTTCGGAATTAATGGAAGTCCAATCGGGAAACAGGTACGTATACGTAATAAATGGGCGTGATATAAACAGAGCCCAAAGGAATAAAACACTCGGGCAACTAAAATAATTTCATTTAGAGTTGTATAAAAGTCCTGGCACGTAAGAAAATTCGATTCCTCCTGGAAATACGACACGCAAAGTCGTCACAGTATTTATCCACATGGGAAAAATCTGGGTGGACTAAAATCCACATTTAATCATATATTTTAATCCTGCTTACAGGGGTAAGACTCTGACGGGTAAAGGAGACCAGGATAGGTCACTTGCAACTTAGGCTCATGTAACCCCAAAAATGCAAAAGCGAATAAGTAAACAAGCAGATCCATCATCATTGGTATAACCTTGACGATTCGCTTGTTCATAGGGACAATACAGAAGGGTTCAAATCAGCTCTCCTGAAGGACGACTAGTACCAAGGCGCAGCACTCTCTCTCCCGACTCGCTAAGCCAATATTGGTCTCTATAGAGTCGTACTAATCCAGATCCAGTATAGTTCAGTACCTACAAAGTGTAACCAGGGTTTCCTACCTGGCTTACTGCAATGTACACCGGGGGCAATTTATGGTCGTTTGATTTTATCTCAATTAATAGTGCTTGCAAGTCTATACTGATAATACATCCACTTTGTGAGAATGTGATAGAATTCTATTGACTTAATTATGTAAGTAAACATTTTTTTGGTATTGATATTGATTAGTGGTCTAACTTACTCAAGGGAGTTAACTCAAAGTTCCTCAAGGGAGTTAACTCATGTACTCTTATCATAGTTAATTACAATGTATGAAGTAGAAAAGTGGTTAAATAGAAACTAGAACTGTCTCCATGCAGGATGGCTGACTAAAATACCCCTGCAATCAGCACGAGTGAACGGACAACTGGAACTCGTTACCATGGCAAATATTTTGTGTGGAATCATTAAATAGCTGCATGTACATCCACACATGCTCTCTAACATACCTGTGAATTTTTGGGAAAATCGGTCCGCAAGTAAAGGAGGAGTTGTGCGGACAAGAAAAACCTGCTTATAGTGACCCGTTTCCATGGCAACGAAAGTTTTGGAATTTAAACAGCTGCATGTACATCTACTCATGTTCCCTAACATACCTGTGACGTTTCAGGAAAATCGGTCCGCAAGTAAAGGAGGAGTTGTGCGGACAAGAAAATCCTGCTTATAGTGACCCGTTTCCATGGCAACCAAAGTTTTGGAATTTAAACAGCTGCATGTACATCTACTCATGTTCCCTAACATACCTGTGACGTTTCAAGAAAATCCGTCCACAAGTAAAGGAGGAGTTGTCCGGACACGATGAATCTACACACAGACAGACGGACAGACAACCTGATTCCAGTATACCCCCCCCCCCCTAACTTCGTTTTGGATTATTAAAATCAAAAGCTCATGTTTATATCATATTCATAAATATACCATGTGTAAAACTTATACACGGACTTCAGATCCCAGTCCCACTGTTAACCAAAGGGAAATTCATGAAAGTTCCTGTAAATTATACACAGAAAAGGAACATATATATCACACGAGTATGGCAGAATTTTGAAATACGCACTCATGAAATTAAAAAAAAATCTTGCAAACTCTTGAAACGTATTTAATATTTAACGGGAAACAATTTAATTTTTTTTTTTTTAACATTTTCGAATACCTCTGTAGCTGATCGGGACGGATAGCCTAAAGATAAAGGTTTATTTAAACAAGAGGCCCAATGGGCCTGTATCGCTCACCTGGTATTAATCTCTTACTTGTAACCCTATAATTATATAAAATATATTACTTTAACATGTTGAGATGTAAACATAGCTAACCCCTGTGACCTTGAAAGTAATTTATAAGACAAGGTCATTTTATTCGCAAACTTTTATTGGCTTCTTCAAAGGAAGAAACCAGCCAAATATGTTTGTAGGGCCTTTGGAATTTCAGAATAAGTCGTTTAAATGTTTAAACATATTTGACCCCTGTAACTTTGAAATGCTCAAAGTCATTTCTTTTCGCAAACTTTGTTGGGCTTCATCTAAGGAAACTTTCAGCTATATATATCATGCTTCTAGGCATTTCGTTTAATCAGAAGAAGTGTTTAAAGTTTTTGATAAGTTTGACCCCCGTGACCTTGAATATAGGCCAAAGTCAATTACATTTCGCAAACTTTGTCAGGCTTCATCCAAGGAACCTTTCAGCTAAATATTGTGCTTCTAGGAATTTGGTAAATCAAGAGAAGTCGTTCAAAAGTTGTACCAGATTTGACCCCTGTGACCTTGAATATAGGTAAAGGTAATTTCTTTTCGCAAACTTTGTCAGGATTCTTCCAAGAAACCTTTCAGCTAAATATCATGCTTCCAGGCATTTTTGTTGATCAGAAGAGGTCATTTAAATGTTGTACTAGATTTGACCCATGTGGCCTTGAATATGGGTCTAGGTCATTTGTTTTCACAAACTTTTTTCGGCTTCATCCAGGAAAGCTACCAGTCAAATATGGATCTGTATGCCTGAAGAAGAAGTCGTTTGAATATTTCGAGATATTTGACCCCTGTGACCTTGAAAGTAGGTCAAAGTGGTTTTATTTCAAAAAAATGTTCAGCTCCTTCCAAGAAATCTACCAGCCAAATATCATGTCACTAGGCCTTTCGGTAGTTCAACAGACGTCCTTTAAAGGACGCCGTCCCATAGAATAAGATCGATTGGTCCTTCGAGTCAGGTGAGCTAAAAATGAAATAATAAAAATACATAACACATTTATATATTACATTATCTTTTTATTATATTTTAAAATACAATGCAGGATATAAAATGCCCTAGCTCTATATAATTTTAACATGAAAATATAATTACTACAATGTAAAAATACAAAGAGAGCGTATTGATATCGAACCTTAACTTATAACACTAGTACTGATATAGCATCGATGATATAAGTTTTATCAAGTTGATATTTTCTGATATTAGATGTGGTCTGACTTTCCTCAATTCTCATTGGCTAAAATATGGTCACATGAAGGTCCATATCTTATTATATCAACCTGATGTTTCAATTTTTAGAAACACAGAGTCAATATTGCATTTGTGACGTCATAATCATTGTGACATTATAATACCAATGCAAGATACAAGATACATTAGATAAAAGATCCACGCAACTGTAAATGTCATTCCTTATTAAGACAGATATAATGCAATTAAAGTCTTTTGCAAACAAGTTTCACAACTAATATAAAAATTAAGGACCTTTGATTCGGTTAATATGGTGTTATACCAACCTGGTAGAATCTAAAATATATTGACCTGGGCTAACGCCCTCGGTCAATATTTGATTCTACCAGGTCGGTTTGATATACATTTTAGTGATAAAATGTAATAAAACAAGTACACCAGAAGATGAATTGTTGAACCAGTTTTATAGCAATATCTTCTGGTCATGTATCACAGATCAATTAACACGATTAATCAGCGACGGGAGAAGGAGAATCTGCATTGAACTTAATTTCTAAAGTTTAGGGGTGATATCTGATAATAACTTCGGTGTTGTCAACAGCTCATTGTTAATATATCTGAATGTGATATTGAAGTTATTGGCAATGTCTTTGTTATCTCTCCAAATGAGTTCTTCGATCAATTAAAGTTCATTTACAGACAAAACAAGATGGCCGATTGTAATGGCGTATGTAGTCTGCCCCGTGGGTATCACAGATCGTCTGCTGAAAAGGAACCTACTTTTTTACCCAATCAAAGGTATGGTCTTATGGGAAATCAATTAATCTGTCGGCTTAATCTTTGCTATGTAACGTTAACCCTGACCTTGAGGAGTTCCGTATGAAGTCAGTAAGAATAATTTTTCGAATGATAACGTCATATTACAAATGACATGTGTAACATTTAAGTGCTAAACATGAACAAATGATCAAAGGGCGTAGTTTTGTTAGCTTGAATTACACGCCTTAATATGTCAATAACATTGAATATTGTGCTTTACATATATGAGAACATTGCATATAATTATGTATTTCTGATGAATGTATTATGATGCTCTGTTATAGAATCTTCAATTTGGAGGAAATAAAGAGTACATATATATTGAAGTTACCGGCAATGCCTTTGTTATCACTCTAGATGAGTTCTTCGATCAATTAAAGTTCATTTACAGACAAAACAAGATGTCCGATTGCAATGGCGTATGTAGTCTGCCCCGTGGGTATTGCAGATTGTCTGCTGAAAAGGAATCTACTTTTTTACCCAATCAAAGGTATGGTCTTATGGGAAATCAATTATTCTGTCGGCTTAATCCTGGCTTTATTTTTATCTTGTCTTTTGGTATGTTTTAAAAATTCTGAAAAAAAAACAAACAATATAAATGAGAACTTGCGAGACTAATTTGATTCCTGGGTTTCAATACATGCATTGAATAGTTCGATCGGAGAATTTTAAAATAGACTGTATCCAAGGAGATAAAGCCATATTACGAAAGTTAATAAATGATTGCGTATTCGTGTTTTGTTATCGAAGGAGAATGTTACATATCATACTCCTGAAAGGAAATGACCTTTTTATTGAAGATTTAGAAGATGAGTTTTATTTTGAAATAAATTCATTGATGTCGCAAGAAAATAAACAAACCGTAGTTAAAAGGATTCAGTCGGCTGTCTGATATAATAAATCCTTGGTTAAGCAGGGGAGAGGGGGGGGGGGGGGGACAAGAAGAAGTATTGATATGTTTCATAACGTTTTTGAGGAAAAAAAGGGGCTGGGGTGGCCGAGTGGTCAAGGTGTCCCGACATTCTGCCACATTTCCACCTCTGGGTTGCGAGTTCGAAACCCACCTGGGGCAGTTGCAAGGAACTGACCGTAGGTCAGTGGTTTTTCTCCGGGTACTCCACTTTCCTTCACCTCCAACACATGGTACGTCCTTAAATGACCATGGCTGTTAAAAGGACGTCAAACAAAATAAACCAAACCAAATGCTCGTGAAAACAATTAAGGAGATACATCGACGATTTAATGTCGACAATATCGTCTTTTAAAGTGGACGGGATTTAATACAGGAAGGGTTAAATATTTAGTTCTGGATGTGAACACCTCTAATGGTAGACTACTTCAAATATTTACAATTCTCATAAAGAACTGACCTTGTCCTGCCCGTGGTCCGGTCAGCCACCTGGATACAGAAAGTCTTTCACTCAGACTAGAAGCCGGTAGGCTGGAGTTGTGGGTGGTATAAATGCAATATAAGTCTCAGAAACGACAGCCGAAGTCATGCTTACTATGAAGGTTGTTACAGTTGCCATGGTTACTAAGAAAATATCAAGATGTATTCAATAAATAAGAGAATACCGAAGCGTAAACAAAATCATAATCCAAACTCAAAATCGATTAAACCAGTGGCAAAATATGAACAAAGGAAAGATTTACACGGAGACCCTTGTAAAAGTAGAAGAGAATAAGACCAGGTGTTCCGGAAGAGTAAGTGTCTTCTGCTTCATCGACGACACCCACCATGTAAATCTTTGTCACATTCAAGTAAACATCAAGTTCTCAAAATGAGAACCTAGTATCAATAGAATGCGTTAAGGCTTTACTAAGTGATTTAGGTTTAACCTACATGTGTCAAAACTTATTTTTTCTGTCTTAAAAATCGAAAAAAGAATACTCATCTTACAGCTACACGTGTCTATATAATGTATATCAATAAATATTTCCCCCTGTTAATCGTTTCGCGATTAAAGTTAAATTCCGATTGTATTTTTCAAGCTTATAATTTGGTCTACACTTGATGTAAAGGGTCATGGTACTTATATATTTACGTCTATTTATATAATCAGTGATAATAATGGCAATATAGATAATTATCCTTGGTAAATATCAATTAGATGGACGTTCCATATTTTCGGTTTATTCATTCTCATTAAACTGATGTTTACATATTGATACGCTATAGAGTGCATGAAGAAACACAATGAATTCGCGCTTAAGATACCGTTCGCTTTGAATCGATTTCTTCCCAGTTTGTATTATATATTTCTCGATTCGAAATTGAGTGGCGATGTTTTTCTCGTTCGAAAGGTCACGACCGAATTTTCGTAGAGCCTAGATCTAAGACTCCTGGTAAACAATATAATTCGAGAAACATTTCAACACAAACAAAATATTCAGTCTTCATATCACTAGATTTTCTAATAAAGCTTAGTTTTTTAAGAACATAACATTTCAAAGAGTTAAAACATCATTATACATGCATTTTAATTAAAATTGAATAGGTATGCAATTATTGAATATCAATTTAACCCGAGGGACACAATTTAAATACCATGTTCTTTATATTTCCACACCATGTAGGACTAACACATTTTCATTGTCATTTATGCATTAACGGTTCATTGTACCAGGCACCAATATAGAGTTGTCACCTGACACAATGAATGAGAAGAGAACGACGAAAAGTCTAAAAAAAACCGTATTTCGATCGCACAAAATCGATCGATCTACAAAAAGGAGACGCTTGAAAACGCTCCAGGGAATACGATCTGGGTCTTACCAACCGAACCGGAACTTACTAGGTTTAGTACTAGGCCTATATCATGACACTGCAGCGCAAATGTAATTAGAAGTTAAAGATACTATCTTACTCCGAAAAAAAATGTTTTTAATGGATATTAGTTGAATTTTTGATCGTTTGACATAATTTAAATTAATTAAAGATAGCTGGTTTGAGCACACAATACATGCTCGAACACGAGAACGGTTTCATGATTACGGACCAAGGCGTTCCGGAAGGACAGGCGTCTAACTCTTCATAGAGAGAAATCGCTTAAATATTTTCTCTTGCAGTATGTTCTTGGATATCATATCCATTATGACATGTGAGACTCATTTCATGGCAGTAGGAATGTTGCTAACTACATGTAGAAAGGAAAGTAACCACGATCGGAAGATTCGAAATAACAATTTCCGTAAGGATACATGTATCAGGATCGAAAGTCATTTTGTAGCCGTCACATCCATTTTGGGTTAAGCCCGCTCCATGCTAAATATGGATTTAACCGCTGAAATTTCATAGAACTATGAAAGATAAAAAATGGCCTTCTGTCCATATTTTTACAATTAACTTTAATACAATACCTAAGTTTCTGGCAATGGTGCAGGAATCCTTAATGTTGCAGTGTTTCAAAGTGGTACGGGGTTCCTTAAAGTAACAGTGTTTTTCATAGGTACGGAGATCCTTAAAGTTACATGCAGTGTTTGGCAGTGGTACAGGGATCCTTAAAGTAACCGTGTTTGGCAGTGGTACGGGGATCCTTAATGTTACAGTTTCTGGCAATGGTACGGGAATCCTTAAAGTTACAGTGTATGGAAGTGATAGATTGATCATTAAGTTATTCACATAATCATTTCTATTGACTAAAGCAAGTTCCCATAAAATCATACCTATTGAACTTGTACTGGAGATTCATACTGTGTCCTGTTTTTAAAAAATGCATACACAAAGACTTGCTGAAGTCTCCCTTGGCCTTATAATCAAATTAACATATACAAAAGGTCATTTTTTTATATCATCAGAAATACATCAAGTAAAGGTAGCATTTCCTTTCATACTATAACATAAACCCGTATTGCCACTTTAATTTCTAAAACATACAAAAGAATTCCTAATTTTTTATACAACTGTTAAGATAATTGAATAAACTTTACAGAAAGTTTTTTTAAGGAACATGTTTCTTCTTTGCGTATTACATTACGGAGATTACATTACAAACATTACATTACAAACATTACCTTTCAAAGACATTAAAACCTTAGTGCTAGCAATCTGTTAAAAACTTATTCCGGAGTACCTTTCTGAACTTAGGGTAGAATAATTGATAAGCTGTGAGCAATCAGTTCACTTGAACAGCCATAAAGGTTATTCATGATATCAATAATAAAACTTCTCTGTTAAAAAAGATCAGACAATAACAAAGCATATACAAATCAATAGTACAAACTAAAAATCGATAAAATTAGACGCAACATATGAAAAGAGAAAAGATTAACATGGGGATCCTTGTAAAAAACAAATGTTTCAGTACAGTTAGCGACCTCTGCTTCATCGACGACACCCGCCATGTAAATTTAATCTAAGTCAGATCCAAGTAAATGTCATGGCCTCAAAGTGAGAACTGAGGCATACATCTCAATAACAAGCATCTTCATATCATATCAATATATACAATATTTCTCAACGAGACCAAGATGGTGACCATAAACTTGCCCATCGTCTTCATCAACCTGCATCTGTCGAATCCCTGCGCCGTAAGTTTGTTCGTCAGCAGCTGACATCTTTTACGAAAATCTCGATATTCAGAGCAAGCCCTAGATTATCGAATCAACTGCCATATGAAATACAATAGGATGGAGGAGCAGGGATGTTATTACCGGTATCTTCACAATAGGAAACCTTGAATCGAACGTTCGATCTCCACGTTCCTTGAGTCAGACCGATAAGGTGAAGGGAAACTTCCTCTAGCTCGAAGCTGGAAGGCGACCTTAATCTTATGTACAATTAAAATCTGCCACACTCCTTGTCCTTTTTTAAATGTGTTCGCCTACGAACACCACGACCCAGGTTCTAAATTTACTCTCACCACATGAAGGGCCACGGACACAAAGAGTACATTCGCGCTACCAGCTGAACCAGTTGAACCTTAGCAAAAATACCAGGCACATATTTTGACCAAGGCTGATCCCTGGGAAATCGGACACGTATTGTTTGAGGGGTTCAGCCGTACTAGACCAAAAACAAAATGGTTAAGATGTAAACTTTCGTTATACACTTTAGTGAACGCGTGAAAAGGGGCATTTTATTCAATATATGCTGTAGGAACCCCCCCCCCCCCTCCCCACCACATACATACACACAAAAACTGTGGATTTTAGCTCTACCTATTCGGTCCAAATGCGTTGGTTACTTGTGAGATATTTTTGTGCCTCCTGTGCCGATTCAACCGGTAATGTGAATTTAACGCATTTGTAACAGGAAAGAGAATAAAAGAATCTTTCAACCCCTTGGGGATGAGACAGGGGAATCTCAACCCGGAGGGCAAGATTCTTAAGTTGCCAAACACGAGGCTTAATTAAATCTTATCCCGAGGGTTGATATCTCCTGTCTCACTACCATGGAGATGAATGATCATTTTTCTCTTACCCTGTTAAACCTCATGTATATCTAATATTGACGTTACATCAATACAAGACAATGTTGATGTGATGTGTTTGCGAAATGACATGACGTCATTGCATTGTTGCCGTGACGTCATCGTATTGTTGCTCCGACGCAATTAATTTTTTGAGAACGTGCAAAAAGCACGTGTAGCTTGTCTCAACCTAGGGTGAGGTAAGAAAATCTCACACCGGTAAAAGTGTGGATATCCCTGTCCAGGGTAAGAGAATAGTGTGCTACCACCGCGGATCGAACCCTCGATCTCCAGGTTCATGATCGGATACTCTACCTCTGATCTAAAGGGTTATTTCATCTAGCTTGAACATCTGTCATACCCGGTATGATAATAGTTTAAGGTCATGGTTTTGTAAGAATTGGAATTATTTATAAGATCCTTTTTTTTCGTAATGACATGAATTAATCTGCAACCAGGTTGTAATCAGTATGGTTTTTCATTAGAATAACGTTTGTTGTGGAAAATCAATCTCAATGTTTAATAAAGGCAACTATATGGGTCAGTAATCTGTTAGACTGATTTAGAATACTTTACGGTGGCAGTGAACTATATTGAGTATCATAGATATACTGATATGTATACGAATCCTTAGAAGGACTTTCATTATTATAAGAACACTGATTTTAAAGGAATGCCATTTCATTGGATTCGCACTTAATAGCCTTTTCCTCTACCCTCTAAAGAGTAAAGCTCCCCGTAAACGACACAGGTGAATGACCTTTTCCTCTACCCCCTAGAGGGTTAAGCTACCCGTAAACGACACAGGTGAATAGCCTTTTCCTCTACCCCCTAGAGGGTAAAGCTCCCCGTAAACGACACAGGTGAATGACCTTTTCCTCTACCCCTAGAGGGTAAAGCTCCCCGTAAACGACACAGGTGAATAGCCTTTTCCTCTACCTCCTGGAGAGTAAAGCTCCCCGTAAACGACACACGTGAATGACCTTTTCCTCTACCCCCTAGAGGGTAAAGCTCCCCGTAAACGACACAAGTGAATGACCTTTTCCTCTACCCCCTAGAGGGTAAAGCTCCCCGTAAACGACACAGGTGAATGACCTTTTCCTCTACCCCCTAGAGGGTAAAGCTCCCCGTAAACGACACAGGTGAATGACCTTTTCCTCTACCCCCTAGAGGGTAAAGCTCCCCGTAAATGACACAGGTGAATAGCCTTTTCCTCTACCCCCTATAGGGTAAAGCTCCCCGTAAACGACACAGGTGAATTGCCTTTTCCTTTACCCCCTAGAGAGTAAAGCTCCCCGTTAACGACACAGGTGAATGGCCTTTTCCTTTACCCCTAGAGGCTAAAGCTCCCCGTAAACGATACAGGTGAACTGCCTTTTCCTCTACCCTCTGGAGAGTAAAGCTCCCAGTAAACGATACAGGTGAATTGCCTTTTCCTCTACCCCCTAGAGGGTAAAGCTCCCCGTAAACGACACAGGTGAATAGCCTTTTCCTCTATCCCCTAGAGAGTAAATTTCCCCGTAAATGACACAGGTGAATTGCCTTTTCCTTTACCCCCTAGAGAGTAAAGCTCCCCGTAAACGATAGAGGTGAATAGCCGTTTCCTCTACCCTCTGGAGAGTTAAGCTCCCCGTAAACGACACAGGTGAATGGCCTTTTCCTCTATCCCCTAGAGAGTAAAGCTCCCCGTACACGACACAGGTGAATAGCCTTTTCCTCTACCCCCTAGAGGGTAAAGCTTCCCGTAAACGACACAGGTGAATGGCCTTTTCCTCTACCCAATAAAGGGTAAAGCTCCCCGTAAACGACACAGGTGAATTGCCTTTTCCTCTACCCAATAAAGGGTAATGCTCTCCGTTAACGACACAGGTGAATTGCCTTTTCCTTTACCCCCTAGAGAGTAAAGCTTCCCGTAAACGACACAGGTGAATGACCTTTTCCTCTACTCCCTAGAGGGTAAAGCTCCCCGTAAACGACACAGGTGAATAGCCTTTTCCTCTACCCCCTAGAGGGTAAAGCTCCCCGTAAACGACACAGGTGAATAGCCTTTTCCTCTATCCCCTAGAGAGTAAATTTCCCCGTAAATGACACAGGTGAATTGCCTTTTCCTTTACCCCCTAGAGAGTAAAGCTCCCCGTAAACGATAGAGGTGAATAGCCGTTTCCTCTACCCTCTGGAGAGTTAAGCTCCCCGTAAACGACACAGGTGAATGGCCTTTTCCTCTATCCCCTAGAGAGTAAAGCTCCCCGTACACGACACAGGTGAATTGCCTTTTCCTTTACCACCTAGAGAGTAAAGCTTCCCGTAAACGAAACAGGTGAATGACCTTTTCCTCTACCCCCTAGAGGGTAAAGCCCCCCGTAAATGACACAGGTGAATAGCCTTTTCCTCTACCCCCTAGAGAGTAAAGCTCCCCGTCAACAACACAGGTGAAAGACCTTTTCCTCTACCCCCTAGAGGTTAAAGCTCCCCGTAAACGACACAGGTGAATAGCCTTTTCCTCTACCCCCTAGAGGGTAAAGCTCCCCGTAAACGACACAGGTGAATTGCCTTTTCCTTTACCCCCTAGAGAGTAAAGCTCCCCGTAAACGACACAGGTGAATGACCTTTTCATTTACCCCTAGAGGGTAAAGCTCCCCGTAAACGATACAGGTGAATTGCCTTTTCCTCTACCCTCTGGAGAGTAAAGCCCCCCGTAAACGATACAGGTGAATTGCCTTTTCCTATACCCCTTAGAGGGTAAAGCTCTCCGTAAACGATAGAGGTGAATAGCCGTTTCCTCTACCCTTTGGAGAGTTAAGCTCCCCGTAAACGACACAAATGAATTGCCTTTTCCTCTACCTCCTAGAGAGTAAAGCTCCCCGTAAACGACACAAATGAATAGCCTTTTCCTCTACTTCCTAGAGAGTAAAGCTCACCGTAAACGACACAAATGAATAGCCTTTTCCTCTTCCCCCTAGAGGGTAACGCTCCCCGTAAACGACACAAGTGAATGGCCTTTTCCTTTACCCCCTAGAGGGTAAAGCTCACCGTAAACGACACAGGTGAATAGCCTTTTCCTCTACCCCCTAGAGAGTAAAGCTCCCCGTAAACGACACAGGTGAATGGCCTTTTCCTCTACCCCCTAGAGGGTAAAGCTCCCCGTAAACAACACAGGTGAATAGCCTTTTCCTCTACATCCTAGAGAGTAAAGCTCACCGTAAACGACACAAATGAATTGCCTTTTCCTCTACCTCCTAGAGAGTAAAGCTCACCGAAAACGACACAAATGAATAGCCTTTTCCTCTACCTCCTAGAGAGTAAAGCTCACCGTAAACGACACAAATAAATTGCCTTTTCCTCTACCCCCTAGAGGGTAACGCTCCCCGTAAACGACACAGGTGAATAGCCTTTTCCTCTACCTCCTAGAGAGTAAAGCTCACCGTAAACGACATAAATGAATTGCCTTTTCCTCTACCTCCTAGAGAGTAAAGCTCCCCGTAAACGACACAAATGAATTGCCTTTTCCTCTACCCCCTAGAGGGTAACGCTCCCCGTAAACGACACAGGTGAATTGCCTTTTCCTCTACCTCCTAGAGAGTAAAGCTCACCGTAAACGACACAAATGAATAGCCTTTTCCTTTACCCCCTAGAGGGTAAAGCTCCCCGTAAACGACACAGGTGAATTGCCTTTTCCTCTACCTCCTAGAGAGTAAAGCTCACCGTAAACGACACAAATGAATTGCCTTTTCCTCTACCTCCTAGAGAGTAAAGCTCACCGTAAACGACACAAATGAATTGCCTTTTCCTCTACCTCCTAGAGAGTAAAGCTCCCCGTAAACGACACAAATGAATTGCCTTTTCCTCTACCCCCTAGAGGGTAACGCTCCCCGTAAACGACACAAGTGAAAGGCCTTTTCCTCTACCCCTTAGAGGGTAACGCTGCCCGTAAACGACACAAGTGAATGGCCTTTTCCTCTACCCCCTAGAGAGTAAAGCTCCCCGTAAACGACACAGGTGAATGGCCTTTTCCTTTACCCCCTAGAGGGTAAAGCTCCCCGTAAACGACACAGGTGAATAGCCTTTTCCTCTACCCCCTAGAGGGTAAAGCTCCCCGTAAACGACACAGGTGAATGACCTTTTCCTCTACCCCGTAGAGAGTTAAGCTCCCCGTAAACGACACACATGAATTGTATTTTCCTCTTCCCCCTAGAGGGTAAAGCTCCCCGTAACGACACAGATGAATGGCCTCTTCCTTTACCCCCTAGAGGGTAAAGCTCCCCGTAAACGACACATATGAATTGTCTTTTCCTTTACCCCCTAGAGGGTAAAGCTCCCCGTCAACGACACACATGAATTGTCTTTTCCTTTACCCCCTAGAGGGTAAAGCTCCCCGTCAACGACACAGGTGAATGGCCTCTTCCTCTACCCACTAGAGAGTAAAGCTCCCCGTAAACGATACAAGTGAATAATTAATTCACAGACAGGACATTATAGATAATGTCGACAAGCAACCGAAGCCTTGACTTGTTTGTTTGACTTACTTTTCGTCCACTTCTTATTCGACTACTTTGTTATTCAGCAGACGATGAATAGATCAGAGAACCAGCAGAATGGGTGATTGAGGCGAGACAAGTAAAAGACAGTTTTAAAACCTTGGCTTTAACATGAACAGTTGTAACGTTACCTTGGCTGACTAACATCCGTATCACAACTTCTTCCGGGCTACGTGTCAAATTACCTTAACGACTCGTCCTGAATTTGGAAAGAAATATCGATCAACCATTTGTTTTTTAAATGAAGCTTTTATGACAATATTTTATGGCCTTGGTTGTAAAAGAAAGAAAATGTTCATCCATTAAATTAGAGACAGACAATTACCAACGAATCTTACCCCGAGGGTTGAGATTTCCTGTCTCACTACCATGGAGGTGAATGATTATTTTTCTCTTACCCTGTTAAACCTCATGTATATCTAATATTGACGTTACATCAAATACAAGACAATGTTGATGTGATTTGATTGCGAAATCAACATGACGTCATTGTATTGTTGCCGTGACGTCATCATATTGTTGCTCCGACGTAATTAATTTTTTGAGAACGTGCAAAAAGCACGTGTAGCTTGTCTCAACCTAGGGTGAGGTAAGAAAATCTCACACTGGTAAAAGTGTGGATATCCCTGTCCAGGGTAAGAGAATAGTGTGCTACCACCGGGGATCGAACCCTCGATCTCCAGGTTCCTAATAAAATATTCTACCCCTGAGCTAAAGGGTTATTTCAACTAGCTTGAACATCTGTCATACCCGATATGATAATAGTTTAAGGTCATGGTTTTGTAGGAAAGACTGTTTTTTGGAATTATTTCATTAGAATAACTTCCTTTGTGACAAATCAATCTCAATGTGTAATAAAGGCAACTATTTGGGTCAGTAATCTGTTAGACTGATTTATATTGAGTGTCATAGATATACGTACATGTATACGAATCCATAGAAGGACTTTCATTATTCTTAGAACATGTATTGATCTTATAGGAATGCCATTTCATTGGATTCGCACTTAATAACCTTTTCCTCTACCCCCTAGAGAGTAAAGCTCCCCGTAAACAACACAGGTGAATGGCCTTTTCCTCTACCCCCTAGAGAGTAAAGCTCCCCGTAAACGACACAGGTGAATAGCCTTTTCCTCTACCCTCTGGAGAGTAAAGCTCCCCGTAAACGACACAGGTGAATGGCCTTTTCCTCTACCCCCTAGAGAGTAAAGCTCCCCGTAAATGACACAAGTGAATAGCCTTTTCCTCTACCCTCTAGAGAGTAAAGCTCCCCGTAAACAACACAGGTGAATGGCCTTTTCCTCTACCCCCTATAGAGTAAAGCTCCCCGTAAACAACACAGGTGAATGGCCTTTTGCTCTACCCCCTAGAGAGTAAAGCTCCCCGTAAACGACACAGGTGAATGACCTTTTCCTCTACCCCCTAGAGGGTAACGCTCCCCGTAAACGACACAAGTGAATGGCCTTTTCCTTTACCCCCTAGAGAGTAAAGCTCCCCGTAAACAACACAGGTGAATGGCCTTTTCCTCTACCCCCTATAGAGTAAAGCTCCCCGTAAACGACACAGGTGAATAGCCTTTTCCTCTACCCCCTAGAGAGTAAAGCTCCCCGTAAACGACACAAGTGAATGGCCTTTTCCTTTACCCCCTAGAGGGTAACGCTCCCCGTAAACGACACAAGTGAATTGCCTTTTCCTTTACCCCCTAGAGGGTAAAGCTCCCCGTAAACGACACAGGTGAATGGCCTTTTCCTCTACCCCCCCCCCAGAGGGTAACGCTCCCCGTAAACGACACAAGTGAATGGCCTTTTCCTTTACCCCCTAGAGGTTAAAGCTCCCCGTAAACGACACAGGTGAATAGCCTTTTCCTCTACCTCCTAGAGAGTAAAGCTCACCGTAAACGACACAAATGAATTGCCTTTTCCTCTACCTCCTAGAGAGTAAAGTTCACCGTAAACGACACAAATGAATTGCCTTTTCCTCTACCTCCTAGAGAGTAAAGCTCCCCGTAAACGACACAAATGAATAGCCTTTTCCTCTACCCCCTAGAGGGTAACGCTCCCCGTAAACGACACAAGGGAATGGCCTTTTCCTTTACCCCCTAGAGGGTAAAGCTCCCCGTAAACGACACAGGTGAATTGCCTTTTCCTCTACCTCCTAGAGAGTAAAGCTCAACGTAAACGACACAAATGAATAGCCTTTTCCTCTACCTCTTAGAGAGTAAAGCTCACCGTAAACGACACAAATGAATTGCCTTTTCCTCTACCTCCTAGAGAGTAAAGCTCACCGTAAACGACACAAATGAATTGTCTTTTCCTTTACCCCCTAGAGGGTAAAGCTCCCCGTCAACGACACAGGTGAATGGCCTCTTCCTCTACCCTCTAGAGGGTAAAGCTCTCCGTAAACGACACAGGTGAATAGCCTTATCCTCTACCCTCTAGAGAGTAAAGCTCCCCGTAAACGACACAGGTGAATTGCCTTTTCCTCTACCCACTAAAGGGTAAAGCTCTCCGTAAACGACACAGGTGAATGGCCTTTTCCTCTACCCCCTAGAGGGTAAAGCTCCCCGTAAACGACACAGGTGAATGGCCTTTTCCTCTACCCCCTAGAGAGTAAAGCTCCCCGTAAACGACACAGGTGAATGGCCATTTCCTCTACCCCCTAGAAGGTAAAGATCCCCGTAAACGATGCAGGTGAATGACCTTTTCCTCTACCCACTAGAGGGTAAAGATCCCCGTAAACGATACAGGTGAATGACCTTTTCCTCTACCCACTAGAGGGTAAAGCTCCCCGTAAACGACACAAGTGAATCATTAATTCACAGACAGAACATTATAGATATTGTCGACAAGCAACCGAAGCCTTGACTTGTTTGTTTGAGTTACTTTTGTCCGCTTCTCATTCGACTTCTTATTGAGCAGACGATGAATAAATCAGAGAACCAGCAGAATGGGTGATTGAGGCGAGACAAGTAAAAGTCAGTTTTAGAAACCTTGGCTTTAACATGAACAGGTGTAACGTTACCTTGGCTGACTAACATCCGTATCACAACTTCTTCCGGGCTACGTGTCAAATTACCTCAACGACTCGTCCTGAATTTGGAAAGAAATATTGATCAACCATTTGTTTTTTAAATGAAGCTTTTATGACAATATTTTATGGCCTTGGTTGTATAAGAAAGACAATTTTCATCCATTAAATTAGAGACAGACAATTACCATGTATTCAACAAATAAGAGAATACCGAAGCGTTAACAAAATCATAATCCAAACTCAAAATCGATTAAACCAGGGGCAAAATATGAAGAAAGGAGAGATTTATATGGAGACCCTTGTAAAAGTACAAGAGAATAAGACCAGGTGTTACGGAAGAGTAAGCGTTTTCTGCTTCATCGACGACACCCGCCATGTAAATCTTTGTTACATCCAAGTAAACATCAAGTTCTCAAAATGAGAACCGAGTATCAATAGAATGCGTTAAGGCTTTCTTAAATGATTTAGGTTTAACCTACATGTATCAAAACTTATCATTGGACTTATTATCTTCTCAGAGTTGTAGTAATTGCAGTTTAAGCTTTAATACATACTTGTAGCATTTGTTCCTGAAGTCGATATTTTCATTTAGCGTTTCAAAAGGTCCTCTGCAATGTCGACTATAAGATGTCTTACCCACCCTGACAAGTAACACCAGTGTTGTTGAAGCAGATATTCCAGAAAGGGGGGGGGGGGGGGGGCATTTTTCGATCTAAAATAAATATTTATTTTTTCGAAATAAGAATACTCATCTTTCAGCTACACGTGTAAATACTTCCCCCTGTTAATCGTTTCGCGATTTAAGTTAAATTTCGATTGTATTTTTCACGCTTATAATTTGGTCTACACTTGATAGAAAGGGTCACAGTTCTTATATCTTTATGTCTAATTCTATTTATATAATCAGTGATAATAATGGCAATATAGATAATTATCCCTGGTAAATATCAATGAGATGGACGTTCCATATTTTCGGTTTATTCAGGCTCATTAAACTTATGTTTACATATTGATACGCTATAGATTACATGAAGAAAAACAATGAATTCGCGCTTAAGACACCGTTCGCTTTGAATCGATTTCTTCCCAGTTTCTATTATTATATATTTCTCGATTTAATATTGAGTGGCGATGCTTTTCTCGTTTGAAAGGTCACGACCGAATTTTTGTCCAGCCTAGATCTAAGACTCCTGGTAAACAATACAATTCGAGAAACATTTCAACTCAAAAAAAATTTTCAGTCTTCATATCACTAGATTTTCTAATAAAGCTTAGTTTTTTAAGAACATAACATTTCAATGAGTTCAAACATCATTATACATGCATTTTAATTAAAATTGAATAGGTATGCAATTATTGAATATCAATTTAACCAGAGGGACACAATTTAAATACCATGTTCTTTATATTTCCACACCATGTAGGACTAACACATTTTCATTGTCATTTATGCATTAACGGTTCATTGTACCAGGCACCAATATAGAGTTGTCACCTGACACAATGAATGAGAAGAGAACGACGAAAAGTCTAAAAAAAAAAACGTATTTCGATCGCACAAAATCGATCGATCTACAAAAAGGAGACGCTTGAAAACGCTCCAGGGAATACGATCTGGGTCTTACCAACCGAACCGGAACTTACTAGGTTTAGTACTAGGCCTATATCATGACACTGCAGCGCAAATGTAATTAGAAGTTAAAGATACTATCTTAATCCGAAAAAAATGTTTTTAATGTATATTAGTTGAATTTTTGATCGTTTGACATAATTTAAATTAATTAAAGATAGTTGGTTTGAGCACACAATACATGCTCGAACACGAGAACGGTTTCATGATTACGGACCAAGGCGTTCCGGAAGGACAGGCGTCTAACTCTTCATAGAGAGAAATCGCTTAAATATTTTCTCTTGCATTATGTTCTTGGATATCATATCCATTATGACATGTGAGACTCATTTCATGGCAGTAGGAATGTTGCTAACTAGGAAGGAAAGTAACCACGATCGGAAGATTCGAAATAACAATTTCCGTAAGGATACATATATCAGGATCGAAAGTCATTTTGTAACTTTCATAGTGTTATGAAAGGTCAGCCGTTACATCCATTTTGGGTGAAGTCCGCTTCATGCTAAATATGGATGTTACCGCTGAAATTTCATAGAACTATGAAAGATAGAAAATGGCCTTCAATCCATATTCTTACATTTAACTTTATAACAATAGCTAAGTTTCTGGCAGTGGTGCGGGAATCCTTAATGTTGCAGTGTTTCACAGTGGTACGGGGATCCTAAAAGTTATAGAGGTTACACAACGAGTGGTTGTTGAATATGGAATTTATTTCACTCGAGTTAATTATTTTTTAAAAGTTACAAAAGACACGAGCTTTAGCAAGTGTCTTTTGTAACTTTAAAAAAATAATTAACTAGAGTGAAATAAATTCAATATCCAATAACCACGAGTCGTGTGACCTGTTTCTACTACAATATTAAATCGGCAGTGTCAGTGTTGATTTTTGGAGTGAACCGCGGACTATTTGCGCGAAAATGCATCATCTCGCATATATTTCCGCCAAGTTGTGACGTCGTCAACAATCGATGACGACGTCAACAATCGTGATTTCCGATCAAAGTTCATCTTCTCAACCAATCAAAAGTCCGGAAGGTCATATTCCACTAGTGGTATATAACATATATTTATCCAACAGTAAGCACGTTTATACAATGGTCTGAGAGTGGAATATCACAGGGTATTGCGGTAGTAAAGTTACAGAGTTTGGCAGTGGTACGGGGATCCTTAAAGTTACAGTGTTTGACAGTGGTACGGGGATCCTTAAAGTTACAGTGTTTGACAGTGGTACGGGGAACCTTAAAGTAACAGTGTTTGACAGTGGTACGAAAATCCTTACAGTAACAGTGTTTGACAGTGGTACGGGGATCCTTAAAGTTACAGTGTTTATCAGTGGTACGGGGATCCTTAAAGTTACAGTGTTTGACAGTGGTACGGGGATCCTTAAAGTTACAGTGTTTGACAGTGGTACGGGGAACCTTAAAGTAACAGTGTTTGACAGTGGTACGAAAATCCTTACAGTAACAGTGTTTGACAGTGGTACGGGGATCCTTAAAGTTACAGTGTTTGTCAGTGGTACCGGGATCCTTAAAGTTACAGTATTTGGCAGTGGTACGGGGATCCTTAAAGTTACAGTGTTTGACAGTGGTACGGGGATCCTTAAAGTTACAGTGTTTGACAGTGGTACGGGGAACCTTAAAGTTACAGTGTTTGACAGTGGTACGGGGATCCTTAAAGTTACAGTGTTTGACAGTGGTACGGGGAACCTTAAAGTAACAGTGTTTGACAGTGGTACGGAAATCCTTACAGTAACAGTGTTTGACAGTGGTACGGGGTATTTAAAGTTACAGTGTTTGACAGTGGTACGGGGATCCTTAATATTACAGTGTTTGACAGTGGTACGGGGATCCTTAAAGTAACAGTGTTTGACAGTGGTACGGGGATCCTTAAAGTAACAGTGTTTGACAGTGGTACATGTACGGGGATCCTTAAAGTTACAGTGTTTGACAGTGGTACGGGGATACTTAAAGTTACAGTGTTTGACAGTGGTACGGGGATCCTTAAAGTTACAGTGTTTGACAGTGGTACGGGGAACCTTAAAGTTACAGTGTTTGACAGTGGTACGGGGATCCTTTAAGTTACAGTGTTTGGCAGTGGTACGGGGATCCTTAAAGTTACAGTGTTTGACAGTGGTACGGGGATACTTAAAGTTATAGTGTTTGACAGTGGTACGGGGATCCTTAAAGTTACAGAGTTTGACAGTGGTACGGGGATCCTTAAAGTTACAGTGTTTGACAGTGGTACGGAGATCCTTAAAGTTACAGTGTTTGACAGTGGTACGGGGATCCTTAAAGTTACAGTGTTTGACAGTGGTACGGGGAACCTTAAAGTTACAATGTTTGACAGTGGTACGGGGATCCTTAAAGTTACAGTGTTTGACAGTGGTACGGGGAACCTTAAAGTTATAGTGTTTGACAGTGGTACGGGGATCCTTAAAGTTACAGTGTTTGACAGTGGTACGGGGAACCTTAAAGTTACAGTGTTTGACAGTGGTACGGGGATCCTTAAAGTTACAGAGTTTGACAGTGGTACGGGGATCCTTAAAGTTACAGTGTTTGACAGTGGTACGGGGATCCTTAAAGTAACAGTGTTTGACAGTGGTACGGGGATCCTTAAAGTTACAGTGTTTGACAGTGGTACGGGGATCCTTAAAGTTACAGTGTTTGACAGTGGTACGGGGATCCTTAAAGTTACAGTGTTTGACAGTGGTACGGGGATCCTTAAAGTTACAGTGTTTGACAGTGGTACGGGGATCCTTAAAGTTACAGTGTTTGACAGTGGTACGGGGATCCTTAAAGTTACAATGTTTGACAGTGGTACGGGGATCCTTAAAGTTATAGTGTTTGACAGTGGTACGGGGATCCTTAAAGTTACAGTGTTTGACAGTGGTACGGGGAACCTTAAAGTTACAGTGTTTGACAGTGGTACGGGGATCCTTTAAGTTACAGTGTTTGGCAGTGGTACGGGCATCCTTAAAGTTACAGTATTTGACAGTGGTACGGGGATCCTTTAAGTTACAGTGTTTGACAGTGGTACATGTACGGGGATCCTTAAAGTTACAGTGTTTGACAGTGGTACGGGGATTCTTAAAGTTACGGTGTTTGGCAGTGGTACGGGGATTCTTAAAGTTACAGTGTTTGACAGTGGTACCGGGAACCTTAAAGTTACAATGTTTGACAGTGGTACGGAGATCCTTAAAGTTACAGTATTTGACAGTGGTACGGGGATCCTTAAAGTTACAGTGTTTGGCAGTGGTACGGGGATTCTTAAAGTTACAGTGTTTGACAGTGGTACGGGGATCCTTAAAATTAAAGTGTTTGACAGTGGTACGGGGATCCTTAAAGTTACAGTATTTGACAGTGGTACATGTACGGGGATCCTTAAAGTTACAGTGTTTGACAGTGGTACATGTACGGGGATCCTTAAAGTTACGGTGTTTGACAGTGGTACGGGGATCCTTAAAGTTACATTGTTTGACAGTGGTACGGGGATCCTTAAAGTTACAGTGTTTGACAGTGGTACGGAGATCCTTAAAGTAACAGTGTTTGACAGTTGTACGAAAATCCTTACAGTAACAGTGTTTGACAGTTGTACCGGGATCCTTAAAGTTACAGTGTTTGACAGTGGTACGGAGATCCTTACAGTAACAGTGTTTGACAGTGGTACGAAAATCCTTACAGTAACAGTGTTTGACAGTGGTTCGAAAATCCTTACAGTAACAGAGTTTGGCAGTGGTACGGAGATCCTTAAAGTTACAGTGTTTGACAGTGGTACGAAAATCCTTACAGTAACAGTGTTTGACAGTGGTACGAAAATCCTTACAGTAACAGAGTTTGGCAGTGGTACGGGGATCCTTAAAGTTACAGTGTTTGACAGTGGTACGGGGATCCTTAAAGTTACAGTGTTTGACAGTGGTACGGAGATCCTTAAAGTAACAGTGTTTGACAGTTGTACGAAAATCCTTACAGTAACAGTGTTTGACAGTTGTACCGGGATCCTTAAAGTTACAGTATTTGACAGTGGTACGGAGATCCTTAAAGTTACAGTGTTTGACAGTGGTACAAGGTCCTTAAAGTTACAGTTTTGACAGTGGTACAAGGTCCTTAAAGTTACAGTTTTGACAGTGGTACGGAGATCCTTAAAGTTACAGTGTTTGACAGTGGTACGGAGATCCTTAAAGTAACAGTGTTTGACAGTGGTACATGTACCGGGATCCTTAAAGTTACAGTGTTTGACAGTGGTACGGGGATCCTTAAAGTTACAGTGTTTGACAGTGGTACGGGGATACTTAAAGTTACAGTGTTTGACAGTGGTACGGGGATCCTTAAAATTAAAGTGTTTGACAGTGGTACGGGGATCCTTAAAGTTACAGTGTTTGACAGTGGTACGGGGATTCTTAAAGTTACGGTGTTTGGCAGTGGTACGGGGATTCTTAAAGTTACAGTGTTTGACAGTGGTACCGGGAACCTTAAAGTTACAATGTTTGACAGTGGTACGGAGATCCTTAAAGTTACAGTATTTGACAGTGGTACGGGGATCCTTAAAGTTACAGTGTTTGGCAGTGGTACGGGGATTCTTAAAGTTACAGTGTTTGACAGTGGTACAGGGATCCTTAAAATTAAAGTGTTTGACAGTGGTACGGGGATCCTTAAAGTTACAGTATTTGACAGTGGTACATGTACGGGGATCCTTAAAGTTACAGTGTTTGACAGTGGTACATGTACGGGGATCCTTAAAGTTACGGTGTTTGACAGTGGTACGGGGATCCTTAAAGTTACATTGTTTGACAGTGGTACGGGGATCCTTAAAGTTACAGTGTTTGACAGTGGTACGGAGATCCTTAAAGTAACAGTGTTTGACAGTTGTACGAAAATCCTTACAGTAACAGTGTTTGACAGTTGTACCGGGATCCTTAAAGTTACAGTGTTTGACAGTGGTACGGAGATCCTTACAGTAACAGTGTTTGACAGTGGTACGAAAATCCTTACAGTAACAGTGTTTGACAGTGGTTCGAAAATCCTTACAGTAACAGAGTTTGGCAGTGGTACGGAGATCCTTAAAGTTACAGTGTTTGACAGTGGTACGAAAATCCTTACAGTAACAGTGTTTGACAGTGGTACGAAAATCCTTACAGTAACAGAGTTTGGCAGTGGTACGGGGATCCTTAAAGTTACAGTGTTTGACAGTGGTACGGGGATCCTTAAAGTTACAGTGTTTGACAGTGGTACGGAGATCCTTAAAGTAACAGTGTTTGACAGTTGTACGAAAATCCTTACAGTAACAGTGTTTGACAGTTGTACCGGGATCCTTAAAGTTACAGTATTTGACAGTGGTACGGAGATCCTTAAAGTTACAGTGTTTGACAGTGGTACAAGGTCCTTAAAGTTACAGTTTTGACAGTGGTACAAGGTCCTTAAAGTTACAGTTTTGACAGTGGTACGGAGATCCTTAAAGTTACAGTGTTTGACAGTGGTACGGAGATCCTTAAAGTAACAGTGTTTGACAGTGGTACATGTACCGGGATCCTTAAAGTTACAGTGTTTGACAGTGGTACGGGGATCCTTAAAGTTACAGTGTTTGACAGTGGTACGGAGATACTTAAAGTTACAGTGTTTGACAGTGGTACGGGGATCCTTAAAGTTACAGTGTTTGACAGTGGTACGGAGATCCTTAAAGTAACAGTGTTTGACAGTGGTACGGGGATACTTAAAGTTGCAGTGTCTGACAGTGGTACGGAGATCCTTAAGGTGACAGTGTTTGATAGTGGTACCGGGAACCTTAAAGTAACAGTGTTTGGCAGTGGTACATGTACGGGGATCCTTAAAGTTACAGTGTTTGACAGTGGTACATGTACGGGGATCCTTAAACTTACAGTGTTTGACAGTGGTACGGGGATCCTTAAAGTTATAGTGTTTGACAGTGGTACGGAGATCCTTACAGTAACAGTGTTTGACAGTTGAACGAAAATCCTTACAGTAACAGTGTTTGACAGTGGTACGGGGATCCTTAAAGTTATAGTGTTTGACAGTGGTACGAAAATCCTTACAGTAACAGTGTTTGACAGTGGTACGGAGATCCTTAAAGTTACAGTATTTGACAGTGGTACGGGGATCCTTACAGTAACAGTGTTTGACAGTTGTACGAAAATCCTTACAGTAACAGTGTTTGACAGTGGTACGGGGATCCTTAAAGTTACAGTGTTTGACAGTGGTACGAAAATCCTTACAGTAACAGTGTTTGACAGTGGTACGGGGATCCTTAAAGTTACAGTGTTTGACAGTGGTACGGAGATCCTTAAAGTAACAGTGTTTGACAGTTGTACGAAAATCCTTACAGTAACAGTGTTTGACAGTTGTACCGGGATCCTTAAAGTTACAGTATTTGACAGTGGTACGGAGATCCTTAAGGTGACAGTGTTTGATAGTGGTACCGGGAACCTTAAAGTAACAGTGTTTGACAGTGGTACGGGGATCCTTAAAGTTACAGTGTTTGACAGTGGTACGGAGATCCTTAAAGTAACAGTGTTTGACAGTGGTACGGGGATACTTAAAGTTGCAGTGTCTGACAGTGGTACGGAGATCCTTAAGGTGACAGTGTTTGATAGTGGTACCGGGAACCTTAAAGTTACAATGTTTGACAGTGGTACGGGGATCCTTAAAGTTATAGTGTTTGACAGTGGTACGGGGTTCCTTCAAGTTACAGTGTTTGACAGTGGTACGGGGATCCTTAAAGTTACAGTGTTTGACAGTGGTACGGGGATCCTTAAAGTTACAGTGTTTGACAGTGGTACGGGGATCCTTAAAGTTACAATGTTTGACAGTGGTACGGGGATCCTTAAAGTTATAGTGTTTGACAGTGGTACGGGGATCCTTAAAGTTACAGTGTTTGACAGTGGTACGGGGATCCTTAAAGTTACAGTGTTTGACAGTGGTACGGGGATCCTTAAAGTTACAATGTTTGACAGTGGTACGGGGATCCTTAAAGTTATAGTGTTTGACAGTGGTACGGGGATCCTTAAAGTTACAGTGTTTGACAGTGGTACATGTACGGGGATCCTTAAAGTTACAGTGTTTGACAGTGGTACGGGGATCCTTAAAGTTACAGTGTTTGACAGTGGTACGGGGATCCTTAAAGTTATAGTGTTTGACAGTGGTACGGAGATCCTTACAGTAACAGTGTTTGACAGTTGTACGAAAATCCTTACAGTAACAGTGTTTGACAGTTGTACCGGGATCCTTAAAGTTACAGTGTTTGACAGTGGTACGGAGATCCTTACAGTAACAGTGTTTGACAGTGGTACATGTACGGGGATCCTTAAAGTAACAGTGTTTGACAGTGGTACGGGGATCCTTAAAGTTACAGTGTTTGACAGTGGTACGAAAATCCTTACAGTAACAGTGTTTGACAGTGGTACCGGGATCCTTAAAGTTACAGTATTTGACAGTGGTACGAAGATCGTTAAAGCTAACGTTTCACCGTGGTACGTACACGATCCTTAAAATTCCGGTTTGACAGTGATACGTAGATCCTTAAAATTTGAGTGTATGGCAGTGAAACGACATCCTTAAAATTTCCGTGTATGGCAGTGGTACGGTGACCCTTAAAGTTACAATGTATGGAAGTGATAGATTGATCATTAAGTTATTCACATAATCATCTCTATTGACTAAAGCAAGTCCCCATTAAATTATACCTATTGTACTTGTACTGTAGTTTCGTACTGTGTCCTGTTTACGTAAAAATGCATACACAAAGACTTGCTGAAGTCTCCCTTGGCCTTATAATCAAATTAACATATACAAAAGGTCATGTTTTATATCATCAACAATACATCAAGTAAAGATAGCATTTTCTTTCATACTATAACATAAACCCGTATTGCCACTTTTATTTCTAAAACATACAAAAGCATTCCTATTTTTTTATACAACTGTTAAGATAATTGAATAAACTTTTCAGACAGTTTTTAAGGAACATGTTACTTCATTGCGTATTACATTACGGAGATTACATTACGGACACTACCCTTCAAAGACATTAAAACCTTAGTGCTAGCAATCTGTTAAAAACTTATTCCGGAGTACCTTTCTGAACTAAGGGTAGAATAATTGATAAGCTGTGAGCAATCAGTACACTTGAACAGCCATAAAGGTTATTCATGCTATCAATAATAAAACTTCTCTGTTAAAAATAAAAATCAGACCATAACAAAGCATATACAAAAACATAATACAAACTAAAAATCGATAAAATTAGAGGCAACATATGAAAATAGAAAAGATGAGCATAGGGACCCTTGTAAAAAAAACAAATGTTTCAGTACAGTAGGCGTCTTCTGCTTCATCGACGACACCCGCCATGTAAATTTAACTCCAGGTCAGATCCAAGTAAATGTCATCGCCTCAAAGTAAGAACTGAGGCATAATTCTCAACAAGCAGGTATACTATTGTCATGAGCACATTCAAAACGTCCATCTTCATATCATACGAGGATGTAGAATATTTATCAACGAGACCAAGATGGCGACCATAAAGCTTGCCCATCGTCTTCATCAACCTGCATCTATCGAATCCCTGCGTCGTAAGTTTGTTCGTCAGTAGCTGACATCTATCACGAAAATCTCGATATTCAGAGCAAGCCCTAGATTAACGAATCAACTGCGACATGAAATACGATAGGATTGAGAAGCAGGGATGTTACTATCTTGACAATAGGAGAAATTTTACCCCGAAGGTTGAGATCTCCTGTCTCACTACCAATAACACCAATGTTAAACCTCATGTATATCTAATATTGACGTTACATCAATACCAGACAATGTTGATGTGATGTGATTGCGAAATCGACATGACGTCATTGTATTGTTGCCGAGACGTCATCGTATTGTTGCTCCGACGTTATTAAATTGTTGAGAACGTGCAAAAAGCACGAGTAGCTTGTCTCAACCTAGGGTGAGGTAAGAAAATCTCACACCGGTAAAAGTGTGGATATCCCTGCCCAGGGTAAGAGAATAGTGTGCTACCACCGCGGATCGAACCCTCGATCTCCAGGTTCCTAATCGGACGCTCTACCCCTGAGCTAAAGGGTTATTTCATCTAGCTTGAACATCTGTCATATGATAATAGTTTAAGGTCATGGTTTTGTAGGAAAGACACTTTTTTGGAATTATTTATAAGATCCTTTTTTTCAGTAATGACATGAATTAATATGCAACCAGGTTGTAATCAGTATGGTTTTCATTAGAATAACTTTCTTTGTGGAAAATCAATCTCAATGTTTAATAAAGGCAACTGTTTGGGTCAGTAATCTGTTAGACTGATTTATATTGAGTATCATAGATATACGTACATGTATACGAATCCATAGAATGACTTTCATTAGTCTTAGAACATGTATTGATTTTATAGGAATGCGATTTCATTGGATTCGCACTTAATAGCCTTTTCCTCTACCCCCTAGAGAGTAAAGCTCCCCGTAAACGACACAGGTGAATGGCCTTTTCCTCTACCCCCTAGAGGGTAAAGTTCCCCGTAAACGACACAGGTGAATGGCCTTTTCCTCTAACCCCTAGAGGGTAAAGCTCCCCGTCAACGACACAAGTGAATGGCCTTTTCCTTTACCCCCTAGAGGGTAAAGCTCCCCGTAAACGACACAGGTGAATAGCCTTTTCCTCTACCCCCTAGAGAGTAAAGCTCACCGTAAACTACACAGGTGAATAGCCTTTTCCTCTACCCCCTAGAGAGTAAAGCTCCCCGTAAACGACACAGGTGAATAGCCTTCCTCTACCCCTAGAGGGTAAAGCTCCCCGTAAACGACACAGGTGAATGGCCTTTTCCTCTACCCCCTAGAGGGTTAAGCTCCCCGTAAACGACACAGGTGAATTGCCTTTTCCTCTAACCCCTAGAGGGTAAAGCTCCCCGTCAACGACACAGGTGAATGGCCTTTTCCTCTACCCCCTAGAGGGTAAAGCTCCCCGTAAACGACACAGGTGAATGGCCTTTTCCTCTAACCCCCTAGAGGGTAAAGCTCCCTGTAAACGACACAGGTGAATAGCCTTTTCCTCTACCCCCTAGAGAGTAAAGCTCCCCGTAAACGACACAGGTGAATGGCCTTTTCCTCTACCCCCTAGAGGGTAAAGCTCCCCGTCAACGACACAAGTGAATGGCCTTTTCCTTTACACCCTAGAGGGTAAAGCTCCCCGTAAACGACACAGGTGAATAGCCTTTTCCTCTACCCCCTAGAGGGTAGAGCTCCCCGTAAACGACACAGGTGAATAGCCTTTTCCTCTACCCCCTAGAGGGTAAAGCTCCCCGTAAACGACACAGGTGAATTGCCTTTTCCTTTACCCCCTAGAGGGTAAAGCTCCCCGTCAACGACACAGGTGAATAGCCTTTTCCTCTACCCCTAGAGGGTAAAGCTCCCCGTAAACGACACAGGTGAATTGCCTTTTCCTCTACCCCCTAGAGGGTTAAGCTCCCCGTAAACGACACAGGTGAATTGCCTTTTCCTCTAACCCCTAGAGGGTAAAGCTCCCCGTAAACGACACAGGTGAGTTGCCTTTTCCTCTAACCCCTAGAGGGTAGAGCTCCCCGTAAACGACACAAGTGAATAGCTTTTTCCTTTACCCCCTAGAGGGTAAAGCTCCCCGTAAACGACACAGGTGAATTGCCTTTTCCTCTACCCCCTAGAGGGTTAAGCTCCCAGTAAACGACACAGGTGAATTGCCTTTTCCTCTAACCCCTAGAGGGTAGAGCTCCCCGTAAACGACACAGGTGAATTGCCTTTTCCTCTAACCCCTAGAGGATAGAGCTCCCCGTAAACGACACAAGTGAATTGCCTTTTCCTTTACCCCCTAGTGGGTAAAGCTCCCCGTAAACGATACAGGTGAATGGCCTTTTCCTCTACCCCCTAGAGGGTAAAGCTCCCCGTAAACGACACAGGTGAATAGCCTTTTCCTTTACCCCCTAGAGGGTAAAGCTCCCCGTAAACGACACAGGTGAATTGCCTTTTCCTCTACCCCCTAGAGGGTAAAGCTCCCCGTAAACGACACAGGTGAATGGCCTTTTCCTTTTACCCCCTAGAGAGTAAAGCTCACCGTAAACGACACAGGTGAATAGCCTTTTCCTCTACCCCCTAGAGAGTAAAGCTCCCCGTAAACGACACAGGTGAATGGTCTTTTCCTCTACCCCCTAGAGGGTAAAGCTCCCCGTAAACGATACAGGTGAATGGCCTTTTCCTCTACCCCCTAGAGGGTAAAGCTCCCCGTAAACGACACAGGTGAATAGCCTTTTACTTTACCCCCTAGAGGGTAAAGCTCCCCGTAAACGACACAGGTGAATAGCCTTTTCCTTTACCCCCTAGAGAGTAAAGCTCCCCGTAAACGACACAGGTGAATAGCCTTTTCCTTTACCCCCTAGAGAGTAAAGCTCCCCGTAAACGACACAGGTGAATAGCCTTTTCCTCTACCCCCTAGAGAGTAAAGCTCCCCGTAAACGACACAGGTGAATGGTCTTTTCCTCTACCCCCTAGAGAGTAAAGCTCCCCGTTAACGACACAGGTGAATGACCTTTTCCTCTACCCCCTAGAGAGTAACGCTCCCCGTAAACGATACAGGTGAATCATTAATTCACAGACAGGACGTTAAAGACAGTGCTGACAAGCAACCGAAGCCTAGACTTGTTTGTTTGAGTTACATTTTGTCTGCTTCTCATTCGACTAGTTTGCTTATTCAGTAGACAGATCAGAGAATCAGCAGAATGGGTGATTGAGGCGAGACAAGTAAAAGACAGTTTTAGAAACCTTGGCTTTAACATGAACAGGTGTAACGTTACCTTGGTTGACTAACATCCGTATCACAACTTCTTCCGGGCTACGTGTCAAATTACCTCAACGACTCGTCCTGAATTTGTTTTTTAAATGAAGCTTTTATGACAATATTTTATGGCCTTGGTTGTATAAGAAGGAAAATTTTCATCCATTAAATTAGAGACAGACAATTAACAACGGACAGAATTACACGGAGGCACTTGAAAAAGTATTGGAACCTGGATATATAAGGCAACCAACCCTATTTGTTAAAGTTTATTGGTTAAATTATTTCAATATAGATGTCTATACTTTTTTCCTGAATAAAGAAAGTAAAAAAGGCTTATGTACTATTTTAGATTTAATACTACTGCGTCTTCCATTGTGTCTTCTACTGTGTCTTCCATTGTGTGTATTACTATGTCTTCTATTGTGTCTACTACTGTGTCTTCTATTGTGTCTCTTACTGTGTCTTCCATTGTGTATACTACTGTGTCTTCTATTGTGTCTATTACTGTGTCTTCCATTATGTATACTACTGTGTCTTCTATTGTGTCTATTACTGTGTCTTCAACTATGTCTTCTACTGTGTCTTCTATTGTGTCTACTACTGTGTCTTCCATTGTGTCTACAACTGTGTCTTCCATTGTGTCTTCTACTGTGTCTTCCATTGTGTCTTCTACTGTGTCTTCCATTGTGTCTACTACTGTGTCGTTCATTGTGTCTATTACTGTGTCGTTCATTGTGTCTACTACTGTGTCTTCCAATGTGTTTACTACTGCGTCTTCCATTGTGTCTACTACTGCGTCTTCCATTGTGTCTACTACTGTGTCTTCCATTGTGTATACTACTGTGTCTTCCATTGTGTATACTACTGTGTCTTCCATTGTGTATACTACTGTGTCTTCCATTGTGTCTACTACTGCGTCTTCCATTGTGTCTACTACTGTGTCTTCCATTGTGTCTATTACTGTGTCTTCCATTGTGTATACAACTGTGTCTTCCATTGTGTATACTACTGTGTCTTCCACTGTATCTACTACTGTGTCTTCCATTGTGTCTATTACTGTGTCTTCCATTGTGTCTACTACTGCGTCTTCCATTGTGTCTACTACTGTGTCTTCCATTGTGTATACTACTGTGTCTTCCATTGTGTATACTACTGTGTCTTCCATTGTGTCTACTACTGTGTCTTCCATTGTGTCTACAACTGTGTCTTACATTGTGTCTACTTCTCTGTCTTCCATTGTGTATACTACTGTGTCTTCCATTGTGTATACTACTGTGTCTTCCATTGTGTATACTACTGTGTCTTCCATTGTGTCTACTACTGCGTCTTCCATTGTGTCTACTACTGTGTCTTCCATTGTGTCTATTACTGTGTCTTCCATTGTGTATACAACTGTGTCTTCCATTGTGTATACTACTGTGTCTTCCACTGTATCTACTACTGTGTCTTCCATTGTGTCTATTACTGTGTCTTCCATTGTGTCTACTACTGCGTCTTCCATTGTGTCTACTACTGTGTCTTCCATTGTGTCTACTACTGCGTCTTCCATTGTGTCTACTACTGTGTCTTCCATTGTGTCTATTACTGTGTCTTCCATTGTGTATACAACTGTGTCTTCCATTGTGTATACTACTGTGTCTTCCACTGTATCTACTACTGTGTCTTCCATTGTGTCTATTACTGTGTCTTCCATTGTGTCTACTACTGCGTCTTCCATTGTGTATACTACTGTGTCTTCCATTGTGTATACTACTGTGTCTTCCATTGTGTATACTACTGTGTCTTCCATTGTGTATACTACTGTGTCTTCCATTGTGTCTACTACTGCGTCTTCCATTGTGTCTACTACTGTGTCTTCCATTGTGTCTATTACTGTGTCTTCCATTGTGTATACAACTGTGTCTTCCATTGTGTATACTACTGTGTCTTCCACTGTATCTACTACTGTGTCTTCCATTGTGTCTATTACTGTGTCTTCCATTGTGTCTACTACTGCGTCTTCCATTGTGTCTACTACTGTGTCTTCCATTGTGTATACTACTGTGTCTTCCATTGTGTATACTACTGTGTCTTCCATTGTGTATACTACTGTGTCTTCCATTGTATCTACTACTGCGTCTTCCACTGTATCTACTACTGTGTCTTCCATTGTGTCTACTACTGTGTCTTCCATTGTGTCTACTACTGCGTCTTCCATTGTGTCTACAACTGTGTCTTACATTGTGTCTACTTCTCTGTCTTCCATTGTGTCTTCAATTGTGTCTACAACTGTGTCTTTAACTGTGTCTACAACTGTGTCTTCCATTGTGTCTACAACTGTGTCTTCCATTGTGTCTACTTCTCTGTCTTCCATTGTGTCTTCAACTGTGTCTACAACTGTGTCTTTAACTGTGTCTACAACTGTCTCTTCCATTGTGTCTACTACTGTGTCTTCCATTGTGTCTACTACTGCGTTTTCCAATGTGTCTACTCCCATTACTGTCCTGTATAATGCTATACTACAGTGTAGTATTATGATGAACCGATGTCCGATAATAAAAAAATAAAACTTACTTTCATAATTTGTTATCCTTATCTACCACACGGTGTCAACTATCGGACGAAACATGTTGTTAATTACTGCGTATGTAATGTTTGAAAAGCTCAAATACAAATATTTTCTCATTTCGAGGAGTTGAAATTTCCTTGGAAGATTTACATGGCGAGTATCATTGATGAGAAAAACGTTTACTCTTCAGGAACACTTTGTATTGTTCTCTTGTACTCTATTTCTTTTGTTCCTATTTTGCCTCTAATTTAATCTATTTTAATTTCGGATTATGGTTTTGTCGACCCTTTGGTATTCTCTGATTTTTTCTGTCCCATTATTAAATTATCCTTTGTTTCTTCAATTATTGAATTGCGTATCCCAACACGTCATGGCGACACGTCCCTTAATGTACAAACAACAAGCCAGTGAACCATCAGACTTTATTTATGACACATGGCTAGCTGCACCTGAGGTAATTCGATAGATCTCTGTTGTAAAATGTCGACCAAAACAAAATCGTTCACTGTATCGGAAAGCACAGCAATCGATGAAATACCAGCCGCGCTCCTAGACTTAATGATCGACACTTCATGAACTCTCCTGATCGGCGTCCTCTGAAGACGACGTGGTTTCCAATGTACAAACTGTAGGGCTGTTTTGTCTGCTGATTAGTATACAACAACATGATTTATTTCGTGAGATGAAAAGTTTGTCAGAGGTAAGTGATACAAATTAATATTAATTATTTATTAAATAGTTTTGAACTTGTAAACAGTGAAGATTGATTGATATGTATTTGTTCATATTTTGCCTCCAGTTTAATCGATCATGAACTTGAGAATAACGTTTTGCTGACGCTTTGGTATTCTCTGATTTTTTTTTCTTTTCTTTTTCTTCTTCTTTTTTTATATTCTTTTCCATTTTTTTTACATTTGAAAGTCACTTAAAAAGGATGAAAATACGATATATTTTATATTTATCGACATAATTCTTGTTTAATATTCATTGATATTCCCGTATCATGCATCGGAATTCTTTGTGTTTCGATATTTAATTTCTTGCTAGCTACTATGGTTTATATCTATTAATTCATTTATTTACTTTTCTAAACAAAATCATTTTATGGGATTTAAACGTTGAAAATTTCTCATTTGTTGGATACAAGATTTTTAAAATTGCTAACAAACATGGTTGTCGGGTCAGCAACACTGTCAGCTGTATTTTGAAAATATTGAGCACATATCTCTGTTTTTCAACTAGGCATTCATTTAAGAAAATAATTGATATGCTTGAAAATTAACGATATGCAAAATGAATAGTTTCATTTGAAGAAGACGCTTACTCTTCCGGAACACCTGGCCTTATTCTCTTGTACTTTTACGAGAGTCTCCATGTAAATCTTTCCATTGTTCCTTTTCTACCTCTTGTTATATCGATTTTGAGTTCGGATTACAGTTTTGTTGACGCTTTGGTATTTTTTTTTTTACATATATTAATCGCATTTCATATGGCACCCAGAACATCTCTTGGAAACCAGGAAACAAATATCTCATCTTAAACACGTTTGATATTTTTTATTAATATCGCTACGGTTAAATGAGTCTAGGGGGGTATTCTTTATAAATATTGATGTCGTAAACTGTATCAAAACAAGTCAGACTCACTCAGACACCCTTGAATTTTTCATACTGAACTTCTCCAACTTCGGATTGGAAAATTTTAATGTGTCTCAAGGGGTAAGGTCTACGAGACATACCGGTAATGTTTCGAAACAGCTAAATAAAAATGTAGTAAAAATGATAAAATCTTACATTGTATACACAAAAAGGATACCTTAAGGCACAATAAACGTAACTTCAGGATTTTTGGGGGAATTGTGAATAATTATGAAAAAAATCCAGTTGATAACCATGCAAAAATAAGTCTTAAACGAAGTTATCCTGAACTAACAAGAAAGTCTTGACATTGAAAATAATTCAGGTGTAGCCCACTTCAACAACAAGCCGAAGGTAGAAGGTGTTTTACAAATACCGTGTTTCAACTGCTGCTGTACCGGTAACCAAGTAAGAATTCATCTTGAATATTGCTGATATCAGCTAATCTTAACTAAATCTATAAACATAGTAAGTTATTAGGCTTGATTTTTGCTTCAAGTTTTGCCGAAAGTTACGTATATTGGGCTTTTAATAATGTATTACCTGAAATATCTGTGGGGACATTTATCGGTGTATTGAAGCATAAAGATCTTGAACAAACGTCTGTGGATATGTTTGTGAATTAGCAAAAAGTAAAAGCTTGTATTTGTTAAATTAGTTGTATTTAATTTTGTCGTTCAATTCCAACCCTTGCCAAGACAGACCAGAGTCTCTAACAATGGTAGTAACTACTTCCTGCTTTTTGGGTTCAGCATTTTGGGTGTGAAACGACTGTTTCGACCGTTGTCAGTATAATGTGACCGGGTCGGGGTGTTCTGCTTCAGTATGGTAGCACTCTGAAATCGGCAAAGATCCGACCTATCACAAGGAGGCTTACACAAACATATCACAGCCTCCCAAATACACACGCTCTCAACACACACACCCGCAAAATGGCAAAGTTCATAATGCACACATTTTGGTACTTTACAATTTCAAGTACATTGTCCCACATATTTATATCATTCATAAATTGAAGTAGTTTACGTTATCATCGCTTATCCCAATCCTTTGGCGCGTATAGTATGACTGACGAGTCTTTGTTTGACGAAACAGATGTATGATGCAGTGTAATTCAATATTTTGGCATACTGAATCCATTACTAAATTTAAAAGGTGCAGTATATGTGTGTGTTACGTCATCTTGCATGATAGGGGGTGGCAGCCTCTGCTGGTGGATTTGTTAGTCTCCGAGGTTGGCTTGAGCACCCATAACAACATTTATCTCATTTGAGTAGTGGCACGGTACATACTATACACATTTTCGTAGTACACGATTTGAAATTATACAGAGCTGATTTACTTTTACTGTTAAATTCATTTATCAAAGGCGTTGTACGCACCTGACCCTTCTGCTTCTACGTTAGATTAGACCTTTCAGATTCCTACCGTTTGGCCCCTAGCATCACTGAAGAGTTCTACGAGGATGAAATAGCTGTATGATGCAGTTTAATTCATTTTTTTCAGCATACTGTATCAATTACTAAATTAAAAAGGTGGAGCTCATAGGTCTGTGTTACGTTCATCATTTAAGCTATGAATGATTAAGCTCATGTTGTTATGGTTCTGTAACACAGATTGCTGTTAGTGGTAAACTTAATCAAGCTTTATGAGTATATGTAAGATTGAATCCTTATCATTTTTACTAAAATGATGATCACTTATACAGATTATTCATTTTTATTTAGCTTTATCGAACCGAAGACAAAGTGTTGACAATAATGTAATCGAGGATTTCTAAATACACTGATGACGTCACAATAGTAAATGTTATAACAATCTCATAATAACATTTTGCTTCACATCAACGCATTTCAATGGCAGAATGTTTAGCAAATGTGAAAACTAACCGACTCCTCAGGTATGTGTTTGCGTTGTTGTTTGTCATTACTTAAACATGTACATGTAACACTATTGCAGCCATGGTTACAGTGGAAGTAGCGAACTGGCAGGAGGAATTGTCTAACATTGGTCAGTCATATAGTCCGTCCTTACTGACCACTACTGTCCAAACCCTTGTCATCTGTCTAGCCACATGTCTTAAACAGAAAAATTCGACGTTTGCTACCTACAACAATTCGACACAGAGCTGTGATTGTTTTGGTACCCTGGCCAATAAGACGCCATTATCAGGGAATCGCCTCTGGAGACGTGAGTACTATTTCTTAATAATTGAGGGTCACCATGCCCATTATAATATGGAACTAACACACACATATGTGCTGCACCTTTTAGATTAAGTAATACAAACAGTATACCTTAAATGAATTACACTGCATAATACAGCTGTTTCGACCTTCTAGGACTCTTTTAAGGCCAAATATACGTAACTTCGGGAAATTTTTCGTGATTCTGAAAAATTCTGAAAAAGAACCAGTTGATAACCATGCAAAAATAAGCGTAAAACGAGGTAAACCTGAGCGGAAACTAACAAGAAACTCTTGACAGAGAAATCCAAAGAATTGAAATAATTCAGGTTTGGCCCACTTCAACAACAAGCTGATGTTAGAAGACAGTTCAAAATGGACGCTTGTTTACATATAACGAGTTTCAACTGCTGCTGTACCGGTAACCGCGTCAGAATTTATCTTGAATATTGCTGATATATTTATATATAATATTAATAAAGTTATTAGGCTTGATTATCGCTTCAAGTTTTGTCGAAAGTTACGTATATTGGGCCTTTAACAACACATGGGAAACAATTTTTAGGTATACATTGAGTTTTTATGAATCATGTTTAACAGGAACATTTCATCGCGGGAGGGAGGAAGGGGAGGGGAACTAGAACATGACCAAAACTGGAATTCAAACCATGTACTTTCAGTTTGTTTCACTATCACAGTATGGGGTGTTTGATTTAGTGCTGGAACGGTTAGACAAAACACTAACCGGATAACCGAATCTTGGTTTAAACTCTGCTGTTGGTGGGGTTTTAGTAATCTCATCGTTGGCTAATACGATATTTTCTGCATCGGCCTGACAGTTTGCTAACCGTGGATCGGGTAACATCGACGACGGAGGTGGCGAATCCACAGCGGATATTAACCAACGTTTCAGCATGATGGATAGTTATGAACTGACCAAAGTATAGTCGATTCCAGAAAAGCGTCGATGCGAATATGTCGCTGGTGATGGTTTGCGCGAAAATATGAGTGCGCTAATATAAGTACGTTTACAGTATGTAAAAAATATCGTAGTACTGTACTTCACTCACTGGTTCAGACATTGACACATATAACAACACATTGATGACGTCACAGTAGTTAAAGCTGTTACATATGACACAATAAACAGCACACTGACACAGATATTGCTAGTTATTAGTTTCAGTCAGGTTTGCCGTATACTTCCAGCAAAATAGCAACAAACTTACAAAAATACGTCAACAAATGTAATGGTGTACTGGCTGGCTATCTTTTTACTTTGATCGTCGGAACGCTGTTTCAGTTATACAGAAAATAAGTTGAGGGGAAGTGATACTATTGCTTAGTCTATTGGAACAAGCATCTTTAACCACTTCTAATTTGCTTTGCCTGTACTTGATGGCAATTTGTGATAATTAAAATACTTAATTAAAACAAAAAATGTAGAATAAATCGCTATCAATGCGTATCAAAATTAATAAACATATCATGCACAGCTAACCTTGCAAAAAGATAATCAATGGATATTGATTAGGCAACTGCTTCGTCTACAACAACCGCGATACAAAACTAGGTGTCACAAGGTATTGGAAGTTTTGGTTTGGTTTATTTATGTTTTACACCTTATTAAGGTTTTTAGTGTTTGAGAAAATCTCTGAGAATCAACCTTGGCCATCATGGCCCCTGTTTGAAATCAAAACGAGAATCGTCAAAGTGACAACGAGATAACAAAATAAATTATAGATTCCGGACACAATCGATGCAAAATACACGAATATAGCAAGTCTGTATGAAAACAATGAGCTTTACATTTAAGTTACAAAGTCCAATAAATACCGTATAAAGAAAGTCATTCATTTTGCATATGTAGCAGCATAAATATCCCAAAGGAAGCGTAGCTTTAGTAAATTTCATTTATTTATTGAGAATCATTCATGTACTGGTTCAGAAAGAGATAAAACATCCATAATTTAAAGACGGCAAGTCGAAAAAAAACTTAGCTTCTCAGGCAAGTACAGGTATAAAGGCAACATACATCAGCTGAAAGGTATTCTGGTTATTTTCACCTCTGTTTACGCACGCATGTATTACATTTACCATTCAAAAGCTTCGCTCGGGCGCCTTCTACGCCCGAGAACTGCGCTCTTATGATTTATAGTAAAGCTATCACCATATTGGGTTATTAACTATCTATGTATACGAGATATAGTTATACGATCTTGAATACGGTGAGGATATGACGTCACGACATTGTAGGGTCGCACAAAGTACAGGGAGTAATGGAGATGTTTGTGAAAATCCGTCATATGTATTAAACATTTAAGTAATTGTGTTTATTTATGTGATCAAATAATTTCGTTCCCAGCAATATTGTATGCAATACCACTCCCCATTTTTGGTTTGATGGAGAAACTTGTATACACATGTTAATGAAATAGTCACATTTATGCACGAATATCAACCCACGGTGGCGCCCACGTGAAAGTCATCTCATGTCAAATCACCACACACAAGCGTTTTACATCATTATACAATTTGTACAATCAATACAAGTAACATGTTCATCACATGTAAATGTTTTATCAATAGCATTTCGAAGAATTTGACGGAATTGCCAGCTCAGGCGCTTAACACAATCTACTAGTTTTTTATGTCCCCTTTTCAATATCTTCCTATATGGGTATGCCTGCGTGTGTGTTGGCAACGCAGTATGGACATGCACATGACGTTCCGGGTACAATGGTGTTTAACAATACATGTATTCATATTAGATTTATTTATGATTAATATGCAAATAGTTTGCAGAGGATTTTTGTTTGACATTGAGATAGTCATTCTAGCTGACTCGTGATAATCCACGTGAAAAATTCACATTAAAAGCGTAGACGATGTTATCATCTGCATAAATACACACCATTAAGAAAAACAAACACTGAAAATTGATTACAGAGTTTTTGTCAAAGAAAACACAATCGAATATGAAAATTTAAAAATCGAATATTTATTATTCAAACCATTTAGCTTGCTATTCTGACATTTGCGTTTTCATAGATCGAACCATGTCCAGTCTCCCGTTTAATGTCGTTAATGCTATTTCAATTAAACAATACCAATATTGACTTGATGAACAATGGAAAACAGCCACAAACGTAGAAAATCAAGCGGTGATCTTCCTTATTTTAATCATTTAAATAATTTTCATATTACGATCTGACTATTAAATGATGTATATCCTGTACATGTTGTCAGAACAAATCTATGTTTCTATTTGTTTATATATTTTTCCACATTTATGTAGTTCTGTTTTGTATTTCTAGTTAATTTTTTTTGGAATTTATATTTATTCATGATTTTGTGTTTTTCCTTTGTATTTACAATTTTTACGTTTCTTGTAAACGTGTTTTTGTATTCATAGCCTGTACATGTTTTCATAATAAATCTATTAATCTATTTGCTTGCATTTATTTTATTTTCATATTTATGTACTTCTGTTTTACATTTCTATTTGTTTGGTATTAATGTTTATAAATGATTTTGTATTTTTACTTTGTATTTACATTTTTTTCGTAACCATGTTTTTGTATTCAAATTTGTGTTTTTCAATTTTTTCAATTTGTATTATTTTCTGTATTTATGTTATATAATTGATGTTTCATTTTTATTTTCTCTTAGGCAAGATTGACGGGTACACATATAATCATCAATTTGGGATATATCTAAGGGTTATAGGAGACCAGTGGTTGACACACCCGGCGGCAGCTAGTGTATGTGCTAACGATGGAGGAAGGCTGGTTGTTTTAGATACACCGGCGAAACACACGTATTTCACTGGGTTATCAGACGTGAAATGTAAGTATTAATAATAGGACAAATCAAGTTAACTTTCTGACTGCGATTTCATATTATAAATGGAGCTAGGCATCGCTTTCCCGTAAAATTGTCATAAAACTTCTTCATAGGGAATTCTAAACAAAGTTTGAAATAGAAATTAAGTATTTCGATTCTCTCAATAACTAATCTTGTCAATTTTCTGAATTGAAATTGGAAACGTTTTAAAACTAATGTTAAATTATGCATCTTTATTTATTTTTTATATGTACATTGTATATGTAAAAACATGAAACGTGAAATATTTTTGATATACTAAATGTAGAAACAAACAAATTAAATTAAGAAAAAAATTGTAACTTTACTTTTTTAGCTACATGGAATAAAAAACGGACCATAACGAAATTTGAAAGTTTATTTTGAAGAAAATAATTATTTTTAATTGAAATACTTATTCAAATGCAATCCATACTTCTATAATTTTTTATTATCTTGCACGAATGCGATACGTAAACAAACACACTCTCGCGTTCAAACGTTTCATTGCCCACAATTCAGCGTTGTTTTGCAGATAAAGCAATGGCGAGTACGTTTGACTGTTCCATGAATTGCCATGAAACAGTTGCATATAAGTCCTTGATGTTAATCAAATCAATAATGTTGCAGTTTATTCAAATGGGGTTGTAGGTCGTGTGAAGCTGATTATTGAACCACTTAGACGAGTGAATGATTTTATCAAGATATTTTGTGTTATTCTCCAATATATTTTGAACAGTGCCTTCTTCGCGTTTAACGATTTTTTAAGGGTCACCATTGAAACCAGATTTTCAAGATTAAAGTTTCATCGCCAATTTAACCTAATGTTTGGTAGCACATTGTGGCAATAAGCAAAACAATTCCAAAAGAGATTTAGCAGAAGAAATTCAGCAACTTTTTTGGTGCATATGAAATTTCTTTTATCATGAATGCTAATTTGGTTTTGCAGATGCTGAATATTATCACATTGGAGCCACAGATGAGGCTGTGGAAGGCACATTTGTTTGGGAAACCGGAGGTGTAGTTGCGCATGATTCTCTCTGGACTCCTTTACAACCAGATAATTACCTAGGCAACCAGAACTGTTTAGTTATGTTTCAATGGAAATTCGATGATGCATTCTGTACTGATATAATGAATTTTATATGTGAAATTGTATAATAACACGTGCGTCCCTGAATTTACTTATTCGTTAAAGAGTGTGTAATGAAATCAAATGCGGACGATCTGCAATGTGAACACAACAGTAAAAAGTCCGCAAATGAATTAACAGAAACGGTGGTCTATAACGTGACGCTTATGCACGGGCAACTTGATACCAAATTACTGATTTTTCTGAACGATGTGAATTATCTTTAATGTGAGATACTCGATTCAGATTACAGTTTTCATCCGTTAATTTAGGACATTTTAAAGGAATTCTGCATACAACGTTTACAATCACAGGGGAAAACACTCACTATAGTTATTTGCTGTTTTGTTTAAAGAATATTTTTTTAATTTTTATTTGTTGTTTTACTTCTTACATTCAACATTATACGTGCATCAGCATATCAATACTGAATTGGATCCCTGTCCAGCTGCATCGGTTTTTTTCAATTTTAGTTTGGATATACATGTAGTACACTTTATGACTTACCTCAATAATTAAAGCAACAGTGCAATGTTTCTCAATCTGAATGACTCTGTTCGAACTACTGTGTAAACCCGTTCACATTTTACACTCCAAGACATTTGTTAATTGATGTTTTTAATTCACCATTAATCATTATCATACAATTCCTTAAATATATGATTGTCAAGTGAATTCACAGGTTTTGGCACTGTTGTGGGGATAAAGCAATACAAGTTTCATGAACGTTTCTTAGATTTAGTTGTTCTCAATATACAACAAGAAGTTTGCTGACATAGTCGATCGTATATACCCTACGGAACTTTAGATTAAATACACCATAGACTCTACTTCATCAGCTTCTTACCTCGATCTTTATTTAAACTATGACCAACACGGACAACTTGCTACTAAGCTGTATGATAAACGTGACGATTTCGAACGTGAACTTTTCCTGTCTTGATAGTAACATCCCTGATTCACCATCCTATGTTGTTTACATGTCGCAGTTGATTCGTTATTCTAGGGCTTGCTCTGAATATCGACATTTTCATTAAAGATGTCAGCTGCTGACGAACAAACTTACGGCACAGGGATTCGAGAGATGCAAGTTGATGAAGACTTTGGACAAGTTTTATTGTCGCCATCTGGATCTCATCGACAAATAATCTGTATCTATGTGTGATATGAAGATGGACGTAATTGAGTTTTCTTATTAGTGTGCTTACTTGTTATGAGTGATTAGGATGACTCGGTTCTCCTTTTTGAGGATTGAGGCTTACTTGGATATATTTACATTTTCGGTGTGAGTACCCTAAATGGTACTACCAACGATTTTGACGTTTACACTCCGGTACACGTTAGTCCAGCGCGTAGGAATACAAGTCGGACCACTATCACGCTTGCACTATTAGTGTAAATGAGCATTGTTAATTTGTTACCTTCAATTCAAACTTTGGATGAAGTTGTTTTTTAAACTTTAATAAGCAAATAAAAGCAATATAATAATGAAAAAATAAATATCTCCAATTTCTAACGGGAACAAACAATGTTATTGTGGACTTTATTCTGTTTACTTCTTGAAGTTGACAACCATCCCCTCCAAATTGGAATCAGCTGTTTTGGTATTCCATCAGTTGTAGGCTGTTCCGTCAGTGCGTATAACGTTCAAGAAATGACGATTTTTACTTTTGTAAGTTGCGTAAATCAATTTCAAAAATTAAAAATGTACTTTCCAAATGTAATTATACAGATATTTCAACCTAACGCGCTGACGTGCGTCATTTAAAATATCTGTATAAAAAATCAGTTTACACACCAGTAAACAACAAAAAAGACAAATTATTGCTTAAGTAACAAAGATTTACATGGCGGGTGTCGTCGATGAAGCAGAGGACGCTTACTCTTCCGGAACACCTGGTCTTATTCTCTTGTACTTTTACAGGGTCTCCATGTAGAATTTTCTTTTTGTGTCTTTGTTTTGTATTTTACCCCTAGTTTAATCGATTTTGAGTTCGGATTATGGTTTTGTTTACGTTTTCACTACTAGCAGCTTTATTCATTGAAGGACCTGTTTTGGCGGTAGAGTAAAGACTGATTTCCTGAAGAAAACCACCGATCTACGACCAGTACTTGACAACTTCCCACGTGGGCCTCGAAACTGCGACCACATTGAGGAGGGTTAAGGATGACAGAATTTCAGAAACCTTAACCACCTGGCCATCATCGCCCCCTAGATCTGTAGCAAATCCGTAAATATCGAGCCAACCATGCTATTTACAGCTAATCTATACGATACTGTGGCGATTTCTATTTCCTGATAGTGAACTTTCTCTTTCTTAATAGTGACATATTTGTTTCTCCAAACTATGATGTTTACATGTAGCGGTTGACTCTTTATTCTAGGATTTGATCTTGATATCAAGAATTTCGTGAAAACGTCGGCTGCTGAAGAACAAAAACGGCACATAGATTCGACAGATGGGGACGATGGGCTAGTTTTATTGTTGTCATTTCTAGGTGGTCTCATATTTATCAGATATGGAGGTGAACGTTTTAAAAAAATTAAGCCCACGTATAATGATTGAAACTGCTGCCTCGCGGTTCTAGTTTTGAGGACGTGACATTTACTTCGTTGTGACCTAGATTTACGTCGTTGTGACCTAGATTTACGTCGTTGTGACCTAGATTTACATAGTATGTGTCGCTTTTGAGTTTGGATAATAGTTTTGATGATGCCGTGGTATTTTCTGTTTGTTCCCTTTCAAAGCAATTATTCTAACAATTATCAGAACCTAAAAACGATTAAACAAGTGGCAAAATATAGACAATGTTATGATTTAGATGGAAACCCTTAACAAGATAATAAGACTAGGTGTTCTGGATGAGTAAACGTGCTCTGCTTCATCGACGACACCCGCCATGTAAATCTAGGTCAGATCCAAGTAAATGTCATGGCCTCAAGTTGAAAATTAAGGCAAAATTTTCCAATCACAACAAGCAGGTATATGCAAAACGGAAGTTTTAATCCAGATTTTTTTTATATAATAATCTCTTTAGCAATTTTTAGTCATCCAAAACAATATATCTTAATCAATACTAATACACTTACACTAACACTACATACAATTGTTGGAATTTCGCAATTTTCTGATGATTTGTTCATTTTTCATAAATCTGATAAAAGACTATTATTTAATTATATTAGTTAACCACTTTCATGTATGATATATACATTATATAGGAATCAATAAACGGGAAATTCTTGCAATTATGACTAAGAGTGATATCTAAAGCGCAGAAATATCTGAAACGAGAGACTAACTGAAGTATTTACAATATTACGGTTAAGTCGCCTGTATTAGTATGAACATTACTCAATTAAATGGTTCCCCCCTCCCCAACAAAAAAAACAACAAAAAACACCCCCTCCCCTAAAAAACAATAAAAAAAACAAACAAAAAAAACAAGCAAACAAAAAGAAAAACAAACAACAATCACAAAATTGGCGTGTTTTTATTTTATTTAGTGCACATGTACTGGCTTAAGTACGAGTACCCGCAGACTTCTTCTCTAGATGAATAAATCGGCCGTGATATACTACGTGCTCTACCAGATGTCATCAAATGGATGTAGTGTATTTTTCATTAAAATCATTGACGCGTTTCTTGATTGCCGTTATTTGGTAAAGCTATATACATGTTACATTAATACTCTATTGTAGTTGAAACGCTAACACACGTAATCAAATCAATACCCGTACACCCTCTATAGCCGTTACATACAAATTCAATCATTTCCAAGTTATTAGACTTCGATTTTTAATGGCTTATGTATGTTTGGCAGGATATTGCGTTGAATTGATTGTACACGCTTTAGTGACTGATGAAATGTAACGATGTTTTCATGTTAAAATGATCTGAGGACTCCAGCATAATGTTATACAGTGGTACATCGGTTGATGAACAACTACAAGTAGCTACTTCATTAATACATGAATGCTAATAAAGCGTATGATTGACATTTGTTCTCTGGAAAAGTGCTCAAATACTGCAGCAGTCAAGAGTTATGTTAACATTTGAAATATGCCAGTACACACATGTATTTGATCAAGGAGGGAACATGAGGAACCAGAAGAAACTGCAGACATTTGTCCTGATTTCATTTCTCTTAAAAGAAAATCTTGACGACTTGTGTTCTCAAAAAATACATAGGGGCTCGGTCTTCTCTTTTCACCAATACTATCACATTGAGCAATCTACAGTTTTAAATACTGGATGCAGTTGTTTTAGAATTTGTAAACTTGTGTTTGAAATGCTAATAAATCACTAGCATGATATTTAAGATATGTGAAATCAATGATAAAAATTCCAACGTGGTTTAAATGAATTTAAATGAATACTCTGCTCATTAATCTTAAATATTAAGAGATGGAAAATCAAAAATCAATATTTTCCGTGTTATTCAAGGATAGAATAAACAGTATTCACAAAGAAATATATCAGAAGTGAAATTACATACGAAAAATACACAATGGGAATTTAATAGAATATTTAAACTGTAACCTGGAACACTGATGCAAAACTATTTTTCCGACCAATTTGCCAAATATATATTATAATATCCATGAAGGGGTGATAATTGCTATCAATCTATTTTGGAGTGTTTGTTAATGGATGTTTTTCGGTAATTTCCTGAAGTGTTTGATATCAAAATACTTTGAGAACTTTTACAACAATTGTTACACTACCCCCCCCCCACCTTTGACCCCCAAATTTTCTATGAGCCAACACAAAATCAGATTTTTTGAACATAATACAAAATGCAACTGACCTCAAAGTATCTTCCTGCAAAATATTAGCCTTATCACTGATAGGCCGCAGAAAGGCCGAAATTGGCACCCCTCCTTTGAGAGAAATAAAAGCCAATAACCTGTAATTTGAACGGCATTGGGTTACCTTGGTCTCGTTGGTACATTCTTAAATGGGCAATTAAACGACGTTTGTTTACATTTTTATAATATCACCAAATATTTTATAAAATTGCAGTTCGGTAATCCTTGTGAACTATTCATACCGAATAAACTTCATGTTTTCCATCCGTTTTGCAATTGATAATAAGGAAATCCTTAATCGTCCAACCCAAGGAAATGAGACATATGTTTACAAGGAGCATGCGTGTTTTCGGTTTAACACATTTCCATTCAGAGCGGCCCTGTGTGTGCGAGCTTTCAATAATATCTGTTTTTGGTTATTTGGTTAGTTTGGAGTATACCAACACAATTTCTCTTGGGATCTAATAATCATAATTGTAGAAAACGTATTTCGTTTATATAGTATACCTTGAAAGAAGTACTGTGAAATCAAACTCATCGTGTCCTCGCGTCCAATTGTTTACAACACACATGCATGTGGTAGCGCCAGGTGGCGCGTTTATTTCATGCTATATTTTGATGTCGCTATATTTGACGCTTGACTCAGTTAAAGTACACTAGACATAGGTCTTTACAAATATTTTCATATTTAAATTACATCAATACTTACACTTTTTTGTTAAAAAAAATCGAGAACGACTATGGTCGATAAAATACACTAACTTTCAGGCCAGTCAGAAGGCCATGCTTTATATGGTAAACATTTACACAGAAAAACTCGTGAATCAAACTGAAAAGATATGAACCAGAGTAAGTGTTTTGCTCTCATTCTAACAAAATCTGAAGGTCGAGAGTTTTGTGTATGATTTTGCTATCTTTTAGTATGTAAATGATGTACAGTTTCGTTAACTTCTAAAGAACCACTTTCACAGTGATGTCATGTATGACGGGCAATAGAGCTTTAGGTTCTTTTCAATATGATCCAATGAAAAAATATTTCTCATGCGTGTGTTCATAAACCATAGACATGTTTTCCTTGTTTCAAAACATTGATACACAGGCATCCGCAGCAGGACGAGAACGTCTTCGGTAAGTACCTGTAGTTGGAAAACTTTTTTGTATTAGATATTTACTGGTTGCTCAGATACACAGGACGGGTTTAGGAAAAATGTTAATAGCTAAAGAGCATTGTGTTGAAACTGTCAAACATCGTTGCATTTCTGGGAAGATTTGAATAAAGAAAACATGCTGAAATACAAATGTAATTGCATGGAATTTAAACAAATGGATATCATTGAGATAACGGTATTATGACTTTTAAGATCTTTGATGCTGCTAAATTATTACATAAGCTGCACTATTTATTTTTACTACGATATAAGTAGGAATGCCCGGTTTGGTTTATTATTATGATAAGAACTTAATGTCGTTAAAGAAAATGATCTGGAATAATGACACGATCGGAACCATATTTGTATCAGATACATGCAACATCTAAAAATTGCATAGGGGACGTTATATATAGTTTCCCGCAGTGCAATACTTTATGTTTAAAAATGTGTCTAAAGGTATTATACATAGAGGTACCCGCCATTGAATAATTTGAAATCGTAGGTTCATCTTTCCTTTGTTCATATTTTGCCCCTGGTTTATTCGATATTGAGTTCGGATTACGATTATGTTAACGCTTCGCTATTCTCTAATATATTTTCATATCCCGTTATGGATTACCGACATATTTATTTATGTTTAATTCATTTTTCGGCTTACTGTTACTATTACTTAATTTAAAATGTGCAGTATATGTGTGTGTTACAATGTACGTACCCTTTTATGAACACTCCGTTTCATAATTGATATGTAGTAGTTTTTGAGCTTCCTCACATCAGACTGGAACCAATGACTCCAAAACTCCTGCAGTTGTTCACAATGTTCGTGTATTTCCAATTTCATAACCCTACAGGGAAAAAGTATGTTGGAGATTTAGTTTAGGAAAGCATTCATAGGTCGTATACCTGCTGTTTCGTACATGTCTTTGTTTAATCTAATTTCGCGTTTTGCACCAGGTTGTCTAGAGACAGAGTGTAACTCTGTAAGACTCTTTTCTTCACAACATCACTATACAACGCTTGACAAGGGGTAACAATGTTTTCCAGAAAAGTGTTCTTCTTCGGAACGATGATAACTGGTAAGTTTGTTTTACATATTCTGTCGTTCAGTCTGTCAATGTTTTATTCCTTCTCTTCCATTTTGAACTAAAACATCTTTCTGGTAAATTTTGCAGTTCGCGTCAGTTTTTGTTGATGTCTTTTCATTTGGATTAGTTGTTTTTATCGAATTTCTGGTACAGATTTATCTTGGAAAGGGACACTGTGTTATATGTAGTTTTAATGATCATAGTTTATACCTAAACAGTGAAATCAGGCGCATGGAATAATAATGTAAGCAAAATACACATTCAAAACAATATATTTACATATTCACTTCGCTCCGCCCCAATTAAACTACGTGTATTAAACCCTGATCACTTCATCTCTTGGTGAATTAATACAATGTTAGCAACCGATGTATCACTAATATATTGTGTACAATGATGTAAACAGTTGTTGTTATACAAGCCAAAGAGAAAGTTTGCCAGTAAAAACATGCAGATAGTTAAAAAAAACTTGTGACAAAATACTGACATTTCCAAAAGCATCAATTGACAAACTAGACTTATTGATCCTAAATTTCTCGTAGGTTTATCGAAATCGTTCTCTTTTTAAAATTGACGTACTTTATTATTCTACAGTACATAATTCAGCCGTTAACTAGGGTGTTGTAGGCCTAATCTTTTCACGAAATGTTTGAGACTAGGCTACTGTCGATAGGGGCCTGAGAGTTTGCACCACATACAGCGTAGTTTGTGGACCTATACCTACAGTTTCCAGAGTAATTGTAACTTTAAGGGGGTTTAGATTGGGTGGCATTGTTATTATAAGTTAATCTTAACCTCCTAACGTGTAAAACTACTCTAAAACGTCAGTTTATTTCTAAATTTAGCGGTATTTTGTCACTGGCACCTGTGATTTCGTCCATGCATTATCGTGCCGTATGTTGACCTTAAAAGCTTGTAGTTGTTTGTCGTGTCGGTCTCCTATGTACGAAATGAAATCTCGCCAAAGAACTTATCAAGTTGAATTCGTGTCACCAATCTTTCGCCAATTAAGCTACGCCTAAGTAATTCCTTTGTTATTGGGGTTTTACGTACCTGACCCTTCTGCTTCTACGTTAGGCCCCTAGGCATCGCTGAAGAGTCATAGGACGAAACAGCTATATGATGCAGTTTAATTCATTTTTTTCGGCATACTGTATATATTACACGATTTGAAATTATACAGAACTAGTTTAATTTTACTTTTAAATTCATAAATTAAAGGGGAATTACGCACCTGACCCTTCTGCTTCTACATTAGTCAAGACATTTTGGATTCACACTTTTTGGCCTCTAGCATTACTGAAGAGTCCTAGGAGGACGAAACAGCTGTATGATGCAGTTTAATTAATTTTTTCGGCATACTGTATCTATTACTAAATTTAAAGATGCAGTATATGTGTGTTACGTCATCATCGAGACATTTTTATATCCAAAATTAGATTTCCGACAACTTTATTTTACTCGCTTCAACTGTGACCGAATCCGCAGTCGTTATGTTTACTGCAGCGCGCTGCAAACTGCTCTAAATTGATTCTATAATGATTAGAAATGCCAACAGTCTATTGGAAAATCAGGAAGATTTCATCATGTTCTTTTTGAAAGTATTTCAAACACAAAAGACATGGCACATGGAGCGGGGGATTCCTTAGCAATCATTTATACTAGGAGGATTAGATTTGACTTCTGTCTAAACTTTAAAACATTTATTTGAAAAACACAAACTGTGGTCAATGCTTCTCTCTATATATATAATGAAGATACACTCTTTGACAAATCGAAACAAAACACCCGGCTGCTGCAAAGCTTCTTGGCTATCATTTAAAAAATAAGCATATGAAAAATAAATTTCAAAATGTGTTACTTCAAAGAAGATGGAATGCAAATGTCGGAAACATATTTTTATGTTTTTGCGTCAACGGAATGTGATAATTTTGATATGAATTTGACTCAAAGACAATATTATTTGTGTAATTTATGCAAGGCTTCCTTCTTGCAGTAATGACACATGTAATGGCGTTACTGATTACATTCAGTCAACTACTATTGTAACTCTTTTCATGATATCTCTAGAGAAGTTATGAAAACTACACAAAGCGTCGTGAGTAAAGGACTTGAACCGAGTGGAATCATTTGGAACTCATTTGCTAAATAACGATTATTAAAGTTTGACCGAATCAAGGAACTGAAATTCTTTGGCTATTACATATGAGGGGTGTTGTCTATACACCAGAAGACGCTTACCTTTTCCGGAACACCTGTCTTGTTCCCTTCTACTTTTCAAAGAAATCTCCGTGTCAATCTTTCCGTAGTTCATGTTTTGTCTCTAGTTAATCGATACTGAGTTCAGATTATGGTTTTGTTTACGCTTCGGTTCTCTCTGGTTTCTTTTCCTTATGGTATTTTTGGCAGTCTTCCATGTCCTGCACTTGCAATAGCCCGGTTTATACAGTTCATTCCTATAGTAAAGTATTATAAGTTTTATATAAATATAGATCGTTGCTTTATATCTTAGTACTTTGAGGCATTATGCCAACATTGTTTGATTGTTTTACGTCCTATTAACAGCCAAGGTAATTTAAGGTCGGCTTCTCGGTGTATGCGAATTGGCATTGTGTACAGCTCTGTTACCGAAGGTCAAACTGTATGAACTTATTTCCATTGTACAATTGAGTGATATAGATTTGAGCACTGGTCTAAAGTCCTTTGTTGGAGGTTAGGCTAACAAATTATATGCCAGTTTGTCAACACACAAGGGCAAAATCGTAGTCGATTTAAATAGATGGATTATAAGTAGGCACCAAACGGATGTTCAATGTTGATTTGAGAAATAGGTTATCGATCAAAACATTCCATTAAGTTGTCCTTGGTTAACAATGTGTTCCGTTCTGCTTTCTTTTGGGAGTAGACAAAATTGATTTAGTATCTTCCAAAACGAATCCTTTAAAATTTCAGTCGTTTTTCATTTATTCGTAAATGACTACTGGCAGTGTGAAACTGTTTACTTCTCGCGTTGCTATGACGACACTGGTAACGGGAAATACCGCAGCTTGGTATACTTCTTCCGTCCAGCTCTCCAAACACCGATTCCATTATAACCTTCAAACATTATTTACAATATACAAACACATGGAGTAACTTCTGTAGATATATTGTGAACTGTGTCGCCGGTTCGGGTCCTTATGTAGATATATGATAAACTGTGTCGCCGGTTCGGGTCCTTCTGTAAATATATTGTGAACTGTGTCGCCGGTTCGGGTCCTTATGTAGATATATTGTAAACTGTGTCGCCGGTTCGGGTCCTTCTGTAGATATATTGTAAACTGTGTCGCCGGTTCGGGTCCTTCTGTAGACTTATTGTAAACTGGGTCGCTGGTTCGGATCCTACACGTGTCTGTCGTGATTAAAAGGTAAATTTGTAACACGAAACATCGCTCTTCAGGAAAATGACTGGACACGAGAGTTACTTTTCGCGTTGCTATGGAAACTCGTTACTGACAATACCGCAGCCCCAAATCCTTCTCCCGACCACCGAAACAAACAAATTTCAAGACCCGATATTCCGTATTGCGGTGTAAATCTTTAAGCATTGAACTGTTACCAGATGTAGTATACAGTCGATATGAATACAATTTGGGTGACAGATAAACAGAATGTCGTGATTATTTATCTGTCACCCGGATTGTATTCATATCGACTGTATACTACATCTGGTAACAGTTCAATGCTTACATTTACATTAAGGATACTTTTTTAATAAGTCTGTGTCTATCTCTTTGGGATAAGTCGGTAAACGTTCTCCCTTTTCCGTGTGTTTCTCAACTGGAAGAGCCTGATGATTCAAAGCCATTATAGATGTTATCTGAGGCGGAGTGCAAAGCGTTGACGTAACGTAGTCCAACATGGCGCCAGAAATGACGCCACAATAGCCTGATTTAAATCAGTGTCATCTAAGCGATTGATTCAAAGCCATTATACAAGTTATAATGAGGCGGAGTGCAAAGCTTTGATATAACATGGTCAAACATGGCGTCAGAAATAACGTCATGTGATGCAGATTGCAAATTGTAGTATACAGTGTGATGTACTACAATTTGGTTTAGTAATGATATAAAGGCAAAGGCAACACAGAATGTAAATATCTATCAAATGAATACAGTTTTTTGTATACATCAAAATATGTTTATAACGAACACACTTACAAGGAACCATGCTTTTAACGTAATGTGTCCTATTCCCCGACAAGAGCTTTATCACTTTCTCTATCTCTGCACCATTTCGAAAATAAAACGAATATGCCATAACGAATTAAGGTTATTATAACGTAGCAGCTTCAGCTAAGGTGAATATAACCGCTAATTACTAACCATATGATGTAGTCGCCACAATTTTTACTTAAGTAACTGGCTGACGATAATAATAAAAAACTGGCGATAACGTTTTAATAGATATATGTTGCAGGTAATTTTAACTCATATTTTTTTCGAAACACACGTAATTATGACGAACTTTGCTTATAACGAATTAATTTTCAAAGATTTGTTCTAAACGTGTTTTACAGTATGCTAACCTGTTATCCAATCAGCTCAGAAGACAATAACGGCATTGATGCGTTATTCTCAAAATAATGTTGTTTTCAAAATAATGTTGTTTTCAAAATAACGTTGTTTTCAAAATAATGATCAGTGTTGTTTCGTAGCTGTCTGGGATTTGTCTGTTGAAATGAAAATTAAAACATAGAAAAAAATACACCAGAAGGTGCAGTTTGTTTGCTGGCGGGTTTAACATCCTAGAACTAGCTGTTTGAATGGGCTTGCTTTCGGAAAAACCACAAGAAAGGGAAAGTGGATAGAGGTACAATGTACAAATATGTGACAGGAAAAATATGAAAGGAAAACGTTTTAAACTCCGGACAGTAGGTTAATTTTTGTGTGTTTAATGTCTTTTTTATATAGAAAACCGGAGAGAACACCGAAGTGTCAACAAAATAATCCAAACTCAAGATAGAATAATATTAACTAGGAACAAAATATAAAGAAAGGAAATACCTACATGTATATGGAGACCATTGAAAAAGTACAAGAGAAGAAGTTTATGTATCAAAGTTTATCGCGAGCGGAACGTATACATACCTCTTATCCTTCACCTACATGTACTTCTATCGGGTGAAACAAACATTTCGGAACTGGAAAATATAGAAATATTCAGACACATTCAGCAATATATTCACGATACTAATAGGTTTTAATACCTTCCTTCGTGTTTTTCCTCGTCTCTTTCAACAAAACATATTCAATTTCTATTCGACTAATGCATATAGTATTTATATATATAATATCAATGTATACGAAAGATCATTTAAAGCATGTGATTGGTCTTTCCCTGTGTAAGCGGATTAGTGGAAACGGAAATACCAGCAGGTAAGGTGTGAACAGGAGCAAGTTATTGGCACGGCAAGTGATGAATATTGGAACAGCTGAAAGATTCGAACAGAGATACGATCATCATTTACTCCGTTTACACGGAGAAAGAACAATCACATGATCAGAGTTACATTTCTGCTGTCATGCAATTTTACGTCAGTAATAATGTAAATAAATGTACCCCCTCCCCACCTTTCTCCAGTCTCTATATTTCTTCTCGTTCATCTTCTTCTTTTTTCCCTCAGTGTGTTATATTAGTTATATTTGGAACTAATGATTTTATATATGTGTGACTGAGCATATGAGTGTATATAACTCTATAACTACCATTTTGAATATTCAGAAATATATTTGTTGTGTTATGTAAAGGAAATGCTTGATATAATTTGCATATTTTGTGCCCAATCCCGTAGCATTTAAATGCAATAAAATATGTTTAAACTAAGAATATGTGTTTCGGAAGAATAAGCGTCTTCTGCTTTATCGACGACACCCACCATATATATCTAGGTCATTTCCAAGTACATGTCAGGTCCTCAATTTAAGAACTGTGGCATCATTCTCAATCAAACAAGTATACATACTTAATAAAAGACAAAAGAAACCTGATTCTTAAGTTCTTAAGATAATGTATTATAATTTAATTTTGCCTATTCCCGCAATGTTAAACTTTTTCAGGTTATATTGTATAATGTGTATAGCGGTCTTGTAAATGATATGTCGTAGATACACTGAATACGTTCTTTGAGTTGAACTATGAAAATAATATATTTTTTTTTTAATGTACACAGCTGTCATTAATGTATCAGTCATGTCCGAATTCCTGCGGTCAGACTGGATCGAGAAAGGAAACTTCATGAAGCAATCCTCAAGCTCACTCCAGCTGACCACGACTACGCCGTCATTGGTCAACTGTGTGGTGACGTGCTCAGAGTGGACTACCAGCGTCACATCAATTTTCAACTCAGGAACAGGGTCATGTGACTGTTACGTTGTAACATTTTTCAATATGAGGGTACAGTCCGGAAGTTTCCATTGGATACGTACGTATATTATTGAGCTATAGTAAAAACTGCTGTTGGCTAACCCTTAGACTGCCAACGTTTTTATGTCGCCAATTTGAAGAGTTTACAACCGCTCTGCCAATGATTATGACGTTATGTTAATTATGACGTCATCAATTTTTGACTGTGTACGATGCGTGGCGTTATAACAAGCTCCACAATACGTTGTAGGTTGGAGAATACTGTATGCGAACATTCGGTGTGATTTCTTATAATGTCTCATCTCGATCTCATGCATATATATAAGTAGTATGCAATTGATATGCGCATATTAATTATCGATGTTCCCGATATTCATACAAATGATTACAACTAAAATTACGCAAGGAGATTACAGACATTATCACGTACCATCCATTTAATCGTTTATAACAATGGTAAGAAGGTCCATAAGTGTGGACGTGGTTACTGTGGTGCTTACAGTATAGTTAATGTTACGCGGATAACATGACTTTGCATACAGAATGTGAGTATTTGTTCCAAGTAAAGGTAAAATAATAAAGCTGGGTGTCACAACCGTATTCTAAATGGAATCTATTTTTCATGACATTTTTACCGACAACATATATCTGGGGGTAGAGTCGAACAGTCGGCCTATGTATACCGTCATCTGTAAAAAAAAATAATAGAAGTACATGTAGTTTAAACCCGTGTACTGGGTTGTGACATACGCTGGAAGCTTTAAAATGTAAAATCGCTCTTGCAAATGTTATATGTAAGGTTTGGATTCTAAACGTGTATGATGGTTGGGAAAAATACGAGTATATTAGTTGGGGTTCATAAACGTGTATGATAGTGTGGGGTTCATAAACGTGTATGATAGTGTGGGGTTCATAAACGTGTATGATAGTGTGGGGTTCATAAACGTGTATGATAGTGTGGGGTTCATAAACGTGTATGATAGTGTGGGGTTCATAAACGTATATTTACATTCTGTTTCTTCTCTATATGAACATACCAACTGAAAACAACAAACACTAGACTATGAATACATCATGAATACAGTATGAATACATCCATTCACGTGAATAACTTATGACGTAATATATTAGTCTTGTTCAATGGGAGTCTTACGGCTCCGCTTCGGATAACATGGAGAACGCCCCCGCGTCAAATGTTCAAATGACTACGGTAGATTATTGGCGCCAATTTTTCGCAAATTGTGGCTGTTCCGCCTTTTTCGTTTAAAGGACGGCGCAATAACAAACGCAGTTGATTAATCAGTTGTTCAATAAATAAGAAAATAAATTAGACAATTGTTCAGTAGTAAAAATGTAAATATATGAATTGAATGGCATTTTCATGCCGGTATGAATGCAAATCGGTTAACCGCTTTGCATTCATACCGGCATGAAAATTAAAAAACGCCGTTCAATGTATGATAGTGTTGGGCAATAAACGCGTATGATAGTTTGAGGTCATAAACGTTTATGATAGTTTGTGGTCATAAACGAGTATGATAGTTTGAGGTCATAAACGTGTATGATAGTTTGAGGTCATCAACGTGTATGCTAGTTTGAGGTCATAAACGTGTGTCATAGTTTTGGGTTATAAACGTGTGTCATAGTTTGTGGTCATAAACGAGTATGATAGTTTGAGGTCATAAACGAGTATGATAGTTTGTGGTCATAAACGTGTATGATAGTTTGAGGTCATAAACGTGTATGATAGTTTGAGGTCATCAACGTGTATATGATAGTTTGAGGTCATAAACGTGTGTCATAGTTTGAGCTTATACACGTTTATGATCGTTTGGGGTCATAAACGTGTGTCATAGTTTTGGGTTATAAACGTGTGTCATAGTTTGGGGTTATAAAATTGATTGATATATTGGAATTCTGAGAAGGGATTTATCGAGATTTATATATATTGAAAAAAGAACACTAATTTGTCCATTTTTCAGCCGTGATTAGTACCCAAACGGTACCCGTATCATATAGGCTACTGTATGGAATTTGTTTTTATTTCTGCTAAAGCCCTTGTCACACTTGACCAGATTTGGCCTCCGAACGTGAAACGGGTGACATTTTTTTTGTATATTCCTTGATGTTCGTCAATATTCATTTTATATTCGGAGCATTAGGTTCATGACAGGTGTTGTGCGGTGCGTTCGCCTGCATCTGTTAGAAAGTTCCGTGACGAACAAGAATATTCGTTGGTTGTTCTGTGCATGTCCGTTTTGTCCTGATTATCTCCTGTAATTGTTTGCAATTCCGTACTTGATTTGATGTTTGTGTTTGGGGTCATTTGTTGTCTAATCCGTAGAGGAAACTCGAACGCATACGTCACGCATTAACACCTAATGTTGACTTTTTTTTCTTACGAGTGCTAACGAATCGCACAAATTCGTAAAAGAACACGGATCCTAACGAGTTCGCCACTTTTAAGAGCGATTTAAGAGTTGTTACGAGTTATTGCGAGCTATTTTACGAGTTTTTACGACGTTTTTATGACAAAATGCCACGATTTGTTACGAGTTCCAAAGGATAAACACGAACAAGTTATGTGCATTTTACGAGCTTTTTTTGGATTATTACGGGTATATTACGGAATTTTACGATCCATAGAAGCTATGACGTGTTAGTCACGACCAGCTTACGTTTTGTTACGATTAGTTACAAGTTAGTTACGAGTATTTATTAGTCCTTGCGTATTTTTGGGTTAAAATTATTTTCTATGCAGCATCATTTGGCAACTGACCTTTAATATGGAATATGAGAGAAACGGAATACAAAATATACGTGAATCCGCGTAAAAACGTCAATCGTAAAGTATTCGTTTATATTCGTAATGTACTCGTAACAATACGTAAAGCGCCCGTAATAATCCGTTAAGTCATCGTAACACGACCTGAATGAAAACATAAAGCACTCGTAATAATCTGTAAACAAATCGCAAATTAACCGTAAACAAATCGTAATACAAACTGTTATGAGTCATTTACGGATTCTTGCGAGCAGTTTACGGATTGTTACGTGTTATTGCGATACTTAAGGATTGTTACGACTTATTTACGGGGAAAAATAATCCGTAGACAATCGCTAGAAAGTTTTTAACATGTCAAAAAGTTTGCCTCTCCTCTCCCGAATCCTTACGAGTGTGTGCGCGTTAAGGCGAGCTATTTACGGATACCAGCGAGTTATTTACGGAAGCTTGCGAAAGACTACGGGGTGGAGATCCGTAAAGACTCATAAGAAAATCATGTCCGTAAGGTGTTTGGTTTATCCGGAATGCATCCTGTAATTGTCCTGTCTGACCGGTTCATGTTCGTCATTCATTCGGAGACATTAGGCTGATTGAACTGTATCTGTGTGTTACATGTTCGTTATCGGTACATTTCAACCGTTCAATGGTCGGTGCAAGTACGTGAGCAGTATTTTTTTATGGGATTGGCAGCTTTGACACCGGATGACCAAAATTCCTATGTGTTGATATTCGGAATCTCAATCCGGCTAAGTGTGACAGGGACTTAAATGATGTGCCCATTGCAACAAAATATACTGCATTGATCAATATCATGCTGAGCTACAGTTCCATGCAAACAAATATCCACTTTGATGTAACACTGTATTATGTTATAAGAAATCAACATGTATATATGCTGAAAATTAACCCATTTAAAAATCTCCGCAATTTCGTTGACACACAGCGTTTTAACTCATTTTTCTGAGATGTTCACTTTGCTGTCATCAGGTAGTCGTAAAATGTTCTCGTAAACAAAAGTATTAGATGTTTTTACTGATAAATACATGCACATATTTTATAATACTGTCTAAGGAAAATGCTAAAATTATATTTCAAAGTAATTTTCAAACCATTTTTGACCGTGCACCTAACTGGGTAGGGTGCCAGTTATTGCCTATTTCTATTCTTTCGCTATAGTAGTTTACCTGCTTGTTTGATGATCAGACATTTCGGAAATATAAGCATGAAATACGCAATCGGTCCAGCGTCTCTCGGCGGCATGTTATTGAATCTTCGAACTTCGCGAAATGGTTTGCTAATTGGTAACTCTGAAGGGAACACATGCAGCAATATATTCGCCAGTGCTTCATGTTGTGGCCATGTGCGTTGGCAATATGTATGACGTCATGTCAGCAATGTCGTCATCGCCATGACGTCATGATGCCGTTAATTTCGGCAGGGACGTAGACTCACATACGTCCATGATTTCGGAAGTTACTGATCAGAAATGTTTGTGGTGTTAAGTCCGTATTGGTGTTGTATTTTCATAATCATTGATCATATTTAGCTACATCGGCCCAAATCGGCCTTTGGCAGTCAGGGTCATGTATGATCGGCCCAAATCGGCCCGTTGGCAGTGAGAGGCTTAAAGTCCCCGGAGGTAACAGCCACCTTCATGCCACATGTATTTCATTCCAATAGTGGCACGATTCAGAAAATAACACCCACATTGTATTCATTTAAAAATATTCATTATTCGAAAAAAAAAATCACGAACTTTATTCAACCAAAGGGCGTTTGAACCTCGCTATCTAGATTTTAACATTTTCGCCGGTTTTGTTTCCACAGTCGCAACCTAGGGTACATTTTTAGGCCCTTGCTGCTGAGCATCACTGCCGAAACTAGAAGGACAGTTGTATGGTGCAGTTGCATCTATTATTTATCTCGACTGTATCTTATTCCAAGTTATAAAGTTGCTGTTATTCTCAAATGTGCCTTTTGTGAAATTAACTCGGCTGTAGTAAAAGAAATCATGATTCTTTTCATGATATTTTCTTCTTTCATCTGATAAAAGGACGATTAATGTCCAATTGTTTATTGGTGATATTTGGCTTTAATTATTTAAGGAATGACCACAATTTGTTTTACACACAATTTTTTCGGTATATAGCGTATAACGCTAAAAAATATTGTGGTCATTCCTTATAATTTAATTTCTAAAGATACACATATAAGACATAAGTCTTATATAATGATTGCGTATTAATTATAACAAAAATCGAATGGTTTTGCAAAATACACAACCATGTGCATAAATTTCACCGCAAAACAACTTCAACCAATCAGAAGTTTGATTACAAAACACCGCGCCAAAAATGGCGGTATATGACGTCATCACTTTTTGGGTTGTCTGATTTTTGATGTTACACGATATAACCTAAAAACGTTTAACATTGCGGGTATAGGCAAAATTAAATTAGTAAAGAATATTCATTTTTGCCATCAGTCTATGATTGAGTGTCTATTGTTCCATATCTTATCAACAGATATTGTCCCCAATGTTGCCTGTTTGAAAGCGCACATCATTGAAATCACGGTCAAAATACTAAAGTTAAAACATACCAAGTTGTTCTGCTTAAACGTACAATGTAAGGTCGCCAACTCATTGAGAAATATTCTGTATTTTTAATGATATGAAGTTGGACGTTTTTGAGTATGCTCATTAGTGTGTTTACTTGTTGTGATTGAGGATGATACTCGTTTCTCGTTTTTAGAACTTAATGTTAACTTGGTTTGACAAAGATATACATGGAAGGTGTCCTCGATGAAGCAAAAGACGCTTACTCTTCCGGAACACCTGGTCTTATTCTCTTGTGCTTTTGCAAGAGTCTCCGTGTAAATCTTTCTTTTGTTCCTATTTTGCCTCTAGTTTAATCGATTTTGAGTTCGGATTATGGTTTTGTTGACGCTTTGGTATTCTGTGATTTTATTTTTTTTTTCTCAAATTGTAATGGGTTTTTAAATTGATACTTGAACTTGCAGAAATACCTTCCGGATATGATGGTTCCGCGTCACTAGACTTCTACGTCAAATTCTTTAACGGATATTGGAAAACCTATGATGAGGCCAACGCAATGTGTGTGCTAGAGGGCGCGAGACTGGTTGTCATAGATACGATGGATAAATTCAACTTACTCCCGACTTTGCCAGATTTCACGTGTAAGATTTCGTAGAGACAATTTAAAAAGAATTAAAACCACCTCATACTTCAATTTTCCTTTGTTCGTATTTTATAGTTCATAACATTATGTTTCTCCTGATTTTACGCCAACACATTAAATATGTCTTTCTTAATTTTTCATTTTTTAGTTTAAGATACACTGTATCCAAAAAATATAATCGTGTGGATCTGTTTTAAATTAAAGAATTATCTGTTTGTTTGAAAATATGGAGAAACCGCTTTCAGATCACTAGTCTGTTCGTCCCTGTGACCTCATTAATTATTTGTTTTAATAGAAGACAAGCCACATATGTACCTACCACCATTTCGCGCAAACGTCCTAATTTGTCCGTCTGTCAACGACTTTTCCAATATTCTTGTTTTTATTTTGTTTTTCAGTTAACAAGTTTTACACGGTCGCGGCGACAGATATCTTGCTAGAAGATACTTTTGTGTGGAGTACCGGAAGTCCAGTGTCACGTGATGCACAGTTATGGCATGAACACCAGCCAAATGACGCAGACGGAAACCAGGACTGTGTAGCATTCAATAAGTTAAAGTACGACGACGTCACTTGCACAACTGATCATCAATTTATTTGTCAACTTGTGTAGCAGTATGACGTTAACAGTATAAGACAGTGTCTTGGCTAGCTGAGAAAAAGTCATAATCATCATCCACAGTTTGGGGGAGGGGGACGGGGCGGGGTGCCTAGGGAGCCGCTAGCCACAGGATGAGGACATAAAGTTCCCAAGGGTTTTACCGAGGAATGATAGACTTGACTCTTTATAAAATAGCCTCGGTCTAATAACCTAGTCGACGTGTTCGTCAATGCTACTCTAGCATTCCATTACACGGCGACTCGTTACCAAATGTATTCCAGGGTTATTGAGACCACAGTAACGTCGACTTCAGTACATTCGATCGCGAATGCAACTTTTAAAGGCCCAATATACGTAACTTTCGACAAAAGTTGAAGCGAAAATCAAGCCTAACAACTTATTATATTTGTAGATTTAGTTAAGATTAACTGATATCAGCAATATTTAAGATGAATTCTTCCGCGATTTAGCTCTGCTTTTACAAAATGTAATTTTTCCAAGTCAAGTGCATTCATTTATGCTGGTTGCGCAAATTCAGCCATGTTCTCTGCGCACGATGACCCAGCGTCTGGTTAAACGGGACCAATACACGTACATACGTGCACACTGCAATATTTAACACAAGTATCGTCAAAAACGAACATTTAAATATAAAATGTGTTATGTAAAATATCTCAAACCGTATAATTTCAAGATTTGTAAGACCGTGATCGCTGATAGCAATTGATAATGATTGACATAAAGACGTGTAAATTTCAAGAGGACGTCAGCGGTCGTCAATCCCCCTAATGTATTGTAATGTTTATCTTTTGTATGATAAACATCTGTAACAGTGCCCATAACAATGAAAGCTTGTTCTGCTTGTTTTTTTCATTAAGCTTTCTTTAAATGTTTGGATAAATATTGTGCATTAAAATTTTAATTAAATGTATCAGACTGGTGCATAATAAATTATGTACGTAGATTGATAGTGAACGTGGTGGTGGTGTTTTTGTACAAGTTAGTAAGTATTTTTCTTCGTTGGTAGAAAATAACGAACTTCCATACGAAAATTTGAAATAACTATTTACACAAACAATAGATACACATCATATGACGTCATGTTTTCCTCACATTCTGTACAATGTATATGTTTTGAATTGGTACCAGGTGGTTATCGGTAATTTGTAATACTGCATTGTAACTTGCTGTTATTCTAGAAACAAGCCATTAGCATTGGTTTAATAAAATATATCACTTAAATTATTAGTCGATGTCTAAAGACTTGGAAAAATATATTGACATTGACTTCTTTGCGGTAAATTTCACTTTCAGCCTTTTTTCATAATCACAAAAGTCTCTATATATTTTTTTTTAATTGTAAATGCCGGAACAACCTTAATTTATACTCACATTAAGTGTCCGCGGGTAATTTATTGTAATATGCAAGTACATGTAATGTAATATTTGTATTTAAAAAAAAACAAAGTGTCTTTCAAAATTGTATAGAAATAAACATAAATTGAATAATGAATATAATGTGTATAAGTCCATTCTTTAAATTATGTTCGACGAAACGGAGGCGAAATAGGAGCGTATCCATGGAAACCATTTAAGAACATCAGGACAACACTGGACGTTCTGGAAACATCTAGACTACTTTGGCAACGACACACATGGTGTCACAGTAGATCAAATCTTATTAAACGTAATATCACGTTCTCAAAGACAGAAACGGGGCCAATATTCATGAGACAGTTCTCATGCTCAAACATGGATTTTGTGCTCAAAGCAATTTGCTGGTAACTCATTCATATCAAATCAAGCGATCAAAAAGTAAAAAATGAAAACATTGCACACAGGTTTCGGTTTTAAGTCTCTTTCAATTCAAAGTTATTGCAAACTATTGATCTGATATCAGCCTTCGAGCAGATATCTTCGACCCTCGGACAGATATCAAGGTCTCCGGCAAATAAAGGCTGCAATATCAAACCTTGACATATAAACCTCAAAGTATTAATCGAAATCAGTATCTACAATGCATAGCTGTAATTTTGTTTATTTTATTTCATGATCAAAAACTGTTTTTTTTTTTTCAACAAAAAGATGTGTTTAATAGGCAACAATTCCAAACAAGAAATGTACCAAGAATGGAAGGCGAAGCTTATCCCAATTCAAAATATGTTTATAGAAACTCAAAGTTACACATATTATTGTAGAATACTGAACTGTTGTTCGTTTGTACTGTGTCAGATATACGTATTCCAACCAATAGACATTTTGTTAATTATAATGAAAAATAATGAATCACTTTTCAGCAAGCCACATTGTAAGGTGAATTATCATTCATAACCTTAAATAACACGTTGTAACTGCGCCGACTCCACATCCGAAGGAAAGACTTCCGGTTTTATACAGAGAGCACATTATCGTGCTGGTTTCGAATTTCGAGCCAATGCATTCGTTATCAGAGAGACATGTGCGTGCGCAGCTTAAAGCGTTGGGCTCCAGCGTAGCCGATATCAACTCTGCGTTTGTGATAGGTCCGGAGACTTTGCGAATGGCAGTGCATATTGTTTGTTGGCTTGCTGTCGTTTGTGTTGTCGTTTCCATTGGTGTTGTCGTTGCCATTGGTGTTGTCGTCGCCATTTGTGTTGTCGTTGCCATTTGTGTTGTCGTTGCCATTGGTGTTGTCGTTGCCATTTGTGTTGTCGTTGCCATTGGTGTTGTCGTTGCCATTGGTGTTGTCGTTGCCATTGGTGTTGTCGTTGCCATTGGTGTTGTCGTCGCCATTGGTGTTGTCGTTGCCATTTGTGTTGTCGTTGCCATTTGTGTTGTCGTTGCCATTTGTGTTGTCGTTGCCATTTGTGTTGTCGTTGCCATTGGTGTTGTCGTTGCCATTGGTGTTGTCGTTGCCATTGGTGTTGTCGTCGCCATTGGTGTTGTCGTGGCCATTGGTGTTGTCGTCGCCATTGGTGTTGTGGTTGCCATTGGAGTAGTAGTTGTTGTTGTTGTTGTCGTCACTATTTTTGTCAGGATAACAATGAAAATGAAATATGAATGTACTTAAAAGCCAAACGAATCTGATACACAGAAGAATTGAAATGTGGTTTGTTAAAACGTGTACAAATAATTAAGGCTAAGTTGTTTGACAACACAAATAAGTTCAAAGGTTACTTTTACGAGATATCAAATATGTCTTTTTCTTTTATCAAGTGAGGAATACAAATGACGTTATCTCGATTTCAAACTAGTTCACCGTATCCTAGGCTTTTGCATCTGGTATCTGAAACTGCATTGTCCTTCCTACCCTGCTATATTGACAAGGTGTAACACTCCGAAAACCGGAAGTGTGGAGTGGTCTATTTGACTTATATCAGTATTTACCAGGGCTATTTGACTTATAACAATATTTACCTGGTCTATATGACTTATATCAGTATTCACCTGGTTTACATGACTTATATCAGTATTCACCTGGTCTATATGACTTATATCAGTATTTACCTGGTCTACATGACTTATATCAGTATTTACCAGGGCTATTTGACTTATAACAATATTTACCTGGTCTATATGACTTATATCAGTATTCACCTGGTTTACATGACTTATATCAGTATTTACCTTGTCTATATGACTTATATCAGTATTTACCTGGTCTATTTGACTTATATCAGTATTTACCTTGTCTATTTGACTTATATCAGTATTTACCTGGTCTATACGACTTATATCAGTATTTACCTGGTCTACATGACTTATATCAGTATTTACCTGGTCTACATGACTTATATCAGTTTTTACCTGGTCTACATGACTTATATCAGTATTTACCTGGTCTATATGACTTATATCAGTATTTACCTGGTCTATATGACTTATATCAGTATTTACCTTGTCTATTTGACTTATATCAGTATTTACCTGGTCTATATGACTTATATCAGTATTTACCTGGTCTATATGACTTATATCAGTATTTACCTGGGCTATTTGATTTATAACAATATTTACCTGGGCTATTTGACTTATAACAATATTTACCTGGTCTACTGACTTATATTAGTATTTACCTGGTCTGCTTGACTTATATCAGTATTTACCTGGTCTATATGACTTATATCAGTATTTACCTGGTCTATTTGACTTATATCAGTATTTACCTGGTCTACATGACTTATATCAGTATTTACCTGGTCTATATGACTTATACCAGTATTTACCTGGTCTATATGACTTATATCAGTATTAACCTGGTCTATTTGACTTATATCAGTATTTACCTGGTCTACATGACTTATATCAGTATTTACCTGGTCTATATGACTTATATCAGTATTTACCTGGTCTATATGACTTATATCAGTATTTACCTGGTCTACATGACTTATATCAGTATTTACCTGGTCTATGTGACCTATATCAGTATTTACCTGGTCTATATGATTTATATCAGTATTTACCTGGTCTATATGATTTATATCAGTATTTACCTGGTCTTCATGACATATATCAGTATTTACCTGGTCTACATGACTTATATCAGTATTTACCTGGTCTACATGACTTATATCAGTATTTACCTAGTCTACATGACTTATATCAGTATTTACCTGGTCTACATGACTTATATCAGTATTTATCTGGTCTACATGACATATCAGTATTTACCTGGTCTATTTGACTTATATCAGTATTTACCTGGTCTACATGACTTATATCAGTATTTACCTGGTCTACATGACTTATATCAGTATTTACCTGGTCTATACGACTTATATCAGTATTTACCTGGTCTACATGACTTATATCAGTATTTACCTGGTCTATATGACTTATATCAGTATTTACCTGGTCTACATGACTTATATCAGTATTTACCTGGTCTACATGACTTATATCAGTATTTACCTGGTCTATATGACTTATATCAGTATTTACCTGGTCTATATGACTTATATCAGTATTTACCTGGTCTATATGACTTATATCAGTATTTACCTGGTCTACATGACTTATATCAGTATTTACCTGGTCTATATGACTTATATCAGTATTTACCTGGTCTATATGACTTATATCAGTATTTACCTGGTCTACATGACTTATATCAGTATTTACCTGGTCTATATGACTTATATCAGTATTAACCTGGTCTATATGACTTATATCAGTATTTACCTGGTCTACATGACTTATATCAGTATTTACCTGGTCTATTTGACTTATATCAGTATTTACCTGGTCTACATGACTTATATCAGTATTTACCTGAACTACATGACTTATATCAGTATATACCTGGTCTATATGACCTATATCAGTATTTACCTGGTCTATATGACTTATATCAGTATTTACCTGGTCTACATGACTTATATCAGTATTTACCTGGTCTATATGACTTATATCAGTATTTACCTGGTCTATTTGACTTATATCAGTATATACCTGGTCTATATGACATATATCAGTATTTACCTGGTCTACATGACTTATATCAGTATTTACCTGGTCTATTTGACTTATATCAGTATTTACCTGGTCTACATGACTTATATCAGTATATACCTGGTCTACATGACTTATATCAGTATTTACCTGGTCTACATGACTTATATCAGTATTTACCTGGTCTACATGACTTATATCAGTATTTACCTGGTCTACAGGACTTATATCAGTATTTACCTAGTCTTTATGACTTATATCAGTATTTACCTGGTCTACATGACTTATATCAGTATTTACCTGGTCTACATGACTTATATCAGTATTTACCTAGTCTTTATGACTTATATCAGTATTTACCTGGTCTACATGACTTATATCAGTATTTACCTGGTCTACATGACTTATATCAGTATTTACCTGGTCTACATGACTTATATCAGTATTTACCTAGTCTTTATGACTTATATCAGTATTTACCTGGTCTACATGACTTATATCAGTATTTACCTAGTCTTTATGAATTATATCAGTATTTACCTGGTCTACATGACTTATATCAGTATTTACCTGGTCTATATGACTTATATCAGTATTTACCTGGTCTATTTGACTTATATCAGTATTTACCTAGTCTTTATGACTTATATCAGTATTTACCTGGTCTACATGACTTATATCAGTATTTACCTGGTCTATATGACTTATATCAGTATTTACCTGGTCTACATGACTTATATCAGTATTTACCTGGTCTACATGACTTATACCAGTATTTACCTGGTCTACATGACTTATATCAGTATTTACCTGGTCTACATGACTTATATCAGTATTTACCTGGTCTACATGACTTATATCAGTATTTACCTGGTCTACATGACTTATATCAGTATTTACCTGGTCTACATGACTTATATCAGTATTTACCTGGTCTACTGACTTATATCAGTATTTACCTGGTCTACATGACTTATATCAGTATTTACCTGGTCTACATGACTTATATCAGTATTTACCTGGTCTACATGACTTATATCAGTATTTACCTGGTCTACATGACTTATATCAGTATTGACCTGGTCTACATGACTTATATCAGTATTTACCTGGTCTACATGACTTATATCAGTATTTACCTGGTCTATATGACTTATATCAGTATTTACCTGGTCTACATGACTTATATCAGTATTTACCTGGTCTACATGACTTATATCAGTATTTACCTGGTCTATTTGACATATATCAGTATTTATCTGGTCTACATGACTTATATCAGTATTTACCTGGTCTATATGACTTATATCAGTATTTACCTGGTCTACATGACTTATACCAGTATTTACCTGGTCTACATGACTTATATCAGTATTTACCTGGTCTATATGACTTATATCAGTATTTACCTGGTCTACATGACTTATATTAGTATTTACCTGGTCTATATGACTTATATCAGTATTTACCTGGTCTATTTGACTTATATCAGTATTTACCTGGTCTATATGACTTATATCAGTATTTACCTGGTCTACATGACTTATATCAGTATTTACCTGGTCTATATGACTTATATCAGTATTTACCTGGTCTATATGACTTATATCAGTATTTACCTGGTCTACATGACTTATATCAGTATTTACCTGGTCTATATGACTTATATCAGTATTTACCTGGTCTACATGACTTATATCAGTATTTACCTGGTCTACATGACTTATATCAGTATTTACCTGATCTATTTGACTTATATCAGTATTTACCTGGTCTATATGACTTATATCAGTATTTACCTGGTCTACATGACTTATATCAGTATTTACCTGGTCTATATGACTTATATCAGTATTTACCTGGTCTACATGACTTATATCAGTATTTACCTGGTCTATATGACTTATATCAGTATTTACCTGGTCTACATGACTTATATCAGTATTTACCTGGTCTATATGACTTATATCAGTATTTACCTGATCTATTTGACTTATATCAGTATTTACCTGGTCTATTTGACTTATATCAGTATTTACCTGGTCTTTATGACTTATATCAGTATTTACCTGGTCTACATGACTTATATCAGTATTTACCTGGTCTACATGACTTATATTAGTATTTATCTGGTCTACATGACTTATATCAGTATTTACCTGGTCTACTGACTTATATCAGTATTTACCTGGTCTACATGACTTATATCAGTATTTACCTGGTCTATATGACTTATAACAATATTTACCTGGTCTACTGACTTATATCAGTATTTACCTGGTCTACAAGACTTATATCAGTATTTACCTGAACTACTTGACTTATATCAGTATTTACCTGAACTACTTGACTTATATCAGTATTTACCTGGTCTATATGACTTTTATCAGTATTTACCTGGTCTACATGACTTATATCAGTATTTACCTGGTCTACATGACTTATATCAGTATTTACCTGGTCTACTTGACTTATATCAGTATTTACCTGAACTACTTGACTTATATCAGTATTTACCTGAACTACTTGACTTATATCAGTATTTACCTTGTCTACATGACTTATATCAGTATTTACCTGGTCTACATGACTTATATTAGTATTTATCTGGTCTACATGACTTATATCAGTATTTACCTGGTCTACTGACTTATATCAGTATTTACCTGGTCTACATGACTTATATCAGTATTTACCTGGTCTATATGACTTATAACAATATTTACCTGGTCTACATGACTTATATCAGTATTTACCTGGTCTATATGACTTATATCAGTATTTACCTGGTCTACATGACTTATACCAGTATTTACCTGGTCTACATGACTTATATCAGTATTTACCTGGTCTATTTGACTTATATCAGTATGTACCTGGTCTATATGACTTTTATCAGTATTTACCTGGTCTACTTGACTAATATCAGTATGTACCTGGTCTACTTGACTAATATCAGTATTTACCTGGTCTATTTGACTTATATCAGTATTTACCTGGTCTATACGACTTATATCAGTATTTACCTGGTCTACTTGACTAATATCAGTATGTACCTGGTCTATATGACTTTTATCAGTATGTACCTGGTAAACTTGACTTATATAAGTATTTACCTGGTTAACATGACTTTTATCAGTATTTACCTGGTCTATATGACTTATATCAGTATTAACCTGGTCTATATGACTTATATCAGTATTTACCTGGTCTACTTGACTTATATCAGTATTTACCTGGTCTATTTGACTTATATCAGTATTTACCTGGTCTACATGACTTATATCAGTATTTACCTGGTCTATTTGACTTTTATCAGTATTTACCTGGTCTACATGACTTATATCAGTATTTACCTGGTCTATTTGACTTATATCAGTATTTACCTGGTCTATATGACTTATATCAGTATTTACCTGGTCTACATGACTTATATCAGTATTTACCTTGTCTATTTGACTTATATCAGTATTTACCTGGTCTACATGACTTATATCAGTATTTACCTGGTCTACATGACTTATATCAGTATTTACCTTGTCTATTTGACTTATATCAGTATTTACCTGGTCTACATGACTTATATCAGTATTTACCTTGTCTATTTGACTTATATCAGTATTTACCTGGTCTACATGACTTATATCAGTATTTACCTGGTCTACATGACTTATATCAGTATTTACCTGGTCTATATGACTTATATCAGTATTTACCTGGTCTATTTGACTTATATCAGTATTTACCTGGTCTACATGACTTATATCAGTATTTATCTGGTCTATATGACTTATATCAGTATTTACCTGGTGTACATGACTTATATCAGTATTTACCTGGTCTACATGACTTATATCAGTATTTACCTGGTCTACATGACTTATATCAGTATTTATCTGATCTACATGACTTATATCAGTATTTACCTGGTCTATATGACATATATCAGTATTTACCTGGTCTACATGACTTATATCAGTATTTACCTGGTCTACATGACTTATATCAGTATTTATCTGATCTACATGACTTACATCAGTATTTACCTGGTCTATTTGACTTATATCAGTATTTACCTGGTCTATTTGACTTATATCAGTATTTACCTGGTCTACATGACTTATATCAGTATTTACCTGATCTATTTGACTTATATCAGTATTTACCTGGTCTATATGACTTATATCAGTATTTACCTGGTCTACATGACTTATATCAGTATTAACCTGGTCTACATGACTTATATCAGTATTTACCTGGTCTACATGACTTATATCAGTATTTACCTGGTCTACATGACTTATATCAGTATTTACCTGGTCTATATGACTTATATCAGTATTTACCTGGTCTACTTGACTAATATCAGTATTTACCTGGTCTATACGACTTATATAGGTATTTACCTGGTCTATACGACTTATATAGGTATTTACCTGGTCTATATGACTTATATCAGTATTTACCTGGTCTATATGACTGATATAGGTAATTACCTGGTTCCGTATGTTCACATGTGAATGGAAAACAGTTGCTGGGATGCATTTGAGTCCATCCTACATCATCTGCCGTTAAAGCACGATAGGGCCCAACGGAATTGTAGCTATTAAATCGATGACCATTCACGATAGGAGTCAACACGAGTTTATCAACCCATTCCCACACCGAATTAGTTAGATCTAACTCCAAGCCCATCCAGAACTGTGTCGGCAGGCTATTGGCTGAAAAGTAGAAAAAACGAAATTTATGTTCGAAAAAAACCTATAAAAGACAATAACTGGTCTTTGAAAATTTGAATCGAAATTTATATCAGAAAACCCCCCAGATATAAACATCATCTGAATACCGAAAATCTTTGAGAGTATTGTTGCGCTCACCGAAGAGAAGGAAGGGGGACATAACCACGAGTTTCAAGTCAGATAATTACATACTAATGTTATGCTTTCACTTGATTTTTGGTGCCAATACAGCGTTTTCCCAATTAGGTCATGATGATTAAAGGGCCATACATCGAGTTCAGAGGTCGATAGAGAATCGTTATTTCGAAGGTTTATATCGAAAGAGCAGGGTTATATCGATTGAGACTCGTTATACCGAGTGGGATCTGTTATATCGAGGGAGATTTGTTATATCGATTGAAACTCGTTATATCGAGTGGGGTCTATTATATCGAGGGAGAGGCGTTATATCAAGGAGACCTGTCATATCGATTGAAAATTGTTATATCGATTGAGACTCGTTATATTGAGTGGAGTCTGTTATATGGAGGGAGATCTGTTATATCGGGTGGGGTTTGTTATATCGATTGAGACTCGTTATATCGAGTGGGGTCTGTTATAACGAGGGAGAGGCACTATATTGAGGGAAAGGCGTCTTCTCGAGGGAGGTGCATAATATTGAAGAGAGCTGTTATATCGAGGTAAAGGCGTTATACTGCAGTAGGTTTCCACGTTTTTGGGTAGCTTTTAACCCGTAGGGTTCTACCTCTTTTATCTTGGGACGGCTGGCGACTCTCCTTGTAAAATTCCTCAAACAAAATACACGAAATTTCAACGTCGCTGATTATGCTGTGTTTGATAAAATGCAACAATTTTACACAAGCAAATTGGGTATCAAAGGAAAGAACAGATATTTTTTCTACTAACCTACACATTTCATCATGTCACAGAAGTTCGTTAACTAAATGTCGTCACCAATTTATAAACAAGAGGTCAAACAGGCCCGCATCTGGAATTAATCTAGTATTTGTTACCTTCTAAAGAACACGATATTTAAACATTGATGCCCCGATAACATTGAAGGTTTGTCAAAGTAGTTTTTATTGATGCAAAATGCTCGACGCCTTTCAAGGAAGCTTCCAGTCAAATAGTATGCTTCTATGCCGTTTGGTTAATCAGAAGATGGAATTTAAAGGTCTTTACATATTTTAACCCCATAACTTTGAATATGAGTCAATGTCATTTCATTTCGCACAAATTGTCGGGCTTCATCCAAGGAACCTTTCAGCCAAATACAATACTTCTAGGCCTATTGGTTAATCAGAAGAAGTCGTTTAAATATTGTAACATAGTTGACCATGTGCTCTTGAATATGGCTAATGGTCACATCTTTTCGCGAAATTTGTCGGGCTACAACCAAGGAACCTTTCAGCCATATACTATGCTTCTAGGTCTTTTGGTTTATCAGAAGAAGTCATTTCAATATTTTAACATAGCTGACCCTGTGATCTTGAATATGGCTAAAGGTAATTTCTTTTCCCAAAATCTGTCGGGCTACAGCCAAGGAACCTTTATAATGCTTTTATGCTCTTTGGTTATTAAGAACATGTCGTTTAAATGGAAAAGCTGACGCCGGACGGACGACGATCAACGGACGGACAGACGGACGCTATACACTGGGCCTTTCGGGCCAGATTGGCAAACACTAACCAGATTCTAGACATACGTTTGAAATTGGCCGCGTCGCGAGATCTCACGATTTTTTTATTTGAACCCTCTACTTTTGACCAGGTGACATTATATTTTAGACGACGGTTTATTACTTACTTGTAAGCTGTTGATACAACCATCCCTGTTCAGCCGCAGTCTCCAGGTGAACCAGGTGGGTATTTGCCTCATTTTCACAGGTGGTCTTTGCCGTGATGTAAATTGCACACTGACTAAACACGGCATAGCTCTTCCCGTTGCTTTGGTCGTAGATCATTTGCGCGTTCGGCATGGAAAACCCAACTACACACCCGACCCAGGCCAGAAGTACTGGCAGAGTGGTACATATGCTGTGGAAACAATTTTGTTAATTTTTTCCAATATTAGCTGTGCATGAAAGCATATTGCTGCCACAACAGTTATTTTATAATTCGAAATTTATCATCATCATCATCATCGTCGTCGTCGTCATCATCATCATGCAGCTGTACCGTTACAAGTTATCATCATTATGCTATTCAAAATGTAGTTGTGTTCATTTTTTAACCATTGAATCTAATACAAAGTTAACGGGACTGTGAAATAAATGCTCAATTCTTTGTCTCATTTAGTACAAAAAACGTGAAAAACATAATTAATTTTCTGAGCAGTACTATTTTGGTACCGATATAAATATCACAGGTTTGTTTTCCTCCATGTTTTCAAAACTATCGTTTGTCTTTTTTACAAGTTGGTTTTTGTCTTAACAGTAAACGTATAAATATTGCTTATTTATACGACATGACTAAATGAGTAGCCAAAGCATGCGTCAAGTCTGTTTGTACACAATTATGAAATATAATTGGTTAAAATTAAACTATGTTGCTTGGAAGAAGATTCAATGGAAAAAAACATGAAATTATCATTCAACCATGAAAACATTATTAAAATTATATTAAACCTTTAATACATCCCATGAATTTAACTGCTGAGTGCAAAGAGACGAATGCAACCATAGTGAGTACATGTATACTTCCATAATGGCATGGGTGGGGGGGGGGTCCATTTATATCTACATTTTGACGATGGCTTCCCATTACCTCAGTGTTAATCTGGCCCCAGTTTCATCACGGTTCCTTATCTTAAGGATGTACACCTCTGAGAAGTCAAAATTTTCCTGTATCAAACTTTTTTTCTCATATACATTTTTGGATAAGGGAGTTCAAGGCATGCCAGAAAATTCAAAGACAATGATATGTCAGTGTGATCATTTTTGAGCTATGATCGGTCAAACATACCAATATGACATAATAAGCAGTTTTAAGTGAATTTTAAGGTTTTGACCAATCGCGGGACATCTTCATACAATATCTTCCGAATTTGTGATCCAAAATGTATGAAAGTTAGCAGAAATGACAGTGTTTTCTTTTAAGTTATGGAAGTACAATTTCTCTAACTTTATATTTTTACTCAGGAAAGCAATTTGAGTTACCCCTACCCCTTATTTTTTAATGAGAAAATTATCATTTTTTCACCATTTTTTTGCAGATTAATCGCTTAATAAAAAAAGTTCTGATATCAAACTTTTTTTGATATTTAGCGTAAGAAAAGAAACTGGGTTTCTCTTTCTAAAACCGTCATAAAAATAGGGGGGTTAGTGTGCTTAATTTTTTGTCCCTGTATTATTTGTGTTATTTTTCAGTTTTGTGTTCAAAAATAAAAACTGCTCCAGTTACAATAAATATATGAGAAAAATACTAAAATTGTATAATTATCCACTTTATAGCATAATATTTCTATGAAATTGAACATTATAAATTTGAAAAGCAAAAATGAGCTTGCTATAATTATAAATGGCTAAACACTGATGTTTTAAAGAGAGCGATATAGCATCAAAAAGGTGAAATTTTGGCCTTTCGCGAAGTGCATAAAATAGACAGAAATACGCATATTCAAAATGGCCGCCAAATTGGTAATTTTTTAAAACTCATGTAAAAAAATTCTACAAGCAACAGACACTTACATTTTTGACACAATTTTCAGATGCATATTTGCTATTAAAATTGATACTAATTTCTTCAATATAACAAAAAATCTTTAAATGAGACAGAAACGAGACTTGAACGTGACTGAAACCTCAGATGTGTACATCCTTAAACAATCTCCAAAGGCAAGCATTACAGAGGAAAACCTTAAGTTAACGAACGTTCCTTAAATTCTGCAATGCTTTCCTATGGATATATCTCAGCTAATGAATTTCCTAAAGTGAAGGAACGTTAATGCAAGCGGGGCATGGACTATATTTACAGTAGTATAGATGGAGTCCGGACCATCAGACAATAGAATGACGTCATGTTGGCGCCATGTTGACCTACGTTACGTCAACGCTTTGCACGTCGCCTCTGATAACACGCGTTATAGCTTTACGTTAATCGTTAAGGTGACTGTGATTTCAAAAGCTCTTCCGGTACAAAAAAACCTTGGTGGCAAACATGAGATGATTATGTCTAACAAAACATCTGAAATGTATATATAACAACCGAATGTCTGTCAGATCGTATTTATTGTCAATATGAATGCAATATGTGTGCCAGATAAATATTCATGGCATATTCATTCATTACATTCATATTAAAAATAAATACAATCTGACAAACGTTCAATGCTAAAAATTTCACAATATATTAAGCTCTAAGTTAACAACATGTTTAAATCTGTTTAATGTTGCTATATTTGATTTTTAGAAAAAGTGAAATCTGAAGTCGCTTTTGATGAAGAATAGTTGTTATACTCACAAATTCATCCTCATCGAGAGAGTGCCAATTTCTGTTTTGATCATCAAGGTACGATAAGGTTTCAATCGAATAAACCCAATCTACAAACAAAGATTGTCCATTTTTTTAACATTGTTTATACAATGTATACACTTTTGTCAACCATAATCAATATATATGCTAAAATCAATGTTTATTTTCCATATGATACATAAAAATGATCACTAACATACGCAGTGATTATAATACAAGATAAACTGAACACTTCATTAAATTTTACAAAAAGCCGAAGGTAAGAAAAAACCCAAACGAGAAATGTTTTAATATCAAAATATAATTAATATTTTAAAACGATAAATTATAATAATAAGAAAACGATGCAATAAAACATTAATACAGCATAATATACCATTCATTAAAGTCATTGAGACAAGTTAAAAAATACATGTAAAATGTACAAATATTAATTAAGAATTGAAAAATTGTGAATACTTAAAATTGATAAGTCTCTCCATTACCTGCAGGTCCAACAACTTGTGACGATGGGGCTCCTGGCTGTTGTGTGGTTTATTTTTCGTTTAGAATTCACAAGTATTAATACTATATATTATATAGTATTATGATATGAGGTCAAGTAAGGGGCGGTTTTTATTGTTGGTTAATAAAAGACCTCACATACAATTTAGTCCAATCTTAAGTCACTGGGCGATGGTACTCCTGGATCGAGTGGTGTTTATTTTTCCTTTACAATAAGCAAGTATCAATATTTCAGTACTATAATATCGGGTCCAGGTTTAGGGCGTATTTTTTCCTTTAATTAATAAAAGTCCCGACCTAAAATTCTATCAACCTGTAACTGGAACTTGACATGTATATATGTTACAAGTGTATTGACGAAGCAGTTAGCAATTATAATAGGCTAGAAATTCAAAAGATCACCAAGACATTTGGAACAAAACAATATATTGATAAAATTGTTTGGTGAACTGAATTAGTTAACACTCATACAATCAACAAAACATGTCAGTGTGAATAACATATACTCAATTTATCTCCAAAAGCAGGCCCTGGTTTCATCAACGTTCCTTAACTTAAGGAAATTCCTTAACTTAAAAATCTCCATAGGAAAGCATTACAGAATTTAAGGGGAAAATCCTTAGTTAGGCTTAGAACTTTCCTTACATTCTGTAATGCTTTCCTATGGCGATTTTTAAGTTAAGGAGTTTCGTTAAGTAAAGGAACTTTGATGAAACTGGGGCCAGTACAACACAAAGGGTTATAAGATACCTGTACGTTAACATAATACAAACATTCCTGCGTACAAAATCAGGGAAAACGCAACCGAAGAAATCTGACGTATACTGATAAGCATTGTACATGTTTCAACACTTAATAGTGAGATTCTTTTCGAAGAAGCATGGGGCGTTTATCTTTGGTTATCTGTTGTTACCAACAATCTAAACTCATTGTTTATGCTGTTATATTGACATCTCTCCCTTCTAGAGCTTAGTAATCTGTGACTGCGAACAAATTAGCGTATGCGTAATGTAAAAAGGCTCGGCGGATTGATATTTGTTCAAATATGGCGTCGTTCACGCTTCAGAACAATAACTATTCACTGACAGTCATTACTTGGTTCCTTCAAGATTTTGAAACATGGAACATATATCGAATACCTTTCGTCTGATTATACAATAAATAGTTTCTGGCATACTTTAATTCTAATGATGCCCATTCGAAATTATTTGACGGTAACGCAAACATGGCGGCGCCCACCAGTTGTGACGTCCGACGTCGGACCGCGTCACAACCAGATCACTGTGTCGATGCGTGTACATAAGGAGCGTTATAATAAAGAAATAAATTAAAAGTGCTGGTAATATAATTAAATACCAAATTTACGTATGATGTAATGAAGAAAAATAGTGTTGTTCACTGTTTATTTTCTAAACTTACCAATATACCGATGAAGATTCAGTGGGACTATATTATCTTAGCAACCACGGCCATCCTTGTTACCACCGTAGCAACATGGTTCCAATGTTTTATTCGTCGTATAATACTTCAAAATTGATAATGATGTAAACATAAGGATTGTCCCTCATTTTGACTGCGTATACGGTTGTATGCCCGCAGTTGGCAACGAACATATTCAATATGGAGCGCTAACAATGAGGTACAATCCTTATTTAAAATCAATCCTTCATAGCAAGAATAATGATACCTAAAGGTTCTAAAATTCTGCTTCATCTAAACCTAGTTCTTAGGTCGTCTCAAAGCGGCTCACAAATCATGATCTGTGGTTACATTAAGTGCCTTTGAGCCTAGCCAATAACTTTCGCCACTCCCCGAGGAGCATATAGCCGGTGCTGCCATTTCAGTGTAAAAAGCCAGCATTCAACAATGTCAAACACTGCGCAACCACATACTCAGCTACAGCTGAGTAGACTGGAACAAGCGAAATAAAGTATTTTGATCATGGATAGAACTCGCAACTTTTGGTTAAGGGGGCTATAGTATCAGGATGTAGATATGAATAGACGCCAAACAAAAAAAAGTCTCGTACAAAAAGCATTCCAACCATTATCCTAAAAAAACTCGCGAATGTCGATATTACAACCTAAGACACCTGGAGCTGATGATAAGGTGTCATCTTGACCAGACAATAAAAGGAGATAGAGGATATCTAACAGTGTCTTCAGTAGTACCAAATATATTTCACGAGTGGGGCTAATATTTTGATATTTTTCACGAGTGCGCATTTGGTTTTTGATTGGTTAAATCAGAAAAAGTGATATTTTTCACTAGGCCTAGCGAAAAATATCATATTTCTCACAAGTGAAAAATATCACTTTTATAGAATGAATATTTTTCGATATTTCACTGGTAAAAATGTAATAAAAGTAAATATTAGAACAAGAATTCCTCGGAAGTGGACGGGTCGCCTGTGTGGCAAAAAATAGACATATAATAACGAGTCAGAACATTTTTTAACTAGGAAGTGTTTTTAAGTAAACAGGATTCATAGAGGCGAAAAGGAACTGTAAAAAAAAAGAAACTCTTAAGTCTGCTGAAATAATATCGCTCTCATTTATGCAAATCGACAGTCTGCAATTCAGGCCACGCTAATATCGATAAAGCTTAACAGAATGGAGCTTAATTCTAATTAAAACCTTTTTTAATCAATAAGTCAATAAATCAATCTTCTTTATTCATAACGTTCTTCACACTGCCGTGTTTTGTTTATTTTATGAACGGTCGCTTATTCAGTTATAAATACCGTCCCGCTATTTCTTGTCGGTCGTTCCTCGATACTCGCTTCGACCAGTCTGAATTTGTTCCCAATATCGGTCAAACGTCTATGCAGTGCTTGGATGTATACGTACAGGGGTTAGCGGAGGACTTTTTTACACTCAGAATTTTTACTTGAAACTTACAAACAAGTTAAAGTTGCAAGCTTGGCAATGAGAGATTGTGTGATTCCTTATTCTCACTCACGTAACTACGAAAGCCGATTAGTACCACATGAAAAAAATATATTTATCTCGTTATAACGAGTTACGCAAAGTCGTTATTACGAGATACGCTTTACTTAAGTCGTTATTACGAGAAACGTTAAGTCGTTATTACGAGATACATTATCTCGTTATTACGAGATACGCTAAGTCGTTATTACGAGATGCGCTAAGTCGTTATTACGAGTTACGCTAAGTCGTTATTACAAGATACGTTATCTCGTTATTACGGGATACGCTAAGTCGTTATAATAGTCTTAATGACTATATATATTCGTATAAAAAGTCTTAGTTGTAATGAGGGGAAAATTCGCAGTAATAATTTCTGATTCTAAGTCTAGGGATGACAAAGAAAACATATGTCTGATAAGTAATGGCCTTGGAACGCTCACCTATTCCGGTGAGAACATCCACAGGGACATGGGTATGTGGTACAGCAATTTTTTTTACCTAAACTTAGGTGTTTAGAGAAATTTTACACTTTCTCTCGGGGGAGGGGGGGGGGGGCAATTTTCGATATAAATGCTTCCATAATGGTCAAAAAAAAAAAAGGATTGTACCTCATTTTGACTGCGTATACGGTAGGATGCCTGCAGTTGGAAACAAACATAGTCTATGGTGCCCGCTCCATAGTGAATATTGTTCTATCCTCTTGTGCATTGAAATTATATTATACCTGAAAGTCATTGATTTGTATTGGCATGTCTAATATCTTCCCGGAGTTGTCGTTGTTGAAGGAAAGACAACTCTGGTAAATATTGTGGTAATTCCCCTACACTAAAGGGAAGCAACTCATGTCACATTACCCTCATACAAAATGTATATAATTTACACTGCATTGCTGGTGTCTTTAGCTTACCATTCAGAAACACGTAGCCAGCATTACTTTTAAGGTTCTCTCCTTTGTTCATCATTGTATTCCATACACACGTGTATTTTGTACCTTTGTAAAGCACTTTTATGATTGCTGTTTGATTAATAAAATAAGAAAAAAATCATACGAAATCAATTTGTTACTCTAATTCCATAGGAAGATTTTTCCAGCAGAACGTTGGCAGTTCCATATAAACAACTTAGTCCCTCTCTTTGGCTTCTTGTGTTTGATTTTCATGCGTGGCTGAATTCGTCGAGGAACTCATCAGTACAAGTAACAACGATTTTGCCAGATCTTTCAATTTTACTTATTAATATATCGACGATGCATGGTCGATAAATAATAATAATAATAAGTTTGTTGACCATGTCGATCGCTAACCTCGATTTATACTAACAATATGAACAACAACGACGAAGGCATAACTCGAATGTTTGGACATGGTAAAAGAATTAAATGTGAAAGGTACATTTTTTAAAATGCAAACTGGCTGTAACGAATTATCAGGTCCCTATGTTCACTGTGCCAGACTTTGTGCCACCACTCTGATCGGCCAGTTTCTACGATTTAGATCAAAGGGACAATACTGAAAACTATAGTAAATAGCACGGCCTGTGTTTCACAGTGAAGGAATCTGACAACAAACGATTTGATTGGTCGTTCAATCTCAAGTAGTAAATTGATGGGCGGAGCAAGGTAAAGCTAAACTTCTGTGCAGTTCCCTGTCAATACATTTTTGTGAAGTTCACATAGTTTTCAAAGATTAAAATTTAAGATTTAACAGACTTTTTTGGTTGGACAAACTAAGGTGAATTTTCACCTAAAAGGTAACATTTTACTAATTAACGTACCGTTATCAACATAAAAATATTTTTTTTTTATTGTACATCATTATAGAGAAACCTTCTATTCGTGTATTTTTTTCTAAAATTTTATATTTCCGGTAATATTTCAGGTTAAACTAGGGACATATGTCCCTGGGCAAAACATGATAACGTAACTTCAAAGCTTTGTCTTGCATTCATCTTACCACAAATTGCAGCATATTTATTTAGTCTGAGTCAGGATTTGATGAACGTTTTATCAGATAAATATATTAAGAAATATCTTTCTGATAATCGAACTGAAAATATCGGTAAATGTGTTGTTTGGTACCGATGAACGAGACTACCTTTGTCACATGGGTGTTCGTCCGATATTTCCTGCTTTAGCTAATATAAAAAATAATATAATTTGCAACATGCAAACTCTTTATTGCTATCAGAACTCACGTTAGGGAAAGACAGTTTCACCTCACATCGACTTGGGTTAACCTGCTTGTTCGTTTGTATTATAGAAAACTCCCGATAAGATCGAAAGCCACGACGTCAAAGCCAATCAGAAATATTGTTCTTTTGTTTCTAGACTCAGACGGGAGATTTTACTTCCGGACTACCGATATAAAATTACAATTTTGTCGCGATCAACAGTGAGCGCCATTTTTATCAACACGACTTTTGTCGCGATTAACAGCCAAAAGGTTTTAATCAGATGTGAGATTTCACAATCACGATCGCTGCTTTATATATATTTCAAAGTCTGTGGTTGAAAGCGAACGTTTATACGTCAGCCATATTGGATGGGTTTTCAATTCCTTATATGGGCATTCTGCATGGTTTTATAATGTTTATTTAAAACATTTAACATTAACGGAAATAGATTTAATTATATGTGAAGTTTATATAAGATTCACGTTAGAAGTGTTCCGCTTGTCCGTATTTACCCATATGTCCAACAGTATTCTCAACGAAGCACCAGATACTGAAAAAGTTGTCTCCCGTATTTAGAGTAATTACAGAGATTACCGCTAGGTGTCCCAAACTCCGTATATCCGGTTTTTGACTGGCCCCTTTATGTACGGCGTTACTAATGCCTCCTTAAAAATCCAAATTTTTACTTCGAGGACGTGACATTCAGTTCGAAGAGACCTATTGCGGATATCATCGATAAAGTAGATAATGCTAATATTCCCGGAAGACCTGGGCTCGTATTCATAAAACCATTCTCGTACTCAAACATGGATTCTGTGCTCAAGCCAGCTTTCTTGAAACTCACCTAGATTTTGTCAAAGATCAAAAAGTCAATTGTGAAATTAGTATTCGGCTCCATGGATCTTCAATCTTTCATTAAAACTTTGACAAAATAAGAATTATTGAATAAGATATAGACCAAATAAGAGATTAGGCTTCAGCCCAAAATCAATGCTTGAGCATTAGAATGGTTTCATGAATACGAGCCCAGGTCTTATTCTCTTCAGCGATTGTGAATCATATATGAAAGCTTAGTTTCACATTTGTGTGTTATTTTCTGGTGGTTTTGCCTTTGTATTAGTGTTTGCTCGAATGCTATTGGCATCGCTGTCACCTGAGTATTTTTTTTTAATATTCTTGGTTTAGTGTCTTCGCAACAGTCCTCATGTTGTTACGATGCGCAACCAGTTTTGTCTCATTAAGAACTTAAGTTTTGTACTTTTAAAAACCCCCAAACCGTATTTAAAATGAAAGTATAAATGTTTAGTTACATTGAAAAGCAAAAAAAAAAAAAAAAATGAATAAATAAAATTTTAAAAAATATGAGATATATAGGGATACGTGGTGGGAAAGGGGGTACAATAACTGCATGACTAAAGAAATATCACAACTGTGTGTGTACTAACTGTTTTATCGTTCAAATGTTTTTTTCCATTTATTGGAGATTTCAATTATTTTTGTCTCTTTAATTTTCTGTATTTAAAAGGCAGTATCTCTCGATTGTGATGGATGTTCCAAATAAATACATTAATTCTCACGGTCATCGAGCAGACTGAAACATGCATATTCAGACTTGTAGTATGTTTAGGTTCTTTTCTCACTTTGAGGAGGTTACATTGACTTGACGTTTACTTACATTGCTACTGTTGAAGCAGAAGACGCGTATCCTACCAGAACACCTGTTCTTATTCTCTTGTACTTTTACGAGGTATCCATGTAAATGTTTAAGGATCTCTGTGTAAAACATATATTACCCCTTTGTAATATCTTTCGAGTACGGATTATGGTTTTGTTGACACTTCAGTTTTCTCTGGTGTTTTTTTTTTTTACACGGGGTATGTTTTAAATTCAATCCCAATACAAATATAAAACATATATATAAGTACAATCGACAATCTTTTGATTAGTTGATACGAACAAAATATTGTGTAAATCGTGTTAAACGCTCATTTGTTTTTTAAAACTGCCCTCGGTCGCTAGCTTAATACAGATTCCCAAACTAAAAATTTTTGTAAATCTTAAGAAGGATAATAAAAAAATAGATATACATATCACACTGATTAAATGTTACAGTTACACTAAAGTCAACAAAAGTTTTAGCAAAACCATAACATTTTATTTAATCATATATTTAAAAACTGCTAAGAAATGAGGTGATATAACACTTTACAAACAACATTCAATACTACACAAGAAATTAATATAAAGAAGAAATGGTAAATATTGATCGCTATGCTAGATGTACATCATACAGATAAAACAAAGGCTATGATCACAAAACATGTATTTTTAAGTCTTTGAGCATTTGTTTGTTGTTGTTCGCCATCTTGTTCTTATTGAGACCTATTCTTTATCATTGTATGATATGAATATAGAATATGCTCGTTAGTATGACTGTTGTGATTGAGAATCATACCTCAGTTCTCACTCTGAGGCTATAGCATGTACTTTGATCTGACCTAGAAGTACATGGCGCGTGTCGTCGATGAAGAAGAGGACGCTTACGCTACCGGAGCACTTGGGTCCGTACCCATGAAATCGTTCTCACTCTCAAGTATGGATTCAGTACTCAATTATATTTCTTGTAATTCAATTAAGTCATGTAATACAATCAAAACGTGAAGTGTAAACATTGCAAACAGCATTTGGTTCCTCAATGTGTATCCAAATTAATGACAATAATATGTTTTATTATTTAACAAACGGAACAAGAAATCAGGGCTGAGCACAAACATGTACCATGCTTAATCATAAGAACGGTTTCATAAATACGGGCTGGGGCCTTATTCTCTGATAAGTTTACAAGTGTGTCCATGTAAATATGTCATTTGTTCAAAGTTTGCCTCTAGTTTCGATTTACTTCGTGCATTTATTGACGAGGGATATTTCTGTTTAATGTTTTTGATACATATTTAACACTGTGTATCCCGCCGTCGTATTGATGAGCTTGGGAATTCATCATTTGTTTTCCAGATGTGAAGAGAACGTATTGTTGATATTGTAAATATTTAATTAAAGACAAATACGTCACCTTTCTAGTATTGCTTTTTCATCGATATATACACAGATATGTATGTAACTTTCCACGTGTGTTTATTAAGGAAAAGCGTATATTCTGCCTGTATTAAAGTCGCAAACTGTTTCACAAAAAGTTAAATCTCTACCAAGAAAAATGCAACTTCCGTGATAAATGCTGACTGCTGACAGTCAAACTTATAACACAAGGTTTCCAAGAGATGTAAGCAAATGAAGATTAATTATAGACAAGGTTTAAGTAGGATATTTCTTTATACAGTATAAACTTCATGGTCGATGTTTTCGATTATGTTCATTAAAAACATGTATAAATTTTATCTATTTTACAACAATTATGAAACAAGTTATCCAACTTATATTAATTCATCTTGTTGACCCGGACGTTAGCGCATTAGGGGTCTTATTGTGGGAGGAAACCGGAGTATTCCGAGAAAACCCAAGAGGTCGGGCAGGTGACCCCATACCTTTTCACGTTTGGTCGGGGAATCGAACCCCGATCGCCTTGGTGAAAGGTTAGTGCGCTATCCACTGCACCACCCGACAACCCTATGTTCATTACCACCCTATGTTCGTTAGAGTTCCTTGTAGTTTCGTTGTCTAGATGTACGTAAGAAAAAAGCCAAGGTGTAACATATGTAAGAATAGAAAACCAATGCGTAAATTTCGGCACACGTGCATCGTTTACAAAAACCTGATTCTTCATTTCTTTGCTGTGATAGGGCGGGACAGAATTTCCCGTGACAGAACATGTGACCAATTCGACCAATCAGCAGCTCGAAATATCAATCCCGTATAATGGGTCCAAACTTTATCGAAGTTGCGGTATGGCCGCGCAAATCTCTTTATTTTTGGCTAGGTTAAGAAACTATACGACAATAGTCCCTTTAATATATGTTAATATTGAAACCATTTTTGAAAGACTGAGAAAGCGAAATATAAAACAAAGCTGTCAACTGGTTATCGTGACACCATGATTGATTACATGGCACACAAATTGTATGAAATGGTAACTCAATATAATGCGTTCCATTTAAAATATCAACAGAGAATCACCCTTATGTTGAAGTAAAACAACCGAACACTTAATAGAAAACAAAATCAGAGAATACCAAAGCGTCAACAAAACCATAATACGAACTCAAAATCGATTAAACTAAGGGCAAAGTAGGAACAAAGGAAATATTTACATGGAGACTCTCGTAAAAGCACAAGAGAATAAGACGGGGTGTTCCGGAAGAGTAAGCGTCTTCTGCTTCATCGACGACACCCGCCATGTATATCTTGGTCACATCCAAGTAAGCATCAATCCTCAAAATGAGAACCGAGTCATCATTGTCATCACAACAAGTAAACACACTAACAAGAAAACTCAAAAACGTCCATCTTCATATCACACACAGATACAGAATATTTCTCGATGAGATCAGCATCAACGAAAAATATGCTTGTTTAGTCGTTCGCAGTAGGATGAGTAATTATGTAAATGAGTAAATACTACGAAAAGTTTTCCGTCAAAGGCGGTACGTAAGATATTTCTAATTACAAGACATTGGTCATTCAGGAAAAATACTTCAGGTGATTCATAAACACAGGTGTTGAAAAATCGCAGTTATGGCGACCAGATTTTAGACTGCAATAAGAATGATTGACGTCGATCAAAAGAAGTCTTTCGGCAGAAACGTATTTCGACTGTTTTGTTAGCACGTTGATTTTATTGAAACAACGTACACAAGCAAACATCTCTGATAAGTAGGCAACGCTCTAAATTAAACCCGTAGTTACGGTGACGAAGCAGAAAATGCATAAAACGTTTTAAATTGTTATACAGTACTACAGTGACGTCCGAAGAATTCTTTCATTGTTTCAATGTCAAGCAATGACTTTGTGTCAAAGTCATAATTAATTCCTGTAAATAAAAGATAAAAATATTAGAGAATACCGCAGGGTAAAAAAACTATGAACTGAACTCAAAACCGACTAAACAATGGGCAAAATATGAACAAAAGAATGATATGCTTGGAGACTCTTTGTAAAAGTACAAGAAAATTAGAAAAGGTTTTCCGAAAGAGTAACCGTCTTCTGCTTCATCGACGACACCAACCATGCAAATCTTGGTCGTATCTAAGTAACCATCGAATCCTCAAAACAAGAAAGCACACTGACGAGCTTACTTAAAAACGTCAATCGTCTTATCACACAACGATACAGAATATTTCTCAATTAGACAAAGATAGCCACTAAAAAAATTGCCCATCTTTCTGATCAACCTGCATCTCTTGAATCCTTGTGTTGTACATTTTGGTCAATAACAAAGGATATTTTTTAAAATATGATTCGCTGTCGGCTTGTATACTTGTATACCACAAATCATTCGGAAGGATAAGCGTCTTCTGCTTCATCGATGACACCCGCCATGTAAATCGAAATGTACTCCAGGTTCTGACATATTCTCATACCGATAACTTGAGTAGAGACAACAAAACCACAGGACACTTTAATGAGTATAATAGAAAACATCGACCTCTATACTGCACACATAAACATCATATTTCCCTGTCCATAGTCTCTTCATCCTCTTACATCTCTTGAGAACCTTGTGTTTGTACTCTATGTCAGCATTCGGCATCTATCACTGAACACGTGATATTCGGAACAAGCTCTTACGTACAGATAAAATAGAGAATACCGAAGCGTTCCAAAAATCATAATCCGAGCTCAAAATCGATTAAACCAGGGGCAAAATATGAACAAAGGAAAGATTTACATGGAGGCAGAATCAGCTATTACAGTACATGTAAACACCAGATAGGTGATGCAGGGATGATGATTAAAACACCAGTGTCATTTGTTTTATTTTGTGCTATATACAATATGTTAAATATAAATAAGTATGACATGTCAAACAGTAAAAAGAACACACATTCCTTTGATGTCGTCGTATTGCATTTCCGAACATGAATTGACATTTAAACAAAGCCTTGCGCACCTAATGGCTGATGACGTCATTACTACGTTATAGACACGATCGTTGTTAGCAGGGTACTCCTGTCGGTGAAACGATCGGCAACTTTGGTCACATGACGAATTACGATTGAAAAATGCGTAAATTGGTCCTTCGGCGGATGGTGTAGACATCGTCGAAGACGCGGCAGCTGTAATTGTTGCTGATGAGAGCGTGGCAGTAGCTGCTGATAGCGAGGCTAATGCTTGTACAGTCATTGTCTCGGGAAATCCCGTTGACACAGTTGGTGATTGAGGAGTCACATCAGGTGTAAAAACAAGGCTGGTTTCTGTTGCTGTCGAAGTATAATCAAAGGAGGAAAACGAAGAGGAGTAATGGTCAGCTGACGATGGAGAAATAATAGCAGGGGACATGTAGGAACTATTTAAATCCGGTGTATTATTAAAGGAGGAATTACTTGAAGGTGGCGTAGTGATAATCGTAGACGTTGTACTATGGCTGAGGGACGTACTACTTTCCGAAAGTAAAGAATTCAAGGTTTGAGTGTTTGAATAAGAAGACATTTTTGAAAAAGGAACTGAACTAACAGAAGGTGAGGAAATACCTGTTGTCAAAGATGACAAACTCGGAAACAGAGTTGGATTGATAGAGGCTGAGTTTGCGTCTGTATCAATGGGGGTTACACTCGGAAACAGTGTTGAATTAATAGATAATGAATTTGTGTCTGTGGTCATGGAGGATGAACTTGGAAATAGAGATGAATTAAAGGCGGCTGATTCTGTGCCCGATGTCATGGAGGATAAACTCGGAAACACTGTTAAATTGATAAAGGCTGAATTTGTGTATGTTGTCATGGAAGATAAACTCGGAAACAGAGTGTAATTCATAGAGGCTAAATTTGTGAGTGTTGTCGTGGATGAAATGTTAGAAAAAATAGTTGAATTAATAGAAGCTGAATTTGCGTCTGTTGTCATGGAGGATGAACTTGAAAACAACTTAGAAGTAATAAATGGTGAAGCTGTGTCTGTTGTATTGGAGGATACACTAGGAAACAGAGTTGAATTCATAGAGGCTGAATTTGTGTCTGATGCCATGGGGGATGAACTCGGATTCAGAGTTGAACTAATAGAAGCTGAATTTGTGTCTGCTATCATTGAGGATAAACTCGGAAACAGAGTTGAATTAATAGAAGCTGGATTTGCGTTTGTTGTCATTGAGGATAAACTCGGAAACAGAGTGGAATTCATAGAGGTTAGATTTGTGTATGTTGTCATGGAGGATGAACTCGGAAACAGAGTTGAATTCATAGAGGTTAGATTTGTGTATGTTGTCATGGAGGTAGCACTCGGAAACAGAGTTGAATTAATAGAAGCTGAATTTGCGTCTGTTGTCATGGAGGATAAACTCGGAAACAGAGTGGAATTCATAGAGGTTAGATTTGTGTATGTTATCATGGAGGATGAACTCGGAAACAGAGTTGAATTAATAGAAGCTGAATTTGCGTCTGTTGTCATGGAGGATAAACTCGGAAACAGAGTTGAATTAATAGAAGCTGGATTTGCGTCTGTTGTCATTGAGGATAAACTCGGAAACAGAGTGGAATTCATAGAGGTTAGATTTGTGTATGTTGTCATGGAGGATGAAATCGGAAACAGAGTTGAATTAATAGAAGCTGAATTTGCGTCTGTTGTCATGGAGGATAAACTCGGAAACAGAGTTGAATTAATAGAAGCTGAATTTGTGTCTATTGTCATGGAAGACATACTTGGAAACAGAGTTGAATTAAAAGAGGCTGTTGAATTGATCAGGGAACTATTTGTTGGTGGAACTGTACTCGAGGCTGTCGTGGTTTCAATGGTAGACTGAACTGAAAAATAGAATCGAAATTCGTTAAATACATTGATCATTATTAACTCAAACAAATATGATACATTGCTACATACATTTGAAGCATAATTATGTTCCATATAATGACGGCATAATGATAATATCATTTGGCTCTAGAACAGCGTGGTTTTCCACATATTCACAAAACGTTTATACTATTTGAAAACAAGAAATGTTCTCATCTCGCTGTTAGATTATGAGACTCAAGATGATTTTTTTTTATTTCATCTCATAAGCTATCAATTTAAAAAAAAAAGATACAAAAAGCAAACGCAATGGCAGCTTAAGTTGGAAGCGCAGGGTTCAAAATTGAAACGACAGTTGTGGTATCGCACAACGTTACACGATGTGCGGTGTGCGCACGATGAGTGAACGGTGTGTACACGGTGTGGGCACGATGTGAGAACGATGCGATCCTGGGCGATTATTTCTTACCCACAAGTAGGCGCACGATAATCTAACATTGTGCGGTGACAATCGTGGTCGGTGTAAATTGAGAAATGCTTAACAATATATACGGTCTAGTGCTAGTTGTTTTAAGCTTATTTCTACAATTTATCTACATACATAAGCTGATCTTTCTATGAAAATTCATCTTCAAATTGGAGCTGGACTTTTGGTAGTTTTTTTTTAAACAAACCAAATAGACACTGTCAACTTTAAACACAAACTAACATGTTCTCATTCAAGTTAACATTAGCGTTTTTTTTACCAAGTTATACCTGTATATAGAGCATATATTTATACATCTGTGGCCCGGGACACTTATACATAACTTGCCTTTGTGTAAAACACAGATGATTGAAGGGGTTGGGTACAAATAACAACATTGCTCATTATAAGCGGCGATTTCTGCTTTCATAACGGTCACACGTTAGCCATCGCGATTATTAGCCGTGGCGTTGCCAAAGACCAAGCAAAACTCCGGCATGTAGTTTTTATTTACCTGTTCTGTTTTGTTACCTGGGAGCTAAACATGTCCTTGACTGTCTTATGGTCACTGAAATACAGTTTATTGTATACTGTAAAATTAACATGATCCCAATTAATATGATGATAATTTACTTAGTGTTTCGACAAGAGGGTTCCGTATTATATGTATCGACCAACTATACAAAATCGTGCCTGAGTGCGATGAAAATCGCACACATGAACGCACGATCTTTAGATTGTCCAGCTGTATGCACCATGGGCGAACGATGTGTGAACGGTGTGCACGATGTTCGCACGATGAACGCACGGAATTTTTAGTGCGTTGTGCCTTACCACAACAATTTCACATGGCTGATAAGTCGTATTACATTAACTAATATGACTGGGTGGCATCACTAAATAACACATTACATATTATAAATCCTAAAAATATGAAGTCGAACATCGTCATTTGAAAATCGACGGAACCATGTGAAAACTTCTAGTTATCCGAGTTGAGCGAGATCTATTCATTGGTATGAAATATAGCCGGGACCGATCAGATACTTAGAACTAAACGTGATTTTCGAATTATATAAGTTCGGGATAACGGGATTTGTCTGTATCATAATGATGAATGCAACAGATGATTGATATTCAAACAAGTTTATACCATTCCATGTAAACCACGCCAAAAATGGCTCAGCTAGAATATCATAGCCAAACTCGGGCACTGACATTCGATTCACTTACTTTCGGTTTCGCATATAAAATTCCGTAATTCTGTTTTCGCTGATGCCTTCCACATGCCGTATTCGCTGTATGCGTAGAGTTCTGGAGTAGGCGTGGTCCATTGGTCAAAGTTGGACTCGTTCATTGGCTGAGTAACGTTGTCTGGATACACCCAGTACCAATTGTCGGCAACATAATTTCTCCTGAGGCCGATCCAGTAATTATTGGTCAACGATAACTCTGTTAATAGATTTAAACATTATGATTGTCTCTTGTTACACCTTAATAATTAAGGAATACGATCATTTACCATATTGTAATTATATGTCATGTCATATTATGATGTCAACTACACCAATGGATGTTAAATAAACACAACTTAAATTTATCTCCAATAAACCCAAATGGACAACCTGCCTTTAAATAGAAATTGTTACAAGAAATCGAGAAAATCGACATATATGTTGTGGAAGTAAATAAAAGGCTTTAAAACGAGATCGCCTTTTTCGTATTATGTTAGAGACTGTCATTTAATTGAAAAAGGCCAGCAGGCACCAGTGATACATATACCTAGTAAACGGCCAGATTATTTCGCAATTACTGTATATATGTAAGGGAAGTAACTCTGATGTAAGATCATGCTGAACTGTATTTTACAGATTTCCAGTATGAGATAAAGACCATCCACTAAAGATGGATATATATAAACGAAATAGAATTCAACATCGACACTAGGGGCCAAATATGAACACAAGAAGTGATTGCACGAATACATTTGAAAAGGTAAAAGATAACAAGACCATATGTTCTGGAAGTGTAAGCGACTGCTACTTTATCGACGCCACTTACAATGTTCATCTGTAAGTCTAAGTGTCATTCGAGCTAATATCACGTCCTCAAAATGAGAAGTGAGGTACTATGTTCAATTATAGCAACTTAGCATACAAATGATCATATTCGTTTCATTTTCAAGAAATTTAACATCAGTCCTTTCCTAAATGTCGATTTATCATGCAAAAGCAATATTCCTGTGTGGATAAAACGACGTAAACATTTCGTATATAAGTTGTAGGATTATTAGCATGGGTACTAATAAAAAAACCAATTTGGGACGGCCTACGAGCTCTACTGTAATAAAGCAATCAAACCTGGAATTACTAAAGTACCACTGTTGTTATATGTTTACTTGGAAACGACCAAGATTTACATGGCGGGTGTCGTCGATGAAGCAGAAGACGCTTACTCTTCCGGAATATCTGGTCTGATTTTCTTGTACTTTTCAAGAATAGTTGTGCTAATTTGTCTTTTGTTAATTTTTTTATCTCTAGCGTAGTAGCTTTTGATTTCAGATTATGGTCTTGTTCATGCTTTCAGTACTATCTGATGTTTTTGGTCCTTTATTCATTATATGTGTAGTTCGGATTATGTTTTTGTTGACAATTCGGAATTCGTTATTGTTTTTTCTCACCTCCAAGTAGAGTTGAAAGCCAAGTCCATTCAGTACTCGACTCCAAATTGATCACGTGTGTGTTAGGGTAGGACTCACAGACTCGAATGGCAGTGTCAATGTCAGATATGTCCGACATGTAGTTGTAAACATTAGTCCCTTGGCTCTTGTAGAACGTGGCTGATGTATTGTCAAAGCAGTATCCGTAAAATGGTGCACCTGTTGAAAACAAACATGATCAACATAACTATAATGATTGTATTCTTTGAGATATCACAATTTTCCCGACTGCTAAAATAGCAACATTTGTCTTCCAAACATATTTATCTCTCAAATAAACATCTTAAATTTGTGGACACAATCGAAACAAGCCAATTTAATCAATTAAAACAAATTCAATATAGAAAACAATTTTTAATTTTTCAAAAAGTCGACCTCGGTCAAAGTATTTTGACATTTTTAACGATATCATTGCAACGTAACTACCCTTAACTGTTTCCCTTAATTGGTAACAAAAACTAAAAACGTTAGAAATAACTATGATTAATTTTGAACTCATCATTCATATTACTATTTTTCTGCATGAGCAGTCACTTTCAGATACCAGATATCAAATAAAGCAATTCAGGCTTAATTGTTTACATGAAAATATTCAAAATATTTATTATGGTGACGTAACAACGAAGTTATGGTTGCTAATGACAATGTTCATATTTACCTTCGGTTTCACAAACAAAAGGTAGAATTGAGGTGTTCTGGTATGACATTATATTTCCATACGCTGCCACTGCTGTGTTGTATGGCTGAGTAGGAGAACTCCAGCGGTCTGTTAGGTTGGTTGCCATGGTGCTCGAACTGCCAGATACCCAGTACCAATCTGAGGTATTGTCTACAGCCTTCTCCAAACCGATCCAGTAGTTTCCAGCGTTCATACCGATACCTACGGGGATGAGTTTAGAATAATTAAGTAACTACCATCCTCGATATCCAGGAATGTCATGTACGTTCACCTATACTATCTACATCGATGTAATAAATCATGGAAAAACTGAAGGCACGAAGATAGCAGTTTGATTAGTTTCAGGTAAAAAAATCCCTGAGCAATATCTAGACTGAAGCCTGTTCTTTAAAGATTACAAAAGAGCAACAACCGACTTCAAAGCCTGTCCAGTTTTACCATGATGTGACCGGGAAATTCTTTTTATATACATGAAAAGTTCTAACAAGTCGTCTTGCCTCATCAACAAGGTGTGGCATACAGGTCCTAGAATTATTGACATGACATTTTACAGGGGTGTAGAGGGTAATATGAACGTAACTCCTAGATATCCAAGATAAGCTACTATATTTACCAACCTTTTTGTAAGATGCCTTTTTAATGCGATCTATTTTGTACACCAGTACCAACATATCTAACATAAACAATGAAATGTTTTATAGAATAGAAGTAATCATAACACAACCAGTAGGAGGTTAAGTGTGACGTTTCTATGACAACGCTGTCAACGTCATCAGCCATTAGGACGTATGAAGTGTACGAAGTTGTAAGGAATTGACCGCTCATTTATCATGAATATTCCTGTGTAGAAAATAGTGTGACGAGATGTTATAAACCGTTTACAAGATGGAAGCATTGTATTGTAGTCGATTCGGCTACATAAAACATAACAATTTTACTATTTGTGTTAAAATAACTTCTATTCAAATGGCATTATCAACCCGAAGAAAATAAATGTTTTTTTGTACAAAAAAAGAGAGAAATGTGTGTTGCTTAAACTATGTTTAAGACCACAAACAGTAGCATAGACGTGTCATTATTATGACGGACAGTAAGTAAGGATCGTGATTATGTAAATATGGACTGTTTATGTATTTGTTGGAATACAGAGATAGAAAATCGAAGTACTAATATTTTAAAAAACGGTTTCTATTCCTCTTTTCTTATATATGTGTATATGTATAACAACGTCATAAGTTATAACTTAATTCATATTAATTCATACCCCCCCCCCCCAAAAAAAATCCCTCCTTCATATGAATGGTACACATATATGTAATAAGTAATTGATATCCACTGGAAAGCGGTAATAATTTAGGCTGTTCTACTGTACGTGTTATAACATCAGCTTACTCATAAACTTGGTATATAGCCAGGCTTGTTCTGAGGCCGTCTCTAGGTGAACGACATAGCCCCCAACTGTCTCCTCACACCGTGACCTTGCTACCGAAAGTGTGACGTCATTTATCATATTTCTATGGTAACCGCGGTCACCACTGCAGAACAAGATGGTGGTATTTCCAACCAGATGCTCTGTAAAAGAAAGGTGAAAATACAATATTATTGTTTACGTCAATTTTATCTTACTTAACGCTGATTTGATTTGTTTTAGAAAGTGTAAATTTACTTACTATGTGATAAAGAAAAGAAAGAAAATGGAAGGGGTAGTAAGCAAGGTGCAACCACAAACATCCATACATAAATAGTTGAATAGGATACTTAAACACAAGAACATGGCCTTATTCTCTTGTACATTTTCAAAGGTATCCATTTACATATTTCCCTTGTTCATATTTTGCCCCTAATTTAATCGATTTTGAGTTTGGATTATGGTTTTGTTGACGGGTCGATATTCATTATTTTTTTTTTACTTTATAGAGCGTATCAACAATAACTTTCGATCATGTCTAATCATCTTCATTTCTCAAATCCACGGCTGCGCGTTTGCTTGCTAGTATGCGGTATCAAACATGAAAAGCGTCATTAAATAATACTCACCATAGAGAACAACATTTAGATATAAACATTTATAGAAATAAGGGACAAGTTGATATCCAAAGGATACCCACTGTGAACAAAATAAAATCTATAAACATAGTCAAAACACTCCAATCTGATTAAAATGTAATTACTTTCCGTTACTTAAGGATCTGACAACATCTCATAAATGGTCATGTTCTGATGACATTTGCATCCTCTGTTCTTCATATTCAAGAACTGCCTAACTGATGATGTCATCTGTAGGAAGAAAATACGTCATGACAGGAAAATTAGCCTGTTGTGACGAAATGGAAACGCACATTTATGATTATGCAAGCTTTTTCGTCTACCAACATTCCCCTTGTAAGACCCTGTAAGCGGTGATTTGATTGGTTAACGCAAAGATTCACCAGAACATGGACCTTTATTGGATGTTGTCAGATTCTACGTATACAGAGAGGTACGGAGCGACAATTAGATCTGCATCTTACATGGCGGGTGTCGTCGATGAAGCAGAAGACGCTTACTCTTCCGGAACACCTGGTCTTATTCTCTTGTGCTTTTACCGGAGTCTCCATGTAAATATTTCCTTTCTTCCTATTTTGCCCCTTGTTTAATCGATTTTGAGTTCGGATTATCGTTTTGTTGACGCTTTGGTATTCTCTGATTTTTTTAAAAATCAGATTGATAGTATTTAATAAGATTAAAAACAATTAATATCCTCCTCAGACACCTACCGTGGGGAGCAACCACTGTCTGGATCAGGACGAATATTAAACCAATCAGCGTAGAGATGACTTCCAATAGGCTCATTCTGATAATAAAGCAGTGGCCACAACACAACGTTACTGTGAAAAAACAAACAGTGAAACAAAGGCAAATATCAGCATGTGTCCTATTCATTAAAGCTTGTATGTGTTTCAATCTACTAGATAGAGTAAATGTTTTATTTGATGATCATAAACAAAAAACAAATAGCATGGACTGGTACATGTAGCTATATGTATAGACGGACATGAATGCATATTATCAAGCTTAAATTACTCCAGAAGTTCATATTATAATGTGTTGTCTTTGACAATCTCATTACATCGGTTCACAGTTCATGTATTACGTTGGTTTGTTAGTTATAAATAATGTATTCTTAACGTTTAAGCCAAACTGAATGGGCCTTTAGAGAAAATAAAATGTAGGGAAATAACGTTATCCCGAACTCGCAGACCCTGTATAACTCGAAGTATTTTGTCGGTCCAGGCCAAGCTCTACACCAGCATTCAAATTCACGTAACTCGAATACTCGGATTACTCGAACCTTTCCATTGGTTCTGTCGACTTCGAAATAACGAGATTTGACTGTATGTAGTATGAATTTAATAGATTTTCTAGGGTGTTATTTTATATACTAAATAACCAACACGTGTGGACAGCATTCATCCCGATACCAATTCATATATAACCTATTAATCAATACGGACAACATGAAACGTGAAAGGTACTTAGCTTTCAAAGAAAAATATTATTTAGAAAACTATACTGCAAACCAACTTATTATCCCGGCAACTTAATTTGCCGTTTCATAAGCAAAATCAAACTTCAGTTTCACCTTTAACACGAAATTACTAGTGTTTGCGTTCTTGTTCTAGCGCACTCAAATTCAAGCGAATAATGAACTTAGAAGTACAATGGTGTATTGGCGCACTTACAATACTTGCTGTTAAATGTAATATACAGTAACTGTTATTAGCGCAATCATAATTTAGTGCTTTTAGCGCGAAAATCCCTAAAAATAACCGCAAAAATGTGTACGTTTACAGTTTTATATTCTAGGTTTCGAGGAATATTCACTACCGTAATACATAGGTATAAACATATGTAGAACAAAGATAAGTTACATGATAACCAGCATTTTTGAAGCATACATTTATATAGCATCTGTATTACTCATACAATTATTATTGAAGATTTTATCTATAACATTTTGTACTTACATTGGTGTCCAGACTTCAATGCTGTACTTGTCGATAGATTATGTTTGTTATATCTGATTTATTTCGGATAAAGAAAATAATTTCTACATAGTCGTCAATATGTATCCATAGACATGCTACCGTGTAGAAACTGCACAGAAAATTTAGACTCATAAAGCCACAAACCCTGTAAGTGTCTCTAGCGCTGCGGTCTAAATAAAAGAAGTAGCACGATTTATCTGTGGTAAAGTAACAACGTAGATCACGCCCAGGTATTTCAGTTCCCCTTCACTAAAGATATTTAAATAATCCGTCAAGCAATCGTTTAATTGACCACTGATCAATGCTATGTCAGAAATGATTTTTTTTTTTTGCAGCGATCTGTATCATTCACAATAACGTGACCTCTTTTGAGCAACCTAACGGTAGAAACTATTCATAGAAAATTTCCCCACAAGATATAAAACACCGGGACAGCAAATCCATATGAACTTACTGAAACGAGTACCAAAATGACCAATTCATAGCTCTTATCAATGAATTGATAAACATACAATAAAAATCCATGCTTCTGAAGAAAATTTGTTTAAACATTTAGGATATGTCAACTAATAAGAGCCAGGTATGAATTATTTATTAAAGAGTTTATTTAATGGGGCGAATGTCTTTTAACTGTGACGTTGTAATGATCGACAAATCTAATTAAAAACCCGCTAAATATCGTATATACGTGTAAATATAAGTATTTGTAAGTTCAAAGACTGCTTACAGTATTGATCGCTTGTAAATGCTTTATATTGTGCCGCCTTACAAACCCGTTATCTTGACATCGAGCAAATTCGAAGGAAACTCCCAAAAGATTGGATCATTCGCTTTTTGGTCGATTTGAAATCAATTACTATTCTTTCTCAAATTTAGCATACATCATTATTTCAACCTCAAGATTCAAAATTACTTACTGTTTGTCGGAAATGTTGCAATCACCAGTACAAAGCATCATGATTCGAAATTCCTTACTGTTGGTCGCTAAATGTTGCAAGCATCAGAACAAAAACTTTACGATTTGAATTCACGTATCGTGTTTTTAAATGTAACATCAAAAAGGATTGCTGTATAATAAGAGAATAATCATTATGTTTATTGGAATTCTTATTTTAAAACCGAAAAACTAATAAATCAATTCTTAAATGAAAATAGGAAATGAAATTTTGACAAGAATAATATTCTATCATTATAAAAAATCTTTCTTGGTTAGACCCAATTACATACTTTGTGTATACCATATCTTAAAATTTGCTTGTCAGATTTGGTTCGTATTTACACCACCGCATCATGCACTTGACTATTGCTTGATGGTCATCGTTCATGATTTAAGGGTCATTAGCCACACTTGATCACTTTGTGGGGTGGGATTGGAGGGTGTATGTCTATGTGAGCCCCTAGTCACTTTGTTGTTTTTTTTTAATTTTTATTTTCTTTATCAATTGGGTTTTTTTTCAGTACATTTGACAAAGGCGAAAATGTTTTGAAGGCAATCAAAAATATTGTAGTCAATTATTAACAGCATCGATCACTTAATATAAAATAAAATATTTATGAGAGTCACGTTGTGATGAGACATAAACAAAGTACTTAGTAGTTTTAGACAAGGAGAAAGTAATCCATAATGTAAATATGTTGATATATTTCAAGGTCAAATTGACATTTCATTGAAAACGAAATCGTTTTAAGACAGTTGTGTTTTGTATCTTTGTATGATATAAAGGTGGACGGTTTTAAATATGCTCATTAGTATGCCTACTTGTGAGGATTGACCATGATGATTCAGTTCTCCCTTTGAGGCCATGACATTTACTTAGATATGACCTGGATTTACATGGCGGGTGTCGTCGGTGAAGCAGTAGACGCTTACTCTTCCGGAACACCTCGTCTTATTATTGTGTACTTTTTAAAGAGTCCCCGTATTACTCCTTCCATTGTCTATATTTTGGCCAAAGTTTAATCGATTTTGAGTTCGGATTATGGTTAAGTTGACGCTTCGGTATTTCTCTGAATTTTAATGTACAATAATGTGTATGTGCAATAACGGTTCCACTTGCTCAGTGATGGTTCAAATAACTTTTGCCTTCTTTCATCTGTTGGATCAAATCGATGTAGTTTATAAAGGAAAAGTTCTTTACTTGTCACCTATAACCCAATATATTCATGCAACAAGAAGACAGGTAACAATTATCTTTCAATGGATAGCCAGTTCTATTTTATAAATATTGTATTACAAAATAAAGCAACCGCAAAGCGTTTTTTTTTATTCATTTGTTTTAATTATAAAATTATAAAAAACATTTGATATACCCCTCTAGCTATCTAGCTAACATATTCCACTCTATAGCGCTTTACAGTACATGAATATACATTTCTCATACAATCAATACACTTAACACAAACAGTTCTATCATATACAATTCTGGGGAGTTGTTGGAGTGGTGAGGGCAGGAGAAACTCACGTTCTTTTAATGTTCCATGCGTATGACAATTACGGGGATCGGGACAATTACGGGGATCGGACCCCGGCCGCCTGCATGGAAGACCGGATTGTTAACCAATCCACCAATTTTTAACTTGGTTGAAGGCTTCGTTTGATTACAAAAATATGATATATCTAGAATAACAAGGGTAACCATTATGCATAGTATTTCCTGATCAGATTTTGAACGTCTTGCTCTCATCTTTAAATTCAGATCCAAAGCGATTTTTTTGTATAACTCCTCAATCAAAACGAATCGTGCGTATACATGTATTGAAAAATGTTTGAGCGAAACTAAGCGATACTGTTTGTATTCGAGGATTACAAAAAAAATGCATACACTAGATAATGTCAAATTAGAGAAACCTGATACAAAAATGATGTGTTATTGATAAAACAACACTGGATACAATCTAACAACTTGTCACGTTCAACTTCCGCCCAACATGTTCAAAAGCGTCCACTGCTGTGTCCACCTCCCGTTCTGTATGGTCAGCTGATATCTGAACTTGAATCCTTGCTTGTAATATTGAAATGGTTGTACTTTTATTTACTATGAATGGTTTGTTGTCCAGTGAATTTGCTCGTGTAATATGTTTTGCATGTGTAACCAGTGGAATAAACCATAACGCAAATAGGATTGGCTTTTAGCTTTTATTGTGTTTATTGTGACGTCACACCTAAGATAGTCCGAAGGGTTCTGACTCTCTGGCCCGCTAAATATTTTGACGACAGGCGGGTGCGTGAGTCAGAATGCCTCAGTAGTTAAAAAGTGGAAATTTTACCGACCCGCCCACGGTTCGACTTTTAAGCTGAGTTTTAACGTTTTCGATCACATGCAAATCAGGTATCAATGGAAAGAAGTGATATTTTCCAACTAACCTATCCCTTTACTCAAGTCACAGGAGGTCGCTAACTAACTGTCGCCATCAATTTCTAAAAAATAACCAGTTTCCTGACATCTGTTTGAAAATGGCCGCCGCCTAACGTCACGTGATCAGAAACAAATATGTCATAAAGAAATCTTGCGGGATCTCGCGACGCGCGGCCATTTTCAAACAGATGTGAGGACACTGGTATTTTTTTAGAAATGGGTGCCAACAGTTTACGATCCTGTGACTTGATCAAATGTGTAGGTTAGTAGAAAAAGGTCTGTTCTTTCCATTGCTACCTATTTTACATGTGATCGAAAATGTTTCATATTATAATATTTACAGTCTACTCTGACTTTCACTCGATAACCATTGCACTGCAGACTAGAGTTATTTTCCAATAACTATACTTGAGAACGTGCAAACATTTTATGACGTCGACAACAATACATGTGGGCGGAGCTATGCAAATTATCCCGTTCGAATCACAATTGTATGGCGTCATTAACAGCTGACATGTGCGGAGCTAGCAACGGCTTGTGCAAACTTCATGCTGTTATATTTATTGAACCGTTTTCACGTTTGTAAGTTTTGAAATGAAATATATGTCCGCAGATGGGGCTAAATTGAACAGAGAAGTTATGACCCATTTACAGAAAAATACTGTAAATACGCAATTTACCTCGTGCTCCATTGGATTTATGATCTCATAAACTAAACAAAATCAAAGGTTAATCCTTAAAAAAACAGCTTAAACAGTGACCCGTGAACGGGTCCGTAAAATTTCCACTTTTTAACTACTAAGGAATTCTGACTCTCGCACCCGCCTGTCGCCAAAATATTCAGCGGGCCAGAGAGTCAGAACCCTTCGGACTACACCTAAGACAACTACATGATGTCATTGACGTCTACACTTTTGTCAAATGGCGTTGTTTTAACATTTCCATGGTGTATGCAAATTGACGTTTACACGAATTAACACCACAAAGTTTGATCATATAATAAAATAGTTTTAAATTAATCTGTTTACATCTAATATTATGTTCGATGCTTCGGGGAGTTTTAATTGTAAATCTCTATATTAGCATGTAAACTTCTAGATAGGCAATGGCTTCAGGTTGGTAGTATACAAACATATCAATAAATATAATTATTTCAAGATTCACGACCCTTCAAAACAGAAATAGTTATTAGGACCTTGAAAAACATCACATAAACAAATGCGAATAAATTATTAAAGCAAACGTGAAGGTAAACAAACCATTTTGACATCACGAATATGCTTAGGCCTGCATCGTGGATGATAACAAAAATGGCTTCGAAACCGAAGTGCAGTCTGTCTACTAATATATCTGTGGCTAAAGTAAGATATTTTTTGGAAGAGGAATGAAAATATTTATGCTACTTTTTTCCATGATCTGAAGGGAGAAATATTATTTTCTTTTATAGTAAAAATGAATGAATACATTACCTTTCGGCACCACAGGAAAACTGACACCAACCACATATATTCCACTCCCTGGAAATAAAAAAATGACGATTCTTTACTTGAAGAATATATATTCCGATTGGTTTTCTTTATGTACAAGATTTGTTTTTATTTCGTTACCAATTTCCATTTACATTTTATAGCAAACAACATTTTCCTTTAAGCACGCGTAGTACTAGCATACAAATCACAACTTTATCTTGAATTGTTATTTGATTCGTTCAAGTTTAGTGATTTACTCAAATGTAAAGTCAAATGTTCAGATAATAAATTAGAGAAAACCGAGACTCAAAATCTATTAAACTAGTGGCAAAATATGAATAAATGAAAGATTTACAAGGAGGCCCTTGTAAAAGTACAAAGAGAATAAGACCAGGTGTTCCGGAAGAGTAAGCGTCTTCTGCTTCATCGACGACACGTAAGTAAACATCAAGTTCTCAAAATGAGAACCGAGTATCACTGTCAATCCCCACAAATAAAGCAACATATCTTGTTATATCCAATATTACTGTCGGGACGAATTCGCACCCAAAGTTCCATATTTGTTACAGTTGTTTGAATATAGATGAATGAAGATTGTATCGTCATAAGTATGACTTCAACTTTCACGTTAATCAAAACATTGGTTAAACGGTTAAAATGTACTTACCCAACATCTCATCTGCAAAAGCGCTAGCTAGTCTGGCGTCACCGAAAATTACTGGACAAATAGGGTGTGTAAGTTCTCCCTTTAAGGAATGGAAAACATAAATAAAACAAATATTATGATAATATGATATTGCTAATGCAATATATGTCCAACAACGGCCCCACTGTCTATTACACTGTAATATTTTACAAAGGCGATGATCGCACTTATCCTATACAGTATGGTCCTTTGTTAAAGTGTGAAGTTTAATCAAAATCCCTTATAAAAAAATCAATATACCCGCTGCCCTTGGTTTTCTGAAAATGGTAATTCTGACCCTGACTTTAATTCTCAGTATCATAAAATCAGGGATTCAGTCGTATTGTGACACTGTATACTCCAGAAGTGGAATTAATGGGATGTGGATTTTGAAAAACTCGAAAGATTTTCTATCAAAACATTTGATTTTTCCACCCTGTACACTACCATACCTCATACAAAATTGAAGGAACGTCTCCGATCTCTTGTTATGAAAGCTTTCTTTTCCAAGAAAGGCGGACGACGATACAAATATATGGTAGTTAGCTATCATGGAGCGTACTTTGTCAAAAACACGACAAAAGCTAAGAGGAAATATACTGAAGAAGATGTAGTAAGGATGATTGAATTCCTTATCGACAACATTTTTGTTGAGTTCGAAGGAAAGATTTTCCAGCAGACTGTTGGCATTCCCATGGGAACAAACTGTGCCCCACTCTTAGCTGACTTGTTTTTGTTTTCATACGAGGCTGAATTTGTGGAGGAGGTAACAAAAACCTTGCCAAATCTTTTAATTTCACTTTCAGATACATCGCCGATGTGTTGTCTATAAACAACAAGAAGTTTGCTGACCACGTCGATCGAATGTACCCTTCTGAACTTAAAATAAGTTCTAAAAACGAGAACAGAGAATCATTGTTAATCTCAACAAGTAAACACACTAATGATTTTACTTAAAACGTCCATCTTCATATCACTTAAAGATACAGAATATTTCTCAAAGAGACAAAGATGGCGACCATAAAACTTGCCAATAGTTCTGATCAACCTGCATCTATCGAATCCTTGTGTTGTGAGTTTGTTTGTTAGCAGTGGACATCGATATAGAACATCACGATACCTAGAGCAAGCCCTAGACTATCGAATCAACTGCAACATGTAAACACCATAGGTTGGAGAAGCAGGGTTGTTACATTTAAGACATGGAAAGATCCCGATCGGAAAATTGAAATCATCACTTTATCGTATAACTTAGTAGTAGGCTTTCCATGTCGGTCGAAGTTTAAGTAGAGATCGAGGTAAGGAGCTGATGAAGATGAGTCTGTTGTGTCCTTTAATTCAAGTTCAGAAAGGTATATACGAGCGACGTGGTCCACAAATCAGTACACTGTTATTATGCCGATTGGAAAAATAAGTATTCAACTCTCAAACTTACTTCAACAGTGAAACCAGCGTTCCGCATCTTTGTTCGGAACCGCTTGGTGTTTGATTGGAGCTTTATAACGAGGTCCTGGTTAGCTATCATCAGGTCTAGTGCCTAAACGAAATACGAGAGTAACAACATAGAACTAGTAACATCAGATATAGTGTTAATGTGTTATAACTGTGTCACGCTTGTAACGAATATATTATGAACTATATACTTTATTATGTAGGCAGCGATTAGATTAAAATACGCGTTTATCTATGAAATAATCGCATCCATACCAAGAGTTATAAACTAACATTTGAAAATTTCGATTTCCACCTTTTGGCCCCTAGCATCACTGACGAGTCCTTCAGGACGAAACAGCTGTATGGTGCAATACAATTTCTTTTTTCGGCATTATCTATCACGAAATTTACAAGGTGCATGATGTGCGTATGAAAGATAACACAACACACACATATGCTGCACCTTGTGTATGTTACGTCATCTATTAAGTTGAGGAAAGTGAAAAGTAACAATAATTTGGATTAGTTGTTTATGACGATCACCTTCCGTCCGTTATGCTCAAACAATACCATCCAGAAACAGTTTTAACTGTCATCTAAGCTCATTGTATGTAATGACAGCCTATTGAGGCAAAGGGTAGCACTCATTATTGGCCAAAAGGTTGGAATCGATATTTTCGATATTAATAGACAGAAAGGTTAGTACGTTAAACCTTTTTAATTAATGAATAAAGAAAAACAAAATAGTACTTACCTTGTTAGCACACGCCACAACTACAGGTGCTAATGCATTAGAGTATACATAAGGCTTCGACCTCTGACGAAGCAGACTGATCAGTTGCTGTGGCCCCGTTGTGTATCCACCTTATATACACAAAGCAAGATGATATGATTAATATATAAGAATAACAAGAAAATGTTAATTTTAGGTAGTAATGCAGGCAATATTTTAGTGTAATCAGATGTTAAAAATTAAGAAGTTGGTTTTATGAAAATATGTCATACCTGTCGTATTTAGTGTAGTAAATGCATTTTTGGCGAATTCTTATGTAAACTTTCCACGGTTGTGCATTTGGAACATTTTGTTTATAGTGAGGTATCGTTCGTCCCATTTACAAGAATAGCACTACAGGTAAAACCAACTTTGAAAATTAAGAAAGATCCGCGGACACCACTTCTCAGATAACAGGGAGAACATTCCACCTGGGTACATTTGTATCACAATGTAGCATGTACAACTTTGGACCGAGGAGAACCTACACAAAATGGAAGTTGAATAAAGATATTTCTTGCAGTACTTCTAAAAAATACAGTAATGGCAATTCTGAACTGTCGCTTTTCATTTATCGGGTAGCCTGAACACGATAACAAAACAATTGCTGGTAAACGGAAGAAAAGCCGATGAACCATGAACAAAGGATGGTTGAGGAGCGCACATTCTGAAGCTAGTCTGCTGACAAACGATATCTTTTAAAATGCTCTTAGCTTATTTAGCCTACCGTATGAAAGACTGGCAAGTAATGTATGTGTCAGAATGCGAATATGTCATTAGAATAAGTTGTATTTGAAATTAAGATATTTAAATTTTTTGTGTTAGTTTTGCTATTGAACCAATAATTTTAATCTTATCGGAAATATATTGCAGGGCATCCATCATATCCGCCATCGCACCTTATCAAATTTACTGACCCTCTATGACTCTATAGAGTGTCAGTAAGTGATTATATAACGAATTTATCGCATCGAGGGTCCTTTCTACATACACTTAATAGAAACAACACTTGCATCATCAGTAATGTCGTTCATTGTATATAACAAAACAACTAAAATACTAAACATAAACTCTATATTTGCTTTTTGTTTGTTTTTCTTCATATGTTAATTGTAATGGTTACAATAAAGATAGTACAGGTGAACCGAAATTAACTTTACGATTCCAGAGGCCATTTTCAAAGGTACAAGCTAATTGATTTCCGAAACGGTGGAAATTGCCGCAGCCATTTAATCAGACTGGCGCTCTATTTACCCTATTGCGTCCTCTAACGTAACAATGTGACTCTCTGTAGACAAATAGAGGGTCACCACGTGACGTCTCTCGGCCAATGATATCAGGACATTTTAGTCCGAGGTGCGATAGGGTAGTTAGATTACTCACCAGCAGCTCCTCCTAAGGCCTTTCCCAGGGTAGAGTTGATGATATCTGGACAACCGTCAATTCCGAAATATTCCTCTGTTCCCCTGAACAAAGATATGACCGTTAAGTTTAATTTAGATCTTTAATTCGAGGTCTGAAGGACAAACATCAGGGTCACTGTTACTTTAAATATAAGTAACGACTGACCAACAGTTTCCATGCGATAAGTTGAGTTATCTTAGATTATGATTTTGTTAACGCTTCGGTATTCTATTATTTATTAGACAATTTATATGCAATTGTTGCTTATCTGCAAAAAAATAAAACAAAATGTCTGACTTAAGTAAATCTTTTTGTTGTATCATTAGAACGAAAGAGAATGAAAGAAAGAATTATTTGAAGTTTGAGAAAGGAAATGCGTAAAAAAGGAGAATGAAGTGAAAGAGAAATCCTTGCTGAGGTAACATGATGTCAGAGGGATAACCCAAGGGCACCCAACCCTGGCATCGCTAAAAAAGGGGGGAATCAAAATATCATTTTGACCTTAAAATTCTTTATGTATAAAGAGGATATGAGAGCATGATTGTGAACAGTACGATTCTTTTATTAGCGAAATGTATTTAATGTGGTGTGGACGCTTATGGAAAATGCAGCAATTGATTATTAGTATCTGTGTTTTCCTTAGAAATAAATTATGTTATCATAGAAATATCGTTTGGGTTGGGCTGAAATGCTTACCTTCCTGTGGGTCCAAATAAGCCGGTGCTGTGATTTTCGTCAACAAACACCACAGCATCATATTTGTTTGCCAGTTCACAGATTTCCCTGAAGAACAAAACATTAACAGAATATTATATAGCACTTTATATGCCTCTCTCCTAGAGGTAAAATGCAATAATCTGGGGTAATTATCCATAAAAAAAATGCATGTAATGTATTCCGCAAATACGAAAATAACATTTAAGTTATTCTTTACAAAATCTTCTTGCTCTTTTGTAAGATCAAATTTATGATAAAGTAATATTCAAATGTTACTACTGATCCTGTTTCGCTGATTTTTTTATCTGTATCAGAATTTTCCGTTTTATACAAAACATCCATATATTTTAGCGTTCTCAAGTACTGTTCAATATGGTAATACATAAATTCGTAACAGAACAGATAACAAAAACCTAAATACTGAGGTTACGGTGTAAAAAGACACAATCTGGTACCGATAATTCATAAGTAAACTGCATACTTTGCCAACCGCAAAAGTTCAAAATTTAATTAGTTTCTTTTCATCGATAACAATAATACGTCCATTTAAATGATGTACTCTATCTGATTTACGAAAGTTATTTGTGATTCTAGGCATAACGATCAAGCAGTTGATCAGTAAAATACTATCACATTCTGCTAGTGGATTTTTTAGTCCCCGAGGTTTGCTGGAGCCTCCAAAGCCACAGTTAATCTCATTTGAGTAGTGTCACGGTACATAATATACACATTTTCGTAGTACACGATTTCAAATTATACAGAACTAATTTAATTTTACTTCTAAATTCAAAAATTAAAAGGGTTTTACGCACCTGACCCTTCTGCTTCTACATTAGTTTAGAATTTTTTGATTCCTACCTTTTGGCCCCTAGCATCACTGAGGAGTCCTAGGAGGACGCAACAGCTATATGATGCAGTTTAAATCATTTTTTCGGCATACTGTATCTATAACTAAATTTTAGAGGTGCAGCATATGTGTGTGCTACGTCATCTTTCATACGGCCATTTAAAGAAAAATGGATAGTGACAGGACAACAAGAACAGCTGACCTTCTACACATTATTGGAGCAATAAACAAACCAATGTCAACATAGTATTGATGAATTTCATCTATAAATATCTTAAAGGAAAAGCAAAAAAGACGATATATATGCAAAGAAAGCTGATGGAAATACCCTTCAATAGCATCTTACTTACGATAAGGGCGCGACATCTCCATCCATACTGAACACACCGTCCGTCACCACCAGCTTAATCCGGCAGTGTCTGGCATTTCGGAGCTGTGCTTCCAAATCTGATATAGTGAATACATTTTTGTATTATCATACACTGTAGTGACCCAAGTACGAGTTAATTAATCAAGATTTAAAAACCTCAAATGATCATTCCTTTTGGTTCATATAGAGGTAACACAACGAGTGGTTGTTGGATATGGAATGTATTTCACTCGAGTTCTATGTTTGAAAAGTTACAAAAGACACGAATTTTTATCTTTTGAAAATTATTGAACGAGAGTGAAATGAATACCATAACCATCAGCCAAGAGTCGTGTGATCTGTTTCTACCGAAAGTTTAATTGAGAACTTCTGAAAAGTGACTTGTTATGTGTTTGTGGACAAGACTGGCATAGTCACATGAACCAGATGTAAAACATTTCTATCAAAAAATGACTTTATTCATAATATTATTTTTAATGTTATTCGTTCGCCAATTACTTCAGTACAAAAAGAAAGTAAATGTTACAGTACTTCATTATCATAAATATAAATGAACCGCGGACTATATGGGCAGGAAATTATCGTGTAGTATATTCCCGCCAGATGATGACGTCGTAAACAATAAGCACGTGCAATTGAACCACGGGATAATAAAATAGTTCTGGTTTACAATGTAAGTAGAAATAACTGCTAAAAAACTAGCATAAAAAAAAACATTTAAGTTTTCAGAAAAAAATATTGCATCTAATTAGATAGCACAGGTACAATGACACTTTAAAACTCTCGATTGTTCTCCAAATGTTAGTAAAGAATACATGTAGCCTGATACAATGCAAGCATAGCGATCCGTTATTATACCTACCTTTCATGTCGCGGTGTTTGTATAATAGTTTATGTGCGTTAGACAGACGAATTCCGTTAAAGATTGAAACATGGCTCAATTCGTCTGATATCACAGCGTCCTCAGGACCAAACAATGCCTCGAAGATCCCCGCGTTTGCGTCGTAACCATTGGCGTATAAAATGGCGTCTTCACGCCCGTGAAAACGGGCAATTTTCTGTTCTAACTCTACGTGTAGGTCCTATTGAATTGAAAAAATAATTTATGATTTCTATGTTAAATATTATCATATCATAATCATTATTAATCAGAACTTAACGGCCTATCAACATCAGACAGGTGATTTTCGGCCAACAAGAGCAAAATGTAAAACAAAATGAAAGCTTAAGACAGCATCGATTTGAACAAGAGCTGTAGCTCGCCTATGCATATTGCATTCAGTATAGTGACACAGTCTAATGTCGGGGATTGTATTGCATATGGTTCCTACACACTAATGTGGCTTTTCCTTACGCATTGATTGTTAACAATTTGGATACGACTGATCAATCTCGTCAAAACGCCTCTCTCTGAAGCTTGGTTGTCATCCGCTGACTTATGCTTTAATAGTATGTTGTTTGTTATCTTTGTAATGATTTTTATTAAATTAACGCGGTATTTGATGAATATGTTAATACAGCAGTTTGAAATCAGCAAAATGATTTTCAAAATCAACAAGTGGGGAAAAAAATCCACTATTATGTGAAAGTAATAGTGTTGCTTGCCTGGTACCTGAACACAACCGATTTCGAGGTAATATTATATACTACTATTAAGATAAGGATATTCTTCAATTATTTTGCTAGGAGCTGTGTAGAACATATATATTCACAATACACTAACATTAATAACCTCAGCTTCTGCAAAAAATGTGCATGGGGCAGTTGGCATCCAACAGTAGCATATTTCGCTTTGTTTTTTTATATATTAACATTTGCGCCTAGCGGGCTTCATTCAATATGGATAAACCAGCTTACCTTTCATAGCACTATGAAAGTTAAAAAATGACTTTCAATCCTTATGTAGTTCTTATTAAATATACACGTATGTAGATTATGTTTTGAAGTATGTATAACATTATGGTTTATTTTGACGTTCAACACACTTATCGAGAAAATCAGAAGTATCCCTTTTTTTTAAATAAACGTCGATTTTTTTTTTCAAAACATTCGTCTTCCGAAAACCTTTGTTTATACTTACAGTGGTACCGCAGATATACCGCGCAGAGCTGACACCTGACCCTGTGGTTTGTAAGGCTCTTGTGCCAGCTTTTATGACCTGTGGGTGACTCTGTTAATAATATTAAACGCACACAATTATTCCAAAATGTAGTCATAAAATGTTTTTTATGACGCTTTTTAGATGTCAAAATCAATATCTACTTATATGATTAATCTTTCGTCCAACAGAATAACGACCATAAATAAAATTATAATATTTTTTTGACATTCACTGAGAATTTATGTCAACGTAATTTGAAATGTCTTGTAACTTCTATCAGGGTATAAATACACAAAAGTGCATTGTTTCTACGAAGTTAATATTCTCTTGACACAAAACTGTTTTTGATGCAAAAACGTACAGAGCAAAAGAGGAGATAATTGGTACTGAATTGAAATCATAGACACTACAGACTGTTCCACATAAGTTGTTTACCGCGATCGTATTTTGACATTAAAGGGACTAAATAGATGATAAAATTCATGGTTAAAAAAATCGTATTTAACGCAACCTTTCCTGAAAATAAATCATAAAACTTACACTTTCAGACAATACCACAAATTCAAATTTTCGGAAAAACGCTGCTAATAATTACTCTTAAGTATCGTCAAAGAATTATTCGACTCGTTGTAATTCATATATTACCTTTCGTTAACACGCCCTTGTCCCATCCTACCCAAGCGCATGATTCAAGCACATGGCGGACAGTATATATACGTACCAGTACACAAAAGGCCGAAAACGAAATTATGGCCAATGACAGTAAGTTTTACTATGGAATCCTGTTGATTTCAAGAATTATGATGGTAGTGGGGTGGTGGACCTACCATTTATGCAAAATGCGAAATTTCATCCCCGAAGGCATCCTCGATATTCAAGGGTTACAATCACCTACCCTCTCCAACCCCATACATATGCCATACTGAAGGCACGCTTGAGGAAAAATACCTTACCAATCACTAAGCTGATGCAGTTTAATTCATTTTTTCGGCATACTGTATCTATAACTAAATTTAAGAGGTGCAGCATATGTGTGTGTTACGTCATCTTTATGATAGGGGGTGGCAGACTCTACTGGTGGATTTTTTAGTCCCCGAGGTTTGCTGGAGCCTACATAGCCACAGTTAATCTCATTTGAGTAGTGGCACGGTACATGATATACACATTTTCGTAGTACACGATTTGAAATTATACAGAACTAGTTTAATTTTACTTTTAAATTAATAAATTAAAGGGGTTTTACGCACCTGACCCTTCTGCTTCTACATCAGTTTAGAAATTTTGGATTCCTACCTTTTGGCCTCAGCATCACTGAAGAGTCCTAGGAGGACGAAACAGCTGTATGATGCAGTTTAATTCATTTATTCGGCATACTGTATCTATAACTAAATTTAAGAGGTGCATCATATGTGTGTGTTACGTGATCTTTATGATAGGGGTGGAAGACTCTGCTGGTGGATTTTTTAGTCCCCGAGGTTTGCTGGAGCCTACATAGCCACAGTTAATCTCATTTGAGTAGTGGCACGGTACATGATATACACATTTTCGTAGAACACGATTTGAAATTATACAAAACTAGTTTAATTTTACTCTTAAATTAATAAATTAAAGGGGTTTTACGCACCTGACCCTTCTGCTTCTACATAAGTTTAGAAATTTTGGATTCCTACCTTTTGGCCTCAGCATCACTGAAGAGTCCTAGGAGGACGAAACAGCTGTATGATGCAGTTTAATTCATTTTTTCGGCATACTGTATCTATAACTAAATTTAAGAGGTGCAGCATATGTGTGTGTTACGTGATCTTCAAAGCTAGTCATTTTTACCGTTTTGTGACCACGAGATTCTTTTGATGTACATTAACAAAGTGATGCACACGGACCCTTTCAGTTTTGCCATGACGTATACCAGGGGTGTAAAGAGCGTAGGTTAGCGTAACTCCCCTGATATCGAGGATGCCCCCGAAATAAAGTAAACAGGATTTGCTCCGTGGTTCACAACAAATAGGGATTTAAAGGAAAACTGACGGACGGACGCCAAGGCTCAGGTGAGTTAAAAACAAATTATACGTTTGCATTAACTTACAGACAACCCCAGGTAATTGTTTGCGCAGAAGTTGAGTATATCTGACTTCTGACCCTCGACCTTGAGTGATTGGGCTTGTCTAGATATGATGACCCTCTCAGATTTCCACGTTCCAGCCTTTTGAATATCATCCAGTTCCTTGTTCAGAATTTTCCGGGCTTTCTGCCAAGCTACAGTCCCAGTGGCGTGGACACATCGGTTATCATTAAGAGCTGTTGATAGAAAATATGTTATCATTTATCTCATACGAGTAGTGGCACGGTTCATAATATACACACTTTGGCAGTACACGATTGGAAATTATACAATACTAAAAAATAGAGAATACCGAAGCGGCCACAAAACCATAATTCGAACTCACAATCGATTACACTAGGGGCAAAGTACGAAAAAAAGAAAGATCTACATGGATACCCTTGCAAAAGTTCAAGAGAAAAAGACCAGGTGTTCCAGAAGAGTAAGTGTCTTCTGCTTCATCGACGACACCCGCCATATAAATCTTGGTCAAATCCAAGTAAACATAAAGTCCCCGAAATGAGAACCGAGTCACGTCAATCAAAACAAATAAGCATACTAATGAGCATACTTAAAAAAGGACCATAAAACTTGGCCATAGTTCTGATCAACCTGCATCTCTCGAATCACAAAGGAAATATTAACAAGAAGGTCATTGTAATTGTGCTTCGAAAGAGTAACTTTTCTGCTTCATCGACGACACCCGCCATAAAAATTATCATTGTCATCAACCTGCATCTCCCGTATCCCTGTGCCGTAAGTTTGTTCGTCAGCAGCCAACATAATGAAAATCTCGATATATATTTGTATAGAGCAAGTCCTAGAATGAGGAATTAAGTACGACATGTCTACATATAAGCTGGAGTAACAAAGATGCTACTATTAAGAAAGGGAAAGTTGACGATCGGAAAATCGAAAATGTCATGTTTATCGTATAGCTTAGTAAAAAGCTGTCGTTGTTTGTCATAACTAAAGTGGACAAGTAAATAAAAGTTTGTTATGTCATTGATGTCAAGTTCAGAATGGTATTGCGATCAACTAGGTCAGCAAACTAATTGTTATGTACATACAACACATCGTAAGTATACCTTCAAATCACATCCAAAGTTTGACAAAGATGTGTATACCTGTCCTGATAAGCTCCTTGACCCAATTAAGCCTAGTATAAAGGTGACAACATCTCAACTAATAGTGGAGAACAGAATACCAAAGGTCTGCAGGAGAATCTTTCCTCTTAACTTAGCTTAAGATATTGTCAAACAGGAAGCCAATAATTATTTCTATATTTTCTTCAGTATATTTCTACTCAACTTTTGTTCTCAATATATGTTCAAAGTTATCTCATTATATTTATATCGTTAATCAAATTTCTTGGAAAAGAAAGCACTCAAAATGAAAGATCGAAGACGTTCTTACAGTTTGGTATGGAGTATAGTGTTGAGAAATAAAAGGTCTTGAGAGACGAAACTGTTTTCAAGAGTGGGTGCGCAAAATTAATAAGAAGAAATTCCGACTCTTTTAACATCTACTCACCATTACCCCCTGATTTAATTGTATTAAGACTGGTACATAATGTAGTTAGACATTTTGATAAAATCGGGGTAGATCAATTAGCATAGCCAACGATAAAAGTTGCCTGTAAGGGTCCTTGCTTAGTTTTTGTTTAATACGTAAGTATCAGCAAGTCAAAATTAGTATATAGTATATAAATTTCACTTACCATTTAAGTTTTACTATTGCTAACGTTTCCTCGTGTCAAGTTCAAGTATCGTCTCCGGTACATATGCATGCATACAAAATACAAATGGATGTGTCCTTGTGGATCAAAATGAAATCAAAGGAAATCTTATAAATATAGAAATAACTCTGAAGTTAAACCTTCGTCAAGCTGACTATAAATTGTGAATACTTACCAGTCTTCGGCAGATGCGAACGAAAGCGAAATAGTTTCATAGCACCGATCATGTTGCATTGAATCTCCAACTCGAAGTAATTTTATGTTTTATGTTGTTACTCGTCCCCGTACTTTGTTCAACACGTTATGCTTCAGTAATTGTATTTACATGACGCGATATGGTCATTGCTGATTTCATGGATTAAAATCCTTAAACAGCTCTCAAATTATACATACTAAGTTTGTTTACTTTTCTATAATATCACCAAATGTTTTATTAAATTGTAGTTCGGTAATCCTTGTGAGTCATTCATAGCAATATTTTGACAAAACGTGTTTTCCATGCGTTTTTCAATGAATAGTAAATGGGGAAATCCTTAATCGTCCAACCCATGCAAATGAGACATATGTTTACAAACATCTCTGAGCACTCTGACCCCATAGAGCATACGTGTGTTCAGATTAACAAATTTCCCTTCAGAGGGCCCCTGTGTGCGAGAGCCTTCAATAATATCTGCATTTGGTTATTTTGAAGTATACCAACACAATGTGTCGTGGAATCAAATAATAATATTATATATCATAGTTGTTGACAACATATTTTGTAAATCTAGCTAACATACCTTGAATAAAGTACGTGTGAAATCAAACTCTACGTGTCGTCACGTCAAACTGTTTACAACACACATACATGTGGTTGCGCCAGGTGGTGCGGTTATTTCGTGCTATATTTTGATGTCGCTATATTTGGCGCGGTCTTTCCCAATAATCAAACTGACCACATTGGACATCGGCTACATGATATCTAAGTATCAAGTACGGATTCCTTTGTCTGGTATTTTTTATTCTAATTAATTTCTTAAAAACGCAGATTCACTTAATTGCCTCTTTAAGCCCTTTATTCCAGAATGATATTGTCCAAATACCATCGCCTGATTACCCAGAAGTCGTTGTTTAAGTTTTAAACATATTTGACCCCTTTAACGTTTATATATATATTTATACATTTAAACATATTTAACGTTTATATATATATTTATACATTTATTTGAACAAACTTTGTAGCCTTTGTCCCTGTATTTTACTGACCAATAATCACCGCCTTAGACCTCTTGGTTTATCAAGATATAAAACTCCTGTTACCTTATATGTAATCAATGTAATTAATTAAAGATTACGTAACACACACAAATGCTACACCTCTTAGATTTAGTAATAGATACAGTATGCCGAAAAAATGAATTAAACTGCATCATACAGCTGTTTCGTCCTCCTAGGACTCTTCAGTGAGTCGTTATTGGCTTACAAAATTGTGCTACAGTGTATCGCCTCATAACGTAATCAATGGCGTCACCATTTGTAACGTCGCGTTTGATTTGCTGATTTATAAGGGGAGATAATCCCATAATAAAAGTTGCTTTTCACAGGGATTATATTAAATGATTAAATGATAAGGATTAACTACAATGTATTTTTATGTTATTTAGCCATAACACAAAAAAGGAGTGTACTCTAACCATAAACCGCTTCGCAGTTTATTTAGAGTACACTCCATTTTTTATGTTATGACTCAATAAAAAATAATTGGAGTAAACCCTTCAATAATTGCCCAGACATCTTTCATTTTTAATATCAATCAAAAGGAAGTCAGGCTTTAAATGGGAACCGTGAACTCTTCGAACTTTAGACGTCCGCCGAAGGTCGAATCAGTCTTGATAGATGTATTTAGCTTAAGCAGTTATAACCCCATATAATTTAATCTATACCCTGCGAAAATCCACTTGTAGATTAAAAACTATTACAAATTAATGCGCTGCTGCATCAGCCAATCAAAAGCGACGTTATAAACGGCGACGTCATTTTCTACGTTATGGGCGGATAACATAATTTTTTTAACCAATAAAAAAGCTTGTTTCAACAAGATTAAATTAGTCAGCGATAACACTGTATGTGATTGTACTTAACCTGTCAGAGTATGAAATATCTTGTACACAAACATTTTATTTCCAGATCTACAGTGGTCAACGGTGACCTTAAACAATAATATATTCTGTACGCATGCTTTTCATTCCAAAAGTGGTCAACAGCGACCTTTAATTGACCTTTCACCCTTAACCTTAACCGATGTTCACCAAAATCTATTCAGGTGTAGATCCTGATAGTGTGATGTAATGGTGTAAATATGAAATACGTTTTTGGAGGGGTTTCTGCTCTTCTATTTACGCCTGGGAGGGGGTAAAATTTGATACGCTTAATAAATAAAGATATCTCTTTTTTATAAATGTATCATAATACTATTCAAACTAATTTAGAATTCTTATCATGTGATTTTAAATTGATGTTTTGATAAAACTGGGACCACCAGGAATATATGTCATTGGCTGACCTTAGCTATGTAAATAATATACACATTGTGCTAAATAAACTGAGATAAATAGTATCTTTTACAGTATAAATAGCAAGACATGCACTAAATACGTCAGCGAGTCATTCGACTCCTAATGTCCTGTATCATAATTCAACATGCTACACCATAAAATCGTAAAGAATGCGTTGTCAACAGCTAAGGTTATTCAAGGACGTCATCCTGGTGTAAGCGATGAGCGTGTATTTTGGGTTGAGTGCGAATGTAATTGGGCCACTGCTACACACTCGTGAATAATACCAAAATATTAGCCACACTTGTGAAAGATATTTCGTATTACTGAAGGTTCATTTTTATGTTCAAACCATGGGACTGACCTCCGAAGGCCTAAGAGACAGTGTCGAATTAGGAAAATGAAAAATAAATAAAACCTTCTTTTTTGATTAAATGAAGTATTCCTTGGACAAATAGGAATAGATTGTGTATTAACAGTGGGAACTGACTACTCGGCCTCAAGTGGGGAGTGCAGAACGCGGTCCTATAGTGGACAATAAATAAACTCTTTAAAATATTAATTCCTCCCAAGTATAACAGATAATATCCTTATTTCATCTGAAACATCATTTAGAAAAGGAGATTCAGTTTTGTATTAACTGAGGGTCAGATTCCGTTTGGGTTAAGTGGCCGTGCCAATAAGGGAATCGTTTCTTTGTCATCTTTTTTTCGTATGAATGACAGGGTATTGACCAAGTCTGGTCTGAAGCTTTCTCGGGTAAAGATGAATCAATTTTGTAGTAACGGTGGGTGTAACTCTTTGGTGGCCGATGGGCCAAATAAGGGATATTTTGTAGTTTCTTTGAATTCGATAGCCAATGAACATTGATAATGAACAGGTACAAGGTACTTTATCTGTTTACACATCAAAATATAATGGGACCATTTGACGTGATCTGACGTCATGCAAACGAGCAGGAAACCAATATCACAGGAAGTGACGTGTCATCAGGAAGTAAACTTCAAAGAGCATCTTATTGCCAGGCAGCATGTATTGAATTGTAATTGATTTATACTGAACAGCACAACAACGTCGTGTGTTTTATTATGGACAGGAACATAGTCATATACGTGTAAGGTTGTGTAAAAAAAATCAAGATAATACCAAAGCGTCATCAAAAGTATAATTCGAACTCAAAACGATTTAACTAGAGGCAAAATATAAACAAAGGAAATATTTGCATGGAGACCCGCGTAAAAGTCCAAGATAATAAGACAAGGTGTTCCGGAAGAGTAAGTGTCTTCTGCTTCATCGACGACACCCGCCATGTAAGCCTTGGCCCCGGTTTCATCAGCGTTCCATAACTTAAAGAATCTCCTAAACTTAAAAAATCTCCATATGAAAGCATTACATAATTTAAGGAAAGTTCCTTAACTAATGATTTTCCCCTTAACTTTTGTAATGCTTTCCTATGGAGATGTTTAAGTTAAGGAATCTTCTTAAGTTAAGGAACGTTGATGAAACCAGGGCGCGGTCACATCCACGTAAACATCAATCCTCAAAATAAGAACCAAGTCATCATTGTCAATTAGGTTATAACTTGGTACGAATCCCCTGGCACGTTTTAAAGTATAGGTGGCAGCGTTGCGGGATCCCTGTGCAAGGATTTAAACTTACTATGCTACAATGGCACCCAGTTAAGATAATCCTTCGTACTGCATGGTAAAAAAAAGTAATGCCGCCGCATTTAATATATGTTTTTGTCAAACCCATTTAGGGCAGTGACCAATATAAGCGAAATGAAGGGAATATTTGTAATCCTTCTCCTTTAGTATGGCTGAATTTATTTCAACCAAATTCTGTCCAGACCACCATTTAGCAACAACTTATTAGTTTTAACAGAGGGTTTAGTTCCTTTGCAGCACTGTAGGGGAACACTGTAATAAGTTATTTTATACTTGTCGTTTAACCCAATGCTGTATGAGGCGAAGGGAACTTTATATATATCGAGGATTGCTTTTAAGGAGCAGAAGGCTGAACAGATATGGTACATTAAATTATACATTGAAATTACACAAAACAGTCCGAGTCGGAAAACCCAAACAATCAGGCATTTTGTAGTATCAATTTGTTCAATATTTTATTTATTGCTGAATGATTGTTTATCTAAGGGAACACTTACATCTGACCATTGTTTAATTTTGATAAGTAGGTGATAGATATGGCTGGGGGGGGGGGGGGGTTGTCGGTAGGGATTGGCCGGACCACTCGGACTACCTCTACTCATACATATATTTAATAAATTGAAGTAACAATATTAATGATTTAAATTTCTTTAACATCACGGCCATTATAACAAAGTGAGAGTGAAAGAGAATGACAGATATTTAGATTGAGAGAGAGATAGCTAAGTTACAATATATATATATATATATATATATATGTGTGTGTGTGTGTGTGTGTGTGTGTGTGTGTGTGTGTGTGAGGGTGTGTGTTCGTGTATTTTTGAAAGAGCACGCTTGAATTATAAAAGTCGAGCGTGGAAAATTATAGATGTACGATGAATGGAATGGCTCGGTACTAAGCACCAAATAAGACCTATAATGATAAAGCAATAATAACGTAAGTGCACTAAAATCATATTAATACTAATTAATGCTAATACTCTAACTTCTTCTTCTTAAATAGCTTAATTAATTGTTAAGATTGACCAAAACAAACTGGCAATGAGCCAAAGCTGAGTACAAAATATATATTGTTTAAAATCCAACAGGAAGGCATCTAACGAGGGACGGGTAATGCAGAGCCAACGTTTGAAATAGTCATGCATGCATGTAACAAGAATAATCATCCTTGGTCGATTTATTATCAATTTGAGCGATACAGGCCGTCTAACCTCTTTTACATTCCTCATGTAACAGGGGACACAATTCTGAAACTTCACGCTCTACATAACATCAACTCGGATAAAAGGGACAGAAAGCAATACTACAAACATACGTGATTTATAAAGGACAGCATTCTCATGTTCAGGAGTATTAAGTTACTGATACCTGTGTCATCCCCTTGACCTAACTTACGTCAGTCAGTAATAATGCCCCAACACAAGTCAGTGACACCAAACACGTTTAACACAACAGAGAGAGATAAAGTTTGTGTTCATATGGGTGTTACCTTTCCAAAACTAGTAATTCTGTATTTATTGAGGTTTGGTTTAGTTATATTTGGTCTTAAGTCATATAACAGCTTGGGAATACGTGTATAAATAAAATACCTCCCGGTGTATGCGATGTGATGCGTGTTTGAAGTGCGTGTGTACTTGAGAGGCAGCGTATGATCGTGTGCGCCTCCTAACATCTACCATTGTAATTTTTAAGTGACGTGTGCATACTTGTGCATTGTTTTTTTTATGTTTTTGAACTTTAATTCTGAAGTTGGGTTTACTAAGAATGTGCTGATGCACAGGCAAAGCACATGTGATACCCATCACATGGGCAAGTGCATTTTCTGTGGGAACATGTGGTCGGATCCCTGCTGCAATTGTCATGACATACCAAAGCAGATCGATTCCATAGCAGGCATACATACAGCCTCGGATAAAGTTTCCACCCATTCTTCCGTTTATCTCAAGCAGCTTCGGACCTTTCGACGTCATCTTCATTTCTACGTTAAAAACTCCGTTGCGCAAGCCGACATCGATGCAACAGTCAGCTGCTGCTGTCCTGAGTTGAGCGACTTTGGATGGGGAGAGACATGATGGAAAGGATGTTGATGTCTCCACAAAACATCCTGGTCTTGTAGGACCGTTGTCTGAAACAATGGCGGCAACTACATCTCCTCGGTAGATAATCACCTCGATGTCGTGTTCAGTACCATCGAAATATTCCATCAACATCATCGAATTTCCTTCGCCTAGCATTTTCGCATGCTTGCTGTACAGTCGTCGACATTCTGGTTCATCTGTAACCAGCACCACCCCATTCGCATGTGTCCCATTTTCCGGCTTCAGCATTGCAGGCAGTCCAACTGTCAAAATGGCAGCCCTTAACGCATCCTCTCCTAAAATTGTAGCAGACCTGGCGGTGTACTTGTATGTTCGCGGAAAATGTTGTATGCCATCGGATTGTTCCTGCAAGTAAAGGTGCGCTGAACTTTTGTTCCTAGCATTTGTTGCTCCCGTCACACCGCTTCCTCCTTTCAGAGACAATTTCTCACACAAATAAGCAACTAGTGGTCCACATGCATCTCTGAAAGTACAACATCCGTCAACTGACAATTTCTCTGCCGACACACTTTGAAATATTCTGTCGGCGTTGAATTCGTCTTGGCGATGATCGGTAAAAATCGTACTGTATGTACTGGTATACTTCGTCCGATGGAAAGGTGTTTGGTTTGGAATCCACAAGAATGACCTGTAACAGAAATGTAACTCATGTAATGTTTTAACGACACGTACTAATTAATCAGAAACACAATTTTGAAAAACAAAAAAAAACAAAACAAAAACAAAAAAATATTGATAATGCTTCCTTAAAATGTCATCTGGGCTGGAATAAAGACTACGTGTTACAGAATTGATCGAGTATCCTATCAACTATTAACGGCAATTGAATGACAAAGATTCAAGAATTTAACCGAAACACTCGGACCAATACCTTGCATGCAACACAACGTATGCTGTACTTGTCTACAAAGGCTAGTTGTGCTACATACAGTAATAGCAGGTCAGAAGTTAGTTTTAATAATGTTAACGAAATAGTTTGACCTTTGGCCTTTATAAGGCATTGACCAGATTATGGTAGTGGACGCCAGTTTAAATGACGGTTACTGCACTGTGTTTCATGGGCACGATACCTTACTCTACTTGTTTCAGTCTATTCAGTTGTAAATGAGTATGTGGTTGGACAGTTCTAGACTATTGTAGAAATGCTAGCTATGAGTGCCGAAATGGCAGCACCGGCTGAATATTCCCCATAGACATGAGAACAATATTGGCTGGTTTTTAATGCTCTATAACCACACGGATAATAATTTGAGAATCGCCTCTAGAAGATCAATTATTTAAGTTGTTATAAAGCGCTATATAAGAAGAATTTATGAATTTAGAAGTAAAATTTTACTAGTTCTGTATAATTTCAAATCGTGTACTACGAAAATGTGTATATTATGTACCGTGCCTTCACATTATCTTTATTACCATGCATATATCCCATCATTCCATTAAACAAGTCAAGTTATAACATTGACCATTTGTTTGACTGTTACCTGACTGTGAATTAGATTTCCTAAAGTAGTACGTGACATATAGTTATCCTATGATGGCATATTTCTGCCATCGAGTTGCCGACTTACGACTTAAATATGTCGACATATTTCGGGAAAGATGTCGACATCATAAAAAAAATTGTCGACATAAACCGAAAAATATGTCGACTTAGAAGTTTATTTGCCGAGATACAAATGTACTTATGCCGTGATTACTATCTAGGAAGTCGACAACTCGGCTTTATATCGTGTTAGTGCTCGGATGTGCCATCGACATGCCAGTTACATCGCCTAATAAGTTCCGTCATTCGAAAGACGAAAACGAGGCTGTGTTTAGGATGTGTTACCAAATCACTGAAGCGATTCCTCGGGAGATTGGTGAGTATATATATCGTGCACAAATAAGACAATCAGATCGAAAAAAGCAATGTAGATATGCTTGCAAAAGGAATGTAATCTTACTGTAGCAGTATATAGTACATTGTATATAATTATTTCACCCAAAAATGTCAACCCAATTTATTCTGTACAATATTACATTCTCACTTCAGGACATTTGCTATGCTATGCTACAGGAGTTTCATTCACTGGAAAATCTGTCTACTGTGGTCTGCTGTATGTTTAATTAATTGTGTTAACCGGAGTACTACCGGTATGTTTATTTGAATAGAATAAGTTATGCATTAATATAGGCCTGGTCTAGCTTGGAAAATGTACCAGGCTTATCATAAATAAGTAAGTGGCCAAATTAAGAAAAAAAATAGAATCTTTAATACATCATAATTTATATTTCCATCAGATTTTGGAAGTATAAATCAGTTCAACACTCGAAATAAGAAAATTTAAATAAATCGAGGGAGGTAACTCTTGAATATTAGTACATGTACATGTAAAACCTAATTTTCTTTATTATTCAGAAGCACAAATTGACCTTTGACCTCAGAACAAAATCTATAAACAAGATATCCTTAAAAAAGATAAACGGCGACTATTAATGCTGATCATAATGAAGTTTATACAGGTGCCATATGGTTTTACTACGGCATACGTATGACTATTTTTACAACACATGGAATATATATTGACAACCGTATGATGAACTCGGAATATAAAATTCACGCGATTCGCTAGTAATTCAGTGATAATTAATATTTGATAATGTTTAAATTAAAGAGGCCTATATGAGTATGGTCACATGGCCTATCCCATCATAATTTAACTCCTGCAATAGCTTTTACAATTCATGTCCTAATTTGAGAATGTTGTATAGCATAATAACTCTCTTTACATGAAATTCACATAGCTTCGCCACCTGGTTAAGCCAATGCTAGTTACATGTATACAATGTACTATTTACTGTTACAGTAAGTTTTCTTCATATTGCAGCATATTTCGATCTGTTAGCCATATTTGTGCACGATATACTCACAAACTTTCTTAGGAGTCCGGTCTACTCGGTACTCTGTATTCCAGATACCCACTTAAAATGAAAATGTATATGAATATATTTTGAATGACCGAATTAGATATCATGAAAGCTGTTCAAAAGCTAAGTACAAATAAAGGATGTGGCAACGATAAAATCCTGAATGAATATATCAAGAGTTTTTTATGAGTTTTTGAGCAATAACTTTAGAATCGTGTTTAGGAAAACTTTTACATCTATATTAAATAACAGATTGAACCAGCTATCTGACCAAATTGACTTTATTTATGGAAACCAAGCTTGCTTTAGGAAAGGTTATTCAACCACAGAAATGATGTAGCTATATTAAAGTTATATTAATTGTTATTTCATTGACTTTAAAAAGGCCTTTGATATGGTCTGGAGAGTAGGCCTTTGGAGGAAAATGGTGAAGAGTAATATTACAGGCAAAATATTAAATATAATATGCAACTTATATAGTATGTACTGATTCTGGGTCATGTGTAAAAAATGTGTCAAAAAGAAAAAAATATCGTCTATACCTGAATGATCATAGGAGTTCCTTATTAATAATGATGTGAAATGTCTCCAGGATATTGATAATCTTGGTCATAAAATTGTTAATTGTTTTCTACGTGGACGATACTGTTAAACATGTACTAGCAGAATCGCCCGAGGGCCTACAAGAAGCGTTAGATGTACATACAAATGTATTGATTACAAGATAATACTAACAAATCTAAGATAGTTATTTTCTCGAAACGAAAATAAAAAAAACAACAATAAATGTATGCTTAATGGAGAAGAAATTGAAACTGTAGATTCTTATCCATAACGCGGATTATTATTCAACTATACCGGAAGCTTTGGTAAGGCGAAAAAGAAATTAACTGACCAAGCCAATAAAAAAAAAAAAAGTTGGTATAATGAACCCGAAATGATAAAACACATCGGTCCCTGTGTCATCAATACTCTGATAATATCATACAGGAAAAAACGCTTAAAGCCCTTCATTCCAACATGCAACTTACAAAATATTACCATCCTAGATATTCTATTTATTAGGTTATTTACATGTTTGTTCACAGACTATATCTGACCTGGACAGTATGTTAAGGTTATCAACTGATTGGTCCTCATCTTAGAAGGCTTTCAACAAAATATTACTATAACAAAATCAGAGAATACCAAAGCGTCAACAAAACCATAATCCGAACTCAAAATCGATTAAACTAGGGGCAAAATAGGAACCAGGGGAAAATTTACATGGAGACTCTCGTAAAAGCACGAGAGAATAAGACCAGGTGTTCCGGAAGAGTAAGCGTCTTCTGCTTCATCGACAACCGCCATGTAAATCTTGGTCACATCCAAGTAAACATCAATCCTCAAAATGAGGATATATTCTTTCTTACGGTTATCCAGAGTATGAAATTGGGCTAAGGCCATAAATAGTACTTTATCCTGGGATACCCCTTGTCAAATATTGTCAACCTAGGCTTATTGGATATTGAGAAGAAGTCGTATAAAGAACAAAAGTTGACGATGGGCAATTTGAGGTTAACACGGCCATAAACTTCAACTTACTTTGATTCCATAATTCTTCAACGTAGTCCGAATCCACTTGAGGCTAATTAGATCATCTCCTACGACCATTATAGTTTTATTGTCCATCATGTGTCTGTCAGTCTCAGGCAAATGCGTTTTGTCTAATGAATACATGGCTCTGCAGATTCGGGAATTGTAATTAATCGTTTCCTGTAAAGATACAATTTAGTTATATTTTAAATTGTTTTGTAATTACTAACATTACTTTTTTTCAGTAAGATAAACAATTAATAAGTATCTTATTGTGTTGATAATGGTTACGAAAACTGGGAAAGAATTTCATCTTGCACCCAGACTGAACGTACATAAGTTTGTAACAATATTTGTCATTTTTTGTTTATTTATTTATTTATTTTTTTATTCCCGACATGCAGGAATACCAAGAAAAATTAAACAGATGATATTAAGATAATAATAATAAAAAAAATGTTACACGTTTCATTCTTATCATAAGTACAGTTGGAATTATGCTGAAAATTGACAATAATTGTAATATTATCACTTATATTGCTTTTACCTTTTACACGTTTGTTTAAGTCAAATTCAAGACCAAAATTAATAAATGTTTTTTTTTTGTATTACGTTAGTTTACAAAATGTATGTTGTCTTGTTCTATATGAATTTGAGCAACAAGAATGAAATCTATAATAAATAATATGTACATACCTCAGACAGCAGATGAATTGCATGTAACGATTTCCTTTGCGCACAAACTTGTCAAATGAACATTTAAATAAAAGGTAAACGGTCGCGTGATTAACATACAAATGTGACACTTGCTAACATGATAAGGTAAATGTAATTAAACACTACTGCTTTTGGCTTTTTAAACGGATGCAAAATACGCCGGTATGATACTTTGTAATACTTTTGCTGATTTGTTAGTCAGTGCCATGTTTATGTGGTAAAAATGCTTACATTGATACTTTTGTTACGAAAGGTAATTGTCCTCAGTATGATGTCTATATTTAACGAACACAATAGGTTTTTGTTACTGATGTACTGCCTGAAGAATATAATGAGGGCATTGAGTCCTCGTTGTGAGTTTTAATTTGTGGATAATAGGAAATCGTCTTTGGTTATTTCCTACATGACATTTGTCCAAATATAAGTAAAACTGACACGAACTATTTATGGTGACCTGTTGAATACTAATGATACACGAGATGAAATGACCATGAACCATAAGACTACTAGAAAAACCTAAATCAAAACTGTTACCAAAAAGGTCAAAACATGTCAAAACTTAAAAAAGAAAATTGAATATTTTTCACAAAATGAATCAATATCATTAATACACTATGTAAAAACGTTCATAGCAACACTTAAGGTCGTAACACATTATCTGACTGAACTGTACACCACTGAAGAAACGTGCATTAAATCTTCAACCTGAAAAAAAAACGAGTGAAGTCCCAAACATGTTGAAAAAAATAAAAGAAAAAAACAAATGAGAAACATTTCAATAATTGCATCCGTGCGGTGGTTATAAGAGCCCACAAGAACATTCATACGAATAAGGATCGTTAACACACTCTCCGAACCATAAGACCACTAGAGAAACCAACACCAAAACTTAAACCGAAAACAGTTAAGCCCAAAACATTAAAAAAAAATAAGGAACAATCAAATGATTTCAACAAATTGAATAGATGATAAATGATGATAGAAGTATAAATGATGATAGAAGTATAAATGATGATAGAAGTATAAATGATGATAGAAGTATAAATGATGATAGAAGTATAAATGATAATAGAAGTATAAATGATAATAGAAGTATAAATGATGATAGAAGTATAAATGATGATAGAAGTATAAATGATGATAGAAGTATAAATGATCTGATAGAAGTATAAATAGCATACTGTAAACTAACATATTTTCGCGGTAATATTTTTTATCGCTTTTCGCGCTGAAAATTGCGCTAAAATACCATTGCCCTAATTGGAGTTTTCATGTGTTTCTAATATAGAAATAACCACGGATGATCGAATTTATCATTGCGCTAATGTGTCAAAAACTGCAAATGCGCTAAAATTTGATAACGCTAAATTAAATACGTTTAAAGTAGAAGTCTGTCTGTTTGTATATTTGATTTCATAATGCAGAAAGGGATATCATGTTTTTTGTTTGTTTGCACTCAACACATAATACACGTTCATCGCGTGCTCCAGGTGTCCGCCCTTAGCTATAAATAGAACGTTACACAAAACATGCTCGATGATCCTGAGGTGTAAGAGGGGAAATTATTGTCCAAACCAAACAGAAGATACTGTGTATAACACGACGAATGACTGGCTGGCGCATTTGGGGCATAACTTGAAATTTAAATAATACTTCATCACTAGGATTTTTTTAGCACAATGTACGTCATTTCAACAGCTAAGGTCACCCAATGCCGTACATTTATGTGACCCCTATTTTCTCAAGCCATCAAGTTACAATCACATGATTATTTTAACCAAGTTTGAATTATTAAGCAATAATAATGAACACCATGAACACCTGGAAAGATTTAGTTTCCGTTAAAGGCCCAATATACGTAACTTTCGGCAAAACTTAAAGCGAAAATCAAGCCTAATAGCTTGTTATATTTATAGATTTAGTTAAGATTAACTGATATCGGCAATATCCAAGATAAATTCCTTCGCGGTTATCGGTACAGCAGCAGCTGAAACACGCTATTTGTAAGCATGCGTCCATTTCGAACCGCCTTCTACCCTCGGTTTGTTGTTGAAGTGGGCCCCACCTGAATTATTTTCAATTCTTTGTCAAGAGTGTCTTGTTAGTTACCGCTCAGGTTTACTTCGTTTTAGGCTTATTTTTGCATGGTTATCAACTGGATTTTTTTCAGAATTTTTCAGAATCACGAAAATGTCCCTGAAGTTACGTATATTGGGCCTTTAACACAATAGCATCATACTATCCAATTATACCAGGACAGGTAAGACAAACCTTATCAAATCTTTTAATTTCACTTTCAGCTTTCTGCTTCATCTACGACATCCGCCATTTAGTTCAATATCGATAAGGAATGGTAAACATGTCTGAATTGATAATTTTGTTTATCATTTAATCGACTGTGAATTTTACTCAATATTGCTCGTTTGCTTGACGTCATATCACGTCATTAGACCGTATTACATTTTGATGTGTAAACAAAACGTACGTGTTTAAACTATATCAATATTTATCTGCTATCGATCTGAAAGATATAACAAATTTTCCATATTTGGCCCCGCCCATCAGTTACCAGAGGCGTAAGACCGACCGATTGAACAAAATCGATTCCTCTTGACCCGAGAAAACTTCAGACCTGATTTAGACAATATCCTGTCATTCATAAGAAACGAAGGGGTTTTAAAGAATTTCTTAGATTTCCTCTAAATGGCCAGGCCACTCAACCCAAATAGAATCCGACAGTTAATACAAAATCGGTTCTTCTTTCAGACGAAATTGGAATAGTATACGTATCTGTCTTTAGAAAAATAAATATGTTACAGATTTTATTTAATCTACACTGTGGGACCCCGTCCTCAGTAGCCTAACTCCGAAGCCCGCACCCATTTAGTAATTCAGCGACATCGGAGGTGATCAGTAGCAGTAGCTGGAATATTGGTGAACGCCCAAACGTTATATCACACAATATCAATATTTATTAATATGCCGCTTTGAAGTTTTATGAAGTTTATACCTCATAAATCCTATCAGAATTCCATGGTTTTCACTTAAAGGCCCAATATCCGTAACTTCAGAAAATTTTTGTGATTCTGAAAAATTCTGAAAAAAATCCAGCTGAAAACCATGCAAAAATAAGCCTAAAACGAAATAAACCTGAGCAGTAACTAACTAGAAATTCATGAGAGAAAAATCCAAAGATTGAAAATAATTCGGGTGGGGCCCACTTCAACAACAAGCCGAAGTTAGATGATAGTTCAAAATGGGCGCGTGCTTACAAATACCGAGTTTCAGCTGCTGCTGTACCGGTAACCGCGTATTAATTCATCTTGAATATTGCTGATATCAGTTAATCTTAACTAAATCTATAAATATAATAAGTTATTAGGCTTGATTTTCTCTTCAAGTTTTGCCGAAAGTTACGTATATAGGGATTTTAAACACGATTGTCTCACCACTCCGCTGACGTAGTTCGTCCAATCTGGTCACTATGACGTCACGATAACGCTTCTAGAAGGTAATTATATATAAGTCAGTGGCCAGTGTCTGTTCTGTACCGTTCACCCAAACCTAGTTGTCATCAATGCGCCGTCGCACCAGACCGACCTTATAGTCAATGGTATGTTTAGATCTGCCAATGAAATTGCTGAATTAAGGATACAAAATGCTGACTTTATTGATCCTTGCAAAAAATCATCGCATTTATATGATCCTACTACATTTCGAGGAAATGTGTTTAGGGCATATTTCATTTTTTGACGTTCATCATTATGACGTCATTATTACATCGCTGATATTTCCCGGACTGGTTACAATTCCTTAAAGTTAACTAGCTCGTGCGATTACGGGTGACATTATTTGAATTGAATAATCCTTAACGTAAACACATTCCAAAATTGGTACATACAATTATATTAATGATTTTAGTTGGTATCCATAGGCGACTTGCATGTTAACTGAATATTGTTCGATGCATGTCGATGTCTACACTCGCATCGCGAAGTCGTGCGTTGCTCTCACGATTCTATATTCAACCAATTTTGATTTCAGATTATGGTTTTGCTGACGCTTTGGTATTGTGTGTCTTTTATATATAAATAGAGAAATATGTAGTAGTTTTATTAAACATTAAATAACATCGTGTTGTACTCAACACTCACCCTTCATTAAGTCGTGTAGCATCGACATATAGCAAAACAAATGTAGCAAACATTATATAATTTAATCTTGTTATGTTATCAGTATATAACATAAAAAATGACGTCGCAGTTTATAACGTCGCTTTTGATTGGCTGATGCAGCAGCGTAATGATTTGAAAGAGAAAAGAATTCATCATTAAATTGAATTTTTGCAGGGTATGTTTTAAATTTTAAGTATTTACTTGAATCTATTTTTATTTTATGGGGGTATAATACAAAAATAATCCTTAAAGGCCCAATATACGTAACTTTCGGCAAAACTTGAAGCGAAAATCAAGCCTAATAACTTATTATATTTATTGATTGAGTTAAGATTAACTGATATCAGTAATATTCAAGATGAATTCTTTCGCGGTTACCGATACAGCAGCAGTTGAAACACGCGATTTGTAAACACGCGTCCATTTCGAAGCGTCTTCTACCTTCGGTTTGTTATTGAAGTGGGCCCCACCTGAACTATTTTCAATTCTTTGGATTTTTTTGTCAAGAGTTTCTTGTTAGTTACTGCTCAGGTTTACTTTATTTTAGGCTTATTTTTGCATGGTTATCAACTGGATTTTTTTCAGAATTTTTCAGAATCACGAAAATTTCCCTGAAGTTACGTATATTGGGCCTTTAAATAATACACATTTCCCTACACCATTGTCGCATAGAGGTCGGTATGGCGCGGCTTAAATTCTGCTATATTCGCGGCATTCACTCAGTACGGTCTGCTATAGTTTGCTTTTGTTTTCTTTTTAGTAACAGGTTAATATTCGTTTTATCGCAGACCATTTTATTCAGGGGAGATCTGAATGTTATATGGCCATTCGATCAATCCGCCCATAAATATTCATAAACAACATTGATATTAATTGTGAGTATTTTTTTTTTTGAGTGACATTATTTCAGCCAATCTGAAATTTATCAGTGCGTCTACCATTTTCTTAAATTCATGTTTGTTTGTTTTTTGTTGTTTTTTTTTTGTTTTGTTTTTTTTTACAATTGCATCTCCACTTCACTTTCAACGGCAGATCATACCTATTTGAATCTGTAAGAAACAGTGTAATTCGATTTTTTTTAGCTTACTGCACGTTTACAGGTGCAGTCAGCTGGTGGTGTGTAACGTTATGCAGCGTACATTTATGTACATACAAGTACGGCTTACAATCACTAAAGGAGGGTTATGTTTGAAGACATTTGACATACCTTACATGACAAAAATGATAACTCGAGAATATCAACTTATAGTTCAATGTCAAATCAGCTTATCTGACACCGAAGTGGAACTGGAACACAAGGTTATCTTTGAAGATATTTGACATACAGTACAGGACAAAAATAGGTAACACGAGAATGAGCATGTCTAAGCACAGTGCAAAGTAGACTAGAGACACAAGGTTATCTGAAAGATATAAATCTTTCCATTTTCCGCGGGTTTTTTTTTTTGTGAACTGCATTGGTACAACGATTTGATTTATCTAAACATTCTCAAAACCACTAAGTGCGTGTTATATCAGATATACTTAAGGTATATGGAATTATATTTACATTCTGATTGTCCCTTCTCTATATGAACATACCAACTGAAAACAACAAACACCAAACTATGAATACATCATGAATACATCCATTCACGTGAATTACTTATGACGTATAGATGTAATCGCTTTTCATTCATACCGGCATGAAAATTAAAAAAACGCCGTTCAATCCCTATATGTATGTCTCCAACACAGTACAAGTTATAACTAAAAGGGAATATAGAATTTTGTTTTCCCGTTTGGTATAAAAAGAAAACAAATGTCGACCTTATCGGTAAGATGTTCACGTCGTACTCCTAATGGAAGGGCTGTTGATAGCAAGCTTCCACATCAAATACAAGCGATTTATTCCTAGAGGGCGGGCTTCAAGGCAGCAAAGCGGTGTCATCCTTTATGACCTCATTGCATTGTTGACTTTACATTTATACTTTGTTGACGTGACGTCATACATGTGTAGACAGACGGTTATCCCTGCCTTTACCCAAGAGTAAGACAGAAAAGCGTTACTCAATACCGAAAGTGTAGAACTTTAAATTGGAGAAAGGTATTCAGAAAAATACCATATTTCATCTTTGTTGCAATCCATTGCAAGATAGAAGCATAATACTCTTGAAAAAAAACATGTTAAAACACTTAAACAACCAAATTCCTAAAGTTTTTTGTAACTTTTTAACAAGTAAACGATTGTTCACATATCCATTCTTCAATAAGCGATTTAGTGTTTTTAAATGTTTGAACGATTATCTCCAGAAATAGTCAAGGATATGAAGGGAAGGTATTTTTTCGGTTAATCATAGGAGTTGAGAGGGATGATAATCGATTGAAAATCTCGACTTTCAAAGGCTCTTCGTTTTGTACAGTTAGGAATGCCTTCCTCGAGTCCATATGGGAAGTATTGGGATATATATCACAGTATATTAATATTGAGTGGACAAGACCAGGGTGGGCAGATAACTACTTAGCTGATTTCGATTTTCTCTTTCTTTTTAGTTACACCCCTGCTTCTCCAATCTATATTCTTTACATATTGCAGTAGAATCGTTATTCTGGGTTTGCTGTAAATATCGAGATTTCCGCGATAGATGGCAGCTGCTAATGAACAAAATTATGTTACGTGCAGGCGGTCACCCTTCCAACTACTGACTACTCTCACCGTTGCTTAACTAGCATGAACGGGTCCCCGGGTTTTACCGCATGACTGAAAAAACTAGCTTGCCAGTTAGGCAGTATTTTCCCCTCATATACCTAGCTGGACATTACATTATTCCCCCTCCGAGAAGTCTCGTCCCGAGACTTGGCTTGGGAATCCGTAGGTTCCTCTCTGTGTATCAATGCACCTTCCCAAACCATCGGGAACTGGCCTTACATGATCACACAGAGTCACTACGCTGCCACCAAATGTAACGTGCAGGCGGTCACCCATCCAACTACTGACCACGCTTACCGTCGCTTAACTAACATGAACGTGTCCCAGGATTATACCGCATGACTGAAAAAACTAGCTTGCCAGTTAGGCAGTATTCTCCCCTCATATACCTACCTGGGCATTACAATTACATTACAGGGATTCGAGAGATGTAGGTTGGTAAACAACTATGGGCACGTTTTATTGTCGCCATCTTGGTCTCATTGAGACATATTCTACATCCGTACCTGATATGAAGATTGACGTAAGTGAGTATGCTCATTAGGAGTCCTGCTTGTTGCGATTAAGAATTACGACTCAGGTCTCAATATAAGGCCATGACATTTACATGGGTTTGACTCGATCGATGTTTACTTTGATGTGACCAAGATTTACATGGTGGGTGCCGTCGATGAAGCAAGAGACGCTTACTCTTCCGAAACAACTGCTCTTATTCTGTGGTACTTTTACGAGGGTCTCCATGTAAATCTTTCCTTTGTTCATATTTTCCCTCTAGTTTAATCGATTTTGAGTTCGAAAAAATGGTTTTGTCAACGCTTTGGTATTCATTGATTTTTCTGTACTTGGGATTTCCACGATTAGAAATGCGTTTAAACAGCATCTTTACGTCAAGAAATATTTACCAAAGACAAAACCTGATGACAAGAATGTCGTATTTAATACCATTTTGTTCTGAAGACCATTCCTAAAGATCAAGGCATATGGTTGATTCGACCAAAACTTCCATTTCAACGCAAGATAGGGAAAACCATTTCAAAAATGAACAAAGGATTTATATAAAAGGCTTTGAAAAAACAGGGAGTACAAAACCATACATAGCAAATAGGACACTCGTCCTTAACCTATTAAAGTGTCAATATGGTAGGCATTTTCATGATTTCATAAACTTACATACCAGATGTATATATACTGAAACGAAAAAGAAACGCAACTTCAAATTGTAGGTTTAATAAAATAATAATTGTGAGCATTATGTTTAAATTTCATATGTAATAGTTAATATTGAATATTGATGTAACATCCTTATTCAATATTTAGAGATTTTTAAGAACAGGTCACTTTGCTAGAAGGTCATGATTGGTAGTACCCTACGTGAATCCAAGTTGAAATGGCAGCAGTTTTGAAACCGTGCCCTAATATCGTGTGTGTCCTCCTCGAACAGTTATCACATCTCTAATTCTTTGTTGCATTGAGTTCATCAGGGCATTGACTTTCCGTATTGGAATGTTATTCCATTCTTGGACGAGTGCATTTGCTAACTGAGGGAGGGTATTTGGGGGGTTACGGCGATTTCGAATTCTTCTGTCTAATTCATCCCACAAATGCTCGATTGGGGACAGGTCGGGGCTATATGGAGGCCAATCTATAGGAGCAATGTTCTGTGTCGCAAGAAAGTCTCTACAGACTCTTGCAACGTGTGGTCTCGCGTTATCTTGCTGAAAGGTTAGATGATGCTGCCTAACAAACGGCACAACATGGGGCCTAAGGATCTCATCCCGATAGCGTACGGCCGTTAAATTCCCATTGACTATCACCAAAGGCGTCTTCAAACCATGGGAGATTCCCGCCCAAACCATAACTGATCCACCCCCAAATCGGTCGTGTTCCAAAACACAGGCGTCAGCAAAACGTTCGCCTCGACGCCGGTACACACGTTGACGGCCATCTGCTCGAAATAACGTGAATCGAGATTCATCGGTGAAGAGCATAGACCTCCAACGTCTCATAGGAAAACGTCTGGGCATATGTGCCGTTGCCCATTGCATACGACGTGCTCGACGTCGCGGTGTTAGTGGTAAACCAACGTACTGTCGCCTTGCACGCAAATTAGCCTCACGCAGTCTGTTGATCACTGTTTGGGGATGAATTCGACGGTTATGATTACCAATCGTATTCCTTGCCGTTTCAGCGGCCGTTAATCTCCTGTTACGCAGGTGTGCCAACCTAAGAACCCGGTCTTGACGTCGCGACGTTACGCGTGGACGTCCTGATCTCGGCTGGTCATCGACTCTTCCTGTTGCGTTAAGACGTGAAACTAATCGACTAATAGTCGATTTGTGAACTCTGAATTGTCGAGCGACGTGAAGTTGCGTGTTCCCTGCCATAAGCATCGCTATAGCACGTCCTCTATCAACCTTTGATAACCGTGGCATAATTGTAAAAGGAATTATTGTTTGCAAAAGTATTGGCGATGATGTGGCTCAATGTTAGTGATGAATTGATACTGGTTTGAATGAAAAAAGAACGCATATGTTTGTACAGGCACGGTTTTTGATGTTTTTACCGCGCCGGAAGTGCATAGGTCTCTAGTCACACTTGGGTGATTTTGAAGATTGGTATGGGTGTTAGGCAGGTTGCATGTTTATATCGGCGATTTTTATACAGATATGTATATTTAATACAAAATTAATCACAATTTTCCATGTTGCGTTTCTTTTTCGTTTCAGTATATGTTTGTAGGTATACTTAACGAGCGACAGAATAATAGCAAGCTTTCATTCTCTATACTACGCTTTGTTATCCAGTCCCTTCGGACTCAAAGGCTTCATTGAGCAAAATCCTTTACACGTTTTTTTCCGGTCTACTCTGTAAATGAGTACGTGGTTGAATTGTAGAATCCTAGCTGTGAACGCCGCAATGGCAGCAACGGCTGTATACTCCCCAGGGAGTTGAGAACGATATTGGTTGGTTGCTAAGCCCCTATAACCACGGAAAGAAATTCGTGAACCTCTTACTTCGAATTACTATTATTACACCTGAAACAAAAACCGATCTACCGTATCCAACAGGGATTTAAACACATATTTTTACCTCAGATTTTTGTTTACATATAGACCAATTCAGTGCTATATGAAAGGTTTTAGGGGGGATGGGTGGGTCTAAACTCTTTGAGGCGGATATCTTTATTCTTGCTTGATATACTTTTTCTAAAACAGGAAAACAATTAAACCTTCAAATGAAAATAATACAGGCATTTCTTTGAGTTATAAATGTTTGCATGACTTTATTTGCACTTCAGCACAGACCAACAAATTAATGATCCACTAAATATAAAGCATATTGATTAAATCAATTCGAGTTATTGAACAACTTTCAAAATAAAAGTTTCAAATAAGAATTCTTTGGCATTTCGATCTTTGAAACCTAACACTTAAAAACCCTTTCAATAATTATTATAATATTTAGCCAAGTTTTATGAAAATATTATTTGCTTTGCTTCGTTGTACCACTTTGATTGTTCTTCATTATACATATATTTTTTTAACGTCAACGTTTGTAAGAGAGCAGTCATGAAAATGTGTAAATAACTGTTTTGTAATACAGCCAAGCTTTCGTCATACAATAAGTAAACCTTTTTGCCCCATTACCAATCCTTTTTAATTAGGCCGATATTCTGTTTGTCCCACTATCAATCCTAATTCTTGTCATCTGGCTCACAATTCATCCTTACCAATCAAAACACTATTATCCATTCTTACTAATCAAATCAATTATCCTTTTGTTTCACATCCTTACTAAACAAGCTATCATATTAATCATTTTGCCCCATTACCATTCCGAACAAATATTACCACGAATATTTGCCCCACTTTTACAAATCTAGTCACTAATCCTTGTGTGCCACTTTTACAAATCTAGTCACTGATGTTTTTCTGCCTTTTTTAACAAATCTAGTCACTAATCCTTTTGTGCCACTTTAAACAAATCTAGTCACTAATCCTTTTGTGCCACTTTAAACAAATCTAGTCACTAATCCTTTTGTGCCACTTTAAACAAATCTAGTCACTAATCCTTTTGTGCCACTTTTAACGAATCTAGTCACTAATCCTTTTGTGCCACTTTAAACAAATCTAGTCACTAATCCTTTTGTGCCACTTTAAACAAATCTAATCACTAATCCTTTTGTGCCACTTTTAACGAATCTAGAAACTTATCTTTTGTCCCACTTTTAACAAATCTTATCACTAATCCCTTTGTCCCACTTTTAACAGATCTAGTCACTAATCCTTTTGTGCCACTTTTAACAAATCTAGTCACTAATCTTTTTAACAGATTTAGTCACTAATCCTTTTGTGCCACGTTTAACAAATCTAGAAACTAATCCTTTTGTCCCACTTTTAACAAATCTAGTCACTAATCTTTTTAACAGATCTAGTCACTAATCCTTTTGTGCCACGTTTAACAAATCTAGTCACTAATATTTTTAACAGATCTAGTCACTAATCCCTTTGTCCCACTTTTAACAAATCTAGTCACTAATCTTCTTAACAGATCTAGTCACTAATCCTTTTGTGCCACGTTTAACAAATCTAGTCACTAATCTTTTTAACAGATTTAGTCACTAATCCTTTTGTGCCACGTTTAACAAATCTAGAAACTAATCCTTTTGTCCCACTTTTAACAAATCTAGTCACTAATCTTTTTAACAGATCTAGTCACTAATCCTTTTGTGCCACGTTTAACAAATCTAGTCACTAATATTTTTAACAGATCTAGTCACTAATCCCTTTGTCCCACTTTTAACAAATCTAGTCACTAATCTTTTTAACAGATCTAGTCACTAATCCTTTTGTGCCACGTTTAACAAATCTAGTCACTAATATTTTTAACAGATCTAGTCACTAATCCCTTTGTCACACTTTTAACAAATCTAGTCACTAATCTTTTTAACAGATCTAGTCACTAATCCTTTTGTGCCACGTTTAACAAATCTAGAAACTAATCTTTTTGACCTACTTTTAACAAATCTAGTCACTAATCCTTTTGTCACACTTTTAACAAATCTAGTCACTAATCCTTTTGTTCCACTTTTAACAAATCTAGTCAATAATCCTTTTGTTCCACTTTTAACAAATCTAGTCAATAATCCTTTTGTTCCACTTTTAACAAATCTAGTCACTAATCCTTTTGTTCCACTTTTAACAAATCTAGTCAATAATCCTTTTGTGCCACTTTTAACAAATCTAGTCACTAATCTTTTTAACAGATCTAGTCACTAATCCTTTTGTGCCACGTTTAACAAATCTAGAAACTAATCCTTTTGTTCCACTTTTAACAAATCTAGTCAATAATCCTTTTGTCCCACTTTTATCAAATCTAGTCACTAATCTTTTTGTGCCACTTTTAACAAATCTAATCAATAATCCTTTTGTCCCAATTTTAACAAATCTAGTCACTAATCCTTTTGTCACACTTTTAACAAATCTAGTCACTAATCCTTTTGTGCCACTTATAACAAATCTAGTCACTAATCCTTTTGTGCCACTTATAACAAATCTAATCAATAATCCTTTTGTCCCAATTTTAACAAATCTAGTCACTAATCCTTTTGTGCCACTCTTAACAAATCTAGAACTAATCTTTTTGACCTACTTTTTACAAATCTAGTCACTAATCCTTTTGTCCCAACTTTTAACAAATCTAGTCACTTATCCCTTCGTCTACATATACATTCTTACTAATCGCTTTGTCCCACAATTAATCTTTAATTATTCTTTTGTCCCACAGTTCATCCTTGCTAATCGTCTTGACCTTTAATTAATCCCTACTAATCCCTTTGTCCCATAAGTCATTCTAACTATGTGGTTGCTGAAATTTTGTCCCATCTTTCATCCTTACTGAATTTCCCCCCAAAATTAATGCATACTCTTTTGTCCCATAATTATCCTCATTTATCAATTTGTCCACAATTGATCAATACTAACCAAGTTTGATCCCTTTTTCCGATTGTTCTTTCTATTATACATTTTGTTTCACTATCCATCTTAACTAATTCATTCCCTACACCACAACCAATTTTAACAAATCCTGCTACTATCTTTTGTCCTACTACCCGTCCTTACTAACCTAACCACTCAAATCATCTTACCCAGCACATCACCTCAAGTTGAAACCCAGCAAGTCGTTATCTTGCTTTCCAAATAACCAGCTACCAATTTTATATTATGTCATTTGATGGAACAATCCCAAGTCTTGTCAAAATGCTCAGCCAGGGTTATTTGTGTTTTCTCTTACCCTGAACAGGGATTTCCACACTTTTATCGGTGCGAGATTTTCTTTTCTCTTACCCTGAACAGGAATATTCACATGTTTACTGGTATGAGATTTTCTTTTCTCACTCTAGGGTTAAGACACGCTACACATGCTTTTTGCACGTTCTCAACAAATGTATGACGTCATAGTAACAATACGATGACGTCACGGCAACAATACAATGACGTCCCTTTGACACCTCAATCACACCACATCAACATTGTCTTGCATTGATGTAACGTCAATATTAGATATACATGAGGTTTAACAGGGTAAGAGAAAAACAATCATTCACCTCCTTGGTAGTGAGACAGATCTAAACCCTCGGGGTAACATTCTTAAGCTGCCAAACTCTCAGCAAGCCTGGTGTTTGGCAAATTAAGAATCTTACCCCTCGGATTGAGATTACACTGTCTCACCCCTAAGGGGGTGAGAGATTCTTTAAGTCTCACTAGCAATCTAATAACCACTTTATCTGTACATTAAGATTATGTTAAGGGAGAATACTTAATGCACAAATGATGTCCCTTCCCTGGAATATGTTCATTGGTTGGACCAATCAAAGGTTTAAAGGCAGCTTGGTTTTTCATTCTGGTAGAAATAATCCTGTGGAGCTATCATATCTATGCAATAGTACTTACTGGTTTGGAAAACATACAATTACAAATAGATTGGTATTGCCATACAGCTAGATAAACAGTATCACATTAATGACGGTGTATGATCAAGGGGAAACAACTGCTTTTCCAAATCGTAAAGTACTCACTGTTTTTTTCTGTAACCAATACCAAATGACAACCACCTGACTTTTAAATTAAATCAAAAGCGTTAATTTTATTGAAACTGTTTTGTTTTTAATTTGGCCCATGAAGGTATAACACTAGGGGAAAACACAGAGTGAGATTAAATGTACATTCAAAATAAACAATCATCACTATTAAAACTCCCAACAGATGTGTTGTTATATCTTAAATAATATTCATCAGATTTTTAAAATGCAAAATGTAATTTCACCATTTTACTTTATACACAGTACAAATCACTCCCATTGTCAAAGTTTGACAAAGGGACCAAGAGATATTAAATTGATGTGCTTTGTTTACTTATGTTCATTGGTAAAAATTAAACCTCAATACATGTACATAGTTCATCAATGATATTACCCGTCCTTAAAATCCCTATATACGTAACTTTCGGCAAAACTTGAACCGAAAATCAAACCTAATAACTTATTATATTTATAGATTTAGTTAAGATTAACTGATATCAGTAATATTCAATATGAATTCTTTTGCTGTTACCGATACAGCAGCAGTTGAAACACGCTATTTGTAAACACGCGTCCATTTAGAACCGTCTTCTACCTTCGGTTTGTTCTTGAAGTGGGCCCCACCTGAATTATTTTCAATTGTTTGGATTTTTTTGTCAAGAGTTTCTTGTTAGTTACCACTCCAGTTTACTTCATTTTAGACTTATTTTTGAATGGTTATCAACTGGATTTTTCTTCATAGTTTTTCAGAATCCCGAAAAACTTACTGAAGTTACGTATATATCGCGCCTTTAATACATGTACGTACTACACCAATAATTCTGGCAAATCCTTAACATATGGATTAGTGCATTATAAACAATAAACAAAGACAATTTCATCTTGAATATTATATTAGTCGTTTTATTTTTTAATGCATTCATTTCAAAATTAAGTATATCTATATGTCCTTTTTAGAATCAGTTCAACTTTTTTTATTTTAACTTTTAAACTCTTATATACCAACTGATTACACATTCTTGTATGTGACCAAAATAATTCACAACAAAATAACAAATAACATCTTTTTTCATACATGCAAGTCAAACCATTGATGCTTTTAAATCTTTCACAATGTTTAGAAAACAATAAAATTTGACTCTGTTAGCATTCTGCCAAAATAAAACCCCAAAACAAAAAATAAAACCTTTTTTCTTACTTGCAAGTCAAAATATTGATGATTTAATTTTTTTTCTCAAAGCTTCAAACATTGAGATCTGACTATGACTAGTTTCTGACCAAAAATAATTCCTCTATAACTTAAAATTACAACCTGTTTCTCATACACAATTATACACTTTATACATTATTTTTACATTGTATACAATAAAAGTGACAACTATGGTATTGTTAAAGGCAAGCTTGTTCTACCACAGAATTGAAAAGTGTGAAAATACCCACAGTATGAATGCATTTCCCCTTGAAATTTCATAATGATATATTCCAACCTTTATAATGGAAGAGTTCTTTGAGAAATGGATACGAAACTCACAGCTCATCACTGGAAGATTCATTGCGTGGAAATGCAGAGCAAATGCAGAGAAAATGCAAACATATTACATATCATTCTGAGTTTTCCAGCCTTTATTATTTATCATTTAGATATCATTCATAATTTAGCTCTTTTTAAACACTTATTCATGAATTTATTCACTTCATAAATTACTAGCCCAGGGACTTTATATCTACAGGCAGCTGTTAATTCTACAATCCTTAAAATTTTCTTAAATTTCTCCTGGAAAATCATGAAGTGAATCTGCCTAATTGGATCTACTACTCACAACATTCAAATATGATACTTACCATTAAATAATTCTTGAATAAACAATTCAATTTAATTTCATACATAGGCTAATCAAAACACTGTTTATAAAGAAATATCTCCCCAATTTTTAAAATATTATTAACATGTAGAAATAAATATTTCACTAAATATTAAAATAGAAGTGAATTTTTTTTTTTCATCATTCTATATTTAAAAGTTCAAATAACTTGTTGGACATTATCAGTCCAATATTTTCCGATTAATAACCTTTACGATATCATAAATCTAAAAAATTATAATACGAATACAAAAGAAAACAATACAACCACACCATGACGATTATAATACATAAGTAATTGAATACAGGTATAGACATACCTATACATATAGCTATAACATCTCTTAAAATTTGGCAACATGTGATAATACACAACAATACCTTTTGAAGTGATACAATGACAATTGTACTGTACACATATATTCATTAAAAGAAGTCTTACTTTTAAAATGTAGTAGCACTATATGTAAATAAGCACTTTTTTCAAATATTGCGCTAAACCATGATCGGGTTCATTACTATGCACTGTTTTAATCACTTTAAATTTGATCATGTGCTAAAATATGAGTGCGTAAAGATTTTTACAATTTACACTCACACAATCTGATATTTTCGCAGGCCAAATTAAACATTCCAGACAAACGTACATCATTTCTTCAGTATGTGAGTTCATATCAGTATGAATACCTCAATCAAACGGAAATTTATATCAAACATGTAAAAACTTTGCAGGCCTATGAAACCATATATATTAATTTGAGGTTACTTAAAAACTGAAGAAAATTAAAAACCTGTGAAATAAGCGATTTCGAGTGTTGCTCTAATTATGATATCATAATACAATGTAATGTATTATGATTATCACCAGTTAATTCACTTGCCACCTCTAGACCTATGAGTGGGCACTAGAATCTTGGTAACCTTTTTTAAAGCTCTTATGTTGCACACAATATTTCGCCTTACTTCTTTATACAGCCAACCAAATGCCGACACAGTGGCATTATGGTGAAATTTTACCTTCACTGTTTGGAAGGTCCTATTCCTACTGGGTACAAAGAATAAAATACAAAGCTCTGTGTATTTTTCCTACAAAGTTTCCTATTTTGTAGCCCTTCTTCTTCAAAATTCTTAAATCATTTAGCAGTATAAAACACGTCGGAAAATATTAAAGGAGGAAAATACTGCACTCGGCAGATAGCATTGTGAGAATACAACTTTTAAATTTCTAAAATTAGAAACACCAAGTTAATATCACATACCAACAACCTCAACATGATAATGACTCAACCAATGAGAATATAGCAAAATGTTTGTCATCAATAGTTTAATATTTGTTCATAAAAAGTTTCAAATTACATTATGGTGTAATTTCAACAAAAATACCATTTAAAAAAATAAAAAGTATTATCATTTCATGATATCAAAATAATATCTAATATTTATTTCATAATCAAAATTACAACAAAAGCACTTTAATCCTATGCAACAGTTTTACTGTTTGAAAACAAAAAATCACTTAAAAGCTGAATTTTTGGGACTCAGATAAAATACTGACTTCATATATTATTATTATTCACTGATTAAGAGTTTTACACCAGTGGCCATGTTCATGAAACCATTATCATGCTCAAGCCAGCTTCCTTGAAACAAACCTGAATCATGACAAAGTTCAAAATGTTAAAAAGTGTGCATCATGGATCGTCACTTTTTTACCGAAACTAAACAAAATAAGATTTTTAAAATAATTTACGGGGTATAGCCGGTAAGGAAATAAAGACTTGAGCATAAAATCCATGGTTGAGCATAATGAATTCATGAATACAGGCCCAGATACTTTTTTATGTGAATTGAAATTGACTTTTATCAATTAAAATATGTATACTATACGTTAGAAAAACTAAATAAACTATTTTTCTCAATACAATGTATTGATGCGTTTTTCTTCATTTCATAACCCATGTTATTTCAGCTTTCAGCTTATTTAAGTCAAATATTGTTGACTTTGAAAATAAAAAAGTTGCCTTACCTTGTAAATAAAATAATGCATATTTTTGAAAAATTGGTTGACTACTTTTTATGAAACACTCAAAAAGATAAAAAAAAAAAAAATAAGTATATTATCTCATTCACCCCTAAAATTTCAAAATGGACTATTCTGACCTCTGATTGGAAGAGTTCAAATGTGTCTTCAGGGGTGAATGAGTTTCATGAAATAATTCGTACATGTATTTATGACTTGATAATGACCATGAGCTTCATGTTATATTGTTATCATGAATATGTATCACAAACTTAAGTTTGGAGCCAATCACACAATTTTTTTTCTGGACCAGTAGGCGGTCATCATATTATCTCCAAGCCAATCACACAATCACACTATTCTTCTGGACCAGAAGGCAGTCATCATATTTTCTCCTTGATGGTGTTTATTTGTGCGGGTACAAATATCATCAGTCCGGCCATTCACAGAACTCCGCAAGTATCCCATGTGTGGCCTTGATATTGACCCTGAAATAAAATCAACAACACCATTATGCATCAACTTTAACAGTTGATATTAGACTAAACGTTTGGCAAAAATTTAATAATTTTAAAGCAGATAACATAAATAACTATGTTTCCTACCACAATAGGTGGGTGCCATTCAACTCTCAGGGTATCAAATAATCATTACAACTGTGAAATAACATTTCTGTTTATACCACACTTGGAATAAACTCTAAATGCATTTTGATTGGCTGAAATGATGAACTTTGACCGGAAAAACGTCACTTACTGATCATGATTGTTGATGTTGTCACCACTTGGTGAGAGTATGACAACAAGAGGATATGTTTTGTGAATATCATAGTCCGTGGTTCTCCGCAGTTTTTTCTGACAGAGATTGTGGTAGAAACAGGTCACATGACTCGTGGTTATTGAATATGGAATTTATTTCACTTTTGATCACTATTTTTTAAAAAATAGAAAAGACCCTCGCTTAAGCTTGTGTCTTTTGTAACTTTTGAAAAATAATTAACTCGAGTGAAATTAATTCCATATCCAACAACCACTCATTGTGCAACTTCTATATATACTGTATAGTTAATTTATGGCCTGTCACATGATAAAAAGCAATTAAAAAGTAAAAGGAGGACAAGTTGGCAGCCTGGTTCCATATACATGAAGTATATATATTCTTTTTACAAAGGCTGCAGGAGTTTTCGTTTTCTTTTTAACCTTATATTCCATACAGAATTCTATATTCTATAAAGAGAGCTCTACAAATTACAATGGATGCAATATGGCCAAACAATGCTAGTCATGAAAAATATGAAATTAAAGGGAGATAACTACAGAAAATGTTCTTGATTTATGAGTTGTACAGTAAAAACTGAATGTCGAACGAAACTGATAGGAAGGCTGAAACCATCAAAGTGAATTACCAGAGGTTCTACCACAGGAAACAAACTAAAACAGCCGGGAAGATGAGTACGTAAATACTGGTACATAAATTATTTTATACATATATATGATATTCATATTGTAATCTAAAAAATCATCAAATCTCATTGTAAAGATAACAAATTTCATTTAAACCTAAATCCTATAAAAATTCCCGTTCAAATTTTTCGGTTGTATGGTAATTAACTTCTATGTTGTATTTGTCTCTGACATTTTTGAGTTTTGCATTAATGCATTGCCTTCATATAGCTCTATCTGGTTTGTTTACAATATATCAGGTGCTTTACCTTCATATTGGTCCATCCACCTCATCATTTCATGCTTATACATGTACTTGGTTTGACCTCTACCATTTGACCACTGTGTTTTGACTGTAGCCCTGATATTCTACAACCTAACTTTGAACTGTATGATCATGACCAAAACTAAATATTTTAAGTTCAATTTAACCTAGACACCTAAGATTTAACCTAATCTTAACCTTCCTGTATGGCTAGACATTTGTATGATTTACCTTAACCGTTTGACCTATGATTTGACCTCTATGATTTGACCTATGATTTGACCTCTATGGTTTGACCTATGATTGACCTCTACGATTTGACCTATGATTTGATCTTTGCAGTTTTGTGTCTAAGGCTAGACATCTGTATAATTTTGTCCACAGTTTGACTGATGGCTTGACCTCTACAGTTTGACCTCTACAGTTTGACCTCTACAGTTTGACCTTTAGTTTGACCTCTACAGTTTGACCTATAGTTTGATCTCTACAGGTTTGTCTCTAAGGCTAGACATCCGTGTAATATCGTCTACAGCTTGACCTCTGTGGTTTGACTTTTAGAGTTGACCTCTATGATTGACTCTTTTACTAGTATATGATTTGAACTTAATTGTTTAATCTATATGGCTATCTAAACAAGAGGCCCAGAGGGCCTGTATCGCTCACCTGGATACATTGATATCTAGCTATATATAGGTAATCATAAAATATTTTATTTTTGGCCCCTATCAGCTCCCTGAGGGGTCAGTCCCACCATTAGTACAATTTTGAATCCTGAGCACCTAGAGAATATTCCTGCCAAATAAGGCTTATTTCCAACCGGTTGTTATGGAGAAGAAGTCACTTAAACCAATATAGCTAAATAACCCTTTTTGGCCCTGCCCCTCAGCCCCATGGGGGGTCAGTCCCACCATTAGTACAAATTGAATCCTGAGCACCTAAGGAATATTCCTGCCAAATAAGGCTGATTTCCTATCAGTGGTTATGGAGAAGAAGTCGATTAAACAATTGTTGATGGACGATGGAAGGACGACGGACGCCACGGTATGTCATAATCTCACCTTGGTCCTTTGGACCTTATGAGCTAATAATACACCTGTGATTGACCTAGGAGCTATGGTTTAACCATTTTATCTATTTGGTCAGACCTCTATGGTTAAACCTTTTTAGTTTTAATTCTAACTTAAAGGTTTAACATCTATGGTTTAACCTCCATGGTTTGACTTCTACAGTTTGACCTCTATAGTTTGACCTCAATGTTTTGACCTGTATGGTTTGACCTCTTTGGTTTGACCTCTATGGTTTGACCTCTGTGGTTTGACCTGTATGGTTTACCTTCACAGTTAATTCCAGATGTTTACCACCAAGATGTCTTTTTCTTTGATGCCGGAGCCCCTTCTCCTGGGACCTTGACGTCGACCTTGAACCAAGCGTTACTAAGAACACCCCTCAAGTTCCAGATCCCATCAACATTGTCCGGTTGTACATTATACGAGGAGTCGACAGCCTTGCATCTTATTTCTACATCCTTACTGTCTGCAGGTAACGGAATGGTCGCTTCCCATAGCGTCCATGCGTATGTCTTGTACAAAGGCTGGTCGGGGCGTTTCAGCTCTGCAGAGTGCCATGTCTTTCCTCCATCGGTTGTCACGTCGACTCGGACGATGCCACGACCGCCTCCGCTCCATGCGTAACCTTTGACTGTCACTTCGCTTGCGCCTTCTTCTAGACTTGATCCATTTACGGGCTCACAGATGGCACTGTTAACAGGAAGCTCCTGAATGGCGGGAACCGTACTAAAATCAACGTTATGCCAGTCAATTGATGCGTGGAAACCTTTGTAATCTTTCTGTTGCCAATGGCAATCACTTTCCTTTTTTGACAGTGTTATTTTGTGCAACCATTTAACCTGTCTTGCCCCTACGATTCCAGGAAGAACGATTCTCACGGGATAGCCGTGGTCCCGGGGGATATCTTCTCCGTTCATTTCATAAGCAACAATAATGTCCCTCTTGAGGCGCCGGGCAAGTTCGATCGGGATAGATGCTCCGTATTTGGAGCCTGTTGGGTCCTGATCCAAACCATCGAATATGATGTGATCACAATCGACTGAGTCAATATCAATCCCAGAATACTTCAACAAATCGTCAAGACATACTCCGGCCCATTCTGCATTACTAATGGCAGCTGCACCCCAGTTCAGTCCCTTGACGGGTTTGATCTTGACCATTTCGCTACGTCGGTTACCAGCGCATTGTACAATGGAGGCTACAGATTTCTTCTGAAATCGATTTTTCAAATCACTGAGAGTTAATCCTTTTGTTCGAGATGCTCCTTCAATACCAACTTCCAACTTGTACGTCTTTGGATCGACATCTGGAACAGGAAGGTGGTTACGCACAAAAAATAGGTCATTTGGCGTGAGGAAGTTGTCAGGGAGAAGCTGCAAAGGAGGTTCAGCATTGAAAGGGGTTGATGAACTTGGCTTCAAGGCAGGGTGTCGCTTTGGATCATTGGCATAGGGATTGCTTGAATCACGCTCCTCTACTTTGGGGACTTCCGTAATATTTCCAATACGAAGTTCTTCAAGCATTTCAAACACTTCTTTGTTTTTGTGGACAGCGTACATGCTCCAGAATGGGTCCATGGCACCACCAGCTGCAAGCAGAATCTTGCTCCCACCCGGATGGTTCCCCACAAAATCTGTCACGTCATAAACTCCATTTTTGTAGGTCATCCAGATTCTTGTGTCCTTCGTCTTGCGTTTACTGACATCTGATAACGTGTAGGTAGGTAGACCGGGAACAATAGATCCTGGCTCACGCTCCTCGGCTGAGGCGGCTAGATGTGGTTCATTTTGGGACTTGGCTAACAATGTCAGACCTGCAATGATAAATATGATTCAACATTAATATATACATGAATATAACTTTATGATTGTCTATTTCAGCTAACGAGCTGCTTTTATTAGGATAGAAAATACCAAATCCATTCCCAAATGAAAGTAAGCCTTCTTTTCTTAATTAAATTATGAAAGAAAAATCCTTCAAACTTGTATGTAAAATTAACTCAAATATTTGTTTGATTTTTTCTTTACATTTTTTTTTCTTAATGGTAATCAAAATTATGAATTCTATTGAATTCACACCTGAGCATCATTTGAAAATTTTCCTTCGCTTCCAATCAGCCCTCCGGCTGTCCGGATACATTGCACATGTCACTCTACGAGGTGCGTAAAAAGGTCAAAACACACTATGCATGCCTGACCCCTATATATATGATAAATTGGTTTTGCAATGATTTTTCTGCTATCTAAAGGTGACTAGAGGTATTAACCTTCAAACCAAACGTGACGATGCTCAGGTATTATATGTGTGGTAGTGTAATTAAGTGTTTTATGACTAATTATAATGATTATTAGTTCAAAATTGACCAATTAATTTATTGTGACAAAATTAACTTTGGGAGAGATAACATATTGTATATATTGTAAAAATATTGAACTAAAAATAATTTTCAGAGTGCTGTGACAACTATTTCACCATTTTTATTGTCAAGGATTCTGCAATATATTTTGGTAATGGGGCCCTGTCCTAACAGGGAACAGCTGTCAACACTTTACGGCAAAATGCGAAAATAAAATTTGTGTTTTCATTCAATTGGAGGTTATTTAAACTTTATTTTTTGAAGTATTATCATTTTGAAGACTAAAACATCAATGTTAATAAATCGTTCATTTAAAGTGTTTAGATTTCGCATTGTTATCTGAAGAGTAGATTAAAAAAAAATCTCAATTCAGCATTTGGGTAGTTACTGCTCAGTGCTACATTATTTTCAAGTGGGAATGGGTCTTTGTATCAGACCTTACTAATGCCTTGGTAAAACCCTTTTATGCTAAAATTGTGAATAATCTTATTTTAGTTAAAAGGGGGAATACTGAAGATCTGTGTTAAAGTTGAGTTTGATGAAAAAGAAAAATGGCACAAAAAAAGAGACAAATTCAGAAATGTACGCAAATAATTTGAAATATTTTGACATGACAAGCAAGATTTGTCTGATGTGGACCCTGCACCGACGGGGCCTCTTCTCAACCCTCCAATGAAATGTGTGTATACATTTATCTGTACATAGCATCAGAATACATATTGTGTAATGTAAATATAGGCCGAGGTTTCAGTTTCCTAAGCCTGGTTAGCTTTATCATAATAAACTTAAATATTTGATAAAGTGTGATTAAGATCAATTTAAGATTGAAATTCAAAATCTTTAACTACACAATAAAAGATCCAGAATTACACACATTTAAAAAAAGAAAAATATTTCCCAAAATTTTGTCGAAAATTATATTTTAAAATTGTTTTGCCAGCTGTTAAGCTTATCAGGTTTTTGAACAGCCTTATGAAAAAGTCAAAGATATATCAAAATGTTATCAAATTTTGTTTCATAAATAGATCAGTTTAAACATGCTCTATGCATTATAATACCAGACTTATGCCTAATACAAAAGCTATCATGTACTGCACAGTAAACAAGTCAAATATTAGCTGCAGAGCACCAAATAAATAATTTAACAACATTTTACCTTGGAAATAACACTAAAGAGAAATATGAGATTTTCTGATTTGACCTATCACTTTTTGTGATTTGACCTATCCAAACATTGTTTACAAACAACTATGGGGAATATTAAAAGCTCCCCTGTAGGTTTTGCTATAAAACTTAATAATAAACAGAATATCAACGGTATCTTTAATTCTGTTCCGAATTACCAAAAAAAATTACAAAATAATACCCCACTATTGAAATATATTTGGTATTACTGCAGACACTGTTTTGTTGAGTGTCAGGTATATAAATATCCTCTTTCTATTCTTCATTTGATGAATTGTTCATAAACTTAGATGCATCAGTCCTAACAGCACTGGGAAGGTCCTCAGGGGCCTGAGAATTTGTAACGATATTAGAGAAATGTTTACACTTTTGGAAGGTTTACCGGTAGATCATTTTTTCATTTAAAAGGCATACATGCATTGAAAGGGTGGAAAGCTTTCAATGCCGAAAACATCGACCCCCAATTGCAACCTAACTTTCTCAGTAAAAAGGAAAGACAGACAGACGGATGGACAGATGGACAGACAAGCTAATTATTATAGGGAATGCACATCGAAGATGGGCCTCTATTACCTTGAGGTTTGGTCAATTATTGTTACATTAATATAATTAGACAGTGAGGGTGATCAGAGTGCATCACCTTGGCGTACACTTTTGGATGTTTGAAAAAGTCATACATTTTTTATCTCTGACCTTTCGGTGCAGGTCCCACTGGCCTATTGACAGTGCACTGCACATCATCTATGGGTGATGCCGGTATATAAAAAAGTACTAAAAAAGTTATCAATATATCTTTAACGGTTTAAAAGTTATTGCCCATGCAAGAACTATTGAAAAAAATCACACTTATTTGACCTCTGACCTTGAGGTCAAGGTCACAGTGATATAATTACAGTGCACTGCACATCTGCTTTATGTGATGCATGTATACTGCAAGTTTCATCAAGAAATCTTCAACGGTTCAGAAGTTATGGCCCGGACAAGAATTATTAGAAGAACCAGAACCAGTAAATATACCTACCTTCATATGAAGGGGGGACATAATTAATAACACATGTGGAGAAAAAAAAGGAAATGATCCAAAATTCTATTTTTGTTTAAAGACAATTGTGTGTGCAATGTTTACCAAATGAATCACCGAAGTCGACCCAAAGACTTGTGCTATCATGAATTCAAACAGCTGATGTTTTTCACAACTTTTTTTGTTCATGTACAAGGAGCTTTGCTGATAAAAGACTTGACACTAAAGGAATCTGTAAGATCAGGTAAACATTTGAAGATCTTTTAATCAAGAACACTGATATAGTGTGTCATCGTAAAATCACATCAATTATGTAACACATATTTTCGTGAAAATGTTCAACATTATGAGTCAATATTCTGTCAACATTCACTGAAAGGTTGTTGCGGGCAAAAACGGCTCCAAACGGATCATTTCTTCAGAATGTAATGCATACAGTCAGTAAACAGGTCAGAGGTAGAGTTTCAGGCTGGAGAGCCGAGGGTCGTGGGTTCAAGCCCCAGCCACGGCACTATCTGTATAACTACTCCTCGTTCTATGTAACAAAGCAAGAGTTACAACCTGTTGTTGGTAAAGCTGTGGTTTTTTTTGTAGATTCTTCAGGTGTTAGTTGTTAACGTTGTCTGTGTCCGTCTACCTTTCTCTGTGGTCTGTTTTGCTCTTTCTAGTCTCCATTTCCATAACTGTTTTTATGGTGCTCAAAACTAGTAAAGGGCCATGGTGCGAAGTGTATTGTGCCTCCTAGTGTTGCCTAGTAAGTAAGTCAATTTGAAGACAGCTACATACATGTACAAGCTGATCTAACATGAGGGAGATATTCAATAGATCTTATTCTCTCATTTCTAGGTGTGTAATACTGGCCTGTTTAGGGCAATACACCTATGATCGCTGTGGTTGTATTACACATCTACCCATGCAATACAGCCACGGTGTGACGTCACAATGGCGCAACATCACAAGTTCAGAAAAATCTGATGCCGAAAAGAGAAAAATGGTGACGTGATGAAATTTAAACCTTCCACGATATTTTAACCATGTACATATATAAGAAAGCTGAGATTATTTTTTCTGTGTAAACTAAGTTTGCAAATACATGTATGGGATATGCTTAATCTTGTTCTATCATTTATTTTCCTCAAAAAAGCTCAAGGAAAAGGTTGATATCTTCAAAATGGTGGCCAGTCAAAAGTATTTTCATCGTATTTGAGCTTATTCAGGTAGTTGAAATGAGGGAAAAATACTCTTTTATGACCAACGGTGTAAGATAGGGAAATTCCACCCTCAGGATTTTCAAATTTGGCAAAAGCTTCGAGTTCTACCAAATTTGAAAACCTCTCGGTTGGAATTTCCATATCTTACAACCCTGGTCATGAAAAAGTCTTATAATCCAGTGTTGGATCTGCAGTCCCCCGTACAACCACCCATGACCACTCATGAAACCTGTGCTGACTATTACTACTGTTAACTTAAATCACCATCGATATGCTATACTTATATTGAAAGCAACTTGTGTCTATGATTTTATTTTGAGCCTATTTGTCTACACCTCAGCAGTAAATCTAAGTCCAATAAAACCCACTTTGTTACACTTATTACATTGAGGCTTCATTAGACCCTTGACAGTATGTGTGTGACTCTGCCCCATAATTAGCTTTGACTCATCTTGTTCTGTAAAGTCTAATTTGAAATTAAACGACCCTCCAACTTCCCGGTCCACAACTTTATAGACAGAGCTAAGGTGAGTTCCTTGACCCACAACTAGTTTGATTAGGTTTGACTACATTCTAGTAAATTATTATCTTAACAGATAAGGTCATTTAAGGCCATCCTCCTTGTGTAATCAATTTGAGTGTATATATGTGCTCACAGTCCATGTATATTGACACTGTAGTAATATTTGAGTAAGCCACCTTGTGACGGTCCAAAACTTTGCATGCTGCAGAAAGTCCTTCTGATTGTTAACAGTACACCAGGGATTGAACCTGAAATCCCAGATTTTTTTGTAAGACGCTCTTTTATTAGCACTGTTCGTGAGCTTGAGGGAAAATCCCTAGGCTACTGTACATGTATAGAGGGAAGTTAGATTTAAGTGACTGTTACCCAGTATACGTACCACACATTTATCCACAGGGATCATTTACATGATGTATAACCTCAGCCTGTCAACTACAACGGGAAAACCATTTAGGGGTGTCATTTAGATTCTGAAGTAGGCACTCTACAGTACTGTATAGTTAATGGCAAACTTCAAAACCTGACCTCCCAACAATTTTTCATCATATGGGCTATATATACACATACAATGTACATGTACAAATAGTATCTCCCTGACAAATGGTTATCTCCCCTTCCATATACCCCCCCCCCCCCCCCCCCATCCTTACTTATATGTACCCCCACATCCCACACCCTGTAACCTAGCACGTGAAGAAATCAAGAATCTTATCATAAAATCACCTTATACCAGCTTACAGCACGTGCAGATATCCTTCCGACGACCCACCCCACCCCCAATTTAGTATCAGAGGATGACAAAAGCGTAGATTTAACAAGCGTTAATTAATAAATAAGTGGAAAAAAACACTTACCAACAAGTCCAGCCGCGGTACCAAATAAAGCAGCCGATTTCCTCCAGTTAGAATACTGCTGTTGTCCATTATTCGACGATGTCGTGAACGTCCTTGTTGTCTCGAACGAAGAGTTTCCATCCCTGCTCAGAGCAACAGCAGCAATCGGGTTCATGCGCCCTCCATAACCAAATAACGATGATTTCCGTATGCCTTGTTGCAAAATTCGGATAGTTGCCATGACTTTTTACAGTGGAAACACCCTCTTTCAGAGATGTCTTTCCGCTGTTTTTTCCTGTGTCCCAAAACTGTAAACACACGAAACAACGTTATTATCTGACCCACTTTTCTACGTATAGCCACAAAGCGCAGCCATGACCCCGATTTTCTGTTATTTTGGGGCTCCGGAAGGGCTTGCTAGATTATTGTATTTTGCATAGTAAGCATGTTGTAGGCCTAGCTAGCCTATATATCTACGTTCGTACACGTATATCAACGGTCTTGAACATATAGCTATCAGAAACGTATTTAATGATACACAAAACAAATCTCCAATAACTAATCATTAACGGCAAATTTTCTTTTTGTAAAATCACACCAATTGCTCAGAACAGGGACGTATATGTGTCTCACATATACGTCCCTGCACAGAAGCAGGAGTTCTGACTGTAAATTGAATAAAAAAAAGAAGTCTATACAGTTACATCAAGTCCCCATTTATGGATATCAATAAATCGATTTATGGAATTCCATAGTTATATTCTGATTTCCATAATTCGATTTTTGGATATCAATAAATACCTATTTGTTAATATCAGTAAATGATTAATTGATATTAGAAAATGATTTATGGAATTCCATAAATGAATTATTGATATTACAACTTGAATTAATTATATTAAAATTTCAGATTGATTATCTAATTATTGATAATCTAAGTCCGTGCATATAATTATATGTAACCGTATATATAGTATAAATGTTTTGTTCCGATTGCAGCTAGCGATTTTTTGTGATAGCAGCCACAGGGCCATGAGAATTTGTTACAGCTAGTTTTGGACCTAAAATAGGGTGTTTAGCGTAATTTTACACATTTGGGGGGTTAAGATCAATTTTCGATAAAAATGCCCCTCAGTAGTCATAAAAGCTGACAGAAATAGACATCAAGTCATTATATCTCGGATTTTTAGATATTTTGTTATTAGCGGTAAACATTTAAAGCCGATGAACATAAAGCCTTGAATAACACTATTATGTAACTTAAAATAACATTGTTATATAATTTCAGTTTATTTATTGGTAGGGCAGAGTACCATAACTCCCCTATGATCCGAGTCAATGTGATCTAAGCTGATCAAATATTGTGATATTTTTTTTTTTATTTCATCGATAGTATTTTGTTTTAATAAAGCTTAAGCTCACGTTATCAGCGTTTCTTGAAACTACTTCGCCCTGCTAGTAAGCAGTATAGGATCATAACAGGTCATAACTTATCACGTCTGAATCACATGTCAGTTGATAACATACCAAGATATATATACCGTTTATCATATAGCTTATACACTTGGTAAATATCAACAACTTATTCAATTAGAGATTTATTAATGATATTTTACCAAATGTATGTCATCCTCGATATCTCATTGTCATAGCAACTATTCATGTAATGCATGAAGGCATGCAGCTAGTACGAACGGTTCTGACTATCTGACCCGAGCGTATCAGACAGTGAGAACGCCTGGACTAGCAAATTCAAGCGACTAGCTATTTGACATGTGGAAAAAAAGCTGACCAATTACATGGCTGGGGCAGAGTTGCTTGAGTTTCTGTCAGTAAATAATAAATATATATATATGTGTGAAATGAGCCTCCCATTACAGTAATGTAATGTCATTCGGTAATGGGCCGTGGCTCCATATATTTTTTTTATATTTCTTTCATCGAGAACAATGTTCATTTACCTACAATGTTAAAATGTACACTGATCTGGGGTAGGCGTGGGAATCAGTGAACTGATTCTGTCAATCCTGAGTTGATGATGCTTACTTCAATTTGATTGGCTATTGATTCTGAGAGTTGATAATACACATAGGCACGCCTTTTAAATTTGATTGGTTATTTCTAAATCATTCCTGGGAATATTTTGATTTTGGATTTATTATTATTTTATTAATTAGACTAAGCAATAAACCACCCATGCTCAATTTATTGCCAAGCATGCTAAATTTCAAAGTGTCGGATTTTGTAAAGAACTTTGATTTTGACTTCCTGAAAAACATTGATGACTTGGACGAATTCACTGTCCCACAAGTTCTGGACAAGTATGACATTTCAGAATATTTAAAAGGACTCTGTTTCCCAAAGTTTCAACCGGGAATTACCCGAAGAAAGACCGGAATCCACGAAAAACACAAATCACGGTTCAGACCGCCTGTTAATTCGGAATGTAGATCTATTTGAATATACAGGACTTTTTGAATTTAAAGGAAAACACACGCCTTAATTGATACAAATGAAACCAAAGCTGAAACGCGAATCACAGGTACGTGTAAAACCAGAGAATTATACCTTAATAATTGTACAGTGACAATCAATTCGAAGTGATCTGTTTTATTTGCACTAAAATAGCAAAAACACTGACCAAAGGTACGTTTGTACAGTGTCGCTCAATTTGAAGACATTTGTTATATTTGTGCAAAGGTGAATTGTCTATTGAATTGGAAAAGCTGAAATGTGTGTATATTTTTAAGGTTAGAAAATGTGTGTATTTTGTAAGGTTGATTAAATGTTGAGTTGGAAAAACTGAAAATGTGTGTATTGTTTTTTTAAAAGTACATGGCAACGTATTTTCGCTTGTTGTACAATGTATATATTTCAATGTACTTGGGTTCATTTTGCAACATTGTACAACTGTGGGTTATATCCTGAAGAACTCGTAAACTATGGTGTAACCAATACATATACCAGTTGACAGAAACTCAAACAACTGCCACATTCGCCCCAGCCACTGGGGCGACAACAAACTACATTATCACTATCTTAATTGTTCTTAGAAAGGAGAATTAATTGATTTATAGATTGAGTCCTCTTAGCCCAATGATGTTCTTAGACCAAATTGAGATGACATTTCTTAATCCTTATGGTTAGAAGTTTTGCTTCTATTTCTATCATTTAGCTCCACCCGACCCCTTTGCCCCAGACTCATCACCTAAACCCCCAAAACCCACAGTTTATCAGTTTGATCAACACAGGCAGTAGTCCACTTTTGTCTATTGGGGGTCAATATAATCTAATCAAGAATCGGTCGTTCAAATTAAACTCGTCCACAATGTACAGCATATATTATATATATGAAGTGTTCGTTATGACGTCAGCGTAACCAGAATCACAAGGTGCTGAATACTGAGCCTTCCATTTGTTTCTAAGGCCCAATATACGTAACTTCAGGAAAATTTTCGTGATTCTGAAAAATTCTAAAAAAAAAATCCCGTTGATAACCATGCAAAAATAAGCCTAAAACGAAGTAAACCTCAGCGGTAACTAACAAGAAAATCCTGACATAAAAATCCAAAGAATTGAAAATAATTCAGGTGGGGCCCACTTCAACAACAAGCCGAAGTTAGAAGACAGTTCAAAATGGACGTGTGTTTACAAATACCGAGTTTCAACTGCTGCTGTACCGGTAACCGCGTAAGAATTCATCTTGAACATTGCTGATATCAGTTAATCTTAATTAAATCTATAAAAATAAAAAGTTATTAGGCTTGATTTTCTCTTCAAGTTTTGCCGAAAGTTACGTATATTGGGCCTTTAATCTGTCAACTCGATTGTTTACAGGAACAAGGGCGTATCTCCAACATAGTGTGCTTAGAAGTAAAGGGTCGTATCTCAAATTTATCAATTTTAAGATTTTGATTGACTGCAATTTGGAGTGACCTTTTCTAATCGCATTTGTATAGCTTTCATGTGAATGGATGTTTTTTGAGAGAAGCATCTGCGATTGAAAAGAATCAGACCATTTTATTTGATATGCAGTGTGTGTAAATACTATCAGAATATAAATCTAATAATTAATTTTGAGATATGACCATTTACTTCTTAGCACACAGTCCTTTGAGTTCTAGAGCTCTTGTATGATATCGAATGTTCAATAAAGACACGTGAAAAGATAAAATACAAATGTATAATGTTACCTGTTCAAAACGTTTGTGGTTGGTCGTACATGTGTACATACGTTCGTACAGGTAAATACCCAGAAAACTGATAGTGTGCTCCAGGTTAAAGAGCTTATTGTTATCTACAACACAGGCACCTGAGAATGTGTTACGGCTAGTTTTGGACCTAAAATAGGGTGTTTAGAGTAATTTTACACATTTGGGGGGTTAAGATCAATGGTAGCTTTTAGGATCATTGAGGGGGCATTTTTATTTAAAATTGATCTTAACCCCCCCCCCCCCTCCCAGGGCCCAAATGTGTAAAATTACTCTAAACCCCCTATTTTAGGTCCAAACCTAGCTGTAACAAATTCTCAGGTCCCTGTGATCTACAAGTGTGCGCAATTTCAAGAATGAAAATCTCCCGAAAAACAAAACCTTACGAATTAAATTTAGTTAAATATTTATATCAATGCATGAAATTTGTAGTAAAAATATGACGTGGCCGAATATTTATGGCGCGGAACTGTTTACGACTCTTTCCATACCGATAAATTAAAGTTCTAGCTGGAAAACCATGCATACGTGCATTCTTTCATTTGAACACGTATAACTTACTTTTTACATGACCCTAACCCTAACCCTATTAAATATCCTCAGTATTACAAATCTATTTCAACATGTTTTGATTACTATTCTTGTTATTTTTTGTTGTTATTGACTTCAATTCAATAAAATATGACGAAACTATGCAGTTAAAATATAAAATTTACCGTGATTTACAGAAAAAAGGCAAGAATGTTCTTTAAACTCCTTTTTTCTAAACGATCAATTTTAAATCTGTTTTGTGATTTGTATTCTATAATATGTTTTATGTCAATCTGCTTTGGTTTCAGCTTCGGGAAATAACTGCAAAATTGCTTAATTCATCTGAGAATGTACCAGTATTTCAAAAGGAGGAAGTCATAAAAAAAAAATAGGCATGACCATCGTTAAACTCCTTTTTTCTAGACGTTCAATTTTAAATCGGTTCATATTTAAATTCTTTATTTTTTTTTTTTATAATATACCTTCTCATGTATCGATTTAAAATAAAATCTTACTTAATATAGGGTGAACTTTATATTTAAAAAAAGAAACACTTGTGATTTCACGATGTTTAGCTTTTTATATATGAGCATCGAAATGATAATTTTATTCACTTCGCCTATATGCGGGGACTTCCCCGAACACCAACTCTGCTTATAAAAACATGTTTACTTAGGTGGTCAGTTGTGATGATAGTGAGTTATAGTCTATAGCAGAAAAGTTGTACAGGTAAATTACACAGGTAAATCAACCTCTGGTAACTATTAAATCAGATACTTAACTAATGATATTTGCAAATAAATGATAAATAGGTACTGCATAAAACAGGTGCATATTTAGGAAAATAATCATATATTACACCTGATTTCAGATATGTGTAAATTATCATATTTATTGATATGTTTATAAGTTTCAGATTTGTGTAAATTACCTTCTTTCATATTTTGTAAATAAACATAATTATTGTCATATATCAATTCAACTTGTACCACCTTTCATATTTGTGTATATTGTTGTCATATATTAATTTCATTATTTATACAAGACATATAAACAAGTACTACAAAGAAATAGTATACATATGTATCAATAAAACTTATAGGAAATTAGGCTGAGCCTATTTAAGTCTTTACCAACAAAGATAACCAATGTCCTTTATATATATACATTGACAATTCAATATTTTATTTCGATGTAGATAGAATAGGAAATTAGCAGTATCATGTTTTATCAATTAAAGATCCCTTTCTCAAGCACTCTCATACCTTTATTGTGATTTATATAAATTACATTTCAAGAACTCCTTTAGTTCTTAAAATATGAATGCATTACTTATACATCTAGAATATGTTAGTGCTTTATATAAAATGTATATATATGTATGAGCTAGTATAATTAGTATAGTTGAATTTATTTCATCGGACATGCCAACTACACCATTCATAAAACATCTAAATTAACATAGCCTAAAAGATCATATATAGAAACAGAATATTTGTGGCGGTCATGCTGCATTATAGAATGGTCATTAAAGAAAAGAAGGAGATGAGGATTAGAAGGCTTAGAGTAAAAGTTAATGCTAGTAAAAGAAAATAATCTGTCACTTCATTGATTAGCAGGGATTGATGAAATATCATTATTTAGTATATCAGCAGGTGTACTAGGGTCATCATCACTATCTGCAATAACATATAGAGAAGCATCAACTGCAAACAAGTTAATATACGAAGTTACATCAGCTGTTTTATATTAATAATTAAAGGATAGAAATAAAAAGAGCCAAAGAACAGATCCTTGAGGAACTCCTGCAGATACAATACAAGTATTTGATTGGTATCCATCTATAATTTCCCTTTGGTTTTCTGTCAGATAATCAAGCTTTAAACCACCCATTTAATTTTTTTGTTTAATTTGTTTGACATCAGTTTAGTGATTTCTGTCTTCATTTAATGTTTTTCTATTAAGAATACTGATAATAATCTGTATAATAATAATAATTATAATTATATTTCGGTGCTGTATAAATGTATTACTCTAACATGTATGAATAGAAACTTAATTTTAGTATCAATATGCTTTAAATTATTCGATTAAGGAGATTTATTTTGCAAATAATGTATTTCAATTACTATTTTTCATTTATTGAATCTAAAAATTAATATCTAATGATAATTTTCTATTACTTAAAGCTGTATTATATGAAAATATTTTATTAATTTCATTACTGAGTTTAGTATCATGTCTACAAATCGAATGAGTTGACATTCTTAGTTGAAACAGACTATAACTTAAACTTCAAAGGATTTCCTATATAAACACCTTTCTTTCAAGTTACCAGAGTTGGTGTTCGGGGAATGAGCATATATGCTAGTTGTCATTTTCAACGCTAATTATATACTGGGACACAAAATAACCCCTGTGGAGATGGAGAGCCGCGGGGGTTATCACAGGTGTGCAAATGACTTACCTATAATTAAAGGAGATCTTACGGGGTCCTAGGTGTGTGGGTGTATCTCTGAACGCCAACATTTTTAATTTGCCTACAGGGTAGTTTGTTGTGATGGGTGTATCTCTGAACGCCAACATTTTTAATTTGCCTACAGGGTAGTTTGTTGTGATAGGGATTATAGTCTTTTTCCTTAAAGTAGTCTCAGTTCCAACAGGTAAATTTACCTGTAAAAGTTACCTGTTGGTACTCAGGCACAAGTATTACAAAAAAAATATCATAAAATTATCTTCATGATACTTTTTTTAATCAGAAATATTCAACTGTGTAAGTAATAAGTAATGTAACTATTATAAGATTTGTGATAATTAATTAAAATTCAATGCTTAATAATTTTCTAGAAAAAAAATAAAACTTTCTATTTCACCATTGAATTATTTTATGACTAATTCCTACTTTTAAAAGATACTGTTGTAAAAATATTTTTGTACATAGTAGGTGAATAATTTAATAGGTTTTGATGATTGATTTTTATAAGGTCTTGATGCCAATTAATATCAAAATTTAATTACTTAATTTTAATTTGTACATTTTTGCTTGGATATGTATGATTTATTAAATTCAAACTTACTCAATAATTCAATACCCATAGAAAGTGAGGTTTATTTAATCAAAGGTATTGTTTTCATTAGGTAAGCTCATTAACCATTCAATTCATTTATTACCTTAAACCTTACGGTTTATCAGTACAAGATATATACATACAAGTGCATATATACATTGCAAAATACAAATAGATACATGTACAACCCAATATAGTTCGGACACACACAAACCACAAGACACAACCGTAGCGATAGTGTAGAGAGGTATTTCACTAGATCAAAATGTGTTCAATTGTCTTTTGTTACAGAGGACAATAAATTTACCTAAATTTGACAAGATTCTGGTTTTAAAAATTTGTACATTTTTTCCCGTATTAGGTTTTCTACGGTAGTACAGTTTGATGAAACGGTTTCCATAATGACTGCGTTTTATTACAAACGGTACAATCCACTGTCGCAATACGTACAAATCCTATTAATTTGATCTAGGCCTATTACATTAAACTGTCCCATTTCAATATTCAGTTTATGAGACGACAATCTGATTTTTGCTATTTCTTTAAACCAAGAGGTTTCGTTAAATACGGTTTAAAGACAAAATTACCACTAATGAATTTTAGAAGTGGACATGCATTTTGATGACACATTCATATAGTCAATACATTGTTGTTGAAAAATATCTGTCATTCTATATTAAAAATTGATTAATGCTTTACCTTCATTCTGTGTATTTTCTGTTTGCTACACATATCCCAAACCTATTCTTAACAGATTGTTTCTTATACTATCTGTCCACTCAGCGCCCTTTTCAACCATTTCATCGTAACATGCAATTGTCTGAGTTTTAACTTTCAGCAAATATTTGAAAATTATAAACTTTCGAATAATAATAAATGAAAGTCTTCCTAATTCATGATTGATCATGATATTTGGCGTACTTTTCTTAACCCCTAAATTCTCTTACAAAAATTGAGATGCAGTTTTTTTCAATAATAGGTGCTTAATGAAACCCCCAGCTTCAGATCTATAATTTAAAATGCTGCTTACAAAAGTGTAAAAAAACTAAGTTGGGTTTCGAAATTGAAATATTTACTTTTAAAAACATTCATAATTCCAAATATATTTAAAGCTTTTCAACCTTGTTCAGCTATTTTCTCTTGTGTTGTCAAGAATTTTCTGTTATATATCAACAGAATTCCTAGATATCTAAAACGAATCTCTAACAATTTAAGACTAATTACTTTATTGAATAATTTTCTATATTTCTCTTTATTTCTTCAATATATGGTTATCACTGAATTGTATTTTATATACAATTATGTGCTGATTACTCATTTGATAATTTTCTTTTTTTTTCTTTATATCTGTATCCTTGTATTTATGAAGAAAAAAAATGTAAAATTTAATGCATTTGTTGTACTGACTGTCCACAGTTAATTCTCATGTAAGGTGAGTTCACAGGTAAATCACAGGTAAGGTGAAAAGGGCAGTTTATATGAAACAGTATATAATTGACTTCCCATTGTTCTCAAAACAACACCTACCTATTGTTAAAAAAAATGTTGGCGTTCGGAGAACACACCGTTGTGATAGGGATTATAGTCTTTTTCCTTAAAGTAGTCTCAGTTCCAACCGTAAATTTACCTGTAAAAGTTACCTGTTGGTGCTCAGGCACAAGTATTACAAAAAAAAAATATCATAAAATTATCTTCATGATACTTTTTTAATAAGAAATATTAAACTGTGCAAGTAATAAAATTCAATGCTTAAGATAATTTTCTAGAAAAAAAATTAAACTTTGAAATTCACCATTGATTATTGTATGACTGTAATTCTTACTTTAAATTTTAAAAGATGCTGTTGTAAAAATATTTTTGTATATAATAGGTGATTAAATTAATAGGTTTTGATGATTGATTTTAATAAGGTCTTGATGCCAATTAATATCAAAAATTAATTACTTCATTAAAATTAGTACATATTTGCTTGGATATGTATGACTTATTTAATTCCAACTTACTCAATAATTCAATACCAATAGAAAGTGAGGTGTTTTTAATCAAAGGTATTGTTTTCATTAGGTAAGCTCATTAACCATTCAATTCATTTATAACCTTAAACCTTACGGTTTATCAGTACAAGATATATACATACATGTGCATATATTATACAATGCAAAATACAAATACTGTAGATACATGTACAACCCAATAAAGTTTGGACACGCACAGACCACAAGACACAACAATAGTGTGGAGAGGTATTTCAATAAATTAAAATGTATTCAATCGTCTTTTGTTACAGAGGACAATAAAGTTACCTAAATTCGAAAGATCCTGGTTTTAAAAATTTGTACATTTTTTCCGTATTAGGTTTTTTATGGTAATACAGTTTGATGAAACGTTTTTCATAATGTCTGTGTTTTATTACAAAACAGTACAATCCACTGTCGCAATACGTACAAATCCTATTAATTTGATCTATTAGATTAAACTGTCCCATTTCAATATTCAGTTTATGAGACGACAATCTGATTTTTGCTATTTCTTTAAACAAATAGGTTTTGTTAAATACGGTTTAAAGACAAAATTACCACTAATGAATTTTTTAAGTGAACGTTTTGATGACACATTTATATAGTCAAGACATTGTTGAAAAATATCTGTCATTCTATATTAGATAGTGATTAATGCTTTACCTTCATTCTCTGTATTTTCTGTTTGCTACACATATCCCAAACCTATTCTTAACAGATTGTTTCTTACGCTATCTGTCCACTCAGTGCCCTTTTCAACCATTTCATCGTAACATACAATTGTCTGGGTTTTTAACTCGGAGCAAATATTTGAAAATGATAAACTTTCAAATTATGATAAATGAAAGTCTTCCTAATTCATGATTGATCATGATATTTGTGTTGTCAAGACTTTTCTATTATATATACAGAATTCCTAGATAACAAAAACAAATTTCTAACAATTTAAGACTAATTAATTTATTGAATAATTTTCTATATTTCTCTTTATTTCTTCAATATATGGTTATCTCTGGGTTGTATTTTATTTTCAATTAAGTGCTGATTACTCATTTTTTAATTTTCTTTTTATTTTGTAATCTCTGTATCCTTGTATTTTTGAAAAAAAATGTATAATTTAATGCATTTGTAGTGCTGACTGTCCACAGTTAAATCTCAGGTAAGGTGAGTTCACAGGTAAATCACAGGTAAGGTGAAAAGGGCAGTTTATATGAAACAGTATATAATTGACTTCCCATTGTTCTCAAAAACAACACCTACCTATTGTTAAAAAAAATGTTGGCGTTCGGAGAACACACCGGTGTGTGTAGGGGGTAAAAAAGCCTCAAGGGATCGTTAATTAAGTACTGTTAATTGTAATCTTACACTTCTGGCCAATTAGTATAACTATTCTAGGTGAAGTTCACGACATATTTACACACCCACCCAACTTACCCAATCTTACAGGTAAAAAATATCATTTACATTTTCAGATTAATCAGATGGACTTCTATATTATCGCATGTTTATTTTTTGAGATCTGTCATTAAACTTGTTCCTAGTACCGTCCCCAGTATCTCGCGACAAATCTCTGAGAACGATAGGCGCGTGCGAGATACGTTTGGCCAATATCACATGTATGTCCGTGATTTTAGCATATGGGTCGGAAAACAATAGTTTGACAGCTCACTAAAATTGTGTCTTAAATAGCTGAAATAATGTCTTATTTATATCATGTCCTGATTACAATCAAAAACGATTTTTGAGCGGTTCTCTTTGGTATGTCACAGAAAAGAAAATTAAAATTGTGGTGTGAGGCCATGCGATCGTCTATGTAAGCGAGACGTTTGTTGTCGACACTGACTCTTAGATAGAGTCAGAGCGCCCAAATGAATACGACCAGAGAAATTTCCATGTTATATAAATAGAATTCAACAAAACCAAAATGGAAAAACATGATTTAGTTTCAGACGAAAAAGTGAAAATAGTTAAGTTTCTAAACTTACCCATATGAAGATTCGCAGTACATGATGAGGTAAGTATGTTGTGAAAATTATGTCAAGTAGATATAACGAATTAATAATTTAGAACAGCATAAGAAACAGGATAAACCGACTAACTCGGATAGAGGAAGTTGATGGCAAAACCGAAAGTAGGGTTCGAAATTGACGCTTCATCATTGTTTGTCTTTCACGTTAGAAAACCTCCCCAAAACCTTTGTACCTATTCAGATTGTGTCAGTAACTGCAACATATAATGCAGGGAGAATCCTGAAATCTTCAGAGCAGCGGGCCATTTTCTGCACCACGCAACTACCTCATTCTGGCATAATGATAATGTCTAGGCCTATAGCTAGCCCACTGCAGGATTCGATGACATCCTATGTATTCCATTCCCCCTGTATAGTCAACAGATGCTGCTAGTATGGCATATGTTCTAAAAGTAATCAAATCATGTAAACATTGTATATAAACTGGAGCTACATTAGCCTGATCGAAGTGTCCTCTCGCCCTAACACAAGACTTTGACATTTTAACAGAAAGATGTCTGGTGGGGCTAGTCCGAAGGGTTCTGACTCTCTAACTCGCTAATTATAAATATTTGGACAGCAGGCGAGTGCAAGAGTCAGAATGTGCCTCTTGTTAAATAGTGGAAATTTGACCGCTGTTAATTATATTAAGCTGTGTTTTATATTAGGAAACATATACTTACAACAATATGTTAATTAAGTATCATTGGAAGAAACAGATATTTTCCCACTAACTTACACATTAAAGGCCCAATTATATACGTAACTTTCAGCAAAACATGCAACGAAAATCAAGCCTAATTACTTTTTATATTTATAGATTTAATTAAGATTAACTGATATCAGCAATATTCAAGATGAGTTCTTACGCGGTAACCAGTACAGCAGCAGTTGAAACTCGGTATTTGTAAACACGCGTCCATTTTGAACTGTCTTCTAAATTCGGCTTGTTGTTAAAGTGGGCCCCACCTGAATTATTTTCAATTCTTTAGATATTTCTGACAAGAGTTTCTTGTTAGTTACCGCTGAGGTTTACTTCGTTTTAGGCTGATGTTTGCATGGTTACGAAAAATTTCCTGAAGTTACATATATTAGGCCTTTAAATCAATTAATTACACTAACTGTCACCACCCATTTCTACAAAATAACCAGTTTCCTGACATCTGTTTGAAATTGAACATGTGTCATCAGATACCTGGAAAATTTCTTTTTGAACCATCTATTTATGATCACGTGACATAAGGCAGCGACCATGCCATTTGCAAACAGATTCAGGAAACTTCAGGAGGCCAGAGCAAACTCGGGTTAAAGCTACATCATCATCACAGTACATGTACATATATATGTAACAGCCACAAATGACAAATAATATTTTCCTTCTCATTGAATAATTCAATCTAAAGAATAAATGCTACCTGCTAAGTACAATTATAACATCAGGTAATTTAAGGGAGATATCAGGGGAATTATTAGCTTGATTACTGCAATGCAAACTAGTATTTCAAGTAATGCAATGGCATGTGGTCTGAACGGTCTGTGACGGGATGGTGCCCACTAGCGTGTTATGCCATACATATACATGTAGGGTAAATTTAAGGAATTTTAAATGTCCATGTGGCAGAAACATATTAATAATATATATAGAACAAAACAGGAGGATTTCGACTAATAGGTTACTTATTACGGTATGGCAAACCACTGTGTGCGCATTTTTACAAGAAAAAATCCACAAATATCGGTAACACTATATATTGCGTCTCATTTATGTTACACATCATGAGTATACTTATACCCACACAATTAATACAATTATAGAAGATATCTAACAGTGTCTTCAGTAATACACGAGTGTGCCAGGATACTAAATTGTTTTTGTTCATGAGTCTGCAGCTTTATAGCCACAATCGGGATATATATTTGGTATTACTGTATAGATACTGTTAGATATTTTGTTTATTACATTTTTTAACAAAATCTACCTGGGCCGCCTTCAAATTTTCCCATTGTCGTTAGTAAGGAGTGTTTTAATTGGTCAATTCAGAAAAAGTGAAAAATATTTTTTTGTGGAGTAACCATTTTCTCTAAAGACCTGGTATATTGATTTTATATTGGTATATACCTTCATAGATTGTTTACATTCCATGATGCTCAAAGAATTGTTATTGATATTTAATTTTTGTCCCCTTAGGACACCTGTGACACTGACGTAGCAAAGAACACAATTAATTCCTCCAGGATGTTGAAGGGAAGGAAGCCCAGAAGAAAACCATAGCGAAGATGTTCAGATATAAAAACAAAGAAAAAAATTCATAACAACATTCTGCTAGAGTAATAAAAATGTACAAGGAGCGATGGAGACGGGTGACTATCGGCTGACTGTAAATGACATAGAGGCCGATGCCGTGCCTATTTATAATTATTCAGACATGGATCGAGGAAATGGACACTCAGGGCCCTGTCTAGTTCACGAAGACAATGCTGAAGTGCCGGATGAAAATGTGGCCAAAGTGTCAAATTCTCGGCTGTGGCATAAAAAAACTGGCGATGTTGGGCTTGATTTCCTGAAATCATTGTGGGATTTTTCATCATCTTCAAGTCAACCAGTATGTCTTGATTCACATCCTTCTGTTGACGGAGAAAAACAATCTTTTTCCAAAGCGCAAAGTGATAAAGAGGATGAATTTTACCAGAATGATCTGATTCACGGCAACAGGGGTCCGAAGAGGGATCATTCTTCCTCGACAGTAATAAGGGGAAGTAACGCTGATAAGCGAAATGAAAAAACAGATAGCCCAAATATTGGGAATAATGCCAAAGGGCCTGGCAATAAACCCAATAGAATCGCACCAACTAAACCTCCCAGAGCAGGAGCCAGAAATTCAAATTTGCCAGACAATTACGAAGATTTCATAGAAGATTTGTCACTCAATGAAATGTTGAGTTCTGAGGAAGAATTTGACAATTTGTCGGAAGAAAATTATAGTGCTGATGATATACTGCCTGCTATTTGTATTTTGGGTGATTCAGGTGATCCAGATATTTTAATTTTTGATGATGGGAATGTTCGGGAAGATGGTTCTAGTCCACACTGTGATGTCACAAAGTTTGGAATCAAACGAACAGGAAGTTACGAAGCAGAACATCAAAATTTTGAAAGTCATCATCTTGAAGGTCATGCCTATGAAGGGAGTAACTTTGAAGGTCGTAATTACGAAGAAAAAAAATACAGAAAGGGGAACAAACCTGTGACAGATGGTGAGACTGCAGATTTGCTAAGACAGGAGGAAGAGAATTTCAGAAGTTTTGAAGCTGAAGCAAACTTACCGCGAGAAATGCTTCCTCCAGGAGTGGACAATAGGAGACAGATTTCAGAAAGAGGAAGTAGTCCTGAAGCGAATCCTTTTATGAACACTTTCTCTGAGGAAATAGCGTATGGAAATTCTGTAGGAATAGCAAATTATTCATCTGAGTTGCCTAACACTAGAAGACAGCACAGCTCACATGAACATTCAGAGTCCTGTCACCATGAAACTCCTATGCCTGCAAGAGGTCCAACCAGAAATTTTCAGCGAAGCCGCCCAGCCCAAACTCTCCTGACTAGTAAAGGTAAGAAAGTAATCGTTATAAAATATGTATTGTTAGCTTTTTTTGCTTGATAATTAGTTACTACACAGCATGCAGTAAAAAAAAAATATATTATTGCGGGGTTTGTATTTTTGCAATTTTGCGGGTCAATAACTCGGCACCGTAATTATGATTAACAAAATGATAACTATATATAAGCCATATTTAAAACTGTCAGCAGTAATTAATAGCTTATTTATAAAGCATGTACTGGAATATATTATCTTTCTGAAAAAATGCACACATGGTTTTGATGTCAATTATACATATACATGAACAGTAAAAATTAGCACAAACATGGTTGTCATGGCAATCATATGGTCTTGTAACATGAGAAAGGGAAAATGTATAGTGGCCAGATCTAGACCTTGGTTCTAACTTATGACCTTTCTAACTCTAGGTGAATGCTCTGCAAACTGGCTTAACTGGTCACTGATGATAGACCCAGTCCAGGCCCCGACACATAAAACAATCTTAGTTTTTGTTAGCTAGGCCAATTATGTATGACATCACATTTAGTGATGTTATTTATTGACGAAATGACTAAACGTACAAATGCGATTATGCAAACTTGGCTCCTCAAAAAATCCACATTGCAGATTCTAAAAGTAGTTATTTGATTTGCTAATGCAAAAGGTCATCCGAACGTGACCCCCTATGGGATGGCCTCAGATCTTGATGCAGCAGAGAGAAGGTTATGAAACAGCACATTTCTGAGATCAAGATATGATTTTAATCATATTGTAGATTTTAACAACCCGAAGCCAATTATATTTGGGTATTCCCTTAATAAGCCATCTTCGGAAACCCACATGACACTATATGTAACCCTTACGTTGTGTGACAAACGTAAAAGCAGTGTCACGTAAGCTTCCGGTGATGTTATTATAAGAATACTCTCAAATTTTTTAGCAATTAAGGGTTAGCAATCTCGCTGATTTGTAACCAGTTCCGCTTCAGTATAAAGAGTAAGGATGAGTTACTGTATGGTCTCACATATATATAAGGCCAAAAAAAATAAATGTTTGTTTCAGGTAACATCGATGGCCGAAAAAATAGGATTAATAGGTTAGGATATAAAATGGTCAAAAATTATTTTATCTTTATTTCAAATTTTTGTAATTGATATTATGCTTAATTCCAAATTTTACAATACACTTCCACACATTTAATTGGCTATAAAGTTCCTAAGAATAAGATTGACCCTAAGAACAGGAAAGAAATAAATTTTATTGAGTTGCTCAGTGAAACACTCATCAATTAATGGTAGATGCTAGAAGACGATGAAACACTTCAGTATAACTATAATGTTTATTATTGGACAGTCAGAATACCTGAAACACAGATTTATTTTTGTTGGCCTTATAATACATGCTTGTTGTATAGCTCACTATGATTATTTAACACTGAGTGTATCATCTTTGTGAGAAAACCCAGCAAACATTTAGTTCCTTTAAATGTCTATACTTTTTATCAAAATATGAAGAGAAGGAAAATCCTGCTACACAAAAATTAACAATAACAATTGATAAAATCCAATATGGCACAAATTTCGGGACATGCTGAACTCATTACTCACAGGTCCCTAGAGACACACTTGAACTCTTCCCATTCCAACATTGGGATAGTTCATTATGATATTTCAGGGGTGAATGATTCAAGTAATTGAAAACGTAAAAACTATTGGGCAATATTTTGAGCAATCTTTATCTTAAAGGCCCAATATACGTAATTATCAGCAAAAACTTGAAGCGAAAATCAAGCCTAATAACTTATTGTATTTGTAGATTTAGTTAAGATTAACTGGTATCAGCAATATTCAAGATGAATTCTTTCGCGGTTACCGGTACAGTAGCAGTTAAAACACGCTATTTGTAAACACGCGTCCATTTCGAACCGTCTTCTACCTTCGGTTTGTTGTTGAAGTGGGCCCCACCTGAACTATTTTCAATTCTTTGGATTTTTTTGTCAAGAGTTTCTTGTTAGTTACCGCTCAGGTTTACTTCGTTTTAGGCTTATTTTTTAATGGTTATCAACTGGATTTTTTTTTAGAATTTTTCAGAGTCACGAAAATTTCCCTGAAGTTATGTATATTGGGCCTTTAAAAGAAAACAAATATACAGAGTATTGGGATACATATCTTCAAAAAAAAAAATAAAGAAATTATGAAACCAATCTTTAAATAAACTAAAGGAAAAGTTAGCTAACAAGTTGAGGCTGAACAGCTGCTATGTTTAACTTTAAACAGGATCAGGTACTGGGAGCGACCCTCCCTCTGCTGTCATTTGTTCACATTGTCAGAGTAAGTTCGGTAAGTACCGCTTAATAATTGCACGTTACTCTTGACAATGCCTTAAAGACTACTTATGACTGTTTTACTGCTTTTTATGTATATATATATATTACTCTTAACATTCTGACGTAGCATTCTCCTTTTTCAGGAACAGTGAGTTAAAACGTTCTGTTCTCTCATGATATCAGTTCTCATTTGCCAATCGACATATTGGGTAATGGTCCATGGGGCCTGTATTATACTCAGGAACATTATACATGAATGTGTATATTCAATCACATCCTTGATATCTAGGGGTTACACTCACCTACACTCTCTACACCCATAGAATGTCATAATTAGCAAAACAGAAAGTGCGGTGTGCACAAGATAATGGTAAAAATTTACAAACTTTGAAGTTGGTTGTGGCTCCTAATTAAAATCTTGTTCAAAAGACAGGCATGCATGCAGCCTAGCGATTGGTCAGTTTTTTTTTACCTGAGTGTGCCTTAGTTTTGCCATGACATATTCCAGGGGTGTAGAGAGTGTAGGTGATCGTAAACCCTGGATACCTGAATGATTCAATCATGGAATTAGATATATTTCAGTCTGTGATTCAATTTATAAGTAATATTTTCCTCTCTCCTTGATAAATTGTTATGTATACAAATGTACTTTAAAGATATGCATGGTTAAAATCTAGAAATTTAGTTTTAGAAATTGCATCTCAATAATTTCCACTGAGCTTTCGAACAGCATGTATGCACATGGAATAGGGGCATGTGATTGTCCTTTATCAAATAATCCATTATTTGTTGACCAAAGAAGATTTGTTACAATGATGGCATGCGTCTTCGGTGTTTGATGTTAAATAACAATGTCGGGATGCTTTTTTTTCTCATTTTGAAAGAAATCATATGTTTGTCATCATTAGATTATTGACATATCAACACATCAATTATTGAAAAATTTCCAGTTTTTATATATTTTTTTTTTCTGTGGCATTTTAATCATTTTACAATTTTAAAACTAATACCGGTACTAATATTAAAAAAAAAATTCTTGAAATTTAAAATCCTTTCAGTCTCAAATACAGCTTATAATAATGATATAATTAAAGTAATAATCAAGTTATAAATGTTAAAAATCGGACACTAGAATGGATTGTATTGACTGAAGTGATTCCTCTTACATGCATTTCTCAATGGGACCTTTTGATCAGGGACAAAGATTTTGAAATTAGCAGCGTACAGCTGAGCCTATAAATAAATTATTGTCTCAAACTTGTAAAACTTGAAGACCTCATTTAAATTGAAGTATTTTGTTGGCTTCGGCAATTTAACTTCATTTCCAACATTGAAACTTGGTTATCTCGAAAACTTGGACAGCTCAAAATTCCCTATGATCCCACCAACTTTGCGATTACTAGGCTTAACTTAAATTAATTGAATCTTTCTTGTCATCAGGGTGTGGAAACTGTCAGAGTTGCAAAGCGACAAAAATGATTGACCACATGGAAAAGCTGGCCGACAGTGCTGGGTTTGATATACACGACGTCCTTCCCGACGGAAACTGTATGTTCCGAGCTATTGTAGACCAGCTACGGATGCGAGGAGATCTCCGTACAACAGCCGGAAAACTAAGACAAAATGTTGTTCGGTATTTACGGGAAAATCCTTGTAGTGAAGATGGAACACACATGCAAATGTTTTTACCAACGGAGAAATGGGAGGATTATCTCTCGCGAATGGAAAAGGATGGAGAGTGGGGAGACGAAATGGCGTTAAGGTAAATTTTAGGATCATAATTAAAATCTTCGTAACGCTGGTTTGTTCAGCTCTGCTGGAGTTTTACGATGACATTTATGTGTACCCTAAAGTTGGGATTCTTGAAAAAAAAATGTTGTCAGACCTATTATGGGATGTTGTCAGACCTATTATGGGATGTTGTCAGACCTATTATGGGATGTTGTCAGACCTATTATGGGATGTTGTCCGATCTATTATGGGATGTTGTCAGACCTATTATGGGATGTTGTCAGACCTATTATGGGATGTTGTCCGACCTACATGTATTATGGGATGTTGTCTGACCTACATGTATTATGGGATGTTGTCAGACCTATTATGGGATGTAATCAGGTCTATTATGTGATGTTGTCAGACCTACATGTGTATTATGGGATGTTCAGGGCTCTCGCTGCGCTGTATTTGGGGCCGAATTTCGGCCCCATTCCCAATCTAAAATAGTTAGTTTTTTTCACAATCGCTCAAGCTGATTTTCACAATTACTATTAATAAATTTAGAGCATTAAGAGACAGGGCTTTGGACTTCTGAAACAACAATAAACTACTTTGAATCTATAAGTGAAGAAATCTTTAGTTGTTTTCCTAGATTTGTCAATATCTTAAATTTTCACAATTTTAGTCAATACCGCGATAATTTTCACAAGTCTGAAGGCCCCGGCCCCATTTACACTAAAGTGAGAGAGAGCCCTGGATGTTGTCCGATACTATGTATGCAGAGAGTAACAGTCTAGAGCGACCCTAGATCAGCATTACAATCAGATTGGTTACATCCGAATGTTTAATTATTGCAGGGGAATTTCTGAGGTAGTTCAGCGCCACATCAACATCATCAGTGCCATTGGCAGTGACCAACACAATCAAATTACCATACAACCCAGCGGAGTGGAAGCCGACCAATCACGGGACTTGTTCTTAGGGCACATGGACGACTACCATTACATAAGTCTGCGACCCAAGAACTGGGAGGATACCTGGTTTGTTGGTGAGTATATTGTTGTATTGGAATGAAACATTAACTCATTCACCACTAAAATTTCATGATGGACTACTCCAACCTTTGATTGGAAGAGTTTAAATGTGGCTTTAAGGGTGAATGAGTAAATTATGCTTAGTTCGAGGGATAGAGCCAACAACCATTTCTAGGTTTGGTTGGCAATATTGACCACCCAGTATACAAGCAGTGTTGAATGTATAAAGGAAGGAACTTATGTATTGATGCTACTAACAGCTATTTCCCCTGATTGGAACTCTTACTCTCCGGAAGTTACATCGTCGGAAACCCACGGTACACTTCTCTGACGTTTGCATCCCGTGGGCCAGAATCGGTATAAACCTTCGTTTCCCCGAATATAAGTTTATTCGGAGATTTCAACCAATCAGAATGGTCGTTTCTCGTGACACTCTGTCAGATGATTTTACTGTGACCACGACCAGCATATTTCTGTAGGCATGACGCCGATGTCAATCGTTGTATAGCAGGACCTTATATTTCAATCACAACTGACACAATATAACACAATCGACAGGTTTGTTGCCAGGCGGTGCTACAAATGAAACGGGATACCCCGGCTTGATGTCCCAGCTGTATGTAGTCACAGATGAAACCATCGATATGATTGGCTACTATTTTAGTACGAAAACGAGAGTTTCTTATCATGTTAGCCCACGGGATGCAAACGTCAGAGAAGTGTACCGTGGGTTTCCGACGATGCGAGAGTTATGATTATGTGGAAGTGTGGAATAAAATGGTGGGTCCAAAAAAACAACAGTTTGTCAATCGTTCAGAGTGATTTAAGAAACAGTGCAGGGCTTAAATATTAGTTATATTTATTTTGAAAAGTGACCCAGCTGGTGTACTATATCTAATTTGAGTTAGTCAGTGGATACCGGTAAGTACATTGTAGTTTGTACCTTAATTGGTAAATTATGATTTTCCAGAATGTAAATTTGAAATTGGTGCAATTGTATTTATGTTTTCATTCTCCCCTAAAGAAACATTAAACCCTTCCAGTACAAGGTTGGAATGGTTCATTATGAAATTTCAGGGGTGAAGGAGTTTAAAGGATTTAAGATTTTTACTCTGGTTATTAAATTCTGAACATGAATTCCTAGAATTTGAAATGTGTAAATTTGTACAGACACAGTTTTCGTTAGCTACAGAGAAATGAGTGTTCCAAATATGCACCAGTAATTGCTGTTTTTTGCCATTATAGAAATAAAACAAAAATATATCAGTTTCATTCTCCCCTGTATTTCAATAATGGACAGTGGTATATTTTGAATTGTAGCAGTCCAAATGCATCATAAGATGTCAGTGGGCTATTGAAACATATTCCTGATTAAGTTTTGTTTGATAACCTCTGACCTCTGATGTTTTTAGGAGCCCGACGGAACCATCAGCAGGCTAAACTGAAGACTGACCCGTACAGCGACGATTCTATACGTGTGTCTGGAATGGACTCGCCAATTATGGGACATGGTATGTAAAAAATGTATTTCTGTGATAACTTTTACTGGTGTTAATTTCATTTCAATTATCTAAAACTAATGAACTCAAGAAGTCTCAAACCTTTTGAAACATCGTTGTCAATTGTATGATGTTCATTGTAAACAGGTTATCTTCTAAATAGCTAAAAAGCAACAACGTACTGATATCTGGCCGGACCATAGCATGCTTGGATGAAAGACTACCAAGTTTGTTCAAATGTATGACCTTGACCCACTTTCAAAGTCAAATTTGTTCAAATCATCTTAAAACTCTCTTTCAATAACCAAAAGGCCTGGGGTATTGATATACGGCCTGTAGCCTGCTGACTTTAATTTGTTTTAATGAAATGAATGACCATGACCTTCTTCAAGGTTACAGGGGTCAAATATGTTAAAATCTTCATGAAACTCCTTTTCAATAACCAAAATGACTACAGGGTACTGATATTAGGCCTATCTATAGCATGCTGGGTGTTCAAGTGAATAAGCTTGACCTACATTCCAAATCATAGGGGCCAAATATGTTAAAATCTTCTAATCACCGGAAACCCAAAGGCCCAGGGTACTGATATTTGGCCTGTATTATGCTAAGATAGATAACCTTGACCTGCTTTTGTGTACATACTTCCATGCGTCTGATAATCTTATGTTCAGAATTCTTTGGTGAGATTTGGTCCATATTCACACCACAGGGATGAACTTCTACTCCTGTTTAAATTTTGGTGGTCATCGGTCAAGGTTAAACGTCCAGAAGATTCAAACTTCCCAGTCTTACAGTGCATATCTCTCTATGATCTCTTTCCACATGTGTTATAGGGTTGTGAGTACGACAACATCTTACAAATAAAAAAATATTTCTATATCTATTCCTTAAGGTTGTGTGGATGACTACTTCGCTGACAACACGGCAATAGATGAGGTCAGTGCTACACCCATTGGTCATCTGTCCTACGTCCTGAAGAGCGTCCTAAACAGCAAATACTTAGTGGTCAGCGACCCTCAGAGCTGGGAGGATAAGATGTCCGAGGTCAACAGCCACCCTCGCTCCAGTACGGTCGCCGTGGTGATTGGAAGTGTTGTAGAGAAATTTGCGGTTTCTGTCCGGGATACTTCGCCGGTTCAAATCGGATACTCATTGCGGAAAGATAAGAGTTCAGCTTCGTCTTTAAAAGATGTCAGTCCGCAGACTCTGATAATGAACCCGTATTATCATGTGAGGGAACATGATCTAGATGAAGGTCAGTCACACAAAGACATGGTGATGGACACCAATGGAGTCCACCCTGGCTATCTCCGACTGCGTGAATCAATCAAACAAGCGTCTATGAACCGTCAAGGCCAGTTATTGGTAAATTATCTCCCTAATTCCTTTTTGTCAACATCAAGTGTCAGACGGGATCTTGGGAGTCATCAAATTCCTCAGTTTCTGGAGGAAAACTTGTCTTTGCAATATGCATTGGAATGTAGTTTCTGGCCAGGATGTGCCGCGGAGTGGAAAACACGCGAGCGACCAAGTGGCTGGCCAAAGCCTGAATTTCTAAAAAGCATCATAGAGGATGGATTCTGTGTCATTGCCGCATCTCATCCTCATAGTTTTAATCCAGATTTGGAATACCAGATCTGCTTTGGAAAAGCTGAGAAGTTATTGGCAAGGAAAAACATGACAAAATGGCAGCGTTACTGCTTCCACGTTTTCAAGGTTCTCGTAGACTTCCACACAAGACAAACGCCGTTGCTGCAGACCTTTCATCTGAAGGCGGTCTTTTTCTACGCGAGCGAGGTTGTTCCTCGAATCCAGTGGCGACTCAACCCAGGGGCCGCCCTATTGTATCTGATGGACAGGCTGCTGCAGTGTCTGCAGACCAAAGTGTTGCCAAATTATTTCATCCGCAGCAGTAACATGATTGATCATTTCAGCGATGACGCGGTACAGAGAATGATCACCCACCTGGAGGCTGTACGTCAGTTTCCAGTCACAGCCGTTTCTTTGCTTGCAGAGAGTCACGGCCTGACCAGTAGTTGGATGTCAGATTCAATTATTGAAGACATCTCTGCCTTTACCCAACACAGAGACCTGCAGAAATCCTTTGCAGAAGTGTTCATTCCGACAACTCTGAAAAATGCAATCAATTACGTGAAGTACATGATGTTAAAGCCAGCGGCTGACGTTATCATGGAAGCTTACCAGGACATGAAAAGCGCGAGTGAAGCGAATCCGGACTCGGGAAATGAGTGGGGTGTTGGAGACATCTTTGAGTTCATACATCAGATTCTCTCAGAACTTCATTTCTTCCAACAATTCTGGCTTTGTCTCATTTTAGATTTGACACATGGTACTTCAACAGTGACAGCATTAACACAGAGATTGCCAGGAAAAACAATCCGAGAGATTCTCGAAAATGACGAAGAAGGAGAGCTGGATATGATTTCAGTCCCGTTCTCTATAATGAACAGCTGCTGTTATTCAAAGACAATATCGGAGGACGAGTCCGACCCAGAGGTGACATTTTTACATAACCTCACCAGCCAACTTGTGGGTATTGAGTACTACGATCTTTCGGCCCATTACCTACGAGCGTCGGTAAGTCTGATGAAGCGTAAGATTGCCGAAATGACAAAGGATAGTCAGTCGTCAACAAAAGGGGGAGAACTCAGTGACATTGGTCGGCAGAGTCCGAAATTGAATAGTGTGGATTTCTCACGACTTCATACCCTAAAGATGCAACTGAATAACTTCCTGGTACAGCTGTTCAATAGCTACCATTACAATGGCCAGACGGAACTGTTTCAGGAATATGTTGCAGATCTGCAGGAAGTTTGCGACTCGATCTCCGCACCTTACGCCTACAGAAACCTCTCCCGGATATGGGGTTATCTCGGCTGTGAGAATATGGCGCAGAAAGCTTCTACCAGGATGGAAGAGCTGTTTCAACTTTGTGGCATGTAAATTCGTGAATTAGAGACAAAAACCTCTGATCTTTTCGGGTGTTGGCTCTTCTTTTTGGCACCTGACAGTCATTTTTTTCTGACTACAAAAGCATTGCAATTCATGCCAGAAAAATATTTTCAATAAATTCCAGTTTTTGGCAGTGTGCACAATTTTTTATATCTCGGAACTGATAATAGATGATATTGTTATGTTGTTTGAAGGTGCAAGTCTACATGTGAAATTGTCCAAACCTTCAATATTCACCATTGCCAACTTGTAATTTTGAATTTTTTGGGGGGAGAATTTAGAAACCTTATGCAAAATTTTTTAATTGAACCCTGTTATTACCAGATATACTGTATACAAAATACTTGGCTTGTCTGCAACAGTAAATTGATATGTATGTCGGTATGTAATTTTGTATAAGATAATCCGATATCTACATGGTACCGTAAAAACTCGTGTAATTTACGCACCAGTGTAATTTGCGCACCCTAAAAATCACCCCAAAACTGCTGGAAAAAGGTCTGTATCAATATAATTTACGCACCCAAAAAAATAGAAAAAATCGCCAGGTTGACGACCATTAATTTGTCTCGTTCTCATGTCATTCAATATTCTTTTTTCTCTTTATAGGTGACGATTTTCTCCAGTTAATAAAAAAACATGGATGAGTTTGTGTTATTTATTTAATAGAAAAATGCAGAATTATTAGCAAGTATAAGAAAAACGTATTTTGTGCCTACCGGACCCTACACACGCATGGTCGATCAAAAACCATCCTCGGTCAAGTTGGCATGTAATTATCGACGACAGGTGTAATTAAAAGCACAATTATACTGATCTCATTGAGTAGGGTATCTTGTTTAAACTGTAATTACCTTAGAAGTGTTCTCCTTATCAATTAGACGATAATTACTTTCATTAAAACCCAGTCCGACGGCTTGGTATAATTACCCGTAATCACACGGGTGTACAGCTAGGCCTAAGACAGTCCCACGGGTTGACCAATGAAAAATGGCCTTTTTTGACACGCTCTCAGTCCTCGATAATAGGCTACCTTTGATTGGTTATATATAATGTAAACACAAAGGTGACCACGTGGAGACGGTGAAAGCATTGTTGCGATAATTAGCGGTAACAGCATAGACGATATGGCATAAACGTTACGTTGCATAAATTAATAATATGTGTAAATGTTATAACTCTTACGGTTAACTCCTCGGCCCCTGTTAACGCCTTTACGCGCTTTATTTGCTTCGTATGGTCTCTGTTATTGTTTATGAGAGATCGTCCGCCATCCTTGTGGTTCCGACGGTCGTGAAGAAGCGATTTTACGATTGGTATAGAAAACATGTTGCGACGGTTTTGATTGGCTGAATGTATCACGCGACTCTGGCGACAGAAATAGTAATGGAAATTTCCATTCATAAAGGCATCACATGACTCGATATTCCCGCGAAAACCAAAGAATTTACTACGAAAGTTACTCACGTAGAACGCAATGGCGACTTTCGATTTTGATACGAGTTCCTGCGAATTCGATGACATTTTGAAATATTTACTGCCGAAGATGTTGCAAGAGCAATTGAAATTGCTGCAGAATTACGGGAAGAAAAGCAAGGAACTTAATCGGACATGTCTTTAGTGATTATTCGTCTGGAATTGAAAACGAAAGTATGTAAATTTTACCGTGGTCGGAATATTTATCGGCAATATCAATACCTGATTTTTCCTAAACTATTAGATAAACTATGGTTTAAGATGACCACACGAGTGAAATAGAATGCCTGTATTTGCATTATATGTTTTGTTTAGCAATTGGGCTTATAATTACTTGTCAAATAAACGTTGTATGCCGAGCGGCCGTCTCAACTCTGGCCTGGTCCAAATTACATCGAGACGTCAATCATAAATAACTTATCGTCAATTCCCGTGTAATTTATAAATAACAACACAAATACAGTATATATTTTGAATGTTTTTAATATCAATTTATTAAATCTGCTAGCGTCGTCTGGATTTTGTGTACAAGGGGAAACAATCCCGACTTTCCAACATGGCGGCGTCCTTCAGATTTCTCGATCTTTCACTGAAAAAAACTTGACACACATCTATATCATTGTAATTTACGCACCCCCAACTATTTGATTTTAATTTCCCTTAAAAAAGTGCGCAGATTACACGAGTTTTTACGGTATGTATGCTTTATAAATGATCAAGTGCCTGGGAAGACCAACTGAAATTTGAACTTGTCCTGAACTTTATACAGAGTAATGGCCCCTTGTTCAGGGTATACCAGGGTATATGAAGGTTTCATACAATTTAAGATGTCACCTACACTATATTTTGTTTATCTGTACATGCTTTGCTTATAGGTAAAAAGCTAGATGTGTATGTCAGTTTGTTTGGAATAATTTGTAATCTACATGTACGTACCCAAATGCACACAAATTTTGTATATTTGTACGTGTTTGGGTATAGTAAATACATACCTGGGCATGTATGTCTGTGTCATTTTTGTCTGGAAAGTTACATGGTACCGGTAGTTTTTAATGTGCACATTAATTTTTGTAAGTACCTGGTAAGTTTGATTTAATACTTAAATAAATGTAATTATGTCCTTTTCTATATTTCTGCCCCGCCATGTAGTGGGGGTGGCATGTAGTGTTGCCATGACACTGTCCCAATTTAATGTAAACACTACATTTAAATCTTTCTTTAGGCATATTTTCATCAAACTAAAATGGATACAAAGGTCAAACTCATTTGCATACCTTGGACATCATTTCAATTCAGGGTACTAAGGTCAAGGACAATATATATATTACAGTTGCTATATATAGAAAATCAAAAGTTGCAGAGCGTTGGATGCAATTCCACAGACATTTTCGAGTTTTATAAGCAAAGTTTGTCAGTCTCGGGTAGGAAACTATTCTTTAAAATATACAGTGGGACTACTTTGCTAACTTATTTATACTGGACCGATTGCTGATAAGTACCAGTAGATATCACGGACCCTGACCTCCAGTTGATGGCTGCTCTTTTAATTAAACAAGCATTATAAGACAATATAACATATATTATTTGCAATTGATGCTGAAAAATGGTAAATATACGTGTTATAATGAGTCGTAGTATGTACACTGTATCTATAAGGAATAAAGTCCAACTTGTCAAAGGCAAAACCAGCATGAGGTGGCAACATGCTTTATTGAATTCTATATATGTCCTATGAATGCAAACTGATCATGAATTGGTTCCCTGCTTATAGATCGATTACAATGCACACATTATGCAAATTAAAATGTATAAATTCAATAATACTTGACAATGGAAGGGCAAATTTAAGACAGCAAGGCAAATATGTTTCTTAACATAGGCTTGCGTCTCATATAACATGTATATATACTTTCTACACTGTCCAGAGAGGGAAAATTCAAATCTTTTCATGAGAGGGCCAAATAAAAACATGGCAAAAATTTCTCGTTATACAGTAGACAGTGAAAACAATTTATGACCATAAAAATAGATTTATTTAATATACTGTTAACGAATTTTGTATTTGCAGTGGGAAGCCTATATAGCCATTGTCAATGACAACTTGAAATGTGGGAATGAGAATTTAGAACAGAATGAACTCATATTTCTGAAAATAAATGCACAAAAATTACAATGCTCTACTACTGAGACACAGGGACATGTTAGAATAGTAATTTTCATTACATTTTTACCAATGAAATATCAAAAATTATTGTGATATTTTTCACAAGTGAGAAATATCACTTTTCTGATTTGACCAATCAGAACGCTGCTTACAGACGACATCTGGGAAAATCAAAAGCTGCCACTGTAGATTTTGCTTCAAAAATGTAGTAAACAGAATATCTATAACAGTATCATCAGTAATACCAAACATATTGCACTCGTGTGGCTAATATTTTGATATTTTTCACTGAAGACACTGTTAGAATAGATATCCTCTACATTCTCTGTATATGTATAAAATGTATGTCGGGGTCGATATAAACATCCCTATGGCTGAGCTATAGAGAAACTCCTTACAGGTCACTGGCTTGTAAGGCAATTAACCTAATCAATGCATGCTTTACAGAGTTGAAAGTTAAACTCTACTGCTAACAGCAACATTTAATTATATGCTTTTCCTGTATACAGACTGGAATGTTGTTAATTGTATTTCATGCCATGCATGTATTTTGTCATAAAATGGAAGACTATTTAATATACACTAACTAATTTTCCATTGATTGTATGCAGAATTCGGCTTTCTGATTGGTTGAGATTTTCTTTTCATACCTTTATGAAAAAAAATCTGAATATGGCGCTTAAAGTGTTACGTCAAAATGCGGCAATTGACGTTGCATATTGATTTGTAAAAAATAATCCGTTGTTAGATCAGTCAAATTGTACATAAACATGTTTTAAATAAAAAATAAGTTTCAAACATTAATTATAAGACTAAGTGTTGATATCAATTATTTTTTAGTTTCAAAGGATTATGAAAAAACTTTTGCTTGCAAACTTTTGTAAGAATCTGCTACATTGATTCATACAGTTCGCAAACAGAATTATTTTCATACTACCTCAATGAAAATAAAAAATATTGTCATCAATGCTTAATTGTTAAAGTTGTTTGTCATTATATTTTTACAATGAAAAAGATAATAAACAGTATGAACTACATACAAGACTTTAATTGTCATTATATTGCTGAATACTCAACATATTTAATCTAGTACTTCTCTTAGTCTATGAATCTGTAAGATCTAAATTACAGATGATGTGTCCGAAGTTTGAGAAAGAAGAAGAGTTCCATTCAGACTTTGTGTTTGGAGTAGTCTCCCTTTTAAAGATAATTAAGTAAACAGAGAAAGTTATGATGCAATTTGAAAAAAAATTCTAATGTTGGTTACTTTTGCAATGTTTAGGTCATGGGTATGAATCCTGTATTTCACCTTAAGTTATTAAAATGATTAATACTGGTAAGCTCACCTGGTCCGAGGGACCAAGGTGAGCTAATGCCATACTGTGGCGTCAGACGTCCGTCCGTCAACAATTTTTAAATGACTTCTTCTCCATAACCACTGATAAAAACTGTACTTATGGTGGGACTGACCCCCTAGGGGGCTGAGGGGCGGGCCAAAAGGGTTATTTTAGCTATATTGGTTTAAGCAACTTCTTCTCCATAACCTCTGATTGGAAATCAACCTTATTTGGCAGGAAGCATCCCTAGGTGCTCAGGATTCAAAATTGTACTAACGGAAGGACTGACCCTCCCAGGAGGCTGAGGGGTGGGGCCAAAAAGAATTATTTAGCTATATTGGTTTAAGCGACTTCTTCTCCATAACCTCTGATTGGAAATCAACCTTATTTGGCAGGAAGCATCCCTAGGTGCTCAGGATTCAAAATTGTACTAACGGAAGGACTGACCCTCCCAGGAGGCTGAGGGGTGGGGCCAAAAAGAATTATTTAGCTATATTGGTTTAAGCGACTTCTTCTCCATAACCTCTGATTGGAAATCAACCTTATTTGGCAGGAAGCATCCCTAGGTGCTCAGGATTCAAAATTGTACTAACGGAAGGACGGACTCCCCAGGGGACTGAGGGGTGGGGCCAAAAAAATTATTTAGCTATATTGATATTAGCGACTTTTTCGCCGTAACCACTGATTGGAAATCAACCTTATTAAAATGGCAGGAAGCATCCCTAGGTGCTCAGTATTAAGAATTGTACTCATGTAGGAACTGTCCCCCTAGGGGGCGGAGGGGCTTGGCCAAAAATGGTTATTTAGCTATATTGGTTTAAGCGACTTCTTCTCCATAACCATCGATTCGACATCAGCCTTATTATGTCCCCCAAACGAAGTGGGGGGACATATTGTTTTTGCTCGGTTTCTTATTATTATTATTATTATTATTATTCTTATTATTATTATTATTATTCTTGTTTCTTCCACTTTCTTCCGCCGCGGAGGTTTCCGACCGTTTTCTCAAAAACTACTGGACGGATCTTCACGAAACTTCACACACATACTCATTAGGGGCGGGGTGTGTGAAAACGGGTTGTTTTTTCGCGACCGGAAGTCCAAGATGGCCGCCAGAGCTAATTTCCGGTTTTCAAAATTCAGTCTCCGATTTCAGTAAAAATTGGTACATGGGTGTTTTAAGGGATGCTGAATAACATGGTAACATTTTCGTAAAGTTTGGTTGCCACCGAAACGAAAATGGAGGCCTCTGATTGGTCGAAATTTATATATGAAATTTAATATATATGTGTAGTATTACACCAACAACATTGTCGTCACATCCGTTTCATGATTCGTCAACATGGCCGCTATTTCCTGGCTTCTGATTGGTCGAAATTTATATATTGTCCGATTTCAATGAAATTTAATATATTTGTGTAGTATTACACCAACAACATTGTCGTAACCTCCGTTTCGTGATTCGTCAACATGGCCGCTATTTCCTGGCTTCTGATTGGTCGAAATTTATATATTGTCCGATTTCAATGAAATTTTATATATAACTGTAGTAGGACACCACGGACATTGTCGTAACCTCCGTTTCGTGATTCGTCAACATGGCCGCTATTTCCTGGCTTCTGATTGGTCGAAATTTATATATTGTCCGATTTCAATGAAATTTTATATATAACTGTAGTAGGACACCACGGACATTGTCGTTACCTCCGTTTCCTAATTCGTCAACATGACCGCTGATATATGGGGTGTCAGCTATATTTCCATTGTGAGTTCATTGGGCTCATCAGTTCCGACCAAAGGGGTAGTTTGGGGGACATCTGTAATGGTACCCCATTACAATAAGCACTTGTTTGGTTTGAAGCATCCCTAGGTGCTCATGATTCAAAATTGCACTAATGGTGGGCCTGAGAGGCGGGCCCAAAAAGAAAATATTTTACCATGATTACCTAGATACCAATTTATCCAGGTGAGCGATACAGACCCTCTGGGCCTGTTGTTAACCAGATAACTATATGCCCATTGATGGGGATTTTTTTTATTAAACTATTGGGAGTTGAGAATTGGTTACAGCCTTTTTGAACCTAAAGTAATAACTTCTTTTACACTTTCAAGGGGTTCAGATCAAATTGCAACCGGGAAAACAACCACCATTTGTGAGGACTTGCATTGCATCAAGCTTTGGGGACAGAACCAACTAAAGCATTCATTAGCTGGAGAATACCCACTTTAGCAACAAAGCAAACACACGTTAGTTTCATATTGACATTTATTAACATTGAAATAATCACAGTTTTTGTTACAGTACTGTTACAGTACACAAGTTATTTTCTAATGCTTTATGTGTGTTATTTGTTCTTTAATTTTTTGGCGTCGATTAACTCTTACAAGTTCTACCCTGAAATTTGTCTAATTTGATGTATTGTGGATTATGTTAACAGTCATTTCTTATTTGAAGCAGATTTTGGTAGTTTGGTAGCTTTATAGAAAACTTTGACTAGTTGTTAGAATTTTCAGCTATAGGGTAGGACGCTTTGTAAACAAGAGGCCCAATGGGCCTGCATCGCTCACCTGGAATTAATCTCTGACTGGTAACTCTAAAGTCGCCAAAATGGCCCCTTAGGGGTCCGAGTCACCATTTATGTAATACCAGTTCCCATTCCCCCAAGGATGTTTCTGACCAAATTTGGTCAAAATCATATCAGGACTTTTGACAAGAAGAGATTTAAAGGAATTACCTATATTTTCCATATTGGGCCCTGCCCCTCTGGCCCCTTGGATGTCAGAGTCACCATTTATGCAAAATCTGTTCCCCTTCCCCAAAGGATGTTTCTGACCAAATTTGGACAAAATCTATTCATAACTTTATGACAAGAAGAGATTTAAAGGAATTACCTCTATTTCCCCAATTGGGCCCCGCCCCTCTGGCCCCATTGGGGTCCGAGTCACCATTTATGCAAAATCTGTTCCTCTACCCCCAACGATGTTTCTGACCAAATTTGGTCAAAATCCAATCAGGACTTTTGACAAGAAGAGATTTAAAGGAATTACCTCTATTTTCCCTATTGGGCCCGCCCCTATGGCCCCTTGGGTGTCAGAGTCACCATTTATGCAAAATCTGTTCCCCTTCCCCCTTCGATGTTTCTGACCAAATTTGGACAAAATCTATTCATAACTTTATGACAAGAGATTTAAAGGAATTACCTCTATTTTCCATATTGGGACCCGCCCCTCTGGCCCCATTGGGGTCAGAGTCACCATTTATGCAAAATCTGTTCCCCTTCCCCCTTCGATGTTTCTGACCAAATTTGGACAAAATCTATTCATAACTTTATGACAAGAAGAGATTTAAAGGAATTACCTCTATTTTCCATATTGGGCCCCGCCCCTCTGGCCCCATTGGGGTCAGAGTCACCATTTATGCAAAATCTGTTCCCCTTCCCCCAACGATGTTTCTGACAAAATTTGGTCAAAATCCAAACAGGACTTTTTGACAAGAAGAGATTTAAAGGAATGACCTCCATTTTCCCTAATGGGCCTCAACCCTCTGGCCCCTTGGGTGTCAGTGTCACCATTTATGCAAATCTGTTCCCTTCCCCCAAAGATGATTCTGACCAAATTTGGACAAAATCTATTCATAACTTTATGACAAGAAGAGATTTAAAGGAATTACCTCTATTTCCCATATTGGGTCCCGCCCCTCTGGCCCCTTTGGCGTCAGTGTCACCATTTATGCAAAATCTGTTCCCCTTTCCCCAACGATGTTTCTGACCAAATTTGGACAAAATCTATTCATAACATTGTGACAAGAAGAGATTTAAAGGATTACCTCTATTTCCCCTATTGGGCCCCGCCCCTCTGACCCCTTAATGGTCAGAGTCACCATTTATGCAAAATCTGTTCCCCTTCCCCCTTCGATGTTTCTGACCAAATTTGGTCAAAATCCAATCAGGATTTTTTGACAAGAAGAGATTTATAGGAATTACCTCTATTTTCCCTAATGGGCATCGCCCCTCTGGCCCCTTGGGTGTCAGAGTCACCATTTATGCAAAATTTGTTCCCCTTCCCCCAACGATGTTTCTGACCAAATTTGGACAAAATCTATTCATAACTTTATGACAAGAAGAGATTTAAAGGAATTACCTCTATTTTCCATATTGGGCCCCGCCCCTATGGCCCCTTAGGGGTCTGAGTCACCATTTATGCAAAATCTGTTCCCCTTCCCCCAACGATGTTTCTGACTAAATTTGGACAAAATCTATTCATAACTTTATGACAAGAAGAGATTTAAAGGAATTACCTCTATTTCCCCTATTGGGCCCCGCCCCTCTGGCCCCTTTGGGGTCAGAGTCACCATTTATGCAAAATCTGTTCCCCTTCCCCCAACGATGTTTCTGACAAAATTTGGTCAAAATCCAAACAGGACTTTTTGACAAGAAGAGATTTAAAGGAATTACCTCTATTTCCCCTATTGGGCCCCGCCCCTATGGCCCCTTAGGGGTCTGAGTCACCATTTATGCAAAATCTGTTCCCCTTCCCCCAACGATGTTTCTGACCAAATTTGGACAAAATCTGTTCATAACTTTTTAGCTAGAAGAGATTTAAAGGAATTACCTTTATTTCCCTATTGGGCCCCACCCCTCTGGCCCCTTTGGGGTCAGAGTCACCATTTATGCAAAATCTATTCCCCTTCCCCAAAGGATGTTTCTGACTAAATTTGGTCAAAATCCAATCAGGACTTTTTGACAAGAAGAGATTTAAAGGAATTACCTCTATTTCCCCTATTGGGCCCCGCCCCTATGGCCCCTTAGGGGTCAGAGTCACCATTTATGCAAAATCTGTTCCCCTTCCCCCAACGATGTTTCTGACTAAATTTGGACAAAATCTATTCATAACTTTTTGACAAGAAGAGATTTAAAGGAATTACCTCTATTTTCCATATTGGGTCCCGCCCCTCTGGCCCCTTAGGGGTCAGAGTCACCATTTATGCAAAATCTGTTCCCCTTCCCCCAACGATGTTTCTGACCAAATTTGGACAAAATCTGTTCATAACTTTTAAGCTAGAAGAGATTTAAAGGAATTACCTTTATTTCCCTATTGGGCCCCACCCCTCTGGCCCCTTTGGGGTCAGAGTCACCATTTATGCAAAATCTGTTCCCCTTCCCCAAAGGATGTTTCTGACCAAATTTGGTCAAAATCCAATCAAGGACTTTTTGACAAGAAGAGATTTAAAGGAATTACCTCTATTTCCCCTATTGGGCCCCGCCCCTATGGCCCCTTAGGGGTCTGAGTCACCATTTATGCAAAATCTGTTCCCCTTCCCCCAACGATGTTTCTGACCAAATTTGGACAATATCTGTTCATAACTTTTTGACAAGAAGAGATTTAAAGGAATTACCTTTATTTCCCTATTGGGCCCCACCCCTCTGGCCCCTTAGGGGTCAGAGTCACCATTTATGCAAAATCTGTTCCCCTTCCCCAAAGGATGTTTCTGACTAAATTTGGTCAAAATCTAATCAGGACTTTTTGACAAGAAGAGATTTAAAGGAATTACCTCTATTTTCCATATTGGGCCCCGCCCCTCTGGCCCCTTTGGGGTCAGAGTCACCATTTATGCAAATTCTGTTCCCCTTCCCCAAAGGATGTTTCTGACTAAATTTGGTCAAAATCCAATCAGGACTTTTTGACAAGAAGAGATTTAAAGAATTACCTCTATTTTCCCTATTGGGCCCCGCCGTTCTGGCCCTTTGGGGGTCAGAGTCACCATTTATGCAAAATCTGTTCCCCTTCGCCCAAGGATGTTTCTGACCAAATTTGGTTAAAATCCAATCAGGACTTTTTGACTAGTAGCGATTTGAAGCAAATGTTGACAGAGGACGGACGGACGACGGACGACGGACGCTGCGCTATGGCATAAGCTCACCGGACCTTCGGTCCAGGTGAGCTAAAAAAACACTTTTTCTCTTTAACATCATGGACCCGGTTTCCTTAACTTTAGGAAATTCCTTAACTTAAATATCTCTATAGGAAAGCATTACAGATTAATTTATGGAAATTTTCTTAACTTAAGATTTTCCCCTTAACTTCTGTAATAATTTCCTATGAAGATTTTTATGTTTAAGAATTTCCTTAGGTTAAAGAATGTTGATGAAAAACCAGCCCCTAGAAAGGTGTGTGGGGTATAAAAATTAACTTTTCCCAAAGTGGGATTTCTCCGCTCATCTTGAATGGCAGGAATCTTATGTTTATTACAAATGCATCATATCACATCAACAATGCATTAACGCAATCATAACATTTTCAAAGTGGACTTTAACGCAAATTCTCAAATTCCCATGTTTTTGCCCCAAAACAGCGGAACCTGCAAATAAATTTCCTCCAAATCTCATTAAGCTGTTTAGTATGATGATATCAGTAACTACTGTAAGTTTCAATTGAATCTGATATCAGTGACACTATAAAAAGTGGACTTTAATGCAAATTCTCAAAATTCCCATGTTTTTGATCCAAAACAACAAAACTTGTATATAAATTTCCTCCAAATTTCACTAAGATATTCAGTATGATGATGTTAGTAACTACAGTGTGCGAAAGTAACGATAGACCGACGACACATGAAAACCTGTTGGTCTATGCAAAAATGCTATTACAGTAGACCTGATGTCTAAGCAATTCAAATGCTCATGAATATCACCAAAGTATCAAAACTGTTTGAATAAATCATATCAATTGTTGTTTGGCTGAATTATTTGTCAATGCGTATCAATTTTTGCTAATACAGATAACTATGATGGGGAACGGTTCAAAATTCAGTTGAAGGAGGGGAGATCACCCTATTTTAAGGGCTTCATTGACACTGATTGTCTGACAATGTGGTAAATTTTTTATGCTATTATTTTACCAATGATGGAAAAATTGCGGTTTATGAAAATGTTGTTGGGTCTATGCAATCTGAAATGTCCATAGACCTATTGTCTATGGAACTTCATGAATTACTTTCGCACACTGTAACTACATTAAGTTTCAATTCAATCGGATATCTGTAACAATATAAAAAGTGGACTTTAACGCAAATTCTCAAAATTCCCATGTTTTTGCCCCAAAACATCAAAACCTGAAACACGATTTCATTTAAATTCAGGTAAGGTATTAAGTATGATAGTTTGAACAATGTGACCAACTTTCAATTCAATTGGATAATTATAACACTGTGAAAAGTGGACTTTAACGCAAATGTTGACGTCGCCGCTGGATAAGTAACACCTAAGTCTCGCTTTCTCGACTATCGTCGAGGCGAGACAATTACCGCTAAAAAATGTATGTTTACAGTATTATGAATTATGGGTGAACAGGGCAAGATTGTTTGTTTGTTTTACGTCCGCTTCGCTACCAAGTAGTATGGTAAACAGCTAGCAGACAACTGGGCAGGAGAAAAGTAATCATATTTACCCCCATGAGGTGAAAATAGGAATCTAAACCCTCGGTAAAATGTGTTCCCATATCGTATCTCAAGGGAGGTATATATATGTATAAGAGGTTCTATTTCAGATATCAAGTAAAATAGAATGTCGAAGCACATTCAGATAGGACAGAGTGTCAGAATAGTCAGAGGTCGGGCCCCAGTTACATCAACGTTCCTTAACCTAAGGAAATACATTAACTTAAAAATCTCCATAGGAAAGCATTTTTTATAGGAAACATAAAAACCTAAAAGATAGCACCAGTTATATGTGAACATTGTAAAAAGGATTCACTCCTGAACTTCCATGATGAACTGTTCCAACCTATTCCAACCATGTTGGGCTCTCTACTTTACTACACATAACCTGGATTTCTGCGAGACCTTGTGTATACACCTGTATCCACGGCAGGTTCGATGAGATATTAACGTTTGACTACCTCCCGGGACGTTGTGTCTCCAACCCCCGGTACTTATTCTATGATTCCGAAGAGTTCAAATGTGTCTTCAGGGGTGAACGAGTTAAACATCTTTTGTTTTTACCTTCTACCTTCTAACATTGTTACAATAGAATTTTCTTGAGCAATATCATTTGATAAAATGCTTATCATATTATTTACTTTAGAGCAAAAATGAAAACTATTAAGTAAAGAATATCTCATCCTGAACTTGAAAGGGTTTGTAATATTCTCGTCACCGAAGTTGTCAACACACAAAAATACATACTGGAACGTTGTAATACAAACCTCTCTTTTATTTATGTTTACAAACCTGATGAAAATGTTTACATATTGATGAAAGACTAGAATTTTTACATCATTAATTTTCTATTCAATACTGGTTGCACCATCTTACAAGACATGAATAGCTAAAATATTGCAAAAAAAAATATATGAAAATATGAATCTTAAATTCTGTTTAGCCACTTCATTCTACATCAAACATATCAAATTCTGCTTGAAGTTTAAAGGAAAAAATTGGTATTTGGAAAATATTATAACCAATATCATAATAAGTGTGAACATGTTTTTGATTCTATGATACCTCAAAACATCATTGCACGTATATTAAAAAAGTTCATATTCAAAATAAGAAACGTTTACTGTTTAACATTGGGTTTTCATTGGCACATTTTCATATACAGTAGACTCCGCTTAATATCACTTCTCATTTGTCCGGGGAAAACATGATATTAACCGGAACATGATATTAAAAGAAAACGTATTTTCGGACATTTTTCAGCCCTCAAAACCGGAAGTGGACTTGGTTAAATGTCGTAGTGCTGTGACTCGACAGAGAAGATTGTTGAATAAAGATATTTTATCACTTACAATGTTGTTTCACTCCAGTGATAGTATATTCTTTTGGTTTTATTCTGGAATGCACTTATTTTCATATATATTGTTCGTACGTAATATTATCAGTAGGCTAGTTTCACACGAAACGTACTACGATTGTTTACTGCAGTAGGCCTACTGTAGTGATGTAGGCATACAAGTGGCTGGTATTCTGCATCAAATTCGTGTTTTAAAATCATGACACTCCGTAAATATTTACCGTTATCTTGATATGTATACTGGTTGTTCGCTTGTGAAATCTGTTGTTTGTTTAATTTCTTTAGATATTCGCTGCAAGTGCGACATCGTTTTCACAGAGTTTGTCAGTTGTATAGCGCTACCGCGAAATGAACTTTTACCTTTGAAACGTGACGTTTCATTGGATGACCTCTATGCAAATAAAACAACCACGCGATAATATTTAGGCCTAGTCTCGGCACTTATTCACCAGCCGGCCAAGAATCACGGCATATCGGCGTCGTACTTTGGCTATTTAAAAATCAAAACAAAGACGATATCTTCGCATTTTACGTGAACATTAGCTTAAATTAATTAATTGGACATTTGTTGTTTAAAAGACACTTTTTATTTTAATTTCAATCAATATTTCGTCATGTTTACGGAAGACCATCCACTTGAGCCTTCTTCACGACAACGTGAATTCAATCTTAGACGAGGTGAAATGAAAAATAGAACTCGTGTTATATAGGAACACATTAAATCACACATGGCGTTAGATAAGATTACAAAAGTATGGGTTCCCTCACCCAAAGGTGTAATCTTTGCTCCGGTATGCCAAGTCAATCTATTGTTCGACTATAGTACTGCAGTGATCAAGATCAGGTAGGTGTGAAAGAGACGCAGCTGACCACGGCGTTGTTTACATAGCGAGTTCAGGTGTGAAACTCGGGTCCCCGGGGCATTTATATGAAATTATTTCTAACATTTACCTGTAATTTTTGTATGACAGTGGCAAAAAAAAAGTGATATTAACCGAAATCCACCTGGAAACAAGTGATATTAAAAGAATGACATTACATAGATTATATAGCAGGAAAAACGGTGCATGAAGAAAACGTGATAATAACCGAAAAGTGATATTAACCGACGTGGCATTAAGTGGAGTTTACTGTATCTGGTACACATTCTTCAAAATAAAGAATCAAATCAAATTAATAAAATTTAAAGAATAATTTACCACTATTTATGATAATCACCCTTGTCCAATTAATCATGATAAATTCAATTCATTAAAAAGCTGCCTAATTGTGATTAAGCACATAAACATTTGCATAATCTCCTGAAAGCATCTTGGTTGACACCATGCAGCTCAACAAATATTGCTCAATTTTCAACACGTCATTTGTGAACTATAATTCCATCGCATAACATCAAATTCAATATGATGTGATTCCAAATATCACAATCAGGGATTTCCCTGGGACACTCAAATTTAACCAAATTCTGATTCCTGGTAATCAAATCACACATGATATACAGTGAAATGTTATCAATTTTTAGAGTCCTTTGGCATTTTTGATAGTCAAATTGGAGGTTAATTTTTGTTGGTCAGGGAAAACCCTGCACAATATTGTTGGCATCCCTGAACAAATTACTGCCGATGATAAACTATTTTTGGAAAGATCACAATACAATCATTATCTTGGATGCAGTAGGCATGTAAGAGTTTGTCAGGATGTTTCAAGTCCTTGGCTAAGTGATCAAATACCTTCCCATCTACCACTCCATACAGGACCAGGCGAAATTTGTGAGATGGCAGGCCAGCGAAATTCTGCAGAAATTTTTTCAATTCTCGCACGGTTTGTGTAATTCTGATGTCCATCTCTTCAGCCTTTCCGCCCTCCTCCATTTTTATTGTGACTCTGCGTGTTTTTTTTGGAGCAAGGTCGAGATCTACCAGTGGATCAAGTTTCCCATACATTTTTTCAAGTTCGTGATACCTGTAATATAATACAAAAGTGATCCAAACATTTTCTTCTTGTACATGTATGTCACATCATTATAGGCCTATCTCAAAACAGGGATAATTCTGGCTCTTAAAACCTATGGGAGAATTTGAGAGATTTTATGAGATAAGTGAAATTGCTATGAGATTTTTCTATATAAATTAAGTAACACTATTTTGAAATTTTAATGAGATTTTCAGGACAAATATGGGAAAAAATCCCCAAATCTCGCCCCAAAGTGATCCCTGCAAAAGTGTTGTTATCTCCCTTGTTTACCATACCATGACTACATATACATTGGTAAGTGATTTTGAAACAAATTTGCACCATGTAATTACAGTTGTGGTATCGCACAACGCACCAAAAACTGCGTGCGTGCATCGTGCACACATCGTGCACACATCGTTCGCCCATGGTGCGCACAACCGGGCGATCTAAAGATCGTGCGTTTATGTGTGCGATTAAATCGCACACACGCACGATTTGGTACAATTGGTCGATACATATTACGGAATGAAAAACATATGGAACTCTCTTGTCCAAAAACTATTTAAATTCGCATCATATCTATTGGGATTATGTCAATTTAACACTATACAGTAAACAGTATTACAGTGATCATAAGACAGCCAAGTGCGGGTTAAGCTACCAGGTATCAGAATGTGTAAATAACATGCTGGAGTTTTTCCTGTCCCGTGTGCGGCGATACGCTACGACAACCATTACCGAGCGACCGTTATGAAAACAAAATGGACTCTTATAATCAGTTATTTGAAAAACTCTCTCCTCCCCAACACTTTACCTGTGTTTTCACACCTAGGCGAGTGTTGTAAGTGCCCCGGGCCAGAGATATCTACATATATTGGCCATGTACAGGAACAGTTTATAACTAGGTAAAACTGGCAATATTTACTTGAATGAGAACTTGTCAATATGAGTTGAAAGTTTACATACATGTGTCTATTTGGTTTGTTTCTAAAACTACAGAAAGACTATTATTAATTTTTAGAAATATATAGATAGAACTATCAGCTAATGCAAATAGTTAAAATATAGAAATATGTTTAAAACAACTAGCGCGAAACCGTATATATTGTTAAACCATTTCTAAATTTACATCAACAACAATTGTCATCGAACAATGTTAGTCTATCGTGCGCCCACATGTGCGTTAGAAATAATCGCCCAGGATCGCATCGTTCGCACATCGTGCATATACCGTTCGCCCATCGTGCGCCCACCGCACATCGTGTAACGTTGTGCGATCCCACAACTGTATGATGTCATAATAAAATGGGAATGACATTATCTGATTGTCACATGGTGCCAAATCATCACAAAAACACTTCCCGAAAGTCCATCTTGTATCCACCATTGTGGCCTATCAAGGGGAATAACAGAACTTAAAGGCCTATAGCAGGAAACTTTTGCATCTTTTTTCCAATGCACTGATAAAATCTGTATTCAACCCTTTTGATTTTGCCATGTTTAATGACTATGTCTATTGCTCTCTAGTCCTTAATCGAAACAAGAGGTGCCTTGGGCCTGCATTGCTCACGAGGTTTTAATCTCACATTAGTCCAACTTATGCTGAATTTTTTTTAAAAACACATAAGATGCAAAACGTTTTGACCTTTGTGATCTTAAAGGTAAGTCACGGTAATTTTTACAGAAAATCGTTTTTTTTTCCCAAAAAGGCTTCTAGCAAAATAACTTGTTTCCATACTTTTCCATATTTTAGAAAAAACCGTTTGAAGATTTTGGAATATTTGACTTTTGTGACCTTGAATGAAGGTCAAAGTGATTTATTTTGACACTTTTTCCATGTCTCTAGGCCTTTCAATATTTCAGAAGTTGTTTGAAGCTTGACACATTTGACCCCTGTGTCCTTGAAAGTAAGTAGGTCAAAGTTATTTTTTGTAAACTTTGTTGCATCTTTCCAAAGGAAGCTACCAGCCAAATATCAAGTATATAGGTCTTCTGGAAATCTGAGGTGTTGTTTGAAAGATTTGATCCCTTTTGACCTTGGAAGCATTTCAAAGTGAGTCAAAGTTATTTATTTTCACAGACCTTGTTACCCTTTTTACAAGGAAACTACAAGCCAAATACCATGTCTCTAGGCCTTTCGGTATTTCAGAAAAATTTGTTTAAAGGAAAAGTTGACAGACGAACAATTTGGACAATGAATCACGGCATAAGCTCACTTAAAGTGAGCTAAAAATGTTACACTCTCATGTATTATTGAGAGAGAAAACAAGATATCAGTTAAACTGAGACAATAATACAGCTCTTAAAGGCATTAAAATGGGATTTTTCCCCTTTGGATGAACATACACACATTTTACTTCTATGCTTTTGAAACTGTGAACACACATTATCTGCCCAGTGAACCTTTAAATTATATTGTTCAATGACAAAATGATACCCTGGTTAAGTGAAAGTCTCACCTCGTAGGTTGGTCTTCTCTGTCCATGTAAAACCGTATGAAGGCCCGTTCTGCATCTTCTCGCTCTGTGTCGAGTATTGGACTACCATTCAGTTGGGTAATATTTGGCAGTCGAGCGATGATCATTTGGCGTCTCACTTTCTCTTTATACTCCTGGAAATAGGTTGTTATCAATAGTAATGAATACTAGAGGCTGGAGACTAAATAATTGTTCATCCTTTAATTAAGCTTGTTTGTCAACAGGAGAATTGTACTGTTACTGTCAGAAATAAACCAAGGAAAAGCCAATAAAATAACATAGTATCTTTAAAATTTAACTATATGTTTTCAATTGAAATACAAATAAAAAATGAAATGTAACTACCAATCTCTCCTAATATGATTCTTACTCCAATAAGATGATGTAGATCAAATCTGTATAAGGCAGAGTAAAGGTGTACAAGAATCCTTAGGTGTATAAACAGTGCTCTGACCAGGCCCCGGTTTCATCAACGTTCCTTAACTTAAGGAAATTCCTTAACTTAAAAATCTCCATAGGAAAGCATTACGGAATTTAAGGAAAGTTCCTTAGCTAAGGATTTCCCCCTTTAATTCTGTAATGCTTTCCTATGGAGATTTTTAAGTTAAGGAATTTCCAACTTAAAAATCTCCATAAGTTAAGGAACGTTGATGAAACCGGGGCCAGATAGCACAGGTCCAGGCCCTCACAGGTTTCATCAACGTTCCATAACTTAAGGAAACTCCTTAACTTCAAAATCTCCATAGGAAAGCATTACAGAATTTAAGGGGAAAATCCTTAGTTAAGGAAGTTTCCTTAAATTATGTAAAATTTCCTTAAGTTAAGGAACGTTGATGAAACCAGGGCCAGGTTGTGTATACTTTTAAGTACCTATAATGTTCTTGCAGAATATTGAGAATGTTCCAGATACAACAGAATACAAATGAGTTTCTAGCAATATTTGTCCACAGTAAACACGGACACTTTCCAGAATATTCTTCTTGTTTACTTGGATGTGACAAAGATTTACACGGCGGGTGTCGTAGATGAAGCAGAAGACGCTTACTCTTCCGGAACACCTGGTCTTATTCTCTTGTACTTTTACAAGAGTCTCCATGTAAATCTTTCTTTTGTTCATATTTTGCCCCAGGTTTAATCGATTTTGAGTTTGGATTACGAAAAAATATTTACTACATAGTAACAGCACCATAGGGAGACACTAAGACAGCTAGATCACTAATTAGTTCGCCTAAAATGTGTATTGTCGAAAAAATGGAAGCTTAAGAATCTTTAAATTACTGAGGGTCGAGATTCCCTCATCCCACTCATGGTGATGAATTTGTAGCTGATTTCGGTTTATCAATAGTGACAGCCATGGATATGCAACAATAATTTTTTGTGAACATTTAAAAAATTACCCCTGACGTAAGACAAGTCTCTCCAATGTCAGTCATGTTGTTTTACTAAACTTTTCAAAATCAAATTTGACCATCACTCTGGAAAATTTGTGGATCTTCACCAAATCAAAACTTGACCTGTATCTTATACAATTACAAATCAAATTACAGTTCAATATCTATATCAGTGACTCATGTATTGGCAGATACAAAATTTCGACAGAATGACATCGCAATGATGAAACGACGGCCGAGGACAACACTGTATTGCCCCTGCCAATGGCATGAAACTTAACATTTTAACAGATAAACAAGTTGTCAGAACAAGGTATTAAAAAGGGGCCCTGGATCTTCAAGGACACCCAAGAATGACACAAGATCTTACTCTGTTGACTTACCTTCAGAAATGGAATATTTTTCATCCGTATATCACAGAGTTTTGGCATTTTCCTGAGTACTTCTGTGTGTTCCCAATTCAATAACTTTGTGGAACTGATGTGCAGGCACTTAAGACAAGGAAAGTTCAACGAAGCGTCAGGACAATCAGAAATCATGTCCGATAGGTCTGACTCGATTGTGACGAGAGTTTCTAAGTGAGGGAAAACACAACTCAATCTGGACACTTCTGACCACTGGGACACGGAATGTTTGTTGATAAACAGTTTGTTGAGGCTGGGGTAGGGTTCAATGCCGTTTACATCGATAGACCTGTAGCCGTTTAGACTGAGGTGGAGTTCACAAAGACTGAAAATAAACAAAGGACACACGCATATGTCGATAAATCATTATAAATGTGTTTGAGTATATGTTGTGGCTACAAAATGGCACAACTGATTTTAAATGTTGGCTGAACAGCATCCTCCATATCCAGGGGTCATGCTCACCTATGCTCTATATACACCCCTGGAATATGTCATGGTAAAACTGAAGGCTCCGTGTGCACCACCTTGTTGATGAGGCAAGCAGACCCTTAGAGAGCGTAGGTGAGTGTAACCCCTGGCTATCAATGATGGCACCAGGGGTGTAGAGAGTGTAGGTGAGTGTAACCCCTGGATATCAATGATGGTACCAGGGGTGTAGAGAGTGTAGGTGAGTGTAACCCCTGGATATCAATGATGGTACCAGGGGTGTAGAGAGTGTAGGTGAGTGTAACCCCTGGATATCAATGATGGTACCAGGGGTGAATTCAAGTAATACGCATCCAACGAACATTTTTTGCTAGGATCCAGTACATATAGTGGATCATATCGTCGATATTACTTATTAGACCATAATTATACATATTTATATATATACAGTGAAACCTGGTCATCTCTAAGTTGACAGAAACACAAAAAACGTTGAATTTACCGAATATTTGAGTTAGGTGAGTTTTAATACTTAGTGTGAAGTCTGGCCGGGGGCTGACGAAACACTTACCGAGTTAAACGGGGTCTTCAAGTTACGTTAGTTCGAAAATGAGGTTCAACTGTACAAATGAAGCACGTTTAATTAGGGTCAGGGTATTTCCTTCGACTAGGTAGTTTGACAGTACAGCGATTTATGGTGACAATTACCTTGGGAATATCCCCAGTAATGTACGCAGTGATGACCATGTGGTCTGAGTGTTGTTCAAAATGAGGAGATTGACATTAGAAAATGTCTGTCCGTCCACGTGGGGGCCCGTCAGAGAGCTGGCTGTGAGAGGATTGGACGTTAGGTTCAGTGTTTGTAATCGTGGTATATATGTGACCATAGACAGCACCTGTCACAAAATCATTATATTGGAATTACAATGTATTCCTAACAATGCTCGGTATACATTTAAAATATATAATATAACAAAAAAAGGAAAAACAATTTAAGAATTGTTCAGTGACAAATAGAAATATGAGTCCTAACTTACATTATATATATATACATGTAACTAAAGAATTTTAAATCTATTATTGTGGGATCCATTAATTTAAATTCCAATAAACAGAATTAATTAATGTGTAGGCTTTGAAAGAGTCATATCCAGTCACAGAAATGTCCCTATTGTGTGCTATAGACACCTGAGAGTACAACGACTTTGCTGTTTTTCTGGTTTCATATATTGTATATCTTCAAATTACCCAATGATGTGCCTTGCCACAAAGTCATTTTATTCAAGAATATCTTATCTTAAACAGCTTATTATTTAATATATCAAGAAAGTATATGTGATCACAAACATTTTGGTAATATATTACATGACTATATCAGCAATCAATTCATATTTTATTTTCATGGGTACTTTTTGTACTTATTGCCGAAAACAAATGAGTCCCACAATAATAAATTGAAATGTTTCCGGAATTTTTACAAGTCCTTTCAGAATTTTATGAGTACTGGACTCGGAACTCCCACTTAGATTGATCACTGCTATATATTTGTGCCATACTTTGTTGTTCTTTTTTTTTTAAAATTCAACATTTTAGATGACCCTTAAATAATATTGCCATCCCTAGGCCAAACATCCTCGATATCCATGGTTGCACTCACCTATGCTCTCTACACCCCTGGAATATGTCATGGCAAAATTGAAGACTCTGTGTGCATCACTTTGTTAATGAGACAAGAAAACAGGTTCAACCCTTTAATGTCCATCAAAAGAATAGTGTGGTCACATAACAGTAACATTTGACAAGCTTCGAAGTTGGTTGCGGGACCCTTGTAATCTTCAAAAGAACAGGCATGACCAGCCTAGTAATTGGTCAGTTTCTTTAACCTGAACATGCTGTGGTTTTGCCATGACATATTCCAGGGTTGTAGAGAGCGTAGGTGAACATAACCCCTTGATCTTTGGGACTAAAGGTTCTAACAATCTGATCCCAATAAATATAGGGTGTTAATATTGCAGGCCATATTGACTACCAGCAACACAATATATTTAGGTAGATCAGATAATCAGTACTCTTTGGAATATGATAACCCATGAAGTAAATTTATTTGCATAATTAATTTATTTTAGGCTTTAAAAACATATTTTACTTAAAGCTTACCTCCTTCCAGCACGTGAACAAGTTATTGGTGAGATCTAGCTCCGTAACATTACAACACAGCGAGGCGATGGTGTCTCTTGGCCCTGCGCACGTCACCTTGTTATTATCCAAAACAAGAATTGGTGGCACCACAAGACTTCCGCCCCCTGTTTTAACAGTCAATAAGAAATTAATTGTGGCCATGAAGACCCATGAAGACCTCTTATCTGTTACAGCAACAAAAATCTAATGTATCAAATTGACTTTTAAAATCTGTTTAGAAATGCTTTATTTTACCGATGTATTACCAACAAAAAACCAACACATCACAAAGTAACGACAACTTTTCTGCACTAATGTATTTTAAATTATGTATCACTTTGCACAATTGCTAACCTCCAATCCCCTATACAGTATATGGTTCTATGTAACAGATAATAGAATAATGCTCTTCAACCGTCGAACGAACCTTCGATCTCCATGTTACTAGTCGGACACTATACCACTTAGCTAAAGGGAATTGAATTCCTTCTAGCTCGAAGGCATGCAGCCTAATATGATGTACAATCTGCCACATGTACATTTTGTGTGTATCATTTTTGTATGTCATATACATATATATCTGTTATGAGGGGTTTGAAGGGTCAGTGCCTTAGAACAAACCCCTGTTCCTGTAGTCTGAAGGGTTCCGTCTTTCTGACCCGCTAAGTATTTTGATGGCTGGTGGGTCCCATCAGCCATCCAAATATTTAGCAGGTCAGAGAGTTGAACCCTTTCGACCTTGTAAAAACATGTTTCTACCACAATAAGTGGGTGTTAGTCAACTCTCAGGGTATCAAATAATCATTACAACTGTTGAATAACATTTCTATTTATAGCACACGTGGAATAAAGTCTAAACACATTTTGATTTGTTGACATGATGAAATTTGACCGGAACAATGCCGTTTGCTGATTGCTTACGCCATCAACGATTGTTGACGTTGTCAGAACTTGGCAGGAATATATTACCAGATGATACGTTTTGTGCATATAGTCCAAAGTTCTCTCCAGTTGTTTCCGACTGAGATTTTGGGAGAAACAAGTCACACGACTCATAGTTATTGGATATTGAATTTATTTCACTTGTGTCTTTTGTAACTTTTAAAAAATAATTAACTCGAGAGAAATAAATTCCATATTCAACAACGACTCATTGTGTAACCTCTATATAGATTTTTCAAATAGGGAATGTGAACAAATCAATTTACAGACAATATTTTTTTTTATTCTCTACATTATATTGATACCTTTCTTGCTCGGAGCGTTCGTAAAGATGTCGACTTTGTTTTTATTCTCTACATTATATTGATACCTTTCTTGCCCGGAGCGTTCGTAGAGTGTAGACTTTGTTTTATTCTCTTCGTTATATCGATACCTTTCTTGCTCGGAGCGTTCGTAAAGATGTAGACTTTGTTTTTATTCTCTACATTATATTGATTACCTTTCTTGCCCGGATTGTTGGTAGAGATGTAGACTTTGTTTTTTATTCTCTACATTATATTGATACCTTTCTTGCCCAGAGCGTTGCTAAAGATGTAGATTTGTTTTTTAATCTCTACATTATATTGATACTTTTCTTGCCCGGAGGGTTCGTAGAGATGTAGACTTTGTTTTTATTCTCTAGGTTATATTGATACCTTTCTTGCCAGGAGCGTTCGTAGAGATGTAGACTTCGTTCTTTAATCTCTACATTATATTGATACTTTTCTTGCCCAGAGCGTTGGTAGAGATGTAGACTTTGTTCTTTAATCTCTACATTATATTGATACCTTTCTTGCCCGGAGCGTTGGTAGAGATGTAGACTTTGTTTTTTAATCTCCACATTATATTGATACCTTTCTTGCCTGGAGCGTTGCTAAAGATGTAGACTTTGTTTCTTAATCTTTACATTATATTGATACCTTTCTTGCCCGGAGGGTTCGTAGAGATGTAGACTTTGTTTTTATTCTCTAGGTTATACTGATACCTTTCTTGCCCGGAGCGTTGCTAGAGATGTAGACTTTGTTTCTTAATCTCCACATTATATTGATATGTTTCTTGCCCGGAGCGTTGCTAAAGATGTAGACTTTGTTTCTTAATCTTTACATTATATTGATACCTTTCTTGCCTGGAGCGTTGCTAGAGATGTAGACTTTGTTTCTTCATCTTTACATTATATTGATACCTTTCTTGCCTGGAGCGTTGCTAGAGATGTAGACTTTGTTTCTTAATCTTTACATTATATTGATACCTTTCTTGCCTGGAGCGTTGCTAGAGATGTAGACTTTGAAGCCATTCCCATTGTCATCCTCACTGTACTTAGCATTGATAGCGTCTATCAAAGAGAAATCTTCAGGACGTCCTTCTACTGAGGCCATTGTTTGAGACCTCAGACATGTAATTGTATGTATACTGCCTGTATAATCAAAGCTATAAGGACTCAGAGCACACCTGTAACACAGAAGTAAAAAAACAATTCTTACAAATGAAATTACTTTTTTGTTTTCAATCAAATTATTCCATAATATAAAATGTTCAGGGTTAGAAACTAACTATTTCAGTATATTTGTCCAAAGGACAAGTAAAATGTTTAACAACTAGCCCTGCATGTGGTATTGTAACTAGTCCTGAAGGCTTTGGCCACTGCAGCTGAGTCACTAAAGGAAACAAACAACCAATCAGTGGGCTGGTGTGGAAGGGGGAGGCTGGGGGTTACATGGAAATATCTGTATTTAAAATATATTTACTGTATTTTATAACAATTACAGATATCTCTATTTAAATTAAAGTTATCTCTACTTAAAAGTGATATATCTGTAATTTAATTGTAGGGATATCTCTATTTCAATAAGAGATATCTGTACCTCAAATGTAGATATCCCTATTAAACATCAATTAAAGATATCTTTATTCTAAACAGATATCTTTATTTCAAATACAGATATATCTCTATTTCAAATAAAGATATCTTTCTCCAGACAAGATCATCATAATATATTAGATATCCCCATTGAATAGAAAGATTAATCTCAATTACAATTAAATATATCTGTAATTCAAATAGAGATAGCTGTATTTAAAATATATAACTGTATTTTATAACAGTTACATATATCTCTATTTAAATTAAAGTTATCTCTACTTAAAAGAGATATATATGTTATTTAATTGTAGGGATATCTCTATTGCAATAAGAGATATCTGTAATTCAAATGTAGATATCCCTATTTAAACAACAATTAAAGATATCTTTATTCTGAACAGATATCTTTATTTCAAATACAGATATATCTCTATTTCAAATAAAGATATCTTTTTCCAGACAAGATCATCATAATATATTAGATATCCCCATTGAATATAAAGATTAATCTCCACTAGGGATTATAAAAAGTTTGATATCCTTGCCCCACTCTTAATCATTAATAGAAAACCAGCACATCAATATAATTTCTGGTGGATTAATATATGTACTGGTGGATTAATATATGTGCTGTTACATTACCAGAAAATTTTGACATTAAGACATGCGCTGTAAAATCAATAGAAATGTCTGTAATATCAATAGAAATTGTCACATGACTGGAAACCCAGCAGGGCCTCTGTACCTGTGGGCACTGAGCCAAGTTATAGCTCGCAGGTACCTTTGGGCACTGGCTACCTTATCGCTGGGGGACAAGTAATTAGAGGCTCCATGCTGTGATGACCAGGGGAATGCTTCATGCATGACTGGTTAAATTTACCTGTGTTTGACCAGAAGCCCAAAACAATGAATGGCTTTTTTATAATTAGGCATTGCCCCCTCCCTATGCAATGTTTTGTCTGTATCAGATCTGATCACAAAAGATGTGTGAAGATTTGGACAGGCTTACACTTGGCCATCTAATTAGATAATGTCCCCCTCAGGCCTCAACCCTTCCTGGTCAAAGTTTACCTGTATCAGGTCTGATATAAGGTGTGAAGATCCCATCAACCTGCGATTCTTACCTGTACTTCACTTCACCTGTGTTGTCTGCTAGTACTTAGAAGCTGGCTTTATCATTAGTTAATATTTATAATTTTAATATATTAATATATATATATGAATCTTATGCAGTTATTTTCACAAACAACCTTCTTTCATTTCAAAACTAGAGACTATGAAATCATGATAATTACTGTTAGAGTTGTTCCCAAAACTTTCTAGCATGTACAGGACATAAATAAAATAAAAAAATATTATTTATCTAACAGTTCTGATGTCTTATATTTCATTTAATATACACTATTATCGTTTTTTTTTGTATTTATATACCAATTTACATTAAAGTATATTGAAAAATTTAAGGAATATCTATTGATAATTATTTGTTGATATTTTAAAATATTGTAAGAACTACTTGTGAAACTAACAAATAAATGTTCTTTGATTACTTAATGAAACTAAATACATATCTTGATTAAATACATTCATCCCTCAGATCTATATATTTATGAACGCGCTTGGAGTTTTGATAATCTTTATTTTTAAATTTTCTATATTAAGATCTGTATGTTTATATATATAACTACATACAACAGTGTTGATATAAATATAAGAATTTGAAGTTGAAAAAAAAGTAATACAACAATAAATTAAAATTTAGTCTGATTGTTCAGTATGGGACAGATGTTTTGATTAACCCTCAGGCCTCAGGCAATTATCTGACCTGTCTAAAACTTGTCTAGGAACACCTTCTTACAGAAACCTGTCAGTGGCATATAATTAAGGTGTGAATTTCTCATCTGACTACACTGGTCATATTTGAAACCTATTTGATTAATAAAAGGTTAAGCTGGGGATGACCAAGATCATATGATAATACATATTTTAACTTTTACTCAGGTCTATCATGTTTATATGAAATTAAAAATCATTGAGAATACAGATATTTAAATAGTGAATATTCTGAGGACTTTTAATCTATTTTTTGTTTCATTCAAAACATTTAATTATACAATAAAATATTATTAGTACATAAAATAACATTGAAATAAACAATTATTAATTTACCAGTTTCTGGTTTTCTTATATATTAACTTAAAATAACAAGTATCTTATGACACTTGATTGAATAAAATCCAATGACGCATTTTGATTTCTAAATATTTACATATATATACTTGTTAAATGAATTAATGATGAAAAATTGTCTAGTTTATATTGGATGTTATATATATATGTCTCTGGCTTAGTTGCTTCAGTTTGATAATAAAATACTAAAATTCATTATACCAGGGACGTCTCACATATATGTTCCGGCCAGCTCTTTACCTCAAAGAGGTCAAGATAGGGGACACCCCTACGCTGGCTGTGTAGTAATTAGCCAGGTGTGAATTTCTCACCTCCCACTCCCCAATGACCAGGCCTGAGGGCCCTGTACATTGATTTATGATGGTATAATGATATGAAGAAGGGAATGGATTTAAATGTTTTGGTTAAAATAATCTTTTCTTAATTAGTACTTGATGTTTATAATAACCTTTGTATGCATTGTACATGAGTGTATATGTAATGAAACCAATTATCAACGCCGGCCCTTGTAGGCTTTATTCCACAGCTAGCTTCTTAATGTCAAATATTAAAGTAATTTGTGATTGAAACTACTATTATAATACTGAGTACAAAATCTGTTCTTCTAATATCTGATTGTTTATATTACAATCTGTTGTTTTTATTTTCTGTATATATTTTTATTAGGATTAACTTAATAATTTCAACATAATACATGCATTATATCAATTTTTTTATTTTAACACATACCTTTAAATTTAATTGTTGATTGAAAATATTTAAATGAAAAAGAATAATTGTTACTTCTTTAAAAAGAATTACAAGTTAGTATATTTTAATCATAATTACATTTAAAATTTTGACATGCAGTGAATTAATTTAAGTTAAGTTTTTGTGATGAATATCATCTGGCATGAACTCAGAATTTTTCACTCAACTGTATTCATCATTGTTATCATTATTTTATTACATGTGTCATTTTAATTGGTTTGTTAAATTAATCACATTAATTAACAATCAGATCTCTTCACACGCTGACCAAGAACGTGTTGAATAAAACTTAGTTACGTTGATGCACGGATGAATTTTTACTGAAACGGGAACAAGGACTTTGGGATCACATTTGTCGTCCACATGCTCATACTTGATAATACTAACATATCTGACATTGATCATCAATATCAAGCATACAACTATACCACAATAGTGATCAACATACTCGTATATAAACCGGCAGACACTTGACAAGTTGTATACACATAAATATGCAAGCGACCAGGTATTTAACAGACGTTTTTTGGGTGTTGACATGTGTATAATAGTTGATGAAAAAAACAAGACAAATTTTCACTCAAGTGAATCAACTATTTTACATTTACTTCATTACAGTAATTCAAATTTATAGAGTGTGTTTAAGTTGTGATGTTATCACAATACACGCGACCTACAGTAAAATCAATCCTATATTTTTATTGCTCACCAATAGCGGTCAACAAACAAGTATATTGACACGTTTTACACACAGAAATAACGTATTCAACGGCCATTTTTTTTAAAAACGATCTTTTTGCTGATCATCAATATCAAACATACAAGGAAACCACAATAGAAATCAAAATACACGTATATGAACCGGCAGTACAAGTTTTATACATGGAAATACGCAAGCGACCAAGAATTAAACCAATTTATATATTCAAGAAAGTACACAAGCCATAACGTATGCTATTATAATCTTTATCCTAAATAAGACAGTGTTACGTTGGACTAGATAAGATTTTATACATATATCAATACTATTTAATGATTGAAATAATTATTAATTTGTTATAGTGTCTTGTAAGTCTGTTTATAACCTTAGACATTTTAATGTAATTTTATTATGTATTTTATATGTTTGAAATAGATGACACTTTAATAAAATATAAATATAAGATGACCTGTTCCCAACTAAACAATCAGGGGCCCCAGGGTTATTATCTCCAGATCTTCACACCTTATATCAGACCTGATACAGGTAAAATTTGACCAGGAAGGGTTGAGGCCTGAGGGGGTCATTATCTAATTAGATGGCCAAGTGTAAGCCTGTCCAAATCTTCACACATCTTTTGTGATCGGATCTGAAACAGACATAACATTGTATATATAGGGGCAATGACTAATTATCAACAGCCATTCATTGTTTTGGGTTTTTTGTCAAACACAGGTAAGTTTAACCAGTCATGCATGAAGCATTCCGGTGGTCATCACAGCATGGAGCCTCTAATTACTTGCCCTCCAGCGATATGGTAGCCAGTGCCCAAAGGTAGCTGCCAGCTATAACTTGGCTCAATTCAATTCAATAAATGTGACTTAATATAACTGCATATTATTTACTTGTTGTACTCTTAGAATATAGAATTAATTGAAATGATTCCATTAACTGACCTTGCTTTTTTTTTTAAATTATTACATATATGCATAAACCTTCAAGTCATATTTAAATAAACCTGTAATTGCCTTCAATATTTAGGCCTAAATATGGGAAATGCATCATTTTATAATACTATTATACTGATTTTTTTATAATTAGGAACATTTATGTGTGACGTCTTTGTTAAATGAATTTAAGTATTATCAAACTGAAGCAACTAAGCCAGAGACATATATATATAACATCCAATATAAACTAGACAATTTTTCATCATTAATTCATGTAACAAGTATTCATGTAAATATTTAAAAATCAAAATGCGTCATTGGATTTTATTCAATCAAGTGTCATAAGATACTTGTTATTTTAAGTTAATATTTAAGAAAACCAGAAACTGGTATATTGATTATTGCTTATTTCAATGTTATTTTATGTACTAATAATATATTATTGTATAATTAAATGCTTTGAATGAAACAAAAAATAAATTAAAGTCCTCAGAATATTCACTACTTAAAGGGAAATATTTAAATATCTATATATATTCTCAAAGATTTTTAATTTCATATAAACATGATAAACCTGAGTAAAAGTTAAAATATGTATTATTGGGAGCCATATTATCATATGATCTTGTTCATCCCCAGCTGAGCCTTTTATTAATCAAATAGGTTTCAAATATGACCAGTGATAGTCAGGTGAGAAATTCACACCTCAATTATATGTCACTGACAGGCTGCTGTAAGAAAGTGTTCCTAGACAAGGTTTAGACAGGTCAGGTAATTGCCTGAGGCCTGAGGGTTAAATCAAAAATCTGTCCCATACTGAACAATCAGACTAAATTCTAATTCATTGTTGTATTACTTTTTTTTCAACTTCAAATTCTTATATTTGTATCAACACTGTTGTATGTGGTTATATATATATATATATACACATACAGATCTTAATATAGAAAATTTAAAAATAAAGATTATCAAAACTCTATAGCGCGTTCATAAATATATAGATCTGAGGGATGAATGTATTTAATCAAAATATGTATTTAGTTTCATTAAGTAATGAAAGAATATTTATGTGTTAGTTTCACAATTAGTTCTTACAATATTTTAATATATCAACAAATAATTATCAATAGATATTCCTTAAATTTTTCAATATACTTTAATGTAAATTGGTATATGAATACCAAAAAAACGTGAATAGTGTATATTAAATGAAATATAAGACATCAGAACTGTTAGGTAAATAATAATTTTTTATTTTATTTATGTCCTGTACATGCTAGAAAGTTTTGGGAACAACTCTAACAGTAATTATCATGATTTCATAATTTCTAGTTTTGAAATGAAAGAAAGGTTGTTTGAGAAAATAACTACATAAGATTCATATATATATATTAATATATTAAAATTATAAATATGAACTAATGATAAAGCCAGCTTCTAAGTACTAACAGACAACACAGGTGAAGTGAAGTACAGGTAAGAATTGCAGGTAGATGGGATCTTCACACCTTATATCAGACCTGATACAGGTAAACTTTGACCAGGAAGGGTTGAGGCCTGAGGGGGTCATTATCTAATTAGATGGCCAAGTGTAAGACTGTCCAAATCTTTTGTGATCAGATCTGATACAGACAAAACATTGCATAGGGAGGGGGCAATGCCTAATTATAAAACGCCATTCATTGTTTTGGGCTTCTGGTCAAACACAGGTAAATTTAACCAGTCATGCATGAAGCATTCCCGTGGTCATCACAGCATGGAGCCTCTAGTTACTTGTCCTCCAGCGATATGGTAGCCAGTGCCCAAAGGTACCTGCCAGCTTTAACTTGGCTCAGTGCCCACAGGTACAGAGGCTCTGCTGGGTTTCCAGTCATGTGACAATTTCTATTGATATTAAAGACATTTCTATTGATTTTACTGTGCATGTCTTAATGTCAAAATTTTCTGGTAATGTAACAGCACATATATTAATCCACCAGTACATATATTAATCCACCAGAAATTATATTGATGTGCTGGTTTTCTATTAATGATTAAGAGTGGGGCGAGGATATCAAACTTTTTATAATCCCTAGTGCTCAATTACAATTAAATATATCTGTAATTCAAATAGAGATATAGCTGTTACATTTAAAATATATATATATTTGTATTTTATAATAATTACAGATATCATTATCTTAATTAAAGTTATCTCTATTGAAAAGAAATATATCTGTCATTTAATTATAGAGATATCTTTATTTCAATTAGAGATATCTGTAATTCAAATGTAGATATCCCTATTTAAACAATAATTAAAGATATCTTTATTCTAAACAGATATCTTTATTTCAAATACAGATATCTCTATCTCAAATAAAGATACCTTTTATAAGGCAAGATCATAATATATCAGATATCTCCATTTAAAATAAAGATTAATCTAAATTACAATTAAATATATCTGTAATTCAAATAGAGATAGCTGTATTTAAAATATATAACTGTATTTTATAACAATTACAGATATCTCTATTTAAATTAAAGTTATCTCTATTTAAAAGAGATATATCTGTAATTTAATTGTAGGGATATCTCTATTTCAATAAGAGATATCTGTAATTCAAATGTAAATATCCCTATTTAAACAACAATTAAAGATATCTTTATTCTGAACAGATATCTTTATTTCAAATACAGATATATCTCTATTTCAAATAAAGATACCTTTTATCAGACAAGGTCATAATATATTAGATATCTCCATTAAAATAAAGATATCTCAATTACAATTAAATATATCTGTAAAATAGAGATATCTGTATTATGAAGATATATCTCTATTTTCATTAACAATTAAGATATCTGTATTTCAATTAGCCATATCTCTAATTAAATATAGATGACACCTCTTTATTTAAATAGAAATATTATTATTTTAAATAGGTATATTTATCTTAAATCATCGATCGCGATGAGTAGGAGTTCCGTGCACATCGGGCGACTTATCAATGAACTTTGATTTTGTGATTTCACATCCAGTGACATTGCCGTTTGCTCAGAACAGTGCGAAATATGTCGTTTAATTTTAGCGATACTTTGATGAATTACTTACCTCAGTAAAAAATTGACTATGAAAACATTCGTAATATGACATTGATCAGTCTGAAAGCAAAACTGCAGTGAGTCATGAGAGAAATACAAACATCTCTCTACCGGAAGTGTGTTTTACGTCATCGAAAATGTGTAGAAACTCGTCACTCAACACCACGTAAACACATGCATGTAGACTGCTATGGAAAAGATTGATCTTGGAAGTTTAGAAGGAAATATCGACGGCCAGGAATTTCAGCAACCATCCAACAAAAGAGGGTAAGGCACTGGAGTGTTTTAGTGTCGATAAATAAAGTGTGTAATGAACTTCTACGTTATACTGCGTAATTAATGCACCCATATTTATGGACTGTAAATAACTGAAAACAAGTTTATTCTGTCATTTTCAATATGGCATAAGTTAGACGTTTGACTATTTATAACAACAATCTAGATGCAAACATGTACTATAGACTTCATGTAACATATACAGTAGGCCTATATACATGGTGCATGTTCTTTCTAAAATGGAAGTTGTAATTTAATTTGTACTTTTCAAAACTTTCATATCAAATGATATGTGACTTGAGTAGGTCTAGTGTAGACTTATTCAAGTTATTTAAAAGTACATGTATATATATACCGTGTGTAGATATATACCGGATATATATAAATTCAGTGTTAATTATGTATAGTTTCTGATAACCACATTCATGAATATGCACATGTAAAATCTAATAAAAAGATATATAAGGTATATATTGATAATTTAGTATTGTAATGATATTTTGAAAGAGGTCAAACATTTAAGGTGACAGTACCCAAATCGGATCACCAAACCATAATTTCATTCATTCATTAAAAAATCTGAGGATGAATTATATCCATTAATGGATGCATCATAAGAGGAACATCGATGGGTGTTCTTACAAAAAAAAATAGCACTCGAGGTTGACGTTGGATATTTATAGAACGCTCTGACGTCACCAATCAGAGATTCAAGATTTTGCGAATTTGAGGACCCAAATCGGATCAAGACTTGAATTTTGCAGTATTTTACATTTCAAATTAATATTTTTGTTGTAGCATATCAACATATAATGATAACCTTTAGAATTTATATGAAACAAGTATTTCTATCGGGTGGATTTATTTTTATAGTTCAAAACAGAAAGCATAGTCGTTGCACTAAAAAACTAATGATATGTGGACATAAAATGGTGTGTGACTATCTATTCTAAGACTATATTATTGTTATAATTAATCTGTTGACACTGTTGTTGATTTAGAAGTACAATGTATTTTAAAAAAAAGTGATCCGATTTGGGTACTGATCCGATTTGGGTACTGTCACCTTACATGTCCATCCACATTTAGTTGGTTGTTTTTCTGATATAGATCGCCTGGTTCAATGTCAGCCGTGAAGAATAGGTAAGACTTACACAGTGGGTATAAAACATCTTCAAAAAGCTGAGTTCTCTTCCTGGTATTATGATATCTTTAATCTGCTCCCTTGGGTTTTCTCCTGACGGCATTTTAATCCTATCTAGTTTGATTGCAGAGGACTTACCTCAAAACTGAACGAAAATCATGTGAACTGGTAAAATTGTGTCCTAATGAAACTGAAGAAGTATAATATTGTACACTGATAAAGTTGACAGCTCACACTGTTTTAAATTTCACACATGATACATGTTATGTGATTATGATAATTAAGTATTGTACTTTCACCTTTGATAATCACACTTATCTGTTATGAACATGATGAACTTTGTTATAAAAGTGGACATGTAATATGCCTTAATTAGGTTACATTACATGGTTTAATGCATTGAAGCTATCCCTAAATATTTTTCAAGCATAAAAACATAAAAGGACTGCACTATATTTTTCAGGATTCCCATTTAATCTATGTAGAAGGACCCCATGTATTTAGGAAAGGAGCCCATTTATGAAATACCCAACGCTATAACCCTGCATTAATATATTGCTGTCAACCAGAAGGGACTTGCTCATTTGTAGAGATCTTCCATAGAACTAGAGTTTTTAAAATGCCTTGTTTATTATTCTTTCCCATTATTTCCAGCTTTTAAAAGTTTATTTTCGCCATGTCATTCTTATGAAAAGTCTAGAGGAGTGATTTTCCTGCTAAATTTCAAAACCCTTATATGTTTGAAATAAGCCCAATGACCTATATTCCATAATATTTATAAAAAGATAATATAGTATAACTTGTCCAAACCGACCCCTGTGTAATCTGAATCCTAGGTCAACCCGACCCCTGTGTAATCTGAATCCTCGGTCAACCCGACCCCTTTGTAATCTGAATCCTCGGTTTGGACAGGAAAAGTTCAAGTTAATTGAACAAATTTATTCTCATTAGCCAGATTCCTTCAATGAATAATTTTATTGACCTCTGCTACGTTGGTGCCCATGTAGGGACCCTGGAAGTATAAGACATATACTTCAAGGGTCTTGGGATTAAATTTCTTCAGAAAGTCCATTTACTCATCTGAATTGTATATAGAATGTTAATGTGTCTCTTAGCTACTTCAGTGGTTGTTGTAATTTGTTCGTCTGATCATGATCAGTTAGTGTTTGATGAAATTGCTTCAAAGCACCATCCATAGACAGCTCTTACCAGGTAAATTCTGTTATGATAATATGTAAGGGTGCAGAGAAGATCTGCTGTGTATTGTTTTTGGAAGACGTGGGTGTACATGTATACATTACAGAGGAAATATATATTGAACCTTAACTGGATTGTAAAGGAAGCACACAGGAATTACAATATACCTGGAATTTTTCATTGCTTTTAGGACTCACATAAGTAAATCAGCCTATCACGAAATGTTTCATACGTTTGTAGTTGAAAATTTGTTCCGGGGTTAAGTACAGTGATTCTGAGTAATTTAAATATGTAATTGTTGACCTATTCTGCATTGAATGAATTCTATAGATATTTAACTTTACAAAAATATATATATTTTTGGTAGATTTTGATGTGTGATGGCGGATTGATATGGGGTCAAAAGTCAGAGGGTGTTCCTATCCCATTTCACTGGTTTGACATGTAAATTTCCGGTTGTCCGAAGCAGACGCCTGTAGCGAGCTAAAATGCCAGTAAACTCCTCATAAAATGCCCCTTGAACCCTTTGCCATGTATGTATCTATGAATCTAGGCAGTTGTCACAAGTGTGGAACTTCAAATATTAAAGTTATTAGCTCGAAAGCTTAGTAATAACATAGAGTAAATTATTTAGTTGTGTGAGTCCTTTAACATTTGTCTTTTCACCTTTCCTGAATGAGGAAAATTTTATCAAGGCAGCTGGAGTATTTGTGAATGTATAGTTTACGTTTGCTGGAGGGCGGGGCCAAAAAGGGTCAAATTGACAAAAAATTCAAAAATCTTCTTCTCTTCTCCCAGATATGCTGGAATCAAATACTCTTCATAGATGGATTGGTTTTAAGGTTCTTTACCAAAATTGTGAATTTCATGACTCTGGGGTCTTGCATCTCCCACTGTGGAGGGGGTTAAGTTTACTATAGTATATTGGCAGAAAAAAAACATTTTTTTGCATTACAATTGTATTTGTTTAATTGCCATAAGAAATGATGCAAATTTGGTTGAAATTATCAATATGACATGACTTTTGAGTAGTACGCACATATTGACACTGACTGACCCCCAGGTGCCTGAGGGGTGGGGCCTAAAAGGGTCAAATTGACATAATTTCAAAAATTCATTTTTTCCACTCCCAGATATGCTACAATGTATTGTTATCAATATTCATCTCAACATTCCCATATTTCTCTTTCATATCAAACATCAGGTGACCGTTAAGGCCCATGGGCCTCTTGTATTTATTAACACTTTAGGAAAACATGGATCATTTCAGCCAATAATACTGTAGTTTCATGTGTATTAGTTTGCCTCCGGCTTTGCATTTTAAAACATAGAAAAAAATGCCTCCTGTAGGCAATCTGATGAAATGTTTTCCTAAAACTAAAAACAAATTGTGGGCTATGTGATGTCTGCCACATCAGAAGTTGTAAAGCTCAAGTATAAACAAAATAATACATATTTTCAAAAAATTGTCACTGGAGCTGAACATCTAAATTACAAACTTATTCGTTTGTGGTACAAAACTGTCAATGTGCCCAAGCAGGAAAACATCAAGTTGTATGATTAAGTATTTTTTTATTATCAATCAGCGTCTAAAACAATGGGTCCAACAATGTTAAATTGAAGTATTTCCAGGATTTCTATGAGTCATTTTATGAGTACTGGACTCAGGAGTCGCACGTAGATTGATCACTGTATCAATTCATGAATTAAAAAATATATAATTATATGGAAAACATCAGATTTTGTCAAAATATCAACATGAATAGTTCATAAGGAATAAAGAACTATAATATGCAATATTTGATGATAAATAAATATAAAAAGTAAACAAATTTCATTAAATTATCCCTTTAAGAATTCAGGATATCTTTTAGTTATAATTATAGTATAATATATGCAGATATCAAATTCTTGAGTTTAAAATCTGCATTGATGGTTTTGTTTTGTAGGTTTCAATTTCAATTGTGAAACTTTTGTAGAAAAGTACCTGTCTGTGCTATGTAGTCTTATGTCTATGTATACAGTGGATACACTTTATAATACACAAGCAGCTCATTGGGAATGTACAGTATTGCTTACTGTAAGTGGGTGCTTTAGATTCTCCACCATGCATGAAGATATTGGTGATGGACAGACTTATCTGTAATCTGTAAAATCTTACATCATTACCTGGGTAGATTCACAAGACTCAATTGCAATATACATACATTGTGCAGATATTAATTTAATTTTTTTTATTCTTTACTGACTTTTGTTTTTAATTTTTTCAACTTTTGAAAAAGATCTGTGAAATACCAAAAAAAGGTATGAATTGTTAAAAAAAAAAGAATTTTCAAATAACTGATAAAGGTTACCTACCTTCCCTTAGACCATAGATGATGATATAAGATTCTGAGGTTGTGTATGAATTGATGGTCCTATAAAATACATGGTGTACATGCATACAGTACATGAACTTGACAAAGAATTGGTTAATATTTGTGACATTGAATGGTTCATATATACAACTGTGTCAGTATAAAAAGTGATTTCTATATAAGTGCTACAAACTAATACTATGCATGTTACATAATTTAATATTATATTGACAAGTTAAAGTATATCATTGATTGTAATTAGCATAAGATGTATGTGGAGACCTTGTTCATTTTTGACATTCCACCAGAGATTGATAAATCATATTAATTCACAATAATTTTGTTCATACAGTTTATGATGTACCAGTAATGCTTGATCCAATTCTGAACCATTCTTTTTCAGGTGTCTTTGCAGATATATCACTGTGATGGATCATTTATTTGTTGAGTTCATTAAAGGCCCAATATACGTAACTTTCGGCAAAAGTTGAAGCCAAAATCAAGTCTAATAACTTATTATAGTTATAGATTTAGTTAAGATTAACTGAAATCAGCAATATTCAAGATGAATTCTTATGCAGTTACCGGTACAGCAGCAGTTGAAACACGCTATTTGTAAACATGCATCCATTTCAAACTGTCTTCTACTTTCAGCTTGTTGTTGAAGTGGGCCTCACCTGAATCATTTTCAATTCTTTGGATTTTTTTGTCAGGAGTTTCTTGTTACCGGTAGTTACCGCTCAGGTTCACTTCGTTTTAGGCTTATTTATGCATGGTTATCAACCAGATTTTTTTTCATAATTTTTCAGAATCCCGAAAAATTTCCTGAAGTTATGTATATTGGGCCTTTAATTATGGTATTCAATGTAATAAGCGCCCCCTTCCCTCTTCTACAGAGGTATTAAAATTATATAAGTGCCTCCTACTTATCGTGACACAGCTAAACTATTCTATGTAACGGTACAGAAAACCTAGCTGACTGTGCACATTTTACAAGAAAAAACAACCACAAATATTGGTAATGCATATAAGGTATGTGTACAAATTATCTGAAATTGATGATAGTAATGTCGCACATCTTGAGTACCTATTCTTGTCACAATGCATGATGCTAATTTACTTAAAAAAACCATTTTTGCTTCCAAATTCTAGTTTTGTTATCTTATTAAGTTATTATTCCCCTTTGTAACCAATATTTTAGGTGCCCTTGGTACTACCCTGGGTAATTACGCAGGTTATGGTAACCATTTTTGAAGGTTTTTGTTTATAATCAAATATTTTATCAATGATTACTTGTTTTTTGCTTTTCCTATATTTTTCATTCTACTGGAAAATTCATAATATTGTTCTTTCTATGAGTCAATGAGTGTCTATATTTTTGTAAAAACATAAAGTCATGTCACAGCAAACTGTTTAAAAATTTGCTGAACATTTTTGGATAATGGTTACCTCCCTTCCCTCAGTCTGGAACATAGGATTCTCTGGCCCATGGCTCAGTGGAATATATATCTTGAACATTTGTTTGCTTAAACATTCCAAATTTTCATATTGCTTCAGAAAGACACAGATTATTTGATTTATTATAAATTTAGCATTAATGTGAACCGTTTTTTAAGTGGAAAATCCTTAACTTTACACTTTTGCAATATTGTATCTTTTAGTTTTATACATAATTTTTTTCATTATTTTTAGTATCAGCCATTTTCAAGTGAAATTTCAAGGAAAGTATTGATGTATAATACAAAGTATTTAATAAACATGAACTTCCTTTCTCGTTTCAGAATCATGTCACTGACACTGTCAAATACATCGGCCAGAGAATGGCTCTCTCGAACAAGGGAGGGCATCAAGCCATGGGGAGAATTCATCAGTACTAGCAAGTTCAAGGTTCCAAAGTCCATCACCCCTGTTCCTAAAAGGATTGTGAAAAATATTGAACATTTTCAAAGCAATTACCTCTTTGTCTTTCTCGGACTAGTCCTGTTCTGTGTGTAAGTAAATTAATTTTTTTTTTAATTTAAGGAAATTCAAGATTTTGCTAAGGAATACTCATTGGAGTTCAGAAATATTTGAACTAATATAAAAAAAATTCTGATGTTTTCTGAAATTGAATCTTTAAAATTATTCTTAGCTCTGGGTTCAGATGTCTATTTCATAAATTCATTATAGATATATATACTGTATATTCATGGCAGTGAAATATTTTTTTTCAAGCTAAATATTGGATGTTATATACTTGTGAATAATAATAACGTGCAAAATTTCATGAAGAAACAGTAAATCTTGTGTCATTTGAAACCTGTCTGTTGACAGTATATGCATTGAAAGCAAAGGTATTTGCTACATATGCATATATATATTTTTTGTTTCCTGTTGCAGACTTACCTCCCCTTTGTTGCTCGTTGCCATAGCAGCATGTTTAGGAGCATGCTACATCATCAACATCAAAAACCAGGAGAAGAAATTATCAATAATGGGTAAAGTTTACTATATCTGTAATTGTCTCTCCATTTATACACCCTACGCCACAGCAGCTAGCCCCAAGTTTGAATTAATTCCCACTGAAAATGAACAATTAACACCTAAAAGTGTCATTTTCCTATAAAAACTATAGTAAACTTCACCTCCTCCCCAGAGGGGAATGTAAAGTCTGGGAGCTCGAGGCTACTAGTAATTTGAATAGGTTATACAGCTACATTTTCAAATTCAAAAATGTTCATCATTGAAGTCATTAGTTAGTTGTCCTTTTTCATGCTGGGTTGCATATCATCGCCAACACCAATGGTTTCCATTTATGCTAGGGCTGTAACGGTTACCCGGGTAACCTGTTACGGGTCAGGTTTGAGGGCAACCCGGGTTGGAAAAAATGTACCCCAACCCTGAAACATGTGCTTAGTACTTCTAACTGAATACAATGAAGATATCGAAAGATTGTAGCATCGATAGACTTGCCATTTCTAATTATAACCCAATCCTTCTACAGCAATAGTTCTGTTAAAGACATACCATGTTTCAGTGATGGAGAAAAGCCAGAGTTCCCGGAGAAAAACCTTCGACCCTGTGACTCAGAGGTAGTGGTAGTAGTAGTAGAATGTTCATCGTCGGAAACCCACGGTACACTTCTCTGACGTTTGCATCCCGTGGGCCAGAATCGGTATAAACCTTTGTTTCCCCGAATAGAAGTCTATTCGGAGATTTCAACCGATCAGAATGGTCGTTTCTCGTGACATTCTGTCAGATGATTTTACCGTGACCACGGCCAGCATATTTCTGTAAGCATGACACCGACATCAATCACCGTATAGCAGGACCTTATATTAATATTGTAATCACAATCGACACAATTATAACACAATCGACAGGTTTTGTTGACAGGCGGTGCTACAAATGAAACGGGATCCCCCGGCTTGATGTCCCGGCTGTATGTAGTCACGGCTGAAACCATCGATATGATTGGCTACTTTTTTAGTACGAAAACGAGAGTTTATTATTATTTTAGCCCACGGGATGCAAACGTCAGAGAAGTGTACCGTGGGTTTCCGACGATGTAGAATGTTAAGACATTTTAAAGACTTGGCCACCAAGGCCCCTTCCCCCACTATGAGGAGATTTGTAAATTTTTGTCATAATTATTTTGTAGATATTAACCAATGTATGTTGTATTTTGACAGGTAAGGAACTCAGTGTATCTCAACAATATGGAGCTGTAGGCCTGTGTTCTTTTCCCCTGTTTTGGTTGGCTGGTGCTGGTTCTGCTGTTTTCTGGATAATTGGTAAGTATCAAAAAAGGGGAAAACACTATCACCATGCCTCAGAAGAAAATAATGCATGTGACATTATGATTTAAACCTTTGTTCGTTGTCTAATTTCCCATTGTTTAATGTTTCCTTCCTATATTTGGTACGGAATTACACACCCTAAGGCAAGATAATTTATATAAATTAATGTTTTGTAGATGTAACCTGTGCCTTTCAAATGAGTAACACCAGGCTCTTTCTTTAGTCCTTTTTAATACAAATATGTCAGAAACCATGAAAGGTCAAGAAAATGTAGTACATGTACTTCTTAGGCCCAATTTTAAACTAATAGTTTTCGGATAATGTGCATGCCCTTTGAATGGTTGAGACAATTTTAGATGATTCTAAGTTCAGTCATGTCATTCGACCTGAATTAAGTATGACTTGTTCTCTAGATCTGAATGTGATCAAAGTTAACATGTTCTATTATTATTTGTTAGTTTCATTGAAAAAGATGATCACCTAGCTAGGGATCAATCTATGTGCGAGTCCTGTACTCATAGAGTTATGATGGGATTAGGATCTTGAAACACTTAAATCTATCATTGTGGGACCCATGGCTTTTACTAATGATACAACTGAAAAGGACCCATGAAATTAAATTGTAGATTGATCACTGATAACCCTTTTTCTAACTGACACCAAAATATGTAGAACGTAAAATTTCACAAAGAAGTGTCACTAAAAAGTTTGAAATATCAAAAAAAACCATTGATGTTAACCTCTGAAACCTCCAATGGGAGAGATCTCCCTCGTTCCTTATTTCAAATGAGCGAGAAATTGTGTGAAATATGACTGAAACTGCAACACTCAATTTGTTTTTCCCTTTCTATTTATCAAAATAGATTCAAAAAGTATTTATTTTGTCCAGGCACATCTGTTATAGTCTGTACACACACCCTGCAATAACCAGGATATCATTTGACCACAGAATGAAGATTTTGAGAATCTCTGAGTTTGGACTTGAATGAGTTAGTTTTTGAGGGAGATTGGTAAATTTTGTCAAAAATGAGGGAGTCTCCTTTGTAATGAGGTATGAAACACATGAAGATGACACTTAAAGTTTGGAACTTATTATATTACAATCTACGTTAACCTTGACCATATATAATCTGGAGATGGTTTTCGTTTTTTTCAGGTGCCTCGTTTTTCGTGATAATGCTACATGCCTCATTTTACACAAACACTGAGAATGGTGAGGAGGAGGTAGACCTAGTCATGGATGAGGTGGTGTGATGTCTGACGTCGAAAACAAATTCACGACCGAGGAATTCAGATGACAAGAGGACAGTTGAAGCCATCCTCGATATCTAGGGTTTACGCTCTCTTACACTATGTACATCCTTGGTATACCATCATCGATATCCAGGGGTTACACTCACCTACACTCTCTACACCCCTGGAATATGTCAGGGCAAAACTGAAGTCACAAAGACAGCAGTTTGATTGGTGTCTTGCAAAAAAATGTGACCAATCGCTAGACTGATAACTATCTTTTAATTTGAAGACTACAAAGGAGTGACAACTAATTTCAAAGTCTTTTAATTGCATATGTATTACAGTTATGTGACTGCAAGATTTTTGTGATATACTTTAAAGTGTCGAACCAGTATCCTTGTCTCATCAATAAGGTGGTGCACACAGAGCCTTCAATTTTGCTAAGACATAATCCGGGGGTGTAGTGAGTGTAGTTGAACGTAACGTACCCCTTGATATCAAGGATTGGTGTGAAGTTGGCAAAAGTGGATGGGCAGACGTTATAACGACATTCTTTGGAAAAAACAATTTAAGAAGGCTTGTCTTGTGATGCAATAGATCTGTGAAAAAAAAACTGCAGGATTTATTTAGCTTAATGTATATTTTATTGAATATTTAATTTTTGTTTCAAATGTTTTGAACATTTTCCTGATTTCATTCATTTAAGCTGTGAGACTGCAATATATATTTGAAAAGTCTTTAAAATTTTTTAGATAAAACACTCAAATTTTATTTACCTGTTTGAAATTTGTTATATCATTATAAGAAACTTTAAAACGTGTTGCTTTTGAATATGAAAAATTTAAACCAACATTGTCAGACTTAGGACATCTTTTCCGAAATCATAAACTTTAATTTAGAATAATTATAAAAAATAAATAGGGTGATTAAAATTAAGATATCTGCTATTAACATATAATTTTGCATTTGATTGTATAGTGTGTACTAAGAAATTTTTGACAAGCATTAGCTATAGAGGCGAGAACTATATATTTCTTTTTTTTCTGTATAAAGTACTAGGTTTTTTCAAGGTTAAATATTCACATTTTACCCCCTGAAATAACACTAAGGCCTTTTGTGCCGCCTAGTACCCCAGGTACATATAAAGATACTTTTGAAAGTATAACTATTTCATTTTTGAATACATGTATATTTTGCCTTGGGCAAGTGTTTTTTGTAAAAAAAATCTACATGTTCTATGAATATATGATAAGGCTTTGAAGCCTTGTAGATTTTTTTTTTAAATTACTTATAACTTTTACTGAAATATTGAAATTGTCCGTTCATGCATGTATGAATGTTGCCATATCTGTAATGTTGTTTGGGCTTCAGGTGAAGGCTTTTAATTAAGATAAAGTTGGGGTGCAATAATCTTTATATCTGGCAGTTACTTCATAAAACACACATTAAACATAATATTGTACCAGACAAAACATTGTAGTACACTCCAGTTAAAGGCCTAATATACATAACTTCATGCATTTTTTCGTGACTAAAAGAAATTCTGAAAAAAAATCCATTTGATAACCATACAAAAATAAGACTAAAACGAAGTAAACCTGAGGTACAAGAGACTCTTGACAGAAAAATCCAAAAGATTGAAAATAATTCAGGTGGGGCCCACTTCAACAACAAGCTGCAGTTAGAAGACAGTTCAAAATGAACGCGTGTTTACAAATACCAAGTTTCAATGGCTGCTGTACCTGTAACCGCGTAAGAATTCATCTTGAATATTGTTGATATCAGTTAATCTTAACTTAATCTATAAATATAAAAAATTATTAGGTTAATTTTTGCTTCAAGTTTTGCCGAAAGTTGCATATATTGGGCCTTTAACGATTTAGTGTCAACTCCAGTTCACAAGCATATGGAGTCAAATTCACATGCTTAATTTCATTTCCCTAAGCTAATAAAATTAAGTTGCTCTCAAACTTTATAAATTATAGCTTAACACTTTGGGCATTTCATCCTCTTTTTTTCAATACTGTATTTTTTATTTTGCTAGTAATGAACTATACATATGAATGCCTGGATACATTGTATGTAATTCATTTGTATAATTATATGAGGGAGTATATTATTGGTATGTACTTAATGTAAATTCAATTTACAGAACATGTATATTTATTAAAGATTAATATATTAAAATATATGTTTGACTTTATCTGCTTTGTGAAAAGGAGATAGTGAAATGACAGTGACATAATGTTTAACACCATATTTTGCTACATACAGTAAAACCTTGTGATACTAAGTGACATATAGGGATCGTTTCGTGTTGTCGATTGCGTCATACAAACAAAAGTTTCTCTGCAATAACTTGAGTTCTCTTGGACCTCTCAAACTTCCTATGATGCTCAATAACTGAACGCCCTTGCTTGGAATTGCTTTTCAGGTTTGAAGGTCACAGATAAAGATCACTGTTACTATAAATAGAACTGGCATCCGAACAAAGGTTTCAATGTGATAACTTGGGCCTATCAGTATCAAACTCAAACTTGATGCAGTGCTTATTGTAATCTGTGTTCTGTGGGCCACACAATTGATGCATCCACTTCTATGGAAGTCTTGTTTGAAGAGACATTTTGTGAAATGGCAGTAAATTGAAGGAAAGTATCTTTCCCAAATGCATTTATTTTCATCATGACCATATATAGAAGGTCGAATCAAAAGTTTGGATGGTATTATGGTACATGTCTGACTTATAATGGTTGATTCGTAGAGATTTATTTTTCCTTTTTGTTGAAATGTGATAAAAATTATATAGAAATATTTTAACAATAGTATGACCCAGGACCACACTGTGTATTTAGAGATCAGAGGAGAACAACATTTATCGAAGTCCGTGAAGACTGGAGAAATGAAAGTGTAGATTATTTTATTTTTCCATGATTTGCTGTCCTCCTGTTGTGTGAGTATACTAATAATGTTACAATGAGGGAAAAATTACATTAAATAAAACAGAAAAAAACTAGCTGATGTTCTTCTTGTTTCTTTCATCTGTGTAAAAAGAGTTATTTTTTATCTCCCACAAAACACATTTGCAGGGGTTATTTAATCCTCAATCTAGGGGTCTTTTCTTATCAATATCTCAAAGACCCTTTACTTGATTTTGACGTTCCATATGTGGGTTGGTCATTAGTAGATGACCCCAATTATATCAGGTCAAATGGTCTTAGGTCAAGGGGTGACATGCAATAACTTAAAACATTTAGTTTCTTTGCAACAAAGGTGTACGCCAAGGTGATGCCATTGGTCCTACATTGTTTCTCACTACATGGAACAAAACTGATAGAACCTCAAACTCTCATCAGATAAAAGATCAAACTAATATTTATGCAAACTTGCCAACCCTCCCTATTTAGGAGGAGACTCCCGATTTTGGACCCTAAAATATTGCATTTCAACTATGGAATTTGCTTAACTGTTCCTGTTTTTAAAGATCTAATGATTCCATCTGAAAGAAGAGCTCAAAAGAAGCAATTTAAAAGTGTTATTTTCCCACTGAATGTACATGAGATTGTATACATATTATTTATGTCAGTTATTTACCGCTTACTGGTGCCAACGAACAACGTTGAATAAGAAATAAGAAGGCGCAAAGAGTTAATTGGAATCAACAAAATCGTCCAACTTAGATCTATATATATTGACCCGTTTAAAGGTTTCTACAACCACAATAATGAGTGCTACAATTTCATCAATCTTGTCTGCTTCATCATACTCGAGTTTACCTTCAAACACAATTTCATACTCGGCAATCCTTTCTTCAACAGACAAAACAGCACTAATATCATATCCGTCAATTATGTCGGATATTTCGGCCGTTTTTAGCAGTGCCCGAAAGACAAGTGCTCATGAGCACACACGTACAGGGACCTGAGAATTTGTTACAGCTAGCTAGTTTTGGACCTAAAATAGAGTGTTAACAGTAAGTTTATACTTTTGGGGAGGGGTGAAGATCAATTTTCGATAAAAATGCCCCCCCCCCCCCCCCAAATGGTCATAAAAGCTATTATGACCATTGAGGGGTGCATCTTTATTGAAATTTGATCTTCACCCCACAAAAGTGTAAAATTACTCTAGGTCCAAAACTAGCTGTAACAAATTATCAGGTCCCTGTGATCATGAGCTAATGCCATATGGCGCGGCGTCCGTCGTCCGTCTTCCAAATTTTACTTCAAACGACCTCTTCTCAATAACCAAAGGGCCCAGGGTACTGGTATCGAACATGGACAAAAATGTCATAAAAACTTCAAGAAACGTCTTCTCGGTGATCAAAAAGCTCGGGCTACTGGTGTTTAGCCTAGTAGCATGACAGGATGAAGAGCTTGTTCAAATGAATTACCTTGACCCTCTTCGAGGTCACGGGTGCCATATGTTGAAATCTTTCAATAAATTCTTCTGATCTCGGACATTTATATTTGCCGGCGGCTGTATAATATTTCACTAGCAAGTGAACGATTCAGGTCCATTGGGCCTCTTGTTTGATATGGACTGTCCTTTCGTAAATCGTTGTATGTACTCTCTAGAGTTGTTTAATTGTTATACTAACCCTATCTTATTCCTAACCTCAGTGCCGGAGTTAAAGCGCCTACTCTTACGACAATAAACAGAGGGATCTTTTGCGTGCAGGTTGGGCATTCCCACACGGGACACCGTTGTAATAAATCATAAATTCGAATTTTGGATATCTTTGATTGTTAATAAATAGTAAAACGGCGCCCCATACAAATGCAGATATTTCTGTTAAGAACTCTTATATCTCTACATCTATTAAGAAAATACAAAAGACATCCCTCGAACTCTAATTGAAATACAGATATATATATTTTTGCATAATTCGTGAATACACTGCCTTTCTAACCTCGGCTGGTGGGAATGATATCTATTTCCATATAGGCCTGATTGATCAGTGATAGAACGAACGTCCGACCATAGGAACTCGGACATCGAGTATTCAGTTCCTTTTCTCTCTCATGTTACATTTAAAATCAATCTGATTAAAATACAGATCCTCACCATTACTATCATTACACACGATAGTAAATTGTAATAGTGAGGATCTGTATTTTAATCAGATTACATTTATAATGTGTTCAACATATATCCAGGGACGTATATATATACGTCCCTGATATATGTCTATCAGCAATGAACACATATTACCCCTAAAGACACATTTGAACTCTTCCAATTCAATGGATGGGATAGTTTATTAGGAATATTTAGAGGTGAATGAGTTAAAAAAGTGAGAGTTTACACCAACCATATCATCTTCATTTCAAATACAGATATGGACAAGAAATATAGAGATATCTTAATTGTTACTCAATTTTCTAAAAATGGACATATCTGTTTTAACAGAAACGTTTTTGTTTAAAGAAAGAAAATTATATTTAATGCAAACAGTTTGTCATGGGCCGTATATATATATATATATATATATATATACTGTACAGTAGGGATACGGCATGCGGTTTGTAAGTCGATTCATTATTCGGACGAATGTACACGGTATATATGATACAAGAGATGTATATCTCATCATTAAAAGACCTTTTCTGTTTTTGCTCAACGATCATTAAACTTTAATTCATTTTGACCAGTTGCCGTACACAGTATATATATATAGCACTAACCGATTGGAAAGCACATTCGGTTTTGAGACAACCCCCGAAAGAGAATAAATATCATAGTTATCTCCCTTCTTCAGGTTTTCCGACAACAAGGAACTATGACTGCAGGGATACAATTTGAGATCGTCCACTGACTGTAATATTACCAACATGTAACATTTTGAACATTTTGACAACTATCATGCTGGATCAAGTTCCGCAGTAGTCGTCATTGTGCTTCACTGATAGTCAGCTATCGTAAGTATGAGTCCACTTGAAGCCTAAATTACCAATGGACACTGTTCTCAGAGGTTGTTTTTATTGAACGTGAAAGTTGGTGACTTTTGTACAAACTTAGTGATTTTATGTCGTGTAGGTAGAACATTTAATATTATAAATCAACTGAGCGACACTTCTCTTTGCATTAATTTTTCATTTGATGATAAATAATGAAATGAAATGTTCGATGTCATTCTAAATTTCCTACTTTCGGTTTCACTTTAAAATCATTATTGAAGTACAATGTTAAAACAGTACAGTTTTCAGCTTGCATTAACACTTAATGTTATGATGTGAATAACCAAGCAGCGGATCTACCTAACAGCAGCTTCAAAATCACAAAGCAGAGCTCACTTGCTGGGACTTTTCAATCCATCAAACAAACTTATATTTTCATTTTCCGACGCCTGAGCTAGCTTCAACATAGGGCATTTAGATCAATTAAGTTTAAATGGACTAGCTGGCTTAACCATCTGACTCTCCAACTTGCCCTGTATTGCTCTTTCTCCTATTGCAAATTTTTGACAGGCAAATATGGTCACCAATTAATTTATACTAATCACACTCGCCATATGGCTTAACTACCGTAAGTATTATACATAAGTCCCCGGTTACACTGCATGACTGGAAAAGCTTATTGTTATCTTGCCAGTAAGGCAGAGTATTTCCCCCTCATAATGATATACCTAGCTTGTAATGACATTATTTCCCCTTCTGAGAAGTCTTGTCCCGAGACTTGGCCTGGGAATCTGCAGGTCCTTAGCTCCTTATAGCTCGTCATTGCTATAACTATCAGGAGTGGTTCCCGGGGTTATACCACATGTCTGATTGGAAAAGCAAGTATAATTAAGGCAGTATTTAATTTCCCCTTATAAGTCCAGCTGGACATTAATAAAAATGATGATAACAATAAACTTTATTTACTGAGAATATACCTGATCATGATTTAGCCAAAGTCTCTATCAGGATCCTCCTTTTTTCCAAAGGATTTGGTGTACATGTGTATAAAAAGGACAATTGATATAGTGACAAAGAAAGTGCTGTACTAAAACTGTGGCTTGGAACTGCAACCCATGGCTTAACATGCAGTCAGGGGCATAGCTTCCTATACACAGGTACGCAGGTGTGTACGCATAATTTTCCTAAAACAAACATTTAAATAAATTTGTACTTTTTCCCTGGGCCTAGCTATGCAACTGACAGGCAACACTTTCATGAACGCTAAAGCTTAAAAATCACCATTTGAAAGTGTTAATAGAAGTTAAGGAAGATTTTCTTCTTAACATCTGTAACTTCTGTAATGCTCTCCCAATAGAGATTGTTAAGTTAAAGAATTTCCTTATGTTAAGGAACCCTGTCACTCACGAAGCTAGGCTAGCTTGGTGCACCACTGCTGAGCGAAAAGAAAATTCCCTTTACACCTGAAACTTGTAAAGCGAATTCGTCTTTTACAGTGCTGGAAAAGTTCTGGAATTTGCTCATTATTGACCAGAAAAGTGCTTTAATTCATACTTAATACGTTGTAGCTGTAAACATGCTCGTGAAGATGGGATACCTGAACCTACAAAGGTATATAGTGATATCATTGGAGACAAGGACATACTGAAGAGGGGAGGAATGTATGGCATGAGGCTGGGGCCTCCTCAGGGATTCAGATATAGTTTTGATTATCACTGGTCAGGGAACATCCTGATTTTACCAGAATAATTTCTCATACATTCTCTTTTCTTAAAACAGGTGTAACATAGTTTGAGGATGGCCACTGTTCCGACCCTGCAGGGGTCACAGGGGTTTGACTTAGCAAATAGATGCCAGCACTTTGCTCCAAAGACCAAAGAGGACACATGTACGATTTGTGGTGCAGCATTCCAAGGAGAACGGGATCATCGTTTCTGTCCTGTCTGCAAAAAGGTGGTGTTCTGATTAATGGAGTTGCTCAAGCATTTGTCAGTTAGAACACATAATCTGTAAGGCAAATTCAGATTAACATAATCAATTCATTGAAACAAATTATAAATTAATTGAAACTAATAACCAATTAATTGAAACATATAATAAATTAATTGAAACAGATAACCAATTAATTGAAACAAATAATAAATTAATTGAAACAAATGACAAATTAATTGAAACAAATGACCAATTAATTGAAACAAATAACCAATTAGTGGAAACAAATGACCAATTAATTGAAACAAATAACCAATTAATTGAAACAAATGACCAATTAATTGAAACAAATAACAAATTAATTGAAACAAATAACCAATTAATTGAAACAAATAACAAATTAATTGAAACAAATAACCAATTAATTGAAACAAATAACCAATTAATTGAAACAAATAACCAGTTAATTGAAACAAATAACCAATTAATTGAAACAAATAACCAATTATTTGAAAAAAATAAGAAATTCATTGAAACAAATAACCAATTAATTGAAACAAATAACCAATTAATTGAAACAAATAACAAATTAATTGAAACAACCAATTCATTGAAACAGATGACCAATTTATTGAAACAAATAACCAATTAATTCAAACAAATAACCAATTAATTGAAACAAAGAACAAATCAATTGATTACAATTTTCGTGATCAACTTTATTCAGTTTTGTGGTGTTATTTCCCCATGGTAATTTGTTTCAATTTTCAAAAGAAAAAATAAACAAGTTGCAATCTTATTTAGTTATTTTGTTAAAACCAGCTGTACTGCATATTAGCACATTTATTCATGAAAAAAAGTGAATTATATAAATAAGAATTAATAATGCATCTGCATATTTTTGTTATAGACAGTACATGTGTATGATAAAAAAAATCACTGTACCTTTTTTCTTCTTCATATGAAGCCTTTTTTTAATCAATCAAGCATCAATCAGTTAATACCAATTAATATCAATCATGAAATTTCAACTGATTTCCAACGCTAAATCATTTATATCGAGTGAGTGATGAAGAATAATGTTATTATTCTTTATCCTTATAATTAGTATCTCCCAAATAAGTTAAAGGACCAATAAACGTAACTTTCGGCAAAATTTGAAGCGGATATCAATCCTAATAACTTTTTATATTTATAGATTAAGTTATGATTAGCTGATATCAGCAACATTCAAGATGAATTCTTACGCGGTTACCGGTACAGCAGCAGTTGAAACTCGGTATTTGTAAACACACGTCCATTTTGAACTGTCTTCTACCTTCGGTTTGTTGTTGAAGTGGGCCCCACCTGAATTGTTTTCAATTCTTTTGATTTTTCTGTCAAGAGTTTCTTGTTAGTTACCACTCAGGTTTACTTCGTTTAAGACTTATTTTTTCATGGTTATCAACTGGCGGTTTTTCGTTATTTTTGAGAATCCTGAAAACATATCCTGAAGTTACGTTTATTGGGCCTTTAAATAGATACCTGTAAAATTTTCCTATCTTTCCTTCTATCAAAAACTGTAGAAAAATCATTTGATAGCAATTAATTACCTTATGATTGTGTTTTAGGTGTTGTGTGTTTGCTGTTCAGAGATACAGGAAAAACTGCTGTTCATGAGAAATGACACAAATAAGACAAGGGGAGACAACTGTCCTTTGTGTGATCTTTTACACAGTATAAGTAAGTGTTAAGGTAACAAGTCAATAGAACACGACTCCAAATCTGTAACATTTATGTTTACATGTCAAGGGAGACAACTGCCCACTCTGTGAGCTGTTACACAGCAGTTCACTAGTCAGGCGGAGATAATTCTAAAATGTGTAACATTTATGTTAACATGTCAAGGGAGACAACTGCCCACTCTGTGACCTGTTGCGCAGTATTAGTACTCTTTTAGGCAACAAGTCCATGGGAGATAACTCTAAATCTGTAACATTTGTGTTTACATGTCAGGGGAGACAACTGCCGACTGTAGAACCTGTCACTCAGTATTAGTAGTCATACATGGTATATAAAAGTGCTTGGTAAGGCAGAGGGAAAATTGCAACTGTATTATTTATATAGTCTTGTAATAGGAGGTATTTTGGCTATGGGGTAAATTCACCATGATTCAAAATACCATACTACACCTGGACCTTCCGAACTCTAGACGGATGCTCAACCAATTGAGCTATCGGGTTGCCGATAATCGACTCGGTCTAGAAATGCTATTTAATATTGACCCCAAAGACATGTACATACGAGACTCTAAACCACCCTCCGTGGGTATATATTTAGTTGGGCACGAAACGTAACAGGAAAGGAAAGATGCATGACCTGGGACCTTCCAAAATCTAGACGGACGCTCTACTAAATAAGCTGTCTGGACGCAACGATCGACCGGGTCTAGATCCTCTTCAGTCATATTGAATAGACATTTTATATGTCAAGGGAGCGACTGTTCCAGATAGGATCGAACAGTACAAAACATCAGTTAGTGTTTAGGTTAGGTTACAAGTCAGTATGAGCTCCTACTTGGATTATATGGTACAAGGAAGATATTAATGGTGGCTGGTTAGAGCATTCATAGCAATCTCATCACCCTTTGATCATGGTGACTGGGTTTTCAATGATAAGATGTGACAAAGTATGGGGTCACCTGCCTGACCACGTAGATTTTCTCCGGGTACTCTGCTCTCCTTCCATTAAAAGACCCTCACACTAACACCTGGTCCAACAAAAGAAGGAAAAGAAGTTGACATAACTTGTTTCATATAATGGATGTAGAATAAATTAAGTTTTCATTTACACAACATTCACAAGTAAAGGGAGAAAACTGATCTCCTTACCTATTGATGCTTGTGGGTGAGTGAGCCGGGGGGGGGGGGGGGGGGGGGATTTCATTTCATTTTCATTTTCTCTATACCCTCATTCACTTCTTGCATTATGTTCTTCATATACAACCACTATTTTGCTAAGCTTAGTTTAGCGGGCATTGAATTTGACTAAACAGGGGAGCAGTTTTAGTACTATATTTACAACATATGTATGTTAAACAAGGCAGTTATTCTCACAGTATTGTAATGATCTTTGATTAATTATAACTGTTCACAGGTGGTGAAGAAAATTCAACAACTGTAACAGGTGGAGATAGTTTCATCCCTTACCAAAACCACACCAAGCAGTCAATACAGACTGAAACAGAATCTAAAAAACTTCCAAACTTGCTAGACCAGGTATCAGTAGGAGACTCAAAGAGCGAAGATATTCTTACAGTCAACTCTACATTTGTTTCTGCAAATGATGGGTCAAAGGTCAGAGTAGCAAACTTACTGGATCCACAGAGGTCAAAGATGACAGTTGTAGACTCCTCAGAAACACATAAGGACCATATTCCTGATGGATTGTTTATGTCAAAGTCTGACTTATCTGAACAAAAGCCCAAACTTGAAGGGAAAATTGTCAGTACATTAGATTCAGATCTAGAGGATGAACAATGGTCCACAATTTCCGAAGGTCAAGGTCATCTGCAAGAGGAAACGCTAAGGAGTGATCACCGTGAACAACAAGGGGTAATTATAGATGGAGGTCAAAGTGATAATGGGGGGAAAACTCTAGATAAAGGACAAGATGCTAAGCAAAGGACAACTGTAGACAGAGGTCAAATTGACCAGCAAAGGTCAAGTCTAGGTAGAGGTCAAAGTGACCAGCAAAAGTCAAGTCTAGACAGAGGTCAAGGAGACCAGCAAAGGTCAAATCTAGGAAGAAGTCAAGATGGCCATCAAAGGTCAAATCTAGGAAGAGGTCAAGGAGACCAGCAAAAGTCAAGTGTAGGAAGAGGTCAAGGAGTCCAACAAAGGTCAAGTGTAGGCAGAGGTCAAGTTGACAAGCTAGAGACAAATACACTGGATGGAAGCAAAACAAATGGGCCCATTGTGACCTCTGTCATTGGAGATTGCCCACAGACATCTATTCCGACAGAAATGACCGCACAGACAATGAATGAGGACAGATATCAAACAAAAACTCACAAACCTACGGAGGCCAACTCGGCAAAACCTATTGTGCTTGAACAAGATAATAGTGTCTTAGAAAATAGAGAAGTATTAGACAGGTCTGGTGTTTTATCATCTAAGGGAGAACAAAAAGCAACAGTGAAACCTGATGATATACATTTTGATAAAGCTAAGGACAATATGGAACAGAAGACATCTAGAAAAAATGAAAAAATAAGTAGCTCAGACAAAAGGGAAAGTACAACTTTTGAAAAAAACAGAATTGTTAGTGGAGAAGCATGGCCAACCCAGCATTTCGAATCGCTTAAAAAAGAAAATTCAGAGTTGGACAGCTCAGTCGCAGAATTGTCTAAAGACTTGTCAGTGTTACCGGGATCAAAAAGTACTAATCAGATGACAGGAAATTTCATTGATGACGTTGACGACTTTGATGATGACCTAGAAGAAGTGGAGTACGATAATTTGGGACTGAAAGGTAAATGTACAGTCAATCCCTGTTATGTTGAACCTATATAATTGATGTCCCCTTTTATTTCAAAGTATATCTGTCCTGCCCAAACTTCATACTAACCATTCAAACTTACTTTACTGGAACACAGCCCGGATTACTTGAAGTTTTCCAATGGTCCGGGGTGCTCTGGCTTTGAGATAAAGAGATTTGACTGTATTCAATAACCTAAAATAAGTAGGGATTGATATACTGGATATTGAAATTTTCCAAACTTTTTTAAAACTTAAATGTTATATTCATGAAAATATGTTTAAAACAAGTCAAGATCATTCACTGGAGTAAGCTTAACTTACACACACCTAAAATTTCATATTGGACTGTTCCAACCTTTAAAGTTGAAGAATTCAAATGTGTCTTCAGGGGTGAATGAGTTTATTATTAAGAATTTCACAGTGAGCAATATGAACTTAGTTTATGTGTAATGTACGATTGATTTTAGATAACAGAGACCATAGTGTTCTCAGTGACATGCTGGACCTTCAAGAAATTTTCGGGGACAGCTCTGAAAAGGATCCCCCTCAGCGACAGACTCGTAGGCCAAGAATGATGAAGATGGCTCTCGTAACACTGGCACAACCGGGAAAGGTTACTAGGCAACAAGACGAGTATGGGAGGAGAACAGTCAAACAACAACACCACTACCGTAACATCCTGATCATCAATACGGGAAATGCTTCACCATTAAGTTCGGAGGGAAACCCTCTTAGCGCCTTGCCGGGTGTATTGTCCCACGACACGTCCTCTCAGGAAAGCAGGGCACACCAGACTCAGGGTTCTCAGTATCCTTACTTTCAGAGACTTTCAAAACAAAGCGACAAAGAAAATCCTAGCGGAGATTCGGCTGGAAATTTTATTGCGGAATTACCTGAAGGTTATGCCAGTGGAGACCTGTTTGGAGGAAGCCCTGTGGGCCAAACAGGGGCACCGGACACATTTCAGAATGCTTCATCTGACAATTTTCCAGGTAAGCGAAAACATGACAAAGAGAACAGGAAATTAGAAATTAAATTTTAGCTCAGGAAGGACCAGGTGAGCTTATGTCATACTGTGGCATCCATTGTCAGATAAACACAATCATGTTACTGTATTAGAATTAATCCAGGGTCTTCCCCACCCTTGTAGACTTAATTACTTAATTTTTATTCAATAGATCTCTACCCTAAATAACATATATACTTGAATGTATATTTGGAATGGTTTGGTTTCATTTTGTTTATTGCACAGCAGTGGTTACTATTGACTCTGTGTGATGATCAATGATGAAAGATTTTTTTTTATTTCATCTTTCATTTTCTAAGTCAGAGGTCCTATAATCCTACCAATATGTATGTTCAAATTTATGCTATAAAAAAGAAGTCATTTGAATCAAAGCTGATTAAGATTAAAGAATATTTTGTGTTATTTTTTTTTTCATTTTCTGAAATAGGTAAAAGCCAAAGAATTTTGATGATGATATACAGTAAAACCCCAATTACTTTAACCCAGCTAGTTTACTCCAATACCACCCCTTCGTGGAACAGTTTGTTTTGTCCATATCAAGTTCATCCATATTCAAACAACCTTGTATTACTTGAATACTATGTATTCCTTGGACTATTGATAAGGTCTCCAAGAGTTTGAGTATGTGGGGTTTTACTGTATTCGTCGAACTATTGATAAGGTCCCCGTGAGTTTGAGTAAGTGGGGTTTTACTGTATTCGTCAAACTATTGATAAGGTCCCCGTGAGTTTGAGT